>CM036583.1:46389228-47619585 GCA_020745775.1 Theristicus caerulescens | reverse complement strand
AAATTTTGACTCACTGCCATCGTGGACTCTGGCTCTGTATGTTGCTTCCTAATCACCTTGAGAGAGTGATTATGTATCTTCTGGAGCCTGACACAATACCTAAAGGAAATCTTTCCATTGACTTCAGTGAACCTTTCACTGTAACCTCAAAGTTCCTTTCAAGGAAGTCCTATTGATATTTTCCTTCCTATATAATACATTATGCTGTACTTAGAACCAAAATAAAACAGTAAATAAAGTAAGACATTGTTCAATAATACAGGAAAACAGAATCTGCAACATGCCTAACAGAAGTTAGTAAGAAGACTAATCATAGCATTAACCTCGGTAATAGCAAAACCAGGACTGATCTGGCAATTTTAGCAACAAGGATTCTGAGTTCAACAATTTCTGCAGAAGTTGTCCCACATTGCAGAAAGCAGTTCCTCATTCTTTTGCCAGAAAAAGAAAGCAAGGTTGCATGTGGTACTGTGGTTAAGTGCTTAGGCCTCTTCAATTTGAGAGTGATGATACTAGGTTGCAGTCCCTTTTCCAAGGATTTCTGCAGTGCTGACTCCAGAGCAGTTGGACAAGGAGTGATTCAGCCTGGCAAGTCCAAGGCACTTCTGTGCACACACAACAAAACAGCTATGTATAAGTCTGGGGAACTTCAGAATTTGGATACATCAAGGTTTAAGAACACTGATTTCAACTCAGGTACCTAAACTCTGCTGTAGTTACACTTTAGGTCCCTCTGTCTTTCTTGGTTCTCCCATGACTGACAAAGTCAAATCCATATGGTCCTACTGAGGCTTTGTCAAGTCGAGGATGTAAAATGATCATAGTTTATGAACATATATCAGACTTTCTGCCTACTGTTGAAATTTTGGATTTCAACAAGATACAGGAATAGGCTTGAAAGGTATGTCTAGTTTTCTCTACTTAACTAGCTAGTTATTTTCAAGAATGAGAGCAATTTGTTTCAAACTCTTTAATAAAACATGTCTCCATTTCTCTGTTTTAGCAATAATTAATAAGTATACAATTTTCAAGGGACACATTCAATCAATTACTTCTGCAGCTGCATTTTAAACGGCAAGTGGTTTCTTTCTGTGGGGAAAAATGGTCAGTATTTGGTATTTCTGATATGTTTGGATTATATCGTATGGTCGAAATCATAAGAAATTACGGTCTAACTGTCTGCTCGCTTGTTTAGGTCTCCAAAAATGTAAGCAAGTTTAAGTTTTGGTGTTGCAAGGGGAACCTTATAGCTAAATGTCCTTTTTTATGGGAATTATATTAAAACATATAAGTAACCTTGAATGCTTCTGAGTGCCTTAAGAAGTCTTTTTCAGGTCTTTGGAAATCTCTCAATTCATCCTAGGGACGCCCAAGCCCCCTTCATATCACCGATAGTCTTTGCCAGAATGCAGTCTGTACATATGTATATATGTACTTTGTATCTTTAGAGCCAAGTGCGAAATCGACTAAATGCAACTCTTCTCTTAACAAGTATATTACTGTCTGAGAATGCCTATTACAAAAGTAGTAACAACACTAATATTAGGAAAATACCTTTATTTAATGGTTTAAGTATCTACCCATATATTACAAATGTGATTTCTTTCCTTGCCAGCCTTTCAGGTTCACTTCTGTGTATGCTCATTGCTTACCCATGCTTCACATTGACTGTTCTCAATAGATCTCATGGATTTGCCAACTTGTTTGAGGGTAATAAATCATGTTGACTCAGTTCAGCAAAACCTACCAAGATCACTAGGAGGGGAGGAGGGCTAAAACAACCAGTTTCTTTTTTCCTAGTCCTGTAAGACTTCTCAAATGCAAAGCAATTTACAATGCCATCCATTACATCATCCAATGGGTCTACTCAACTCTTTCATAATAAATGCTGAAGCACTTGCAATGGAACTAATCTATATTTTGTAATCCTCCAGTTTACAGTGTAAGCACTGGTAGACTATAATGAGCTGATACATGTTACGGGGAGCTATGCATCTGGTAGAGATGTAGTCTATGGCTACATGGACTGGTGCAGCCAGTCTGCCGTATGAATATGCTCTGTGTGTAGCAAAAACTGGCTCTCTTCTACTTTACTGAGCTGAAAGAAGGAGAATAGTGAGTCATACTCATTACTTTCTAGCCAAGATACTAATTAACATCATTGGGTAATTTTTAAATTGCCCTATAAGCATTTTAATACATTGTGTTGCCATACATTTCCCCTTATAAAAACAGTGAAAGATGTTTCTAATTTAGCTCACCAATGAAAACTGTAAAAATTGGAAATCCTTTAGATAACAACTAAGCGTTGTTGATTCTTATTATAGTAAGAGCTAAGTAATTTTACAGTAAGAGCATGATCTTTTACAGCATGATAGAAACTTCTTACATCTGACTTCTGACTAGAGACACTTTCTTGTTTGGGTCACTAACACTTAACTGAACACAATCACCAGCTACTACCCACATACATACAATACAAAAAAGGCTTTGACAATAAACCTGATTAGAAAAAATAGAAAGGGAAGGTGGGAAGAGAACATGAGGAAAGACTGATATTCCTTTAAAGGTTCAGGTGCTCTACCCAGAAACAAAACCTGCTGATACATGTACAGAGTCTGTAAGATGGGAAAAATAAGCAGCAAATTTTCATGACTTAAATGCTTTCACTAGAAGCATTCAGTTTCCTGGGGAAAGACTACTCATAAACTCAGCATATTCTACTGCCATACTTTTTTGTTTAGACAAGATGAACACAATGCTAGCAGTAACTCTCTCTCTTTCAATACTGTCCCATAAAAAAAAGAAAATCTTCTCATATGATCTTCAGACTTTTATACCAAGATGACTGTAGAGTTCTCAGAGCTTTCAGTATAGGTAAAACTTTTCATTGATAATCTTCTCTAGAAAGATCTGCATCACACTGCTTCTCCACCTCTTAGAGATGAAACTATTATCAAATAATTTTATAAATTCAGGATATCATTGGGCTACAGAATGTATAAAGCCTATTTCAAATACCTTTAATGACATCACAGAACAATCCTGTCTGAAGATCCCTAAAAGAAGCAGTGAGAATATTTTATTCCTCTACTGCCACATGCATTTTCAGACAACAGAATTATCCTGCAGAGATAAGTGGCTAATCAAGCAGGTCTATAATTCACACATCAGATAATCAACAGCCTCCGTGAAGAGATCTCACTGTTCTTAATGGAAAATTAGTGCCCATCCTGCACAGCTTTCCCCCACCCAAAAAAAATGACAAACTAAACAAGAAAATGTTAATGATCTCCTCAATCCATAACCGTTAGTTTCCATCTTCACCTCACCTGAAAAAATGCAAAGTGTGATTCCAGTTGCTCTTTCCAGTAGTGAGCAAGCCCATCAAAATTCAAATTCCTTTGGAGAAACAGAAGTGAGTCTTCCTGAAAAAATATCATATCCCTTCTTCCCATAAAGCCAATGTACAGAATGGGCAAATGTTAAAGAGTTTGTAAATCAAATATCAGTACTGTGTTCTCACCACCCTATGGTTCTTTGGAATACTTAGGCTGAAGAAATTTGCTTGTTCTTAACCATTTCCCCTTCCCCTTCCCACCCTTAACTTTCCTTTTCAGGTCCTTCAAAAAGCGAGAGAGAGAGAATTTTCTTAACTGTCACATACAGTGGAATACGCAGAGATTCAAAGATATCTTACTTGGATTTTCTCTTCTATAATTTCTAGCTCTCTAAATGCAGGGTCCAATACTCTGTATAAGGGACTTCTGAAGCCAGGTTCTCTTCAGAAAAGAAAAATTCCTAAAACTCACCCCCCAAAAGTTAATCGTCTTCCTCTGTTATTTTAGGGCGCTATGTATCCCTACTGCTAGGCAGCCATCAGAAGTACCAGAGGGGACTTTGGCCCCAGTTGTCTGTACAGAAAAGCTCTTTACCTACATTTACAGTTCTCTACATTGATATAGCTAAATGAAATCTTAAAAGTCATTATCTTTATTTTAGCTCATCATATCTTAATTTATTTGATGATAAATGAGGTATGTGTTTAGACTAATTATTTTATAAAAATCACTTTTTCCCAATCAAGACTACAAGCAGAATATTAGAACTATAAATGAGGAGTAAATATGAAACTGATAGCCTGCTTTGACTGAGTTGTTTACTGTAGGATTCTGAAGGCATTTATTTCACAAAGGTCTGCATATTAGTTAATAACTGAATATTCACATGGTCACATGCTCCAGAGAATAGAAGAAAAAAAATTATTTCAGTCTGGTGGAGATTTTGTGCATCTAATTCGGTTTAACTGAATGTTTATGTACATTTGTGGGGTAAGAGTGCTCTATTCTGTCACAACTTAACCTTATCCCAAAGTGTAAAGACAGGTGCTGGCATTCAAGATAAATACTGCCAGGGTAAGTCAACCTGAGATTTCATTTTCCAGCCCACAAAGGCACTGTGATTATCTCTGTAAGAATTTCTCTCACTAAGATTCTGGCTCATGACAACTAGCAGGATAGCTAAAGAGTGAGGTAATAATAACAAGCTCAGAGAAAGGTAATGATTATGAGGCTCCTCTTGGAGAGAAAAGACTTTTCTTTCAAATACCTGATCAAGTTATTTAAATATTCATCTATCACTTTTTCACTCCTTTCCCTTTGAAATAATTCACTATTATAGCATCCAAGAATATATTCAAAGAGAAGTCAAAAACATGACCTGGTGGACTACCCACCCAGAAAAGGAGAAGGAAGAACAGACTTCTGGGTTCAAATTCCTATTTCAGATAACGTTTAAATTATGTGTTTGAATAGAAGTTCAATACAAGAGATTAAGAGTACAGCACCAGAATAACCAATCATCTGATACTTAAGGTGGAAGAGAGGTCCAGATCTCCTCTCTCAGAGGAGTTAACTGAACGTGTCCTGCCTGAGTACTCCAACAGCATTCATCACTAGGCATTTTATCAATTTAACTCAAATGCATGCAAACTGAACATAAATGTCAAGTTTATTTAATTCTTTTCATTTTGGTGATGATAAAATTCTAAATTTTGTTCAATCCCTCCATTTGTATTATAGCTGATTATTGTTTTTATTAACTGAACAAAAAAAAAAATTCAATGCTCACATGGTTCCACTTTTAGATCTTTTTTGAAGCCTCTGGAGAAAAGCCCCTTATTTTCAAAAAGCTCTTTTTTTCCATCAGTAAAACTAGCTAGGCATGAAAACAGATCAATTAACAACAACAATAAAAATACTTCCAAAAATCCTTTTTAAAAGACTGTGTGCAAATTTTACACTTTATGCTGTATACATGTGTTGGGTCCAAACATTATATCCAGCTCACTAGCTCTGCTCTGCAGCAGACAAGGAGAATCTGTCTGAGCAGAGATGCTGCCCAAGGAGCTTTGTACCTTCCTCACACATAGCTGGCTCCATCCCAACAAGAAGGAAACAAAATGTGACTTTCACACGGAACTATTAACTAGTAACACTGGAGGAGGCAAAATCAGATCAGAGCATCCAGAGAGGACCTAGTGTTTAGGCACAGTAGTTTAGGCTACAGTGAGAATAGGCCAAAAGCAGGAAGCCAGTGTCCTACTGGAGCTACAGCTGAGCTGGGCTGCTGACACGTGCAGGAGCAGGAACAAAGCAAGGCTGGATTAAGGGCCCTCTGCCAGATGCTGTGAAGTCTTCAAGAAATTAGTCTCAGTGAAGCACAGGAATGAAAAGAGCAGAAAACCATGCAGTCAAGAACAAGAACAAACACTATGGGGTTTAGCACTGTAGCATCTTACTTCCAGGTTTTTAATATTTGAATGCAAGACCAAGAGAATACCTGAAGATATTAAAAGGAAGCACTTTCAAAGTTAATGAGATCAGCTGTTTTGATATGTAAAATAGTATTAATAAGTGGAATTATTCTGTTTGCAACAGGATATTGGTTTAGGTAGTTAATTAGACTTTTGGAAATATTAAAAAGCAAGAATGACCTCTGTGCTTACCCTAAGTAGGATAAATAATAAGTGCCTACTGTTTGTAAACACATACTTGCCACTGTATAAATTAGGAAACGAGATTGAATTGTTAGTAATAAAAGACATAGCACTTCAGAATATAAACAAATCATCAGCCTGGCTCTTAAAAATATTCATTAATGCAATATTACTCAATGAACTACATAATAGGAATCTATACACACCTTTGAGAAGATACGTGTGCCAGGTTTCATTAACATTAGTAAAGGAAAGGTTTTAATACTGCTGTAGAATTCTTCTTGAAAGAAAGGAAATTATTTTCTCAAACCCATAACTCTCATTGCACTCTTAGTTCTGGCTCTCCAATCATCTCTGCGAAAGCTGATTCCTGTGGATATACGTGCATGCAGGATCTAGTAATCTCAGAGATATAAGAAGATGTGCTGTGGGATATAAAATAAACATTAAAGTTTAAAAAAATGAAGCTCACAGAAATTCCATGTCTGAATTTCTTTCTTGCAAACCAATTTAATTCATATCTCTGCCAGAACATGGGCAAGGCTTTTAAGTGAGTATACTCCAACTCAGCTATAGTTGAGTTGTTTATACACTGTATATGGGTATTTGAAGTGTTCATCTAACATTCTTTACACTACAGCAAGATCTGAAAATATCCTTCTTTTCCAGGATTTAAAAAAAAAAAAAATTAAAAAGCATATCCATCTCCTCTGAAAAGGTTTTGTTTTCTCTATGCAGTCTGGTCAACTGTTTATAGTAGAAGATGACTTGCTCCCCACAGTGAATAAATCTTACACATTATCACATTCAAATCCTTCCTCCATTTCTCAAAAAAATGACTCAGCATATATTTAACAACAATGAGAGTGCAACAGAGGGAAAATCCCCTTGCAGTTTCAGGTATTTTATCAAACTTCTGACACACATGCAAATTAAACTTACCAGCCTTTATGTGCTGCTAAAGATATTCCAATATAGACAACATCTTCTGCAAATTAGCCAGGCCACAGAGCAAAACAGTTCCTCAGTTTCCTCATTTAAAATCTGCAGCCTGTAGATTACTCATCAAAACACTATATAAGGATATTTATCAATTTATTTATATGCCCTCCTCCATCAGGAAATTTGAAGCACTGCCAAGTGCCTTGAAACAGATTTTCTCTTCATTCCTTAATACTTTGTAGAAAAAAAAGTTTCTTTAATGTTAAAGAGATTTCTGTATTTGTTTCCATTTTCATTTTTTTCTTTTTTGTGCATTCACGAAAAAAGAATCTTCATGGAAAAGTTGACTGTAGAAATTATTTTTCCCCTGCAAGTAGTGAGATCTCATTCTTCTTTCTTGCAGAAGTGAGACAATAAAAAATACTTTTGAAGGTGAAACAATTTTCCAAAGTATTTATACAAGATTACCTCATAAATTGAGGTACCAAAGTACCAAAGTACAAACTCACATAATGAGATCCAGTTTTATCACTTTTAAAAGAGCTGGGAAGAAAAGTAAGCAGAAAGCTTAACTTTATCAAAATAGATTCTCAGAGATATCACATAGCTGTTATTATAAAATTAGTTGTTGTGGTGAAAGATCAGCCTGAACTTCTAGGCTTTGCAGTACACTTTTCAACTCAGCATATTTATTTATGAGGTGATTGTTGTTGCCAAAACACATTTGATTATTGTTTTGTCAAAGTTTACACACACTCATATTTTTCTACTCAATTATTACACACATTGTGTTCAAGTGAACTTCATTTATATTTGCTGTAATTTTTTGGGAATGAAAAATACTCCCCAAAAGTACACACATTCCTGGCAAAATGTCTGCTTGGCCATTGACTGGGATGCAGGCTGAGGATGGGAAGGTCGCAGCACTCACAGCCAGTGGCAGTAACGGTTTTATCCTGTCTGCATTCCTGTTCTGTGCATTGGCAGAGTGAATTAACTACCTACATACACTGAACTACTTACTAGCAGATGCTGTAAATGACTTCATCTGTCACCATTACTGTCATAATATCAATCCATTCAAAGGATGCTGGAAGTTGGGTTTTGTGTTCTTGCTGAGGGAGAAGCATGAGAGGAAGAGAAGCACAAAGCAGTTACTTCTGCAAATACAACAGTCTCCCTTCATAAACAGAAATAATGCTTAAGACCAGTATAAATATTTGTCAAAGATATTCAGTGAATGTCAGGTTCCCAAAAAGTACCATAGGACTCCTTTTGCAAAAGTGGAGTCTTATTGTACAGCCTTTCCTACATTAACGTTTACCTTTCATGAAATATGAAAAAAGGCAGAGGAAAAATAAGGTGTCCTTTACAAATAATGAAGCTTCTGAGTGCTAGGGTTCTTTGTTAATAAGGTGTTCCTTGTTAACAAAACATGGGCCACTCTTGCCCATTTCATAAGCTTTCTCACCAGCTATTAATTTCTGTTACAAACAGCCACTTTGAGGATTCCAATGAGGAAAATTGTTTCTAAGTACTCACACTGTCATGTTTATTTATACTGTAAACACATGGCAAACTTCTCAATCCAAGTGAGAATAGCTTCCAATTGACTTACTTGATAGGGCCGAAAGACACGCAGAATTTCTGTTCTGTAGAAAGCATTGTTTGCCTCAAAGAAAGCTGCCCTGTGCTGGCCAAAGAGCCTTGCAGCCCTTGGTGCAGCAGGTCCATCTGCCCACAGGTAATGTGTCCTACCTGTCACTGAGCTTTTTCTAAAGCCATTGCAAGAACGAAAATACAAAAAAGCAGGTCAGGAAAAAGGAAAAGTATAGCCTTATCCATAACATTTCTCATCCTCCTAATATGTAAAAGATGGACTTAAAACAGAAGCTGATATCATTTCAAATCAGTAAGTCAAAACATAAGTTCAAATTAACTAGAAAAAACCCACTCTTTTTAGTCCACCTTAGATCCTGAGTCATTACCAAAAGCAGCCTTAAAATTTTCTTTGAACTTCTAGATCAATAAAACTAAAATTCTTTCTTAGCAGAAATTAGCTGGTATAAGCAGTGCACACATCTTATAGTGACTTCCTGCAAAGAGGAAATTTCACCTCTAATAAATGCTTAACACCTTGGTAAACAGCTCTGTTTTGCAGGACAAGGTATAGCTGTTTGAACATCAATTGTATAATGAAATTCATATACCAATGGAATTAATGGATAGGGCAGACAATGAGTAAGACACTACTTCCGGAAGAAATTATTCTTTTTCTTTAAATAAAGAAGTCTGTTTTACAACTGTTAACATATTCTGTGTAGTACTGATGTTAGAAGTCCCATTTGCAGGGTGCTGTCCCAGTTTTGGTTTGGGTAATGAGGACCTCTTCTGGGAGATAAGAGAATAATATATCAGACACAGTTTTTTCCATCCTTTTAAATGTTTTTTCTTTGTCACTTCAAAAGGCCTGGTAGGTCATTCAGGCACCTGGGAGGTTTTCCCTATTCCATTTCATGTCTCTCTCTAATTCTACCCCGTCCTCAGTTGGAGTATCCCAGAGATACATTTCCTATAAGTTAACTGTAAAATAAATATTTGTCATAGGTATCAGTACACTGTCAATTCCAATTTTCTTTGAAAATAGTCAGTCAGGAAATTCTTCAATGAATGAGGACCCTATCCTTCCTTTTAATCTCTCAGTGAGTGAAAATACAATAAGCTTCAAAACAGCAGGTGAATGGGCTCCTAATCTGTGTTTAATAAATCATCACAGGATGTGACTGTAAAAAGGCTTGATCTCTTTTGAAGATCTCATCACACTTTGTAGAGTTCTTCAGAAGTTCTTGGAGAGGTCTGAGCATATTTTAACTTAGGAGCCCGTATATTCATCTGTGTATGACTCACGCTATCAATGCCCCTCTTTCCTAGTTCAAGTGATAAGTATTACAACTTGATTTAGTTAAAAAAAGGAGAATGCATTTACAGGTGAATGCTGCCAAGGTGAAAGACAGGTCCTTCTTAAAATGAATGTGTTGAAATAATCACCAGTGAACTTTTCAAAACTCCAAGGGTCACTGAGATCGTACTCTGATGATAATGAATGAGAGTACAAGAGCAAACAGTATGACACAATTGGATTGCCTTCATTGCTACTGAGATTCTTTGTTAATTAGAGAACTCACAGGGCTCTAACTCTAATTACTTTCTTTATCTTTAATAATGTAAAATGCTTTGTGGCTTGTCATTGCTGAAAAGTACAATCAGATGCCCCATGCAGAGTAAAAGTTCTTGGTAGTTCAATGGGCAGCACAATTGCTTGACAGAAAGTTGGTAACATGTGAGAGTTTATGTTGTAAATCCTAGTTACCAAGTGATTGAAAAACAGAAAATGCAGCCGCTATTTCTGCTGTCTCATTTCTCCTGAATTACCAGACGTCTTTACACTGGCCTTAGCTCTCATCTGGTACAAGGTGGCTCAACTCAGTGAAGCTGAACAGAGGCCTGCCAACAAGCATCTGGCACAATAGGTTCAACTGGCTGTCTGGTCACTAGCAGCACCCTGATCTTGTAGTCCTCCAAGTACTTGTCTCCATGTGGGGACCTTCTCTCTAGCTCTGTATGTCCTGGCACAGGAGTGTTGTTTCCATTCTTTGTCCACCTTGCCTATTTTTACCCATCTTATTATTTGAAATCTCCAGAGCACAGTATCTATGTCATTTGTTCAGTTTGGGAGTTGTTTTCATGGGAATAAAATTGCTTACACAACAATGGGGTGATTTTCCATAAGCCCACACTTACTTAACTTTAAGTCATATAGTCTTAAGAGATCAATGGACTTCATATTGTTTTGTGAAAGAATGAGTACCATCGCTGCCAGCATGACAACTTCCCCGTGTGGGATGCTAATACTCTCCATGAAACACAGAGGGAAAATGGGGTTCACAACACTGTTTCAGGCTGAATAGAAAGCAACAGGAGGGGAGCTAGGTGACATAGCAGGTGCATAGCTAATAGGATGCTCACCTTTGGCATGTGGTAGGCAACCAGTATGTTTTCTACTGTGGGGTTTTTTTGCCTTGTCTTCTTCCACCCTTTGTAAAATTTCATTAAAATTGCACATTTGTTTTCATGTCTGTCAAAAGAGGATCCTTACTTTTGGACTATATTTTAATTAATAATACTATCATGTATCACTATTAGTCCTTCTACCACTTTCTAAAATAATTCATTGCTGTCAGTCAGTTTATTCATCCATCATTTAGAAAACAGATATTCTTCTTTTTTTAACAGGGACATCACCAGTCTTTCTACTCATTCTTTCCACCCACTAAAAGGTGAAGTTTTATTTAAATGGTGTCTCTCTGTAACTTTTACTACTATAATACAAATCAGTTTTAGGGCTGCAGTATTGCAAAATATGTATTTACCACATTAGTTTTGTATGTTTGCTCTTTCTCTCCACCACGCCTATGTCAGATCTTTCTTTACCAGCTAAAGAATCTTTTGTTGTTTAAAATTTTTCTTTTCTCTAAATCAAAAATTTTGTTAAACATCAAAAAGCTTTTTCAAGCCTTTTTTAGTAACAGTTTAGCAAATGTTAATGACATTGTACGTACCGTGTAAGCCCAGTTACTGAGACAGGATAATTACTGAAATATTATTATTTACTTAAGCTGAAGAAAACACTTATTTTCAGGAAGAGATCAATGTTTAATATTCTTGCTCTCTTGAAGAGCTATGAGTTCAGCCTGTGCTGAAGAGCTTTGCTAAAACAGAAACCTTGGCTCACCTAAACCAAGGGACGAGGCATTCTCTTCTATTCCTGGCCCGCTGTTGGAAGAGCTCTTCTTTGAACTTGACTGCATGTAAGTATGAGAACCTGGGTGTGAAAGAGGCACCTTCTTCTCCCTGGAGTGGAGGAATAAAAAAGAGGACTAGATTATGTTTAAATCAATCTCCAAACCCAGGGGAGGGAGAGGGAACCAGGGCTGCTGGCGACAACCATGGAACCTGAACACTCCATCACTTAGAAACAAGTTACAAGCATCAAAATGTCACAAAGATTTTTTATGTCACAGGGGTTTTTATGTGCTGTAAAGAATTACAGGAACTATAGAGAAGGATGTAGAAGTGTCCTGTATAACAAAGTAACAACCTTATGTGAGTGACAACAGCTCTGTAAGTTTTTATCACACTGAAGTCCCATCTCTAATAAGATTCTTGGCCATTTCTTTGTGTCCATTTCAGAAAAACAGAGTCCTGCCCCAGAATTTACACAATAATTTAAGACTGAATGAAAACTGTAAGAGTAACAAACTATGACAGGAAAGGGTGGAGAAAGAAGGGTGATTATATGAGAAATATGGCTTTAGAGATCTCATTTGCAGCTAGATGATTTCCATGATGAATGTCAGACTTACAACCATATTCAGGTGGACAGAACCCATGAACTATAGGAAGCTTCAGGACAACTTTGCATGCAAGAACAGACCTGATTGCAGAAATGACCACATCCTTTCAAGATTTTTTTACCCAGTTTTAAGGTATGATAATAATCATCTATCTTGTGCATATATTCAAACATAATGACATGAAGAAAAATTTATACCTAGATTAACATCAATTTGTTTACCACAATTTCAGAGATAATTCCTTATGGTAAATGGAACAAACAATAGAGAGCACCAGAATATGGGCAGGAGGCCTTACACTGTATTTTTCAGACTACGCTCCTGGGAAGAATAAATGATCTTGTGACCCTGCTCACTGTAGAGCACAATTGTTATATTTGCCTTTCTAAAATTCTTTCAGATCTAAGAAAGTTTTTTCTCACTAAGATACAAAACATATAATAGCTTAATTTCTAAACACTGCTTAAACTTTGCATTAAGAATGTGACATTCATCTCATATATGAACTTAGTGAACTGCATTGTACTATAATGTTCCACTTAGGCTCTGTAGCTGAGATGATCTTTTGCAGGTTGACTTTCCCTTTTTCTCTGTTTTCTTCATGACTAACTCCTGCAGTTGTGATTTGGCATTACAGTAGAGTGAATCAGGTCTTCAGAGGTTGAATACAAATTCAATCCAATACTGCTCTTGCTTGGAGCATATCTGATTTATGGACATCAGCAAAAGAAATATATAAAATAAGTAGTTTCTTTGCATTCACTTGGTAAAAATATGCTATTGCAGTGTTTAAAACCAGTTTGAGAAGAAATATGTTTTAAATGCATTAGAATACTAAACAAAACACTGCAAAATGCATGAAAGTCTTATAAGCACTAGGTTATGGCTTTGATGTTCACATTACTGCAGTGAAGGGGCTGTGAGCTTCTCCATTAAATATCCTATTTTCAATACTTTGTAAGTCTGCTGTAAAAATCACACTGGACTGAAACTCAGAATAAAAGGTTTCAGCTTGGAAATATGTCATTTAAATTATTTTTTATAACAGTGTCTTAGTTTAATTTGTATTTGTAAATGCAGAAGAGAAAGAAATAAGTTCTTAAGGCATTTTGCACAGATATAAAGCACAAAAGTAATCCTACATGCATTTAAATATGATTGATACTGGCAAAGTCTAATTTTGCATATCCAAGCTGCATACGCAATTTTTTTGCAAGGAACAGGCCAAATTTGATTACATCTGGGCTTAGCTTTGCCTTACCTTATAACCATGTTCCCTTCATGTTTAAACTAAGAGTGATATTGTACATATATTTATGTCAGTGATAATAATGTACTTTGGAATAACTATTCAATTAATACACAGCAGTAAACTGCCTTCTAAAGTATCTAATCAGGGTTTCTAAAGTATCTAATCAGGGTTTCTAAAGTGTGAATCACAGTTTCTCAATGCCCTGACTTACATCACAATTTTATGGTAGATTTTAAAGTCCTACCCTTGACTTATTTCACATAGCTTACTTTTCAGAGTACAGAAGTAAGGTAATGATCTCATTTGTGATCCATCAAGTTCACATTTGATAAATTAAGATTTCAAAACAAAGCTTATGTTCCAGTCCACTTTCTTGGTACAAACTGAATTGATTACTTTCACTGCTAATACAAACATGAAATCCATAACAGAAAAAAGTTCTTTGTCTTCCATATCTGAAACACTTTATATGTCAAGCTTGGGGACCTGATTTAAAAATTTAAATAATGAGGGCAAAATATTTTCCCAAGTTATTTTTAAGGTCTAAGAGCATAAGGGAAAAGTAAATATCATGTTAGTAAGATCTTTTACAATTCAGTATCTTCAGAGAATATTTTCTTCAGAGAAAGGTACACAAATCCCACAAGGCCAATTGGTAAAGTTTCTTCATAAGACACAGAAAGAAAATTACTTGTTTCTGTCACAAAATCAGGCACCTTTCTTTTCATTTTCTGTATTTAACCTTTTTAATACAACACTGTATATATTCCTTATGGCCTTATTTCACTTATATCCCTTTTAAACTATGCCAAGGTCTTGACCTTAAAAATATTTAGGAGCAGTAAGTTTTGCAACTGAACTGTGCAGCTTTTTAAAAAATCTTATCAGTTGTAAGTGTAATTCCCTTCAAAAATCCTTGAATGTGTCTTTATTCTTGCAATAAGAAGGCACAATGAGAAGTCTTACTTTTCCCTCATTGTTTCATTCGTCTGTTCTCAGTTCTCAGAAAGTTCATACTTTCCTACTTTAAATTACGTTAGTTAAATATATTAAAACATTCATCCTTTCATTCTTAGTGAGTTTACAGGTGTAATGACAATTAACCCCCTTAGATGTTGTCTCAGCTAAGCTACAGAATATTGACCAAATTCTTGACTATCTGTATCAAATGTAATCAAAATATTATTAAAAGTTCATTAAATTTCTGAAGTTATAATTATAGGTGCGGAGTGTTCCTTTAACACTGAATATAGAACAGTCTCATCCCTCTTACCCATTGCCATAGGCTACCACTTTTTGTAGTAACTCTCATGATGAGGAAGGAAAAAGGGAAACATAATATAACAAGTGCATAACTTGATTTAGATATTTTTTTCTAGTTTTAAGAAACAGTGCTGCTGCGACTGCTTCTGCAGTTGCAACCAGCTTGTTCACTAGCATTTTTTATATTTTTGCTGTCTGTTCAAATCTATCCATTTTAATAATTAGTGATCCAACTACTTACTATAAAAAGCCTTTGGTATGTTGATTACCTGAGCTCTATTTCATTCTAGTTTTGAAGCAAAATATTCTGCACATCTAATTAGTTTCATGTTTCTAGTTGTCATGGTTACCCCATGTACTTTTATACGCTATGCTCTAACCAGCACCATTTTTACATGGTAAGCATTTTTCAAAATAATTAATTCTGTCAGATATGACATGAGATGTCTTATTATGTCCCAACACAAATTGAGCTTTGAAAGGAAATAATACAGTATTCTTTGTTCCTATCCCAGTTAACACCAGCTTTTCTTCTGCATACTTACAATACCCAAAAAAGATTAAAATTCTTTATTCTCTGGCCAAATTTCTGCCTTCATCTTTGTACACCAATAATCCTTCCAGGGTAGACTCCAATAAAACACATCGTTACATTTATATTCCGACATTAGCCCAACTCTGTGCTCTGAACCATTGTGTTTTGATGCAAAGCACTATTAAGGAACTTCTGTGTTTTCCAGTAAAGGGAGCTATATATCACTGAATGATTAAGTAAGCCATTTATAGAGGCATTAATATCAGCATTAGTTCTTCGTCCTAGGGCCTGTATTGACCTCGTACCTTCGTTAAATTCTTCCTCTGCTGAACTAACTGATGCACATTGCTTTGATGCACATAGTTATCTTTCGCAATAAACAAAACAAACCACTGGCAAACTATACCAGAAAATACTGTGATGTTTCAGAGAGTTGTGAGAAGAGATGTGGAAGGTTGAAAAATAGGGTATACACTTGAAAAACAACACAGAAGCCAAATGTTATTATTTTCCTTTAACAGGCAGTATATTTTGTGCCTTTTGTCAAAACATATAACTATTTTTGGGCATAGCTTTCAAGCTTCTTAAATAGGGTGTTTTATTATTATTTATGTTACAAGACTGACACCACTTTTTCTTGTTGATTGGACTGCAAGTTCTTCTATCAAATATATTGGTGCTTCCTGTGAGAAAATATGTGAATGTGTTTATGGATTCTATCATAGCTGGCTTCCCTGACATATTAAAAAATCAAGTTCCATAAAATTGCAATGCAATGACTAAACATTGAAAAAGCAAGTCAAGATCATTGTATACTACATTCAGTTACCTGTGTCATGGTTTAACCACAGGTGGCAGCTGAGGCCCACACAGTTGCCCTCACTCTTCCCCCCAATGGGATGGGGGAGAGAATCGGAAGGGTAAAAGTAAGAAAACTTGTGGGTTTAGCTAAAGACAGTTGAATAGGTGAAGAAAAAGCTGCACACACCAGCAAAGTAAATAAGGAATTCACTCACTACTTCCCATCAGCTGGCAGATGGTTAGCCATTTTGAGGAAAGCAGGGCTCCATCACACATAATTATTACTAGGGAAGACAAATGCCGTAACTCCAAATGCACTCCCTTCCTCCTTCTTCTCCTCCAGCTTTTATTGCTGAGTATGATATCATATGGTATGTGATATCCCTTCGGTAAGTTGGGGTCAGCTGTTCTGGCTGTGTCCCCTCCCAGCCTCTTGCCCACCCCCAGCTTGTTCGCTGGTAGGGCAGTGTGAGAAACAAAGAAGTCCTTGATGCTGTGCAAGTACAGTTAAGCAATAACTAAAACATCCCTGTTCTGCCAGCACTGTTTTGGTCACAAATCTAAAACATAGCACTATATGACCTACTATGAAGAAAATTAACTCTATCCCAGCCAAAACTAGTATGTTGAGTATTATAAGAAATCAAAATCTATTTCTGGAAAATAGAATACAGCTACTTATAATGCTCTGCTGTTTGCTTTTGTCAGATGCTGAAATAAAATTACATTTAAAGACTAATCGTTCTGTAGATGCAGGGAAGGTGATTATAAGCTTTTTCTATGGACATCAGACTGAACTTGGAACTGCAGATATAGTCATGGGTCTTATTATAATCAACGAAAATTATATTCCAACAAGTCAAGGTTGAATTTTGCTGCAATTACTGTACATACAGGACCTGAATAAGGCTAGACACTTTACATATGAATAACAACTCAGTGGATGACCTACAAGACTTACAATTGAATCTTAGACCTTGCAGTGTGAACAAGAGCAGCAAACAGTAGACAGAGAATAATAATAAACTTTAAAAGTTCTTTGCATTCATTAGAACAAAATCATTATGCTGATATTTCCTTCCTCATCATATGCCTTTCTTTAGACTTGAGTATATTACAGACATTTGTGTGTCTTTCTTTCAGACAGAAAATAGGATTTTTAACAAAACAAAAAAGTTTTCATGAAGAGTGTCAATTACTGCTCCAGAAATTGCACTAGCTGACCAAAAGGCCCAAAGTTACTTTTTTAAACTGAAAATGATTTCATTAGCATAATTCCAGGATAAAGTTTTCAAATGAAAATCATTCAACTTAGAATTGTCCCTTCTTCACTATAAAATCTTTGCACAGGGAGAGCTCTCAATCACAATCCCCTCTGATCATAGCCTGTCTGGGGACAGTCATCATTTGATCACTCAGAGAAAATGAACACACTTGAACCAGTACCCTACTGGTTAATCATATTGGAACATGCTAAAACCAGACGTAATGAATTTAAATCAATCCACCATCGGCCATTTGTCAGTGGTGTTATTTCCTGCGTGTTCTGCAGAACCATGCTAAGGTGACAAAAGTAGCTGACAATACTTGTGATTATTCTTTCTATATTAATCTTAACACACCATCTTTGTACTAACTTAATATTCATCATTCAGATATGATTCAAAGGGGGAAGAAGGATGTCAAAGTATAGGGTGACTGCTTTGTCATTTCAAAATGAAACTTTCTCTGTCTTGTATCCAACAAGTTATTTTTATCTCAGCTAAGTTACACTGTTCTCACTGATACCACAAGAATAATCCCCATCCTATTATATGAAGTATTTGTTCCAAGTGAGCACAAACCAACAATTAATAAACCTAATAATTATTCGTAAAGATGTGTACTACTTAATCTTATTCCAAATGCTATAAGCAATAAGGTAAAAGGAGAGTATATGCCATCTCACAGGTTATGTAGCTGTGTGGTGGGCAGGACTGCTGTTACTGTCCAGGAACAGCTAGTTGCTTAGGGCAACAAAACAGCAGGGCTGCAAAATGTTAGCTGGCTGCTTGCATGCCTATCTAGATGCCAGGCTGCTGAGACATTTTCTTGTTTGCCTAGAGCATTAGAGCTCTTAGGGTCAGACTAGGTAATAACTAAGCCTGCTTTTATTTACAATGACCTCCTCTTTAACGGTCAAAACCAACAGCCCTTATACCAGCAATATCCTTTCTCATTCATTTTCTGTGAAATACACATTGCTGGATGATGATGTGTGGCTTACCAACATGCCTATGACTAGTGAAGCCATTTATGAAAATGCCATCTTTAATTGCACTGCAGTGGAGTTTGCTGCAAGTCCCATAGACCTCAGACGATAATGGGGCACCACCAGCTCAAACTCCCTCAGGGGCTGCTGCCACACAGAGAGACAATCTGCAGCATTTCTCCCTGCGCTGCCATCTGCCCCAGAGGAGAAAGAGGTCCAGGGTCTGCATTCGGTGCACATTTAAAATGGTCCTGAAATGCAAATATAAAATACACACCAGGGTGTTCTCAGTTATCAAATCCAAACAGATTAAAGTCTTAATCTCTATAAAAGACTACAGCTGTATCAGGGGTAAGTATTAAGTATTAGAAAGCCACCAGAATGTTCTCATAATGTGAAAAATATCTTTCCTGCTCACATTCAGATATCTTCATCTGTATGCTTGTTTTCTGATCTCATGGGCAATCCACCTTTGGCCTGTATAAATACGTTGGATCAGTTTTGAGCTGTAAATGCTATTTCTCCAGACTGTTAAGGAACTCTCCTTCCAGAGCTGTCATGTTTAAAGACTACTCGTTGCAGCGCTCTCATACTGTAGAAAGCTCTTCTTTAAAATAAGCAGAAAAATTATTCTGGTCAGTGTTGTTTTCACATATGGCAACTATGTTCTGGACAGGTTTTTCAATTTCAGAAGATTTACTTACTGTGATGCAGTATATGACAAAGAGAGAGAAGAGTGAAATCTAAATAAAAGAATCATTAACAATCCCTTCCGCGCTTTAGAAAAATGTCACTTTTACATGAAGATGAAACTTTGGTCATAGTCACTTTCTATAAATGCTCAGCTGTAAATATATGTACATATATGTATATAATGTAAACTTCCACTGTTGATGAATAGTACTGAATAACAGAGAGTACATTGTTATCTAAAAGCCCAAAACATGGAAATTAGTAGTCCACTTTAGACACTAATGTGGTGTTTCCAAAATGTAGCAACCCTGCTGCTGAATCACCAGATGCAGCATTACAAAAAGAAAAGGAGTCACAAGTCTTTAAAAGCTTTATATTTCAATTCTTTTTCAAAGGAAAAGCAGCAGTAAAAGAAAGAAAGAACATCATCTGCTTAAAATCAGAGCTTCTTACAATACCCCAAGGCTATACGTTGCTTCCAATTAATGTTTGCCCTCTTGGAATCATATACAAATAGTTTTTATGTTCTTCATGCATAGCAAATCTGTCTAATGATTTTCTTTCCATGTTCTAGTCCAGATTAAAGCACTTAATTGCTGTAACAACATTACTTCACAAGTCTATCATTCATGACCAGCAGTTAGCAGTTTCTTAAGCTGTACTATCACAAACAAAGTGGAAAATGCAAGCAATCCAGTAAAAAATGACATTGTTAATAAAATGCCCCTTTTTAAGCTCTTTATTATATGCTACTAAAATTACTATAGAAAAATGTATTTGCAGATACTAATTTTTTATGGAGGACCAAAAAAAAAGAAAATACATTTATAACCAAAGATATTGAATTTGTTTTAGTTATACTTTTGTGTACTCCTGGCTATATACTTCCTTGTCGTTTCCTCTTTGTAAATGTGTAAAAACAGCAGGAGAAAATGCATGCATAAAGTATATGTAAAGGATGAATGAGAATAAAAAGCCTATCCTTGACGGTCCCTGTTCTTACAACAAACTCTAAAACTACACCTCTAGAAATCAAAGAAGTCTTCCAATTCACCTGCAGGAAATAAAATCAGGTTTCTGTCACTGAAATTAAACTACATGAAATGTCCATACGCTGGAAAACCATGGAAATATTCACAAACAGCAAACTTGGAATAGAGGGAGAAGTTTTATTGCCCTGGTAAAGCTGCTAAAGCAACAAGAGAAAGTAGATAGCTCCAGAGTTTCATGTTACTTTAACTCCACTTACATATAAAACCCATGTGTTTTTTCACATGCAAGAGAAAGAAACAATAATTAAGTGGTCACTGAACTACAGAGATTAAACATAAGACATGGAAGTCAGGACATCTCCAAACTGTCTTAAACTACCAACGCTTGAACCCAGATTTCCTGCTGCCTCATTACTCACGCTAAAGGCAGGGCAATGCTGGGGATTTCACGAAGCATTTTTAACACTTCATTTACATCAAGAATGAGGAACAGAAAAGCTGTTCCAGTTCAACTTTACATTTAAGTGATGAATGGGCTTTGTATTAGCACTCTGTTTAGGATTATATACATCACCATATCTCATTTCATTAATATAATGGGAATAATTAACTCAGTAATTACTGAAGAAATTAAAATCTTGTTCTATACACTCAAAGTACCTAACTGTTGCTCAGAAACTGCAGAATACAGTATACTACTATTATTTTCACTGCTCAGAACTTGGTTCGTTCAGCCCACCAACAAACTCCAGCATATTCAAAAGTTTAATGAATTATCTGAAAATACAATCATTTCCTTCAGTATATCAAATGTCACATTACAAACTCTTTGCTTCTTTTTCAAGTTCAGCACCAGTATTGTGTAGGATTATTTTAAACATTTACATTTAATAAGATAAAAATCAATTTTAAATCACACCATTTTAAGTGTCATTTTGGCATTTAACAAACATACTTTTTCATCTTTAGTAAAAAAGTCAAAAAGGTGTTTTGCACCAGTGTAGGAGGAGGGATAGGGCAGAGAGAGAGAGTGAGAGAGTGAGAGAGATTGATTCTCAGTAAGAAAGGCCCAACAACAAATGACTTAATAAAATAGCTGTTTAATAAGATAAAATAAAAAGAGGAATACAGATAGTGAGTAAATCTGTTGTCCCTTCAGATACTGGTAACCCTGTGTTCCTATAGCCACTGGATGGATTTTCCTATGCCATGCTGTACACATCCCCTTCATGGAGAGAGGTTAACTGTGATGTGAATCACTGACTCTTCAGTGTGCAATGGTCTTCTGGTTAGGATCACTACATTCCACCCCTTGATCCACACACAGTTTACCTTTCCCAAAGATCTTGTAAGTTACATGTTATATTAATAACACAGGTGTTTCTGAAGCCCTACGAAGCCAAATAGAGCAGACATAAATCCTCAAGTGCAATGTCTTCTGCAAGGCTCCCAGTACAGAAGGTTTTCCAGAATTCAAAATATGAAACAACTCATCAGTCCTAAAAAAGCAAATCCAACAACAAATTCATCAGTTTAAATACATGCTACTGGATGTTGTTTGTTAAGGGACTCGGAGTCATAACCTACATAGAATGTATTCTAAGTAATTTTTTTAATTCTACGTATAACTACTGAAACACTATAGGATACTGACATTACATTTTCTTAAATAGATGAATGCAGACAAAGAACACACTAAATCAAAACTCATTGATACATGTGTATAATCATATTCTGAAATCACACAACCCTTCTCAAAAATTCTGTACTGACTACAGAGAGGATGTCAGCATTTTGATTATCTGAATAATAATGCTTCTGTTCACAAGTTTAGCCTCTGAAACCTCTAGATGCTTCAAGCAGAAAAAGAGTAGATGTAATCCGGTTCCAAATTTCATATTTTTCAAGTCTATAAATTCTTATTTCTGGACAGACATGAAAAGAAGTGAAATTTTCCACTCATTTCAATAATTTGAATTTCATCTTTGACCTCCAGCTGAAATCAGGGGAAAACAGAGAAAAGGAAAAGGGAAAAAAATAGAGGCTTTCAAGGCTGTAAAGGTTATCTATGTTCTTTTTGTTCATATTTAAATTAAAAACTTGCTAAGTAATCTTAAACAAAGTCTTCCATCACTGCTCAAGTAGGTCAGAATTATTCACACTTCACATAATTTATATTAGTTCAAAAATTTATAATGCTGAAAGTTAGTAAACTGCAACCAATCACAAGATGTGAGAACTAGAAAATTTTAATGTGCTATTGTTTAGAACAGCCATGGTCAAATGTCTCATCTCAACTAACATGAGGGTTTAAAATCACACACATACTTGAGATCAATGCTATCCAATAGCATTGTTCAACTCCTGCTTCTGAAACCTTTCCCAGTTTTAAAAATATTATGAATATATTGTTGTCTGAGTAAAGAAGTCTACATTAGTATAACTTATATGGTGTACAAAAAAAGAAGACATAAAAAGCTAGAGTCCGAAAGACAGAGTTGTGTTGAGAATCCTGTGCTCCTTTAAAGAAACCAAAGTATCCCTTCCTAAAAGTAATTAATAGAAATGTAATGGGAAAAGCTGTCAAGCCTGTTCTGGGGAATCAGTACACTTGGGTGCCTCCCTGAAGTGCTTCTACACTAATGCACATAGCATGGGAAACAAATAGCGGGAGTTAGAAGTCTGTGTGCAGTTACAGGGCTGTGACCTCCTTGGTGTCACAAAGATATGGTGGGACAGCTCACATGACTGGAGTGCTGCAGTGGATGGTTACAGGCTTTTTAGGAAGCATACACTGTGAAGAAAAAAAGGGTGTATTACACTTCATGTGAGAGAGCAGTGGAAGGCATGGAGATGCATGGAGTGCATCCTATTGTTGGAAATGTTCAGGAGCCAGTCAAGAGCATACAGTTCAAGATTAGCAGACAGACCAACACAGGTGCTGTTGTGGTGGGTATCTGCTACAGAGGTCCTGATCAGGAAGAAGATGAGGCCTTCCTCAAACAACTGGAAGAACCTTCACATTCACAGGCCCTGGTTTACACGCAGGACTTTAACCACCCTGATATTCTCTGGAAAGACAACACAGGGCACAAACCATCTAGAACACTTCTGAAGCACATTGAGAACAACTTCCTGGCATAGGTGATCAAGGAGCCAACAATGAAAAGTGGACTTCATACTTATAAACAAGGAAAAACTGTCTGTGGATGTGAAAGTTGTGAGCAGCCTTGGATGCAGTGGCCATGAGATGATGGAGTTCAGGATCCTGAGAGGAGGGAGCAAGGCAAAAAGCATGATCGCATCCTGGATTTCAGGAAAATAGACTCTAACTTCTTCAGGGATCTGCTTGGAAGAATCCCATGGGATATGGCCCTAGAGAGAAGAGTCCAGAAAAGCTGGTTGATAACCTTTCCCAAGCTCAAAAAAGGTTCCTCCCAACAAGCAGGAAATCAATCAAGAGAGTTTTAATCAGCAGCAGAAAGTCCAGTGGCAGGCAAGTCATTAGTTGTGCACCCCAGGTTTCAATACCTGTGCCAATACTATCTAACCTCATCATTAATGACCTGGGTGTTGGGACAACATGTGCGCTTCGCAAGTTCATAGGTGACAAAAACTGGGAAGAATGGCTGATACACCAGAGGCTTATGCTGCCATTCAAAGGTAGCTGGACAGTCTGGAGAACTGGGCAGAGGGGAGTGTCATGTAGTTTAACAAAGGGGAATGTAAAGTCTTGCACCTGGGAGGAATAACCCCAGGCACCAGTACATGCTGGGGACCAACCAGATGGAAAATAGCTTTGCTTTCCTTTCTTTGCAGGGAAGGACCTGGGTGTCCAAGTGAGCAACAAGCTGATTATGAGCCAGCCATACACTCTCACAGCAAAGGCAGCCAACAGCCTCCTGGGATGCATTAACAAGTGTTGCCAGCCATCAACAGAGGTGACCCTTCCCCTCTGTTCAGCACTGGTGAGGCCACACATGCAGTACTGTGACCAGTTCTGAGCCTTCCCACTACAAGAGAGGTATGGACATACTGGTGAGAGTCCAATGAAGGGCCACGAAGATCCTTAATGGACTGGAGCATTTGACATATGATGACAGGCTGAGACAACTGGGACTGTTCAGCCTGAAGAACAGCCTGACTGCAGAGATCTTATCCATGTGTATAAATACCTGATAAGAGGCAATGAAGAAGAGGTAGCCAGACTCTTCTCAGTGGTGCCCACTGACAGGACAAGATGACACATATTTTAAAAAAAGGAATTCCATCTAAACACAAGAAAATATTTTTATACTGTGAGTGTGGTCTAACAGTGGAACCGGTTGTTGAGACAGGTTGTGAAGTCTCCATCTGGGGAGATATTCAAGATCTAGCTGGACATAATCCTAGGCAACCTGTTCCAGCTGACCTTGCTTGAGCAGGGGGATTGGAATAAAGGATCTTAACACATCCCTGCCAACCTCAGCTGTTCTGTAATCAGACCTTTGTCCTGGCTTATCTTTTGGGATGTTAATATCTTACTGAAAGTACATAACTTCCAGAAAATGAATAATTCATTCAGTTGTCTCAACTAAAATATATAAGAAATAATAAAATAAACAGTGGATTTTCACATTCCCAAGAATGCAGGAATATTGTAAAATAATACACTGCAAATATTTTCCAATTAAAATGCAAACTTTGATGCCTGAATAAAAATATGTAGTAATAAGACTATTTTATGATATGTGGGTTATCAAAAAAATTCATTTATTATTCATTCTAATAAAACTAATTACAATTAATTTATTTGCTGTGCCTATCAATGTAACAAATACTTGATTTAGCATAAGTTGATAAATATGTAAATGAAAAGTTACCAAAGCAGGGAAAAAAAATTGGATGTTAACAGCACTCCATTTACTTTGGTATTTTGTAAATACGTTAACTTTTGTGTTCATCACCTTACTGTTTCGTAGCGACTTGTCCTTTTTTGCTGGTCTCATTAGTATATCCAGACATATGCACACTGGGATTGTAGACCAAATCAATAAATCTACATGGCTAGAAATGGAAAAATCTTACAGAAAAGGAGTTTCATTGCCTTCCCTGTGTGAATTACAGAAAGATCTTTATTTGAACAACTGATCTGCCATAATAAATCAAAATGCTACCAGGTCTTCAGTTACATAAAGTTAACCATTCTTACAAACCTCAAAAGTCTAGCCTCACTATTGGACTTACAGTTAGATAAATGACCATGATTATTCAGCCCTGAAAGAAGGAAGGGGTTGGCAGAGATGTTTTAAGAATTGGTTTTACTTCTCATTATCCTATTCTGATTTGATTGGTAATAAATTAAACTAATTTCCCCAAGTCAAGTCTGTTTTGGTCATGATGGTAATGGGTGACAGATCTCTTCCTGTCCTTATATTGACCCACAAGCCTTCTGTTATATTTTCTCTCCCCTGTCCTGCTGAGGAGGGGAGTGATAGAGAGGCTTTAGTGGGCACCTGGCATCCAGGCAGGGTTAACCCACCACAGAGACCTACCAGTTTCACTTTCAAAGGAGAACTGGGAAGATGAGTTTGTTTCTTAACTAATCAGAAACTATGCTATAAGCGCCCTGGGAAAAAAAAAAAAAAAAACACAACAAGGGAATTAATAAAGTTCAGGATTAAGATGATGTGCAACAAATAAGTAAAGCCACATAGTGAATAATGGCGATCAAAGTAAATATTGAACATCTTTCTCATGATGCAGGAGTTTAGCAGAAAACATGGTATCTGACAGTGTAATTAAGAATCCAGGATCATTATATTGTTATTATAGAAGTTGTTGGCTAACATCTCCTTATTGGTAAGTACTTGGTTTTGCAATATTAATAGCCTTCCTTTTTCAAGTGTGCCTTTTGCAAATGAAAGTGTAAATGTAATGCATTAGAAGCCACATTACCTTATGTGCTAGCTTTTAGACAACGTTTTCTTACAGTGCTTGTCCACAGAGCCTTTATTTCGAACTGAAGTAGGTTCTGCTTTGAGCTCTGGAAAACATGGGTCTCTGCTGTTCCAAAATAGCAGCCATTTCATTAGCATTATATGTATACATTAACAAACCTGTTTTTCTAGGTGGTTTCCCCTATATGCGTAATGCAAGTGGTAAACCTAGCAAACACCTGAGAGACGCTTTGTTAATTATCAATAGCTAATCACAGCCTGGCACAGAATATGGGTGACAGAACCATGTGTCCTCTCAGGGTGTGGAGAGAGACTGTGCCTCAGAATGACTATTTCATGCTACTAAGGCATTATAAGGGGAAGAAAAAACCAGAAACATAATGACGCACAGCATCAGATTGAGTCTATGATCTTTAATGAATTTCTATTTTTGGTGTATAATTTTCAAAGTTTCATTCCATCTTTATTTGAGGACTCATAGCTAAGATTACATCTGGCACACAGAAACTTTATTCCTTTGATATTCCTCTTTAATTATATGTCCTATGATTGCCAGTAAAATCATTATATAAATCAAAAGGAAGCTTCACTGTGTCTCATTATATTGAACAAAAAAATTTAAAAAACACACATTGTTGTGTTCTTGGATCATTACTGCAGTATATGTTCAACTCATGATCACTGCTTATTCAACAATGAGATTAGACCACTACGTGATCTTGCATTGATTTACTATCAAAGGCAGGCTACTTGAAGGACTGTA
The DNA here is from genome assembly GCA_020745775.1 of Theristicus caerulescens. NCBI lineage: Eukaryota > Metazoa > Chordata > Aves > Pelecaniformes > Threskiornithidae > Theristicus > Theristicus caerulescens. The sequence continues at coordinate 47,592,742 of CM036583.1, read as the reverse complement.
TGACAGTAAATTTTAATTCTAGTCATTACACTAACAAAGCTGTCCACAAGAAACTGTTTTCTATACTTTACTTTTGAATTTTATTTTTCTATTGCTATTAAAATACATATTTTTATGTAGTATACTATGATGAAGTATATGTCATAAAAACTGAATTTCACAAACTTCATTAAATGATCTATCAATGACTAACAAAGCCCATAAAGTCAAATGAAACTGTTTTAATTATGTGCTTTCCACTAAGCTGTCTATGTCAAATTTCAGAGATTCAGGAATTACAAACAGCAATGTATTTGTTGACAGATTTTTTGACACAGAAGATGTAATTATGTTTTCCCTTGAATTTGCGAGGGGCTGATCAATGCAACAAATTAATGACTCTCGAAAGGAAGGATCTTGTCTTCAGTAATTAAATATAATGCTGTAGTGTTGTCAGTATCCCATTCTATGATTGCTTAGTGAAGTCAGATTTCAGACAGGTGCTTTCTAACACAAAGTGTGTTTAAAAGGAATTACCAGGCTTGCATATGCCCAGTATCCTAAGGAAAGTGAATTTATTTTCTATTAACTTTTGAATGCTGACTCTTCATCATCAGAGAAGAAGTCATTCTGGAAATGAACATACTGAACACAGAGACACAAGAATATTCTAACAGCCAGTAATGCCAAAAGGATGCAGTAAGAAAAATTGGCCACACCAGGCATTTGTTGGTATGTTTCAAAACAGATCTAGCTGAGAAGAAATAAAGGGGCGGGGGAGGGGGGAAGGACACACCTAAAAAAAAGAAAAAGTATGGAAGTCTATCTCTATGTTTCCTACTGCAGCAGCTCTACTCCTTAAAATATTAAATATTCAGATGGCTAGACAGACCAGGTCTATCTTGTAACATAATCATCAGGACACTTGGCAAATGTTTAGGAAGTCTGATTAAACATCTAAATCAGACACTCTCAAGAGGTGACTGTTTGGTTCACATTTCAGTATTGACTTTTCTTGAACCAAATCTCTCCTCACATGAAATTCTGTCCTGTGAAAAACCTGCCTGCCCAAATGTTTGTCAAAACATTTGACATAGTCCGCCCCTCCCGCCCCCCGCAAAAAAAAAAACCCACAGAATTCAACTAAGTGGCATTTTCCTACTAAAAACAGAAGTGATGAAAATTTACAATCAATGACCATAGAGACGAATTGAAACAACAGAAATTAAGTATAAGGTACCATGTAGATGGAAATTATTAATCCCTCAAGTATTACAAGCAAGGCAAGGGGGATCATTCATCACTAAAGTGACTTGGGCCACCTGACATGACGTCAGACTAATACTAATACAGCACTAGGTGACTAGACTGCATCACTGAAGTTCTTCCTACACAGAATTGTAGCCCAAAATCATCAAGGCTATTAAAACAGGAAGCAAGTGATACTTTTATTATCCCCAGAGTTCCCTGATACAAGCCAAATACATAGCTTGAGTATTTTACAAGCAGAGCCAGTAGGAATATGTAAAAACTAATAAAACATTTAAAACTGTAAACCTAACAAGCATCAAATCTGAAAACAGTATCAGGTTTCCTGGAAGCTGAGAGCTCCAACAGAATATGCTTAGAAGACATATCATGTTGCCTAGTTAGAGAAACAATCTAGCTGTACCCAGGACTAATCTCACAAACTTGAGATATTGGGTTTGAAACTCTTCCCTGTTTTAAGGAGATACAGACTTGATGGCTGAATCTCTAGCCTTGAGATACTCATCTTGAGCAGCATTTCATAAAGAATACCAAATTTGACAAGAAAAATCTCTCTTCATGGCAAAGAATATAGCCAAGATAAACAGAACTCAGAAGGTCATCAGAAAAAAAAAATTTCTCCTATGGATAAACTCAACACATGTCCAGAAAATTAGATCTGCAGGTTGATTAAGAAATAGCAAGGCAAAATAATAAACTGACTTAAATGACTTTTAAAGTGTACACTTTTTTGGAAGGCAAATGTTGACCACAAAATTCATTGAGCATCAAAGTGAGAACTGGTAAACAAACAGATCTTGCCAAGTATTCCAGCAATGTTATTTCTAATAAATTCTTGTAGAAGCTGAACATTCAAAAACACCCAAGACATTTAGCAATACAAGTGCCATTAACTGCTTCAATTGCTTCTCCTGGGTATTTTAGCGATTTTGAAAATCTTCCCTGTAGATAATTAATCACTTGATATTGGCATTCAACAGTGCTCTGCACTGATGATTTTTTTAAATCTTTTGTGTGTGTATGTCAGCTGCATACAGTCAGAAGAAATGATTGTCCAGTTTAGTTGTTACTTCAGCACGCAAACAATTTGCTATCAGAGCGTGATAACAGCAAACAAATTTTTTTTAATCAAAAGCATTCAGAAATATTGTATGGTGAAAATAAAGAATCAGTTACCCCATTTCTTCTTTTTTGCATGTGAGTCTTTTGTACTGTATCAGATAAATATTTTGTGATAAAAGCAATGGAAGCAGAAAAATTTACCCAAAACAGCAAAGGACAAAGCTAGCCACTCTCTTCAGCCTTCAAAGAGAATATTATTATGGTGAATGTGATTGAAAGTACTCTTCCAAACATGCATGCTTTTGCTAACTTCAATGAAATGGCTTTGTTTTGCATATTGCACAAATACTTTGCAGAAAATGAAAGAAACCTGAAGAAATTTTTTACATCGGTATCACATCTAAACACAACAGTTGTCACCCACTAAGGACATAATACAGTACTTGAAATCATGTTTAAAGAAAAAAATACGAAGATGCAAGTAACTGGTATGTGATGATAAATGGATATAGCTCCCAGGAAAAAGGATTAACTATTATATTCTATGTGCAATTTTGCATCAAAATCTTAAGAGTCAGACACTCTAATCATTTGTCCTTTATCTTGTTCTTAATTTTAATCTTTCTTTCGTCTACTACAATCACCTGTGGGATTTTGTCCAGGTTTTGTCCATTCAGCACTGAAACACTGAACTCAAATTTTGGGTCATATTTAACATATCCCTGTCTGAATAAAGACCCTATTCTCATTTTTATTCCTCTGGAGGAATCCCAAACTACCCTTTCTTTTGTTATTTTGTATCATCATCTCTCTGACTCTCTCTGAACAGCGAAAGTCAGAATCAATTGATATTAAGGGTCTAGTGCCCTGAGAACCTTACTGGGTGTCATCTGCACCTGCAAAACAGAGACCATGCTGTGAAAATAGCTCAACTTTTCTACACACCAAACTATTCAAGAATTTTTCTAGACTGTCGTAAAGATGACTTGCTACTATAAAAGCAAAATGTCTCTACAGAGCTACAAAACAGTAAGAATTTGAACAAAAGAGATAACCTATGTGGCAGTGTCAAGTTAATAGGGGGGTATAGAGTGAGGAGGTGGTTGTTGGGGGTTTTTTCAGTTGTTTTGAAATAAAGATCTTTTCTGGATTTAATCTTTTATACAGTCATTAAAATTGTATTCACTGCCACAAGATCTGTAATCAGGTTTGTTTTTCTGAGTAAAGAACTTTTTAGAGCTTGTGTTTAACTACAGCATATGAAAGAATAAAAAGAATGAAATTTGACAACTGCCCAAAATTTATTTTTGATGTTCTCTTTTTGCTCTGATAAATAGTCCCAGATGATATTTGACTGACAATAGTAAGCCTGCACATCTGGGCTTCCATTCACTGTAGCATTTTGAATTAGAATTGTATTTAGTGATGACAAGATTGGATAATTCTATAATTCTTCAAATGGAACTATTATTTGCATTCTTGCATAACATACTGGTGATGAGTTAGAATTACTGCATAGGCTCAAAAACCCATTACCTAGCAGCTTCTGGGTCACATCCAACCAGATTTCAACAGATATGCACACTTGAATGACTTTTTTTTTTTAATCTCCTGTTAATAATCACTTGCTTCCATGGGGAAAAACAAACAAACTTTCAGAAAAGCTGTGAAAAACATAGCCATGAGATACACAAAATGTTTTAAATGAAAAGGTTTGCAGCTCTGAAAACAGTAGTAGGTACAAGTCTTTCTTTTGGATATAATAACTTTGATGTTAATTTTAGAGCTTGCCCTGTCTTTGATACTGTCTCCCCATAGACATCTTTGAATTGCCTGACAGTCCTCAGTGATTAATTGCCTTTTCTGAAAGTGCTGCATCACCTGAAGAAGATGACACATGCTTAACACAGAGTACAGAATAGTGATTTCAAAGGCAATGTTTTGAACATGGTAATACTGCAACGACGAATCACAAGAGGGTGTAGGCAGCTCAATGCCAGCCCACAAGTTTTTTTCAACCAGCTCCCAAATTTTAACAGTTGACTAAAAAAAAAAAAAATCTTCATTTATAATGGTCTGTTTTATACAGTAGACATGCTAACAGTTTGGAAAAAAACCTGAATTTCATGGCATAATCCCCCTGACTTCACTGGTACTGAGAATTTATCTAATATTAGACACTAAATATTATTTGTTTGTTTTCAATGTTTAGAGAACTAATGAAGGTTGGTTACTCGAGGTAAGTTAATGGTAACCACTGGTTACAGCTTAGACAGCATTTGCATAACACATGAAATCTGATATCTCCAGTGGTTGATATCTCAAGCAAGCTGCCTGTTTAACAAAACCCCAAAGTCAGAGCTTCAGATTAGAATCAATGGAGTTATTCAGTATTCGGATAAATAAACTTAAGTTGGGAGGAAGAGGACATTAAATTCCTGGAAAACAGACCATGATCAATAACAAAATAACATTTCTAAGAGCAGTTCTCAATGACTGATCCAATCTATACTTCTGTAGTACACTCAAAGTTCAAACTGCATGCTTGTTTTCCCACGACTGTATTTAAGATTAGTGCTGTGAAAATGAGCTTTTTGCTTCATTCCAAATACTTCCCTGTAGAAGCCATAAAAATATTTTCAAGGCTCCTGTGGATACTCTAGCAGAGATATGCACTCCGTGGCAGAGACATCCCAAGATAACTGCTTTTACAACTTATTGTATTTATTTTAAATTCATGGTTTCATTGTTGTATGCACATCCATGAAGGTTTTTCTTTTGGGCCCTGCTCAATCAACAAAAATACATTTCCAGTACCAATTTTATGATGTCAAATTTTAATGTGTAGACACCCTGCTTGGTATGTAGTTGTGGCATTCTTTGGAGAAGTTGGAATCTGTTTTCTTTATTTCATTCATTCAGCAACAGTGACTGTATTCCACTAACAACAGAGTGTTTCTTTAGTTTCTTTCTTTTTTTCTGAAGAACAGACATACACATTAAATACACCCATGCACGTAGGTCACCAGTGCAAATGCTGCCTGATATGTGTTCAGTCACAAAGTTAGGAGGCATGCATTAGCTTTACTGCTTATAATTTTTGGTGCTGCAAAGTCTGAGGTCTCCATTTAGTACATGTGGTATTTTGACTTGTTACCTAGTGTTTAAAACAAGCTTCACATGAAGTATTTGTTCATAGCTTAATAGAACGGTAAAATGATTTTTTTTTCCATCTTAAGCACTCCTATACACATCATGGATACACCTGACCTGATGTTACATAGAGAAATAGGCACGCTGAAGGAGGCTTATTTATCTGAGAGGAAGATCTTTTCTTTATGTTTCCTTTTCAAGGAGAATTTTTCTCTATGGAGCAGTTTGCAATCTGGGCTCAACATAATGATGAGCAAATTTCAAATTCAGGGTTTGAATTCAGATTGCTATGTGAAATATGTCTTTTACTGGTGCTAGCTCCTCAATTAAATTTATTTCTCTGGCTCATCTACAGCATGGTCTGGAATCATTACTTGCACTTCTTTCAAAAACTACAATAAAATTTTCTAGCTTGGTGAAACCTCTGAAGTTAGAAAAAGGTTCATCTACATAATCTGCCGAATCTCTTCCATTTAGTCCTAAGTGGTATTTGTTGTTGAGAAATTTCCTCCTGTAAATTCAAAAATGGGTAGAAACCCATAACAGTATTAGCTTCCATAGCAATTTTCTCCCAACCATAACATCTATAGTGTTTTTCACAAAGAAGCCTGTCAAGTTCCAATTTTTTTAGCTACTTATTTTTCCAACACATCATTGTAAGTACAGCACAATAAATTGGGAAGACTACATTACCTAAGAAAAAGCAGTCAGATAGAGTTGTCTCTGTTTAATAACCTGCTAATTTGCTTCCTTAAGTCTTTACCTGTTAGAGATGCTGTAGGTGAGACAAAAGGTGATATCATTCACATTTATGACTCATACCTACATGAGCAGTTTACATACCATTAGCACAGATGATTTATACAAATGTTGTATGTATATTGTTTTTTCCAACAAGTAATTAAATATAGCAAAATTTCCTTGTAGGTTGTCCAAGGTGTTGAAAATTTTCTAGGGAGACCATTAGTGTTATACAGCAGATGCAGTTTTATAGTCACAGTTTTCACCCAGCCTGTGTTTACTTTGCACACGAAGAAAAAAAAAACAGCCAAACTAACAAACAAAAAACCAAAACCCCAAACCCTCACAAACAAACAATCCCCGCCCCAAAAAAAACCACAAAGTGCAAAGCAGCAAAATGTTACACCTGCAAAAACATGTTTTAACGTAAATTAGCAATTTCTGCTATAATAACCATGCACATTAAGGGGAAGCATATAGTAAGACAACTGAGGTATTTGATTTTCTGAATAGAGCCAGGAAGAGTCCTTGTTAGCTAATTGTATTAATGCAGGAAACAATCCTTCAAAAATTATCTGGATGATCTAAAATGATCTGACAATTAGAGTACAGAAAAATATTAATTTATTTCCTGATCTACTCTACTTATTTAGCAGGCAATTCATCTCATAAAGTTATTAGAAAATATTTTGAAGGATAGGACTTCCGTGATATGATTATCAGCCAGGTAATCTCAGAGAAGTTAAAAGATCACCTGGGAACATGGTTAGTTTGGTATACTTGAGGTATGGTCAAGGTATACTTGAGTTTTCTGGATTGGTGGCATTGAAAGTTAGATATTAAAAATTAGGTTTGCAAGTTAAAAAAAGAAATCAGCAGGTATAAAATGGTATAAATTCTTGCTACCAGCAAGAACACACAGATTTGTTTAGTTAAACTTTACAGGACCCATGAGTATTTAGAACTGATCCAGTTCTCAAAAGGAATTTAAACAGTTTTTGATATCATCATCAAAGTCCATTTTTTCTTTAGTAGAATAGACATGTGTGTGGCCCAGTCTAAGTAGCATCTCCTGTTATAGCAAAAATTCTGTTTCATTTGCATAAAGCATAAGTAAGGATGACATAGTTAAGTCAGATTTACAACAGCAAAGATGGATCAGAATTTAGTTAATATCTAGTTAATATCTAGTTAATTCCAGTGGCACTTGCATTCATACTCATACTGAGCAGAGAATGACACTTCAAGCAACAATATCAATTTGCTAAAAACTGGTAAACAGGTCTTCTGTGATTGACAGCATAAAAAGTTTTACATGTCAGTTGCTATACAAATAATCTGCATAATATATGGCATAATTTCAGTTTAGGATTAATTTACAGGCCATTTACTCTCCTACGTTAACCCTCCTTGGATTTTTCGATACCTGGATAGGACAACTGAATATTATAATTAATAGTAATAAGTGCATACTGAATATTTTAAAGATGTTAGAATTACTTCTTTCCTCCTTCCAATTTTTTTTTCACTATTTATAGATAAACAGAGCAAAATAAATACAGCCAATGCAAATTACTGTGGTTCTAAGGAGGTTAGTGGATTTGCCCTGGTTTAAGACAACAGCCTCTGGACAACTTCATAACCCCAGTGATTTAGTATTCAGAAATGCACACGTGCAAGAATCACTACCTGCTCCAGAAGGTCAAGTGGAATACTCCAAACATTCTTATGAAAAATTAAAACCAAATTACCTCAGTTTCTGAAGTGAAGAAAGCAAAAACCCCCATTGCCCTTTTCCTTTTAAGTTCCATATATGTTCCTTGGAGTTGACAACTCAGAAATTATCTTTACTCCTAACAACTACAAATGACATATTTAGCGTTTCAAGTTGTCTACACAAATGGTTTCATGTTTTGTAAACATAACTTGCATTAATTTATAGCCATATTCCCAACAGCTGAAGCACATAGTCAAATGCAGATTTATGATGCAAGAGTTTCTCTTCAATTCTGTAGTATGCACTGTCAATGAGACTGTCCAAATGAATCATTTTAATGGCAAAAAAAAAAAAAAGGACTCTATAGACTGCAACTTTTTTTTGAAGAATGCAAAATAAACGTTGAAAACTTCATTGGAAAATAACCAAAAATTAACAATCAGAATGCCTAGAGTCTGCCTAAGTGTTGGATAACAGTGTTCATGCAAACACATGAAATAGCAAGCTCCGCCTCTTTTAAAACAAATGTACCCTTCTTAACATGCTCAGTTTCAGTTAGAAGCTTTTTTTTATAAACTGTAGTCAATGTGAGTTATAATTACAATTGCCAATATAATTGTATTTTGCTGCTTTTGAACGTCTCACCTCAAGTGATAATGCTAGTTGAGCCTCATACGGCCTATTCCAGTTTATTCTGCAAAATATCTGATATCTATGGAAATGGTCATTGTTCTCTTTCTCTGGGACTTAAGGTGGAAGCAGAACCCAGTATCTCAGTAGTAATAAACTGGAATAGGTTTTGTCCCTGTGGTGCACCAAAACCATAATTGTACCTAGTCTATGGGCCTGCAGCCTGTTTTGTTTTAGGTCAAATGTTAACAGATGGCTCATAGCTCAGAGGTGATCTGAATAGACACATATGCAAACTGAGGATCAAGATATAAAATGACAGCAAGCATGTTAAATCAAAATTATATCTACAAGGTTACGCATAGAGAAGGGTAAAGTGAGTGACTATGCCAAAGTAGACAAGAGAAAAGTATGAGGGTCATGAAGGTAGAGGAAAAGAACTGGAGCAACTATTATGTCCGCACACTACAGAAAAAGTCCAGGCAAAATTTGAGAAAGCTTCCTTGATATCTGAAGGCCTCATCTTCCACAGGTCCCACTTGCATTTTGTGCCATCAGCTGTCATCTGCAGGCAACTCTCTCACTTGGTAAAGATCACAGGACTCTCAGAGCCTCAAGAATGGAAGTTCTGTTCCCTGTCATTAAATTTCATTAAACTTCAGCTTAGCAATCCATTTTGTACAGTGATGTGCTAGCCCTGTGCAATACTTCCTAACACAGACAGACTAATCTAACACAGGTGATAAGATACCTGCTACACTCTGTTGTTAGAACAGTGGCATAACAGCTCCTGTTCCCTGAGACCTCAAGTTCCAATTTGCAAAAAAAACTTCTGATTAAAACCATAGACTATCCCCTTTTCAGATCCTTAGATCAAACACAATGAGAATTCAATCCTCATGAGCTAAGTTTCAACAAACATTAAGTTAATGTTTCTATATACTATGGATATTTTTCTTCTTGATTGAACTGGACTGTTGAAGAGTGTTTTATAAAGCCACATTATTTTTATCCACGATCTGGATGAGGGGATAGAGTGCACCCTCAGTAAGTTTACAGATGACATCAAGTTGTGTGGGAGTGTTGATCTGCTGGAGGATAGAAAGGCTCTTCAGAGGGATCTGGATAGGCTGGATCGATGGGCCAAGGCCAACTCTATGAGGTTCAACAAGGCCAAGTGCCAGGTCCTGCACTTCGGTCACAACAACCCCAGGCAATGCTACAGGCTTGGGGAAGAGTGGCTGGAGAGCTGCCCAGTGGAAAAGGACCTGGGGGTGTTGGTTGACAGCCAGCTGAACATGAGTCAGCAATGTGCCCAGGTGGCCAAGAAGTTCAATAGCATCCTGGCTTGTATCACAAATAGCATGGCCAGCAGGACTAGGGAAGTGATCATCCCCCTGTATTTGGCACTGGTGAGGCTGTACCTTGAATACTGTGTGCAGTTTTGGGCCTCTCACTACAAGAAGGACATCGAGCTGCTGGAGCATGTCCAAAGAAGGGCAACGAAGCTGGTGAGGGGTCTAGAGCAGAAGTCTTATGAGCAGCAGCTGAGGGAGCTGGGGTTGTTTAGTTTGGAGAAGAGGAGGCTGAGGGGAGACCTTATTGCTCTCTACAACTACCTGAAAGGAGGTTGTAGTGAGGTGGGGGTCAGTCTCTTCTCCCAAGTGACAAGCGACAGGACAAGAGGAAATGGGCTCAAGTTGTGCCATGGCAGGTTTAGGTTGGATATTAGGAAAAACTTCTTCACTGAAAGGGTAGTCAGGCATTGGAACGGGCTGCCAGGGAAGTGGTTGGATCCCCATCCCTGGAAGTATTTAAAAGACATGTAGATGTGGTGCTTAAGGACATGGTTTAGTGGTGGACTTGGCAGTGCTAGGTTAATTGTTGGACTTGATGATCTTAAAGGTCTTTTCCAACCTAAATGATTCTATGATTCTATGATTATTGATGCAGTTATTATTCATAGACTCAAGCCTACGATCTTTGTAGAGTCAAGAGAATCATGAAAATCACTGTAAGACAAAAGTCCAATGAACAAAGTTCAGATATACAAAAGTGCATTCCTTAATTCTATTGAAGTCAGAGTACCTTTCCTTGGGACACAGTCTTGAGTCACATCTGATAAAGATTTCATTTCATTGTAGCATCACTATGATCTGATTTAGCCAAGTTTGTCTCCAGGTCTGTTCAACTAAAGGGACACTAAAGCTCTAACACGAGCTTTGTCCTCTCTCCTACATATTTTCTCTTATCTGGTCTGTAATAAAACATGGACTAGAATGCAATAGGAAATGTATACACATTTCTGTTATGCCATAGGCTACATATCATTTCATTCTGGCTTGAATAAGCTATCATGCCATAAGTTATGTATCATTTAATTTTGGCTTGAACACTTTCATTGGACACAAATTTTCACTTCATTTTTCCAGCAGCGCAAGTCAATCATTAGGTGCCTCTTCCTAGCTAGAATTGTAACCTGAGTTTTCAATTAGTGAAAAAAGACTGTTGAGTTTTCTATTTTCTCTTTCTGATGTGAAAAAAGAAAAACATGCAGGTTTCTCTTAATATTACTCTGTCACTTCAGATTGAGAGTGTAGAGCAGGATATTAAAACAAACAAACAAACAAACAAACAAACAAACAAAAACCCCACCACCACAATTTAAGAATCTAGACCAAAACTGCATAATCATCAGATGGGTTCTTTTCAGGGTCAAGTTGCTTTGTACTGCTAATTCCCCTCACCCTACTTTTAACAGAGTTGTATGTTTTTCTTCATGCATCTTACAAGGTGTGATTGGTGATGACATTTACATGTTTGCACTAGTTATGTTATATTCCCTGAGCAGTGCATTATTTGTAACAGAATTTGCTTTTTGTTTTTCATTGTCCTTTGCATGGACTAAACCACCTTAATACGAATTTCAGACATCGATCTGCCTTCCTCTTCTGTGTTGTCCTATATTGTATGCCAGTAACAGTGAAGAATCTGGCCATGATTTAGACTGAATTTTATGGTGCCACAACACATTTGGAAGAGGTTAGATCCCATTTAAACATTTCTACCCAGCCACTCTGTGTTGAAAGACTTTAAATACTGTCTAATTCTTTACTCTGCCTTATGTATCCTAATAATCTTGTGTCAAATACAATTGATGACTAGGAAAAAGCTGCCTGCCATTGCCCCAGCAATGCACATTTCAAATCAAGAATCTTTAATTCACATGTAATGTATGGTTATATGATGTCATACAGAGTTTCATCAGGTTTATGCAGGCATGTAACATCTACAGTGTCAAAAAGTCAGTTGACATGAAAAGCTGGGCACTGTAATCTTTTGACATCCCATCATCTGGTCCATGTTCCGATAACTGATATTCCAGGATTTGTAAGTGAAGACTGGCTTTTGCACACAGATATAAAGAGACAACTACAACAGCTTTGTTTCTTCTAAGGAAGGGATTATCTGAGTTTGTATTTTGTAACAATCAGGCATAACTGTTGTTTCAGAAAAGATTTACTAGACCCTAATAGTTTAAGTACAGATTTTGGCCTTAAAGTATACCCATCTTTGTTATATTCTACTGTTCTAGTTTGCATCATGCATACCTTTGATGCATGTATGTAATATTTTATGTAATATAAGTGCCAAAGTTCAAGAATTGCAAATGCAAATAAAGACATGCTCTCATGGGGGAGAAAAAAAAATGAACAAGTTCCATAAAGCAAACGCTGATAACAGTGATATAATGAGCTACTGGCTCATCAGAAAGTGTGACATGCTAAGAAGGTCCACCACAACCTAAAAAAAAAATCAGGTGAGTGGTATTGGTGCTAAAGAAAGAAGGTCTTTTCTTAAACTTAATGTCTGGGGATTTTTTTTTTTTTTTTAGAATTCATTCTCCAGATACAAGGCCGCATTCTTAATGAAGGCTTTAGTTCACTGAAACACAAAAATTATCTCTCCTTCTCTTTTCTTCAAGATATGGATATTCCAAAATTCTTTTCTTTGATATAAAATACAAATTCCAAGGCTCCTTCTGATAAATACAAAGTCAAAATGACTCATTTACAAAACAAGAACAACAAAAACAACCCACACAGCTGTTTTCTAAGGAAGATAAAATATGTCTTAAATAATGAACAATTCTCTTTCTACTACCAGCATCCTTTCTGAGAAATGCATTTGTAAGTGCTCCCAAGGGAGAAGACTAGACTACTTAGCTGCTTTTTAGAGAAAGAAAAAATATAGCAAAGGCTACAAGAAGACCAAGCAACTTTCATTCAATTGTCATTTAATTCTCTCCACAAACAATTTCAGAAATATTGCCTGGCCACGGCATCAGTGTTTCTGAAAGCCCTACAAGGCCGGTGCATGATCTACAACACTGTTCCCCAGCATAAGCAGGCACTCAGCTGAGGCAGGAAACAATCGCCTTCAGCAGGTTTCTGTGCTTCAGTTCAGGAGTCACAGGAATAGTCTTCAACCTGCTTCTGCTTGCTGTCCCAACCAGAAGAAGAGGCTGGGCTCGTCCAAGGATTCAATCAGTCAAGATTTTATACTTGAACCAGCTATAGCAGTTATGCTTTCCCCCACTTCCTCCCAGAACTTGTCCTACTTCAGCAGGAGGGCAAGGAGGAAGGGAAGATAAAGAGTTATTTCAGAGGTTAGATAAACAGTCAGGTAATGCTCTGAATTTTCATTTTCATTTCATTTTCAGCAGCTGGATTCTTGTCTAACTATTGTTATTATAGCTGACAACTAAGCACATATGGGAAGCCTCTAAAGGAGTTGTGGTTAGCTCACATTAAAAGTGAGGCAGGAGCCACTGTGCTCAGATCCCATGGACACGTGTGAACAAAACAGAGTAGGCAATTAAGGCATGGTTCTTCCTCTCTTCCTCAGCCACCCTTAGCAGAAGTGATAAGACAGCCACCTGCACATGGTTTGTTTGAGTTTTTTTCCCCACAGTTTCCTCAGTTTGAAGAGTCTTATTATTCCCTATTTATTTTTCTTCTTAATAAGTTTTTTGTCTTTCCACTACACTGCTTTTGTGATCTGACAGCAGAATTTGCCCTGTATCTACTACTTTTGATTAGCCTACTTCAGATGCACTCAGAGCCCTGAAACTCTAGCTGAACACCAGGCAGGATGATGCAGAGATGCTGTGCTAACCTTAAAAAAACCTTACTCATCCCTTCTTCCTAGAAGTGAAACTTAATCTATTACTTCCAGCAAAACAAATTTCCCACAGTCAGAAACTTTATTATACTCTTTCCACCTCCCTTATAAACAGGGAGAATCAAAAAATGTATAGTCCCTAATTAATATCACATTGAAACTATGTCTCACCAAGGTGTAATGAGGTGACCTACACCATTACACATGATAATGCACTGCAGTTCAAGAGTGGCAGTAGTGTAGTGTAACAGTGTTACTGTATAATGTATGAAATCTGGAATCTACATCATCCTCCTATCAATTAATCTACAATATATAACCTCCAAACTTTCACTAGGTCATTTTAAACTGTAGAATTTAGAGAAACAGAGAGCATCAAAATGTGTTTGGAGTATGATGGAGTTGTCTTCTCAAACCACCAGACAATTTCCATGACATGCAACAAAGATCTTAAGCTATAAGGTTTTGCTTGAACACTTCATTGTAATAGGCTCCTTATTATAACTTATGATATGCTCCCATATAACTGGTCAAATTTACCCTTAGTGCAAAGCCAGTGGCTTGCAAAGCTTTGCTCCAGGGATAAATTAGGAGCCCTCTGACATGTACTGTCAGCAATAGCACCTCAAAACAGTTAGTTAAAATGAGAAAGTGCATCCACTGTGGATGGAACTGAAACGCAGTGAGTAAGCACAAATAATGCTTACAAATAACACGTAGCAGTGCAGTGGTCCACTGATGTCCTGATTTCAGCTGGGATAGAGTTAATTTTCTTCTTAGTAGCTAGTAGAGTGCTGTGTCTTGGATTTAGGATGAGAATAATGTTGATAACACAGTGATGTTTTGGTTCTTGCTGAATAGAGTTTACACTGGTCAAGGACTTTTCAGCTTCCTGTGCTCTGCCAGGTGCACAAGAAGCTGGGAGGGGGCACAGCCAGGACAGCTGACCCAGACTGGCCAAAGGGCTATTCCATACCATATGACATCATGCTCAGTATATAAGCTGGGGGAAGAAGAAGGAAGTGGGGGACATTCGGCATGATGGCGTTTGGCTTCCCAAGTAACCGTTACACGTGATGGAGCCCTGCTTTCCTGGAGATGGCTGAACACCTGCCTGCCGATGGGAAGTAGTGAATGAATTCCTTGCTTTGCTTTGCTTGTGCGCGCGGCTTTTGCTTTCCCTATTAAACTGTCTTTATCTCAACCCATGAGTTTTCTCACTTTTAGTCCTGCAATTCTCTCCCCCATCCCACCGGGGGGGAGTGAGCGAGCGGCTGCGTGGTGCTTAGTTGCCGACTGGGGTTAAACCACGACAACTGACCATATAAGTTATTCCCGAATAATTTTTTCTTCCTTTCTAATGATTAAAAAAAAAAAATCCAGTTCATTTTTTTTTTACTTCATAACAATAACAGTCTCTTCAACTGAGGGGAAAAGCAATGTTTCCTTTGGTGGATTACAGAGCAATATATTTTTTGCTCCTTATTAGAATTTTGCTATGACTGGGATATTTAATCTGTTCATGCATATTTATCCATTTTTAAAGATCATCTAATGAAAATTGCCTCTCACCTTGATTAAAAAGACCTTTCAGTATCTAAACTTATACTAATAAATATTAATCTGCATCCCAACAGGAAATCAAAACTGTCTTCTAATGTTTAATATTGGTTCCCCCTTCTTTTTCTAATTGTTATTTTGCAGACATTCTATAATTTATTTATTTTTTATTAGCAGAGTGATAGCATAGCCTTCAAGCAGACAACTAGACTTCTCTCTGGCACCTCACAGCCCCTTAGTTTTGTAAACAACTCAAGCCTCACTCATAACTTCTTAATTGATTTCATTTGTAGACTGTAAATGTTGTTTGCGTGTTACTTCAGAAGGAAGAAGAATTTAAATGAAGTGACAGAAATAGGCTCAGCACTTTGCAAACTGAAATCCTTCCTGCTTCCTAGCTAGCTTTTGCTTAAAATCCAATTCTGTCTTGTGCTCTTCTTGTGAAGTGTGTATTGAGTTCAGAGGGAATTAAACACTTTTGTATGGGCTTAGAGGAAAGATTCAGCATTATGCAAGGCTTCCCATGGAAATACTGCCACAGGATAGGTCTTGAAGGAGGACCTGCCCACTCAGGTAGTAACAATGACATTTGGCAGAACCTGTTGAAAACCAGTAAAAATGCAATAAAACATTTTTTTCCCACATTTTTTTATCTCCTTCCACCTCTCTTAGGATGTAATTTAAAATACTGAGAAATTTAGAATACAGTTTTAAATACTTAAAAACATTTAAAATTTAAATGATCGTCTAGTGGAAGGTGTCTCTGCCCACAGCAGGGGGGGTTGGAACCAGATGATCTTTAAGGTCCCTTCCAACCCAAACCATTCTATGATCTAGAGAAAAACAAAAGTCTTACCTTTTCATAAGTACACAAAGACCAAAATATAACAGGAATGAAAAGCAGGGAAGTCAGGCAAGATAAACCATTCCCAAGAGAAGAAAAACAGCTGGAGAATTAAAGAGGGCTTAGGAAGAATAGATCTCTGTTGTTTGAGCCTCCACAGGAGTTTCCAAGGGCGATATTTAATAAAAATAACCTTTTGTCTATGGCAAAACAACACTTCCAAAAGCAATAGGGTAGAACAGCATCACATTAACAAAACTGAGACAATTTCTTGACATCATCTGCTCCTTTGTTAGTCATCAGAAATGAGGTATATCTCAATTGGCTTCTAGACACGGATATCCACACTAACTTGTTTGGCTCCATTTCTAGTCAACAGAGAGAAATACGTACTAAATTGCACAATTCATCCAACCTATTTTAGTTAACACCCTTAAAATGAGATGAATTGTACCCTGAAAGAGCTTGGTTTTTTCCATTGTTTACAAAGGGAGTCTAGAAAACAAACTAGAAATCAACATCTATGTTGTAGATGCCTGAAGTTAGAGGAAATGCATCCATTCCTATATACAGCTGGCAAGAAACCTAAACCCAACCTCTTGTTTTCATTTTGTCTCTCATTATCCCTATTTTATGCAGCGTAAAACACTGTTTTCTTCTCATCATATCTGTACCAACAAAAAAATACAACCTATTTACTTACAAAAGTTACGTTATATGCATTGCTTTTTAATGAGTTAAAAATATTATTCCAGAAAAGGGACATAAACAGTGGATGACCTTGCCTTTCTTACTCCTCAGCTATGCAAGCAACAGCAAAATGAGACAGGAGATTTGAAACTTCCGACAGTGCTTAGTCATTTACTTCTCAGACCATGCAGCCATGTTTCAAAAAGGCCAGGTGGAGAGACAGAAAGAGATGAAACTTGAATCATGGTTATTCCAAATAGAAAGGTCAGAATATCTGAAACAGGGGTAAAGAATGAAGGAAGGAAAAGGGTGGAAATTCATTAATTCTGTGCTAGAGACTGCAATTTCCTCTCATTTTATCTTACCCAATCATATTTTTCCTTTCCTATTTGGGGGGAACTTTTGAAGTCTGTCTGTATTACACCTTTTCAAAACATTGAACATTTGGATACTTTAAAAATGCAAATGATAATAATCACTCTAAGGTGATCTGTACACCAGAAGAGAAGTAATAATGAGTTATAGTTACCAGGACAGAATCAAACAGAAACAGAAAGAGATGGAGGGGAAATCAGAATATTAAAGTCTTTGTGTGAGTTCACATATGAATCTTGGAAACAAGTTACTTGTCTAAGTGTCCATATCACTGTTTCATCTTTGACATATAAACAAAACACTTTTGTGTTTCCATCCATTCTTTACACTGCTGATGTGATTTTTACCCCATTTAAAGATGAGTTCCAGGACAGAGACTTCTACCTAACTGCTGTGTATATCACTAACATACTGCTCACAGTAACATAATAAGTGTTCAGAATGAAGGTATTCGTTAGATATGGCTCTGCTACTCATCAGACTTTTCTGTAACTGTATAGAAAACAACTAAATGTGGAGAAAGGAAAATAAAAAAAAAATCTAACTTTAATTGACGTTTTAGAACATCAAATACTTCCTAGTCAACTTAACAGGAATTACATTTGTTCAAAAAAAAGAACCAAACCCCTTTATAATGGTTTAATGGGGTAAGCATTGCATGTAAGTAGCACCAAATAAACTGCTTCTTTAAATTAAGCTTTCAATGAATAAAAGAGTAAGTAGGTCTATAGCTCATTCTAAATATGAACAATCTATGTTCTCTTCTTAACGCATGAATTCTTACTTGTCTCCATCAGTATTCAACATATTTCTCTTGTTTACAAGCTGTGGACTGACTTAAAGTGCTTTGAAAGATGAATGGATGAAAGATGGGTAACAAATTCACTCCAACATGACATTTCAGTTTCATTCTATCAGTTTAAATTTTGGGTTTTTTTTGGCTACTCCTCAGTAAATGGAGGTGGGAAGAGTGGGGAGACAAGGCAGTGTGGATGGAAACAGAAGTGATCTTAAAGTCATCTCTCCTTTCTTTTTACAATTTTTTTGGAGGCAAAAAGCTAGATTCTTTAGTGTGTGATCATTTTATAGGATCTTCTTCTGATCTGCTGAATACCCTATCAAAATGCTGTCATATTTGTTGACTTCAATGACGTGGTTTCTTTGACATATGGGTATATATTCTGACTGCACTTTCTACAGATTGCATATTCATGGTGACCTTTCTCTCCCAAGCATTAAAACAAATGAGATAATCTGTGTTACTAGCACAACTTCCCAACAACTTCACCAAGGGCTAGACTGGGTCCATGAATGCTTTACATAAATATTAAAGCAAAAAAATTATATAACTATCATTTGACATTCTTATCTAACCTTATAGTCTTTGCCCTCTTAAAATAAGTAAATGCAAATGGCTAAAATTTAGCATTCATATATGCATCTAGAGAAAGAAACCTACGTCTAAAACATGTAGAATGAAGAACTTGTGTACTTCAGCTGGAATGCAGCCCAAATTGTTGCTCATCACAGGAAATTTTACATCCTCCTATTTTAAAAACACATGCCTGACTTGAAAAGGCTGCCACTTTATGTGAAGCCAGCAAAGCCATACAAGAAAATGGGGTACAGCTGAGGGAGGAAGCGACCGAAAAAATGAATTAGAAAAGCTGATATCTGATAATGAAATCTTCCCTTGGTATAAGTTCAGTGGCATTTTCTGCAGTAACTATTTCCAGGCTCCACAGGGAGATATAAATAATACACCCAAGCTGATAGTAAAATTACTGATTTCTCTAGCTGCTGGTCACTTCAGGAAAAGCTGCTCCCAACATGCACACTTTTCTCAGAGTGCATTACAGCAGTAGCTGGTAACAAAAGTTATCAGTTGTTGATGACTTCAGAATGAATAATTCAGCTGTCAACAACTGCTATTTAGATAAAGTACACAAATAAGAAAATTATTGTAAAAGTACATGAACAATTATGGTACATGAACAATTACTACCATGTGTGCATAAGCAGTCATCTGTGCAAATAATAAAGAGTACCTCAGCTCATAATAACAGTTTTATTGATAAAAATTAGTCTAAAGGAGGCCATGACAAAGAAAAATGTTATGTGAGGCAGCTTTAATCCATTTACAATGGTAGAACTTGCAATTATAGGAGGAGATGGTGGTATGGCCTGTCATTAACAATTCCAAGCACTTCTCATCAACAAACCTATTTTCAATAGCTGATAAGTTTGTCAAACTATTCATAACACCTCTCATATCACATGTCCCTCGGGGGCTGGATTATGAAAAATACTAACCAAAACACCTTGGCCATTTTCTACAAAAAGGCTAAGGCTTTCACTGAAAACTCAACAGGCTTTTTATGCTGGAGACATATTAACTCTCAGCTAGACTTTGTCTATATTCCTTTTCCCCTGAAAATTTATTGGCAGAATTTATTACCATCAATTTAGAAGTAAATTTGCCAGATGCTTATCAGAGAGCCAGTAAATTAGATTCTATCTGCAACAGGCATGATCCAGACTGTGTAAATGCATGACTTCCCATCCAACCACATGAACTAAGAAAAAATGGGCTGGTCCGTGTTCTCATCTGAAGTTCAAAGACTACAGAAAGATTTGATGATTTGAATGTAGGGGGTACAGAGCCTGGTTATTCAAGGCTTAGAACAGTAATAGGCTAGAGCAAGGAGTCTGGGTAACAAGAAAAAGGAAAAGGAACTAAGTTTGGCATGTATATGCTGGGTCTAGGGCTGGGAAAGGAAATCAGATCTAAGATACTAGAAGGGGTGTAAAGGAGAAAGATGTAGGAAATGAACTGACAAGAGGAGGCAGAGGTAGGTTTGCAATTGTGGGGTCCTGTGAATGAGAACTACTGTGGTAGCAGACAAGAAATTGAAGAGACAGGGATCAGAAAGACAGAACAGTTAACCAGGTGTACCAGGAGAAATACATCTAGCAATGAGAAAAGAACAAAGTGAACCTGCATGGTATGAGTAAAGGGAGATAATGCATAAATTTGAATAGGAAAAATCAGAAAGGAAATTAGAATAAGATCTGGGTGGGGAATGAGAATGAAAAGTCATCATGAAAGTCATCACCTGAGGAGAGCAGAGAAAAGAAGTTAGGGTCACAGAATCACAGAATGGTTGAGTCTGGAAGGAACCTCTGAAGGTCATCTTGTCCAACCCCCCTGCTCAAGCAGGACCACCTAGAGACACTTGCCCAGGACCACGTCCAGCTGGCTGTGAATAGAGGCTCCACCACCTCTCTGGGCAATCTGTGCCACTGCTCGGTCACCCTCACAGTAAAAAAAAAAAAGTTTCCTGATGTTGAGAGGGAACCTCCCATGTTTCAGTTTGTGATCATTGCCTCTGGTCCTCTCACTGCACAGCACTGAAAAGGGCCTGGCTCTGGCTTCTTTATAACCTCTGTTCTGGTATTTGTACACATTGATAAATCCCCTGTGAGCCTTCTCTTCTCTAGGCTGAACAAGCCCAGCTCTCTCAGCCTTTCCTGCCTTGCGAGATGCTCTGGTCCCCTAATCATCTTAGTGGCCCTTCACTGGACTCTCTCCAGTATGTCCATGTCTCTTTTGTACGGGGGAGCCCAGAACTGAACACAGCACTCCAGGTGTGGCCTCACCAGTGCTGAAGTAGAGGGGAAGGATCAGCTCCCTTGATCTGCTGGCAACGCTCCTCTTAATGCAGCCCAGGATGCCATTAGCCTTCTTTGCAGCAAAGGCACATCCCTGGCTCATGTTCAACTTGGTGTCCACCAGGACCTCCAGGGCCTTTTCTGCCAAGGTGCTTTCCAGCTGGATGGCCCCCAGCATACACTGGTGCATGGACCTGTTCCTTCCCAGGCACAGGACTTTGCACTTCTTGTTGAACTTCATGACGTTGCAGTTGGCCCATTTTTCCAGCCTGTCAAGGTCCCTCTAGATATCAGCACAACCCTCTGGTGTATGAGCCACTCCTCCTAGTTTGGTATCATCTACAGACTTGCCAAGGGTACACTCTGCCCCATCATCCAGATCATTAATGAAGATGTTAAATGTCTTCATTAACCTACCCCTAGGGTACACTCCTAGTAACTGGCTTCTGACTGGAATATGTACCACTAATCACCACTCTCTGTGTCCAGCCATTCAGCCAGGTTTCAAGCCTCTTGACTTCCCTTTGGTGAAGACGTGCTGACTTCTCTGGATTATTTTCTTGTCCTTAATATGTCTAGGAATGGTTTCCAGAATCAGCTGCTCCATAACCTTCTTGGGAATCAAGATAAGGCTGACTGACCTGTAGTCTCCTTGGTTCTCCTTCCTTTCTTGAAGATGGGTGTGACTTTTTCTTTCTTTCAGTCTTCAGGCACTTCTCCCAGTCACCATGACAGATCAAAGATTATCAAGAGTGGCCTTGCAATGGCATCAGCCAGATCCCTCAGCACTCGTGGGTGCATCCCATTAGGGCCCATGGATTTAGGTATCTCCAGTTTGCAGAAGGATTCCCTGACCTGATCCTCTTCCATCAAGGGTACATCACTGATTTTTTGAGCCCTTCCTGTTCCATCATCCCAGGCCCTTTGCTCATCAACCCTGTCTATCACTCCTTCACAGGGCTGCTGCTAACTCTCTCCCTCTCATGTCATTCTTAGTTTAAAGCCCTCCTTACCAGGTTAGCCATCCTACTGGCAAAAATAACTTTGCGGCCCCTTAGTGAGGTGGATCCCATCTCTCCCAAGACAAGATCAGGTGATCAGGTGGTCAAAAAAAGGAGTGGCTGGGCAGTAAAGAGCAATAGAAGTACAACACTGACAGACTGCAGAAATAACAGAAGTAAATACTATGCAAAAAAGACTTGGAGAATATGCTAGGGATCAGAAGACAGAAAATGAAGGTTAGGACAGTTTAAGAGAAAGTTTGTCCATCCAAGCTTACTTCCACTAACTTACAGGCAGAAATCTGAAATTCTGAAGTCCTGACATCCCTTTCTCATCATCAGTCAGTTTTTTCACAACTCCCTGACAAACTATGCTTTTCCAGAACTGTTCAGGTAGGTTACAGCAGGGGAAAAAAAAAGACTGTAGGCTTGGGACCCTAATCACTTGATTCCTTAGCTGTGTGCATTATTACCAGCAATACCACATGAAAAGTTAGCTGGAGAACTTCAAGTTACTGTCTTGTCGTTTCATACCTTTGCGGTCATCCAATCTGATTTGCTTATGGCCCACAATTTGGTGCTCATTGAAGGTGGCATTCACTTCAGCTAGCAGTGAACCATGTCATAAGTGTTTGTGCACTGAAAATATTGAGACAATGTCAAACACTTCAGCAAACCATAAGTACAGGTAACAAACTCTTGCACAGAGGTACAGTATAAGCACACTATCTTGCCCACATCTCGTAAGGGATGGTCTTATAGATAACATTTGAAACAAATGCCCTAATTCTGGCTTGTAAGGGAAACCCATAACACTCTACAAAAATAAAATCAGCACAAATAAAATAACAACTGTCCACATAATTTCTTTGTCAATTTCATTATACCTAAGTATATTGCCCCTCAATATTGCAATGTTTATAAAAAAATTATAAGCATCTTTATAATTATTGTAAATTATATTATTAAATTATATTTATATTAAATTATATTTCTATTATATTTCTATTAAATTATGTTTATATTATTATAAAATAATGTGTCCAATGTGAGAACAGTGTCAAACCTAGACACTTAAGTGTACAAATCTCTGGGTGTTCCAGAAGGTAATTGAGAAGACTGTCTCCCAAGACCCTAAATTGCAGAGATCCTAAGTTGTATACTGAGAGTTAGAAAGACAATCATTCATCAATGCGTCATGCCTCACTGAAGCGTGTATGAGATTTGTGTTCTGACATAATAGGAGCTAAGAGTCATAATCACTCCAACTATTGGCAAAGTGCTGAGAAATAACCTTAGCCATCCAAGGAGACGGAGATAGTATAAAATTATTTATTTTAATTGTAAATATGTTTGGAGCCACAGACTCTGAAAATTGTTTCAAGAAAGATATAGGGAAGAAGGATCCAAGGAATTTAACTTTGTTTTTAAATGTACCACTGTTTCGGGGAATGTAATACTAAAGCCTCCTGCAAAGACATATGAGATACAAAAATCCAAAATCGCCGAGTTCCTGGGCTATAGAAGCTACACAGCCTATACCAGGCTCTACTAAAAAAAATTTTAAAAAATGTTATTTTTTTCTTTTTTCTCAGGCTTTCCTGATCACATTAACATGTAATTAAAGGGTCACAGCTGAAGACATTTTGCCCTGAAGGGCAAATCAGCTTGTACCTAGAATATCCAAGACAACCAGGTGCTGACAGATTCATTAGAACATCTTTCCTCAGAATCAGTCTTAAAGATCAAGAGAACATTGGTTTTTTAAGGCAGAGGCACCTTGTCCTGGTTTCAGCTGGGATAGAGTTAATTTTCTTCTTGGTAGCCGGTATGGGGCTGTGTTTTGGGTTTAGGATGAGAACAATGTCGATGCTAAGTACCGCTAAATAGTCGCTAAGTAGCGCTTACATTGGTCAAGGACTTTTCAGCTTCCCATGCTCTGCCCGGTGCACGGGGCGGGGCTGGGAGGGAGCACAGCCAGGACAGCTGACCCAGACTGGCCAAAGAGTTATTCCATACCATATGACGTCATGCTCAGTATATAAGCTGGGGGAAGAACAAGGAAGGGGGGGACATCTGGCGTGATGGCGTTTGTCTTCCCAAGTAACCGTTACGCGTGATGGAGCCCTGCTTTCCTAGGGATGGCCGAACACCTGCCTGCCCATGGGAAGTAGCGAATTAATTCCTTGTTTTGCCTTGTTTGCGTGCGCAGCCTTTGCTTTACCTATTTAACTGTTCTATTTTATTTTACTTCAATTATTAAACTGATCTTATCTCAACCCATGAGTTCTCTCCCTTTTACCCTTCCGATTCTCTCCCCCATCCCAAGGGGGGAGTGAGCGAGCAGCTGTGTGGTGCTTAGTTGCTAGCTGGGGTTAAACCACGACACACCTCTAGTCATCTCCTGAAGAAGAGAGTAGATGATAATTGATGCGTGCTGGAGAGCATGATGTGCAAGCAGAGTGATTTATTAGCAATTAAAACTAAGGCAGGAAAGCATCAACTTGATTGTTTTCCTACAGAGTTAGAAAGAAAAAACACATAAAACATCAGAAACTGTTACTGATGGTATCTACTGGCCTGCAAGAACAAATGGTCATTTGGTATTTTGTAAACAGCATTCCAAATTAAATTGCATGAATATAGAAACAGCAGTTATATAACTGAGCAAATACTGATCATTTAAAGACTTTATTTCATTGCTGAATAGCCCAGCTTGTGATGGGACTTAGAATAACCCTTTCTCTGTTTCCCCAGAAAGGCTAGAAAAGCATTAACAGGCTTGTAATGAAAACAATTCAAATCCAAACAACAGAAGGAGGACTGCAAAAACTCAGCAGTCTTTACAAAGGAAAAATAAAAACATACCTTTCTTCCGAAGCAACAAAAACTTAAACTTTTTTAGGAATGACAGCTTTCAGGTGTAGAATGTGAATGCATAAATAGATAGTGTCACACCAGGCTTCCAGCTCCCTAAAATCATGGAGCTGACCTAAATTTCTGCTCTTTGATTACACATACTTGGTTTTATTAGAAAGGACAATGAAATTATTACTTCAGCTCTACAAAACTCTATTTTATCAGAAGTAGCCACTCTTTCTCCCACATCACCTCCTCTTTCTACCTTCCAATTTTGTACAGCACCCTTCAAAAGCCATTTAACACTACAAAAACAGCATGAGCCCTTCATCTCCTGAACTTCTGTTGAAACTGTGCTTGCCTAGTAGACCCAAATGCAAATGCAGCAAATGCTGGAGACAACACTCTTCTGCTAGAACAGTTTCACACATATCCCAGTGACATATATTTAGAAAGCATAGCTCTCTTCCAATAGGGCACAGTTAACAGAATTACGTTGGCAAAGAAACATTGAAGAGACAGGTAGACATTTTTGCTTCCTCCAAGCCAAAAAAATAATTCTACAAAATCTTCATACTGTATAGGCTGAGGAGCTGTGGTAAGGATTGTCAATAAGCTCATACATCCACTAAACATGACACAACATTTTTCTAGACTTCACCACCACAATTGCACTTAATTTCTGGGCTAAGCTTTCACAGCCCTTGCAGGATGCATGAGATCCTCCTATGTCTGATACAGTGTGTTCAGGAAAGAGGGCTACATGTCAATAACCCCAGGTCCACTCCAGGTCCACTGTAACTCCAAAAGTCATTCATTACAATTTTGACCACACACCATAAGGCAACAGAATTTAGCAACATACGTTTATGCCGCTTATAGTTCCCGTCACATATGATTGTCTGTGTACAGATTGATATAGGGCATAACAGATGGGGAAATATGCATTGCTCACTGTAAAAGAATGGCAATACACAACAGCTAAATTGCTGCCCAAAAGGACAATCCTGTTTCCAGTCCCTCAGCACTTCTTGCTGGAGACCCTCTCTCTGTAGCTGTTAGATGTTTGATTAGACCAGCTGTAATATGAAACTTTAGCCTAAAGGTGCAGTTGCACAAGCAGCTGAGCTTATCTAATAGCGTGCTGCTGCTGGGAAAGGGCTTTTCTTACTCCCTTTGTATCTTTCCCCCTTCTTTCCTCCAGCCACTCCTTGAGCTGTCTTTCACATCTTGTAGCAGCCCTGATGTGTGCTGGATCCTTCACTGGGATGACCAAATCCACCAACCCAACAGTAAAAGGACTTCAGAATCACTGGGGTTGATTTTGAATCACTAGATGACTTATCATTGGAGCTCAGTCTTGGAAATGCATGGTGAGGAACTGGGAAAATGGATATTTCTAGTTTTAACAACAATGAACTATTTCACTTATTTTAAATGTATTTTATGATGATTTTAACTCTACATTCCTTGTAAGTCAGAGATGTTTTCTGAAACTTTTGCTGTCAGCCCTTGGGTTTTCTACTTTCTACTTTACTGTTTGGATATATTACTTGAGTATTTAATCTGAGCCTAAAGTTTGCTGCACACATGACAATCTTGCCTCTTCTTCCCTGTTTTAGTATGTTGATGTTTGTTTCATTTCTAAATAACCAAATTGTACAAACACATATATCTTGATGTTTCAGGTATGGCTTTTGCACAAGAGTCTTCTGGCTGACCTTTTACCTCCAGTAACAAATCATGTTTTGCTCTGAACGTTCATTTGCACTTTAGACGACCTCAGCTTTCATTTTCATTAAATACAAACAACAACCAACTTTTATTTGCCTTTTTTAGAACTAAAAATTCATGCTTTTGTCAGTTCACAAAAGCTTTGTTCCCCCATTGGCCTAGAATTACATCTCACCAATGAACAGCCTTTTCACTGTGTTGCACCACATACTCATGTAAATGCAACCACACTATATTATCTTCAAGTAGCAGGTCATTGTTATTTCCAATAATTCATGGCAGAAATCTCTCCAAATTCAAAATCTTGCATTATTCCACACTGCTGAGTTTATCCCATTTCAGAGCTTCCATACTCACTCTGGCCTGTAACTATTGATTGTTATTCCTCTGCTTGCTGCTGTGCCAGTGACTTTTCAACAATGTATTAAAAGAAACCTTCAGAAGCCTCCTCCTCACAGCCAGCAAGTAGTAAACTGTCAGCCAGTTACATATGCATATCCCTGTTACTACCTGCTCGTAGACCTTTCATGTACACTTACTTTCTTGCACTCTATCACCTTGGGCATCACCCATTACTGTAACTTCTGTTCTTTGTGAAGTCTGGATATGAACCACACACTTCATGCAATTACATTTTGCTGTATTGAACACTCCCTGAATGGAAGCACAAGAGGTCACAGAAGAAAGAATTGCTCAGTTCTGGCTCACTTCAAATCATTAACATTTTGAGATATTTCTTGCTGTATGTATAGGCACTAGAAAAGGCCAAATGCAGCTGAGATCTGGAGACGATTAGGTTCAGAATATGAGAGCAAAGAAACCTTTAGGATAATTGTATCAAATGCTATTGCTTCTAGGCAGCTAAATGAAAATTTTTTAGATCTGTGGGATTTGTATAAAGTAAAATGAAATTCAGCAGCCCCAGAAATCAGTTTTCAAGTGAAATAATACAACTACTCCACATTTTATTTCCTTGTGGCTTTTTACATTTTTCCCTTACTGTGATGAGAGTTATACACTTTGCTCAGCATAATCAATAACAAATTGACTTCTTCAATCCTAATAAAATTTTGTGGTTGTTGTAGTTACTGTATTGGATAGAAAGTCAGTGGAAAAACTAACTTCACCAGAAGACTGGAGGAAAAAAAGTCTATTTTCTTCTGATGCTAGTTAGATAGGTGCTAGAGAAAACCCTAACTCAAACATTTACTATGTCTGATCATTCATCAGCTTTGCATATCTTGAAGGCACAGGTGTTTGATTGTAAGTGCTAGCAACTCTTATTCAAGACACATGGTTCAGATAGGAATAATCAATGCCTTTATAAAGAAAAAGAAGATTTCAACCAGTGGTACCAATGCTACTTCACCAGGTTTAGGATGTAATTTCATTAAAAGTATTGTAGCAGTCTCATTTTTTCATTTTTATTTGTCCCACATATCCAATTTAAAATGTTTAATAACTTTAAAATATTTCTCTTAGAATTAAAGAGAAACAAAGAATCGTATGGGAGTCACTACCTGAGTCTAGGATCGAAGAGTTTGGATTCAGTTCTGAGGTGTCACAAATCTTGTGTGCTTTAAAGAAATCACTTAATCTGTGTCTGCAATGCTCCACTATTTAGATTATGTGCCTTTCAATCCACTAGTTGACTAATACTATGGGACGATGATCTTGGTTATCTCATCTAAATACAAACAATACATATCTCGATACACATAATAAACAAAAATATTTTAAGGTTTAAGACCCTCTACTGTAAGCAACAGCTGGCAACAAATAGTCAGCATAAATCCACAACACTGGTGGATTTAGAAGAATTTATAATGTCTAAGATGCAAGTTATAAGACATTTTGGAGTTGAAATTGTGTATTTAAGGTAAACCATAATGAGTACAAGACTGTCTGCCTCAGAAGGGTGACAAGCAATTATTTTCCAAATGCAGAACAATTTTGTCTCAAATCAAAGAAGAAAGCATCATATTATATATAAACATGTCTCCAACTTTTTCAAATTCTTTCCTCTTGCTGTCCCATAAGTAATGGACAGAGATAATTTTACTTAATCATTTTTGGTGGTGCCACAGAAGCAAAGAAAACAACACAAAAGTGAACAGTAACCTTTATTCCAAGAAAACTCAAGCTGAAAAGCAAACAAGTGAGGATTTTTTTTCTTCACTTGGGAAGGGAAGAGAAGGATAAGAAAGCTCAATTAAAATGCATACAATATACTTATGTTACTATTAAACTTTCTCTTTGAAAAACAAGTTTCACCTAAATATTGTGAAAATGAGGATTTTTAAAGTGACTTTTTATGAAATATTCCTGAACTATACAGGTGTAGCTTTCTCTTCTATCACAGAGAGGTATATCAAATCTGCTAATGAACAGATTCAAACCCCTGACACAAAATTGGAAATCACTGTGCTGATTACCTAATTCACCAGCCTAACTTTTCCAGTTTAATTTCTGACACAAAAATATGTTTTAAAAAGTATTTCCACATTTCCCTTTATCTATGAATTTCTTCATTTAAATATTTGTAAAAATACAGTAAAAATACAGAACTGATTTTTCCTAATTACATATTTTTGTGTTCCTATCAAGGTTCCATTCCTATCCAAACTAAAGACCTGATTTATACCTGTGTGTTTTCCATTTAATTATTGGATAGTCATGATTTATCTATGAGATGTTAAATGACTCAATAAATGCAACCTGAAGTTAAATAATTATATATCAACCACAAGATTGAGATATCCATAATCATGATTGTAAGAAATTATAGAAAGTTCTCATGAAATTATTACTAATTACCTGAAATCCAAGGTTAACATCCATTGCTATATAACAGAGTAATGTGTATTCCTGCTAATGTAAGAGTTTCAAGCCACAAATTCATTGAATAAACATAATATTTCACTATGAACATGACTCAATTATTCTGTAAAGGCCTATTGAATCTTTTCTATTTTAAAAGCATATCTAATGGGAATATGATTTATAGTCTGTTCTTAAAGTAAAAGCAGATGAAACTAAAATCACTTAAAAATTACCCTTGAAAAACAGATGGCTTCACTGCAAATGTGAAGTATCTTGCAATTTGTGTACTATAAATTGAAAATTGATTTTAAGACTTCCCTGTGTGTTTAGGCTTACAATTTAAAATCAAGGGGAAAAAAATACTAACCCCTATTACTGTCACAAAGGGATTTCAGATTATGAAGTTACTGTTTATATTTGGTTGCTTCTTTAACACCAAACACTATTAGTCCTGTTCTGGTGCACATAACATTTTTCAGCAAATTTTAATCCCTTCTGCCTGTGTGTCCATATGTGTACAGATTAAATATACAGTATTGAAATTCAGAAACACATATAGGACTGCAGTCATAAAGGAGAGTAACACTCGGGCCGCATCTGACACAGAGGGTACCAAATGGCTATTTTTAAAAATAGAGCTGATTGATAGTCTTTGGACCAAATTCAGAAACAGGCTGAGATTATATATGGTGGATGAGTAAGAATTTGGACTGAATTCAAAAGGGGCAACATGTGTTGTTTAGGTCTGCGAATCAAGTGGTTACGTTGAGAAATGGGGCTCTCACATAAAGCTTCAGCTGAGGTTAGAGCTGACAAGAGCATGAGTACTTGAGGGACAAAGAATCAGGGATTAGGAGTGAATCTAGAGGGGAACAGCAGCTGAAGACGGCTAGCACTAAAACCCTCACCAAGATGGGCCCCAGGGTACGCCCATAGGGACATGTTGGGGGGAGAGGGAGGGTGAGAGAAGCTCCAGGGGCACAGTCACGAATCTATAGGCATGAAGTTTAACAGCTCACTGGGACAACCAAGTGAGGTTATGGTTTAACCATGAAAAGCCAAAAAAATAGGTATACCTGAATAAGGTGAAAGGAAGGCCAGGAACCATCAGGCTGCATAAACTACCTTCACTCCAGAGACTAAAGAGGGTTGCTCAGCAAAGCCATGGTTAGGGACAAAGCTGAGGTTACAGTGGCACTTACAGAGAGGTGGGATAGAGCAGGTACCGGGATATATTTTAACAGTGGTGTTAGTTCAGGTCAGATGCCTGCATTCATATTTGTTGCTCAAATTTGATTTGCTGCTGTGTTAAAATCAATGGTAAATTTAGAGGAGACAAAAGCTGATACTCTAAGAATAGACCCTAGGAACAGTACCAAAATAGGCAACCTGGATATGTCCACTGCTGAGGATAGAGGGGACTGGGTTCAGATAGACGGGGGCTAATAAAATCAGGGTGTGTCTAGGCCTGACATGCTATGTTGCAAGCTGGCCACCTCAGTGGTCACCTCAGCATTAACCTATTCTTGGACCAGATCTTCAGCTAAGATTAGGATTGAGTACAGAGTAAAGCAGAAATATTAGTTTAATTTTTCATACAGTGCTACAGTGGTCCCCTGATCCAAAATCTTCACGTCAGAGCAGAAAGGCCTGTACCTGTCCCATACAGAGCAGCTCAGCATCTTTAGACACTATCATCTCACCTTTTGCAACCTATGTTTGTTATGCAAATATTTGTTAAACATGCTACAACATTTTATCCGAAAATAACATACTTCCACTGATTCAGCTTGATATGATTCTGCCCCAGCATAATTACAGACAAGAGCTTCAAGTCTGCTGTGACAATATTAGCTCAAATGTCAAACATAAAGATGAACAAAATAATCAGAAATAGCTAAAGATTTGATCTACTAAAGCTGCTACTTCTAGTGTAGCAGCTGCTCAGCTTTCTCCAGAACATATCACTGGTTATGTCATTTTCTAGCCACACACTGTTTCCTGTGTAAGGAATCATGGGAAGCAAAACACCTGCAAATTTCTACTAGCACCTTGATATCAATGTTTTGGCACCTGCCATTAAATAAGTCTATAAAAATAAGGTTTTCCTTTTTTTTCCCCTTCTCCACAGACATAGGTATGTGCATGTGTTGTGGCTTTGATTGTCTCTGGTTTGCATTTCCATTTTCTTTCTAAGTGCTTCTCAACAACACCTATCCAATATTAGCAAGCAAGAGAACAGAATGAGACATTTTTGTCATGCCACATTTATAATTGCTGACTCCAACATAATCTCATTGATAAGACATACAAATTACTCCTCTGTAAGAGAATCAAATACTATTCTTTACATCTTAATAAAGGATGAATTATCAAAATGGTAAGTATTAATAGTGGAAAGTGATTAACGAAATTGTTAATTGTTTAAATGCAGGCCATCAAATCCCAGTATATGCTTTTCTTCAGCTTATTTGTTGAGAGGCTGAGTTTCATCCCTAGTGATGTTTTGTAGAGACAGCAAGAAAGTCCAACTACTGAGTAGAAATCTCTTTTTTTGCATCTAGCCAACAGCTGGTAAGCATTGGAAAAGAAAATTATTTCCAGCTACAGTTGACAAACTTGCATCATATTTTTAAGAGGACTTCAAAATCTAAGAAGCCAGTCTTAGAAGGGTGTTCCATTGCAGTATACACATAAGCAACCAATGGGGCACTGACAGATGTATACTTGAGAACATGAACCGATGTCTTTGCTGAGACAAGTCAATACACTTGTAAGTAAGTTGTCCTGCTCCAAAATGGAAAGTTTCTCCACAGAAATGAAAACAATTCATTTGTTTAACACTTTACATATAGACACAACCTCCAGTGGCTCTTAGGGGCATTCAGTTAACAGAGGTGATGTTTTCCAGCTTAGAGCACTTGAGAAACCTGGTTACATTTTGCTAGTACCCAATGCTACATACTATGGTTTCATGTAATTTTAACACAGTCCAAACCTTTCCTGGATCTCAAATGCCTGCCACAAAGATAGAAACAATGGTGATAACTTTCCTCATAGGTAACTCATACCACACTTTCCTTTATCTGGTCTCCTTTGTGGAAGATTTAATTGCGCAATGTGGAACACCAGAAGATCGTAGATGCTGTGACAGAGAAGTGGCATGCAAAAGCAGCAACAGCCTTCAGGATAAGTTCCTGAATATTTATAGAATCATAGAATCATAGAATCATTAAGGCTGGAAGAGACCTCTGAGATCATCGAGTCTAACCGTTAACCTAACTGCCAGGTCCACCACTAAACCATGTTCCTAAGCACCACATCCACACATTTTTGAACGCTTCCAGGGACTGTGATGGCACCACGTTCCTGGGCAGTCTGTTCCAATGCCTAACCACTCTCTCTATTAATTTTTTCCTAATATCTAATCTAAATCTCCCCTGGTACAACTTGAGGCCATTTCTTCTTGTCCTTGTTGCTTGCTATCTGGGAGAAGAGACCGACCCCCACCTCACTACAACCTCCTTTCAGGTAGCTGTAGAGTGCAATAAGGTCTCCCCTCAGCCTCCTTTTCTTCAGGCTAAACAACCCCAGTTCCTTCAGCCGCTCCTCATAAGACTTGTTCTCTAGACCCTTCACCAGCTTCGTTGCCCTTCTTTGGACATGCTCCAGCAGCTCGATGTCCTTCTTGTAGTGAGAGGCCCAAAACTGCACACAGTATTCAAGGTACAGCCTCACCAGTGCCGAATACAGGGGCACTATCACCTCCCTGGTCCTGCTGGCCACACTATTTCTGATGCAAGCCAGGATGACATTGGCCTTCTTGGCCACCTGGGCACATTGCTGGCTCATATTCAGCTGGCTGTCGACCAGCACCCCCAGGTCCTTTTCCACTGGGCAGCTCTCCAGCCACTCTTCCCCAAGCCTGTAGCGTTGCATGGGGTTGCTGTGACCCAGCTGCAGGACCCAGCACTTAGCCTTGTTGAACCTCATACAGTTGGCCTCAGCCCATCGATCTGGCCTGTCCAGATCTCTCTGCAGAGCCTTCCTACCTTCAGGCAGATCAATACTTCCACCTAACATGATGTCATCTGCAAACTTACTGAGGGTGCGCTCAATCCCCTCATCCAGATCATCGATATTAAACAGATAAGATATTAAACAGGACTGGTCCCAACACTCAGCCCTGGGGAACACCACCTGTGACCAGCCGCCAACTGGTTTTTGATTCTATTCACCACCACTCTCTGGGCTCAGCCATTCAGCCAGTTTTTAATCCAGCGAAGAGTGCACTTGTCCAAGCCATGAACAGTCAGTTTCTCCAGGAGAATGCTGTGGGAGACAGTGTCAAAGGCCTTACTGAAGTCCAAGTAGACAACATCCACAGCCTTCCCCTCATCCATTAAGCGGGTCACCTTGTCGTAAAAGGAGATCAGGTTGGTCAAGCAGGACTTTCCTTTCATGAACCCGTACTGGCTGGGCCTGATCCCCTGATTGTCCCGCACATGCCGCATAATGGCACTCAGGATGATCTGTTCCATAACATTCCCTGGCACCAAGGTCAGGCTGACAGGCCTGTAGTTCACCAGATCCTCCTTCTGACCCTTCTTGTAGATGGGTGTCACATTAGCTAACTTCCAGTCAGCTGGGACCTCCCCGGTTAACCAGGACTGCTGATAAATGATGGAGAGTGGCTTGGCAAGCTCCTCCGCCAGCTCCCTCAGTATCCTCGGGTGGATCCCATCTGGCCCCATAGACTTGTGGGCATTCAGGTGGAGGAGTAGGTTGCTAACTGTTACCTCTTTGATAACTGCGGCTTCATTCTGCTTCCCATCTCTGTCTCCTAGCTCAGGGGCCTGAATACCCTAAGGATAACTAGTCTGACTATTAAAGACTGAGGCAAAGAAGGCATTGAGTACCTCAGCCTTCTCCTCATCCTTTGTGGCAATGTTTCCCTCCACATCCAATAAAGGATGGAGATTCTCCTTGGCCCTTCTTTTGTTGCTGATTGTCATGGTTTAACCCCAGCTAGCAACTAAGCACCACACAGCTGCTCGCTCACTCCCCCCTTGGTGGGATGGGGGAGAGAATCGGAAGGGTAAAAGGAAGAAAACTCATGGGTTGAGATAAGATCAGTTTAATAATTGAAGTAAAATAAAATAGAACAGTTATATAGGTAAAGCAAAAGCTGTACATGCAAACAAAGCAAAACAAGGAATTAATTCGCTACTTCCCATGGGCAGGCAGGTGTTCGGCCATCCCTAGGAAAGCAGGGCTCCATCACACGTAACGGTTACTTGGGAAGACAAACGCCATCACGCCAGATGTCCCCCCCTTCCTTGTTCTTCCCTCAGCTTATATACTGAGCATGACGTCATATGGTATGGAATAACTCTTTGGCCAGTCTGGGTCAGCTGTCCTGGCTGTGCTCCCTCCCAGCCCCTCATGCACCAGGCAGATCATGGGAAGCTGAAAAGTCCTTGACCAGTGTAAGTGCTACTTAGCAACTATTTAGCAATACTTAGCACTACTTTGCAAGAACCAAAGCATCAACATTGTTCTCATCCTAAACCCAAAACGCAGCCCCATACCAGCTACCAAGAAGGAAATTAACTCTATCCCAGCTGAAACCAGGACACTGATATATTTGTAAAAACTTTTTTTGTTATGTTTAACTGCAGCAGCCAGTTTAAGTTCTAGCTGGGCTTTTGCCTTTCTAATTTTCTCCCTGCATAGTCTAACAATATCCTTGTAGTCTTCCTGAGCTCACCAGCTGACTGCGCCCTGCCTGCACAAACTGCCATGCAACCTGTTGTGCAAACTGCTGCACCATGCCCTTTCTGACGTGCCACACCCTGTTTGCTTGCCCTGTTTGTGGTGCTCCTGGTCACTGACACTCCCTAGGGGCGTATGAACATCAACTGAGAAAAATCTATGGAATGACCCACAAGGAGATTTGAACCCACAAATTTTTGGAAGGATAAGTTGTTAGCTATTACAAATAATTAGTATACATTACCTTGATAATTCACAAGTGGTTCAGAAGTGTTTGGCTTATTCCTAGCTGTTCCTTTTTTTTTTCCCCTGGTGTTTTCTTTCCTTCCAAGCCTGTTGTATTTGATTACTGCTGGCCAATTAATGTTACTATTCCTTTTACAGTGTGATCCTCACATCCTCATTTAAATGTCATTGTGGTACTTTAATTGGCTGCTCTGTTGCCATACTTCAAAAAAATAAAAGGACACTCATGCTGTCATCTTCTATTACATGTTTACTAAGCAGTTTCTAAAGCCACAACCAGACCTGCACATGAAACTTTTTAAAACAGCAAGACCTTTGCCAGCCACCATGTTACATATCATACCAGCTCTCATCTATACCAAATCAGTCACTCAAATAGGAGATATGCATCTACACTTGCAGGTTGGTCCTTGCTTGCAGTTAATAAAGTCACAAATAGTGAAAATTCTCTTCCTTCACTCAATAATGCATAATGGCTACACTCATTTGCAATAAAATCACAAACCTATATGGTAAACAAAACATTTGTGCACTTGGAAGTTATAATTATCTTTTTAGGTTGCAGAAGGGTTTTCCCTTGCTTTTCCTTATCTATGTTGTGGACCTGGCCCTTGGGCGTGGCGTATCTGGCAGCCACCACACAGAGAGTTTGTCCCCTCCTCAGGCAATCTGTCAGTCAAGGTTCAGTCATCTGATTTCCAGTCCATTCCTAGCTGTGTTCCTACTCAGTAGCTGCCCAAAAGCCAAAACATAGTGGCAATGACACACAATCTTGAAATCCACTTTGTCATCTCATGCTTAGAAAAGCAGATTCTAACATTTTCTTTCAAGCAATTTGTTTCCACAGTGAGCTGTTTTGAATTTAAGAAAATGCATCCAGGATTGCATGGCCAATAATCACATATTAAATAGCATTGATTTTAACTTATTCATTTTCTTCTTAAAACTTTACTCAGTCCTGAAGTAACTGGCTGATTTTTTTACACCGAGACATAGATGTTTGGCACAAAAGTAGGAGGATAGTAGGAATTTCACACAGCATGAAGAAAAATTTGGAAATTTTGTTGAGAAACCCGTGTAACTGAAATTCTCTGTGAATTACTCTGTTTTTCTGAAGTTCACAAGGGCCTTTAGTGGTAAAACTGATATTTTTTAGTCAGTTTCCTAGCTTATGCTTTAGGATTTCTGCGCTAATCAAGCTACAAATTGCTAAAAGTAAAAAATAGTATCTGAGTAAACAACAAAAAAAATCAATTACAGGTTGAACATCCGTACAACCACATAAAGCTTACGTTTAAAATTATTAGTTCAGGGAAAAAAGCTGCAGAGAAAAAAATTAATTTCTGTAAAGTTATGTAAGCTTTAAGCATAGCAATAAATATGTTAAAAACTTTACTGTGGAATTTCAAAAGCACCTTTCACAGGAACAATTTACAAAGTGTCTTGAGATAAAATGACAAAACAGTTAATCAGTGAATATTTGATCATTGCTAGTTAATAAATCTGTGTCTGACTACATAGTCAATTACTTTATGTGGACATCAACATACTTTTGTGGAAAAAAATAAATTGCTACTCTGTTTTGGAACAATCTGCACTTTATAAAGGAAAGTGTTCTTATGGAATCTACAGAACAATAGAAATTACTAAAATTACTCATTACAAAAATTAAATGTCTGAAAACTGAGAAAATATATCCTCCTTCCTAATATTTACGATTTCGTTTTTGAAGTGGAGGACATTTGCTTGCAATAAATGTAAGTACAAATTTTGAGTAAATATTTCCTCTAATTATTT
Organism: Theristicus caerulescens; assembly: GCA_020745775.1. NCBI lineage: Eukaryota > Metazoa > Chordata > Aves > Pelecaniformes > Threskiornithidae > Theristicus > Theristicus caerulescens. The sequence goes on along the minus strand of CM036583.1, from coordinate 47,555,631 downwards.
GGATTTTTAAGTAAGCCTGATTTATTTGCAGACTTTTTTCCACTCAAAAGTGCAAGCAAGAAGTTGCTAGCTGAAATATATTTCAAAACAATGGATTTTAAACAAATGCTGTAGACTCTTGATTTAGAACCATCCCAATCTGGAAACAGAAACGTGTGTAATCTTTCCAATCAAACAGGCTTAAATTTCACATATCTAAAAAGTTTCAAATGAATTGTTTACAAGATGGAATTATTTGCAGAAATTACATTGAGAAGAAAGCTGAATAACATTATTAGAACAATATCTTTGCAAATAGAATTTGCAAACAGAAAATGAGACAAAACATTCAGTATGAATAATTCATCACAACCTTCTGAAAATTCAGTTTTAAAATTAACTTATACATCAATACTTTTATATTTTTGAGGGATTGGGTAGAGCATAATCTTTCTGCTTGTGGAAGTTTGCAAGCAAACTACAAAGAATATGTATGTACACACAAAGATCCCACCAAAACCCAAGCCTCAGAAAGTTTAAGATCAGCTTCGGCTACATCCTGTAAGAATACAGATTTCACAGACATTTTCTTGTCTAAATGTCAGCAGTATACACACTTATTAGACAAACTGTCAACAACCGAAGAGGGTTTGCTATGGCTGAATGTCATCTGTAAGTTGTTAGGAGTCTAGTCTCACCATCTGACAAATGTTAATGGTTTAGCAAGGCAGCAGATCCATTCAAGGAAGAAATGTTCCCTATGAACAGAGAAAGCTCAAATGAGACCCTACAGTAATAACTGTTAATATGACTTGCTTATGCAACAGCAATTTCAATCAGTCTTTATAAATTCATGTCTGATGCAGACATTTACATTTTCTTTATTTTGCACATCCACCTGTATGAAGACTCCTCAATCATTCATATTCCTGTGCACTGACAAATAAAGCTTAAAAAAAATCTGTGTTAGTTCCTGAGCTTGAGAAATTAAATCACTCGTTTTGCTTTTCAACTATATTTCACAACTTCAGGCAAACAGAAATAAATGACAATTGCTGTCCACTGAAGAGTGAAGCAGGCAAAAGCACTGCTTTTCACAACTCCCATTAAATTCAATGTAAATCCCTTGTTATTTTTCTGAAGATGTCTCAGTAATTTTGTAACATCCTGGTGCTTTATTTTTCTTCTTCACAGAGCTTGTTTTTAAATGAAGGGCTCTTTCTTACCAATCTAATGGATAAACTCAAACCTGAATGGATGATGATGAGGAGGAGGAGGAGGGGGAGTATTACAAGATGGATGAATTATCTGGAGGGAGAAAAGAAAGGATGGAGGAGAAGGGGATTAGAATCATGGAATCATAGAATGGTTTGGGTTGGAAGGGACCTTAAAGATCATCTAGTTCTAACCTCCCTGCCATGGGCAGGGATAACTTCCACTAGATCAGGTTGCTCAAAGCCTCATCCAACCTGGCCTTGAACACTTCCAGGGAGGGAGCGTCCACAACTTCTCTGGGCAACCTGTTCCAGTGTCTCACCACCCTCACAGTAAAGAATTTCTTCCTAATATCTAATCTAAATCTACCCTCTTTCGTTTAAAACCATTACCCCTCGTCCTATCACTACACTCCCTGATAAAGAGTCCCTCCCCATCTTTCCCGTAGGCCCCCTTTAAGTTTGATGTGTAAGGAATGAATGCTGAGTCATCTCAGTATAGAAATAAAATAAAACGATGATAAATTGATATATGCTTTTAACATTACAGCTGTGATGGCTGGAAAACAGCAAGATCTTAAAACCCTCTTTAATATGGCAAAAATATTTTTTTATCAGGAAGAGAAAGTCAGGGTAAACTTAGTCACACACAGTTTTATCTTTTAACTCTTTATAATGAATCTATAAGGACGTAGGTCACATTCACAATTAGTTTAACTAGAAGAGGGAAAAAATGCTATTCATTTTCTGTGGATTGACAGTTTCAGAAATAATTATTTTAAACAGAACTTTTTTGTATATGTAATTCAATTTAAAAGATCCTATCCACTTAGAAGTTAAGGCTTTTACAGCTTTAGAGAAACATTTATATGCTTAAAATATCATAACCTTTGCTATTAAAATTTCTTCCTGCAACTAATCTTTTCCCATTTTCCTACCTCTGTGACTGATCCTGGTTTTTTCATTGCTTTATTGCAATTTTATAGCTTAATTCAATTTCTTTAGTTTTTTTGCTATTGGCCATCTATCTCCTGTAGTTTCTACCTTCACTTCTTGGGTTGCTGGGGTTTTTTTTCTTTTTTGTAAATATAATTGGAGAAAAACAGACAATTAATAAATCCAAATTTAAACTATTTTATTTACTATAGATATGTGGAGTTGAAGAGACACCTCACTTGAACAATCAGGAGCTTTTTAGTCTTGAATCCCTTTTACCAATTTTCATTTTTTTGTTTCTATAGTATTAAGTCATGTTATAGGCTCAGACTCATTCCAAGCAAAACTAAGCTATTTCTGTTAGCTGGGCAGAGGTCAATAAAAACTTCCCATAGGAATTTTTCACTGTACATTGTGGTCACTATACCTGTGGAAAAGTACTAAAGTGTTGCAGAGGTGTTCTCTCAGACACACTTTTTTTTATGTAACAGTTTAGTAGTTCCTTGAATTATTTTACTAAATGGTCAAATTTGGATGATGAGGAAAAGATTTATTTAACAGAGCAAATGCCAGTATTATCTTACAGAAGAGATTTGCTGCAACAAATGAAATACTGAGAATAAAATCTAAACATTTTCATAATTAAATTTATAGGACTTATTCCTGATAACATTTTTTTTTTTAAAGAAGAGAACATTCTAAAATGCAAGCTTCACTGCATGCAAGTAACCATATACTGTGATCAGGGGTACTTTCAGACCTTTTTAAGTATTTCAAGATACTTTTCAGTGTCTCCAAATGTATCAAGTTTGGCAAAAGTAAATTCCCAAATTTTATTTCTAGTTCCAGCATCTTCCTTATCTTTTCCTACATTTTTTCCATGAATTTATTCTCTTTATCTTGAGAGAGTTTAGGATCCCTCTTATTCTGTTTTAAAAGCATTTTAGAATTTCACTGCTCTCATAGTTTAAAAACTTCTCCTAATTCTGAGCCATATAACCTTGCCATATTACTTATAATGCACTCATAAAAGTAGTCATATCCCCCATCACTTTCAGTTTCCTAGGCTCAGATTAGAATGGGGATTCAGAACTCTGTTAACTGATGATAGGAAATAGTAGTAATGGAAATGTTATGCAGTGCAAACACTCTCCACTGCAGAAGTCTCTCAGGAATCATAGCTGCTAGATTTCTCTGCCAAATACTCACCTGGATGATATTTTGGATATATTCCAGTAATTAGCAAAAAACTTGCAAAAGCTCTGCTTGAAAAATGCTCTCAGATCAAGATATCTTGAACTGATTAAATTCATTTTAAATAACAGGACGGACACAAATGGAGTTATACATAAGGTTTAGTTATTCTTATTTCTGTAAATGTATGTAAAAGCATATATTTTGGTAAATTAAGCAAATCATCTTTTGAGAATGACTACAGTGAAAAGTTTAATCTTGAACGGGAGGGTTCAAGAGATTTGAAGATAAAAAAGCACATAATTATATACAATATTGGAGCTTGTCTCCTAAGGAAAGGAAGGGGACTGGTATGCAAAGAGAGGCTACCTAGATGAATCATCTTTTTGAAAACAATAGTGTGAAGAAATAGAGACCATTGAAGACAGTGTCTGACAGCAAGGACATAAAATACATATGGACAAAAGGCCGGTCCAACTAGGTCTTTCCGAGAACAATTGTATTATTTTCTTCATGGGGGAAGGAAAAAAAAGAACAAAGGAAAAAAGTGGAACTACTCCACACTGACATATGGCCTAAATGGAAGCTCAATAATTCACATCAGTTTTCATTAAGAAGGTAAGATATGACAGTAATTATTCCCCTAGTAGGAAATATGAAAACAAAAATGTCCACAACTGAGGTGGAAATAATTTATACTCTGCTCTTCAGGGAATGAGGCAGGGGAGAGGGAAAGAGGAGCAGATAACCACTATTCCAAAACAATGGTTGCTAAAAAAACAGCCTGTGGTGTTACAAGAAAAACAGCTATGGATCTGTCTCTTCTGGAGCACGTATCCAAGAAATGCAAAATGGCAAACATGACATTTATTCACAAAACCAGAAAAAAGAGGCATAGACAACTACAGATCTCTGATTGAACACAGATCTAAGCACAGTCTTACAACAGTTTTTGAAGGAGACAGTAAACAAGGACATGGAGAAAAATGGAAAATGGTATAAAATACAACATTATTTTTTATCAAGGGTCAGACTTTACAATGTCAGACTAACCTAGTATCTCTTTTTTGATAAGATAATTCACTTCTTAATCAAGACAAATGCAGTAAATATTATCTAGTTAGATTTACATAAACCATTTCATTCAGTGCCTCAGGAGAATTTATCCTTTAAGGTGAGGAATGCAGGAATTAATGCAAAACCAGCGAGATGGTGCATTCAGTGTCCTTGGCAAGGTGCTGGCAGCTGGGGACTGCAGAGGTGGCCTCTGTGAGGAAAGGCTGGAGCCGCCCCCTGACAGATATAGCTGGTTCCAGCTGGTTCACCTGGCTCCAACAGACCCACTGCAGGACACAGCTGAGCCCTCAGCCAAGCTGATGGCCCCTGTGGGAAAACATATTTAAGAAAGGGTAAAAGCACTGCACAACAGATGTGAGAGAGAGAGGAGTGAGAAAAAACCTGTGAGAGAAACACCCTGTAGACATCAAGGCCCATGAAGAAGGAGAGGGAGGAGATGCTCCAGGCACCTGAGCAGAGAGTCCCCTGCAGCCCGTGGAGAAGACCACGGTGTAGCAGGCTGTGTTCCTGCAGCCCATGGAGGACCACAGTGGAGTAGATATCCACCTGCAGCCTGTGGATGACCCCACACTGGAACAGGTGGACACGCCCTGAGGGAAGCTGCAGCCTGTGGAGAGCCCACGCTAGAGCACGTTTCCTGGTGGGAAGCATGATGCATGGAGGACCCATGCTTGAGCAGGGGAAAAGTGTGAGGAGAAAGGTGCGGCAGAGAAGAGCTGTTAAGGATTCCATTCCCCTTTCCCCTGTGCTGCTCAGCGGGGGAGATAGAGGAGTGGAGAATGAAGAAATGAAGTTGAGCCTGAGAAGAAGGGGGAGATGTGCGGGGAAGGTGTTTTAGGTTTTGTCTTTTTTGCTCACCGTCCTTCTCTATTTTTAATTGGCAATACATTAAATTACTTTCTCCAAGTCATGTCTGTTTTGCCTGTGATGGTAATTGGTGAGTGAACTCCCTATCTTTATTTCAACCCACAAGATTTTCTATCTTATTTTTTCCCCTTGCCTGTTGAGGAGGTAGAATAATAGAGTGGCTGGTGGGAGTCTGGCATCTAGCTAAGGTCAGCCCACCACACATAGTTGATAAACTACTAAGTTCAATGAGTAATATTGAAAGGGCAGTTATTACAGTAATGGAGTTATGGGAGGGTCAACTTGCTCCACCACCATTTTCACTAGTTACTTCCTTGTGGTATGCATCTATGACATTTGTAGATGACAAAGTCAGAAGATACAGCCTCTGTTAAAGAGATGACTCAAATTTGATGTTTCTGCAGCCTAGAGTAATAGAACAGGAATGACACACAGACACACAGTTTAAATATTGCATTCTTAGGGACCAATGGCAAGACATGCATCTTTTGGTTCTATCATTTTCTGCTTTTTCTTGCTTCTCTCTCTATGTGCCTCTTTTTCTTCTCTCTGATTAATTTTCTTCCCCCTTATTCGACTGAGCAAAGATGCATGCTAGGGGAAAGCACTTTGTTGGAAGAGCAAGTTTTCATCATTGAACATAAAATCTGGGCTTATATCTGAGTTGTCCTAATAGCAGTTGCTATGGTGACATGCAGGTTGCAACGGTGGCTCTGATTCTCCCTCATGATTTCTAGCTCCATAATAAAGGAGTTGTTATGTCTGTGAATGGTTTCTGATGAGCTTTCTTTAGGCAAACACTGTGAGGCCTTAAGCACTTTCTTTTCTTCTACCCATTTGTATGGATAGGTTATGACAGTCCTAACGTTCAAGCTAAAAATCAAGGCATGAGGCAGAGGCACTTACTAATTCCTCTAAGATGATTGTTATTGCTAGATTTGGCTGTAGTATAATTGAGGAAAAGGGGAAGCTCCAGAGTAAGTGTGAGCAGTCTCCAAACTAAGCTTTATTTTAATCCCCAGCTAACCTTGTGCTGTTTGCCTTACACTGAAGTTCTACCTTGCAAGCAGTGATGGCTTCTACACTTCCCAGCCTGGCACTGCATATATGAAAAGGTATCTCAGCTTTCTGGTATTCAAGATAAAGTAATAAGAGACCAGATGACTATGTAGAACTTCAAAGTGGTTACTGTATCATCCCATATTAGGACTACAATAAAGCAAAGAAAAGGGTAGCTATTTCTGTCCTTTCCCATTAATACCCCATTGTCTTCCCACCCACTTTTAAGTTAAGCAGCAGACAAGGAAACTTCCGTATTGTTTTGCAACAACTCCATTTTTCAAACATGACAGCATAACATACTATAGTACAATAAAGTAGTTTAATTCCTGCACAAACAGTAGCTCTTCTGCCTATGCTAATGGGTGCATGCCTGAGTTATTCTTGGACTAAAAAGAGAAGATAACAGACTTATTTTGAATGTTTATGCTGCTTAAGAATCACATGAGTAAAACCAAGCTGTTAATGTTGCGTTGCAGCAACGTTTCCAGCCTCATCTAAAACATGTTAAATGCCAGTTTATTAGTTCCATCAACCAGCCTTTCTCTGGAATAGCCAATAAGCAGAGCAACATGTGTCATCAAGTATCTTCCCTAGCTAGCCTTTACTTAAATACTTAAGGAGACACATACTCTAAACCAGAAGATGAGAAAGATACAGACTCAAGCTGTATCATGCAGAGATTCAATACCAATGATAAGAAGAGAAAAATTAGAGAGCTGTCAGGACTTAAAAAGAAACAGGAGTTGAATTTGTTACTTTATATTCTTTGGGAGACACAGGAGCATGTCTCAGAAATAGAGGGACAAGCTGACAAACAATAGAATAAAGAACATCAGGGAGTTCAGTGGCATCTGCACAAGCCATGTGTCAGCATTACATAGTTCTAATGGAGCTGAGTCAACAGAGATTTCTTATGCCATGGCTATACCTTCCACATTTTTTAACAGAGATAACTACCAAGAAATTGAGTTCAGTGGAAACAGAAATAGTTTGAGCTGTATTACTACACAGCTCTACGTACCATATGATCTGCCAGGTATGAAGAGTTTAGAAGTGAGCAAGCCCTTGCCTTCCTCTCCCCTGTGACATTGCTTAGGCAGGCGACATGCTTCCATTTTGCCCCAATATAAAGACAATGTAAGTCAGCATAAGCACACCCATTGTTCCCTACACTGTTATTCTCCCTGCCTAATTATACTGCTAGAGACACTCAGTAACAGCGTCTTCAGAACTTACTTCTGAAGTTTTCCAGAATCATTCTGATTTCCATCCCTATGATCGAATACATCCCAGTTCCCTCTGTTAAGCGTTGTCTATAAGTTAAGTAAAAATACTATCTCTCTGCCAACTTCTGATCATTCATTAAAATATTGACAAGTCCAAGGACCCTGCAGAATTCGGGTTAATGAATCTTTCCTTTTTAAGAAGGAACCACTAATAGCTACTCTCTAATATGATTTTCCAGTGGGTTTTCAACCATTTAATACTGTCACCTACAGCAGTCTTTGGAGACTACTATGTGAGGCAACACCAAAAGTCTTCCTAAATTCAAGATACAGGACATCTCTGTGTGTAAGGCCTGTTACAAGAGAAGAAAGAGTTATATGAGATTACTTGTTCCTGGTGCTCACATATCCTTTAAATAAAGTTAGTCTTATATTTTGTCTGGAAACTGAAACATCTACTTGATAATGATCCTTCTTCTTTTTAAAATAGATATTAATACTTGCCATTTTCTATGTTTTTTTTGTTCTTAGTCTTACAGGTCCTCCATGTGTTCTCAAAGATAATGTTCTTTAGGATAAATTAGATGTTTCCAAATCAACTGGACCTGATGAATTTCATCTTGGATTTTAAAGAACCAGCTCATGAGATCTAAGTACTCTCTAAACTGTGTTTCTCTAGTCATAACTAAAATATTATTCCTGCTTGCTAGTGTGAATTATGATAGCCTGACTAGCTGACCTTTTTAGTGAAGATGGACACAAACAAAAAATGACGTTATGCACTTCGGCTTTCACTTAATCATTTGCTGGTAGTCTTTTCATTCTTCTGATTGGCAAATCAGGACTGCCCTTGGTCTTCCCCATACTATTTATGTATAGAATGAATTTTGGACTTTTTGTGCCTCATCATGTAATTATGTAATAATGTATCTCATTATGTAATGCAATAAAAGATTTCTTGTATGTCATTTCATACCTTGGCTTTTCTGATTTTGTTCCTGTATTCTCATGTCATCTTTCCATATGCATCTTTAGTAACCCAACCTGTTTTCCTCTTCCTGTATGGTTTTTTTTTTTTTCTATGTTTAAGGTAAATGAGTTTGTGCAAGGTAAAAGAGCCCATGAGTTAATCATATCAGCCTTCTACACCTGCTGCTGAAATAAAATAGCAGCTCTGGAGAGTATTGCTTAATCATACCTCTATTATTTTCTTGTTCTTACTTGTTTTTCTAATTCCAAATCATAGTCTCGTGTTAATCTGAATGCTCTTGAAAAGAGCTTGAAAATGAAAAATACACAATTGTTCTATCAATTAATTGTCTTTTCTCCAGTTAGGTAATTGTATAGCATCCAGAATGATGATATGACAGGATCTTTCTAGTTCTACACAGTCATTAGTATGGGAATTTAACCATAATCCCTGTCAACTTCAGGCTACCACTGAATAGAAATGTGATCTTGTGTAAAGCATGCCTTGGAACAAATTGGATGTGACAAGCAGGGAGGATCAGTAGATTACAGTTTTGAAATTGTAAGAAGAATGGTTATACTATAACCCATGCTCGTTACAGACTTTGCCAGGAAAACAGATGAGTCAAGTGTCATTTCCTGTTCTCTTCACTGTCTTTGTCCAGTATAGGAAGCATTAAAAATATAATTTCTAACAACATCAAGTCAAGCAAAACAGAATGTAATAATAGGAAACTACCTTGGCCTTTTCACTTCTCTGCAGTCTGGTTGGCTGGTCATTATACTCCTGCCTAATATTTCAGTGAAGCTGTAAACAGATAAAGAACTACGGTGCCAGCTAACCGTGTTATTGAATAGGTCAATGCATCATGACACACGTCCTATTCATCTGTTTTTCTCTTGCAGTATAAATGCTGGAATAGAAACTGTGAGAGACAGATATATTCCCCTTTTGTCCTTAATTGGATCATAGGTAAAATTGTGTTTTAGCTTTCCTTCAGGTTCAGAACAGTTGATCTGTGATTTCTTTTCACCAAGGAAACTGAACCAATGCAGCAAAATTAGGCACTTTTATTGCCCTCCGTGATTAGAAAATAAACATGCTAGGTATAGTTAATATTTCTATCTTCATATAGTACATATAAATTTTATGTATAAACAAAATTAACATTAAATATAGTACAATCTTTCCTATGCTCCTCAAAACCAGAGGATTCTTCTTTAATCTATGCTACATTATACAGTGATTTAGGTTACTTTTGTTAGCTAATCTAATTTTTCATTACTTTATCACTCCCAAAGGTTTGGCAGGGACTCTCCAAACGACAAAGAAAACAAATAGTCTCTTAACCTCTGAATTTCCATTGTTTTAAGCATGCACATAACTTCAGTCATATGGCTGATGATTGTTGTTGCCAAAGAATGTTAAAGGCTGGCTCATGGATTGTATTTCATACGTAACAAAAAGTAAGGAACAATGAAAAGATACAATATGCTTTATTCAGAGATATAGAACTGTGATTCTCCAGTAATTAATGTAGATACATTTATACCTCATTGCTTGCAAGTACGAATCTTACCCGGGTGGGATGACAGCACATGATGAGTTTTTTTCCCCACATTAACCAGGCCACACAACTGAATATTTATGTTTCATTTATGTGGGAGAAGAACAAACAATACTTGATCCCACATAAAGTCTTCTGGGACAAACTTACCACTTAAAACATTTTTAATAAATGTGAGTCAGGAGAGTGAATTTGTACTGCTTCAATGCTCCCTGTCATGTGAAAACAATGGGCTTTTGTCCCTACTAGGTGTAAATTCCAAAACTCATGAGACAACCATAGAAATCTCTTCCAGATGTTGGACTATGAATATTCCCCAAATTTAATCAAATCCAAGTTCAAACAAATCTTTTCAAGGTTGAGAGAACTGTGATACATATTAATTTTTCTTACTCCCCAGTACTTAACATAATAGGGTATGTTATTCTTAAAACTTTCATACCTGGCTAAGAACACCTAAATAACCACGTTTCATAAAAGACAGGGTCTTGCTCCTTCTCCATTCAAAATAATTGCAAAATGCTTGTTGACTGAAACAGAAAGAGGAACAGGTAGAGCTATTGCTGCTTGGAAAGTAGTAGTCACTTTCCATTGAGAATTTAGTGTACTGTCTTGTGATATTCTAGGTCTAGTGGATTAGTAAACTAAGCTTCCTGCATGAATTGATGCAGACTAACGTGTTTCCACAAAAAAAGATATCAAAGTAACTGATATTGCTATGAATTCAGTTTAAAATATCACTCCCAGGCAGAGTGCCAGGTTCAAAGCCAGAGCAACCTTTTACCTTCTGCTAAATTATAACATCTTAAGTGTGTTTTGAGCAGAATTGCTGACACAACCTTGATCAAAACAGGCTGAAATGCATGGCTCTAATACAGCTGTGCAAACATTTCCATTAGCATAAATGTCTTCTGCAACACAAGCAAAACACTCTCCATTCACTGAACACAGCACAGTTTTGTGTGTTTTTATCATCTGTGATTTATGAAAAAATGGATCACATTAAGAAACAACAGGCTTTCCAAAAGAAAGCAAGTGTTTCCACAAGTGATGTTTAAAAATTAAAACCTCGATTCCAACTCAGATGACCAACTCTGATCATGATTTCTAGTCATGGACTTAAAAGGGGATCTAACAAGTTTCCCATGATTGGCTATAAAACACCAGCTTTCTTACTATTCTCTGGATCTTATTCCTTGTGAATGAGTGAAGAAACTTTGTTCAGTTAAGTATACTTAGCAGAGATCTAGATACAGAGTAGTATCACAAACTAATTGGGACTTTAGGTATCATAACTGTAGCATGAGGGAAGCAAAATAAATGTTAAGCAGAGGAGGTACAAAAGCATACCAATAGCCCCCTTTCCCAAAGCCCAATTTTGAGAGGTAATAGGAAACAAGTCTGGATTCCCTGAACCACTGCCATTACCTGGACTCCTGGAGGACTATTTCTTCCAGGTAGGTTCATTTATTGTTTCTCCAGTCATATCTGATTCCACCAGCCTCCCCCTCACCTGGGAAGCCTGAGCACAGGCAGGCTGTGAACCTGCTGATGTTCTCACAGGGCCCTGCAAGGTGCCTTTGCACTTTGACAGCTTCATTCTAGCCCTATGTTTCTTTCCTGTGAAGCAACTTCATTCCTGGCCTCCATCCCTGGCTACATGCAGAGTGATCAGGATCTTTTGGAGAGAAACACAACTTAAGCAGTATATACCAACCACGTTCACCCTTCAAGGCATTTCTGCTCATATTCCTGAGCTTCCAAGAAGAGTAAGAAACTTACATTGTCCCCATGTGGCATAAGGGATCATTGTGTGAGCTAGGATTAAACAGCTAGGCTGGGTTTCAGAACAGGCTTCATTTTGTTAATCAGTTTATGTCTCTTTCCCCTTCTCTCTCCCCTTCTCCCCCACTGTTTCCCCTTCTTCATTCTTTATTTCAAAGAAAAGGAAAATTCACTCTGCTTATCTTGCGCCTTGAACCCAGGAATGCCACTGTGTAAACAATGTCTGTTAAACTCTTAGACAATAACACAGCTGTTGTAGTATAGCTGCCATTGCTACTACCCCTATTAATGCAACATAGAAAAACAAACGGATAAAAAAGCACCACATAAGGCAGAAAGAGAAAATGAAGTCCTTATTTGTCATTTTTTTCTCTTCAACTGTAGAAGATTTATCTGCCAAGGAGATTTTACTGATCCCCTTAAAATCATGTTTCAGCGTTCCTGATCTGTCTTTTTGTTGTGATATGAAAGTTCCAGTGGCATTCCCAGTGTTTTAAGAAGCAGCTGTTTACTCCAAATTGGATTAAAAAATATTCATCTTAGAATGCCATTAAAAAAAAAAAATAAAAATCTCTTTTATGCAATACACTTTAATTAGTTGGCTGTTTCTGCAAAAAGCAGTGTCTGCAATTTCTGTATGTGTTGCCATTCAATTTAATATACTGCAAAATTGTAGCCTTCCTATATAAAAATGAACTATGCGATATATCCAGCATCTTAGGTAACATGAAGGACAAAACCAGCCAACGTCAAACATTTATAATTGTACATTTTGTGGCATTGATTGCAGAAGGAACTACCTCAAGGCAGAAAATGATTACTAGGTTAGAGAGGCTTGATAGTTATTTTAAGCTTTGACCTTCAAGAAGGTGCACAGATGAAAGCTGGCATGGTTCTAGGATATGATAACAATGACTTTTAATAGAAATTAAGGGATTGGAGTTGAAAGTAACTATTCGAGCAGCATGGTGACATTCACTCATTTTTTAAAAAATATTTTTAACGGGGAAAAAATATGCTCTCTCTTTGACATTTCATTTATCTAATTTTTAGAGTTGTATTCCTCTAATCTTCCAGCAATGGTCTGTGTTTTCAGCTAGCAGTACAGCAAAATGAGGAGGGTGTCCTGGCCTCTGAAAGCAGCAAGTGAGAAGCAGAGTTTGGAGAAAGAAGTGGGTAAACCCATTATTACAATCTAGAAGAAAGATTAGCCCAGTGTCCATAATAAAATTCTATTCTTAGGTATTTGTAACAACTTGTCCTTGCCAAATGGAAATTAATTGAGCTGAAATTTTGAGTGGCAGCTCAGTTTTTATCTTTTTTCTAGGCAACTTCAGCAAAAAATATTTAATTTTATTTCATAAATAAGTACTATATTTTACTCATTAAAAATCATGGTGGCTCTTTTTTCAATCACTCTAGCACTTTGGAGGATGGATGTGGAACTTGGCAGTGTGTTGGCCTTAGTAGAAGGAATTATGCTTTTAGTAATCTTTGGGAAAAGGAACCCATATTTGGGCACATGGATAAGTTACTTGAAAACAGCTATTCACACCTTTTCATCGTATTGTGTAGCTAAATTCTTCGATTTCACTCTTACTAACTGTGCTTTATTTTGCTTTCTTACAGCCACTAAGATCCTGTTCACAACAGAACTGGACAACTGAATATGCTATAATGGAAATCCAAATGAGACTTCCTTTATATGACTGTTTCACAAAAGCCAGTTTAACTGACTTTCAGTATTACACATGGGATGTGTAATACCCTTTCCTTTGCTAATACAGAACAGTTGTTTTTGGAAAGGCATCTGGCAAGTCTGAAACAGAAAGAGAGGTACGTCAACTATGACAATTACCTGGATGACATATTAGCACAAAGAGCAAAAGACTGGGAGTGGATCCAGTGGTACCAAACCAAGCTGGTCCAACCTGGGACTGGAGGGAAGGGAGGATGTAAGGCAGGAAAGACTTGTGGCTACAGGAGTGTTTGAGCTTCCAGAACTGGCATCTCTGAGGACAAAAAGCTGAACTAGTTTCGGAAGGAAGAGGTTTGGCTGGACACACATAAGTGGTGGTTGCTGAGAGGCTAGGTTGAGACTAAGTATCTAGCACTTGTTTGACAAGGAGGTTGCCAAGACTGTGACTGGTTAGGCAAATAGATTGGAAAGATGTTAGGTGGGTAGAGACTAAATGGATTCTGACAGGGAGAATTTCAATCTCCATTGGAAATGAAAGAAAGGTAGAATAAAGAGCCAGCAGTAAGAAGTTTGTTTGGATGAACAAGAAGATTAAGGAAAAAGAGCAGGTATAGATGAGGGGAACTCTGTTGGCTTAACAAGGATACAGGAATGAAAATGGGAAGAAAAAGAACCTATAGAGTAAGAGAAGACTGGGCCTTTTACAGATAAGATGGATATGGCTGCAGTGAAGATTTAGCCTGAAGAACAGAAACTGGGAGAGAGAAGATAAAGGCAGAAGGACTTGGAGAAGGAAATTGGGTTGGGAAGGAAGATTATTGGAAGAGAGCAAGACAAAAGAACAGAAATGTGTGTTTATGATAGCGCATTATATCAGATACAGGAATTAAAGTGGGCAGTTTTTAATTTCATTATGATTCTATCATCAGCAAATATAGAAAACACATTGACAGACTGACAACTGGCTGCTCTCATCAGCTGTTGTATCAGCTCCAAAGCTACACTCCAGTGTGATAGATCCAGTGACATTGATAACCAATACAGGTGACCATATATTAAAAAATGTATGCACATTACCACAACATGGCTGACCTTACGTTTAATGTTGTTTGGCTACTACAGTAATGAACATGGAAGGGAAGAAATTAAAATTTTGAATAAGATGCAGTAAATGGGGCAAACATTGATGAAGTAACATAATGTTCATTACAGAAACATTCTGTGCACTTACTAGGCAGAGGCTCCAATGGAAAAAATAGCAAGAAATGAAATACTGTGTGATAGCATACATGTTGTACAGTTAGATTAAGCTTCTTAAAACTACCTTTAATTCTGGCACTTGCTACGTTTTAATAGTTTTCCACCTTAATGAAGTCATTTTAATGTAGCTCTCTGAGCAAAATATTTCTAAAACAGCCTTTTCTGCGTGTTCTTAAACCTTCAGTTCCCCATCTCCAGCTGTTACTAGGAAGCATCAGTAAGACAGACATATTTTTCAGACACTCAGAGCACTCTCAACTCCAAGCAAAGTCAATGGGAGATGCAGTTGCTTTGGTCCCCTGAAAACGTACGCTATTAGTGCCTGAGTTCTATTAGTGCTTTACCCTGTGCAAAATGCTAAAAATCCTCAACCCCTGCTGAGGTTAGTGGGAGTTATGAGCACTCAGCATCTGCTGGATGCAAGAAGGTTCTGATTAGAGCAGGCCAAAAAAGACAATGTTGAGTGTGACAAATTTTGACTGACAACAGTTTTCCTGAGAGGAAAAAAATCCTCCCTTTTTGCTATTTATGAAAGCATTTAAATAACCATGTCATATACAAGCTCTGTTTCTGACATATAGAAGTGGCTGGAAGAAACTGGAAGGATCGGATATCCTAGGCAGTTCTCAGCTTGTTGATACCAAGCAGCTGTAACCAGCTGGCAGATCCAGCACAGACTTTACTGCCACTGAGAGGATGCAGCACCATGCTGCTGCATCCCCTTTTCAGCTGGATCCTGCATTTTGACCTTCCCTTGTCATATTCAAAAAAGGAAGTGAAAAAGTAATTATGAACAGTATACAAAATAGCATTACTCATAACTGCCTGCCAGGGCTTTAAAATATCTGCAGAGTGCAAAGAATAGTCCTGAAAAACAGGCAGCTCAGAAAAACACAGAATAAAATCCTAGAATTTTATTTTGTGACCTTAATCACTTGACACCAGTTTATAGCTAGGCTGCAGAGATGCTCAGATAAGAGAGCAGTGAAGGGCAAAAATGCATAGATAAGCAGAGAGAGAGAGAGAGGCTTTTATCAATTTAAAAGGTTGCACTGTTTCTTACAAACTTTTATACATTCATACCTCCAGCACACATATATGCAAGATTCATTCAATTCTCCTCATTGCCACTAGGTCATGCAGATGACTGTCATTTAAGTATTCGCTTTTATTTCCCAAATACAAGATATCATAACTATAAGCAACAATGTTTGGGACAATTACTGTCAAACCTAGAATTTATTTTTTTTTTAACAGTAGCCATATGCCCAAAAATTGCAGAATGGTGCATGCACACCCATTATAGTCATGCCAAAGTGAAAATTAAAGCACATATCGCCCTCTGGAGGCCCCAGTGACTAAAAGAAAGACCTTAACCCCTAATTCTTCCTTTGATGACAGAAACCTATAGGACAAATTAAGTAGAGTGTAATATATGAAATAATGAATTAATCAATTGATCCAAGAAGGGACTGAAACAAGTAAAATATTAATGTTTTCATTGTCTTCAATCAGAATGATGGAGTGGCAATAAGTCATTTTTGTGCATGGGCTAGTAATTTTTGTGTGTGTTTGCAAGGCAGGTATATGATAGGTTTCTCTTTTCTGCTTAGAGCAAGGAAGTGATTATTTTTGTCCATCATCGACTTAGGTTATTGCATAGTACATGTCAGGACTTTCTTCTGTTAACATTTACATACAGTTTTTTAGAGCAGCAGAAATACTGTGCTTAGCACTTGTAAAAAGTTCCATCAAAAGCTGCATAAAAATAAGGTCAAGAAGTCTCTGCTGTTATGAGTGGGAAGGAAAAAAAAAGTCAGACACCTTATATCCTAATACTGTACATAAAAAAGTAAAATATAAATAAATAGGCAGGCAGGAAGCAAAACAGTCACATTATTTCACAGCTTGTCAACAGCTGACTTTTTTGACAATATCAACACATTTCTATTTCTAAAGCTAACAAAGATGAAAAAAAACCCACTCAATATTCCTATCCCAAATGCCTGCTGCATTACATTTCAGACTTTGTTCCTTCCACATCACACACCCAAAGGAGATAACTAGGTTTTGTTTAAGAATCTGAAACAGTACAGTGTCAAGGGTTGTATGTGTCCACAGTACTTATATGGTCTCTGTCACGACAGAATTTGATCAATTCACAACCTTTAAAACATGGCGTCCAAGACTCTCAGTGTGGTGGGTTGACCCTGCCTGGACGCCAGGTGCCCACAATGCCACTCTATCACTCCCCTCATCAGCTGGACAGGGGAGAGAAAATATAATGGAAGGCTCATGGGTCAAGATAAGGACAGAGAGACATCACTCACCAATTACCATCACGGGCAAAACAGACTCAACCTGCTTAATTTATTACCAATCAAATCAGAGTAGGATAATGAGAAATAAAAACTAAATCTTAAAAACACCTTCCCACAACCCCTCCCTTCTTTCAGGGCTCAACTTTACTCCCAAATTCTCTACCGCTTCCCCCCAAGTGGTGCAGGAGGACAGGGAATAGGGGTTGCAGTCAGTTCATCACACGTTGTTTCTCCCGCTCCTTCCTCGTCATGGGGAGGACTCCTCACGCTCTTTCCCTGCTCCAGCATGGGGTCCCTCCCATGGGAGACAGTCCTCCATGAACTTCTCCAACGTGGGTCCTTCCCATGGGCTACAGTTCTTCACGAGCTGCTCCAGTGTGGGTCCCTTCCATGGGGTGCAGTCCTTCAGGAACAGACTGCTCCAGCACGTGTCTGCCACAGGGGTCACAAGTCCTGCCAGCAAACCTGCTCCAGCACAGGCTCCTGTCTCCATGGGTCACAGGTCCTGCCAGGAGTCTGCTCCAGTGCAGGCTTCCCATGGGGCCACAGGGTCCTTTGGGCACATCCACCTGCTCCACCGTGGGGTCCTCCACAGGCTGCAAGTGGATATCTGCTCCACCATTAACCTCCACGGGCTGCAGGAGGACAGCCGGCCTCACCATGGTCTTCACCATGGGCTGCAAGGGAATTTCTGCTCCAGTGCCTGGAGCACCTCTTCCCTCTCCTTCTTCACTGACCTTGGTGTCTGCAGAGTTGTTCCTCTCACATATTCTCACTCCTCTCTTCAGTTGCAGTTGTGCAGGGTTTTTTTTCTCCCTTCTTAAATATGTTATCCCAAAGGCATTACCACCATTGCTCAGCTTTGGCCATCAGCATGTCCATCTTGGAGCCAGCTGGCATTGGCTCTATCAGCCATAGGGGAAGCTTCTAGCAGCTTCTCACAGAAGCCATCCCTGTAGCCCCCCCACTACCAAAACCTTGCCAGACAAACACAATACACCAGTTAAGTAGTGAAGTATTACATTACCCTTGGATCACAACTATATAGGGAAAGATTTCAGGTCAGACTTTTCAAAGACACCCAGAAGTGCTAATATGGTGCCTTTAAAAAGCATGTGGGTATCTCAGCTGTTGAACTTCCCCAGGACTTTAAAATTTGCAAATAGCAATTTGGCCAAATATGTGACAGTTCAAGTAGGGAACCAGGCCAAGATGCATTAGATATTACTCTTCCTTCCTTAAACATAACCTCTTATGTGCAACTATAGTAAACTTTTCTTCCTATACCATCAGACAGGCCTTATGCTTCAGTGTTGCAAAAAATAATGCTGTTTTATTATACTTCCTTGGCTTTCTCCTCAATATCTTAATGGGTCACTCTCATTTCCTCAGCTCTGATTAATTTACTCTGAGCTGGCACAGTTTCAGGTCACAACTAACAAAAATAAAATATCTGCAGCCATGAACTGTCTAAATTTTATTCCAATTTTCTCTAAACACCTAACAGTTAAGCTTCTCTTTCATCCTGTGGTAATACAAAGGAGAGATATGTCTGTTAGAAATAATAACCTGCTTCTGATGACTTCCAAAACTAAGCCAATGCAAATGCCACATTTCTGACAACTGTCCTAATTTCAAGCAAGAATATAGAGAAAAACACACAACTTCCACTGCATTTCCTCATACTTACTCTTCTGTTTTCCAGCACAAGACTGATAAATTATAAATACAGGATATTTGAATCATCACAAAATTCAAAACATATCTCAATACTTCAGCATGTTATTATTTCAACAGAATGTAAATCCAGGTGGAATTAGAAGAAACAGAACTACCATAGAAAAAAGTCATTCTGTAGAATTTCCTCTGCTTAAGTAAAGCTAATCCATTTTTCTTCCCTCCTTCATTTCTTTTTATCTCCCATGGATTTCTTGTTGGTCTTTTTTTTATTCTATATCTTTTGTAAGCATACCTGGAAAATACAGTTCCATATGTCATCAAATATTCTTAGACTAGAAGCATAACTTCAGTCCCAAAATGTATGTTGGTGCTTTGGCACGCGCTATCCATGTACTGGCTCAGGACTACAGATCACGTCAGATCATGACTACAATGCAATCAAAGGAAACATGCAGAAAGACAGTTTTATACTAAGTATTCAATCATTCCATGAGAGAAAAACTGGAGGTGCAAATCTTGTGGGTGTAGAGAAAGGTATGGTTGCAAATCTTCATGAAGTATCTTCTTTTCAAAAACCAGAAAAAGCTGTTCTCCAAGTATACCATGTTGTTTCTCCCCTTCCTCCTCCCCAAACATTCTTTTAAAAACAAGTGCATTGCAGTTTTATGCTCCAGAAACTACTCTGAAGGAAAGATGTAGAGATGACTGGAAGGGGTTAATGATACCAGTAAGCCTCCTTGAATATTATTATTGGTAGAAATACATCCAGGAATATCTTCTAATTAAGTAATTGTTGTTAGAATCTCAGCCAGCCACTAGCACTAATTCTGACTACTTAGTAGCCATAAGATAGTCCTAGAGACAGTAGATCAGCAATTACTAAAACGTGGTGCAAAATGATTTGTTGCTGCTTTGCCTATAGAAATGACAGGAATGATCCTGGTTTATCACATTAAGTTATCCCTTGCTTTCCAGTTGCTTTCCAGTTTCCAATCCTTGGTTTCCAGTTGCTTTAAGAGAAGCCACAAATGTCCAAGCTTTGTTTCTCATATACGAAAGGATTTCAAAGCAGATCCTATTAGAAACAAAATCTTTGGTGTTATAGCTTAAATAGCAATGGAATGTTACTTAAAAACCCAAATATTGAGTCCATAACATCAAAATAAATTACCGAATAATTCAATTTCTGCTCTTTGACATTTGAGATGTCAGTGCATGGCAGTCTCTCTCCACTGTCTAGTGTTGATTTAAACTCTAATCCTGCACCAACTTGCATGAAATCACCTTCAGTACCCTGAGCTTTCAGAATTCAAGGTACAAAGATCATAGAATCATAGAATGTCCTGAGTTGGAAGGGACCCACAAGGATCATCGAGTCCAACTCCTGTCCCTGCATAGGACAGCCCCAAAATTCACACCATATGTCTGAGGGTGTTGTCCAAATGCTTCTTGAATGTTGTCAGGCTTGGCGCCGTGCCTACCTCCCAGGGGAGCCTGTTCCAGTGCTCCACCACCCTTTGGTTGAAGAACCTTTTCCTAATGTCCAACCTAAACCTCCCCTGGCATATCTTCCTGCTGTTCCCTCGGGTCCTATCATTGGTCATCAGGGAGAAGAGATCAGCACCTGCCTTTCCTCCTTCCCTTGTGAAGAAGCTGTAGACCACAATGAGGTCTCCCCTCAGTCTCCCCTTCTCCAGGCTGAACAGACCAAGTGACTTCAGCCACTCCTCCTACAGCTTCCCCTCTAAACCCTTCACCATCTTTGTGGCTCTCCTCTGGACACACTCTAGTAGCTTTGTATCCTTTTTGTACTGTGGCGCCCAAAACTGCACACAGTACTCAAGATGAGGCCGCACCAGTGCAGAGTAGAGCGGGACAATCATCTCCCTCAACTGGCTAGCAATACAGTGCTTGATGCATCCCAGGACATGGGTGGCCCTCTTGTCTGCCAGGGCACGCTGTTGGCTCATGTTCAACTTGCTGTCGACCAGAACCCCCAGATCCCTCTCAGTGGGGCTGCTCTCCAGCCTCTCGTTCCCCAGTCTGTATGTACATCCAGGGTTGCCCTGTCCCAGGTGCAAAATCCGGCACTTGCCCTTGTTAAACTTCATGCGGTTGGTGATTGCCCAGCTCTCTAACTTGCCTAGATCTCTCTGCAGGGCCTCTCTGCCCTCGAGAGTGTCAAGAGCTCCTCCCAATTTTGTGTCATCAGGAGACTTAGATAGTAGTCCTTCAAGTCCTGCGTCCAAGTCACTTATCAAGATGTTAAAGATCACTGGCCCTAAGATGGATCACTACAGAACCCCACTGGGGATGCTGTGAGAGACAGTATTGAAAGCTTTACTGAAATCCAAAAAATTACATCGACTGGTTTCTCTTGGTCAACTAGGTGGGTAAGTGGGTAACCTTGTCATAGAAAGAAATTGTTAAGCAGGACTTTCCCCTCATGAACCCGTGCTGGCTGGGACCAATGACTGCATTGTCTTTCAGGTGTTTTTTGATAACTCTCAGAGTAATCTTCTCCATAATTTTGCCAGGCACAGAGGTGAGACTGACAGGCCTGTAGTTACTGGGGTCATCCCTGTTGCCTTTCTTGAAGATTGCGACAACGTTTGCCAGCTTCCAGTCAACTGGGAACTCTCTAGATTCCCAAGAGCATTGAAAAATCATTGAGAGAGGTCTCGCTATGACATCAGCCAGCTCTTAAATACCCTTGGATGAATCCCATCGGGCCGCCCTGACATATACGGATCCAGCTGGAGCAGCAAATGCCGCATAAGTTCAGGGTTGGTTGGGAGTTCATCATTCTCACAGTCATGGTTCTCTAGCCCAGGGCTCTGGGGGTCCCAGAGCCCATCATTGATGTTGAAGACCAAGGCGAAAAAAGCATTAAACAATCTCTGCTTTGTCTATGTCCCTATTTGTGAGGTGACCATGCTTGTAAAGTAATGGGCCAATGTTATTTCTGTCCTGCCTTTTGCTATTAACATATTTTAAAAAGCCCTTTTTATTGTCCTTCACAGTACTGGTCAGCTTCAGCTCTAACTGAGCTTTGGCCACATGAATTTCCTCCCTACAGTGGCAAACAGCATGTCTGTAGTCCTCCCACGTCTCCTGACCTTGTTTCCACTGGCCATACATTTTCTTTTTTCACCTTAGTTCTAGAAGACGATCCCTGCTCAACCAAGCTGGCCTTCTACCTCGCCTGCTTGACTTCCAACACTTTGGAATTGCCTGTGCTCTTAGGAGGTGGTACTTAAAAAGATGTTAGAAGCCTAGTGTGCCTGTACTCCTGAAAGTACTGTCCAAATCCATTATTCTTCCCCTAACAAGGAAAATCTTTTCCGTCATCAGCTGTGTTATTTATTTAAGTTTAATATATTTGTAATGATGCTGTAAGGAATAAGCGACCTGATGCTCTTTTATTTCACAGCTATATAGAAAAAAGATAATGACTCCAGACACAAAAAATTACAGTAGGGTGTTGACAGCAGATTCATAGAAGAGTCCAGCTTCTACTAATTCAGAGAGTTTCAAATTTAACAATCAGAATTCATTTTAACATTTCAAAGAGAATGAAAAAGTATAAAAATACAGGTACACATTATGAATAAATATAATTTGAGAACGGTATGTCCTTTGCTTCATTACTTCATTACTTTTTTCCAACTGATCTATATCCAGTCCCATGGTTTGAAAAGGAACTGGAAAATGAGCACAGTTAAGCCAGAGGTTGAACTTCATCAGTGGAAATGGTTCAAATGGAAAACGGAGAGAAAAGGGAAGAAAGTTAATGCACATGACAAGGGAGTTATCTACTGGTCAGAATTATAAAGACTAGCATGCAGGAATGTTGCATTCTCCTCTGTCATTGGCAACATGTGCAAGACTGCACAAGTCCCTTAACCTTTGAGTCCCTCCGTCATCACGCTCTGTGAAGCTGTAATAATGCCAGCCAACTGACTTTTAGTTCAAGTCTGAAAAGCAAAGGCCCTACCTAGAAGAACCCAACCAAAGACAAAACAGATGGAAGTCTAGCAGTAAAATTACCAGTTAGGAACAGTAAAATAAAAATTTATTCTTTCCTATATAGAAAGACAATTAGGTAATAAATTCATGGAGGATTAATGCAACAAAGTCAGACAACTCTGCAAGGAAAAATATGAGCCATCCTCCATTCAAAACATATGTGTGCACTAGGTTGCTTCAATTGCAATAAGACTCTTTAATAAAACAAGCAGCATAGCCATGATACTGAGGTGCTGAAAGGTGTTGAACTCTACAACCCTAACCTAGCAAAGTATTTCTGTACCTGCTGTTTATTAAAAAAACAAGTAATCTCATGGACTCCACTATACCTATTAACACTTTATTGGAGCAGATATAAGGAACTCAAAACTTGCAATAATTCTGTTTTCATTTTAAATAAAGTATACCACATTTCAACATTAGACAAGAGATGGTGCAAAGCACAACTGCTAAGACCCTGGAGGCTAGGGAACCTGAGCCTGAAAAGACAAGTCTGAAAGCAGACATATCAAGAGATATTTTAGCTTTAGAATATATCCAGCAAATATAATGGTAAATTTGGGGATGTTTTTTCTGTTTCATTAAAAAGAAGTATAATATATTTTTTGAAGGTAAGAACTTGTTCTGTTGCATATGAGCTTTCTATGGTCAAAATCACTTTACACAAAAGGAGTTCTAAAGTTTGCTTGAAAGCTTGAACTTTTCCAGCCTTCTTATGCTTGCTTGAGTGACAGAATGATATTATTCTGAAGGTTGCACAGTGACTCTTTGATCTTAAAGCTTGTAAAGGCCGCCTCACATGTGCGTGTTCTAATATTCACAGATAATCTGACTTGAACTTCAAGGCTGTAAGACCTTGGATCAGTGATTTGCAATTCAAGTGCCTCAGAAAAAAAAATCAGCTTAGACTTATTAAGTGTTGTTGTAAAGCTATTACAGGCAAGTTTTTTTTAAGCAGCTTTGAAAGTTCTATCCAGAAACTTTGCCCACATAAATACATACAGAAGGTCACCAATATCACTGTGGGCTCCCTTGGGTCTCCTTCTCCCTCTGCTACTGCATAAGAAAACCACTCGAGATTTTAAGTGAGAGTTAATCAAAATAATAAAACACTTAAGCAAGTAACCTAAGAAAATAAGACAGAAGAATTTACTTTTCCAGCTGCATCCTGTAGCTCTACTCCTTTATTTCTATATGTTGTTTTTACTGCAGTACAAGCTGGGAACCCTCAGGCAAGGATTGTCATTATGCAGTGCACTGTGCAGAGAAATAAAAGGGAAAATAGTGTTAAAAACTTAAGCTAAAAAGATGAGATACTAACACTAAATTCTGAACGTAATGCAAATCGTAAAGAGACAGCCTCAAGTGACCTGGTATTTGTCTGTGTAAATCCATCTGGCTCAGAAGCCCAACCAGACTGACAAGAGGTTTTCCAAGGTTTGACCGGTCCAGCCTGGCATCAGAAATGTCCTCAGTGGAAGGTGACTGCAGTGTGGGGACAAGGCTGTACCAAGTCACAGAAACAGTGCACTGCTCTGAAAAGAACGGGAATGGCCAAGTCTATAATTTGTGCTCTGTGCAATTCAAGTTAAGCCAAAGCTCACTCAGACTGAAGTGCTATTCTATTTCTTCTCTGCTTTTTCATCTCTCTGTTCTGTCTCCTTTGGCCTTCTTCACATTTCATATTGTTATCCTTTCTCAGTCATTGCATGAAATACTGATGCCACTTTATCAGTTTGCATTTAATCAGTGTTCCATCTTTATTTTAAAATTCACAGTTTGCATCAGCAGTTTTCTTAATTATTGTCACAAGTGTGCGATTAAATATACTGGTTTCTTGCCATTCGAATTTGTGTTTGCTAAGAGCAACAACATACATATCTGAACATTGTGCTTGAAAGTACATAATGGAATATAGAAAATAGTACTGGGTATATACAAGGGAAATGAAAAATTATGGCTGTTGAGATGTACAGCCTTCAACATCTTTATTTTCATTTTCTTAAATACTCATAGTAACAGTGCACTGGATATAAGTAACATTCTTCAAGGGATATTGTTAAGCAAATCAAAAGAATTTGTTAGTTTTTGTGGTGATCAGTTTAAAGAAAGAACAGACTATAACCCTCAGGATCATGTATAATAGAAGTCATTAACAATTTAAGACACTCCTGAGACATCAAATAGTAGCGTACTGTTACAACCTTCAGTGTCACCAAGACTGGGAGGATGAATGCTAGGAGTGGAAGAGATATAATAATAATTTAATAACTAAATCCTTCCTGTGTTTCAATAATAGAGAATTCATCAGAAGTGAAAGCCTCACAAATAGCAGGATGTAACAAAAACCAATACAATGAACAATAAAATAAAACTATGGTTTCAGTTAAAATCAGATTATAAAGAAACTTTACAGTAAGAGATGATTATATTGCTTCGTATTACACAAAGTCAATCAATAAGCAAGCTGCTTTAAGTTTCTGAAGGTACATATATCTTTATCTTGTTTTCTTGTATGGATATGTGACCTTAACTTTTTTGAGGAACAACAACGCCTTGTGATCTGCATTTTTCCAAGCAGAAAATCAGCCTGCCCACCCCAGCACATTAATCCAGAGGTTCAGCCCTGAAACTTGGCCTAGTGCCTCACACCTTGCTGCAGTGGAGCTCGGGAGCCAATTCCTCTGTCAGAGATCTAGGAAAGCTAGTCCCCAGCAAAGGCTGTGAGACTCACTATGTCACAAAAAGTACCACACAGTTTAAAAAATCTGTTTCATTAATGGATATAGGTCCACATTTGAAGTCATGACAGAACTATGCACTTTTTATACATTTTCTCTAAGGAGACCACCCACGACAAAGACTCTTAGCAGTAAGCAATTTTTGCACACGAATATGGTAGGAATATATTAAATGTAAGATCACATGATTGAAAATTTTGCAAGTATATTATAATACATAGGACTAGAACTTAAATTGTGTTCTTTAACTAAAAGTTGCTGTACTGTTCCATCATTGTAGTTTTACAGTTTTCATATAATCTCATAAATGTTTGGAACACCTGTAATATTCCTTTTTTTTTCCTTTTTAACTACTTTCATTAATTTTATTACTTCACTGTTTATCAATTCCAAGTGACAGTTGCTGTTATTTTATACTGTATTTTCTCTTTGTTTCCTGCAGCTGTTTGGTCTGTCATTTAAATTACAACTTCTTTAGAGTATGGAGCAGGGGCCAGACCCATACATGATAAATCTTTGCCTTTACCTGGGTTTATAACACACTATGGAAACACATTAAATAGGTAGGTAGGTAGGTAGATAGATAGATAGATAGATAGATAAATAAAAGTGATGTTGCAATTAACAACCACAAGGCTACAAACTGTCTATGATATTGATAGGAATGCCACATGCAATAGGATACAGAATTGTACCTTAAATTCAGAACATAAACCCCTGCTTTAAATTCCACCTCATTCCATTCACAATTTCATGGACTCAAATCAATGAATTTTATTTACTCTTCATGTCACAACAGGAAACAAACATTTTGTCTTTTTAATAGAGACTTTGCTACTGGGGATATCAGCTGTTCTCCAAGCCTCTGTCCTGCAAGGTGTCTTAAAAGGATTGCACATCTTTTTCTCTATAAAAACATTTGAAAGCTTTTTATGTAGCTACTTTGTGTAGTGGAGGGGAAATTGAAGTTTAAATGTAATGCAGTGTTTTATACCTATGGAGACTATTAAATGCTTCTTTATACTAATTTTTGTATTTTAAAAGTTTAATTTGTCTGTATGATAAAAAGCTAGCCATAAAAATGAAATTTTACTATTATACCATAAAATGATTTTTTAAAGAAAATTACAAAATAAAAATTATATACATCAATACCTATATCGTTTATATGCAGTCTTATATGCGCTTTATACAACAGAACGTTGTAACACATATGGTAGAGCTGTTCTTTGTAGTTAATGTGTTTAAGAGTAGGTGTCCTGATTTCAGCTGGGATAGAGTTAATTTTCTTCTTAGTAGCTGGTATAGTGCTGTGTTTTGGGTTTAGGATGAGAATAATGTTGACACACTGATGTTTTGTTTCTTGCTAAGTAGTGCTAAGCTGTTGCTAAATAGTTGCTAAGCAATGCTTACACTGGTCAAGGACTTTTCAGCTTCCCATGCTCTGCCTGGTGCATGGGGTCGGGGGGGAGGGCGGGGGGAGGAACACAGCCGGGGGGGCTGACCCACGCTGACCAAAGGGTATTCCATACCTTATGACGTCATGCTCACTATATATCCGGGGGGGAAGAAGAAGAAGAAGGAAGGGGGGGATGTGCGGAGTGATGGTGTTTGTCTTCCCAAGTAACTGTAACGTGTGATGGAGCCCTGCTTTCCTGGGGATGGCTGAACACCTGCCTGCCGATGGGAAGTAGTGAATGAATTCCTTGTTTTGCTTTTTTTTTCGTGCATAGCTTTTGCTTTACCTATTTAAGTATTTTATTTTGTTTTACTTCAATTATTAAACTGTTCTTATCTCAATCCACGAGTTTTCTCCCTTTTACCCTTCCGATTCTCTCCCCCATCCCACCAAGGGGGAAGTGAGCAAGCGGTTGCGTGGTGCTTAGTTACTAGCTGGGGTTAAACCATGCCAGTAGGTCACATTAGACACATGCTAATTAATTATTTCACTTTAGCATTCTATTCTGTCTATTTGCTAAGCAAACCGGTGTATAGCAACATTCAGGAAGTGATTAAAAAGGATTTGTAAAACATACCAAATCCATAGCTAGGTGCTTGAAAAAGCTATGATATAGGAACTCCACTTTAGATGTAATAGAAAAAAATATACAACACACCCCACAATGTGTGTTATGTTACCCATATCTACATTTTGAGTTATACTTCCCTATCTTTACATTTTGCTGAAAAATTGTCATCTTACTTGAGTGCCAATATTTATAGGTTAGTTTCCCTATATGCCAATTAAGGGAGACAAGTTTCTCCAGAAGACGTTTATTAATGTAAGTAACTATGTTCCGATGTGAATGTTAGGAGGCATGAATATGATCTGCTACTAGTGTTTTCCCAAGAACCTTTTATGACATTCAGTTTTGCAACTCACTCAGTTCAAATTTATCTAGAACAAATTCTAGGTACCTCTTTAGTAAATGCAGGCAACTGCCAGCTTCTCTCCTATTACTCATAAGGCAATATGTTATGAAATAGTCAATGCAATAGTGAACAGATAGCAGAGTTACTCTGATTTCTCTGGTACTGTATTTTTCATTATCCATTTTTCATCCCTCTATATTTTTTATTTTGTAGGAAAGGTGTAAAAAACAAACACACCTAGAGACTTGAATTTTGCCTGCAAGGAAAAGTGAAATATGCAAGTAAAGACTGCAATGGCAAATGGATGAAATTGCTTATTCAGTTAGTATAGTTGGTGTTAGCTGATTTCATTTATCACATATTTCCCCATTAAAGTGTTTCCTTCTTTCTCTGTTAAATGATAGCCTTTCATAAAGACAGTGCTGTGAAATAACATCGTTGCAGGGTTTAACATGCTATGATACTTCCTAGCTGAGTATGAACTCTGACAAAATTCTTAGAGATTTTTTATATTGGAGGCTAAATGTGAAAATCATCTAATACTTTACACAAAAGAGAAGACTTACAAGACATGAAGGACATGCATTATTGGGGGAAGATATATAGCTTACATGTCTCGATAATGTGTGAAGGTCATATATGAAACAAATTTACCTAAAATGTGTGTGTAACAGATGTCCACAACAGTTTTATCACATATCTTTACAATGTGATTTTTTTAACTAACAATTCATATTTTTCCAACTCACGTAATTTAATGAATGTTTCATTTTTATCTTTGGAGATAACCTGTGTTTATTAAGTGGGCAAAATTATTACAGCTCTGAATACCCCCCAGTGTTAACATTTTTTAATATATGAAGTATCATTATCCCTATTTTATAAGAACTAAGACTGACAGGATAAGAGCCAGATCCACAACATTTCTTAGACACATAAAAATTCTGGAGCTTAAATTCACCTGTAAATCTCCACTTCCCCATAGCCCCAGCTACCTAAAGAGCAGATAAACTGTGTAGTACCTTAGTGTTTACTTTGGGGTTTTCCAGGTATTTAAAGTTGTTGCTGTGACCAGTATCTAGTCCACCTCAGCAAGCCTTAGTATCTAGCTCCCATAACCAGAAACTATAAACTAGGGTATGGATCAATGATTGCAAACAATGGATTCCCCAAGGCTTGACAAGTTACTGATCATTAGCCAATACACGAGCTATCATTTTCCAGATCACTGCAATTGCAACAGAAAACAACTTAAGACACTCCATTGGGTGAAGGACATGCGTACAGATTCTCAGACAAAGCTAACAACTCAGCTAGGTGTCAGGTCTGTTTCAGTCTCCTCCATTTTTTTTCCAATACAAGATTTAAAGAACTGTAACAAGAAAGCATAATCAATCTATTCTAAATTGAGACCACTAGAATTCAAACCTCTTTGAACATAACAAATGACTACCAATAACTGTTTATCTGTAATCATGAAATACTTCTAAAATACCTGAAAATGAAATGAGATGTAGGTAGGACTGGCATTCTAGTCTTATTTTGTGAAAAATGTGTTATATTTCAGCCTCCATTTTGAGTATATACTTGATAACATCCTTCAGAACAAATTGTAACCAGCATATTGGATTGTACCTTTATTGTTAAGTGTCTGGCTTTTAATAAAGGAAAAATGAACTTTGGATGTCTCCCGCTTAAATGAAAGCCTAAAGGATGCTTGTGTTTCTACACTCTTTTCTCTCTCAACTGGTGAAATATCACTACATGAGTTACAAGAGAAGGAAAAGCAGACAAAAATCTCATCTCACACATAGCCTGGACCTAAGATTCAGAGAAGAGATAAGTTTTATTGCCAGAAGACAGAGTACACAGATGTTTACTGTTTTCACACTATGCCAAAAGGGAAATCATGGATGTGGCCATGCCTGCCTGCAGCACAGTTGTTTCCAAAAAGAAGTTTCTGTATTCTTTACAAGATCTGCCACATATTTCCAAAGGCAGCTGTGTGACAGACTGGTAACAAGAGCAGAACTCTGCAAAATGTATGCATAACATATTGGGCATGCTTAGGAAGACTCAGTATTAATCATGAGCAGCTAGCATGGCTTTTCCTATGCCAAACAAGGAATACCAATTAAGGAAAATACACTCCTGGTTGTTCCTAAAAGTCTGCACTTGAAGGGATTGTCCAGACTACATTAAACTCAGTAGGTATGGAAGAAAAAGTGGGATACATCACCACAGTGGAATGATCATCTACAAAGTGAATATAAACAGGAGAATGTGTCTCTGTAGGGTTACTATAGGTTCCTTTTGTATTCACCATTTCAATATAATAGTTTGATATTTAACTTCCACTGACTTATGAACATGTCCAGCACTTCCCAAACATTTCTTCAAATCCTCTCTCTATCTCATCCTTTTTCAATAATATTATATCATATCACTGGTGCAGCATTAACAACATTGGTGCCATAAGTTGGATTATTTTCCTATCAGTTTTTACACTGATAACCTCTGAAGACTGCAACTGAAATTCCTGTACTCATAGCTCTCAATATTGGGTGCATTTAATCAAAGGTGCTTTCTCCTACAGAATAGGGTGTAGATTATCATAGTGAGAGGGTTTTAAATCCCATCCCATCCCATCCCATCCCATCCCTTGCTCTTCATGAGATGGGGTATTCGTCTTGTCATGACACACCTATCTGCTTGGCCATCTACACATCTTCCCACACAGACTGAAATCAGCTCTATTGATGTGGCAATTGTCGAAGGAATATATGGAATATTGACTAGTATAAAAAAACACAACAACGCCTTACTCTAAAAAGCAATGGATTTTGTATGTAAACTCCCATGGAATTTCACGGCAAAATGTGAATATTTGAGAATTCTTGATTAGGTTTGAAAATGCATATATGATTATACTCCTTCTAAAATATCCATGCCACTAAAACATCCCATGGATCCCAGATATTTTATAAAGTCAGTTCAGAACTGTGGCTCTGTACTGCAAAACCATATCTTTATGTGAAGACTAAAGCTTATTTTCTGAAGAACAGTAATATCGTGGCCTTCTGAAACGCAAACTGTCATTCCTGAAATATTTATCAGATCTCAAAAATATTAAAAGTCAAAAGCTGCCCACCACTCATCATACCCAGAGATTCCTACACTGAATCAGCTTCAGCACTCTGAGTGGTATATGGCTATAAGTGAATACCAATTTGAATGTAGTGGCAGTGATTTATGTTTTCCTACCCAGAATCTTATTATTTATTTAAGCATATCTTAGGATCCAGGAGTAGTACTGAAATTGTTTCGGTTGTATTGATTGTCCTTACAACACTGAGTACTTCTTATCTATCCAACTCTGCTGTTCTGTAATTAGCCACTCATCATGAGAAATGATTTACTTCAATTTAATTAGCTTTGAAAAACATCCGCATTAATCTGCTGATATTTTTCAAGCAGAATGCCCACAGAGTCTCATAGATATGATACAAAGATATGCTTTTTCCTTTTTTTTTTTTTTTCTTTGTTTGTTTTCTACATCACAAGGCTAGCACAGAATCACAGCTGTTAACAGGTATTATTCACTGCAAAAGGATTTTGTTTAATTATTTAATATCTTTCCAATTTAAGGAACCCATATTAATTATTTAATTAGCATTCCACTATAATTAATTGAATGGTCACAAATCAATTAAAAGCTGCTTAACTTTTGTTAGTTCAGTAACTTCAAAGGAGCCTTCTGAGAAAAGGCAAAATTTACAAAGTACAGAAAATCCCATCGTCACTTCAAAAGCCATGTTGGAAACACAGTAGTCCATCCTAGGCATTGCACTGCAGTTCTGCATAGCACAACAGACAGCTTTCTAGCACTCTGAATTCACAGGTTCTCCTTTGTGAAACCAGTAATCACAGCAAATTCACTTGGCATTCAGGCAGATGTTCTCTGCTCTTCCATGTTTATGCCATGATAATTACTCCCACTGAAGAACAGAGAGGACACTAGCAATGGCAACTTATTGATGTACCATGGATTAACATTTCAAACTTTCTGCTTTTCTGTGTGCATTTGAATACAGATGGTTTTCAGCAAGCACTCAGCCCACCAAACTTAAAAGCCAGGGAGGAGCAATACGGAGCAATTCTGCAGCAGAGTGGCTCCTACATCTCTGCACATAGAGCTGACCTACTCTCTGGCCCTGCATCATACAGTCTTTAAAAGCCCAGACAATGAACCAGCCCTGTCACAATAAAAGAAAACCAGGATTTTGCATTAGAAGGACTTTTTCAAGACTGTACATAAAACATCTTTCCACTACTTAGGCTTTCACCAGCTGGGTCAGTAAGGAAAACATTCATATACAACTGTTCCCAAATCTATTGTAATTCTATACTTTTCCCATGAGTTGTCTGTGAAAGAGTACATAGGACTTGCCAACCGTGCTAAGATTTTCGCTGTTTTAGACCAGAAACAAGGAGAGGTGCCTTGGGACCTATTTGCCAGCAAATCTTTTCTTTTGAGTTTAGTGGGATTGACACTTAGAAAACATTTGGCCAGCAATTTTACGCTTTATTTTGGAGAGAAATAAATTGAAGATACAAAATTAAAAGTTACCACTTTCATAAATGTTGATTAATCACCACTGTTGAGAAAGGTCCAGGATAAGGCAAAACACTGAGCAACATTTTTCATAAAAGCAAATTGGCCAATTGTAACCATAGCCTTGATCACATGGATTTCTGCATTTGAGTTTCTATGGGATCAGTAAAAGGAGAGGGCATTCACATTTCTTGAGCACTGCTGAAACAGTTGGACAAAACAATGATCTATGTAACAAAACAGTGTACCTCCTAACATAGGAATTTCTGTCACATTTGGTATAAAGTCACTATAATAGGCATTAGCTAAGGAAATGTATTCTACAGGTATAAAATCCTATAACCATCCTGAACCTGATCCTATCCCAGCTTTTTACTCCAGTCTCATCCAAACTTAACAACTGTTCTGATGTCCATGGAGAATCGCAGTCTCAAGCACTTCTTCCCATTGGTCTTTATTTGGTAGAAGCTTCATTGCACAGTTTGAGTGTATCAGTTTCTCCTAAAGAGAAAGAAGTAATTAGGCTATCATTCTTGCTTAGGTCCCTTCAGCTAGAACTGGGACCCTTTGATAGGAAGAAATATGCTGAATGCAGTTGCTTAAACATCACACAGCAGCCAAGGTATTAAAACAGCAGCACAACAAATTGCTTTTCCCTCCATGTTTCTTTTGTATTTGATGCCAATGAAAGGGTATTGTGACTGGAAAATAAATATCTCGTGTCAAAGACAAGGGATCCCTTAGCTCCTCAGTGTAACATTTCTACTTAAAGCAATGTGAAGGAGGGATATACAAGCTAGAAACATACTGTTTATACACAGCACGGGTTCTACCATGTGTGGGTCAGTAATTTGTTACAGCTTGACAGGAAAGAGCGTGTTGCTTCTGCTCTCAGGATAATACGTTGGTCTAGAACTGTTCTCCAGTACTAGGATGCTGGACTTGGGTCAAACATTGAGGAAGGTGATAAGCACAACCCTTAAACAAAAGTGGATGCAAAAATCTGAAGTGAGCTATACTGCTGGTTAGAGATGTTACTGTGTCTGAGAGAAAAAATAGTAGCAAAAGCAGTACAGAGTTAGCCGAATGAGGAGCAGTGTTGGGAATGCACCCCAAGAGGGTAATACTACTAAAAGGAAAAAAAAGAGTTAGGAATAGGGGCAAAAAGCCCTGGTATTTTATTCTTACTTGGGCTTAAGGAAACACACCCTTCCTATTTGAATAAATGATACTGTGAAAAATACTGACATGAATTTATCCTCCCAGCAGAGACATCCTCATGTAACCTTAAAGGCCGTGCTGATACATTGAACATGGCTCACCATATCACAGATTTTCAGACTTAATGAACTACATCTTTAAGGTGTTTACTTTTTTTTTCCCCTAATGCTTCTGTTTCTATGTTTTTCTAACAATCATAAACTTCCAGGACACATTTATTTTAGAGCAGTTGTTCTGCTAACGTTACCCTTTCACCACAAGAGCTCTCCTTCCTCTTTTGTGCTTACCTTCTAACATATTTATGTGTATCTGTCATATCCCTCTCAACCTTTAATTTACAATACTATACAAACCAAGCTCTTTAAATCTCCTGTCATGAACAAGCTCTCCATTCCCCTTATCTTTCTTGTAGTCCTTCTCAGGTAATGTTCCAGGATGAAATCCATCTTTCCTGAATGTGACCCAAACTGTACACAGTACTCCAGATTTAAGTCTCACCAATGCCCTGTACAAAAACATTGACTTTATTTCATCTCTTCAATAAATACCTTTCCTGATTCATTCCAAGGGTGCATTACAGGTTTTACAGTCTCATCACACTGACAATCAGAGATGAGTTTGAACTATCTAGTCACTCAGGTTGTTCTCCGCAGCCATCATTTCTAACTCATCAGGTTACAGCTGAAACAACTGTGATTAGATTGGCAGCACATAATTTTGCACAGTTGTATTTTATGCCTTATCTACTTAGGGCACTCTTCCTCATCATTTAGTTGTTTCTTTTTGTTAATGCTTTGCTGTACTGTTGATTCTTTCCAGTTTTGTCATCAGAAATCATGTCAGTTTTCCTGTTTCTCTTAAGATGATTAATCAAAATGTTAAACTAGATCTGCCCAAACACCAGTCCATGAAAAATTCTGCATTTGACTTCTTCCCTATTTATTGTTTCAATTTCTAAGTTACTCATGCTCTTTTCCTTTTCACTTCCTTTGCATGATACTTCTACAATTCTCTATCTTCATTAACAGTTTTCCATATGGAATCATATGTTTGTAAAGTATAGCTAGACAAGATCTACTGTGTCTCCTGTGGCTTGAGTTATATACTAATGAATTCTGGTGCAGTCGTCCTGGTTTTAGTAAATTCATGTTGCATTTTAAATCTATTCTCTCTTTATTAAAATTCTATGTCTGAAATGATAATTTCCTTCAACATTAATTAACTAGTGTTGCATATTACCGATGATATGTTATCAGCTTTGTAGTCATCCAGACAACTGATTCCCTCCCCAGTCTCTTAAATATAACCACTGTGTTTGATATCATATGCTACCATTCTTTCCTGTGAAAAAATAATCACTCTTCTTGAAAATAGGGTACGATAGTCACTTAACTTTGAGACATCATCTTAAATTTCTATCCCATTCTTGGTCCATAATCGCCTCCTTTCTTCTTCGTTTATGTACTTTTTGTTTCTAGAGCTAAAGAACCTTCTAGTTTTAATAATTTGCAATGTCTAATTCCATTGACCTATAAAAGCTCCCTATTTTAGGGCTTATCTCTATGTTTTGGATCTCTAAAAAATGCTTTTTTGGTAATGAATATTGTTTTTATGTATGTATACTGAAGGTTTCTTTTCTATTTCAGCATTTTATATGCTTCTTGAGAAGGCTGTCTTCTCAGATTTTGTCAAGTCCTTTCCTACAGGCTTTTTGCTCCTTTTTTTGGAATACAGATTCCTGAGAGTTTCAGCATTTAATCTTACAGATTTCCAGTAGTTTTTGCTTTCCAGTTCCCAAACTCCGAGTCTAATGCACCTTTCCCAACTAGTTCCTTTATCTGAGTGGTCAGTTTTAGTAAGATTGACTGGTTTTTACCATTTCATTTAAATTGAATCCATCTGTGATGACTGCATCTAAACCTGTTATCCAAAGTTCATTTTTAGTACCCCTAATTTCATATCAAAATCTGAACCTGGATTAATAACACTTTTTACTAGTTCAGCAATTATTTGGTGAAGAAGGTTACTAGCAATCTCATCAAGAAATTTCAAGCACTACTAATATCAAAGAAATATGTTCTTTCAAATGTCTTTCTAGGAAGAAATAACATTGTGGTGGGTTGACCTTGGCTGGCCACCGGGTGCCCACCAAAGCCCCTCTATCACTCCTCTCATCAGCTGGACAGGGGAGAGAAAATATAACAAAAGGCTCGTGGGCCGAGATAAGGACAGGGAGACATCACTCACTGATCACCGTCATGGGCAAAACAGACTCGACATGGGAAAAAAATTAATTTAATTTATTACTAATCAAATCAGAGTAGGATAAAGAGAAATAAAAACTAAATCTTAAAAACACCTTCCCACAACCCCTCCCTTCCCTCCAGGCTCAACTTTACCCCCAAATTCTCTACCTCCTCCCCCTGAGTGGTGCAGGGGGACAGGGAATAGGGGTTGCAGTCAGTTCATTACATGTTGTTTCTGCCACTCCTTCCTCCTCAGATGGAGGACTCCTCACGCTCTTTTCCAGCTCCAGCATGGGGTCCCTCCCATGGGGTGCAGTCCTTCAGGAACAGACTGCTCCAGCACGTGTCTGCTGCAGGGGTCATAAGTCCTGCCAGCAAACCTGCTCCAGCACAGGCTCCTGTCTCCATGGGTCACAGGTCCTGCCAGGAGTCTGCTCCAGTGCAGGCTTCCCATGGGGCCACAGGGTCCTTTGGGCACATCCACCTGCTCCACTGTGGGGTCTTCCACAGGCTGCAAGTGGATATCTGCTTCACCGTTAACCTCCACGGGCTGCAGGAGGACAGCTGGCCTCACCATGGTCTTCACCATGGGCTGCAGGGGAATTTCTGCTCCAGTGCCTGGAGCACCTCTTCCCTCTCCTTCTTCACTGACCTTGGTGTCTGCAGAGTTGTTCCTCTCACATATTCTCACTCCTTTCTCCCACTGCAATTGCTGTTGTACACAGGCTTTTTTCCCCCTTCTTAAATATGTTATCTCAGAGAGACTACCACCGTCTCTGATTGGCTCAGCCTTGGCCATCAGCATGTCCATCTTGGAGCCAGCTGGCATTGACTCTATCGGACATAGGGGAATCTTCTAGCTGCTTCTCACAGAACCCACCCCTGTAACCACCCCAACCACCAAAACCTTGACATGCAAACCCAATACAAACATTAATGTAACAATCAGTAATATTTATTCCTGGTGACAATGCATATCATCATCAATATGTCGTTCTGAGATCTACAGCATTACAAAACTTCATTCACCATAAATAGTTTTGTCATCATTCCACAATCTTGATCAAAACTGGTTATTTACTCTACTTCATCTATGTTCATTGCATTACAGTCTATCAAAACACAAACTTCCAATGAGTCCTATTACCTGAAACATACCTTAGTGTTCTCTTTCCTGGCAAATCTCTACCTACCTTAGTGCATATGTTCCTGCCACCATTACTATATCACCATACCTTAGTTCTACTTATAATGACACTACCAACTGTAGTTGGCCTGAGCGCTGCCATCTGTGTACCAATATTTCCATTATTTCTAATTTTCTCAGCTGTTTAACCAACCGTATCATACACTTTACTGTTCATAGCAGCACACATACTGTCTTTTTGCTTCTTCGGGGAAGTGTTATTGATGACAATTGCCTGTTCAGTAAATTCTTCTCACAACAAGTATTGAAACAAATCAATCATAGTAATATCTCATGATGTGTCAGCCTAACATCCCAGGTGACTACAGTCAGCTCTGAGGCCCATCATTTAGGAAGAGTGCTTTCTTCAAGAATGTCCCTAACAGCCCAACAGCCCAATCCTCCTTACAGCAATAATTAATATGATAAAAACAACTTGTGTATTGAAATAAATAAAGAATTATCAATCAATGCTTTAAAAGACAGCACCAGCTGTGCGGCTAGTTCCTCTACCAGTCAAATTCTGAAGATATTCCACAATTCTAGTTCAGAACTGGAATGCTGTGGATTCACACATAGATCTTTCACTTCAATCAACCTGAAATAACATTATTCAGTTCTGGCTTTTTATTCTGCTGTATTTTTTTCTGTCAAACAGCAGAGCAGGACAGAATATATACTTTCCCTATCTAGTAAATTATATAGATGTATAGTTATATAGGTATATAGGTATATAGATATACATAGATACATAGATATATTCCATATAACATAGGGGTTTGCCTACACCAGCAAATTCTCCATATACTCTATACCTCATTATTACCAGCTGTTTCAAGGATCTCTGCAAGAACTGGTACTGGAGTCATACTGGCACAGAACTGATACAAGGCAATAATTTTTTGTATACTTCAGAGTGCACATTTATTGGTGTCACTCAGGGATTATGTAATTGACTATTGATTTTAGTGCATCTTGTTAGTCTTTATAAACATTACATAAATCACCATACACTTTGTCTTCACATTTTTGGCATTTTAAAATATAGTCTTGCTTAGTAAAACTAAAGATGTCAAAGAACAGAATCTGTGTAAAGTAGAAAATGTGCAGATATAGTCAGTGGCAAAAGGCACTTGCCTCTGCAAAATTCGAGCAGGTATAAAATGAAACCAACAGTAAGTGAACTCTGTATAATAAGTAAATACATATATATACATACACATATACAGTAATCTGATTTCCTAAAACTTTTGATCAATTATTCAAAAAAGAAGGACACTAAGCTTAAAGTATTTACTAGGAAAAGAATGCATCCATTTACTACAGGAAAATGAAGAACGTTTTGACATTTATGTACAGATGTTCTACTTTGTTCTTGAACTTCCTGAAATCTGAGAGCAATATATTCAAGAAACTGAAAAGTACAATATAGAGAAAAGCAGCCATGAATTCTAGTGCAATGTGACACTGTCTAATAATAAACTGTCTGAAGGTCATGGGAAAAGGAAATCCAATATATATTTACTAGAGCGATAGTCAAAAGCATACCCTTGTTCAACTGACCTGCTTATTTTTAATAGAGCCAAACCTCACCTTTAAGACAAAATTTTCAAAGAAAATGACACATGTCAGCTTCCAAGAAGTACATATTCTATTAGAGTTTGTATTTTTTGAAAAGTTGTTAACGCTGGCTTTCTAAGGGACTTTTGTTTTCTTCCAGTAGAATCTGGAAAGAATTATGTATTCATTATTTGTAGGATAATCATGCATAGTGGCCATTGACACAGGGAAGAATCCCACTGTGCTCGTCAGTGAACAGGCATATCATGAATTAACATTACTACCATGGCTTATAACTCAGTAAGAAATTAAACAGTTTCATTAGTTTCAAAACACACAAGGACAGTATACAAAAAGGAGTCTACTAGACTAGACAGATCACTGTTCTCATTTCTGTATTTCTTTTATTAGTCAGGTGGGCTGAAAAAAATTACTATCAGGCTTATGATGGGAGAATATTTTGAAACAAATCAAGACTCACATCTGAATCCAAGCCTAAAATCCAATTGTATACAATACTTATGTTTGGCCTTATTTATATTAACCAGGAGGCTTGATGAACACTCTAAAGTTTGCAATAATTAAGTTTCTGGTTCCATAATAGCTAGGTTAGCTGTGAAGTAAGACAGACAGAAGGCTGAATAAATCATCCTTTATCAAAGTAGTTTTATGTATACCTACACAAAGTATTCTACATAAAGTATTTTTCCACTTGTTTCCCCTAAGATAAGAGTGTGCTATTTCTAAATTCCTAGCAGTACTACTTCTGTTTTGTAACAACATAATAACAACTAGCAATGGTATCCATTCACTTAGGCACTCAACAAGTGCAGAAGAACTATTACAAACTAAGTAATCAAATTTGTTGCTAACAATCACACAAATAAATGTAGTCAATTGTATGCTGATAATAATGTCCTGCCTCATGAGGAAAGATCACAAGGGAAATTTCCACAGCTGGACCACAGCATGGAGCTATTTTGAATGTTGTTATTTAGCATCAGATTAAAGTAACTTTATTGTGACAAATCAAATGATAACCTAATAATGGGTGTCAAGGAAGAGAAGTGATGCCAGCAAATCCTAATGAAGAATCTCAGTCAAATATGGATTTAGTATCCTAGATAACAACACAAAATATCATGGAAAGTATATGAAATGCAATTATTCAGAGCATATTATAAAGACATGGTTACAGTATATGCACCTTTAAACCACTACATAAGAGATCTTTCAAAGAAATTGCAGTATGCACTGGAGGAAGAAATAGGCTAAATAATTCATCAAAGCATAAACTGAACTGCTTTTTATGTCCTGTGCACTGTGTGTTTTGAAGCCCTCTGATAAACATTTTGTTCAGCTACTGTGCAAAAGCAGTCAGAAATGGTAAGTAGTCCCTGCCTCTTGGTAGGTAATTCTTCTCTGTTCCTCTTTTCTAATGGAAAACCACAGAAAACTCTAAGAACTTCTTATTGTCACAACATCAAAAGGTAAAGATTTTAAAATCCAGAGCCACTGGGCAGTGGTCACAGTTCATGATTTTTTTTCACCTGTTCATCTCTGTGTGCTTTACTACTGTTGTATTCCACAAGACTCTATAACACGCACCACACAACGTGTTACTGGGACTTGTGATGTCTTGGGTTAGTTGAATTAGGCAATTACCACTATGACTTAGAAATATGTCTAGTTGTTTAAAGAGTGTAGCAGAGCACTGAAGGAATCCTCACATGACCAAGCTAGAACAGCTTCTCCCATGTTTAAGACAGGTGGGTTTTGGATCATTTCTCCACCTGCCATTTCAGCTGCCATTCCAGCAATCTTGTTGATGCATTAGAACTGGATATAGTAGCTCAAGTCAATTCTGGAAGAACACAGGCTAATTTGAATAGCAGTGGCAAAATATCTTTTAATAGAATATTGTTGCTAAGTTATACAGCCATAATACTATTTCCATGCAATGGTGACAACAACTGTCACTTATAACAATATATTCTATCATAACTGGCTTCTTCATTGACTTCCAACACACTGTGTTTCGTCATGCAGCAGTGTGAATGGCCTTTGCAGCAGCAGCTGCAAATACAGAAATAACCATATCTAAACACAAACCCCGAGTCATTGAGAGTCAATCTTTCCTTTCCACATGCTTGATTTCAAAGTGGTTTTCTATCTACTAATTTGATTACAGATGTTTCCAATAAAAAGTTTGCTAATTCACTGCTTAATTTTATAAGGCCAAGGACTTTCATGAATATCCACTGCCACCAAGAATCATCTCAGCTCTCGGACCAAAAGTCAAGCTCACATTTGCTCTTACACTCAACAAAAGTTTATCCTTCTATGTTGACATCCAGTGAGCTTTTATTAATGTGATTATTTTCCCTTTGAAAGAGGAAAAAAAAAAAGGAAAAGAAAAACTTATTTTAGACATGAGGACTAACCATGAAAAATACTAGAAAGAAGGTATTGACACTATATGGATCATCGCAGACTTAGGTACTCTGCAGATTAATTTGAAGCTCCACTGAGACCCACAGACTGTCACGCTAGCACATACAATAAATATACTAATTTTCTTCTCACAATTTATTAGACCTATTTCTTCTAGACAGCATGGAAAAAAATGCTTGAAGATGAACCCCTTCCGTACACAGCATTATCCATTTTGACCAGCAGAAAGACATACAAAACTTTGAATTAAGAGGCCTCAGTTAACAAAAATATTTGGACACATACTTTTAAGTGTAATGCCTGTTATCATCAAGACTGTATAAACACTCCCTTTGTTATATCATGGCCTCCATTTCTCAGGCATGAAGTTGTCTAAGGAATTGCCTTTTCCTAACCTTTATTTATGCCTGGATTTTGAATGATTCTTTAGCTGTGAAGGAGTCATCAGGAAGCCATCTCGGTGTACAATCAGAGAGTAACCTAATCCTCCAGTCAAATAGCAGGACAATTACTTAGTTTGAATAGCAATTTCATGAATAGATGAACTGCCATTTTGTATTACTTGGAAAGCTCAGGACATGGTAGGAAAGTTCCCAGTGCATAACTTGACTGTCAGGATTTTGTCAGAGTGGCTGGGTCACAATCCCTGGCCCAGAAGAATTTAGGGGATAGACAAAGAAGTTAAGCAAATAATAATCCATAAGTGACTGAGAAGTTGGGGGGGGGGGGGGGGGAAGAAAGAAAAACAAACTGCTAACTAAATTTGAAAAAGATTTTTCCAGCATTTTTTGGCAAGTGGCTGCTTTTCAAATGAAGATCCTCCCCTTAAGCTAAAACGAACAACTCTCACACATTTACAAGTCTCCTAGAGACAGTGGTGATCTGTCTGGATGAAATGGTGCATTCACTGTTATGGTTGGATGTCAGACCTAATAGCTGCAGATATTGAAGGTTTTCTTGCAATGCAGCCAGCAAGTCTTTGGTTTGCTTCTTCTCTGAAGCCCTTCAATATGCCACAGAACACTCTTACTAAAAAAAAAAATGTGTAACTCTGAAATACATTTTTCTTTCCTTCCTCTTTAGCAAGCAAAAAAAATCATGATGTTGCATAAAGTGTATTTATCTTGTCAAATGCTAAGTGCATGAAGTGGAAATGTATATAAACATACAGAATGCCCTAACAGAAGAAGAATAAAACTAATTGCCACAAAGTCACAGTGAACATTGCAAGCAATTTTAGAAACTGTTGGCTTCTACTCAAGAATGCAACCAGAGACTATTTTCCAGTCTTGTTGTTTACCATTTATCTTTTTTTTTTTTCCTGCCACCTCACAAGTTTACAGGTATTTCTAAATCCTCTTCTATCCTTTACAATTTTTTTGTCATCTTTATGCTTGAAATGAATCTGAAACTAACATAATCTTTCCCAAAAGGAGTTTCAAATTCAGTTATCACTTATATCAACAGCGTATCTTTGCAGCAGTAACAATAATCATTACCTCAGCACTAAAAGAAGACACATCAAAGACTATGTTTCCAGGTTGTACGCATGTAGCAAAATTCATATTTATGTCACTTCAAAACAAAACAGATAGTAGACCTATTTTGGGGGAAATGGGTCTTTTTTTAAGAGTCTTTTTTTTAATGATATCTTTTTTTTTTAAGAGTCCTTAAAAATAGATGTGACTGTATTTACCCAGCCTGAAAACAGTGAATGTGATGACCTTGATCAGGGGGACAAAATGAGGTACTTCACATTCAAAATACATGTTAAATACAACTGCTCATTTATCCTCCAAAGCATCCACTTAGAGTCCTGGAGCAGTTTTACCAGTATGAATTTGAATGATTGTTTTACATGTACAAAAATGGGGTTTGATAACATTTTTTCTTTTATCAATCATTTCCAAATTAGTAAGAGGGGAATACAAAACTTTTCCTGTAATTTTAGAAAAGTCAGTCTCCTATTGCTTTATGCCCATAACTGATGTATATTTAGAATTACAATATATAAAGTGGATATATTGTTTGGAATCAGCAGGACTTTGCTATGAAAGTTCTATGACCCAAAGTAGGTCAAGTTTGGTTCTTGCAGCTTAAACAGTTTCCTTTTATATGAAAAAATCAATATTCATTTTAAATCAGGAAAAAAAATATTTCTATGCACAAAATAGTGCTGAACATACACATTTCAATAAAGAAACTGCCTAAAGGAAGATAGCCAGTAAGACTGCAAAGTCTTTTACCTGAAAAAATATATTTAGGTTAACCATTAACCTCAGGTCTTGACCAATACAGTACTAAGGGTATAATACTGATTGTCTTAAATAAAGGGAGCAAGAGCTTTAGCAAACCCAAGTCTTGCAGAGTAATAGGGAGAAAAAATGCTTTTTCCTAGGCTGTGGAAAAGAAACAATTCCTTTCTTTGGGGATGCACCCATTTATGAAAGGGGAATGATTGTCAAAGACTTGGATTTATGCACCCACCAGCCTCTCACCTCTATCTGCTTGCAGTCATACTAACACATGAAAGCATTTAACTGGCAGTTCCAAATAGTTTTCTCACTGCAGCAATTGCTCATCTCTCCCAAACTGGAAAAACAATCACAGAAAATGCGCTTAAAGGTTTCCCTGAGAAAAAAAAAAATTAGTCAGGGAAAAGAGAGATATCAAGGAATTATTCTGACTCCTACCTATTGCACATACTTGAGAATCATGTTGAACAAACATTGGGCATTGGTTTTTTTGGTTTTTTGCTTGTTTGTTTCTTTGTTTTTAATGGAAGTTCAAATTCGTGCAATGATGTCTCCTTGGAGCAGCTACTCATTTGGATTCCTGTCCAATAAAGCAGTAGCATTACCTCTAGAGGCGAATATAACTGTAGTTGCTAGAACTGTCCAGGATGAGGAGAAGAGGAAATGAGATGTGAGCGCAAATGAAGACTGAGCCTACATAACAGCCCACTCTCTCAATTTTTCTTTTCCTAACTGTGTGCAGCA
Source organism: Theristicus caerulescens (assembly GCA_020745775.1). Lineage (NCBI taxonomy): Eukaryota > Metazoa > Chordata > Aves > Pelecaniformes > Threskiornithidae > Theristicus > Theristicus caerulescens. The sequence goes on along the minus strand of CM036583.1, from coordinate 47,511,370 downwards.
GTGTAGTCAGAGAAGTTTGATCCAAAACTGTTTCAAGCAGAGCAGTTTCAGAAGAAAGAAAGGTCATCTGAAGGAAAGGCCACAGCCACAAAAAAACCCTACTCTCTCTCCCTCTCACTGCCACAAGGTGTTTATTTAGTGTCTCTCACAAGTGTTTCTGTGTCTAGAATTGCTTCTTTCTGGACTGAATCTGACTGAATGATAATTTGTATTTTTATAAGAATTTAGGATGAATCATTTCGGAATACGGTTGTTTGCTTTTATTATTTCCTAATCAGACTGTGTGCTCTCTCAGGCATAACACACATTTGTGATATTGATTAGACTTTTCAAACTTTGCAACTCTTTCACACATTTCAGTACCTTGAACATAACACCTTTATTTAAAAAAAAAAACATTGAAAAACCACAGAAAAACACTGAAATAATTTTTATTGGAACATCTAGCTATCCCTTTCTAAAATTAAAAACAATTGCAATAAGGCAAGACCAAAGTAAAGCTTCCTACTAAAAACATTGTCCTAGCACCAGTGAGTCACAGGGTGAACTGCACATCAAGAAAATTATTTGAAATAATTAGTTGAAAAATAAAAATGTTCTTACACCAGTACAATGAACAGAAACCTTCTTTACACAGTTGCCTTCATTAAAAAAGATCATCTCTCTACATTTCTAACTCTACCAGTTTAAGTCCACATATAACCCAGAAAAACTCAGGAGTCAAACAAAAAAAGACAAAACCCAGCCTGGGAATGGCTGAACAGGTAGGTCTGTTTATACACAGATTCTGCACTCATACTCCACATCTGCTCAGAATATTCTGTTGAAATTCGAACTATTTTTGGAGCCAGTATGACTAAACAAAGTCAATCTATAAAAGAAAGCAGCAGGAAAATTACAATCCCCAGTGAAACAAGGACTTCATCCCTTCTCTAACCCAGCCTGTCTACCTTCCATCTTCATAAAGCCTTTAGAGTATTAATTCAAACAGTGCCTACCATGTCACAAAAATGTTCCTCAGCAGGCTAGACTATCCTAGAACGAGCAGCCCTGCCAGAACAGCTGATGTCTTTGTATAGGCCTCTGCCATAAACATCTTAAACTATCAGTTGTTCCAGACCATGGGAGTCTGTAGTGACACATTTTGCATGAGATGCCTCATCCGCAAGTTTTCAACAATAAAGATTAAATATTCCTCTAAAGGAAAATATAAAGGGCAGTGCATATCTTCTGGTCATTGTGGACACACTATGCCTGAGAAACCCACAATTCCCCTCCTCTGCTCCAGGGATGTGCTCAGACTTTATTTGTTCACGAATATTCCAACCTACTACAGCTGTTGGTGGACAAATTGATGGGGAAAGCTAAAGGTCTCCATACTCTCTTCCCTCTACAGACAACATGTGAAAGCAACTGCTGTGCCCACCAGCCCAGACCCTCTGGGTGCACACACACTTTGTGTGGGTCATAAAATAAGGAATAATGTTTTTCCCTTTCTCTCTGTGGCACACGCACTTCTCCTCCCTTGGTAATATGGTCACACAGCCACTCAGTAGTCTCAAATTTTTCATCAACTAGTTATCTGAAAGCTGACAATTATTTTTTATGTTCCACCCACAGCTGGTGAGGATTTCTCAAGTATCCTGCTCTCTGCACTGCCAAAACCCTCTTTCTAAATGTCAGGTGGCTTGCTTAGTAGAGCGGAGCATTAGGAGTTGTGTTTTAGGGCACCTAATAATGTCTCTAATAGAGATGATCGCTAGCATGAGTAAAATGGCAATTAAGTTTATGAAATGTATAAAGTGCCAAATACATTTTATCACAAAAGACATGGAGAAAGATAACTTTTATTACTGTGCAGCTCTCTAACAGGTCCACCAATTATAACTTTTGAATGTTGTTGAGTGATAAGTCACCATCTATGAGGGAAAACCTCTGTGGCATTTTTATTGTGAATTTATGATCATGAACAATTAAGCATGAGGAATGCTCTTGGGTTTACCTCCTGCCTGTAGCTTACCTGCTGAATTCTTCACTGGAAATTAACCACTGAGCTAGTTCCTGACACCTTACTCCGCCTTCTTCTGTTGCTCAAGGGACAAAAAAAAAAAACAACCAAAAAAAAAACCACAAGTAATGCTGTATGAGGACAGACTTGTGTCCAGCACAAAGGAGCTCTGAAGTAATTTCCAACCAGTGTGTGTGGTTTCCACTCATATTAGACTGCTCCCCCCAGGTGCAACAGGCATAGCACTTACAGCTCCTCAGGGCCTGCTCTTTTTGCTTTATCTTAAGGCATCAGTGCCAAGCTGCTCTGAATTTTGCCTGGACAGATTTGAATCTGGATTGAGCCAAAGATTAGGAGGGTGTAAAATTGTTTAGAAATTTTTTCTTGCTCCCACTAATATCTTTCTTCTTCTAGTTTGTATACTGGGAATATGTTGTTCTGACAGCAACCAATAATGAATCCATCAAGAAAGTAATGCAGCCAGTAGCTATTTTCAATGTTGCTCCTCAGGACAGAATTCAAGATAGGGTCTTTATTACCAGACTTTACTACCTGACTAGGCCATTTTGCTGTCTTGAAGAGAACCCTAGCACTCACAGGCTAAAGCAACATGGTGATTTTTTAGTGCCTGAAATTCACTCACAGAAGATATCAGCATCCCTTTACATCTCTGCTGCCTGATACTGAGGCATTTGGACAAACCCGCACCGTCAGAGAAGCTTCATTTATTGCGTTGTTTGAAAACAGATTTTTCCTCCTCTGATTGTAGACTCAGCTGCTGCTGTGTTTCAGATTCACCATCTGACGAAAACCAGTTTTCTGGCTTTTACACAACACTTTAATCCCAGAGAGTATATTTCTGCCATTGCAAGGCATATTCAGTGAGTCGTCTTGGGCAGGCTGTGCAGTAGGTGCAGAGATGACCTTAGCCCACCTTTTAGGTGTGTGCACAAAGGCCACTCTCTGAAGCACTCTGTGAGGACTGGCTGTGAGCTGAGGAGCCTTCACCAAATGTGGATACTGCAAGCAGTCTACCCTACGCCCATCCAAAGGGAGTACGCTGGCACCATTCCTAGGGACAGTGTAATGCATACAGATACAATGCCTCCGGCATACCAGGAAGCATTTCCCAGGCTTCTTGAACACTTACCACATTGCCTCCTGCATCTGTTACATGGAATACCTGCAAACATTATACTGTGGTAGGTAACCTGTTATTCTCATGTTTCCTAAAATTAAAATGCCAATTATTTTTCCAGCCTAGAATCTGAAGGCAATTACACAAACATTAAAGCATTTTTGATGAAACTAGGAATTCACAGCTAGGATGGGCTGGAGGGGTGGAGGGGAGTTTTTCCTCATGACATCAGAATACTTGGGAAAAAAAAATATTCCATTACCCCAATGAAAACTATAAAGAGAAATTTCTTGCTCAGGTGAGCAAGAAAAGGATAGACTTGTGGAATGACTCCTCTCATATTTACCATGTTTAGTTCCCAGTTTAGACTTTCATCTGAAACTTGGATTTTGACAGTATTGCTACAGGCAATAGCCTTCTTTTATTAAATGGTTTCGCCAGTTGTCAAAACAGGATTTGAGGTGTCAGTGCTTCAGGATGACTAAAACACATGAAAGGCAGAGCAACTTTGTCAGATACAAAAGCAAACTGCTCTTTTTGAAATTCTGCCCTTATATCTATTAAGTTGAAAAGAAAATGACAAGAACTTGTAATTATATGTATATGTGTGTATATATATAAAAAACATTTTATATATGTGTGTGTGTGTGTGTGTATATATATGTACATAAAGTCAGTCTGTACACCTTCCAAAAAGATCCAATGAGTAAGCAACACCCAGCACTCCTTAACTAAAGATATTTTTACTGAAGAGAAATAGCAAAGAAGGCTCTTTCTACTTTCAGAGCTGCTGCAAGTGCCATATGGGAAGCCTTATTGTCCTGAGCACCCTCAATTAAAGAATGCATTGGAATAATAAGTAACAGCTGCATGGGAGGTGGGAGTGTTGGATCAGGAAGGCAGAGAGTAAGGTTTTCATCATTTCTGGCAATGCTGACTGCACCAGAGAAGGCTATAGTGCTGTTCCTAGATGCTAGAAGGACTGCAGTGGCAGGATGCTTGTAATTAAAGAGGTGTAGCAGAGGGAATCTTTCCATCATTCCCCCATGGAGGAACATTGCCTTTGAAAGACATATGGTTGCCAGGATCGAGGGCTCCACCAGTGTAAATCCTTCTCCTTCCCAGCATGGCTCAGCATTAGGAGAGGCATAATTGAGTACTCACAGTATTAAAGGGAAAAAAAAAAAAAAGTTCATCTGGGATCTGATCCAAAGCACATTCAAGTTAATGGGAAAACATCCCACTGATTCCAGTGAGATTTTGGTCAGATCACGGTGCACTTAGACAAGATTTTTTTTTTAATTCTTTAACTGCAGAATTTTCCATTTGCAATAACAAACGACAGGTCAAGGAACTATGCAGAGGTGAAGCAGTGTACAGGTTACCTTTTTAGTCCAGAGATACTAACACTAAGAGAACAGCTTTGTTTTCTAGTGTTCATGTTCATCCAGATAATAAGCTCATGGAGACAATATGTGAATCGGGTAACAGTGATCTCTTAGCTGATAAGAGAGCTGGCAATTGACTTAAAAACACAGAACTCTTGTCAAGTGAAGTAGGGAAGCTCCCATAGGGCAAAGGGTCGGGGAGCAGGAAAGGCTTGTTGAGGTACAGACACTTACAAGCAGAATGAGAGGTCAATGAGCAGACAGGAAGATGAGAGTAGAAAAGTTTATTATTTGAGAATGAAAAAAGAGAAGAGAAAGGAAATTCTACAGAAATAAAAATGCATTTGACATGCTTAGAGGAAAAGAAGGCAAAGATGTCATGGAAAGTTTTCCACACATATAGTTAGACTGTATAGAAGAGGAAAAAGAGAAAACAATGTAGGCTGAAGCAGCTGATCAACACTATCACCAGACCAGCAAGGAGATTACTGAAGCTGGGAACACACTTAGCAGGGAAAACACCTCTAGAAGCAGTGCTGTGGATAAAATGGTAAGAAGGCTTTATAATATCAAAGCAAAAACTGTGATGATAAATGAGAAGATGGGATGAGTCATTATACTCAAAAGTGCTTTTAGATTCCCTCTTAATAAAAGGAGACATTACTATACCAGAAGTTACACTCAAAGGTTTGGTGCTAAAGCTAACTGGAAGCCTTGCTGTGCAGTGAGATTGTGCATTGCTTTATCACAGAGGTTAGTTATTTATATAACACTTTTTCTTCCTCAGAAACAAAGGGCACAGGACTGAAACTTGAGTCAAACCTGGTGGCATCTCTTTCAGAACAGAAGGACATTATTGGGTCCATTCTAAGTGCTTTAACATACATCGCTTTGCAGTACATATTTTTTTCACCTATTCTTGACTTGATTTTTTTTAGTGGGTAAGGGTTTCAGTAATCAGCTTCCTTAACAGCAGTGCAAGAATGCGTCTAGTTTCAAGAATGCAGCTAGTAATATTTCAGCAGGATTTCCTGAGGTGAACTCAAAACTAGGCACTACTTTACCCAACTTGTTTCATACCTTTAAAAATATGAAACAGTATATTGACCTGTCAATAGAAATGAAGCTAGATCTAAGCCCTGTGTAACACGACAATTCCTAAGACCTATGATCTGGGTCTACAATAACTGTACCCATCAACCCACCAGCACAACTCTGTCAAATGCAAACAGAAGATCCCTCCACACCCATCTCTCCATTCAGTGCTAAGAAAGGAAGTTGTCATTAGATCACAGTTAGTGGGCCATTGCAGAAGGCCTGTCTAATACTAGTCTTTTCATAAACTTTCTGGGTTTCTGAATGGGGAAAAGGGACGAAGAAGGATTATATTTCACGTATTGTCTTCAAGTGTATTTTATATTTCTGTGAGCTGAGAATTTCTTTAGGTAACAAGAATAAAACACATTACTTACTGCGGCTTTTACAAAGTGAAAGAAAATTTGTTATAAAAGGCTACAAAGTCAGAATAGATGCCCAAATGGAACTGACTACCAGGAGGTACAAAGTAATGTTAGGATGTATTGAGGCTACATTCTCATCGTTCCTTTTTCAGTCCGCTCTCTTGGTCACTTTGAAACTCACCTGTTTGTAAACACTTTTTGGTTTTGACCAATGATCATAATCCTGTTCCAAAACTTAACGTACAGACAGTCCCTTATAACAGGCCAAATTTATTCTCTCTCCGCTAACCCTTGTCTAATTGCCATTTTCAGAGAAACACTCCTGGATGGCATAAAAAGAGCACCATAATCAATAAAAGCAAAATTGCTGCATCTGAACTACCCAGGATTTACCAGGAAGTCAGAGGGCACATAGGCAATTACCTGGCTTGTTAACACAGTGTATGTGCACTTTAGCTATTCATAGAATCATAGTATCATAGAATCATAGAATGCTTTGGGATGGAAAGGACCTTTAAAGGTCATCTAGTCCAACCCCCCTGCAATTGGCAGGGACATCTTCAACTAGATCAGGTTACTCAGAGCCCCATCCAGCCTGGCCTTGAATGTTTCCAAGGATGGGGCATCTACCACCTCTCTGGGCAACATATTCCAGTGTTTCACCACCCTCATCCTGAAAAATTTTTTCCATCTGTTTAGTGTAAATCTACCCTCCTTTAGTTTAAAACCATTACCCCTTTTCCTATCTGTCCTGGTTTCAGCTGGGATAGAGTTAATTTTCTTCTTAGTAGCTAGTAGAGTGCTATGTTTTGGATTTAGGATGAGAACACGTTGATGTTTTGGTTCTTGCTGAGTAGAATTTACACTAGTCAAGGACTTTTTCAGCTTCCCATGCTCTGCCAGGTGCACAAGAAGCTGGGAGGGGGCACAGCCAGGACAGCTGACCCAGACCAGCCAAAGGGCTATTCCATACCATATGACGTCATGCTCAGTATATAAACTGGGGGAGTTGGCTGGGGGGGCAGCGATCGCTGCTCGGGGACGTGCTAGGCATCGGTCGGCGGGTGGTGAGCCAATTGTATAGTGTATCACTTGCTCTGTATATTATTATTGTATTATTATATTATTATTATTATTACTACTACTATTCTATTTCATTTTACTTCAATTATTAAACTGTTCTTATCTCAATCCACGAGTTTTCTGACTGTAACCCTCCCAATTCTCTTCCCCATCCCACTGGGGTGGGGGGAGTGAGCAAGCGGCTGCGTGGTGCTTAGCTGCTGGCTGGGGTTAAACCACGACACTGTCGCAGCAGGCCTTGCTGAAAAGACTATCCTCATCTTTCTTGTAGGCCCCCTTTAAGTATTGAAAGGCTGCAATAAGGTCTCCCCGCAACCTTCTCTTCTCTAGGCTGAACAACCCCAGCTCTTTTAGCCTTTCCTCGTAGCAGAGGTGTTCCATCCTTCTGATCATTTTTGTGACCCTCCTCTGGACCCGCTCCAACAGATCCTGTCCCTCAGGCGTGTCAACTGCACCCCTCAGCTTGGTGTCACCTGCACACTTGCTGAGGGTGCACTCCCACTGTCTATGTCATTGATGAAGATATTAAACAGCACTGACCCCAGTATGGACCCCTGAGGGACATTTGTCACTGATCTCCATCTGGACATCAAGCCATTCACTACTACCCTCTGGATGCGACTATCCAGCCAGTTTGCTATACACTGAACAGTCCGCCCATCAAATCCGTATCCTTCCAATTTAGAGAGAAGGATATTGTGGGCGACCATGTCAAAGGCCTTACAGAAGTTCAGATAGATGACATCCATAGCTCTTCCTTCATCCACTGATGCAGTCACTCCATCATAGAAGGCCACTAGGCTGGTCAGGCAGGACTTGCCCTTGGTGAAGCCATGCTGGCTGCCTTGAATCACCTCCCTGTCCTCCACGTGCCTTAGCATAGCTTCTAGGAGGATCTGTTCCATGATTCCACAGCATCATGTTTGCATATGCATCCCTTTGCTGAAGAATAAGAACACAAATATCATATCTTCCTTTCGAGAAATAGTCATTTCTCATGAAGACTCCAATGGTGACAACTATTCAAAGAAAGTTCAATGAATCCATAATTGAACTGACAGTGGATAGATGACCAGAACATCTTAAGTGTGGACTCGTATCTCTGTCTTTCTAAAAAGGAAGACTATTGCATATTAAGCCATCTGTATTGGACTTGCCTTCCAGGTCAACTGCAAGTAGTAGGATGCATTGTAATTGTCCAACATGAAGGTGACAAATAGGTGAATCACCATTGCCACACCTGCATCCAAGTGGTAAGTGTAGCTAAGAGAGAGAAGCTGATATTTTGACTACTGCTATATCTTGGAAATAAACGTCCCTTATACACGCTTATAGCACCTCTCCTTTTCCATCTCTAATGGAGTGCTGATGTGCCCAGAAACATCTCTCAACCTTAGATTTCCTTGTATGAATTATTCAGCTATTCTAGTGCAAAATTAGAAGCAGCATAAGAGCAGCTAATACCTCATGGATGGAGGAAAAAAAAAATCAGCATATACATATTTCAGCCAGGAGGCAACAACACTTGCTTGAGTTCTTACACAGTTTTGTAGCACATCTTCAAGCATCCCAGGACAAAGTGCCAAGTCACTGAAGCTCCAGCAGAAGAGGAGTTTTTTAGACAATAACTAGGTGACAAAATCATCATTAAACATGGGTTTACATCACAGGTAATATGATAAGAGTTTTCACTGTCAGTCTCTGAGGGACTTTATTGTGTGGATGGGAAAGGAAGACAGTCTTAAGGATTTTTATATTATGTAAATCACAAAGGAATATGATTTGTTCTAGTGCAATTACTAAATGTTCTACTTGCATGATGTGAAGCTTACCTTAAAAAGGCCCCTCCTCTTCTATCAACATAGTACAAAGATTTAATTCTGAAGTGACGTATCCTTTTCTATGGAAGTTTGATAACCTCCTATGAGCAGTGTCCCCTGTATTTAACAGAGCCATGATACAGTAAAGCAGACTGGGGAAAAAAACTTCTGCCAACTAAAACCCAAAAACCATCTAGTAGATATTGCCGCAGCTAATACTTAGGTCGTATATACCCAGTGCAGGAATCTCCCTCCCAAAAAGCTCGAGAAAAAGTAGTAACTAAGCCAATGTCAGCTCAACAAATCCAATCTTCAATCTGTTCCTTTATCTGCCTGCTCATTCTTACATTAACCTGCATTTAACTTCTGGCTCCAACTTTGTCATTTATTTATCCATCCTGAGAACAAATAATCTCATTCTAAAACTGGTTCCTTGAAAATCCTAACCATATTATTTCTATTATTATTTATGATGGTTTAAAAACAGAGGCAGGTAACTCACAGTTTTAAAGATTCCTTCTATTATTTGCAGAGTATGTAAAAGAAATCCTCAGCCTTTAGTAGTTCTGTTATTTTGAGTAAGTATTCTTATGTTTGGTTAATGTTCATCACAGAAAAATTGACCTAAGCAAAAATTAAGAATCTATATGGAAAGAGTGGTGAAAGTTTGAGGTGACAGATCATAAATTACTTGCTTCAATAAAATAGAGAGTATATGTACCAAAAATCTCTAATGTACTCCTACAATACTCCCAAAATCTCTGTTGCTTCTCCTTAAACAAAGCCAACACACCAAAAGAGACCACACAAAATTATTTTTATGCTACAAAGTGTACTCAGCATGAGTAGGTAGAGATACTACAGAATTTTCCTAGTGGTCAAGATCTCAAAAAAATTGCCATCACAACTGACAATATTTGGTGCCTTTACTGGCAGCCTGAGCAAAGAGATCATGGCTTAGTCAAGCACAGCTACTAGTCCTTGTCGCTGGAGAAAGTCTCTCTCAGTCAGTGTTGCTATACATCAATTGAACTGTATGGGCAGACTTGCGTTGCTACTGCCTGTTTTACATCTGTACTTCCAGCATGTTTCTATCTTTCACATACCTTTTAAAGAGCCTTTGTGTACTCCGCTGAAAATGAAGGTGTGCCCTAATCACCTAAGTTGTACTGAAAGAGGAAGAGAGCAGGATTTTTTGAGAGCACAACATTTAGAAACATTAAATATTATTGTGCATACTCTAAAAAGTAACCAAACACTTTGCTGCAAATCAGGAGAAGCTAAAGACTAGATTAGTGTGGTGCAATAAGTCAGAGATGACAAACAGGCATGGGAAGAAAACTCTTCACTGGCTGATTGGGAGACAGCAGTCAAGTTACTGAAGTTTAATTCAGTCAAAAGATCTGCAAACCCCTGTTATCCTTTAAGTCCCTGAAACTGTAGTTTAAATAGGAACAAATCAGCTACAAGGATGCAAAATATGTTGTCTTTCAAACACTGAGATGTCATCCACAGGAGTCTGCACATATCTGTCAGTGAACTGCTTTATAATCTAATGAAGAGCATCTTTATGGATTTTTTTCCCAACTTCTTCTAATTCCAGATAAAGACAACCACCTTAAGAAACACTATAATCCTCCATTCTACATTAAATACAGCCCACTAAAATAAATCAGTTGTTAGAGAGAGCTGGAAAAAAATAGTCCAGACTTTCCTAAGTCATAGTGAGATCAGATGCTATTTGAGACTTTCAAATATATCAACACAGACTCTACCAAATTAATCTCACCTCTGACTAACAAGAGCTGTAACATTCACCTCCTGAGCCTCTATTGACATCCACCAGCTAGAGAGGGGATGCTGCTCTGGCGCAGTTCTGTGAGACAGTACAAAGCCCCACGTCACCTAGAAGTGAGTCCACCATTCCTACATCCTGAAGGCAATTCTCATGCTCCAAGGCCAACCTTAATTTCTGTGCCTAAGTTTAAAGCAATTGATAAAACATTTACTTAATACAGTGAGAAATGTTCTAATAAGCCTGTTCTGCTTCTCATTATCTAAAAATATTTAATGATGGCATCCCAATTATCTCAGATATGCAATGGTTCTACATGGAATTTTAAATAATTACTTTTTCAGTTGTCCTTTCTCTCCACCAGTCCCTTATATTACAGTTACTTTAAGCATAATTTTTATTAGAAATTTGCTAAAAAGTGAAAAGAATTTTCTTGATTAGACAGCTTTCAACTACATTAAGCTTCCATAGTTTAGCACATAACTTTTAATAACAAAGATGTTGCATCTCTAAATGATGTGTGTATTTAGCCTTCTCAGGCTTTAGTAGAGGACTTCAGTATTCTTGATTTGGTGTTTTATTTGTGTTGTTTTGTTTTTTTCCTTTTTTTTAAACAACGCTTGCTCCATCTAGTGGCACTTTCTCAAGGCAGGAAAAAAAAAAAGAAAACCACACAATGACAAGTATAAAATGCAGCATGTAGGAACAGAAATCTCATATCAAAATCAGGAATGTTTCCATTCAGATAATTTGGCCTGTGTCATAGCTTTTCCCTTTAACAACTACACAGAAAGAAGTACAAAACACATAACAACTTTTTATCCTTACCACAAAATAAAAACATAAACTACTATGGGGTAAAAATTCACTGTAGCTTTTTGTATAGCATCATTAGCAAATACGTGAAAACAAATACTTCATTTTTTAACTCTATGAAGATTTATCATAACCATCTTTAACGTACTGATTAGCATCTTAAAACAATCTACTTCATCAACAAAATGCCTTACCTTGCTGACCCATCAAGCTCTAATTGGCTGGTGGTGTCTATTTAGCTGTGCCCATTACCTGATAACACTGTTTCTGGTACATAAGGGAGAGGTTATTCTTAAACTAATTACACTGAGAGCATGATGAGCAAAACCTCTTCTGGCCCAGCTTTGTCTCACAACAGCCTCTTGGTAAGCAGCTGCCAGAAGATCTGTAAATTATTTTTTGATGGCAATAACTGAAGTGCTAATGGCTGGAGATTACTGTTTCAGCAATCTTTTTATTTTTTTTTTTTACAAGGATCTTCCATATTAGTTACAAGATGTACTTTTCTTTCTTATGTGATAAAACTAGCCATTTTTACAAAAAATATTATCAGATTCTGAGGGCACAGTCAATTTTTTTTTAATATTTTCTGCAACAGCCTGCTCTGAAGAAACACAGGATTTGCATTAGCATATCTGTACTCTTCTTGATCCGTTGATTCTCTCTCACCTTCTCTGCTTGAAAACCTGGAGAAGTATTGCCTACAATTCTGAACTTGAAATCAGGCATTCCATGTTACATATTTTGGCAGATTGGATTAGTCATTAAATTTCTCCATATCTGTTTCCCCATCTCTAATATGCACTAGTCATTGTAGAAATTAATGTTTGAACAACTATTGAAACTGACTAATACCAAGACCTCCTCTAGTTTTCCTCAAATAAGCCAGGATGCAAGTTTATCTAACTCAAAGCCGTAAAAAAATTTGAGAAAAGCTAACTACTCCACATAAAACTTGATTTTTTTTTAAGAATCATAGAATTGTTTAGGTTGGAAAAGACCTTTAAGATCATCGAGTCCGACTATTAACCTAGCACTGCCAAGTCCACCATTAAACCATGTCCATAAGCACCACATCTATACGACTTTTAAATACCTCCAGGGATGGGGACTCAACCACTTCCCTTGGCAGCCTGTTCCAATGCTTAATAACCTTTTCAGTGAAGAAACTTTTCCTAATACCCATTCTAAACCTCCCCTGGTGCAACTTGAGGCCATTTCCTCTTGTCGTATTGCTTGTTGCTTGGCAGAAGAGACTGACCCCCACCTCACTACAACCTCCTTTCAGATAGTTGTAGAGAGTGATAAGGTCTCCCCTCAGCCTCCTTTTCTCCAAACTAAACAACCCCAGCTTCCTCAGCCGCTCCTCATAAGACTTGTTCTCTAGACCCTTCACCGGCTTCATTGCCCTTCTTTGGACATGCTCCAGCACCTCAATGTCATTCTTGTAGTGAGGAGCCCAAAACTGAACATAGTATACAAGGTGCAGCCTCACCAGTGCCAAGTATAGGGGGACGATCCCTTCCGTAGTCCTGCTGGCCACACTATTTCTGATGAAAGCCAGGATGCTATTGAACTTCTTGGCCACCTGGGCACATTGCTGGCTCATATTCAGCCGACTGTCAACCAACACCCCCAGGTCCTTTTCTGTCGGGCAGCTTTCCAGCCACTCTTCCCCAAGCCTCTAGCATTGCATGGGGTTGTTGTGACCCAAGTGCAGGACCCGGCACTTAGCCTTGTTGAACCTCATACAGGTGGCCTTGGCCCATTGATCCAGCCTGTCCAGATCCCTCTGTAGAGCCTTCCTACCCTCCAGCAGATCACCACTCTTGCCGAACTTGGTGTCATCTGCAAACTTACTGAGAGTGCACTCGATCCCCTCGTCCAGATCCTTGATAAAGATATTAAACAGAACTGGCCCCAATACTGAGCCCAGAGGAACACCACTTGTGACTGGCCACCAACTCAATTTGACTCCATCACCACAACTCTTTCGCCCAGCCATTCAGCCAGTTTTTTTACCCAGTGAAGAGTACGCGAATCCAAGCCATGAACAGCCAGTTTCTCCAGGATAATGCTGTGGGAAATGGTGTCAAAGGCTTTACTAAAGTCCAGGTAGACAACAATCACAGCCTTTCCTTAATCTGCTAAATGAGTCACCTTGTCATAAAAGGAGATCAGGTTAGTCAAGCAGGACCTGCTTTGCATAAACCCATGCTGACTGGGCCTGGTCCTCTGGTTACCCTGTACATGCTGTGTGATAGCACTCAGGATGATTTACTTCATAACCTTCCCTGGCACCTAGGTCAGGCTGACAGACCTGTAGTTCCCCGGATCCTCCTTCCGGCCCTTCTTGTACATGGGTGTCACATTTGCTAACCTCCTGTCGACTGGGATCTCCCCAGTTAGCCAGGGCTGCTGATAGATGATGGAAAGTGGCTTGATGAGCACTTCCACCAGCTCCCTCAGTACCCTTGGGTGGATCTCATCCGGTCCCATAGGCCTGTGTGTGTCTGCGTGGTGGGGCAGGTCACTAACCATTTCCCCTTGGATTATGGGAGCTTCATTCTACTCCCCATCCCTGTCTTCCAGCTCAGGGGGCTGGGGACCATGAGAACAACTGGTCTGACTATTAAAGACTGAGGCAAAGAAGGCATTAAGTACCTCAGCCTTTTCCTTGTCCTTTGTCACTATGTTCCCCCCCCATCCAATAAAGGATGGAGATTCTCCTTAGCCCTCCTTCTGCTGCTAATGGATTTGTAGAAACATTTTTATTGTCTTTTATGGCAGTAGCCAGATTAAGTTGCAGTTGTGCCTTAGTGCTTCTAATTTACTCCCTGCAAAACCTCACAACATCCTTGTAGTCCTCCTGAATTGCCTGCCCCTTCTTCCCAAGGTCATAAACTCTCCTTTTATTCCTAAGTTCCAGCTGAAGCTCTCTGTTCAGCCAGGCTGGTCTTCTCCCCCTGCTGGCTTGTCTTTCAGCACATGGGGATGGCCTGTTCCCGTGCCTGTAAGATTTCCTTCTTGAAGAATGTCCAGCCTTCCTGGACTCCTTTGCCCTTCAGGACTGCCTCCCAAGGGACTCTGTCAACCAGGCTCCTGAACAGGTCAAAGTCTGCCCTCTGAAAGTCCAAGGTAGCAGTTCTGCTGATGCGCCTCCTTACTTCTCCAAGAATCAAGAGCTATCATTTCATTCCCACTATGCTGTTATTTTATTTAACTTGGTTTCAAATAATGCCATTTTAATTTCACTTGTTCATAATGCCATTTTAATTTCACTTGTTCATACAATAGACTAAGTGAAAATGAAGACTACTCAGTTGAATAAACAGATTACTGAGGAAGGTGTCTGTAGAATTTCATAAACAATATGCCATTTTACAGACACATTCATGTCCCTCTCTGACCACTCTACACGAAAGCAAAACATGCCTTCCTGTTTGCACACTATGCCATGCTCACTGAGTTGAGGAGAGACAAGAACTCCAAATTACATTTCAGTGAATGCCTGACCACCCAGTGACATTTTTCTGCAATTAGAAAATATAACCTTCCATTAGAAAATATATCCTTAAATGCTGTTTGCCAGGTGCCAGTTCTAACAATTCACAGTGTAATATTCTGCCCCATTGAGTACTGTGATACTTGTTAAAGTAAATTATTTAAAAGTGTAGATATCTTTTTAATCCAAGTTCAGTTACTCTAAGCTTATCGAGCCAAAAATTTTATGCTTGATTGCCTTGGGGATGTCACACTCAGAGTACATTCACAGATTACTAGAAATTTTAGCATGCTGCAACTACTACAGGCAATGCCAGTCCTTCGTTTACCATCTGTAACCATTGCAAATTTGTTTTCAAACCCTCACACTTTTTGTTTTATTAGGTAACTGAATAACTGAGAAACACAGTGGTACAAAAAGAGAGATAACAGTCAGAAGATTGCAACCAGGATTATTCTTCAAGTCTGCAGCTAAACTGAAAAAAATATTGTTTGGAGCTTAACACAATTTCTTCTTCCTTGTATTTGATGGCAGAAAAGAAAGTTTTAAGTTGAAAAAGGCAATATTTTAAATCAAAACAAAGGAAACAAATACATGAAAAGCTAGACATAAGAAGATTTCTCTTCCAGTCACAAAATGGTGGTAGAACCAATACATGAGGTGTGAATTCAAATATTCCCTTTGCCTGGTGATCAGAAAATCTGGGTTTAAGTGGCTGTAAGATGGGAGAATGTCCCGAATACCCAGCTACAACACATGACATCTCTTCTGGAGCCTGCATGAATATCTGTGCCCTAGTGGGAAAGCTGCAACTGGAACACCCTCCCTATCAACGAAATAGGGAATGTGTACAAGCAGACAAACACATTTTCCTCCATTGATGTGAATATTTTATGTAACATGAAATATTTGAGAAGGACAGCAAGAGATACCCCACAAAAATATTGCATGATCCAGTATTTGGGACAGTAATCTAAGATGCAGGGTTTTGGATTCCCATCTTTGTTCTAATTAGAAGATACACAGACAACCCTAAAGAAAATGGGTGTCCTCAAATATATAGCAGCCATCTCCTTTATCAACTCTAGTCCCATATATCTACCAAATACACTGGATTGTGGTGGGGGATATCACTGATTTGAGGTGGGGTTTTTTCATTCAAAGTATCTGAAAACTGGCTTAAAATGATGCCTTTGGCAAACAAGTAATCCACCTTTTTAGGAGTGATATTATAAAGCTTTGGTGCCTACAACTAAGAAATTCTATTGGTTTGAAAGGCACTTAAACAAAGTATCTATTTTTAATTGCTCAGTGACATGCTATTCAAAGAACTCTTTGGGAGCTGCAAGCGACCTCTACCTCTGTGGAAAGGATTTAATTGCCGAAATAAGTACCTGTTTGTCTACTTTTCGCCCAACTCTATTTTTAAACAACAGAAAGGATGTGTTTGTGAACTGCAAATAACCCAAATAGAAAAAATTAATGGATTAAGGGGATTAAGTTGCATAGGAACTTGTGCAGGTGCATGCCAAAAAATTGGACACCAAAACATTTCAGCAACTATTGCTTTTGGTGTCTGTTTTTAGTTTGGGGTTTTTTTTACCTCACTGAAGTAAGTTAAGAAAAAAAAAGTTACTTTTTACGTAATGTAAATTAAAATCTGCTTTATTTAGCATTTACATATCTTTGGTTATTAAAACCATCATCGCAGCAGATAATAGAGATATAATGCTCTCTGTCTTCAATCATTATTAGATTTGCCTTAGATTAACCCTTCTTCGAATCTTTATGAGCATGTTTTGTACAAAGTTAAATAATGCTGAAATCGTCCTAATACTTCACAGTTTCTGTGTGGTTGTCCAGCATCCCAGTTAGCCACCACTTACACTAGAATGTTTTGACTGGATTAATAGATCAGGCCAAACTGGAAAAGGCTCAGCTGCTAGGAGAAGCGAGAGCAGTAAGGGTAACTGGAGCCTTGCAAACTGAATAGATGACCTCTCATTAAGTCTGTAAAGAGATGAATGTTCTCTTACATCCATCTCAAAGAAGCATATCATAATCCCACGTCTAGTCCCAGCTGGCACCAAACCGATACAATTCTACATTGCGTTGTTATGTAGCAGAGTATACAAAAGATTGTTGTATACAACAGGTATATCTGAAGCAATTTTGAAAAGGAAAAATGTTGCTACCAAGAGAATTAAGCTTCTAGTCTGTTCCTGTCTCTCAGATGAATCTTCTAAAGCATTTTTTCTTCAGGCAAGAGTGGCAATTCTCCTCCAAATTCCCAGCATCTTGAGCTATGCATAGCCTTCCCATTAACTTGCAGCTTAAACTTTCATTATATTCCCATACCCACCAAAAAAAGTGCATGTAACCCTGCTTACTACCTCTTTTACTTCATTAATTATGAGCAATTACTCCATCCTTAGCTGAAAAAGTCATTTCTATCGTTTTTGAATTACAAAATCTTGCAGTTTCTAAATCCAGCTGCTCGGAAATGGCTGTCTTACATTCCCATGTGCAAGTCAGCACATTTCTGCATGCACAAAGGCAGACCTTCTCAATTCAGGATGCAATTTCCAATTACCTTCTCATGGCTCCCAGCTACAGTCTTGGTTTTCTGCCTGCATATAACCTCTGACCTGTTGTAATAAGAATCACTGTTGTCTCAGAAAATAACAGTCTCTCATTATCACTATATTTTTAAACTTCTTTTTAACACCTCTTCTCTTCTTTGCTTTCACTGTGGATATCTTTCCTATTCTGGCCTCATGGCTGAAAGATTTCACTTATGCATTGAATAATGTTTTTTCTGTCATGTATCTGCAATTCATAGCATGTTATCAACTTGATTTTTTCTTCTCACACATACACTTTGACCATTTGAATGTATTACTCTAAACTTTAGTTTCATGCATCTTAAAGAATTAAGAAGTTCATGATGATTTTTCTGCTACAAATAAAAAAAATGAAAAATTCTCTAATTTAGCTTCTGTCTCTCTTTTTTAAGTGACATTTGACAGATGACCAATATAAGCTCCCTGACGGTATTAAAACAAAGTAACTTTCCCAAGTGGCTTCCCCAGCAGTTCAACAGTGTCAGCAAGCTGATGTGAGAGAACCTGGGAGATCACCATTAGTTTCTGAGTTACCGTTCACCTGAACAGAAATAACATAAATAATACTTAACCTGTCAGAAATGAGACCAAAGTGTCTTTCACATGTGAAATATCAGCTGTATCACAAAGCTCATAGAGGTGTCATATTATTACCAGAGACTCATAACCATGCTGAAGGGACTGATATAAACATAAGCTTCTAAAGAAACCTCTCTCAAACTTTCCCTTGGACCTTTTGTGATTATTAACAGATGTTAGCACAAGCAAGGACAGGTCAACAGAACATTCAGATTTCAAATGGATCTCTGGTCCAAGTTCTACACAAGATGTATAAAAAACATACAGCCTTTTTGTTGTGAGATGCAGTATTTTGTTATTGTGGATCAAACAAAAAGACAAGAGAGGAATAAAATGTCAATTTTTTAAAGGGTAGAAGGTTAACAATGCACCACCCTCACAGCTCATATGAGATCCTGTGCTTTTCAGGTGTCTGGAAACAGACAGACATGACATTTCTTTGAAACTGCAAGTAACAAAACAAAAAAAAGATGCCATGAGGAGCTTCAGGGACAGCCTTACCCAACTTAGGTGAATGGGCAAAAGGATGACAATGGAAATTCACTATTGACTTATACAAATTATGAACACTAGAGAGGAAAAAATAAACTATTCATATACCTTATCAACTCATAAAAAGCACCTTGCCGTCTCTGTGGGCAGCATAATGAAAACTTTTCTTCAATCAAAAAAAAAAAAAAACCTAAATATAATGTTAGTCTACATGGAGTGACACTGTGATAAAGCATATTATGGTCTTATATTGAAACCAACGGCTCACAAAGCCATTTAAAAGAAATACTTTTAAAACATGACCTGTAATTAGGTGTCAAATGTTATTGACACAGCAGGTTGCAAAGGACAAGAATTTAAACGCTAATGAAATGAAAGAAAAAGGGATTAGATATTCATTTGAACATCACGTGTAAATGTAGGCCTTCTGCCAAGCACTGGCTGGATTAGAGTCAGCTTTGAGGGGTGCTTATTAAATTATGTATCAGTGGGTAAAGCCACGACCACAGAAAACAGGATGTTTCCCAGTGCGTAAATTACACCACAGACAGTGTAATGTGGGGGGTAGCACTTCCCCACTCAATGACAGAGTTAAGGAGGTTCCAACATAAAAGAAAAGAAAAGGATTTGGAAAAAAAAGGATTCTATTTTTAAGGGGAAGAGAATGAACACAATATACTGATTAGAACAAACCAATTTGTCAACAGAGGGCAAAACTCCCATCCCAGAACATATCTCACAGTCCTGCAAACATGCCTGACTGTGGGTAGGCAAGCCAAGGTTACTTTTTTTGCCTGGTTGCCCAGCCACATCATTTTGACCCTTCTGTTCTCCCAGCTCTATCTGTTGTGGTCTACTGGGCCACCTTTCACAGAAACCCTGTTTGTGTTTCAGTTCAGGAGTGCAACAGCCTTGAGTATTCATAGGCATCTTCCTTTTCTCAAAAGAAGGAATCCCAATTTTTGACTCTCTTTTCCTAAAAAATATACAGACACACACACACAAGAGCATACACTGAAACAATCTCCTCTCGAGAACTGCTTTTTCACATATTCTTCATCCCAAGTCTTTTCAGTTAAGGAGAATAGGTAGACAAGGCAGCTTTCCATAATATAATCTTTTTAAAAAAAAAGCCTAAGTGTTGTCACAAAACTCATCTTTGCTGTATTTGACAGCAAAATCCTCCCCTCCCCAAGATCTCAAATCATAAGTGTAAATTATGCCTGCAGAAATGGGTTCACTGGTTTGTTCTGCTGGTGCCGATTGCTTGCCATCAGGGACCCTTTCTCTTAATGGCCCTTCATTCCTCTTCTCACAAAGAAGCTGGTATCTTCCTTTGGACTGGTTAATATAACTAATCAGATTTTGGAAATAATATTAATATTTTTCACTCTTTAAAACCTATGACAACCTCTAACCAAAGCAGCTGGCTGGTTTTTGGCTGGGGCAGGTGCCGGAGCAATGCACTGGAAGATGCACTGCAGCAGCTGGACGCCTCTGTGCTAAGATGGGAAGAAATGACCACGAGGTATCCAAAAAAACCTCAGCACAGAGAAAGTAAAGCAGTTGTGCCTACATGAAGCATCTAGAAAGTGGAGCAAACAATAACAAGAAGTTACAGGAAAAGAATTTCTACCTTATGCTCCACATAGGAAAGGAAATAACTTGTATTTCTGTTAAATATCATCAGAAGAAAATCTAACACAACATCTTACTTCTGTCTGCATTCTTCCCTGCTTCTGACTTCTCAGAACCACACACAACACCTTTGTAACAAAAGTCAGAGAGGGGATCAAACCTTTCCTGTTTGACAGGATCCCTGCATGAATATGCTTATTCAGCTGTTGTCAAAAAATCTCTCATATATCCATGCCTCTCCATATTCTTCAGGTAAGAGAACAGCTTACAGCAAAACCTATCCTATATTGTACGTTTTCTACTGGCATAGTATTTATTGCAGAATAGCTTCTATTCTTTAGTCTTTAATAGAACAAAGCTTACCCCAGTTCAAATATTTCATTTATGATATAAAGAAAGTTTAAGTACAACTGGTACAAAACAAAAGCAATCCTGTTTTTGTAAAATACTGACAATGCATTGAAATGCTAAAGTATGGGTCAGTCATTGAGTAAAGATTATACATTCCTAGCATTCCTGAAAACAGGTGAAATGCTCTTATGTAAAATGATACAGCCAGACAAACACAGGCATGAAAACTGGCCCCAGACACAAGCACCACAGTTGCAAGTTCCAGAAAAAAATACAAACAAAAATGACGATACATGGGAAAGCCAGATGCTGCAAGAGAAATAAGAAAAATTATAAGAAAATAAGAAAATTACAGAGCTCAGGAAATACCTATCTCTGGATAGACAGATAGAAGTATATATATACACACATATATATATACACGCATAACTTTAATGCTAACAGAAAATGTAATACATGGAGTTCTATTGTTTGTTTCAATATTCACTTGACAACTGTTGTAAATTAGGACCTATTAGATTGCAGTAGGGTATGAAATTTGTCTCCCTGTAATGTTTCCCAAGAGTTGAAAATGAAATGAAAATAGAAATTAACATACACCACAACTACTACAGTATTAAATATTAATTAGGTTTTCTATCACAACTGCAAATATCTATTGGCCAAAGTTCATGTTAGATGTGTTTGGAAAAAAATTGGAAGAATTGGTACAGATGTCACTGTACAACAGTGTCAGCACTTGGGAGAGAAGGAGGGAGGCAGAAATGGAGAAACTGATCAGTATGAGGGAGAAAGAAAGAAAAAAAAATGATGCTGAGGCCCTGATCCAGACAAACATTAATTCCTCTGTTGGCATCTCAGTCATTTACAACTGTATTAGTTAAAGTGATTTTCACATAAACTACAGACTTTGGCTAAAAGTTTTTAAAAAAAAAAAAAGGAAGTGGAACCTTTTACACTCTTGATTTACACCGCTCTAACAAAGTTACAACTAGTCTTGAGATGGTGATCAAACCAATTTGCACATTGAGTTACACTTGAACTGTAACAGACAAAAGTTTAAAGGATAAATATTAGACATGTATCCAAGCTTAGTACCTCATAATTATAGTTCTTTTGTCACTTACCAGAAAGCATCATTATAAAAAAAAATCTATTTGAATGTAATTACTCATGAACAGCTCATATAAGGTGTGTTTTGAAGTTTTGATAAACAAGTGTGTAACACAATTAAGACTGATTTTGCAAACAGATTGTCAGAGACTAATTGTGACCACAGAGACAATAGTTATCAAAAATATCACCAGCATTTCACAGAATAAATATTTAATTTTATCTGAAACATTTCTGCTTTACTTTTCTAATTAAAGTTTAAAAAAAACAAACAAACCTTCCTTTTGTTATTTTACAATGTGACTTATGCTCACACACAAACTTTAAAACATGGCTGAAAAAGCATCTGGTCTGACAAACTAACATAGTTTGCAATCTCTTACAGGTACACACAGCTTCAAGCATCAAAAAAACACAAAAAAATATTTAATTAATCCACAATATGTATGCAGATATATATTTCTAAAGTCAACTCACAGTTTTCTCTTAATTTTCCATTATTTTCTTAAATTCCAAAATAAATACAGACCTAGAAATTTAATTGGATTATTTCAGTAGTCAATTTTATCTCTTGAGCAGTTTCAGTATTTTCAATGAACTTGGATTTCATCAGGAGGGAAATAACCCTTCAGATAGTTCATAAACTCACCTCAAGATTTTTTTTTTCCATCAGATATTTTAAAATTAATAGATACTGACCACTGCTTCTTTGAACAAATTTCAAGTCTTTTTTTATGGAACCATTTTATATTAAAGCTTGAAACACAGGAATTAGACCATGGCACTGGAAAGCAGACTTCACAGGTGGATTTTTTTGCTTGGATAATACAAGTCTTGATAATACTTTAATAATATATGAAAACATTCCTAGCAATCTATGCATTTTTTAGAAAATAGATATTAAGCATATTATTTTAACAAGCCTGCCTGTTGTTGAAGACCAAAATATAGCAAGAGTATCCTGTTCTTGTATAGCACCATCTTGGCCCTGAATCCACTGATTGTTTAAAGAGATGTCCAGCTTTAAAGACAAAATTAATGCCAAGAACTTTAATGAAATTATGTTTTAAAAAACCTAAGGTTCAGCTAGATAGAGGCCTCTACCTACTTTTTTTCCTGGATAGTGTAACAGACTTGCCAACAATAGAAGTGAGCAACCTTACAGCAAGCTAACACAGAAAAACATAAAATTGTTCAAGAACAGGATGGGCTCAGGATCTGAATGTCAAAATGCACTCTCTAGCCCTTTTCACATGATATTAAGGAGTTCAGAAAACATTTTTCAATCCACTTCTGCCTCCAGAACTTTGTTTTACTGAGTTTTGTACTATCCTAACTAAAGCAATAGTGCCAACAAAAATCTGAACTTATCTCAGTATTCCTTTCAAGTTTGAGACCATAATAACTTCTTGTTCCCAGCAAACATGGAAAAATGGGTTACTACTCTGACATGAAAACAAGACCAAATACTACTCTAAGCATGCCAACTGACTTTATGTGTTAAGCTTTACATTATGGCAGCAACTCACAACTCACACACCCAGACTGTTCAGGAGTTGCTCATTCCCTTGATCAGCAAGTAACCTCCCAAACAGCTTAACTGTATTAGATCATTTTAGCAGCATTTGCTAGTCAAAAAGTTTAGTTGTCTCCAAGGTACATTTCCATCCTTCTCCAAACTTTTAATATCTTTATCAACTGGGATGCTGCAACACCAAAATATTGGGGGGGGGGGGGGCGGGAATATTATTTAAGAGGGAAAGACAGCAGCAATCTCCTGAGAGGAAACAGATGAACAATTCAGAAGAGAACATGATTTTATAAAATATTCTATTAAAATGTTCATTTTTCTTGATAATGGCTGAGAACTTTTCCCATGGCTTTCAAAATACTGTTTCTAACCACTTATATTTAGAAATCTAGAAATCTGTGTATATACCCATGTTTCTCATTTGAAGACTCACACTGAAGTGCAACATTACGAGGCAAAGTTGGGGGAAACCATGCCTAGCATGTTCCCTTCTCTGCTGGAGTTATTGCTTTTCAATTCTGCATGTTTCCCCTACAGGGTCAGACAGGTATCTACACAGGTTTTGAGGATGCTTCCTCACAAACCACAGTCATATTACAAACAATTGATTCCAGTGCACGGAAAAGAAATGACAATTTGCTGGAATGGTGCACCATATCTTCTGATACCTCATCGAGTGCCTCTATAAAGTTCTGCACTGCACCATCGGGATCAGCCAGCACATTCAGAGGCAGCTCAAATATCCCCAGCCTGTGCAACCTAGAACACTGCCCCTCTTGTCAATGTCTTACTACGCTACAAATGCAGTACCTGTAGTATTCACAAAATTTGTTTATATTTAAATACATGTAAATAAAAAGGAAAAGAAACCAATGTTTCACCACAAAAAGTATCACTTGCCTCACGCTACTTCCACTGAAGACAGTGTTAAATCTCCTGCTAATCTCAACAGCAGCAGAGCTTGGCCAACATCAAGTACTCTTGAAAGATCCCAGCATTCATATCTAGTGACTTGAGAACACAGACAAGAAGGATCAAGTTGTTACCTTATGTGTGTCATAGAATTTTCTGCAGGAAATGCCACTGTTCCTTGAGTTTAATGAGTTGTGACATTTGGAGGTGAAATCAAAACTGTTGCTCTAAGGGTTCCTACTATGCAAGCTCTGATGGAGGGAGCAATTGAGGATTTCGATGGAATTTTTTTTTCTCCTTCATACTGTGGTTCCAAAAAAAAAAAATCTAAATTACATTCTCTTGTTTTCCAGGTTGTGTTTTCTTAAACACCACCTCTCACACCCTCAGCTTCCCGTAGTGTCTCACTCCCCTCAAACCTCAGGTGTACACCAGAGAAATGTGACAGCATTTTGAAAACACACAAGGCATTTTTGGCTGGGACGGAGGCCAGAGTATAAAGTGGGGCTTAAAATAGTCCAGCTGCCACTCTCATGTGCAGGACTTTTCTTGCCCCTCCACCACAGTATGTCTATTAACCTCTCTTTCTGTGGCCAAAGAGATGGACAGCAGGCTTGCTGGATGGGTGGATGGCTGGTTGCCCATGCAGGGTCACCCAGCTCAACCCCTCTGAGCAACCCTGCTTTCACCACCCCTATGTTCACTAAGCAAGGAAGAGGGTATTTGTCATGGGGAGCAGTCATTTGTCATTTCCACCAATTTGTCATTTCCACAGCAGCATTGGTGTTTCTTGGGCTTGATTTTGAGGGCAGAGGCTGGGTGGTATGAGTGGGAAGCAAGGGTGAAAGAGAGGGAGGAGGCAGACTTCAAAAGCTTTGAGAAATATCAGTTCAGCTTAAAAACGCTTCAGAAATCAAACCAGCCAGGAGAAAAATAGAAATCACTAGGGGCACAAAAAATTGGATTAGTTTAGCCTGTTAATCTATAATAAGTTGTATGGACAGAGTTGTTCAGGAAAATTCTCAGTGGGAAACCTTAAGAATTCATAATTGAAGCAAAAAGGCAGCTGTGCCATTTGGAGTGTTTCCTGGCTCAAAAATGACAATATCCAGAAAACACTGACTGACAGTCAATGCAGGGTTTCCTGTAGCAAACAAAAAAGAATCACAATTTCATATTGGCAACAAAGTTTTTAATCTTTGCAGGAAGGGAAAAAAACTTTTCTTTCACCAAAGTATTAAAAAGATACTATGCACCTTCGTCCCCCCCTCTTTACCACATGTTAATTAAGTGATTTACAAATAAACAGCAAATACAATGTAACTTGTTCACACTCTTTGAATGAGAAAACACTAAGGGACTGGAGGTTGGCAGTGAAGGGTTTTTGTCTCTGTGCTGGTTTTGGCTGGGATAGAGTTAATTTTTTCCATAGTAGCTAGTATGGGGCTGTGTTTTGGATTTGTGCTGGAAAGAGTGTTGATAATACAGGGATGTTTTAGTTATTGCTGAGCGGTGCTTGCACAGCATCAAGGCCTTTTCTGCTTCTCACACCACCCCGCCAGCGAGTAGGCTGTGGGTGCACAAGAAGCTGGGAGGGGACACAGCCAGGACAGCTGACCCCAACTGACCAAAGCAATATTCCATAACATATGATGTCATGCCCAGCAATAAAAAGCTGGGGGAAGAAGAAGGAAGGGGGGACATTCAGAGTTACAGCGTTTTGTCTTCCCAAGTAACCATTACATGTGATGGAGCCCTGTTTTCCTGGAGATGGCTGAACACCTGTCTGTCAATGTGAAGTAGTGAATGAATTTCTTGTTTTGCTTTGCTTGTGTGCACAGCTTTTGCTTTACCTATTAAACTGTCTCAACCCATGGGTTTTCTCACTTTTGCTATTCTGATTCTCTCCCCCATCCCACCGGCAAGCGGCTGTGTGGTGCTTAGTTGCCTGTTGGAGTGCTAGAGGTATTAACTGATGAGTTGAAGTCAAAACTTGCATCTCTATAGCAACATATACTCTTCCCAGATTCAGCTGAGGTTTCATAGTTCAAAATAGCATTTGCTTAATTTTAAATATTACCTGGGGATGCTGCTGCAGGGAATAATAATGATTTCAGGCTTGAGGGTAGATGCTGCTCCCATAACAAAAATCCATAATAAAACTCCTCTTGAATTTAGTGGCATGAGGATCAGACCTGCTAGTCTGCATTCTTTACTTCAAGACAAATTGCCTGTATCAGAGTACATCTGAAGTAGCCAATTTGCAATAACAAAAACATTTTATTAATATTGTTTCTACTGCTTAACCTTCTGGCTGTATTACAGTACAGGTCTCATTATCTTTAATAGACTAAAAGTAAATAAATTATCTAGATAGTAAATCTAATTTAAAGACTGAGTAAAATGAAGATATTGGTGAAGAAAAGTTTGGGATTATTGAATTATTTGTGTGTGAGAAAGAATTCTATGCATCTCACACAAATGTCAATAGAAGTATGAAATTAACAGATGCCTGATCACAAGTTTTTTTTGCTTAGGTTGTGTTTCAGAAAAGTTTAGTTAATAAATGCCAGTAGTACTAATGTTCATAGATTCCACCTATGCAAAGCTTTTTTCAGATCTATGTAATCTAGTAATATTTCAAAGCTATTAATTGAAAAAAGTGATCAGATGAATACTGATATATTAGAACTGCTAAAGCAAAATCTTTTGTCATAAAGGAAACAAAGTCATCCAGTACATTACAACAAAAGCCAGAAACAAACATTACTAGCACTAGAAAAAGCAAGAACCTATCTTTTCAGTGCAAACATTTCTAACATGATCAACCATGCAATATGAAGTAAAAGCGACTCTAGAGCAAGTTCTACTCAGTACTAAACTAGGACTCATAATTTCTGATGATACTAGAAGCTAACAGTAACTTTTGGAGATCATTCTTTACAGTAGATCTATGATAGAAAGAAAACAAAAAAAATTTAAAAGGAACTCAGAGGTTTTCTTTTTTGTATCTACAAAAATAACTCCAGCAGAGATGTATTAATGAGTAACTTGTAGGAAAGCAGAGAAAGGGACTACACGAATTTAACTGATTGCATGGTTTTACAAATTGTACTTAAAGTACAAATAAGGCTTTCCCAGAGCCACATATAAATTGGATTCTTTCTAAATTCCCAGAGTGGCACAGGGAAAAAGCTATCTGTATTAAACAAGTATCCAATTCTTAAGAGTTCAGCCAACCTACATAATCCAGCAAAAAGACTTTTAAAGAATTTACAATAAACTGGGAGACATCCCACATTTATAGAGGGAAGAAAACTTAATAAGCAGAAAAATGTTAGGCATGAATACTCACTATTTCCAGGTGGTACATTCTGTCAACATGGACTTTAGGCAATCTATTACTGGCATATGTTTCATGTGTTGACATACATATGAATGTATGTGTTAACTGATAAATCAATATGGGGAATAAAGCTATTAACAGGCAATGTCAACTTACAGAAGCATAGAACAGTGCAGACTAGATTCATAATTAAAAAAATAACATTTATGTACAAATTGCCATACCTTGTAGCACTGGTGATTGCAGATAGAATATTAATTTGCAAAGGGGTTGAACCTTCAGGATAATTAGAGATAGAAGGGGTGTGGCTCTAGGCTGAATTTCACTTTAAAATACTTAAAAATAATTTCAAGGTCAGAGACATCAATCATAGGATTACATTCATAGTATTACAACAATCGTATTCATAAACTTGTCACAAATTTTCCTCAACAAGACCATCACTTCTTAAGGCACATTTATCATAACAGTCCTCTCAGAAAATCACATCTCTTCAGATTACCTCCCGTCACCAGAAAGAACAGGTTCAATTAAATAACTTGTCTGAGCAGCAAAAGACATTACCCAGAACACCATACTTATTGGAACCAGTTGTGACATCCCCATTTCCAAGAATTTGGATTAGAAGATTCTTGTGTTACTTCTACCCGTCACCCCCAAAGGCAACAACTCATTGATGCCAGAAGTTTTAAAATAATTTCTTCTAGATCTAAAAGCAGCTGCTATCTTTAAAATCTTACAGATAAGGGAATTTAAACGGTTTCTGAAGCAGATAATATACTGATGACTGCCTGCAGCCCAGCAAGGCTCCAGTTTAAAACTGAGCAGGAAGAATCATACCTGGCATAGGTAACATGGGACTTTTATTATGTAAAAGAACTTGAAAGAACTCTAAGCACTTGACAGAACTTGGAAGGACTGTAATTGATCAAGCTGCTTGAACAAATGAGATCTATATAGAACAACAAATCAAAACCTTTATCTAAACTAACATTTTGGCTAAAGCGTAATACATTCAAACCTGAGATACAGCCCCTCATAGTGTTAGAAACAAAGTTGTAACAAATTCCGGGGGGGATGACACAACAACAACAACATAAAAAGACAAGCCAGTCGACTCCATTCATGACATTCACAGATTCCTGAGGACAATTGTTTCAAAAATATTCCTCTAGGAGATTAAATGTCAGATCCACAGAGGGCCTTAGAGCAATTATAGTTCCCTCACATTCAGAAACACAAGCCTAAAATCTTGTCCAAGATCCTGAGTATTTGATTTTAGGAGACAGATTCCACAGACATCAGAAGATCTACTCAGGCATGTTATTAGAAGATCTTCTGGTTTTTTAGTGAGTAGATCGTCTGAGATTGATAAAACAGACCCTTCCCATCAATGTCTCCCAAGACAGCAGATATACTTAGAGCTGGCCAAACACACATTTACGTTAACATAAGTCACAACAGGTGGTTTTGTCATCATACTTCAGGGCAAAGTGGCTTTTCTCCCTTTTACACAAAGTTCAGCATTAAGAACATCTATTTGTAATGTAAATCACAACACTTTCTACTCAGCCACAAGCATTTGAGCCCACCGTTCCCAGAAGTATCATCCCAAGTCACAGACTACTCTAAAATCTTGGGAATGAAAAAAATGAGGCCTTGGCCATCCCTTTATTTTTAGTTTTGTGCAAAAGAGTTCAGATGTCCTGTAGCAGGGTAAGAAAGAGGGCTCTGTACCCTCTCAACATTGATTTCAATGCCGGTTAGGGTATTAAAAGAATGGTACTTGTGATTAGGCTGCACTAAGCTATTTCAGTGATGCAACAGTGTAATAAATCCAGCTTAATTTACTGGTTGCATTTGGCTTACAGCTAATACTTGTTACTGACAAAAATTCAATTTGTACTGCGAGTTCTCTAGGTAAGAGGCTATGTTTTCCACTATGTATTTTTAACATGCAGGACAAAAAGCTTGAGCTTCAGAGCAGAAATGACTGCAAGAGCAGCAGACAGAGCCCACTTGTGAATCTGCTTGACATTTGCTCTAGACAGCTATTTCAAAGCACTGCTGTTTAACTTTGGGTCACATGATTAAACTCATAATAAGTATTTACAGAGGGAGCCTCTGGTGGCTTTACGTCATGTCCAGAGCAGAAAAGGGACAGGTATTTCTGCAACAAATTTGCCAATGAAATATTTTTGCAGTCTGGAGTGATGGAGATAAGGGGAAAGAATGAAAATGCCCCTTCCCAACCAGTTTCTCCAGTCTTGCTCTCAACTGCTTTTGAGAGTTTGACATTTCATTATCAAATGTGCCAACTATGATTTTATTAGTCAGCAAAGCCTCAGTCAGCAAAACTAGCCTAGTAAGTTTGGCATTATGAAGAGTCAGATAGTGTTTCACCTTATGGAGCTGTAAATATCAATGTTACTCTTGCCGGACTTTTCTAAAGTGAATATGACAGCTTTGATTTTTTATATGAAGTATAGTACGATGTCAGGTTGAACAGCTGGATAGGCTAGAGCTTTAACTGCTTACAGTTGAAATAACAAATTTGAAATAACAAATCAGAAACTTATTTACAATATAAGCTATTTTCTTTCCAGTTGTATTCAAAAATCTCAAAATTTGAATAGATCTAATTTTTTAAAATATATACTTGTGCATGTGGATGTTGTGTGTACATGTGTATACACATTTATAACATATATGGGGGAGGGTTTTTGCATGTATCCATATAAACACAGGTGTGTCTGTCTGTCTGTGTACAATCTCTCACACAGACATGTGCAGAAATCACTGAAAGTAGGTGTTTGGGGTTGTTTTTTTGGGGTTTTTAACTCCAATGAGGATTCAAGATGCCTGTCAACTTCCTGACTCAGCACACTTCCACAACTTCCTGTAAATTGTTCTCAGGTTTTATCCTGTCTGAAATCAGACATAGGATAGGATAGGATAGGATAGGATAGGATAGGATAGGATAGGATAGGATAGGATAGGATAGGATGGAACAGAACAGAACAGAACAGAACAGAACAGAACAGAATAGAATAATGAGTTGGAAGGGACCTACAATGATCATCTAGTCCAACTGCCTGACCACTTCAGGGCTGACCAAAAGTTAAAGCATATTATGAAGGGCATTGTTCAAATGCCTCTTTTTAAGGCAGTAACAGGCTTGGGGCATCCACCACCTCTCTAGGGAGCCTGTTCCAGTGTTTGACCACCCTCTCAGTACAGAAATGTTTCCTAATGTCCAGTCTGAACTTCCTCTGATGCAGCTTTGAACTATTCCTACACATCCTGCTGCTGGATCCCAGGGAGAAGAGATGAGCAGCTCCCTCTCCACTTCCCCTCCTCAGGAAGCTGTAGAGAGCAATGAGGTCACCCCTCAGCATTTTTTTCTCCAAATTAGACAAACCCAGAGTCCTCAGCTGCTCCTCACAGGACATGCCTTCCAGCCCTTTCACCAGCTTTTTTGCCCTCCTTTGGATGCATTCAAAGACCTTCACATTCTTCTTTAATTGTGGGGCCCAGAAGTGCACACAGTACTCAAGGTAAGGCTGCACCAACGCTGAGCACAGTGGGGTAATCACCTCTTTTAACTGGCTGGTTATGCTGTGTTTGATGCACTTCAGGATGCGGTTTGCCCTCCTGGCTGCCAGGGCACACTGCTGGCTCATATTGAGCCTGCTGCCAGCCAGCACCCCACATCCCTTTCTGCAGAGCTGCTCTCCAGCCACTCCTCTCCCCATTTATACTTGTGCCAGCATTACTCCATTCCAGGTGCAGAGTCTGGCATTTGTTCTTGTTAAATTTCATGCCATTGATGATTGCCCAATGCTCCAAACTATCTAGATCCCTCTGCAAGGCCTCTTGTCCCTTAAGAGAGTGAACAGCACCCCCTAGTTTAGTATTGTCAGCAAATTTACTAAGGGTGCATTCAACTGCTGCATCCAGATCATTGATAAACATGAACAGAACTAGCCTTAGAATTGAGCCCTGAGGAACACTGCTAGTGACTCATCACCACCCAGCTGTTGCCCATTCACTACAACCCCTGGAGCCCTTCTGTTCCCAGTTTTTCACCCAGTGAACCGTATATCTCCGCATGTCACAGCTGGACAACTTGTCCAGAAAGGTGCTGTGAGGAACAATATCAAAAACCAGAGAAACTGCATCCACCACCTTCCCTTCATCAACTAGGTGGGTGACCTTATCGTAGAAGGATATCAGATTAGTTAAACAGGACCTTCCCTTTGTGAACCTGTGTTGACTGTGTCTGATGATTGCATTGTCCGTGAAATGGCTTTCAATAGCACCCCGTATGATCTTCTCCATCATTTTTCCAGGTACTGAGGTTAGACTAACAGGTCTGTAGTTTCCTGCATCTTCCCTCACACTCTTCTTGTAAATTGGAATAACATCGGCTAGCTTCCAGTCAGCAGAGACCTCCCCAGACTCCCAAGACCTTTGGTAGATGATCAAGAGGCGTCCTTTTATAACATCTGCTAGCTCCCTTAGTACTCTGGGATGAATCCCACCAGGCCCCTTGGACTTATGAACATTCAACTCATATAACTGGCCCCTTACAATTTCAGGGTCCACAAATGGCTGTTGCCACAGTTGTGGTCCTCTAACTCAGGGAGTGGGCCGCTCAAGGTCTGTCAGTATTATTAAAGATGAGGCAAAAAAAGCACTGAATGCCTCCACTTTTTCTGCATCCCTGACCATCTTCATCAAGTACCAGTCCAATATTTTCATTAGACCTCCTCTTGCTATTAAGTAATTTAGGAATGCCTTTCAAGAGACTCTTTCAAATTATGGGGTGAGGAGGAAGTTGACTATTTGCTTGTTTTGTTTTTTCTTTCAAAACAAGTTTCTGCAGCCAAAACATGTATGTTTAGTGGACTGCTTAGATTTGAGAGAGGAAAAGTAAAAGTGACAAAAGCGATTCAGGTTGAATTCTGCCATCATTTGATAGCTGGCTGGTGTTAACATGATCTTTCCCACAATGATGAGAAGGGAACAGGGGGCGGGGGATGTGCAGAAAGCCAAAACCCAGAGGGAAATAAAACAGAGAAAACCCCTGAAAAAGAAGTCATTGAGTTGTGTCAGACTGCTGAAGCAGGTTGCATGAGAGTGAATATGAATTCTTCCTGAGCCTAAGGAGTGTGGCAAGACCCCATGAAATCCCCCTGAAGGTGGCTGCTCTCATGCATCGTGGAGTGCCTGGAGAGAGCCTGTGCCTTGCAGCTGGGTTCTCCTCCCAGGGCAGAGCTCTGGCCCTCTCTGCAGCCCCAGAGCGCTGGGGCCTGGTCTGCTCTCACTGCTTTCTGCCTGCCTGCCCACAGAGCCTCACCCCGTTCCGCTTCTTCCCAGGTTCCCGCTGCGTGCCCAAGCCATGCGGGATCACCTGCAGCCCTGGCGTTGGCACCTGGGTCTTTCACTGGGGCCTGGCAGCAGCTCTTGGTGCCAAACCCAGCAGCCGCCTTCTGCCCCTCCCTTCATTTCGTGTGGCCAGCAGAAGGGATCCTGTGTAAGAGGAGGGCGAGGGGCCCTGGGGAGCACGGAGAAGATGCGCTGCCTTTTCCGCAGGGTTCACTCACAGCAGAGAGGAGCTGTGCTGGGGGAGGGGTGGGGGTGGGGGTGGTGAGGGGTGCTGGGGAACTGATGGCGCCCATCTGCCAAAGAGGGGTCCTTTCCAAGCAGAGCAGAAGAAATGCCAGCGTCAAGGCTGGACCTGGAAGAGCAGGAAGAAGGCCTGTGCTTGAGGGCAGCAGCATGGTCACCTCTCCTGGCTGCTTTCCAGCGGGCAGCCTGATGCATGTGCTGGTGCCTAGCGTTGTCCCTCCACAGGTGCAGGACTTTGTGCTTCCCTTGTTGAACTTCTTGGGGCCTTGGCAGAGTACGACCCTAGGTTGATGCAGAGAGCAGCACCAAGTCGTGACTCCGCGCAGGAGGAGGGATTTGGGCACCGCCGTAGCGAGGCTGCACGGGGCAGCGCAGGCTGGTAGGAGAGCAGAGCCCCGGGACGTGGGGGCAGAGGGTGCGGTGAGGAGGAGGCCAGGTCTGGGGTGATGAGCGGTGGGGCAGGGGCTGGCCCTGGAGACCTCCCCAGCTGGAAACATGTGCCCCGGGACCGGCTGCAGAGATGCAGGTCTGGAGCTGGGCAGCACTTGCCTTCGGGGGCAAGAACGAAATTGTACCTGTCACTTCTAGAAGGTCCCCTCAGCGTTAACATCCCACGCTCAAAAGGGCGAGGATAGCAATGCCAGCTGTGCTGTTAGTAACACTGAGACTCTTTCTGTAGTTTTCATGCATTTATTTCATTTGGGTAATTGGATCTGGGGGGCCAGGAGCCCTTGAGGGCTGGCGCGTGCCCAGCTGGTGGCCCAGTCCTGGTTTGGCCATCCCCCGAGGCACCCTCGGGGACCCCTCTAGGGTCACCGACGTGGCCCCGGCCTCTTGTTGGCAGGAGAGGCCTCGGAGCTGCCGGTCCTCCTCTTCGGGGGTCGCCGTGGCCCCCCAGGGGAGCGTTCTCTGCCCCGGCTGGAAGCAGAGGGCCCGGGCACAGCCTCCCCTGGCTCCTGCTGGGGCTCTCCTTGCTCCAGCAGCGATGGCAACAGGCGCAGAGGGGTGGCTGCCGGGACCCCCACCAATGGCAGCGGATGATGTGCTGGGGAGCTCATCCACGCTGGATCTTGCAGGATTGCTGGAGGGGCCTGGGCCGGGACCGGGAGACCCTCCTGCTGGCCCAGCAGACGACGGGCCTCCCTGCGGCACCGTCGCACGGCAACATGGATAAGTTGTTGCACGAATGTCACCGTGAGGTTTTGGAGGGAGACCCTCAGCATCCGGACCAGCAGCTCTTCATCCATCCCGTGGTTGGTCAGGATGGCCATGATGGTGTCCTCCACCATGGCTGGCTCCGTCCGGTTGTTCCTAAAGATCTGCCTCAGCTTTGGTCGGACCCAGGGCAGCAGGGTCTCGAGGAGGGTTGGCTGTTGCCGGAAAAGGGTCACCCATTCCTCAGGCTGGAGGCCACCCACAGGGTGCCTGGGCACACCTTCTGCAGCCCATGGTTGGAGTGCTCCAGAGTGATGGAGATCGTTGGTGTCTGGGTGTCCGAGAGTTCCTTCCTCCTGGTGGATGGTGACTGATGATGCCACAGATGGTGTGATGGCATATTCCATGTAGTCATCATCTGCCCGCACTGAGTGCAAGATGGAGAGGATCCTCCTCTTGCAGAGGGGGCACTCGGGCTTGCTCTCAGCCCACCGCAGGATGCACGGGTAGCAGAACCGGTGGAGGCATGGCATCACGTAGCTGGGCTCCTCCCAGCTGTCCAGGCAGATGGGACAGCGCTCCTCCAGTCCGTGGCCATGCTCTCACTCGCTGCGGTGGGCTGAGGGGAGCTGGGGCTGTCGAGCGCTCCCTCTCACCGGCGCTGCAGCAGCGGGTGTGACGCTAGAAAAGGAAGAGAGGCCACAGTCGTTGGCTGGCCTGGGGAGGGGTGGAAGAAATGCCCAGGTCCCTCAAGAAGGAAGCCCTCCCAGCTCCCCAGGGTGAGGTTTCCCCGCCCAGCTCACCTCTGCTGCTGCAAACGCGCCTCCTGGCTGCCCCGGTTGCCTGAACCTGGCAGGGCTGGGGAAAATCCTCCAACGGCTCTGGGGTCGGGCACTGAGAGCTGCAAGAAACAACTCCCCGAGAACGACACCAGCACCAAAGGCCTCGCTCAGCACTCCAAACCTCGCCAACCACTCAGGTGGAGTGTGGGCACGAGCCAGCTGGCTGAGGCTCGGCGCCCAACTATAAGCAGTGAGGGACGCCTGGTCACAATCCATCGCTCGGGGATGTCACAGTCCATCGCTAGGTGACATCACGGTCCGTCTCTGCCTGGTGGGAGAGTGAGAGACAGTGACATCTCCTGAAACTAGAGAGGGTCAGGCTGGAGACAAGGAAGAAAAACCAAAATCCCTGTGAGGATCATGAAGCCCTGGAGCAGGTTGCCCAGAGAGGCTGTGGGATCCCTGAGCTGGAGGTCTTCAAGACCTGAGTGGCCCCACCCGAGCACAACTGTCACACGCTCATGAAGGGGTGATGCTCGCTGAAGTGCTGGAAGAGCAAGCGTTGCCAGTGGGAAATAAAGCAAAGGCTCCCACCTTTCACCAAAGGTGCAACAGCTTCCGGAAGGTTTGGCTTTCTAGTTTCACTTCATTCAGCAGCTTTCACAAACATTTATCTAGGTTGGAATAGAATAGTTCAGTTGGAAGGGACCTACAGCGATCATCTAGTCCAACTGCCTGATCACTCCAGGGCTGACCAAAAGTTAAAGCTGTTACAAAGGGCATGGTCCAAATGCCTCTTTTTAAGGCACTGACAGGCACGGGGCATCGACCACCTCTCTAGGATGCCTGCTGCAGCGTCTGGCCACCCTCTCAGTAAAGACAGGTTTCCCAGTATCAAGTCGGAACCTCCCCTGATGCAGCTTTGAACCCTCGCGTCCTGTTGCTGGATCCCAGAGAGAAGAGCTCAGCACCTCCCTCTCCACTTGCCCTCCTCAGGAAGCCATAGAGAGCGATGAGGTCACCCTCAGCCTCCTTTTCTCCAAACCAGAGAAACCAGTGTCCTCAGCCGCTTGGCATCCATCTGCCAAAGATGGGTCCTTTCCAAGCAGAGCAGAAGAAATGCCAGCACCAAGGCGGGGTGTGGAAGAGCGGGAGGAAAGCCTGTGCTGGAGGGCAGCAGTGTGGTGTCACCGTTCCCTGGCTGCTTTCCAGCCGGGCAGCCCGCCGCATGTGCTGGTGCCTGCCGTTGTCCCTCCCCAGGTGCAGGACTTTGCGCCTCTCCGTGTTGAAGTTCGTGGGGCTCCCGTACTCCTTGGCAGGGTACGACCCTAGGTTGATGCAGAGAGCAGCACCAAGTCGTGACTCCGCACAGGAGGAGGGATTTGGGCACCGCCGTAGCGAGGCTGCACGGGGCAGCGCAGGCTGGTAGGAGAGCAGAGCCCCGGGACGTGGGGGCAGAGGGTGTGGTGAGGAGGAGGCCAGGTCTGGGGTGGTGAGCGGTGGGGCAGGAGCTGGCCCTGGAGACCCCCAGGCTGGAAACCTCTGGCCCAGGACCACATGCAGAGATGCAAGTCTGGAGCTGGGCAGCACTTGCCTTCAGGAGGAACAGTGAAATAGTACCTGACACACGTAGAAGGACCCCTCAGCATTAACATCGCAACCCTCACAGCAAAAAGCAAAAAAAGGCAAACGTAGCAATGCCACCTACACTGTTAGTAACACTGAGATGTTTTCTGTAGTTTTCATCCATTTATTTTGTTTGGGTCATCAGATTTGGGGGGCCAGGAGTCCTTGAGGGCTGGTGCATGCCCCAGCTGGTGGCCCAGTCCTGGTTTGGCCATCCCCTGAGGCACCCTCCAAGGTCACTAATGTGGTGCTGGCTTCTTGTTGACAGGAGAGGCCTTGCAGCTGCCGGCCTTCCTCTTTGGGGATCGCCATGGCCCGTCATGGGAGCATTCGCTGCCCCGGCTGGAAGCAGAGGGCCGGGCACAGCCTCCCCTGGCTCTTGCTGGGGCTCTTCTTGCTCTGCAGGGATGGCAATGGGACCAGGGGTGGGTGTTGGGACCCCACCAATGGCAGCAGATGAGGTGCCAGGGAGCTCATCCACACTGGATCTGACAGGGCTGCCAGAGGGGGCTGGGCCAGGAACAGGAGACCCTCCTCGGGAGGCAGTAGGGCCAGGGGCACCCACAGGGCTTCCCTCCTGCCCTCTGGCAGCATAGGCACCCTGCCAGCCCAGCACACGGCAGGCATCCCTGTGGCATCGTCGCACAGCGACATGGATAAACTGTCACACAAATGTCACTGTGTGGTTTTGGAGGGAGACCTCCAGCATCCTGACCAGCAGCTCTTCATCCATCCCATGGCTGGTCAGGATGGCTGTGATGGTGTCCTCCACCATGGCTGGCTCCATCGGTTGTTCCCAAAGATGTGCCTCAGCCTCTGTTGGACCAGGGCAGCAGGGTCTCGGGAGGGTTGGGTGGCTGTTGCGGAAAAGGATCACCCAGTTCTCGGGCTGGAGGCTGCCCACGGGACGCCTGGGCACACCTTCCGCAGCCCATGGTTGGAGTGCTCCAGGGTGATGGAGGTGGTGGGCAGCTGGGTGTTCAGGAGCTGCTCCTGCCTGGCGGACGATAACTGGTGGTGTCACAGATGGAGTGATGACATGCTCCCTGTAGTCATTGTCTACCTGCACTGAGTGCAAGATGGAGAGGATCCTCCTCTTGCAGAGGGGGCACTTGGGCTTGCTCTCAGCCCACCACAGGATGCACGGACAGCATAATTGGTGGAGGCATGGCATCACAAAGCGGGCCTCCTCCCACTGCCCAGGCAGATGGGACAGCGCTCCTCCAGCTCTGTGGCCATGCTCTCCAGTCACTGTGGTGGGCTGGGGGGAGCTAAGGATGTTGAGTTGCTCCCTCTCACCAGCGCTGCAGCAGTGGGTGTTGTGCTAGAAAAGGAAGGAAGTCCATGGTCATTGGCTGGCCTAGGGAGGGGTGGGAGAAATGCCTGGCTCCTCAAGAAGGAAACCCTCCCAGTCCCCAGGGTGAGGTTTCCCCACCCAGCTCACCTCTGCTGCTGTGAACGCACCTCTTGGGTGCTCCAGCTGTCTGAGCTGGCAGGGCCTGGGATAATCCTTCAGCAGCTCTGGGATCAGGCATGGAAAGCTGCAGTGAACAACTCCCCAGTCAGGACGCTAGCACCAAGGTCTCACTCAACACTCCAAACCTCACACAAGTGTGGGCATGAGCCAGCTGGGTGAGGCTTGGCACCTGAATATAAGCAGCAAGGGATGCCTGGTCACAATCCATCGCTTGGTGATGTCACAATCCATTGCTTGGGGACATCACAATGGACCATCATTGCTTGCGGTGCTTGCCCAGCAGTTCTGTAGCACACACATCTGGGGTTACCATAACGCCACTGCCCACTCCCCCCATCTCTTGTCTAGTGCTTGGCATTGTTTTTTCACACCAGTCACCAAGGCCTTGGCCATGTCTTCAGGGTCCCGTGAGGTCACTCTGGCTATGTCAGGCATCTCAGGCACATAAGGCAAGAGGGTTCGTTTGGTAGCACCCTGTATGTCCCTTGGAGGCTGCAGGACACAGTCCACAGGCTCTCTACACCTACTAGCCAGACCTCTGGTCTCCCCTGCTTCCTCCCATGGGGGGTCAAAGGCAACACTTGGCTCCGTCTTGTGGGTTTTCTCCTATCTTTCTTCCCTAGCCAGAAGGTATAAAGGTGATCCCCTGTGCTCAACACCCATCAGGCCTTATCCAGGCACTGTGTCCTCTTTGGGGTCCCAAACAGGAGAGAGGTCAACAAACCAGAGAAGCTCAGGGGAGGCAAGGAGGGTCTATGGAGTTGGGGCTGGTTCAGCATGGAACAGAGAAGGCATTGGGGCACCTCACAGCACACCCTGGTGCCTATGGGGAAGCCATAAAGGTGATAGGGACAGGATCTTCGCAGCACTGCCTGGTGGGAGGGTGAGAGATGGTGACATTGCCTGAAGCTAGAGCAGTTCAGGCTGGAGATAAGGAAGAAAAAACAAAATCCCTGAGAGGATCATGAAGCACTAGAGTGGGTTGCCTAGAGAGGATGTGAGATCCCTGAACTTGGAGGCCTTCAAGACCTGAGTGGCCACAACCCAGAGCACAACTGTCACAAGCCTGTGAAGGGATGCCCTTTGAAGTCCCGAAAGAGAAAACATTGCTCGTGAGAAATATATCATAGAATCATAGAATACGAGGTTGGAAGGGACCTCAAGGATCATCTGGTCCAACCTTTCTAGGCAAGAATTTGCACGATCTAGACAAGATGGCACAGCACCATGTCCAGCTGAGTCTTAAATGTGTTCAGCATAGCAGAGTCAACCACTTCCCTGGGGAGATTATTCCAATGGTTGGCTGATCTCATTGGGAAAAATTTTCCTCTCATGTCCAATCAGAATCTCCCTGGGAGTAACTTGTACCCGTTACCCTTGTCCTCACCATGTGACTCCTTGTAAAAAGGGAGTCTCCATCTTCTTTGTAGCTCCCCTTTAAGGACTGGTACATGGTGATGAGATCACCTCTAAGCCTCCTTTTCTCAAGGCTGAACAAGCCCAGCTCTCTCAGCTGTCTCATATGGCAGGCTTCCCAGACCCTTGATCACCTTGGTGGCCCTTCTCTGGACCCCTCCAGCTGTCCACATCTTTTTTGTATAATGGGGACCAGAACTGTACACAGTATTCCAGGTGTGGCCTGACAAGCGCTGAGTAGAGTGGGATAATGACTCCTTTATCTCTGTTGGTGATGCCCTTTTTGATGCAACCCAGCATCCTATTGGCCTCCTTGGCCGCAGCAGCACACTGTTCACTCATATTGAGCTTCCTGTCCACCAGGACCCTCAGGTCCCTTTCCAAGGAGCTGCTCTCTAGCCAGGTGGATCCCAGTCTGAGCTGCACTCCTGGATTATGTTTTCCCAGGTGCAAAACCTTACACTTGTCCTTGTTAAACTTCATAAGGTTCTTGTTAGACCACTGTTCCAGCCTATCCAGATCTTCCTGCAGGGTGGCTCTCCCTTCCAGAGTGTCTACCTCCCCACTCTGTTTAGTGTCATCTGCGAACTTCATCAGGCTACATTTGATCCCGTTGTCCAGATCACTTATGAAGATATTGAATAGCGCTGGGTCCAATATTGATCCCTGCGGGACCCCACTTGTGACGGGTTACCAGATTGAAAAGAGCCATTTACCACCACCCTTTGGGTGCGGCCCATCAGCCAATTCCTCACCCACTGCACAGACCACTTGTCTAGGCCATAGTGCATCAATTTATCCAGGAAGAAGCTGTGGGGAACCGTATCAAAAGCCTTGGAGAAGTCCAGGTAGACGATGTCCACCGTTCACCCATGTCACCCAAGGAGGTCACTTTATCATAGAAGGCCACCAGATTTGTCAGGCATGATCTGCCCTTGGTGAAGCCGTGTTGGCTTTTCCAATCATGTGCTTCATTTGATTCGTGATGAAGAATTGTGATGTAGAATCATAGAATCATAGAATGTCCTGAGTTGGAAGGGACCCACAAGGATCATCGAGTCCAACTCCTGTCCCTGCATAGGACAGCCCCAAAATTCACACCATATGTCTGAGGGTGTTGTCCAAATGCTTCTTGAATGTTGTCAGGCTTGGCGCCGTGACTACCTCCCAGGGGAGCCTGTTCCAGTGCTCCACCACCCTTTGGTTGAAGAACCTTTTCCTAATGTCCAACCTAAACCTCCCCTGGCATATCTTCCTGCTGTTCCCTCGGGTCCTATCATTGGTCATCAGGGAGAAGAGATCAGCACCTGCCTTTCCTCCTTCCCTTGTGAAGAAGCTGTAGACCACAATGAGGTCTCCCTCAGTCTCCCCTTCTCCAGGCTGAACAGACCAAGTGACTTCAGCCATCCTCCTACAGCTTCCCCTCTAAACCCTTCACCATCTTTGTGGCTCTCCTCTGGACACACTCTAGTAGCTTTGTATCCTTTTTGTACTGTGGCGCCCAAAACTGCACACAGTACTCAAGATGAGGGCACCAGTGCAGAGTAGAGCGGGACAATCATCTCCCTCAACTGGCTAGCAATACAGTGCTTGATGCATCCCAGGACATGGGTGGCCCTCTTGTCTGCCAGGGCACGCTGTTGGCTCATGTTCAACTTGCTGTCGACCAGAACCCCAGATCCCTCTCAGTGGGGCTGCTCTCCAGCCTCTCGTTCCCCAGTCTGTATGTACATCCAGGGTTGCCCTGTCCCAGGTGCAAAATCCGGCACTTGCCCTTGTTAAACTTCATGCGGTTGGTGATTGCCCAGCTCTCTAACTTGCCTAGATCTCTCTGCAGGGCCTCTCTGCCTCGAGAGTGTCAAGAGCTCCTCCCAATTTTGTGTCATCAGCAGACTTTGGTAACAAACCACTGTGGTTTAACCCCAGCTAGCAACTAAGCACCACACAGCTGCTCGCTCACTCCCCCTTGGTGGGATGGGGGAGAGAATCGGAAGGGTAAAAGGAAGAAAACTCGTGGGTTGAGATAAGAACAGTTTAATAGTTGAAGTAAAATAAAATAGAACAGTTAAATAGGTAAAGCAAAAGCTGCGCACTCAAACAAAGCAAAACAAGGAATTAATTAACTTCCCATCGGCAGGCGGTGTTCAGCCATCCCTAGGAAAGCAGGGCTACATCACGCATAATGGTTACTTGGGAAGACAAACTCCATCACCCCGAATGTCCCCCCCTTCCTTCTTCTTCCCCAGCTTATATACTGAGCAAGACGTCATATGGTATGGAAGAACTCTTTGGCCAGTCTGGGTCAGCTGTCCTGGCTGTGCTGCCTCCCAGCCCCTCGTGCACCGGGCAGAGCATGGGAAGCTGAAAAGTCCTTGACCAGTGTAAGTCGCTACTGTCCTGGTTTCAGCTGGGATAGAGTTAATTTTCTTCTTGGTAGCCGGTATGGGGCTGTGTTTTGGGTTCAGGACGAGAACAATGTCGATGCTAAGTACGCCTAATAGTCGCTAAGTAGCGCTTACATTGGTAATAGGAGGGGGTAATAGGTAATAGGTTAATTGGTAATAGGGAGGGGTTGTGGGAAGGTATTTTTAAGATTTAGTTTTTATTTCTCATTATCCTACT
Source organism: Theristicus caerulescens (assembly GCA_020745775.1). Classification (NCBI taxonomy): domain Eukaryota; kingdom Metazoa; phylum Chordata; class Aves; order Pelecaniformes; family Threskiornithidae; genus Theristicus; species Theristicus caerulescens. The sequence continues at coordinate 47,469,059 of CM036583.1, read as the reverse complement.
CTGATTTGATTGGTAATAAATTAAGCTAATTTCCCCAAGTCGAGTCTGTTTTGCCTGTGATGGTAATCGGTGAATGATCTCTCCTGTCCTTATCTCGGCCCACGAGCCTTTTGTTATATTTCTCTCCCTTGTCCAGCTGGAGGAGGAGTGATAGAGTGGCATTGGTGGGCACCTGGCATCCAGGCAGTGTCAACCCACCACATGGGGCAGTCCCCAATATCAGTACAGACTAGGGGTGAATGGATTGAGAGCAGCCTTGTGGAAAAGGACTTGGGAATATTTGTAGATGAAAAAATAGATATGAGCCAGCAACATGCACTTGCAGCACCGAAAGCCAACTGTATCCTGGACTGTATCAAAAGGAGCCAGAAGGTCAAGGGAAGTGATTCTCCCTCTCTACTCTGCTTTCATGAGACCCTCATCTGAAGTACTGCATCCAGATCTGGCATCCCTAGCACAAAACAGACATGGACCTGTTAGAGTGTGTCCAGAGGACAGCCATGAAAATTATTAGAGGTTTGGAACACCTCTCCAGTGAAGAAAGACTGAGAGAGTAGGGGTTATTCAACCTGGAGTAGAGAAGGCTCTGTGGAGAACTTATTGCAGCTTTTCAATATATAAAGGGATCTTATCAGAAAGACAGAGACTTTTCACCAGTGCCCGTAGTGACAGGACAAGGGGTAACAGTTTTAAACTGAAAGAGGATAGATTTAGATTGGATATGAGAAAGAATTTTTTTACAATGATTATAGTGATACACTGGAACACATTGCCTGGAGAAGTTGTGGATGCCCCATCACTGTAAGTGTTCAAGGTCAGGCTGGATGGGATTTTGAGCAACCTGATCTAGTGAAAGATGTCTGTGCCTGTGTCACAGGGGTTCATCTGGATAATCTTTGAAGGTCCCTTCCAACTCAAGCCATTCTGTGATTCTGTGATTCTACAAAAGCAGTCCCTTGAGAAAGAGATTTGAAGTTCGAAAGTCTAACATAAATAATTTGCCAATCAATTAGGGAAATTGCAAAAATCCATACTATTCCAAGTTTTATCTTCCTTTTCCTCTTCTCTCCAATATGAAATTTGTCAGCTTAAGGAAAAAAAATTCAAAATGTAACTTTGGTCCAAACAGGTCAGGGCTACTTATACAGAATATTCTGGCCTGTGCCCAAAATACAAGCACGTTTTGCCTAGATCTCCTAGGCTTGCAAAGACTCCTCTGCATCCTTCAGGGTATGTATTTCTTTTCATTCCTTCAGGCCTGGGAAGACCTGCTCTCTCAGTTGTGCAGGCACCAAATGGCACTTGCGTCACTTGGAGGAGTGGCATCTGGTAATCAGCTTTCCACTGAACAGGGTTCAATACAAACTACCCAACAAACTCAGGCTGCCATGGGAAACAAACATAGGTCACTTGGACAGCCTAATTTTAAGGACATTTTGGTTGGGGAGGTGGGATTAGGGAAAAGAAAGATACTGACTAAAGTGCTAGACAGCTTCCTCTTCTACAAGCCAGAGCAGCACATCTTTAGTCCAATATTACATCATAGAAGGCCTGTAATGTGTCATAAGAGGCAAGTATTACGTGATTCCACTTCAATAAACATAAAAAAGGTGCCTGCAGGGAAATTAAAATCTGTAGTCCTCCTGTTTCATGAAAAATTTCACTGCTGATAGAAAATCTTACACAGAAGTAGAATCTTTTACTGAACATCTGCACCCTCTTCTAACCTTGGTCACATTTACCAAGGACGATCATCATACTCGCCTCATAAATATTTACATAACCTATAAAAATGTTTATAGACTCACTCTCAATTCCAGTAGCATCTTAGAATACATTCTGCAAAACATCTTAGCCCATTTAGTGCCCTGTAGCTTAATGGCTAGCAGTGTAAATTCTTGCCAACTCTAAAAAATACAGATAAAAGACAACTGAGCAGTACAGCTGTGCCTGTCATCAGAAGAGCATAAAGAGTTTTATCCAGATGATTCCTCTGAAGACATTTTGACAGTCACAATCCCACTTAAGAAATGCCCAGACTCATATACTAACTATAGTTCCATCAATAGAGAAACTGACCAATTATAACATGGAAATCCTTAGGAAAAAAAGAACAGAAGTGAAATAATATTCACTTAAGTATTGTAAAAATAGAGCTAACTGGTGCAACTCCTAGCATGCCTGTGGGAAGCTGACCAACTTCCTTGGCTTCAGAGCTGCACAATCAGTCTGTTAGCCCTGAAAACTTAACATCGCTTTTATAGTGCTAGAATATCAATAAGTATGGGTCACCATAGACAGTAGTTTTGCTCCTGGAACTGCTGCCAAGAAACTTGCTCAGTAAACGCCAAGTCCTTTGACACAAATCCTTCATAGTCCTATGTGAATGACCATCAGCAATTTTGAGAGAGAAGAGATTTTAAAAAAAGAGGAGAAACTAGGAAAAACAAAAGTTTTCAAAACAGTTTATCCCAAATTAGACAATGATATGTGAAAAAAGAAAGATCTCTGTATTATTATTTTTAAAGTGAATTAAGAGAGCATTATAGCAGTAGCTTATGAGGCAAAGCCTATGGAAGTCAAGTTTAAGACTGGGATGGTATCTTCAAGAGATATCAGGAGGTTAAATATATAGCTATTAGACAACTTACTTTGCACAGCTGGAGCACTGCTGGACACAATCTGACTGTTGTGTACTTCATTATTAAGAACATTTAAGAACAATCTATATTATTTCTTTTAGTTGCTACAGTTCAAGTTAAACATAGATAACCTAAAGGCTAAATAATTCATTTGCAATTTCTTTTTTTTTTTCTTAATTCATAGCCATAAATCACACCAAACAAAAGAACATTCATTTTAATAGCCACAAAGTGCCTATTCATGCCTCATCAGCAGAATGGAAAGATTAAGGGTAGCCAGCCCTATAATTAACAAACACAGCAATTGCCCTGATTTTCACATTTGTTAGAAGCCATATTCCAGATGTGCTCAAAATTAATGAAACACTAGTTAATAAGTGTACATCAACATGCCCTTCTAGTCTAGTTTTTTTCCATAATACCTCCACCTGTTGCTATATTCCTGCATCTTTCACTGAGTTACTGGGATGTATTTTCACTTCTGTACAACCTGTCAATATCATCTTAAGAATTTTTTCTTTCTGCTGTGAAGATCACCCACAGTTTCAGTTCAGTACCATCTGCTATACACCTTAGGACTCCCAAACAAAAGCCTTTTCCTTCAAAACAACAATCATTTGAAGGCATAAAATTCCCTACTGTGTTGGTATAATTTGGAAAGCATCACACAATCACAGATTTCCTTTAATGTTTTTCCACAGTCTTACATTTACCTTTTTTTCCTTCATTTTTATTAGCATTTTGAGCCAAAGCATGCTAGATAGAATTGCTCTTTCTTTACCTGCTGATTTGAAGGTGATAAAATATGAAGAAGAGACAGCATAAGGAGAGCATGTTAAATTTTCTGTGCTACTGATACTCTGTTGTTCGGTTGTTTACAAAGAATGGCCACCTTTCTGGAAACCTTTGTCCTCAGTTCTCCAGTTTTTAAGGACAAGGAAAAAGATAAGCGTAAATTCTGGTGCTGAACTGGCAACTGGTTTGAAGACAACTGAGTGAAGACAAGGATAGGTAAATTATTTTTTATGTGCTTTGAAACAATGTTTAGAAATATACTCAGGTTTGATCTGTCTGAAAGGAAATTATCTGTTTCAGAAATTTCCCTCAAGTTTGAAAAAAATCTTTCACAATCCTCTAAAATATTATAAAAATGAAGAAATAAAGTATAGTCACATTTTCAAAAATGGTCCTGAGGCAGCTTTAGCATGGCTCTGGGCTAAGGCAACACTAAGCCTTGTGGAGCCAGAGGCTCAGCACCTGTGTGTACTTCTGATAGTGGTACAGGTACATAAACTGTATCTAAACAAGTGAGTTTGCACCAGAAACACCTAGCAGTGATTGCACAGAGCTTTATATGATAAGCAGGATAAACCAGACTGTGAAAGGACTGATTCTAGTATCCAAGGTGGTTCAGCTAGCATTTGTTTTTTCTACAGTCTGCACTGTAAACCATCCACAGACAAACTAAGGGCTTGGAAGCTTTGCTTAGTTTTCATTAGTACCCAAAACATATCCTAGTGTTGTATCTGTGTGCATACAGAGTTTTTGCCTGTTCCACAGTTCAGCATTACAGAGCACAAATACTTACTAGACTGCACTGCTGCTAAATTAGCAGTGTTGCCAGCACACAGCACTTCAAATATCCCACACACCCACACAATTTCATTTTCTTTCATTTGCTTATTTATGCAGGAAATTACTAAAGGAAAAATTAAATGAAAATTGACTCCTGCTTTGCTGAAAACATAACTAGATTCCTGATTGTTTTGTCAATTCCTGACTGAAAGGACACTGTACTTTTTGTAGATTATAAAAAGGGAAGAGCACAACGATTATGAATTAATGCATTGTTTGAGGAGATATGACTGGCTGAGCTGACCTAGTCTACTTGAAAATAACCAGAACTGTGGTTATGGTCCAGCAAATGCACTTCCAAAAAGCCAACAGTAGTGAAGTGCATTTGGACACAACATGCATAAAATCATAATAGCAAAATGTACACCAGGCTTTTTTTTTTTTTTTTTTTATGAATACCATAGATGAACACAGTTTGATCGAAAAAGTCAATTACATAAAGTTCCAGGAATCACTGCACAGTAACTGAAACCTACAATAAGGTCAAACAGCTAGTATGAGATGACAAAATTATCTGTTGGAAATGATTGCTCTAGATTTTCCCAGTTATCATGGTGTAGAAGTAGCAAAGATATTCCTCATTGGTTTTTTATTCTTTTTGGTTGGTTGTTGGTTTGTTGTTTTGTGGTTGGTTGGGTTTTTTTGTTAGACAACAACTTGGCTACAACACAGAATTAAGAGTTTTGTGCCTAATATTGATCTGCGCCACATCGCATACAGGTTGGTAAGTCTCAATAAGAATCATAGAATAATAGAATGGTTTGGGTTGGAAGGGACCTTAAAGATCATCTAGTTCTAACCTCCCTGCCATGGGCAGGGATAACTTCCACTAGACCAGGTTGCTCAAAGCCTCATCCAACCTGGCCTTGAACACTTCCAGGGAGGGAGCGTCCACAACCTCTCTGGGCAACCTGTTCCAGTGTCTCACCACCCTCACAGTAAAGAATTTCTTCCTAATACCTAATCTAAATCTACCCTCTTTCAGTTTAAAACCATTACCACTCGTCCTATTGCTACACTCCCTGATAAGCAGTCCCTGCCCATTTTTCCTGTAGGTCCCCTTTAAGTACTGGAAGGCTTCCATAAAGTCTCCCCAGAGTCTTGCCTTCTCTTCTCTTCTCTTCTCTTCTCTTCTCTTCTTTCTCTTCTCTTCTCTTCTTTCTTTCTCTTCTCTTCTCTTCTCTTCTCTTCTCTTCTCTTCTCTTCTCTTCTCTTCTCTTCTCTTCGCCATAAATTTAAACATAAAGTAGAATTTGTCTGTGTTAGACATGCACACGTAGAAATATATTAAACAATCAGCTTTAAAAAGAAGAAGTCATTTTATCTGCAGCTTGGTTTGCAGCAAAACAAATATCCCTTTGATCAGGCATTCAGTTTGCATCAGGCAATTTTAAGGCATATGAAAAGTAATTTTATAGCAAATTCATAAATTTGACAACTTAGTCTTCACAAGAAACATGGCAAGAGTTTCCTTGTATCCTTTCCAAAGGAAGCAGAAGTACAAACAAGGGATCATTTTGTTGTTTTCCTTTCCTCTGCCTCCCTTATCCAAAAGATGTAGGACATCTCTAGCATACAATTGTAAACAGGAAGAGGAAAGATTTCAACTAGAACTGAAACATTCCTTCCCTGAAACCACCACAGGAGTCTGAGTGCCATAGCTCAGCTTTGTTTCTGTAGCCCTGTTCTTCTAAATTTGCTGTAGGTACACACATTGACACTACTGGATCTTCCTCTTTTTGCTAAAGAGCCTGCTACATGTTGTTAAACTCTGTTTTGTAGAGCTTCTTCATTTTTTCCCAACACTTTTTTTCTTATTGCGGTATCACTATATCTTCTAGCTTAATCTTGCCCATTAAATGTTTCATCTCTCCTTGGAGCTTTCAGCCTATAAAGCAGGAACATAGTGAACTACAGACTTGCTTCATTAACGATATTTACAAAGCACACTACTTCCAGAAATTGTCTGGAAATAGATTTCGGTTACTTCAGACTTTCCAGTTTGGGGTTGTTCTTTTTGTTGGCTTGCTTTTTCCCAGGAGATTCTTCCAATCTGTTCTGAAAGGAAACTTTGGACTAATGGCAGGGAAATGGAAATATAAACTAATGCTGAAATTTAGCACTACTGGGGACTGAAAGCTTGGGGAATCAGCAATAGGAGATAAAGCATTTAGCTCCTAGGTCATTTTTTAGCTTGCAAAATCCAAGTCAGCAGCAAGCCTGGAGAAGCTGCAAGAAAGTAATGCTTGTATTAAAAGCACACAGGTTGCACAGACAATCCAGTTTCCTGACAATCCAATCAGTGCCCAGTAAAGAATACCCCTATTGGATACCATAACTGAAATGTATACCCTTGCTGCAGTTTGACAAAGATCATTGGGCGACAAAGGATGGTTACCTCCAGAGCTCTATTCTCTGTGACAGAGTCAAGGTCCTATAGCAGGTTGTGATCTGTACACGGATTTTGTATTATAAGAAAGAAGTCAGGAAAAGAATTATTTTGGATTTCTTGTAGCTTGCAATAGAAGAGGGAAATCAAACACTGCTACATTTTCATTACTGATATTTGCCTTTTGAAGCTGATAATTAAGTCAGTATTCATGAAATAAAATTTCTAGAAATATACATGTATTCCATATTTGACAGAAGTGCTGATGAACTAAAGAAGTGTTTAGATATCATAACTTTTCAAAACCAGTTTCCCTTCAGCAGTGAGTTTTTTAAAAAGCTTCAGGACTTAACAATTCACCATTTAATTTGAAGACTTTTGAGAAAGCAAGTTGCTGCCTCATGCTCTTGAAATAAGTTGCAGCCTTGTGCTCTTGGGCAATTTCATAAATATCTGTGGCCCTTAACATCACTTGCTCTTTATCTTTCACTTCTTGTTCCAGGGCAGTAATATGCATGCTGTGTTGATTCAGTAGTTCTTTCTTTTCATGCCATGAGTAAATTTTTTTCTCTGAAGAGAAATACTTCTTGTTTAACCTTCTGATATTCCTATTAAATGAAGACACAGCAGGAGATAGTAGAGAAATAGTGAAATTGCATGTTAGAATCAACAACAAAACAAATTGTCTTTAATGACTACAGTTGAAAGCATTCAGAAAAGGAGTGGGGAGGGAATTAAACAGAAGACACTTTGGTCTTCTTTGTGGAAAGAACGAACTTTTTTAAGTTTCTGTGTTACACTATTGTCTATCTTGAATTTTCTTATAACCCACTAACCTTTGTCTGGTTCAGTGGAAACTTTATAAAAATGCATCTTACTTTCAGCCACAGTGCCAGGAAGAAGCATGGGATGCTTCAGCTCTATGACTCTGCAACCGCATTTAGACCATAAGTTTTTTTGGTACACATATTACACCTCCTAAGTAGAGCGTGAACAGGGGCTATACAAGGTATCAGTTTAAAACAGTAAACAAACTTATTACCTATGAAGCTTCCCTGGAACATATGAGGTTCTCATACTTAGCATCTGAAAGCGACTGTTTAAAGCAAAGAATATGCTAAACCAAATTTTCATTTATCTGAAATGGAATATGTGTTAATCTTTAAATCTCTGTATAAATTGAAACAGTTATTTTTAGGTGGTAATTCTCCCTGACCTCAAAAGTCACAAGCAACCTTGCACAAATGCAAAACAGGTATGCACAGAATCCTGTACACAATAAGGCATATCATCATGCTGATAAAGCACCAGTCTCATCATTGAATTGATGGAGACCATAGTAGCTGGCTACATGATGGAGAAAATTCCATAGAAGAGCTTGAAGAACATTTGAAAAACAAAAAAAAAAAAGAAAACCTAAAAAACCACAAACACAAAAGATAGCTAAGTTAACCTGTGGCTATAATTAATGCTTGAAAACATCAATTTGCTTGTTTATTTTCTTTTTTGCCAAGTTAAAAATATGGAAATCTTTTCTAAAGAGAGAGCCACCAACAGAGTAACCAATTCATTTTATGGATTAATTCTGCTAAGAAAGCAACAATAAAAGCAGGAAACATTTCTTTTGTGTCAGCTTCAGCATAAATGTAGACTGTTCTGTCACGTGCCTTTGGTTAGTCTGGCTCCTAGTACAAATAAGCGCTTGCTGAAAGCAGAAAGAGGAGGCAGAAAAAAAATCCTTTTACTAATTGCAAAAAAGTCTTTCTCTCTGCTCAATTAAAATTTAAACTAAGTGGAATAATTGTACATATGGCATGCATAATAACAACAGCGATAACATCCTGTTCAATTCACTGTAATGGAAATCTACTACTGCTGCTAATGATATATAATAGCACCAAATTAAAAGAATTGAATGAAATAACAGGTAAAAAATACAGTCCCTCAAGAAGTCTCATGCAAGCAGAGAATCAGTATCTGACAGGACCTCAGAAAATAAGCTTATGACTGTAAGATGGAAGAACGTTTAGCAAATAAGGACCACCTTCATTGCACAGGCCTTAGTTTCCTAGTCTTTTGAAAGAAAATTCTCCCAACATATAGGGCCCAAAATTCAATTGCAACAGCGCCAGATTTCTAAGCTTCATGCATTCATGACTCCAACACAGTAGGAAAGAACTACAAATTTTGAGTCACATCAGATTATATTGAATATCGTGAGCTCTATGATTAAAAGACACATAATTCAAAAGGCTGCTCATGAGAATCTGACACCAAACTTTATTGCAACTCTTGCTGACGTGCTAGCAAAAATAGCTGTAATTCTGCCACAGATAATATAATAGTTTTGATTGTTTGGAATATCAGTACGTATATCAAAATTTTCAGCCCATTTTGCAAACCTAGGCAGTTCATTTCCAAACAGAAGACCTCAGTTCCTTGTCAATGAGAATGCTCTGAAATGATACTCACTACAAAATTAATGGATATCATCAATGGACATATCATTCCTCAGTATCTGGTTAGCTGACTAGTGTGATTATGTATCCTATGCCATATGGCCCAGGCATGTCAATATTTTCTTCCTTGATGTCCATTCTCATTTTTTTAAGCCTGGTAATACAGGTTTTAGAAAAAGCTGATGATCTTTGTCTCTTAAAACACATTTCAACTGATTTAAAACCTACTTAATTGTATTTTTTAATAGAAAAAAAAATGTTTTAAGCTACTAAGACACTATCCCATCCACAAGACAATTGACAAACATGATCATAAACTGTTTTTAATCAGTATTAGATAGCCTCTGAAAAACCAAGAGTTTAACTATAGTTAGATGGGTTGTGAGAAAGAATAAACCATTCATACAGCATTTTTTATTAGATTTTCCCATCACTTTTCACAATGTGATCAAAACCTTTTTATCTGTTTAATGATTTCTAATATTCAGACTTCTAATCACATCAAAATTGAACACTTCAACTTCCATAAAAGGATTTTATTACAACTCATAGCCAGCTAGCATCCAAGCTGTAATTCGTTGGTTTCACAGAATCCTCTTTTTCATACTGATCATTTAACTCTAATTCTATGTATACAAAACTTGTTGCCCTAAACTTGATGTGATAGCAATTTCCTTTTATTCTTATTACCTCTTTTATTTTGTTCTGGAAAGGTTTTTTTTTTGTTTTGTTCAAGACTTTTGATATACAAAGTAGTTGAACTTCTTCAAATGCACTACATGGTCCTCCAGACTGGAGGTCTGAAGGGAGGGAGAGACGAAAAGAAGAGAAGAGAGAGATGGAAGCACCAAGACATCAGCCAGTCAGTCTTAATTGTTTAGGTTACTGTCAAGTCTTTATTTTTCTTCCTCTTCTGAGATAGTGATTTCTTCTTGAATATAAGTTTCATTTACATTTCTGAGGCAAAGAAAGACATAGTAGGCATGGAAACAAAAAGTTCTGGCATGGCTTCAGGGGAAAGAGTCTGACGGCTGTAGCCAGTTAATGTGGAAATATCTGATAGACACTTCATGGTTATTCGGAAATAACTATCTAATAATTATGCAAATCAAACCTTCCTCAGTCAGAGTGCAGGGATTTTCATAATTGAGAAATAAACATACAATTAAGGGTCAGTAGTGGCACAGCATCGAGGTACTTGAGAGGAAACAGTTCAGTATCATATGTATTTAAACCAAAAATGTGGAATAATTGAAAGGAATAGATGCAGTATGCTAAGGCTAAACCTACAGAAATATGAATCTTATCAAAAATTTCATTCTATGCATCAGAATAAAGTACCAATCCTCAGCTGCTGAAGACCTGCACAGCTTCACTGATTGAAATGGAGCTACACCAGTTTCTATAGCTAGAAACAGAGCACTGGTAAAATAAGTCAGTGTGCTGTGCAATCAAGAAGATAATGACATGAAATCAAGGAAAAAATTCTTAGAGAATTACAGAGATTTTTTTCAGCTTCCCCTGCATCATGAAATGTGGTTTGGAATTGGGATTACCTCTGATGTTACGGAGACTTGATCGATTCCCTACCAGTATCAAAGCTGCAAGTGCTGGCAGCATCCTGGTCTCCCCCGTTCTCTGCTTGTGCTACACACCAGCATCCACAGGACTTGTATCGTTTGGGCTTAGTGGCAGATGTAAAAAATTTTTGCTTTAAGAAGACACGATTAAGTAATTTAGTAATATCTTCTGGTATAATCTTTCTCTAGCTACAACAGTAAATGCCTGGCCCATTTAGTTTGATTTTAAGTTTCACAAATGCATAAAAAGAAAGTTTGAAAGATAAATACTATTTTTACCTGCATCACAGTATCCTTTCATTAAAAGAAAAGAAAGTGCAAAAAACACAATAGACCTGCCACACTTGTCCCAACATTATTTAAATTTTTTTAAGAGACTAAAGCACCCCTCGGTACAGGCCCCACAACGTTGTATGAGCTAATTTTCAATTAACTACTGAAGGGTTGTATGATCTTCTGCATATCTCTTCAGACCCTGAAATTATGGACCTCAGTTCCTGTTCATGACATTCAGATTTTTCTTTTCTTTCAACAAGATCCTCATTAAGGTTTTCCAGCTCAAATATCCCACTTTCTAAATTATTTAGTTTCTTGCCAAACATTGTTTCCATCTCTCTTTTGCTGTTCATGCTGGAATTGATGCTACCCTTGAATGTCAAGTGGGAAAAGGGAATTAATGAAGTCATGTAAACATGTCAGATTTTACAGACACTTCTTAAACTGACTAGTAAAAAGAAAGCAAAGCATGCCAGACTCAAGATAGAAACAAGATTAAAAAAAAACACACATATACTCTGTATTTGTTCTTTGGGACAGGGAGCTGATGGGACAGGGAAAGATTGCCCTGAGTGAAAGATGACAATTAACCTTTGTTGGCACCTCATACATTATATCACCAAAGCTACAGGGATTCCCAGTGTGAGAAAAATGGCTTTGTCCTTACCATTAGCACTTTTTACTTTTCTGTTGAAATTTCTTGAATGTACCTAGCCAATAAAGAGGTCTGTCCTTTTGTTTATTTCATTGTTTGTTTGCTTGCTTGCTTGCTTTTTTGTTTGTTTTGCAAAACCCTAAATAAACCCACAGGATGACATCTGTTTATTTAGCTGAAATATTTCTAAGGGCAACTGAAATAATATTGTCATGTCAATTAACAGCATAGTGCCAGGTTAATCATGTTTATTTACTCTATGAAGGCTGCTTTCTACTTGTTGGGTTACAGGGAGTCTTTTTGAAAGTCTTTCTTTTGCTCTGTGCAGCTTCTCCTCCAATACACTGTTATTCCACTAGCAATTAAAAACACACAACACAAAAGCATCACAGAAACTACATTTATTAAACAATTCAACCGAAATGTGTGAGTGCTCTCATTTGTCAATATATGAAACATACACTTTACAATTATAAACTATTGGTTATGATATAAATCCACTATATCAAAATACATCCGTAAGGCAGGCTCTGAAAATATAGCAAATATAAACAAAGGAATGGTAGAAAGAGCCACAATAAAACAGAGAATGTGGACCATACACCATATAAGGTACTTTATATCAGCACTGATTTTGAAAGGAAAATGTTTGTTTTTTTTTTAAATTGAAGCAGCTTTTTTTTTTTAATAGAAGGAAGAATTTAAACACATGAAAGACATTTTGATCCCTGTTATTGAGTTCTGTCACAGTATTTTCTTTTCCCACTGGCCTCATACTAGCATTTTCCAACTCATGTTTTCATTATACCTATTAATCCTACTAAGTGGAAAGTTGCTGTAGTAAATTTAGTAGATGCACTAAAATCTACTTTCACACTCATCTGAAAGCTGGTATAAAACACTGGCCTTGTTTTCCTTTCATTCAAGTTGGTTTAAAAAAAAAAAAATAAAATCAAGAACTGAATCAAAAAAATTCCCTTCTTAGTCCTACAACATGCATGCAGTGGCACAGGAACCCCGCAATTCACATATCCACACAAACAATGGCAACATAACAATATGACTTAGCTGCTATGCTAATTAAAAGCTATAAACATTCTTCTCCTCTTGCTTTTAATATTGCAGCAGATTTTGCACACCTTCTTAGTAAGTACATGGCATCAGTGGCAATACCAGGCTGCCAGACAAAGGAGAAAACCTCCACAGCTCCAACATTAGTAGCAATCCAGACCTTCACAGTAACGTATGGCAGAGACAGTGCAAGTGCTGGGAACTAACCCTAATGAAAGGACTTTAAATCACACATTTAAGTTTTTAAATGAAAAAGGAAAGCTACTTTTTGACTTTGTGGTGACTTTCTGGCTAAAGTTTTAAAGATGAGCAAGCTGTGTGAGTGATTGGGTTTTACTATGTTTACACATGCTTACGTATTATTCAAAACAGGAGGTGTTATAAGCTGAATTAAGAAGCCACAGCATAGCAATAAAAGATAAGAAATAAGAGTACATTATTAAAAGCACTTAAAGGTATTAAGACAATCTCTGGAGACAGAATGTCACATTTTTAACAGTCAAGCAGAGGTATCTGCACAATTAGTGTCTGAAGTCTCACACAACACCTCTCAGTTTTCCACCTGCAAATATTCTGCAGTAGTTACTGTTTGTACAATTTTGGGGCTGTTTGGACAAGCAGCTGGATTGTAAGTGTCTCTTTTTATCAGTAGGAATCTTTTTCCAGAAAGTATTCTACCAAGGTTGAGCAGGCCAGTCCTAAGTATCCTGTAAAGCAATTGGTTCAAAATGGGCCTGACTATATGAACAATAAATACTGAGAAACGGCAATTTTACCTAGCTAATGTGCTCTGAACTAACATTTGGCACCTGCAGTGCATTGGCTGATGAAAGTATAACTTTAAGTACAAATTTGGAGACCTTGCTTCAGTAATTAGGAATGTTTCTTAAGGTTTAGAAAATAAGCAGTAAATCATGTACAAACAAAGACAAGGCAAACTACATCAAACATCACAATGTAATGTGATGCAAAGAGCCAGAGCCAGCCTCAAAGTTCAGTGCACACCTCCACATGTGTGTGTTAAGGATGACTTGTGGGTCTCCAGCCTACAAGGAGCATTTCAGTGGTGGCTGAAATAGGAGAAGCTTTCCTTTGGTGAAAGTGAAGGGATATAAGATCCCTCAGATGTTTCCTAATTTGAGCTATTTTTATCAACTGTTAACTCAAGATCTTTAGCACATTTTTAAGAGCTCATCCTGAACATCATAATCATGATGGTCCCCATCTAGCTGTTGTACATCTACGACAGAAGCATATGTTTATTTAATTAATATAAAGAGGTCACCTGTACAGAACACAAACTCATCTGATAACTGAGGAAGAAAAGTTACAGAAAACTCCAGTGGCAGTAAAATAAAAGTAAAAGCCTCAGCCTTTGGACTTAAAGTAAAAGTAGCTTTATCCTTCAGTAGACAAAGAAGAAAGCTTAGTTGCAATGTACTGTAAAGCATTCTCTGTACAGGCACAGACATTGCAGATGACCAAAAAATGACTGCCCATTGCCAAAAGGGCAGGAAGGAAGGAGTTGAGAAAAGATGTGTGTTAGCATATGGAAAGAGAAGGAGGAGAAAAAAATCAGGTCTTTAGCACGGCACTGGTATGAGGACAGAGCAAATAAGCACTGTAAACCTGAATTACAAGAAAATGCAAAGGACAGAGGAAGACAAATGTGAGGTTACGATAACAGATTTGCCTACATAAACTGAGATCTCTATACTACATAACCAACATTTCGATGTTGCATCTTCAAAGAAAAATTTCCATTTCCTTTTTGATAACAACTCCCAGCAAAATAATGAAACTGATCTTAACAAAACACTTGATTATCTTGTTCCAAAATGCATTGCTGTAACAAACTGATGAATTTCTGAGAAGTGGAAAACTGTACTGGATGTCCTTGTTATTTTTTAGTTGGAAAGGAAAAAAAATCTAATATTTGACTGACTAAGAAAATTCATTCTGAAAAATTGAGAGTCCATAAAATTAACATTTCTAAATGATATTTGTATTTATCACTGTACTGGGTCTGGCCAGGGTGAAATTTACTTTCTACATAGCAGCCCTTAGGCTGCTGTGCTCTGCATTCATGGCTAGAATAGTGCTGGTAACACACCTGTGTTTTGGCTATTGCTGAACAGTGTGTGCTTGCATAGCATTAAGGCTTTCTCTCTTCTCCCTTCTACCCCTGTGAGTAGGCTGGGGGTAGGAAAGAGGCTGGGAGGGCACATATCCAAGACAGCTGATGCAAACTGGCCAAAGCGTTATCTCATACCGTATGACATCTTGCTCGGCAATAAAAGCTCAGGGAGAGGAGAAAGGAGGGACCTTTGTGGTTCTGGCATTTGTCTTCCCAAGCAACCATTGTCCTTGCTGAGGCCCTGCTTCCCAGGGAGTGGCATCTCCTAGTGGTGCATGAATTTCTCATTTTGCTTTCCTTGCACATGCAGCTTTTGCTTTTCTTATTAAACGGTCATTGTCTCTATCTGCGAGTCTTCTCAGCTTCCTTCTATTTTCTCCCCATCCTGCAAGAATGAGTGAGAAGCTGGGTGGGTGTTTGGCTGCTGGCTGGGGTAAACTCAACACATTCATTTCATGATTTAACATGATCTTTTGCACTGTCCATTTACTTTAAGATCTAATCTATGTTATTTACTTTCTCTGATTAAAATATTCACTGGAAAATCCTGAAAATACTTTTTCCTCTTCCTTCCCCTTTTTATTTCCCTGGTGAAAAGTATGTTTGAAAATTTTAAAAATACAGGATAATTCAATGAGACAAATGAAACAACTATGCATATCTTTGACCACACACAAAATAAATAAGGATTCTTAAACAGAATTATAAGACATTTCATTTTGACCTTTTTCTGTATCGAGGGTGGCAGAAGGCACATGTTTAAGTTTTGAGAAACATTTAAAAGCATCCATATAGACTTTTTACAGTATTATAAACAAGCACAAGGACTTACCTTTGACCATAATTCAAAACTCTTTAACAATATCATCTGAATTTAAGGTAGAATATTTCATAAGGAGAACATACTAAACATGAACAATATTTTAACAGTCATTGCAATAGTATCCCTTTTTTTTTTCATAAAACTTTTCCTAAAACAAAAAGAGGCCCTTCAAAATTAAGCACATTTATTTTGCTTCATTGTAAATGAATTGATGAAGTACTTGTGGAAAGCTGAAATTGAGAAGATGGAAACTAGCACAAGTTCTTCGAGGTAAGGAATTGGTTAAAGTGGGAGTCATGTGGCTTCTCTTCAATCATTTCCAACATGATGAGAATAATCTAGATTTGTCAGTACACAACAGTGTGATAATAAGTCACCAGTGCAGGACAGCCGTAGAAAAACACATTTTGCTGTGCACCTGGCAAAACATTAATGTTGCTGCACACAGCGGTGCTGAAACATGTATGTAATTCAATGTGCCACTTTAGTGGTCAATAAAAAAAAAAAAAGGTTATTCAAAACAACCAAAACAATCATACAGAGTAAAGCTCCTAGGATCAGTGCAAATACCATGAAGGGAGAGCAACAGATCTTATCAGAGAAAATGAGAATGGTTTAAAAAGCAACAATGTTGCTGCCAGCATGCATTAGAGAATTATGTATGAGGACAGGAAAAAAAATCTATTTAAGTCCAACCTTGGTACAAGACCAAACAAATACCAAACAAATACTGACTGGACAAAAATAAGCAGGGAGAAGGAAGTTTCTAAGTGTCAGAATACAAGTCTTGACAATAGCATTTGAAAGCATTGCTAACATATGAACTCAGGAAAAGAGTAAGGGAAAAAGCTCCTGCAGTTTTCATCTGGAACATGCCAGTTTGCAAGAGAGAGTGTTATGAGCATTAGTCATGAGCAAAGTAGGCCTGAACTTGAAGGATATGCCTTCCAGTCCTACACATCAAAACACCACATTGCCTGTAGCACAAAAACTATAAAGGTCTTCTAGAAATAACAAACATGACAAGATGAGATGCATTTCACTCAATTTTTAAAACAGCTTGCTGTTTCTTGAAGAAAAGGAAAACTTGTAAAATGTTAAAGATGTCACGAACGGCAAATCTTTCAATATGCTCAATGAGCAGTCAACTTATTCAACACTCAGTTAAGATCAAGCAATTAAGTCTAGAAATACAATGAAGAATGTGGAAAATCAAGTTCAAACTTCATCAGCACATTCTCTTAATGACTTGTAAGTTTGGGATGACATCTCAGAGGATATTTTTTTAAAAAAACAAAAATCATTTGGCATTAACACCTATGCTGGTTTACAAAAACAGTGAAAAGAAAAACACTTTCAATAGCCTGCCAAAGTAGATAACAGAAACTGCTGATTTCAAATAAATAGAGCACTTTTTCTGCCACTATCTACCCATCTAATTCTGTCACTGCTTTCTTTTGATATCTGCACAACTCTTCACCAAATATATTAATATATTAATTACATAATAATAATATCAAATTATAATTTCCTTTGTGAGGAAGAACTACTCTTTCAACATCACAAATGGCAAGAAAAAATAATAGATTTCTAAAACAGCTAAAAATATGCTGAAAACATCTGTAAACTTAGCAAAAAATGAAAATAGATCTGATCTAAAAGGCATGGTTGAAACAAAGACAATATTAATCTAAATTTTTTAAAACTGTCAAGAAAAGCAATATGATAACCTTGTGAAACGTATACACCCATGACATAAGTCAGGCTACATCTTATATTACATTAAAGCTATAGTAATTAGCACATTGTACTCACCTGCCTTTTTGCTATCATGCTATAATTTCTGCAAAACTTTCCATGTAACTGGGGCAGGGGGGAAGTGGGAGCAGGGGGTTGCTCACATTTTTAAAAACAAGTCTTAGCTTTGAAGTTAAATCAGCAAGCTTCAAAAACCTCAGGGAACAAAAGTCACCAAGACTGGTACTTCCAGTATTCTAACAAAAGGTGGCTTCAACAGTGTGAGACACTCCACTGAAGCAAGAAAACAGAGGATACCCACTTGTGGGGCAGTGGGGTCTGTAAGATAGTTTGGCTAGAAATCAGTCACAGGGTACTTACATTAGGAGTTACAGTCACTTGAACACAGGAAGAACCTAAAGTCTGCAGGATATTCATACCTCATGAATCTAAAGACATAGACCTGAAGGAGACAGTAGTAGCAAATGCGCAAGCCAGAGGGAAAGTGAAATATTTGTGCAGCTCCAGAACTGTTCAAAATCATCTGATCAGTTGCATGTAATGTAACCATGATACTGTAAATTTAAACTTACTTCTTAATTTTGTCATTTTATATAAAAATTCTGGGGGAAAAGAAAAGCCCTACTTATCCACCCACACAGTGCATTTGATAGCTTGTTCCACAGTGATGGATGTTTCATCTAGATACCTTAAACTTATTTATGCTGCCAAATAATCTCTTTCAATCAATTTCATTGTTACAGTGTACTCACTGCTGTAGGCTTCTTCCTTCAACAGTTCTACAAACACCTGATTAAAAAAAAAATTATGTAAACATAAAATTCATGCTATTTTCTTTAACTAAACTAATCTGGACAGACATTAAAATGCAGACAAGTGTCTAGCCTAAGGCTTGTTAATACAAAAGACATTAATGTATATGAGCATATGTAATTTCCTGAAAATTTCTACTATAACTTCAGAAGTCAAAGTAGATCTTGGGAGCCCTTCTTCATTGGCAAAGTGCCACTGATTTCCGAGGCATGAATTACAAGTAATCAGAGTAATCACCCCAATGCCAGATAGCTTCCCTTCTAATAAGCCTTTCTACATCTAGAGTATGACAAGGCTTTAAATTAAGGTGCTAGACATTACAGTAATCTTCAGTAGCAGTAATACTGGGGAGGAAAATCTCTGTGTTCTACAGAATACTTATTAAATGTGATTCTTAATAATTTGATCAAAGCCTCTCTCAAGCAGTTGTGAAAAAAGGAATAATAAAAGTATGCAACACATATTTGTATACCTCTAGGCTACAACACAAATCCCAAGGATAAGGCAGACAGCGATACACCTAGCATTTGTGCTGCACAACCCTCTTCCAGCAGCTGCATGCCAGTCCTGGGCATACATCTTTTCTTCAACCAGGCAAGAAAAGGACATGAAATGCCAACGAACTGAGGTGACAGCAACCTGCTCTCCCCAGCTTGTGCTACCAGTGCATGTTGCAGAGCCTCAACAAGCAAGATAAGATAAGAGATTTTAGGATTAGCGGGTGGGCTGGAGCTCTGTTTCATGAATGTGGGGAGGTGGCTAGGGACAGGTAGCCAGCCTCCCATGGCAGGGAATGAGACAGGGCAAGGTATAGAGTAGGAATAGGCAAAAGGGGCTGGAGGCTGCTACCTGGCTCCTACACATGGCAGTAGCTGTCAGCTCTGGTTCCTCGAGCCTGTTCTTTGTTCATGCTGCTTGTGGTGCCTAAATCTGTCACATTTAGGAATCTCTGAACCAGACCAGAAAGCAAGTCTCCCCTGCACTCTGTTGTCATTTCCTCAGCACTCCACTGTCAGGCAGAAGACAGCAGAGCAGCTAGTTTTCTTGTCACCACAGAAGTCATCCAAATACACCACTTCTCTCACTACCTTCCCTTACAGTCACTGTCTACACTCTCCCCGTGTCTCCTACAAACGAGGAGCAGTCGGCATCTGGCTGAGCTGGAAAAGGTCTTGTCCTTGCTCTTAGCACTCCTCACTCTGCATCTGTGTGTGTGACACAGCTAGAGTAGTAAATGTCCTATTCACTTTACAAAAGACAGAAAAACTGTACTAAGCCATGAAATTTCTACCAACAGATGTAGTTGCCACCCTTTCTATGTACAAGTACAGCCTGCTGTAAAATTGAAATGGAAATCTCATTCCCACAAAGATGGGACCACAGAGATTCAGGATAAATTTCCTTCCCTCTGTCCAGACTGTACTACTTCTTAATATAAAGATTTTTTCAAAGAAATCTGGCTAATTTGTATCCTGACGCAACACAAAAGAGAAGGAGCACCTAAGTCTTCTGGGCTAAAAATCTGTCTGAAACCTTAGCAAACAAAGCTCATACAAGTTTGGAGGCATGCTTTTTTTATAGACCACTGGTAAATAGTAAGTTAATAAAAGCCTTTTGTGCTGAATGTAGAGTTTAAGCTACCATGCCTAGAGCAGATGGCAGTCTTTTTTGCAAGAAAGAGACAACCTATGTGACTGTGAAATGTGGTACCTTGTCCAGCATCCTTCTCAAAACTGCACAGGTCTTACAGCCTCTACTGTCCCTGCACTGCAGTGCTTCTGCTACCTAGGCAGTCCTTGTTATTTACCAACAGATGCTGAAATTTTAGCTACAGAAATAGCCAGATAAAACCAAATTCTAATTATCTGGCTGCACATTACTTTTTGCCACAGTTGTTGCTGCATCTGGACACAAGCTTCCAGGATGCTCCTTTTGGTCAGAATGAACACAAAACATTTGTCCAGGGAGTTGTTTAACAAATAGTTTTATCTCAAGTTCTGTTTTTGAAATGTAGCTAATGTTGCAGGTTAGAGATGAAAAACATTAAGCAATGCAAAAAAAAAAAAAAATCTTTTTCTTAAATTCAGGTGTATTCTAAAGCTACATAATACACAAGGAATAAAATAGTAAGGGTGTCATGTAGGGTGAGGCAAGCCAAAAAGGTAAAACGAGGAAAAAACATATCTGATAAAGCCGTTTGATAAGGACTAACCTTGACTGAAATAGTCAACACAGTTTCAAAATACAGTAGCTCATCTAGCCTTCATTAAGCTGTTGGTTTTATTCCGTTATTGTTGGGTTTAGTTTTCATAAAAATAAAAACTGTGCTCACATTTGGAAAGATCTACATAAGACATGAAGCTGGAGAGCTAGAAAAATAATCAATTTCTGAATAGAAATTTGACAACTTAGCCAGAGCAATTATAGGGAGGAAAGAAGGGCATAACTCACACCCAAATTCCAGTGTGTCTTTTAAATTAAAAAGCTTTTTGAGGTATTCCAGAACGGGCTGAGAACCCTCTGGACTTGGAATAACACACATGTTTATGTATTGCAACATTAATAAGAACGGCAGGTCATAGGTTCAACAGCCTTCCGGCATTTTTCAAGGAACAGATCCCAGCAAAAACTTCCACTTTTGTATCAGAATAAAGAGTGGACCATTTTTCCCACTTGCCCAAGAAATTATATCCAAAGAGACTGAAAAGAGAAATGGTTCCAACTATAGTTGCTAGAAGTTACAATACATTTTGAAATGAAAAGGTAGTCCTGGGAAAAGATGTAAATTTCTGATACTTTCTGAAACTCCTCTTTCATGTATCATGCAGCAATTATTTCTCTAACAAACATTTACACCCCCTAAAACAAGAGGTGCCCACAAAACATGTGAAAACTTTGAAGCCTCAGACCCCTGTAATGTATCAATACAAATTAAAACCTTTCCAAAATACTGAAGCATACAGTTATGCCTTCCAGACAACAGAAGGTTACTCATTTCATTCAGAAACACTAAGAGAAACACCTCAGTTCTGCAACCTTTTTGCACTTTCCCTCTCCCAAAGCTTCAAGCTTCCCCCTCCAATCACATCATTTGTCCTGCAAATACCTCGTATTGCCTCCTAGAGATTTAGAGATAAAACAGGAGAAAAATGCCATAAAACTGGAGGATCTTAAAAAAAGTGACCCTTGCACTTTGGATTGCAGTAATACATTGAACCGTGATTTGAAAGTGCATACATATCAGTGTTTCTTTCCAGTCTCTGACCCTTCATGCCATACTCAAAATTAAAGCCTTGAGTTTATAAAAAAAAAAATGTTGAAGACACAAGAATATTCACCAGTTTTCCCCACATATAATCTATAAAATCAGTTTTGATTGAATTAAAAGTTCCAGTGGAAAACTGCTGCAGAAATGTTTATCTCCCTCCAAAACAAGTATAGGAATGATCAGTGAATTCTGTTCAGAGCTATCATTGCTCAGTCAGTGGTTAGTCTGCCTTGGGTTTTCTTTGTTTCTCATGTTTTTATGTCTATATGTGTTTTAAATAGGTCATAAAGGATTCATTGTGAGCTTTTGAGGAAAGGAGGTAAAACAATCAACCAGTTATGAAAGGCCTTGAAAATTTGGAACTGCCCAGAGCATGAGGAATGGAGTACAATTCCCAGAAGACTGCATGTAAAACACAATTCTTAAGTACCACAGATGTGGCTGACATTTTGTTTTCCAGAGTTCATTCCTATTCCCATATTACAGAGGTGCCAATTACAACTGTTATTCTGATAGTTCACAGTGGCACTTCCCATGTGTATCTGTTACATTGATTTTAAATAGATCACACAATATCAGGAGCCAGGTCTAACTAGATAACCTACAGCTCCTTCACAACCTGGTTGCTAATGTGGCAAGGCTGTAGTTTGGTGAACATTTATTTCAGAGGTAATGCTGGAGTTTCTTTCAGAGAAAATGCCTTCCTAAGCCCCTTTGTGATAATAGATACAGTCAAACAAACTGAGGATCTGATCTGAATTAAAAACAACCCACAAAAAACTTAACCCACATCAGTTCCCTGACGGGGCAGAAAGCAATATGAAGAACGAATTATGCTGACACCACCACGAAAAGAAATGACTGTCAGACTCTGACCAGGATATCTTATTAATGCCTTCAGAGATTCCCTCTGAAATTGTCCTCCCCTTCACTTAGTCTTTTAGATTTAAAATGACTTTACTTACTGACCTGAGCCTGTCAGTGCTCCTCATATTTCAGACTGGATTTTAAACACAGCCAAGAAGCTTCTTTTTTTTTTTTTTTTCTTTTTTCTTTTTTTTTTTTTAACACCAAAAGCAACAAGCTCTAACAAAAGCTGTAGCATCCCAGCACACCAAATGAATTGTTCACTTAGACACTTGTTCACTACTTTTACTGGAAAGCCCTGTAGTACTAATGAGGAAGAAGGGAGTATTGTAAAATGCAGGACATTTGGCCATTTACTGTGCAGTTGACATCAGTTTAGGCTAACAGCAAATAAGATGTAGTCCAGAGGTCATGCTTTAACAGGAAATCCAGGACTATACAGGCCTTCTCACCATGCAGCACCAAGGGGTACACAACAGAGGCCTGAAACATTCCCACAAGGGTGCAAAATGACAGTATTATTGCAAACTTCTGCTGAATTTCCTTACAGTACTCACACATATTAATCCAGAGATCTGATGCACAGTACAGCGATACTGGGTTCAGCAGATATAGAGGGAAGCAGTTCTAGCACAGAACAAATTGCTCTGTTTATTGAAGTAGCTTGTAATATCCACAAATGATGATGAATGTCAGGCAGTATTCACTCATGACTTAAGATATTATTTCAGCCTAGTTCTCCTGACCACTACTGCATTATAGAAATATTCAGTCAGGATTTACACTCAGGGTGTCAGAGTTGACAACACAGCAGATAACACTCTTCCATTAAACCTGCCATACGGAACCTGCACCCAGGCCATACAAACAACCTTTCATTATTACTGAAACATTACAGCTGGAATTAGCCACATGAAGCAAAGCAGCTTTCAGGACACCTATCCTGTCCCTCAGTCGCAGAATTGCTGAAGAGGGAAGGGACCTTTAGGTGTCACCTGGTCCAACACCTGTGCTCAAGCAGGGTCATCTAGAATAGATGGCCCTGGACTATGTCCAGAAAGCTTTTGAATATCTCTCAAGGATGGAGACTCTACCACCTCCCTGGGCAACCTCTGCCAGTGCTCAGTAACCCTCACAGTAAAAAGTGTTTCCTGAGGTTCAGGAAGAACCTCCTGAGTTTCAGTTTGTGCCCATTGCCTCTTGTCCTGTCACTGGGCATCACTGAAAAGAGACTGGCTCCATCTTCTTTGCACCCTCCTTTCAAGTATTTATATACATTGATAAGGTCCCTCTGAGCCTTCTCTTCTCTAGGCTGAACAGCCCCACATCTCTCAGCCTTTCCTTCTATATGAGATGCTCCAGTCCCTTAATCATTTTGGTGGCCCTTCATTGGACTCTTTCCAGCATGTCCATACCTCTCTTGTAATGGGAAGCCCAGGCCTGAACACAGTACTCCAAGTGTGATCTCAGCAGGGGCCAAGGAAAGGGGAAGGATCACCTCCCTCGGCCTGTGGCAAGACTCCTCTTAATGTAGCCCAGGATACCATTAACTCTTGCCTTCTTGTGGCAAGGGAACATTGCTGACTCATGTTCAGCTTGGTTTCTACCAGTACCCCAGGGAAGTTTCTGCAAAGTTGTTTTCCAGCTTGGCAGCTCCCAGCCTGTACTGGTGCCTGGAGTTGTTCCTCCCCATGTGCAGAATGTTACACTTCTCCTCATTGAACGTCATGAGGTTCCTGTCAGCCCATTTCTCCAGTCCATTTCTGCAGCCCATTGAGGTCTCTCTGGATGGCAAGACAACCCTCTAGCATATCAGCCACTCCTCCAAGTTCTGTGTCATCAGCAAACTTGCTGAGGATACACTCTGCCCCATCATCCAAATCATTAATGAGGATGTTAAACAGGATCAGACCCAGTATTGAACCCTGGGGTACACCACTTTTTACTGGTTTCCAACTAGACTTTGCACCACTGATCACCACCCTCTGGGTCTGGCCATTCAGCCAATTTCCAGTCCACCTCACTGTCTGTTCATCCAGCCCATACATCAACAACTTGTCTATGAGGATCTTATGGGAGACAATGTCAAAGACCTTACTGAAGTTCAGGTAGACAATATCCACTGCTCTCCCCTCATCTACCAGGCCTGTCATTTCAAAGTAGAAGTTTACCAAGTTGGTCAAGCATGACTTCGTCTTGGTAAAGCTATGCTGATGGGTCCTGATGATTTTCTTGTCCTTAATGTGCCTAGAAATGGTTTCCAGGATGAGCTGCTTCATTACCTTTCCAGGGATCAAGGTGAGGCTGACTGACCTGTAGTTCCCTGGGGATTCCTTCTTGCCCTTCTTGAAGATTAAAGTAACATTTGCTTTCCAACATTCTTCAAGCACTTGTCCCAGTCACCCTGATAGATAAAAGATTATTGAGTGGCCTTGCAATGACATCAGCCAGCTCCCTCAGCGCTCATGGGTGCATCCCATCAGGGCCCATGTACTTAGGTATGTCCAGTTTGCTGAAGTATTCCCTGACCTGATCCTCATCCACCAAGGGTGTATCTTCCTTGCTCCAGCCTTTCCCCCTGGTTTCTAGGACCTGGGATTCCTGAAGGTTGGTCTTGCTAGCAAAGACTGAGGCAAAGAAGGCATTCAGTACCTCAGGCTTTTCCATGTCCTATGTAAAAGTCCCCACCCCATTCAGCAGTGGCCCACATGTTCCCTAGTCTTTCCTTTGCCATTTACATATTTATAGAAGCCCTTCCTTTTACCTGTGACATTCCCTACCAGTTTCAACATCAGGTGGTCTTTGGCTTTCCTAGCCATGCTTTCTTCTGCATGCTTGGACAGTGTCTTGTTATTCCTTCCAGGTTACCTGTCCTTGCTTCCACCTTCTGCATACTTCTTTTTTCTCTTTGAGTTTTGCCAGGAGCTCATTGTTTACCCACAAAGGCCTCCTGGCATTTTTACTTGACTTCTTGCTCACTGGCATGAATCACTCTTGAGCTTAGAGGAGGTGATCCTTGGAGATCAAACAGCTTTCTTGCCCCCTTACTTCTTCCAAGGCCTTATCCCATGGGACACTTTCAGGCACATTCCTGAAGAGGCCAAAGTCTGCTCTCCTGAAGTCCAGAGTTGTGATCTTGCTTTTTACTCTGCTTCCTCCCCTCTCAGGATCCCAAACTCCACCATCTTGTAGTCACTGCAGCCAAGGCTGCCTTGGACATTCACATCCCCAGCAAGCCTTCGCTTGTTTGTGAGTATGAGGTCCAGCAGAGCACATCTCTTTGTTGGCTCCGCTATCATTTCCGTCAGGAAGTTTTCATTGATTTTCTCCAGGAAACTCTTGGATTGCTTATGCTCTGATGTCTTGTCCATCCAGCAGAAACTGGGGGTGCTGAAGTCCTCCACAAGGACCAGGGCCTGCTAATGTGAGGCTGCTTCTAGCTGTCTGTAGAAGGCCTCATGAACTTGTTCTTCCTGATCAGGTGGCCTATAGCAGACACCCTCTACAGTGTCACCCGTACTGGTCTACTTGTTAATCCTTACTCATAAACCTTCTGTTGGCCGCTCATCCATCCCCAGGGAGACCTTCGTGCATTCTCGCTATTCTCTCACATAAGGGGCAGCTCCACCTCCTCATTTTTCCAGGCTGTCCTTCCTAAAAAGCCTGAATCCTTCCATTGCAGCACTCCAGTCACACAAGCCATCCCATCACAAGATCACAGCCCTGCAACTGCACACAGATCTCTAATTCCTCATGTTTATTCACCATGCTGTGTGCATTAGTGTGCAGGCACTTCAAAGAAGCACCTCAGCATGCTGATTTCCTGGAAACGGTCTGGGACTTTTCCCCGTAATCGTGTCTTGTAGAGAGTTCCTTGCTTACACACAAATGCTTGAGCCCTGTCTTGTGGATTTTGTTCCCTTTCACTCACATTGCTCCAGTCCTTTGTATGTCAATGCTGTCCATCACTCCTTCACAGGGCTGCTAGTAACTCTCTCCCTCTCCTGTCATTCCCAGTTTAAAGCTCTTCTTACCAGACCAGCCATCCTGCTGGCAAAGATACCCTTGCTCCGCTTAGTTAGACGGATCCCATCTCTCCCAAGCAGATGTTTATCCTCAAACAGGGTCCCATGGTCATAGAAACCAGACCCAGCTGGCAACACCAGCTCCACAACCAATTAACATATAGTCAACCTTTTCCCAGCAGGACTGAGAGGCACACCACCTGGGTCCCATAACCCTGACTATCACCCCCAAGACTCTTATAGTTACTTTTGATACTCTTGAGGTTGTCCCTGGTAGTATCAGTCATGCCCACATGGGAGAAGAGCAAAGGGTAATACAGAGTGGGACAAGCCTTAGCAGTCTCTCCACAACATCCTGGATCCACACACCCAGGAAGCAGCAAAAGTCTTTGGACAACAGGTCAGGTTGGCAGGTGAGAGCCTCAATCCCCTGCAGCAGAGAGCTGCCCTCCACTATCACTTGCCACTTCCTCCAGGTTATCCTGCATGGTTCAGAATTAGTCATCATGGTTGCTTCACTTGAAATCACACCCATTTCCTCAGCTTCGAGGGCCACAAACATGTCCCACAGCTGCAAGGCTTCAGGTGTGTTGTGGTTTAACCCCAGCCAGCAACTAAGCACCACACAGCCGCTCGCTCACTCCTCCCCCAATGGGGTGGATGAGAGAGTCAGAAGAGTAAAAGTGACAAAACGTGTGGGTTGAGATAAAGACAATTTAAGAAATAAAGCAAAATCTGTCCACACAAGCAAAGCAAAGCAAGGAGTTCATTCACTACTTCCCATTAGCAGGAAGATGTTCAGCCATGTCCAGGAAAGCAGGGCTCCATCACACGTAATGTTTACTTGGGAAGACAAACGCCATCACTCTCAACGTCCCCTCTTCCTTCTTGTTCCCCAGCTTTTTATTGCTGAGCATGACATCATATGGTATGGAATAGCCCTTTGGCCAGTCTGGGTCAGCTGTCCTGGCTGTGCTCCCTCCCAGCTTCTTGTGCATCTGGCAGAGCATGGGAAGCTGAAAAGTCCTTGACTAGTATAAACGTTACTTAGCAACAACTAAAACATCAGTGTGTTATCACATTATTCTCATCCTAAATCCAAACCACAGCACTATACCAGCTACTAAAAAGAAAATTAACTCTATCCCAGCTGAGACCAGGACAAGGTGGACAGGAGTCTTCCTGCTAGTTTGTGATGTGCACTGGGATGAAACATGCAACATGTTTTTAACAAACCGAGGAATGGTTAAGTAGCAAATATCAGAGTGTTAATTTGATATCATGTCTAGAGCATTAAGTGACAGATAGGCAGGAGAGAAAAGGAATATAAATGAATCCCCTCAGCCAGGATATAGTATTCTCTATTAAGAACTTCTAACCAGCATGCCAACACCTGTTATACACATAGCACATGCCAAATGCTGCAACTGATTCAGGGACAACCCAGTTTAGCAGTTGATTGTCAGTATCAGGTAGACAACAAGCTCTTGAAAATTACATGCCAATTTTTTTTTTTAATTTGTAGGAGAGATTTCTAATATGAACTTCTGATTTTTTATTTGTTAGATAAATAAGAGAGTGAAAGAAAAAGAAAGAGTAGGAAAGGAAAAGACAGGTGAAACAAAGTCCTGAAGTTTTTCCCCGTTAACCCTGAGCCTGAAAGCTCCAGGTAGTCTGTCTTAATACAGTATAACCTTACACTAGTCTAAAGTAAGAGGAAAAGGAACTACAGGACATCTTTTGGGCAGAAGCTTTCCTATAGCAAGACTTTCCAACATATGCAAAGCCTACTTATAGCATAAAAGCAGATATATCCTAATCATTTTCAGCCATATCACAGTATTGTCAATGGTCACTTTATTGCAACTAAAACTACTTCTTTCTCTAAACCCTCATTCCTGAAATCATGTGCTACCTTAAAATGCCAATATGTGCTTTGACGTACAGCTCCCATAGCTATAGAGAAAGGAACCCTGGTGATATGAACCTTTTTAAAATGTAAAAACAAAACCAGATTTACATTTTAAAAAAAAAAGCAAAGCTCAATCTCCTTTAGCTATCTGGTTGTATTAAGCGTTGCCACTCATAGTTTCTGCAGTTGCCAATGTCTAACCACTGAACTTGGCTTCTCTGAATGCACTCAGAGCAGGCAGCTGACATGCTCTACCTCCCTGGGGCCAGGGCAGCAACACAACAAACTTGGGATCAACTTATTTCAAATCTTTATCTTGACAGAAAGTTATACAGATACCACAGGTGTCATATCATTGCAGTTTGTAAACCAGCAAATACAGAATAAGAATGAAACATTGAATAACCTTTCATACCATTCATAAACCTGTAGGAAGTCTGAAAGAAATATGTTGTGATCTTCCTCTGTGCAAAACACTGCAACTAGTGTACACACAAAAAATCTGACACATCCCAGGCACAGACAGCAGCTTCAGTAGCTCAGAGGAGCACCACGTGTATTTATCAGCATAAGGCCCTACAGTGTAACACACTGTTTTTTCTAAATGTATTATTTTATGTCACTACATAATACACAGGGCCAAAGGCTGACTCAGCCTCAACTTGTCTCGACCTGTGTAACGAATGAAAAAGAAAATGTAATGTTGTATATGTAAATCTGGATTCAAACATTGCTCTTGTATAGCCTAAAACTGATTTTTAGTTCTCTAAGCTGATATCCTTCCTTACCGATCTATTCACTATGTTTTGACAATTAAGTTAATTAATTAATA
This sequence comes from Theristicus caerulescens, assembly GCA_020745775.1. Taxonomy (NCBI): domain Eukaryota; kingdom Metazoa; phylum Chordata; class Aves; order Pelecaniformes; family Threskiornithidae; genus Theristicus; species Theristicus caerulescens. Next base: position 47,439,917 of record CM036583.1, on the reverse strand, counting down.
AATGTCACTGTTGATTTTAGAAAAAGGGTAGATGCATTAGTGGAAAATAGAAGCTCTGAACATAGCAGAGGCAATATGTTTAAGATGTAATTGCTTTTTCGACATAAAATGCATCTTTACTAAGATTTTGCTAGCCTCAAGTAGTTATGTTGCAGTTGGCAACAAGAAAACAGAAAGTTCCAGGGAGAGGTAAGAGATAGTAATGATCCTTTCATATTAATGCCAGTTGGCACACAATGAAAACACCATGCAGATCCCCTATTTACACTAAACAACACCCATAGCTGTTAATGAACCAGTGAAGTGAAGAAGAGAGTGAGCGGTAGGATAGAATACAGTCACAGCTGGGATCAGCCCAGGTTGCAGATTCAGCTGTTGAAAAGAGAGAAGACTCTTCCTGAAATGCTCATCATAGAGAAGAGTTACCCGAGAAGTACATAACCAGAGTTATGCTGAGTTACAGTTCTATTTATTAGGACTATGAGGCCTCAAAATCAGAAAAAAAAAAACAAAACCTACTTTCCAATCTCCTCCCATCCTCTATGAAGCAGGAGCTAATCTGTAGGGAAATCCTCCACAGACCAGGACCTAGTGGCTACTTAAATCAAGTCACGTCATCAAGAAAAGAACTTTCCCTGTTTTTCATTTTGCTCGATGCTTCCTTTGCAGAAAATAAACACAGTAAAACAGTTCCAATATTGTGTAAATGTTCAAGGGGAAAAAAAGAATATATTGCCCAGTGTTAACTGTAAATTTTAAATCAATATCTGATGCAAGACTACGTTATTCCTAGGTACTCATTAATTAAGTTGCAGGTTATTTGCTTTCATTATAAATTTAACTTCCTAGCTTATACTTTGCTACTCTTAAAAATAAGGCCAAAACAATGCAGAACAAGGAAAAGGAGCACAATCAAAAGTAATTATCTGATTTACTTTTGTATATAGAGTCAGTGAGTACTCTACAACACATATTTCAATTGCTCCCAGTCTTGCTGTTTTTGAGTAGCAGCTACTTGCAAAGCAGAAGGAAAGTGTTGAGTTTTAGGAAGTATAGTATTTGACAGCTATTCACAGTCAATAAGAATGCGGTACACAACACATGCATGTTGATTTTGCAGCTCAGAAGAAAAAACACATTGCTTTCCTCTAGGTATCTAAGTATCCAACATCAGAATCTTGAAAATAGCATAAATTGCCTTTAGTACACACTATTCCTTTCATTCATAAAATTATTCACTTTCAAAAATTGAAAAAGTATGCAACATGCCAGTAATAGAATTCTCTTCTCTGGAAGTTTTGGTTTTTAGTGAAAGACAACAGTTTATAGTAAAATTACTAGTAAACCAAGTTGGGTAGAAGAACAATACAGTTAGAACAAATTCAAAATGAGGTGTCTTTTGACACACAGATTTTGTACTGTAATGGATGACACTAATAAAATTATATTTAACAGTATGTGATAAGTATGTTTTCGCAGTATTTTTACTGTACAGGACACAGAAGTAGAACTCAAATGCAGTTATGCTGAACTTAGGACTTGCAGTTATAGCTGACACCCACTGGACGTCTTAGGTGTAATAGAGACAGTTGTACATGTACACCATCTTCCTCTTAAACAGAGGTACTTGACAAATTCTGTGACAAATATAATCCTTTCTTTCTGTGGATAAGGTTTTATGAAGTAATATGTTCTACAAGGGCTAGGACTCAGCCCTGCAGGGATGTACTTGGGGATGCTGGTGAATGAAAAATTGGACATGAACCAGCAATGTGCACTTGCAGCACAGAAAGCCAAGCATACCCTGCATCAAAAGAAGCATGACCAGCAGGTCAAGGGAGGTGATTCTCCCCCTCTACTCTGCTCTGGTGGGACCCCACCTGGAGTACTGCATCCAGATCTGGGGTCCCCAGTACAAGAAAGACATGGACCTGTTGGAGCAGGTCCAGAGGAGGGAGTTTTTTGAAACTTTCTTTTTATCTCAGGACTTGCTTAAAATCAGCATTAACACCTAGAGATCAACTCAAGAGGGTTTCATTTTGGATAGTAATATAGCTGCAGGAGTTTGTGACTGGAATAAATAACACACCTAGTACTTACAAATTCTCTTTTTTCAAAAGAATGAATGCTAAAAAGTTAAAAAGGAAAGAAAGCATCAAAAGCAGTATCTTTATTAAGGAAGTCTTGAGGAGGACATCCTTTGTTGCTTTGCTTTTTAAATATGACTGACTTAAGTGATACTCTACTGCACAAATCTGGATATAGCTCATCTATAATAAAAAAGCAAGATGTAAATATCATTTCCCCTAACTGCACTCATAAGTTTAGGACTATTTAAATTCTCTAATTTGAGTCTAATTTGAGTCTAAATTCCCAAAGTCTCAAGTCTTTTTAGATTAAAAAGTATTGATTTATTAAACAAAAAATATATGTAAAACTAGAGTTCTGAAACTCTAAAGTATATACACTTACATAATTATATATAAACAGATTATTAAATAGCAAGCAATATAACTTTTGATCCAGCAAACTCATTCTTATACAACTTGGAAAACTCCAATAAATGTCCACAAAATCCTGTAATCTGAAACCATTAATAGAAGACCTTTATCATCATTTTGTTGATTGCATTTGTTCACGCTGCTTAGTCCTTAAAATCTTATTTAATACACTGCTATATTATGAGATTGCTCAGCACAGAAGTTTCAGTCACATCGGTACTTGAATTTGCGAACAGGTAAAAGCTTATAATATGCTTGAAAAAAGCAGCAGAATTGCTACAGCTTCTACATATAAAGTTGTGGAAACTTATCCAAACTGAAAATCCTGAGGAGGACAATTTTATTGAAGAACAGAAAGTAAACGAAAACAACTATGTATGTGTTTGCACTTTAAATATTGTAAAGAACTAGGTGTGTTCTTTGGCCTTAAGAATACAATAGATCACATTCATTTTCTAAATTAATCCTTCCCCTCCTATAAAATCAAATCTCTTTTTAAGATGATGATTAATGTTCCACTGTTTCAGCTACAATGTCTTCATCCAGAGGGCATCTATGCCTGTGTATACTTTATTACAGTGAATATTTACTTTCACCAGGTCTATATGTAAATTAGTGGCTGTTGCTGTGGATTTGAAAATAAATATGTTGATGTAAAAGGTGAAACAGCATCTTATGAAGGCTCTACTACTCTTTGTTTTGTCTGTAGTTACTGGGAGCAACTACAGTAACAAATAAAAGAATTCATTATGATTTTGAAGCACTTCTGGCCATCTATGGTTTCCAGTGTTTTCTATTCAGGCAGATAAAAATAGAGTTATTCTGACATTCACTGGTGATTTAGAGATTTTTGATCTTCAGAGCTGAAGACTAAGTAATACTTTGGTAGTGTAGGAAGGAGCAGAATCTGTGAAAAGAGAAAAAAAATACATCTCAGACTTCAGCTATGTAATCCAGCACAAATAAATTGAGCCCTTAGCTAGAAACAGCTAGGTTTGGTTTTATTTCAAAGGTACTGTACAAATGATCTCTGTGCTGTCTTTCAGAAATTCTTCTGGCTCATATTATACAGAGGCTATTCCTTCTCCAGTCTGCTTTTCAAACTCAGGTATTGGCATAATGTATAGCACAAGATTTCAGAAGCAGGAAATCCAACGGTGATTCATGATCCAACCTCATCATAAAAAGCATGGAGGTAAGTTTTGTTTAGGAAAGCAGAAAAGTGTATCCCTGAGCTGCTTTGCCCCAAAGCAGTATAAAGCTGGCCTATGCTTGACAGGGCCAAATGCATGTTTCAGGCAGCATGGCAGCCATCATCTTAGACTCCACATTTCACAAGTATGTAAATACAAGTCCATCACTACATATTTCATGAGTATCTCTGAAGCCAAATTATGATCTCAGTTTCTCCTCCATTCCTTCTCTCCATTTTAACCACTGTTGCAACCATTATCAGAATCTGGCACCTTTATAGCAGAATTCACTTTAGAAGTAGACAGCTTGAATACTCAAGTGTGCAGCTTAAGGACATTAAGGAACAGAAGTCCAGTATTGGAACATGAAAAGTATTCTGCAGCCACATCCTGTGGCCTTTCTTTACATTTCTCTTTTACCAGGTCTTGTAGGACCACTACACAGACCACTTACATGGAATGCAAAGAATGAAAATATACCATAAGATTCATTCCATAAAAATTCATTTCTACTCACAAACTCTCAAAGAGATTTAAACAGAGCATATAGGGTATTTTGGCTCACAGGAAATTTTCCCTTTGTTTCCTAACATGTTTTACTAAACAAGACTCAAGATATTGAGAGTTACTTAATTACAGTAAATATGAGACAGAATAGCAAAATAAAGTAATATGTAAACTTTCAGGTGCTGTGCAGTAGACATAAGCAGTGATTTTACTACAATAATTTTATATTGGTTAAAAAATCAGTACATTCATACAGATACACTGTTAAAGAATGTTCTATCAATGCAAAGAGCATTTCATATATACACTGTGTTTCTTTTTGAGGAGGAGAAGTACCTCTGCAGGAATTCAAAATCACTAATGCTAATCCCAAGAGAGGTAAGTAAATCTGGAGAATTAGGATAATCATTGCATACATTATCATTGAATTAAGGTTAATGCATGTATAAACACACCATTAATTTTGTATACATTTGTTCAATATCAAGTTTTTTAGTTAGGGCCCAAACTTTGAACAAAACACATTAGACATTTTCACTTTTAGTCTTACTTAATACCATAACAGAAAATTACAGTTTAAGGGTACATTGCTTGTACTCTTAAAAATTAATGTTCCCAATGTACATCTGCCTTTATATCCAAGATAGCAGGAAGTTTACTGCAAGTTAACACATACCCCTTTCCTTTAGGTCTTCAATGTATGCTTTCATAAACTCTTTCTCTAATTGCTCCCGTTCACGTTCACTTTCTATAATTTCTTCAGTGTCTTTGCATACAATAGTTTCAACAGGACTGTCCTTGAGACTTATGAATCTAGACAGAGATTAACACAAGAGTATATGCAACAGGCTTCTAAACATCACTGGCAACATGAGTGACATTTTAGAAGTTGCTACTACAGCTGGAAGCGGAAACATAAAGAACGTTTGCTCAATATTTACATTATGGCATTGTTTGGATCCATCTATTATTAGAAATAAAGATTTCAAATGGCATCTTCTTTATACTCCTCTGTCCATATAAAAGTGATCAGATTTATCTCTTTCTTGTTGCCTATCTACATGTCATTCTGTGCAATAACAGGTATATTTCTTTATTATGGAACTTCTGACAGGCTACGCTGTAATTTCACATCTGTCAATGAGCAGTATGAACTCCATCCTAATAACATTGCCTAGCAATCTGGAATTTTGCCAGTATCACTTAGCTGACACTATGTATCTCCATTTTCTGGTTGTCATTAAGTTACTTCTCTTTTACAATGCATGACTGGAGGTGCATTATGTCATATTTGCAAATTTCCTAAAGCTACACATTGCGGGGGAAAAACTAGATGGTTACATAAATAACTTACATAATGTGCAAATTAAGTGCACAGCATTCTGAAAATCTCTGATGATATTACCACTCCAAGAAGGAAAAAAATCAATAAAATTGTTACTTTCAGAAGAATAAATGTTCCAACAAATCATATGGCTTTTTAAAATCTCATTAATTGCTGTGAGTATGTGGTCAGTTGACCCTGGCTGGCCAGGTCAAGCAGCTCTCTCAGTCCAGGACAGGGAAAGAATATAAGATGAAAAACTCATAGGTTGAGATAAAGACAGCTTAATGAAGAAAAGAAAAGCCATGTGCGGAAGCAAAGCAAACAAAGTTATTCTCTACTTCTCATCAACAGGTGATGTCCAGCCACTTCCTGGGAAGCAGGGACTCTGTACATGTAGCAATTGCTTTGCAAGACAAATACCTTAATAACAAATGACCTACCTCCCTTGTTCTTTCTCTTAGCTTTTATTGCTGAACATGATGTCATATCGTATGGAATATCCCTTTGGTCAGTTTGAGTCAACTGTCCCATCTATGTCCATCCCAACCTCTTGCTCATCCTCAGCCTACTGGCCTTTCTGGGAGAGGGTTGGAGAAACAGCCTTGATGCTGTGGGAGCACTGCTCAACAGCAGTCAAAAACCTTGGTATGTTATCAACACCATTCTAGCTACAAACACAAAGCCCAGCACTATAAGGGCTGCTATGGGGAAAGTTAACTCCATCCCAGCCAGACACAGTATAGAGTCTCAAATGGTTTCATGATCAAAGACCTGAACATTGCCTGCAGAAATGCAAGATCATTGTAATTGCAGACTAAAAGGCCTTTTAGCCTTATCCTGCATGCAGCAACAAGGTGCTGTTTCACAACACACAATATATGAGCTACTAAACTAATGTGACACTATTTAGCCTTTTAACTAGCCATGTCTCCCACTCCCAGCAGCATAGTTTTGACAGCACTGAGCTTATCAACAGCTAACTGCCAGACTACTGGTTCCACTCTGGGGTATGGCTTTGCAACTGCAGAGTTAGAGCTACTATGACCAAGTCTACAAAGGAATAGCAGTTTAGGCATACAGATGCACAATGTGGGGAACTGGCAGATGAAAATAAGAAAGCTGCAGCTCCTCTGCAATTTCCAATCTCTCTAGTGCCTCCTTAAGGGCTCTGATATAAATTGGGTCAGAATTTGACCACCAAGTATAGTAGAAACTGATGCTTGTGAAAGTATTTCTCCTGGGTGCATCTACCTTATCCTCTTAAGAACATATTCCTTTCTTTCTCACTTTTACTTACTTTAAACCTGTGGTTGACTCACAGATGGCTGTGGGTATCTCAACAAGGTCATCACCACTGACAACTAGCAAACTGAGCTTTGGCATATTGACCAGAGCTCGTGGAAGATAAGTTAACTTGTTTTTCTGTAGGAGAAGCGTCTGCAGTTGATCTAACCTGTAAAAAATGTAAAAGATAAAGGTAACAAAATACTTGTTGCAGACAAGAACATCTATCCAAGATAGCAATACAGACTTAAGCTTGTGTAAAAAAAAAACAATTACATGCACCATCTCTGGCTTCTCAAAAATTACTTATACCACACTTTCACAAATTGTCATCAACTTTAAAGGAAATTTCCAGTCATGGTTCAACATTATGGATACTAACAGCATACCTCTAACAAGTACTCAGAAGCATGCCCAAGATAAAAGGTTACAAAATTTACTGTGCTTTCATACAGAAGATGTTGACAGAATATGATATAAAGCCTCACCATGTGTATCACAGAACTAATGAAAAACATGGGTCACCAGCTCCCACCTTTGCCCCTATGCTGGTTTCTATGAACTAGATATGTCTGTGCTAGGCAGTATATTCCCGTCTGTTGGTTTTCACTAGTAATTAGTACTGTGGGGAGCAAGAGAAAGACAAGCTCCTGGTCATATGGCCCTTGCAAGTTGTCCCACTGAAATCAATTTAATGACAATGTTTTGTGGAGGAAGGCATTGGGCTTCCTTTGCTTTATTTCCCCTGGCTTTTCCTAATGCAATAGTAGTTTGTGGCTGAGCATTTATTCCTTGGAGTAGATAGAAGACAAAAAGCATAGCAAACTGATGAAAAAAGTTTGTGTCATTTGACCAGAAGGGTCCATTTCTAAAACACTGTTGCAGGCTATTGCTTATCAGGCCCATATGCTTTGTTTGAATTCAGGGAAAGATATCAGATAAGGCTGCAGTTTACTGCCAACTCATCTTTTTTAATCACAGACTTCATGGTAGTTCTTTGAGGTTCTTTGATGCTGTAGGCATTGAAATCATAAGTCTGAATAAGAGTATCAGTTTACGGGGGCGGGGCGGGGGGGGCAGGTATCCTGACATTTTCTAGTCTTCAGAATGCATATGAGTGCAAGAGATCTTAACATTCAAAACCCAAAGTCAAAGAAAACCTTATTTTGATTATGATGCTTTAGTACTGAGGCTGGCAACTCAATAAGAAATGGAGAAGATGAAATGTAGAAAAGGAATATTTTGGAGACAGAGAAATATATATAGGTTACAGGGAAAAAATGACCCTTAAGTTGAGTGGGTATCCTTCCATAAAATAAAAATATCCTCTTAGAAGCTCTTTGAAGATAATCAAATTTCTGCTGAGATCCCCTGGAAAAAATGGCAGGTTTGTGCTGTTGCGGCTAGAGCATGTGAATTATTAATACAAATTAAGACTTCAACCCTGCTGTCAGAGAAATCTGTGATTACACAATGTCCCAGAAAATTATTTTTGCCCAGCAATGAAGGTCTTGCAAAAGTTAAGGTTGAATGAATTTTCTGTGAAGTTTCTTCTGCCTCAGGGGTATCTATTCTCAGATCAATAAACAATCTTTATGGTTTTTAATAAACTTTAGTTAATATGTGTTTTGGTTTACTTATGACTATGTAAAGTTTTGTAAACCAAGTTACAACAGGACTCCAGAGTGAATAAATAAGCCCAGGGATAAGAAAAGTGCTTTCTCAGGCTAGTAAGTCCCATTAAAGGGATCAGTATGATTTTTTTAAAAACTAGTTCTAATGGATCTCTAAATTGACAGAGTGAGGGTATGTGTGCACATGTTTATATACTTCAGAGTAGGAGGTGGGGATTGTCAGTGTTTTTTAATTAATCTTACCAATATTTTTCTGCTTTACTTCCAAGGTTTATCAGGTTCTTTGAGTAACTTAAATACGTTTTAGTTCATCTTTCCCTCCACCCCATGTACTCTCCAGAGAGATACTGCTGCCAACTCCATATGGTGAGTTGTCTTTGCTGGAACTGGGTCAGAGTATGCCCCATGAAATTCCCAAATAACAATGCCTGGATATAATGACAAATTATCATGAATGCAGCAGAAAATGTTAACTGAAGTTAACTGTAGTTAACTGAACAGTAGAAGCACTGGCTGTGCAATCTGCCATCAATGAGCTAGAAAATGTAGTTTCTGTTCTCTGATCTAGTCCATCAATAATAATGGTAAAACTTACATGCAAAACTATTTGTTGCACTTCCAAATGTGATTTTTTCATGTGATTTTTCATTAGTGGTGCCCCTTGGAAGCTTGTTATTTTCTAGATTTGCTTTATAGATCACAAACCTGTCAATGAATTAAAACATAAACTACCTGTCTATGTCTTCTGGGAGATCTTTCAGGTTGTTGCTGCTAATATCCAACCACTGCAAATTAGACATCCGGAGTACACAAATTGGAATAGAATGGAACTTGTTTGCTGACATGTCCACAACTGTGACTTGTTTCAGGTTACTTAGCTAGAAAGAAGTGGTGCTTTATTTTAGTTACATTTTGCAAATACAAGAAGACATTTCATTCATCAAACATTCTTATTCCTATCAAAGCACTTAGAAAAATAAGAATTTCATGATTTTTTACTCAACTTTTTGCCAGCCTTATCTCTTAGTCATCATTTTATAGGAAAAAGGATTTCAGAAATAACTACCTCACAAAGTGTTCATCACCTTTCTAACGCTGTCATGGTATTGAATGAAATTTTCATTCTAAATAAAACTACAGTTTCAGATGGCACCAAGGCTGGATCCAGACAATGACTTGATTCCTTCCTAGATTATATATGAACTAAGCTCTGAAGTGACACAACACAGTTTTGATAATTAATAGATGCCAGGTAACCATTCTCAAAGTCAGAGATTTTATAACTCCCATCAAAAATACATAGATCCCCTTTGCTATAACTCTGTTATGCACTGAGAGTGTATTGCCAGGAGACCCTCAGAAAATGAAACTGCCAATTTAAGCCAACAGAAAATTTGGTCCTATATTTTTCAAAGATCTTTAAAAATACATCTTCCATATTGCAAACTAAATATATAATAAGGAGCACTAGAGCTTTTTATTTGAATACTTTTCAAAGGAATTACATTTTTAAGTAATAAACCTTTAGTGCAATGAAGGTTAACTACAAATGTAAAATATACCTGTTAAAGAAATAAATGTGTTAAATAAAGCTCTCTGTGTGTTGAATCAATTATTCACACTACCAGTGTTCATAAAACCATGCAGGTAACTAAAGTGAATGTCAAAGGAGTATAAATGTTAACCAAAAAAAGTACTTTAGAATGGAAATTATGTCTCTGAGGTTCTAATCATATGTCACCATCACAATCTAGCTCTATAGATCCTGATACAGAAGAGAAAGTAGCAAAAAAATTTCATTGGTCTTTGCCTGAAGGTTTCTTCGAATGTAGAAAATAATTAGGAATGAAAAACCCCAAACCAAATATATTTTCCAGTTACAAAGTAAGCAAAAAGAAAGAAACAGCATAAATTATGAAAAAATTAGAAAGTAATAAAATACATTCTGGATCCTCGAGATGGATTTTTTTAATATTATTGATTAAGAATCAAGTCCTATTTTGTTATATTTTATGGACAAACTTCTTATTGCAATAGTGCCAGACTTTCATCTTAATTTGATCCTTGCCATTTAAAATCCTCACATTCATAGCTTGATGCTGTATCTGAGCCAGTTTGGTTTGGGATTTTTTGGCGGTGGTTTTTTTTGTTTGTTTGTTAGGTGTGGGGTTTTTGTTTGTTTGGCTTTTTGTGTTTTTTTTTTTTTTTTTTCTAGATATAACCTCATATTGCTGCCAGACCTTAAAATTTGGGGAACTCTTTTCAGGGAGATTTACTGAAGTTATTGTATTACAAATGACTACACAATTAAGTTTACCTTTCAAAAATATAATACAGGTTCAGAGTTTCTCAAGTCAAAGATATAATTTTGAAATCTGCTCACCACAGCATTAAAACAGCCTTGGTGAGACATTACCACGGAAATGTCTCACTCCTGATTCAGAACAGGCAAGCACACATTTTATTCTGACACTTCTCACTTCCAAACCATTTTGTCATTTTGAGGACTGACTACTAGCAATGAACACTCACTCTTATACTATAAAGTTCCCAGATACTGAATCTTTTTTCCAACAAAACAGAACCTCCCTTTGAACAAGGAAAGCAGAGTGATTCTTCTAGATCGTAGCAATGAGAAATAGAGAAAATAATTGGCACCATCTTTACACTGCATCTACTTTGTGGTTTCAAATTATTGTCACAATTCCAAACGCCAAGCAAATATTTCAAGTTTCTCTGCACTCAGAAAATTTGCTAAAACTGCTGATACATATCTTTCAACAAACTCTTCCCAAAAGGAATTTAGTGGAAGTAGAATTAAAACAATGTCCCATAGGCTTAAATGCCACCCAAAAGGTTCTCAAACTATCCCCAAAGAAGAAAAGCCAGAGTGTCTGAACACCAAGACGCAGATTATCTTAAAATAAATTGACATCACTGTTCGCCCAAGTTCCTAAACACTTTGCTTTCACATGCAGTCACCTGTCATGCTGAAACAACTTGGTAAAATTAACACTAGGTGGTAAAATGATATTTCTTCAACAGCACTAACTTGTTTTATATGTTTTCCTGATAGTGCTTTATTGCATTAAATATTAAAAGTAACATTAATATAGCAGTATTTTTTTTTAAACAGAGTTGTTTCTGCCATTTTTCATATAGTATTGAAAATAGATTGTTTTAATACTTGATTAGATGAACACCTACATTTTCCAGAAGTTTGTACTCTCATAAAAATGTACCAACAAAATATAAGGCCAGGGACTCTCTTGGTATAAAGTTTGGTTCAGCATGCCACAGAATATATGGAGCCATGATTATATTGTGTAAGCTGCAAGCCCTCAGTACTTGTTCTTTTAGGGTAATATTTAACAAAACCTGTCCATTTTCTATAGTTTGTTGAAATCTAATGGAGTTTTTATTTAATCTGTCTCTGATATGTTACCAACATCTATGATATATGATGCATTGGAAGTTATGGCAGCTATGTATTATATTTTCTAAAGAAAACCATGTGTATTTTATTTCTTCTTGAAGGACTGATGGATTTTTGTACCTTTTATAACATTTCATTTTCAAACAAGCATGGATCCCTTATAATTTTTATGTTATAGTTTATTTTTGCTTGATGTTGATTTTTGCCATTTTCCTCTATTATGTGACTTTGAATCAATCAGTACATAGGCTTTATGCAAGTTCTATTTTTTAAAAATAGTTGTATTTGATAGTCTAGCTACCTGGACCCACTTATTGTGGTCCTCACATTTAATCACTCTTGTCATTTTTATTTGACAAACTGCCCCATTTTGCTTATCTTAATAATTTTATTCATAGAAATAATCCAGATAACATTGTAGAACTCCACTGTTCCCTCCGACAATTAAACCTTCAGTTGAAAGAAGGGACCATGTCCTGGGCTGAACATGTTTTTTGATTAGTGGGTGTGGTTTTATTTCTGTTCTGCTTTTTGCCATGAAAGGGATTTACTGATAAGGATGCATGCAAGTTTATAATGAGTTGCCTACTACTTAGCACCAACAAATGAAAAGGTGTAACGTCATATCAAGCTTTACCACAAAAATACTTTATTTTTCAATTACATGTAAATGTTCTGTGACAGAACCAGCATCCCATCAAAGTCAATATATGACAAGACATACAAAGGATTAACCTGGAAATATCTATCAGTGCATTACAAATGTGCTTTTGCCCAGAAATTTCAGACTCAATGAATTCAAAGAAAATTTGTAGTACTTCAGTAGGATCAGGTTGTCACATATGTTGTCTCCCAAAACGCATAGCTTGGCACTCAGCATCTCATTAGCTTGCTGAAAGTAGTACAGTATATATGACAAAGGAGCACCCTAGGTGAAAACTGCACAGTTGCCCACTTAGATCTCATGCATTCAAACCAAATCCCCAGTTTTTCTTTCACAGAGCTGTAAGTGTAATCTCTTCTATAATCTCATTGACATTCCTGGAGAAAAGCACCAATTAAAGAAACAGGCTACAAGCATCTTTAGAGGCAGAAGGTATCTTTCAAGAAGACATACTTGTGTATTTATAACCCAGTCCACCACTGGACTTCCAAACTGGACTCTTAAACTTCAGGAGGCAAAGGCATTTAACAGTCAACCCCACCCCTTAGTAACAGGGTACTTATTCACTTATTTTTTGACAAAATCCTCTGAAGCGTAAAAATGCATGACTTCGAACAGCACTTCATTTGGTGGTAACATGATAAGCTAAATCCAAGAAATCTATGTGGAAGCAAGTCTTCACCCAAATGGCATTGTTCTGTTTTTGCAATACTAAAATCCTATATCTTTTGCAGAGTTAATCCACAAACAGACTCTGTTATTCTCATGCCAAGCTGTTTACTTGGAATTTTAACATTATCCCCTTTCATCTTTGGAGCAGTGCTAAATTAATAGTTGTACTTGATGACCTTAAAGGTCTTTTCCAACCTATATGATTCTATGATCATTCAAACACCTAATGTTTAAAGTCTAATAGGGTAATTATAGCTATGATGATCTAAGCATAAGAAGTTCATAGAAAGGGACTTTGCTGTCTATTAGGGGAGTTTCTTTGTATATACAAACCTTTCATCAGGTCTGCAAAAATGAGAAACCTGGCTGCATATGCAATATTCACAAAAATATCAGGTATTGATCATTCACAGGTGATTGAAGAACCACATAGCAATAAGAGCAGGACTATCTTCAAACAGTTAAAATCCCTAAGAATGTGGGTCATGTGTTTAAATTTAAGTACAGGAGTTGTTCCAATCCAATAGATGTCACATGCATGAAATTAAGTACTCGATTAGTGATTTTCTGGACTGAAGCCAAAAACAAGTCTGCTGTCTCAAAAAATAAATTTATGTTGATTAGTTCCATTAAATTTTCATAGTATTACTGCTGCAGCTACGTGCAGTCTGCATATATTATTGCACTTTGCCATCATAAAGTAATCTCATCTTCAAATCTCCAAAACTTATAAATTAAAGACACACATAAGAAGGGAAAACCAGGCTCTACTAAAAGTCAATTACAGGTTTCTCATCAACTTAAATAGGTCCAGTAACTCACTTTGGGTGCATACTCTTCATATGTTTTAATTAAAACATTAGAAGAGCAAGAGAAGCAATGTCAGTAGCATACGGGCATTAACTGACCTCTCCAGAATGTTTGGATAGGAAGTGTCCTTTGAATGTATCAAAAGACCCTTTTAAGATATATTCTGTTCCTTTACCAAGAGATGACCAAAATTGCTAACTTTCATAGTAGAATAGAGACAAAGCCAAAAACTTTTTTCATTTCTGCTCCAAAATGCAACAGCAATTGAAGAGATACTATTCAAATGGTGCCTTCTTAATTATGATTTAAACATATACAACAATTCTGTTTTGCCATGACAATACGCTGTAGCCTGTGAAGCTACTCTTCTGATTTTAAAAACTGAGTATGTTCATTTGAGCTCATTCTGAAACCCAGAATACCTCACTATTTGCCAAAGTGGGGCAAGGGGAAAACACCAGAAAAAAAAGGAAATTTTATTCTGTAGCAACTCAAAAAAGATATTATAAACAAAAGGACAGCAAGAATAAAGAATTATAACACACGCATTGATGGTTTTATTTTACATTGATAAAATAGTAACCATTCACTTGAAAGGAAAAAAAAAAACAAGGTTGTTTGAAGAGATAATACCAATAGAAGAGAACTAGGTAATGGCATAATATTGACAGAAGCAAAATAAATAATAAGAAAAATTATGTGAGAAAAACATTCAAGTGAAACTAAGTATGTGGTCCTATGGCTCTAACCTATTATCTTTTTGATAATTGATAGTGAAATCTTTTCACCTTGTATATATTGGTGCTGGACAATTACAACAGCTTTCTACACCGGATTGAACAGATATAGCCTGATAAACTTGGAAACAAGACATTCAGGGAATGTCAGCCGGAAATCAGCTTGCTTATAAATCTAAGTGGAACACAGAATATTATGGGAAAAAAGACATTCTGACCTCAACAGAGGAGGTCAGAAGATTTGTGATCCATGCCTCCTATGATACCAGGAATAAGCGTCTCCATGTTTTTTTGCTTTACAAACAGAAATGGTGGAACTTCTTTTTGCCTTGGCACAGAGTAACTTCGCTATACTGCACAAGATTCTTGCCTTCTGTGGTGTTGGGCACCAGAGCAGCTTGACAAATACCACTAATTGGCTACCAAGCAGGAGAATGCTGCAACTTGGAACTGGATTTATCTGTTCTTGAAGCCGGAGTTCAATAAAGAAAATCCCCAAATTCAGGAAAGTCACAATGGAGATAAATCTCTTTTGCACCCTGTGACATATCTGGTCTGGAATTAGACCTTATCTAGTTGAGCAAACTGTTGCAAAATGTCTATCATCAAAATTATTTTTCTTTTAATGCCACAGACTACATGTGCATGACACTGATAGTACACAAACCTACAACTGAGAACACTGTCAACAATTGAACATGACAGTTCACAGCTTTGTAGTTTACCAGGATTATAGCAAATTTTCTCTCCCTCCTCTTCTTTTCTTTTTCTTTCTTTTTCATAGTGCTGTTAGATACATGTGGGATTTTTTTATATACTTTCTTTGAGGTGGTGACAAACATAACAGGAAAAATTTTGAGTTCATCTCTTCCCAAAGGATTCTTTTCTTTCTATATTATAACAATATTTCTAGGAGGCTTTATGTCTTGCTCTGATACAAACATGTAAAAAATGGAAATATAGCTAATATTTATAAAAGACTCAGATATGGAAGAGATCTTTTCCTGACCTGGACAAGAAAGCTCAGGAATGACACATATGTTGTATGCACAGTGGGTGGATTTTTTGCACAGATAGACATTTGGCTACTTTCTAAGAACTTGTTGGAGAATGAGGGTATGACTTCTTGCAGTTTTTAGTGCTTCATTGCTATTTTGCACTACTCCATCCAGGCTGCGTCCAAATAACCTGGGTGTGACCAGGTAATTTAAGGTATTAAATTATTATTGTTCTTATTAAGTGTCTGCTAATAAATATATAACTGAATCCTTATTCATATACTTACTTATGAAAGCTTGTAATGAAGTTGGGCCTTCAAGACTCATTTTACAGGATGAATTCCGCTGATGTGGAATTTACAGAGACCTGGTGGGGGCACTAGACACATTGCAGCCCTCCAGTAATGTCACCCAGCCACATGACCTTTGGTATTGCCCCACAGATGAGAATACAGAAAGCCTACAAACCTCATCTGCTTTTTACTGGAAAATCTTTAAAGTTTCTTTTCTTTCCTTTTTTTTTCTTTATAAACTAATGAAGCACTTGTTGAAATTACCTTTTTAAAAAAAAAAAATTGCCTGCATAAAAAATATCTGGCCAGGTCCCCAGTGTAGCCAAGAGGCTTCTATATTTCAGGCAAGCTTCTAGGTCTAAATTATGTCAGGAGCTCTTCCATCAATTCAGAGTACCTTGAGAAGAGGTAGGCACAAATACAACTGAAGGTTTGGTCCATCATACTCCTTGGATTGCTAAATTTTGTCCTGTGTCTCTCAAACAACAAGGAAAAGATGTTTAATAAAATCAGTCATCTGGCCTGTCGCAGCATAATTACTCAGAAGATAAATTGTGTAGAATCAGGTTTCATGGTACTGAAACAGTATAAACTCAGATACATTTTACACTTTTTCTTCTATATCAAAATAAGCAGCTTCCAAACAAGTGTTTTACTACCCAGTCCCCTTCAGATTGTGTCCAAGCAACTTATTTGTGCTTAGCTACACATTGCTGCTGGAGACATATTTTCCTAGTAATTTTTTAACAGTAAACAACAAAAAAACTTGTGCGTATTTGTGTATATCATGTGCAATGCCAGATAATATTTTCTGTGAACATGACATTTTACAAATACCTGTGTAATGCTTTGAGCATATAAAAACATGAATATAACAAAGGAAACTATGCCTACTGCACAAATACTTAGAAGGAGTAACATTTATTACTAACAGCATGCATCTAAAACTGTCGAGATTTTCACAACTGCAAATAAAATCTAATATTGAGAAGTACAAGCTAATACAAGAACAGTGAATCATAGAATGCTTTGGGATGGAAGGGGCCTTTAAAGGTCATCTAGTCCATCCCCCCTGCAATTGGCAGGGACATCTACAACCAGATCAGATTGCTCAGGGCCCCATCCAGCCTGGCCTTGAATGTTTCCAAGGATGGGGCATCTACCACCTCTGTGGGCAACCTGTTCCAGTGTTCACTACCCTCATTGTAAAAAATTTCTTCCTTATATCTAGTCTGAATCTACCTTCTTTTAGTTTAAAACCATTACCCCTTTCCTATTGCTATTGACCCTGCTAAAAAGCCTATCCCCTTCTTTCTTATAAGCCCCCTTTAAGTACTGAAAGGCCACAATAAGGTCTCCCCACAGCCTTCTCTTCTCCAGACTGAACAACCCCAGCTCCTTCTGAACAACCCCACCTCTTTCAAGTAGTAGTGAACTACACACATTAGTAGTAGTGAACTACACACATTTCTTAAACTGACTGAAACCTGGGAAAAGATGGAAAGATGAAAAAAGTCACTGCACGCAACTCAGTGAAAGTTTTGTGTTCAATATGCACTAGTGGTCAAAAAAGCAAATGAATAGTTGCATATATAGGTAATGTGATACACAATCATTAACCCCAAAATTACTTGCCGCTAAATAAAGCAATTGTACACCTACATACAAAACACCATACTTCTTGTCAGTTTTTCTCAAGGAAAAATACAACAGTAGATGGGATCCAGAGATGAGCAACAGTCATTAACAGAATGGAAAGACTTTATTTTATTTGTTATTTTTTTGTTTTGCAGTAGTTCTGAAAGACCTAAATCAAGATTAGGAAAGACTGTAAAGATTAGAACAGTTGAGTAAGAAATGGTAAATTCATGATACATTCTTCCTTCACAATACAAGACCAACATAACCAAAAAGTATTGCACTTCCCAATAAAATGAAACTTCTGTACAATTAGGCTATAGGATTTGCAACAACATGTTTTTCAGTTTAAGAACATTGCAGAATTCAGAGGAAGCTGACATTTACTTAAACAATGAAAACCTCTATTTCTAAGTCACAGTTCAAACAAGCACAGTTCAGATTTTTTCAACCTCAGAATATGGCACAAACACCTCACTGATGTTCTAGTAGAATAATACTGAACATTTTATATTCAGCTTGCTTATTGAGATTTCAAAGGTGAAAACTGCTAAAAGTTGAATTTTTGGAAAGCAGATCTGCAACTTAGCAGTGTATTACAATACTACCATCATTATTACCAGAGCACATAGAACTGCAAATAAAGCTCTGTGATACTATGCTGTAAAAACACATATTGAGAGATCTTTACTGTGCAGTTTTAATAAGAAGCAAATGGGAGAAAGTGAACAGAAACACAGTGGCAAGAAGTCATTTACCAAGGTCAAAAAATACATCAGAGAAAGTATAACACAGGTTTCCTGATTTCTAGTCTTGAGATACTAAGGACCACTCTAGGTATCTATTATGAAAAGTCTCAGGCACCTATCAAGACTTTCTTTGATTATGGCAATGAAATTAGTAGGGATTTAAGATGTTCTGTATTTTTTATAACCTCCTCATTTCTTCCCTTTTTTCAAAAAATGTACTCCAGCATTCTACAATTCTGAAGCATCACATTAGGTCCTCAAATCTAGTCAACCTTTTTATTGCTTCTAACCAGCATTTCAAAGAGCACATTGTATTAGTAACCTGAAGACTTGGAGTCAGCTTCTGAGAATGAAAAATACTTCAACTATATTAAAAGCAGTTTGGGGTAGCCTGGCCTCTTCCTAACCATCTCCCTGCCCTGCAAGGAGTGTATTCAAAGAGAAACCAAAAAAACAAAACAAAACAAAAAAAAAACAACCAAAACAAAACAACAAAAAAACAGACACCAGCAACAAAGGCAGAAAAGAACAGCAAATCATGGAATGGTGATGCCACATATGATCCTGACACATGTATCTTCTAATTCATTGCAACCCCTCTGCCACCACGATCACACAGGTCAGACATAACTTTTAACTGACCAGCTCTGTATTTCAAGATGAGACAAAATAACAGCCTCAAGATAGCTTGGCAGCCAACATACACCGCCTGACAGGATTGAAGCTAGGAGTCATAGCCCTCAGCAACAGTCTAGTGGTGCATACTCTCCCCAGTCATACAGCCATATAATCATGTATCATATAACCAGACACAGACAGGGTAAGTTCTGTCACATAGTCATACACATTCTTCACACAAACTCTACATACAGACGAGCATTGGCCAACGTATACCCAGCATCCACACTGCCCATGTAAACTGATGCGTGGAGTCTCAAGTTTTGGGTCAAGGAATTTGGCAAACTGGGATTAGCAGTATCATCTCAGATTAGTCCAGAAAGCAATTGGCTGATGTGGCTAGAGTAACACAGGTGTTGAGGAAGCAAGCAGAACATATGTCAAATAAAAATAGGAAGGAAAAAACTACCAGGATCAATTTTGCAAAGTAAAAGATAAGGGAGGTCTGGGAAATCTTATTCCTGCAAACCTGTTTTTGCACTATAAAGCATGAAGTTACTTTAACCTTATCATAACCTTTGTAAATTGTGTTTTTATTGTTCGCAAAATTACCCACCTCCTTCTAAACTCCATTAGTAGTAACCAGCTCTATGACAAGCCACAATAGTGAATTAGATGGACAGTCTAAACAGCAGGTGAAGAGACACCTATTTTTATATTTCTTCTGAGTTTTCCAGCCATTAATTTCTTAATCTGAAATTCATCATGCTTTGCACTGCAGTTCAGAAGCATGACAGAGGCCCAGGTTTGTGAGCTGGCATCTCTTCAATAAGGAAAGCAGGAACCACTGGGCCATATCCTCCATTGAATACCCTTGTGTCTTCAGCATCACTTCCACTTCACATTGGGTGTAATTCTACACTCTTTTGCCCAGAACTACTAGAGCAGAGATCCTACCTGACTGAGCTCTAAGTGAGACAAAAAAATAGGATGATATCTTCTTTCAACTGATAGGGCTGGCTCTTGTCTTTATGCCTTTCCGACTGATCAATGGTGATCAACAAAAATCACAGTCAGCCTTACCAAGTGTTGTTTACAGCTGTGAAGAGTTGATCAATCATGTAACTACCTATAATTAGTTAACAACTGATAGAAATGCATTCAGTAATAAATTAAATGCATTAACTTCAGTTAGACTGTCCAACTTTATTCTTCTTACAGAATAAATAATACCTCTTATTAGCCGCACTTTATGGAATAACAAATAACATGCTTTTCTCTCCCTTCACCTACAACTCCCTTCTGATTCTCAGCAGTCCATGCATGTGGGCATCAGGGACATTTTTCTTTAAGTTAAAATATGCAAATGTAATAGTGCTATGTATTTTTTTCTCCTCCCTGCTTCTATTCAGTAGTTATATAAAATCTTCCTCAGCTTATCTCACTGATGAATGGAGGATATATAACAAGGATTTTGAAAGCCTGTTTTGCTATTGGACTCAATGAGATTTTTAACTGTTTTCAGCAAAAGCAGAGCTCGCACAGTACCAAATACTCTTTCCTGCCGCTGAATTCTTTTACAATTAGATTCATGCTTTTTGTAACAACATAGCCATGTTGTAGTGTTCACATTATGCCCCTTTGCTCATTGTTAAGTCTTCCCTTATGCTGTAAAACTACTTCTCTGTCATTCCCTACTATAAAAAAAAATTCAGACCATGAAAGGTGATGTTACTTTTATTGAACTCATGGTAAAGGAAAGGTCACTGGCACCACAGCATGGAGGTAGGCATTGGTCAGTTCTCCAATGAAGTGGGCTGTTATTATTAGCTGCTGACTTGCTTTGATAGTGGAGTGGTTTTGAAGTGATGCTATATTAATTAGTAAAATATGGAAGCACAGTGTCAAGAACAGGATCAGCTGACACACTTTCCTGTGCCTAACCACATAATCTTGTTTCCTAACATAGACCCATGCCCTTCTTTAGCCCCTTGTCTATTAAAACATTTATGAGACCTCCTGCAGCAGTAAGGCCTCCATGAATCTCCTCTGACACCTAACACCTTTGCACCTGCTCTTTCGGGTTTCACAGCCCTCCTGCTAATGTTTGATGTTACGTCTTATACCAGTTCCATAAAGCAGCTGTTGCTTTGCATGGATTGACAGCACTTTGGCCGACTATATCGGAAAGCAACTTGTCATGAATGTTAAGCAAATTCGAAGAGAATACAAGCACTGAGCAAAGAAGAGCAAGATGAAATCCTGTCCAACAGAAATGCACCCAAGCCAAGCAACTGGAAAAACATTTTGAGACTGTGACATGTATGCACAGAAATGCTGGTCCAATTAAAGTCAACTGGACTTTTGCCAGTGATTTAAAATGAAGAATTTCACCAGAGGTTGGCTTAATGTTATTGGCTTCACAGTACCAAGTTAAGCCCTTTATTACACCACTCCTCTCTGCTCTGTGGTCCTGAAAAACCCACACAAATAAAATTCAGTTTTTAACAAATCCTATACATTACTTTTTTGCAACTTTCTAAAAATTCTACAAATGTGAAGATTTTACAGGTCCTTTATAATCCCATTCAATGAGAGAGGAAGGAGCAAAGGGTGAGTTCTTCTGGTGTTTGACTGGATAGTGGAACTCTTGAATCACCTCCTTGTCCTCCATGTGCCTTAGCATAGCTTCTAGGAGGATCTGTTCCATGATATTCCCAGGCACAGAGGTAAAGCAAAGTCCTGCACCTGGGCTGGGGCAATCCCTGGTATCAATACAGGATGGGGGATGAGGGGATTGAGAGCAGCCCTGAGGAGAAGAACTTGAGGGTACTGGTGGATGAAAAACTGGACAAGAGCAGACAATGTGCACCTGCAGCCCAGGAAGCCAGTTGTATCCTGGGTTGCATCAAAAGAAGCGTGGCCAGCAGGTCAAAGGAAGTGCTTCTCCCCTTATACTCCATGCTTGTGAGACTCCACCTGGAGTACTGCATCCAGTTCTGGGGTCCCCAGTACAAGAAAGACATGGACCTGTTGGAGTGGGTCCAGAGGAGGGCCACAAAAATGATCAGAGGGATGGCCACAAAAATGATCAGAGGGATGGAACACCTCTCCTACGAAGAAAGGCTGAGAGAGTTGGGGTTGTTCAACCTGGAGAGAAGGCTCCAGGGACACCTTATTACACCATTTCAATACTTAAATGGGGCTTTTAAGAAAGATGGAGAAAGACTTTTTACCAGGCCTGTCGTGATAGGACAAGGAGTAATTGTTTTAAACTAAAAGAGGGTAGATTCAGATCAGATATAAGGAAGAAATTTTTTATGATGACAGTGTTGAAACACTGGAATAAGTTGCCCAGAGAGGTGGTAGATGCCCCATCCCTGGAAATACTCAAGGACAGGTTGGACAGGGCTCTGATCAACCTGATCTAGTTGAAGATGTCCCTGCTCGTTGCAAGAGGGTTGGACTAGATGACCTTTAAAAGTCCTTTCCAAACCAAACTATTCTGTGATTCTATGATTTTGAAAGCTCCCTATCCTGGTCTCAGCTGGGATAGAGTTAATTTTCTTTTTAGTAGCTGGTGTAGTGCTGTGTTTTGGGTTTAGGATGAGAATAATAACACACTGATGTTTTGGTTCTTGCTAAGTAGTGTTTATAATAGTCAAGGACTTTTCAGCTTCCCATGCTCTGCCAGATGCACAAGAAGCTGGGAGGGAGCACAGCCAGGACAGCTGACATAGACTTGGCTAAAGGGCTATTCCATACCATATAACATCATGCTTAGTATATAAAGCTGGGGGAAGAAGAAGGAAGGGGGGGACGTTCAGAGTGATGGCGTTTGTCTTCCCAAGTAACTGTTGGGAACACGTGATGGAGCCCTGCTTTTCTGGAGATGGCTGAACACCTGCCTGCTAATGGGAAGTAGTGAATGAATTTCTTGCTTTACTTTGCTTGCGTGCGTGGCTTTTGCTTTACCTATTACACCCTCTTTATCTCAACCCATGAGTTTTCTCACTTTTACTTTTCCAGTTCTCTCCCCTAGACCACCTGGGGGGAGTGAGTGAGTGGCTGTGTGGTGCTTAGTTGCTGGCTGGGGTTAAATCACGACACTCCTCAAGTCTGTACTTGCTCATATAAGGACTTCTATGCATCAGAAATACAAAACAAGATTTTATTTGATCTGTTGAAAACATGGTGTGCTAAAACAGCCAGAAAGCATAACCTTGCCATTTCTCTGAACTTCAAAGATTGGTTTATACAGGATTGACATGGAAATGCAGGCATACATACTTATGCTCTTTCTTTGACAAAGTATTCCTATGTTGTAACAGTTTCTGTCTCGTTCCTTCACTTTGCACTACCCAGACCTCACAAAGGATACAGAAAATGTTTCAGATCACTTGCTGGGACTGCTCAGTTGTGTTACTGAACGCTGTTCAAAGCAGAATAACTTTGCAAAGCTCCTTTTTAATTTCTTTTCAATATCAGAACATCTATCTGTAAGCATTTCTCTTTTACTGCTGGTTGTGTGGAGTGACTTGCCTGTGCTGTGACTGACAGCATGTGCCACACTAGATGGTACAGATGGAGGAAATCAGAATTTCTTCGTCTACTCTTTCTTCTCATGAAAGTTCCTTCAGGTCACATCTATAGATACTCTTGGCTGATGTAGCATTATTAGCAGAATTTTATAGCATGGAACAAGATCTGGCCCTTCAGCACAGCAAAGCTGTATCTTTGAAATATCAGCACAAAACAGGTATTCTCTTAATTGGGTGATTCAGTAAATAACTGCAGAAAGCAACACTTTCTGAAGGAAGCACTCCTCAAAATAAGGTCAGAGCAGTTTTTCTACAAACCTGTATCAGAAAACAAGTTGTATATAATACTGTTTTTATTCCTAGAAAAAACAAATTAGTTGCATTACATGTATGAAAATAACAATAAGAACTCTATCCAACAGCTAAAATACAAATGCCAACATCATACTAATTCTTAAATTCACACACAGAAGATACAAGAAATTTAGAAAAAAATCCATCCTTCCCTCCCTTTCTCTCTGCAGCTACAGGGTACCCAGTACAACCCCACTATGCTAGGAGAAGGACTGGATAACATACAGTCCATGCCTCTCCTGAGAATCTTAGCTAGAGGAATAAATTCACCTCCCCAGAGGAGTCTTATCAGCTATGTGTCATCTCAGGGAAGATTGTGCCCTAAACTTCATCATGCACCTTCCCCTGCTAAGCCTGGTTACTGAGGTCTAGAAGTATCACAAACTGGCTGCATAAATATGATGCCACGTAGGTTGCCTTTTCTAACATTTACACTTTATTTCAATTTATATTTTTATTCATGTTCAGAAAAAGGCATTCTTAATTTACAAATGTGGTCAAAACAGGTTTAAATTCAACTGCAGATCCATAAACTTTTTCTGCCAAAGGACTTACTTTGCAACTAACACTAATCTAATATTGAAGTAAAATGGAACTTTTTAAAACCTAAAAATGTTAGACATCCAACAGTAGAAAAGAGAAAAATAAATTGAAAAGTAGACATTGAACCTGCTTGCTCTTCCTTAGGCATAATATATAATGGTATGAAACCCTAAGCCTTGAGAAAGTAAAAGGTGAGAGCACACACCCTCAATTTTTTTTTAATGGAGCATCAGTTTACCTCATTTTAAGATTCAGTGAGATGACTTACAGAGTGCTGGAAGTGGCCTTTGAAAACAGTGAAAGAACTTTCTACAAGAATTGAACAGACAAGTGAGCAGTGTGCTTGCCTCCTGATGCTGTGGTATGAGGCATGTCACTCAAGGCATGGCTCCAAAACACACCCAAATAGAAATACTGACAAAAGTCCAGGTACTGGACATACATGTTCTTAGTAGGCTGATACAGCCACTCCACGAAACAGGTTGCATTAGGCTGAACAGAATGCTATGGTTTGGGGTGGGTTTTTTTTCCCCACACACTGAAAAAGGTGGATGTATCACTACCAAATACTGAATCTATTAACACAGAATGAAGATCCACAAGATTTCAGTTGTGCTAGAGCATCTCAATCATAACATAGCTCAGCTTAAAACAGCTGTATTGAAAAATGAAATTGGTAGATTAAAAAGGCAAGAAGTAAAGTCAGTATATATGCTGGACTCTTTAACAGCTGTGGTTTACCTGAAAAGCAGTACAAGATAAAGGTGCTTAGCATCTTGTCTTTCCTGACATTTCCCTGTTTACAAAACAAATTAACAGACTTAACAGGCATCATAACAGTCTGAATTTCTTATGTGGCTGACTGACAAATTCAGACACAGAAACAACTGATATGCCAGCAAAAATGTATACACATATATGACAGCTGTCTTCACAAATTAGGAACTTCAATTCAAAATGGGCATTTGGTGACACTGTATGGTTTCGTGTAATAACCTACATTCACCCTCTACCACTTCTTGGTAGCAACAACAGTCATGTGTTATATGATCCATCTCATTGAGATTTCTCCCTCTAAATTAGCTCATCATGTAATATTTTCTGTCTATTTAAAAACAAACAAACAAAAAACCCAAAACCTGAACTCTTTTCCTAAGAAAGCAAACAAGTAAACAACCAAATAAACTAAAAGCTTCAAGACTTCTCTATTTTTGCACCTGTCATAAAGAAAATAGATAGAAAGGGAACAGGGGGACTGATTACTGAAGATGTAGTTCAGTCTCAGAGTTCTGATGATCTCATAAACCTTTATGGGTCTGTCAAAAATTCTTGACTGAATTACAGGCATGTTATCTATCTCTTTGAATCCATTTTCGTATATGTTATCAGTGTCTCTCTGGCCATTATTCTATGTACAAAACCAAGGTAAAATTAGACTTTGATCATTTCTGCTGGGCTGAAGTTTGCCTTTATTTCTTTTGAGTAAGTTTTACACTGGAGAATACTGTTGCTGCTCTCATGCATTTCTCTGCCTTCCCAGAAGAAACTTTAAACAATTTGAAAGTCAAATAAAAAATGAACTTTCTAAAAGGTGATAAACAGGAAACATTTTTAGCAACTCTCCACCTTATTCTGTGTATCAGTTGCCAAGTTTTCTCTTTTTTTCCTAATGTTGTAAAGAGAACCCATTCATCTACCAAAACAGAGCTTGCACGTACTTGCTCATTTACACTCTCCAGTTCCCAGTACTCACACCACAGGAGAGAAAGATAACAAACCTTTATGAGCATTTCACTGGATTAATCAATGTTAGCAACAATTGTATTAAGTAATAATTGATCTAATCTGTCTAACTTGGGGTCATAAATACTTTTATTGGGTGTCCATGGCAAGGTGCTGGCAGCATGGGGGCTGCAGGTTGGCTTCTGTGGAAAGAGACCAGGGGTTGCCCCATGGTGGACACAGACAGTTCCAACTGGCTCCAATGAACACAGCTGCGTCCCTCAGCCAAGTGTGTGATGCCACTCTAAAAACTTATTTAAGAAAGCGAAAAAAACACCAGAGAAAGGGGGAGAGAATAAAAAGAATGAGAAAGAGCAGGGGGAACTCCAAAGTCCGAGCAGGAGGAGGAGGAAGAGGTGGTCCATGGTGGAACAGATCTCCACACCACAGCTCATGGAAGACCCATGCTGCTGCAGAAGGATATTCCTGAAGAAAGTGCAGCCCATGGAGACCCCATGCTGGAACAGAAGAAAAGTGTGAGGAAGAAGAAGAAGAAGCTAGAAACCCCTGTGTACTGGCTATAACACCCCCTGCCTGCCTGCACCACTCAGGGCTGGGAGAAGAATCTGGAGTGAAGGAGTGAAGTTCACGGGGGGGGGGGGGGAAGATGTTGTTTTAATGTCTTTTTTGCTCACTACCCAAATATATATTGTCAAATATCAAATTAATTTTCCCCAATTACAGGCTGTTTTGCCCACAATAGTAACTGGTAAACAATCTCCCTGTCTTTTTTCTCAACCTTTGAGCTTTCTTATCCTACTTTCTTCCAAAGTCATGCTGAGGAGGGGGGAAGGAGTGAGCAGCTGGGTGGGTGTTTGACTATTAGCCAAGGTTAGCCCACCACAACACTTCACAGTGTCTTTCTGTTTTCCCTTTTTAGACCTTCCAGACTAATTCAATATTTTAATTCATTAAATAGTTACCTGTCAGTGACTACCACCTTTTGCCTATCTGAGAATTAAACATCAGACACCTATTACATTAGCAAGGATACTGATGCAACTGCTCTGCATTTCATCAACCATATTGAGTACACTGAAGGCCAAACTTTGCAGCATTTTAAATTATTTGACAGAAGTGTTCCTTTAATTGTATGTCCAGCTTCCAAAGCTGCCCTTGAAATGTTGATTCTGGGGAACTAATTTTATAGGTTAAATCATAAGAGTTTCTGCAGCCTACCTCCCAGGTCACTGCAAATATAAATAAGTGCCAGCCTCCAGAGAAACAAGGAAACACAATAGACAATACCAATATTTTTCTTCTTGACCTTTTAGACCATGCTGACACGATGTTGCTTCCAGTTTTTGCTGTTATATAAAGTGATTTGCACAGTTCCAAATTTTTTCCATGGATTGTAGGTGAACCCTTACCCAGTAGCCTAGACTCAGTTTTAGTGGCTTTCAATCCCATTGAATAGGAGGCTGCCAGAATGGAGCAACATTTTTGAGATTTACCAGAGAAACACTGGTCTCTTAGGACTCAGCCCTGGAAAGCCTTGCATGCACAGTTAGTTTACATGCAAAGGCTACCCTTAATGCGCAGACATGGGTAAGCCTTTCCACTACAAGGCCTTTAGAAGCAACTGGAAAAATACTCATTGATTTTAACATACCAATGATTGGGGCTAAATTCACCATTCTAGTCCACAGGTTTGAATATACACACTTTTCCTAGATGCTTATATTTAATTCCTTTGCCTGTTCAGGATATATGTTTTTCTGATTCTATTATGATTCCTTTTTACCAGTTAAATTTTACCTGGTTTGTCCCCTGTCTTTGCTATCTGAAGGAGGAGGAGAGGAAGGAGAAAGGAGACCTGCACTGTTTGTGCTGTTGCTAGCATTTCTATGCAGTGTCCACTTATGATGTGAAGCTAATGTTCACCCTTTGTTTCTGTTTCCTTCACACCATTTTTTAGCAATTCTTTTTAGATAAACTACCTTACAGTGAAAAGTCAGAGGGGAAAGTTAATTACAGTGTGTATTTTCTCAGAACAGAACATAAGCATGGCCAAAACAGATCTCACATAACTTTAATTCACTGCAACAATGCCTGTAAATCACCAGTAACAGATGTTTAGAGAAAAAGTAGGAATCAGTAAAGAAGAACCTGACATTTCTCCCTAAAGCTCCCCCTACTCATCCTCCAGGAATTGGGATATTAAGAACCTGAGAAATACAAATGACATCTGAAACTGTGGTTAGGTACCAGCCAATGTTTTCGTTTCTCCGTGAACAATAAGTCTCAGAGCAGCTGTGGCAGAGAGCAGTTATGCATCCAACACAAGAAACAATGTTCGTGCATGCCTGGGAGTCTTTTTCACAATCTTTATTATATATTCACACCATGCCTCAAATGTAGTATCCTTTTTAGACAGATATTTATGCTCATAGCTACATGTAGTGTTGTTTATAGAACTCTCCATACTCTTTTTAAAGGAAAACAGACACCGGGAACAAATGAAGGTTAGTATGTGAATTTAACCATCAAGATGCACTTCACTTTCACAGAAAATAGCTATTTGCAGCCTTCTCCTTATCACCACTGGCCAAATACCCTTTGGAATCATGTCTTCCTTGATATATCAGAATAAATACAAGCAAAATTTAGTCACTTGAAAACCAAAACAAAGAAGGCAGTCCTGTTTAACTGCTTGCTAAGGCATTTTCAGTGATATTACTACTAAAACTTTATTGCTAAAAACTGCAAGGAATGTGATTTAATCTGTTAAGAAAAGATTTTAAAACTCTGATAAAACACCTTATAAGCCAAATAAAAAAGATGGAAGAAACATAGTTTGTTATCTTACTTCAAATGGGAGCTCTGTTATTTCCATATTTCCAGACAAATCCAGTTTTTCCAGATTCTCACAATCACCCAGTTCTGGAGGAACTGACTTCAAATTATTGAAACTCACATTAAGCACTTTGAGGTTTTTTAAGCAGCCTGTGAGGGAAAGATAATTAAAATCAGCCCATTAAAAAAAAAAATCCAAAAACAAACAAACAAACAAAAAAACATGAAGGGAGAAAGTAAAAAGAAAAAGCATACTGAGTTTAGCAAAGAAAAAGCTCCTAAATGTGATGATGAGTAAGAGATTAATAAATATTTTCCGCAGTGGTCACCAACACCGGGGGGGGGGGGGGCAATAGTGTTGTGTTGCACTCATATGGACTTCCCTTAATCAGCAATGTTTTTGGCGAGAGTTTGGAAGGAGGCAGCAAACACTTGCAAAGATCTTGATTTTACCAAGGATGAGATACCTATTGACCTCAGTTGAAACTAGAGAAGTTGGCTTTTGGTTTGGCCAGTTTAGAAAACTTGCCTGCTAACTGAAAATCATCTTAGTATTTTTTATAGAACCTGTTCATTAGGAACAATTGCTCCTACTCAACTTCCTATATCAAGAATTCTGTCTTTGGTATCCAGCATCGCATACTTTTGATTATAAAAGATAACGGATGTGTGCGTTTGTTTCATTATTTTCTTTATTGCAATTTATCATCCTTTTTGGCTTAATTTTAAGGCACTTATAATATTTGAGGCTACAATTAATCACATTGTGTATTCTGTTTCTTCGATTTATAGTATTACATAATCTTCAGTAAAAACAGGTTTAGAAATATCATTAAAATGCAAAATGTATTATACTGAAAAAATACAAATTATACTGTGACATAGTCAAAGGCGAAGGAAGTAAGGAATTTGAATGCATCAAATAGCTGATGTGTTAGCAAAGGGATCCTTAAATACATACATTACAAAATGAGAACATTCCATGGACAGCTGTTCTGTTGTATTACATGGACAATCAAAAAATCACAGAATCACAGAATCACAAAATGGTTTCAGTTGGAAGGGACCTTAAAAGATCATCTAGTCCAAAGCCCCGTTCAACCTGACTTTGAACACTTCCCATGAGGAAGCATCCACAACTTCTCTGGGCAACCCATTCCAGTGTCTCACCACCCTCACTGTAAAAAATTTCTTCCTTACGTCCAATCTAAATCTACCCTCTTTCAGTTTAAAACCATTGTCCCTTGTCCTATCACTACAGGCCTTGGTAAAAAGTCGCTCTCCGTCTTTCTCGTAAGCCTGCTTTATATATTGAAAGGTGTCAATAAGGTTTCCCCGCAGCCTTCTCTTCTCCAGGTTGAACAGCCCCAACTTTCTCAGTCTTTCTTTGTAGGAGAGGTGTTCCATCCCTCTGATCATTTTTGTGGCCCTCCTCTGGACCCACTCCAACAGGTCCATGTCTTTCTTGTACTGGGGACCCCAGAACTGGATGCAGTACTCCAGGTGGAGTCTCACAAGCATGGAGTATAAGGGGAGAAGCACTTCCTTTGACCTGCTGGCCATGCTTCTTCTGATGCAACCCAGGATACAACTGGCTTCCTGGGCTGCAGGTGCACATTGCTGGCTCATGTCCAATTTCTCAGCCAGTGATATCCCCAAGTCCTTCCCTATGAAGCTGCTCTCAATCCCTTCATCCCTCAGTCTGTATTGTTACTAGGGATTGCCCCAACCCAGGTGCAGGACCTTGCACTTGGCCTTGTTAACTTTCATGAGGTACACATTGGCCCACTCCTCAAGCCTGTCAAGGTCCCCCAATAGCATCCCTTCCCTCAAGCATGTCAACTGTACCACTCAGCTTGGTATCATCTGCAATATTCCCCTCTAATCAGTCATATTCCTGTGATATTTCTCTCCAACCAATGACAGAGTACAGCATTCACAAGGAAAAGCATCAGTAAGAAACTTAAATGCAATTCAGCAGTTGGAAATGGGGAGAGAACAGCATCTTGCATCAAGAGGTTCTCAAAGCAGGCTATATATTGACAAACCAAGACAAGACCTACATGAGATTCACAATTTTATACCATATCAGTCTTCTATTTATAACCAAATTTTAAAAAAGAATCTGGTGTTTCATGGGATTTGGATGACACTGGAGAGAATCTCTTTACAGTACCTCTCTAGTGCTCAAAACAGTGTCATAATAGTGAGCTTACCTTTAAGACCCTAATGCTTAGTTAAGCTCCCTCCAAAGCAAACGTTTTATAGAATCACAGAATCAATTAGGTTGGAAAAGACCTTTAAGATCATCAAGTTCAACTGTTAACGTAGCACTGCTAAGTCCACCACTAAACCATGTCCCTAAGCACTACATCTACCCGTCTTTTAAATACCTCCAGGGATGGGGACTCAACCACTTCCCTTAGCAGCCTGTTCCAGTGCCTGACAATCCTTTCGGTGAAGAAATTTTTCCTAATATCCCATCTAAACCTCCCCTGGCGCAACTTGAAGCCATTTCCTCTTGTCTTGTCACTTCTTGCTTGGCAGAAGAGACCGACCCCCACCTCGCTACAACCTGCTTTCAGGTAGTTGTAGAGAGTGATAAAGTCTCCTCTCAGCCTCCTTTTCTCCAGGGTAAACAATCCCTCAGCTGCTCCTCCTAAGACTTGTTCTCTAGATCCTTCACCAGCTTCATTGCCCTTCTTTGGACACACTCCAGCACCTCAATGTTGTTCTTGTAGTGAGGGACCCAAAACTGAACACAGTATTTGAGATGCGGCCTCACCAGTGCTGAGTATAGGGGCAGTATCACCTCCCTGGTCCTTCTGGCCACACTATTTCTGATGCAAGAAAAGGACAGGGAAGAAACATAGGGAACTGAAAGCCCCACATTTTTTCCCTGAGAAGTTGCTCGTCAGAGGCAGAGGCATGTGGTCTGATGACCAATATTAGCAGCCACCAAATCACACAGCATTTTACATAAACCCCAGAGTCTCCCCTGGACACAACACTGTCTTCAAATGATGGCTGGACCACCCAAATCTTTCTCACAGGTGACACACAAGCCGTATATGGTAAGAACTCTATTATTCTTTACATGTTGCAACGGAGAAAAATATAGAAGCTTCCACTCAGCTTTGTCCCAGTTTTAGGTCTGTCAGAAACAGAAACTGAGGTGGTATTTCAAAATTCAGCTGTCCTTTTAGGAAGGTAACCTTGTCTTTTCTGTTCACCATGAAGTGCTGTTTTAGTTAAAATAGGAGAACCAAATTTTCTGTAAGACTACAGCAGGCAATGTTTTGGCAGTACATTACTGTCCCACAAGGGTCATTGGGGCTGGTGCAAGAGAGTAATAGAAGCAACTTAATGGTGTAAATGTGTGAACCACCTTATTTCTGGATTTTTAAGCACATAAAAGCAATAAAATTTTAGCCTACCCATCATGAAGCCTCACCAGGTAGTGATGTAGACAAATGAAGATATTACATCACATGCTAAGGGGCATAAACATCAACTTACCACCTCACTGCAACAAAATAATCACTGCAGCAGAAATGCCTTAAAATAAAATAGAGAATCAGAGAATCACAAATTAATTCCTCATCCAATTAATCCCTCAGTGAAGGCGAGCAAATCCCATTGGAATGAAAAAGGAACTACTTACTCATTAGCACCAGAATGTTTTGTCTTTTTTTTTAGCAATGAGATATTGTACTGGGTTTGTCTAGAATTGAGTTAATTTTCTTCATAGTAGCCTGAATGGAGCTATGTTTTGGATTTGTGACCAAACAGTGGTGATAACATACCAATGTTTTTGCTATTGCTAAAGAATCATAGAATCATAGAATCATAGAATTGTTAAGGTTGGAAAAGACCCTTAGGATCATCAGGTCCAACCGTTAACCTACCACTGCCAAGTCCACCACTAAACCATGTCCTCAAGTACTGCATCTACCCGTCTTTTAAATACCACCAGGGATGGGGACTCAACCACTTCCCTGGGCAACCTGTTCCAGTGCCTGACTACTCTTTCAGTAAAGAAGTTTTTCCTAATATCCAACCTAAACTTACCCTGGCGCAGCTTGAGGCCATTTCCTCTTGTCTTGTCACTTCTTGCTTGGCAGAAGAGACCGACCCCCACCTCTCTACAACCTCCTTTCAGATAATTGTAGAGGGCAATAAGGTCTCCCCTCAGCCTCCTCTTCTCCAAACTAAACAACCCCAGCTCCCTCAGCCGCTCCTCGTAAGACTTGTTCTCTAGACCCTTCACCAACCTCGTTGCCCTTCTCTGGACACGCTCCAGCACCTCCATGTCCTTCTTGAAGTGAGGGGCCCAAAACTGGACACAGTATTCAAGGTGAGGCCTCACCAGTGCCAAATACAGGGGCATTATCACCTCCCTGGTCCTCCTGGCCACACTATTCCTGATACAAGCCAGGATGCCATTGGCCCTCTTGGCCACCTGGGCACACTGCTGGCTCATGTTCAGGCGGCTGTCAACCATCACCCCCAGCTCCTTTTCTGCCAGGCTGCTTTCCAGCCACTCCTCCCCAAGCCTGTAGCCTTGCCTGGGGTTGTTGTGACCCAAGTGCAGGACCCGGCACTTGGCCTTGTTGAGCCTCATACAGTTGGCCCCGGACCAACAATCCAGCCTGTCCAGGTCCCTCTGCAGGGCCTTCCTACCCTCCAGCAGATCGACACTCCCACCTAACTTGGTGTCATCTGCAAATTTACTGAGGGTGCACTCGATCCCCTCATCCAGATCATCGATAAAGATATTGAACAGGACCGGCCCCAACACTGAGCCCTGGGGAACACCACTCGTGACCGGTCGCCAACAGGATTTGGCTCCATTCACCACCGCTCTCTGGGCTCGGCCGTCCAGCCAGTTTTTAACCCAGCGCAGAGTGCACTTGTCCAAGCCGTGAGCAGCCAGCTTCTGCAGGAGAATGCTGTGGGAGACGGTGTCAAAGGCCTTACTGAAGTCCAGGTAGACAACATCCACAGCCTTCCCCTCATCCACTAAGCGGGTCACCTTGTCATAGAAGGAGACCAGGTTAGTGAAGCAGGACCTGCCTTTCATAAACCCATGCTGGCTGAGCCTGATCCCCTGGTTGTCCCGCACATGCCGCATAATGGCACTCAGGATGATCTGTTCCATGACCTTCCCCGGCACTGAGGTCAGGCTGACAGGCCTGTAGTTCCCCGGATCTTCCTTCCGACCCTTCTTGTAGATGGGTGTCACATTTGCTAGCTTCCAGTCCTCCTGGGACCTCCCCGGTTGACCAGGACTGCTGATAAATGATGGAGAGTGGCTTGGCAAGCTCCTCCGCCAGCTCCCTCAGTATCCTCGGGTGGATCCCATCTGGCCCCATAGACTTGTGGGCATCCAGGTGGAGGAGCAGATTGGTGACTGTCACCTCTTCAACAACTGGGACTTCATTCTGTGTCCTATCTCCATCTCCCAGCTCAGGGGCATGAAAACCTTGAGGATGATCAGCCCGACTATTAAAGACTGAGGCAAAGAAGGCATTAAGTACCTCAGCCTTCTCCTCATCCTTCGTGGCCAAGATTCCCTCTGCATCCAACAAAGGAGGGAGATTCTCCTTAGCCCTCCTTTTGTCGCTGATATACTTGTAGAAACATTTTTTGTTGTCCTTGACAGCAGTGGCCAGTTTAAGTTCTAGCTGGGCCTTCGCCTTTCTAATCTTTTCCCTGCATAACCTCACCACATCCTTGTAGTCCCCCTGAGTCACCTGCCCCTTCTTCCAAAGGTGGTAGGTTCTCCTTTTCTTCCTGAGTTCCAGACAGAGCTCTCTGTTCAGCCAGGCCGGTCTTCTCCCCCGCCTGCTCGACTTGCGGCACATGGGGACAGGCTGCTCCTGTGCCTTTAAGACTTCCCTCTTGAATAACATCCAGCCTTCCTGGACTCCCTTGCCCTTCAGGACTGCCTCCCAAGGGACTCTGTTAACCAAACTCCTAAACAGGCCAAAGTCTGCCCTTCTGAAGTTTAGGGTTGCGGTTTTGCTGGCCCCCCTCCTTACTTCTCCAAAACTCGAAAACTCTACCATTTCCTGGTCGCTGTGCCCAAGACAGCCTCTAACCACCACATCACCCACTAGTCCTTCTCTGTTCATGAACAGCAGGTCCAGCGGGGCACCTCCCCTCGTTGGCTCGCTTACCAGCTGCATCAGGAAGTTATCCTCCACGCACTCCAGGAACCTCCTAGACTGCTTTCTCTCTGCCGTGTTGTATTTCCAGCAGATATCTGGTAAGTTGAAGTCTCCCACAAGAACAAGGGTTAGAGACTCTGAGACTTCAGCCAGCCGCTTGTAAAAAACTTCATCTGCTTCCTCATCCTGGTTGGGTGGTCTATAACAGACTCCCACCAGGATATCTCCCTTGTTGGCCTTTCCCCTGATCTTTACCCATAAGCACTCAACCTCGTCGTTACTTTTGTCGAGCTCAAGACAGTCAAAACACTCTCTGACGTACAAGGCTACCCCGCCGCCTCGCCTTCCTTGCCTGTCCCGTCTAAAGAGCTTGTAGCCATCCATTGCAGCACTCCAGTTGTGCGAGTCATCCCACCATGTTTCCGTAATGGCAACCACGTCATAGTTTCCCTGTCGCGCAATGGCTTCCAGCTCCTCCTGCTTATTGCCCAAGCTGCGTGCATTGGTGTAAATGCACTTGAGTTGGGCTATTGATCTCTTCTCCAACACAGGCTTGCCACCCCTGGGCTCATCCCTAGCAGAACTGGTTTTATCCCCTTCCCCCTTCGAGTCTAGTTTAAAGCTCTGTCAATGAGGCCTGCTAACTCCTGAGCCAGAATCCTTTTCCCCTTCCCCTGTGTAAGAGTGCTTACACAGCATGAAGGCCTTCTCTTGTTTCTCACTCTGCTGCCCCAGTGAGTCAGGTAGTGGTGGGCAAGAGGATGGGAGGTGACAGGGCCAAGACACTGAACCCAAATTGACCAAAGGAATATACTATAGCATATAACGTCACATTCAGCAGTAAAAGTTGGAGGCGGGGGAGGAATAGGGGGTAGTTTTCCAAGGTGGCTATTGCTGAGGGAATGGTTCACATTGGTCAGCTGGTGGTGAGTGATTGCTTTTGCATCACTTGTTTGTTTGTTTGTTTGTTTTTCATCACTTATTAAACTGTCTTCATCCTGATGCACGAGTTTTCTCACTTTTGCCCTTCCAATTCTCTCCCTATCCTGCTGTGGGAGACTGAACAAGCAGCTGCAGGGGGCTGAGCAAGCTATGTGAGGCTTAGCTGCCTATGAGTGTTAACCCACAACAGATGCATTTGCTAACTTTTCAGCCACTGAAATTTCTACCTCTCAGTTCCACTAGTAACTGGAGGACTAATGTAGGCAAGGCATCTAGTGTCACCAACACCCTAGTCACCCTCTTGTCTAACTCTGCTCAGATGATGTATCTCCGGTGCATAACTAGGAGACAAGGAGCAGAATTACTTACAAAAAAAAATCACCAACATTTAATAGCCTTTCTGGGCAGAGTGATGGAGACAAGCACAGCTTCCCTTTCTGACTTTCCTGCCTTCTGAAACCATGACATTTCAAGCTTTTTTCTCCTTTCACAGTTTCTAACATGTATGTCAAAGTTCACAATATGGTTTGTCCCAGCTTACAGGTATGAGAAAGCAAGTAAGTAGAAGGTGCATCACATTTTTTCTTGTTATATGTAATGTCTCTCTAATCTGACAGAAGCACACTACTACAGAGTCTACAGTCAACTGCCAGTAATTGCTGTGGCTAAGATTATGAAAATTACTGGGAAAAAAATGAGTCTTACAACTGAATTTAATTCTGATAACAAACTCAGAACAACATAGATGAGTAGGATATAGTTCACCGAGATCTACCTGTGGGGAGCAATCTCTTGCAGTTCTGTGTAACAGCTGTTTTTGCACCTCTGGGCTCTCCAGTGGATTAAGTTATGCCACCTGCTAGCTGAGTAGTAGTCAAGCATTATCTGTCCCTCTAGGACCATAAGACGTACACAGGACTTGCCAGGACCTCCTGGATAAGACCCTTACACCACCACTTCACATAATCCCATTTTTTGATTTATCACATTCTGTCTTAAAAGTAGTTTGTTTTTTTACATCCACTGCTCTTATGGAAAAACAAAGTTATAGAGTTTCATCCTTTTCATGTTTAGAATGGTCTTCAGATTGCCAGTCTGAACTTATTCATAGAATTTTTATAACCATTAATTCTTTTGCCAGTTTTATCTTTAAATAGCTCTTTTCCTTCCCTGGTGTTTACTTTTCTGATGTTTTCATAGGTAGCAGACATATCAGAATTTATTTTACTAGCCTGAATAAGCCAATTCTTCTAATCTCCTGTCACAAAATAAA
The DNA here is from genome assembly GCA_020745775.1 of Theristicus caerulescens. Taxonomy (NCBI): domain Eukaryota; kingdom Metazoa; phylum Chordata; class Aves; order Pelecaniformes; family Threskiornithidae; genus Theristicus; species Theristicus caerulescens. Next base: position 47,402,452 of record CM036583.1, on the reverse strand, counting down.
AATTCCCCAAATGGTCCTAATAGACTTCTTTTGCATCTCTTCCCATCTGAAATAACTTTTCTTGAATCTGGATGACCACAACTTTATGTATGTATCATACTGGATTGTCCTTCTGTGGCTCTTAGATTAGGAATTTCATTTCTTCAATTATTTGCGTTTAATGAGCTCATGACTTGCTACAGAAATTAGCTCCTGAGGACATGACCTTGAACTCTGCAATCATGAATCCAGTGTCTCTACTTTTTTGGAAGCCCACCTGCTCATCCAGCTTTTCATATTTCCTCCTCTTTGTGCAGTGACAATAACACCCAAACTGTGTCAGCAGAAAATTTCAGTAGCCCAGTTCCTAAAAATAATTAAGAAATAAACTCAAGACTGATCCTTGAGAAACTCCACAAGTGATCTTCCTCCTAGCTGATAGGTTTTCTTTCCGAACGAGTGCCTTGTTGCCTCTGCTTTAGCAAGTCCTTTGCTCATTTTTACAATTATTGCACCACAGTCCATTTTCTTAGATTCAAACATTCATTTTCCATAGTTCACTGTATCAAATACTTTATGGGATGCCAGATAGACAAGATCTACTACTTGAAGCTCAATCATCTTCTCAAAAGAAAGACAGAATGAGTTGTCCAAATGAGTTGGACATAACTTGCTTTTCCTTTATAAATTTTTAATTTCAACCTCGTTTCCATTCAGTTCCATGTCTCTAATTACTCCTTCGTCTAAAAAACTGTTTAAAATTCTTACAAGCAACAATTTACACAGGGATAGAATTAGGTCATATGAGTTGCCTGAATGGTAACCGAGGTTACAGACTGAGATTTCCTTTCTCAGGCAAAAGGAGTAAGACTGTCACTCTCCTTTTTCCCTAGACCTGTTAAACAAGGCTGCTAGGCTACTTTTGTCAGAGAAAGAGCACAAATATACAACTATAAGACAACATTAATGACAATTCAAGATTCTCAAATCCAGCTATTTTGGCTGAAGGAGTGAAAAATTAGGGAGCAATGAATCCCTAAATAACCTTCAAATGCCATAGGCATAGTCAGTAAGATTCCAGCCACTCTCACCCACATTTGGAGTTTATTGCAATAACAGCTGGGGGATTGGGGAGGGTGAGGGGGGTGGTAAGGCAGTATGAACGACTTCCACTACCCTGTAATCTGAATTTAGGGACTTATTTATACCTTCTTAGCACAGAAGTTCTCCACTCTCTTATGTATGGTGCCCAGCCATCACCAGGCTTAATGAGCATGAAATACAGCCATTAAGGCAGCCTTAGGAGGGGACAGAGGAGTTGACACCCTCTTCACAGTTGCACAAATGTAGAGCAGGATTTGACCACCACACCTGTCACCTATACATTCAAATAATACTCAAGCACCTCTTCTCAATTAAAAGTAGTAATAATAAAATCGTTGCTGCTACAACACTGTTGTTAACTATGCTTAATGGCACTGAATTTTCAGTTCTATAAAAAATGCAAATTAGGGAGTTAAACAGCTAAGATCTCTGTGTTTTCCAAGGAGAGGCAGTAAAAGGAGTAATGAAAGCCATGGCTTCCTTGGCAGTTTCACAATTAAGAATATTTTATTTTTAAGTGGGACCTGCAATGCCATAGCTGTTGCCTAAGATAGCGTTTATTTGCAGTTTAAATTTTTAATTCATTATGTAAAAAAAATTAAAGCAGTAATTAAACTTCATAATTTCTGATGGGCAATGCAGCATAGTAATAATGGTAATGCAACTTCACCATTTAGACAAGCCTGCATTAGTGCTCCTAACAAAGTGTCAGAGACAAAATACAGATGAGGTTACAGAAAGCCTTTATTATCTAAGGATCCCATTCAATACAAATGCCGATCCGCTTGTATAAACTAGAGTAAAACGCAAAGCAAATTTTTGCATTGATCTGCAGTGATCTGATAGCAGCTTCCTACAGGCCAGGAGATATGAGTCTCCTATTTTCAGTCTTCTCTGCTGAATCAGTGACAGTGCCTTTGATTTATCTGAAAGGAGATATTGATGTTCAAGCTTACAGGTAACAGTTAAAACATCTTTTTTTTTTTTTTTTTTACTTCTGCAGCTCAAAGTATCCAAGCAAAGGTGGGATGAAGACTTCCTGAACTTCTTTTACATAACAAAGCTGCAAAACCTTTTTTTGCCACTAGGGCTTATAAGAGCTGTAGCACAGTAACAGATTGACCCTGGGCTAGTAACATTTCATTCTTTAACCAGCCTTCATGTGTTCAATTAAAAAAATTTAAACATGCTGAGAGAAATTGCAAGTGACTACTACAAACAAAAAATAAAAAGGATAAAGCTTGGGATCTCAGTCCATGGTCAGAAGAGTATCAGTACAATGTAAGGGGGAAAAAAAAGGTTTTCTTGTAGCAAAATAGAGGTAGAAGAACATGAAGAAGTTCTTGTGGGCTGAATAGTAGAGAGAGATACCTTCAGGGACAAAATGGAGGATGAGGGTTTACTGAAAGGGCTGAAAAGGAAATTAATGAAAACAAAAATGCAACGAGCTGAACTGAAGATATTTTGGTAGATCAGAAATTCTATAGAAAAGTATGTGATTTCCTTTTTTCATGTGAGGAGATAAGCTGAAACATGAACTCTTATCTCCCTGGGGAACCCCAAAAAAGGGTGAGTCTCCCAAGGGCAAAGTAGAGTATAAGCTCAGTCTCCAGGCTAGACAACACTTTCTGAGCATCAGAAATAAACGTGGAGTAAACTGTTTTTTAGAAGGGTAGAACAATACACTTTGATCACCTTGGAAACTGAAAAAGCTACTTCTTGGATAAAACTTTTCCATCGTAATCAGAATGGTGTGCACAGCCTCCAACATTCCCACTGTGACCCAAGTAAAGTTTGAGAAATAAACTACAGAGTTTGCTAATACCAATCTGCTCTGCATAGAAGGAGAGTGTTCTAGCATTGTTGTATATAATGTAGTTACATAAAGCAATATGACAAAGTCAATAGATAGGAATCTTTTGGCAAAAATAATTTATGTAATGAGTAGTTTCCATGCAGTGTTTACAGTCTGAGCTCAGTACCCAATGGCACTACTTAAAATCCTTTCAAGAAATTCAGCTTAATAAAGTACTGGCATTTGCAAGATCCAATGATGTTGACAATTGTTAAAGCAGTATGTTTGTATTACATTTTAGTACAATATTCCCATTTTTGATAGCTTAAGCAGATGAACAAAAAAATATTATTTCCTCACTAGTTGGTCCAATAAAAAGTATATTTTTTTACTTCTGTGATGCACTAACCAAGGGTTAAATTTTGAGGAGCTTACCAGCTGTTCTAGTATGAGCAAGCCATCATTTGAGCAGCTAGCCTTAAAGTAACTGGCATCCTCCTACAAATAGTCAACTTGCAACAGAGGTGTTTAATACTTCCCCTTCAAATGGGGAATATAAACAAAAATTTCCTCAGTTGTATGCAAGAATGAGGTGCTGGACAGATAATATTCAATACTGAATAAATGGCAAGGGTAAGAGATGAGTCTGCAATTCCTCAGAACTAGGCTGCATTTAAACTGAGATTATGTATTTTCTTCTTAGAAGCTCACACATCAGCACACTGGGAATCTTATTAATAGAAAAAGCTATTTTAGGTATCTAGAAGTCATTTAAAACTGTATTACTTATAGTTTTCCCCTCTGAGTTCTGGGCAATTGGATTAATAGTATGCACAAATGAAATTTTATACTGTGAGGTAGGGAGGAGACCAAAAAAATCCCTGTGATTTCTTATTAAAATATGTCTCAAAAGCACAGTTATTTTTCCTCTTAAATATTTGGCATATCAAAAATGTGAGAGAACATAATGAGGTACAAAGATTTTATTAACAGCTCTTTGAGATGTTTCATGAATAATTTCTGGGACAAAAAATCCTGGCATATAGCCTCACTATCCCATCCCCGCACAAAAGCTTTGGGATCACATGAAAATACAGTTCACTACTCCCTATATGAATATGGGAATATACTCTATTGGATGTTTTCAATTATAGCAATTACTAATGTACTAGCACTAACCGATATACAGTGACTGCACTGCAGCCATGCAGTCAGAGCCAGAACTGCAAACTCACCCAGAAGGCATTGCCAAAGAAAATCCCCCAGCTACACCTCTGTTCATGATTTTTTCTGTTATTCCTGGGAAAACCAAACCTAGCAACTTTGAGACAGACAACAACTCCATTTTGCAGTTTTCTCCATTTTTGTTTACTTGCTTACCATTAAAATATTTGCTATTCCACAAAAAGAATCAAATTAAAAGTATTCTCATCTGTCATCTGACCCAAATTTGATCTGTTCAAGTTTATAGGTGATTATAGCTAAGAGTGTGATTTGAAATATCTGAGAATGGATTTAAGTCTTTCTTCTCTCTGATTCAGAGTAGAGCATTCCCTTCTAATCAGGTAAAACAGGAACATGAACATCAGTTCCTGCAGGTATTTTAGTCCAGAGGCTGCTACTGCAGCAATACTTTTTTCCACTGAAAATATTCTTATAATCTCCTGTTCTCTCATACCTTTAAAGCCCTCTTGTGAGAATCAAAAGTGGTCTGAATATGGCTCACCAGTTTAGCTTCTGCTGAATGATTTGTTGGTCTAAACTTGGCTTCAATTCTGTATGAAGAGTAAAGACTCAGCAGCATGCATGTCACTGCCAACTTCAACCATCTGTCATTACTCTCAAGTATGTTTTAGCTGTGATATTTACCTACTTGCTTCTGTTTTGTAAACAGAACAAGAAATGATGAATACTTTAGCACTTAACCTTTCCAGAGACCTTACCTGCTGATTTAGCACCTATTCCTCACTCTGCTTAGATAGAGCTCCCAAACCAAACCCACAACAATTATTTTCTTTGTAATAATTTAGCAGCTAGATGGCTAAAGTATGAAAGGTTTTATTTTGAAGCAGCATCCAGAAACTTCAAAATATTCAAGACCTTTCGTAATAATGTCTTATTAAAATAATGAATGTTTCCAATAAATATTAGTGTCTATGTCTGTATGCATATACAGTACATGAAATAAAACCATAGCCATTTGCAAGCATACCACCTTACATGTCAACAAAAAGAGCATTATACAAATTGAGATAAAAACTTCTCTGTAATTTATGCCATAACAACAAGGGCAGCTCCATTGCATTACTAATAGGTGGTCTGTCAACACAGGACATTCACTAAGACTGAAAGTCATTAGGCAGTTTTGGCAAAAAAGTGCTGAACTATTCAGTTGTATAGTCCTGGAGTAGCTTTTTTGTATTATTTCTTTTTAAACTACATCAGTGAATCTGTGTCTTCATCTGGATAGGCTAGAATTACTGCTGTAATGTAGAACTATTGTATAAATAGCATCTACGGTTAACCAAATTTGTTAATTTGTTTACACAGTGTCTCAAAAGGAAAGGTTCAAATCCACTTTTCACCAGATGAGTGTTTAGTACAGTCATGCCCACTCTCATTTGATGAATCTTGAAAAAAAATTTCTGAACAAGAGTTCACTGTTAAGAGGACAGTGAGTGCTATACCATTGTGTCTGAGGCAGGACCTAGAGCAAACAGTTTTCTAATATTCCCTGGCCCTTCCAGTCAAACATTTGCATAAGAAAGCAGCAACAAAAACATTGAAAGGAAGGAAGCGACACCTTGGGTATAAGCTAGAGGGATGAGCATATTGGAGGGAAAGTGAATAAATGGGAATAACATGAAAGCTACTGATGAGCAGAAATCACATCATTTAAACACAATTGAAAGAACAGTGATTGCTACTGGAAGCATTTGAAACTTTCTTCCTTTTTTCCCAAAAAAGGTCTGATACAGCCTCTGCACTACCCTCTACAGAGAATTGGTTATGCTAGAATGATCTGGTTTTGTGCCTTTATTCTGGAAGCAGACGTTATTAGCATCCATAATCACTTTTTCTTGGGGATCATTTTCATTAAAAATGCACAATATTACAAGAATAAAGAAAAAACTTTCTTAGCCTTTACCTGCCTCGACTGTTAAGCAGCAACCCCTTAAAACCCTACATTTTGTGGTTTAGTTTCCTTCCAGAGGCTACCCTATGTCCTTTCCCCTTTCTTCCATACCACCTGGTAAAAGGTGTTTGTCCATTAAACTCAGTGACTCATCTGAGTTCCATGGTCAAAGTGCTGACAAAACAGTTAGTGTTTATTTTCTGTCCATTATCTCCTGCTTGTGTCTTGTTTATGATTTGTTAGTATATTTAGCTGCCAGGTTGAAACTATAAAATATATCTCGATGTCAGTGGGAAATTTTCTGTGTAAAATATAATGTTAGTAAATAAATCAAAAGCATTAGTGTTACTCTACTAATAGACTAGAAAAAGCACAGAAAAGAGTAAAGTCTAGCACTGATTTCTGTGTTTCAGGATGCTCTCTCTCTTCCTGTATTTCTTAGTTAAACCTATGATAACTATGGAGGTGGAGGTTTTAATCTTTATCTTTTTTGCAAGTTGTTAGCTCTTAGTGTACATAAGGAATACCAGTCATGGGGAAAACTTAAAAACAAAGGCTGAGGTATTAGGTATCCTGGGTGCATGGACACAATTACAGGGACCTCATAGCAGACCCAGTTTCTTCAGCTCTCAAAGATACCACTGGTTACAGCAACACTCTTCCTTGTAAGGGCAGTAAATCCCTCTGAAACCATTACAGTCTTTCACACAAGGTTTTTATATTGTAAGATCAGAAAACACAGGAGAGCCAAACACTAAAATTCTTGTTATTACGTAGCTTAAAATAGCAAAGGCCAAAGTATGTAAGCATTAAGAATTTACTTCGCTAAAAACCCTGATGTCATGTTGGATATATCACTTTATTAAATGGGGGTCATTACTGAACTCATTATAAAATTCAAAAGATGGATTTTATGCAACATTACATTTTTTATTCCTTTTGACCACAATCTTATGTTTCAATTCATCTTGTTTGAGGCTTACAATTCAGTAATACTTCTGTTTTTCTTAACCTGTAAGGAACATAAACCATCACCTGTTCTCAGGAAGAGCTCTCCATCTACTTGAATACAAGCAATAACAGCCTTATAGTCATAACAAAAATGTGTCAGTTTTATCCCATGTTTGAGCCATACTACACACATGGTATTGCATACAATTTGGGAAGTATAATTACAGCCAGAAATCTGTAAAAATTTAGAGAGCACTGTTCATGGGAAGCAAGCTAGAAGACAATTATCAGTAAATGAATAAGAATATCCACGGATGCTCATTTCCCTGTGATATAGTAAAATGACATAAGTATAAAGAGCTGAATATCTTGAACCAACTTACCAATTTCCACTGGGAGATGGTTGATTTGATTTTTTGATAACTCCAGTACTCTCAGATCTTGAAATAATGCAATGTAGGCTGGAATGGTTTGTATCAAAGTATTGTACACATGCCATTCTTTCAGATAGATCTGTTCTTTCAGAGAATCTGGGAATTCCTGTAAATGAAATAAGAACAGGTAAATAGAAAGCATCAAGTTGGACTTTTGTTCTACCATGTTTCTAAATACGGGGGAAAAAAATTCCACAGCCAAACCTCAACACTTTGCCTTAATTATCTTGATGTAGAACAGCAGTTTGCCAAACCCTCATAGGAGATGTTTGCTTTTGAAGAGTATTGAAGCTCTATGTCACCACATATTCATTTTTTAACTGCTAATGCAATCATTTTGCTCTAAAACTGAAACCTATCTGAAGCACTCAACCTGTTTGGTGTCTCCCATACTATTTCCTTTTTCCAGCTGGAGGATTTTTTTAAACCACATTTCAGTGCTTTAATTCACACATCAAGATGTGGTAAAATGCAACACAGAACAGAAGAGTGGGTGTATGGAGAATATCTAAATAGGGTTTGCCACAACAAAAAAAAAAAAGTGACTACGTTCTTAATACCTGCATATGTTTCAAAATTTGTTTGCCACAATGGAACACAGTCCAAGGAACAGAAACATTTCAGATAGGATACACACATATCACCTTTTGAAAGTCTTTTTTCAAATAAGTGACTTTTAGGTTCCTAAATTATTTCAGCAATGTTTGAAAATTTGTACTAAATTTCTTTAGGAAGAATAAAAATACTCATTTTTTAAATCAGTCCACAATTGCAATTAATTCTTCCTTTAGTCATGCAGAATCTTTTTCTTTAAAAATTCTAGTATAGTTCCAAATACACAGCAAATAAATTTGCTTCTGAGTAATTTTCAGGCTATTTATATGTATATAACAGTTACTGAAACTAGAAGTTTTAAAGCCTTTGATTCTTACAAAATTGCTTTAGTTAATTGGTACTCAGTTCAGATGTACACATCATTGTTTGAGTTATGTCATCAAATTCCTTGAACTTGAAACAGACAAAAATCAATTCATAAATTTGAAGGTCAGATCATTTAAACTCCACTTTCTAAAGCAGCACATAATTTACCAGCTGTCCTGGGTTTTATATCACTGTGCATTGGTAACATCTGGAATAAATAATCTGGATGAGGTGCTATCACTAACTTTGCTCCATAAAAAGAGACGTAAGAGATTCAGTCTTTATTTCCTTTATAACTTCCAAATTTGCTTCCTGTGTATGAAGAATACAACACAGTAGGACTTACTGGGTTTTATACAGAGGACATTGCCCACTTTATTTTTTCCTTCTACATTTCATAGATCCCCCAAGATCTTAACAAGAGTGACACATTTTAACTGTTTTTTATTAATCCTGAACTTCTGAACTAGGAATAGTGCTACTTAACTCTTAGCTAAATTAAAACATCTAATTGTAATTAAAGATATACTGGACTGTTGATCATAAGCTGTTCTTTGTTCAGTTGTTGCTGCCTCTAATTTCAGTTCTTTTCAAATTTACACACGCAGACACTTAGCCTGTGTACGTAATTCTGCCTTGCTACCTGCCCTTCCATATTTGATATGGATTGTTTCGTTTCTTGCTTCATTTTCCCACTAGGTGTATATTGCATTGTGATCCATCTCCTATATTTGTCAGTTTATGGCAGTTAAAAAATGAAATGCCTGAAATGCCCCAGGGCTGGTAATGAGAAATGTCTCCAACTTTCTGGAGTGGGTTTCCACTCCTCCACCTTCAGTGCTGCATATTTTTCTGCAGCAAAATAAAAGAATAAACACCAACTGCAAATTCAATTAGTAATGTCTTTCCCACCTATACAGAATTGAAAATGCAACACATAGGGGATAGCATTTAGCTGGCGTGTCATAGATGCCGCTGTAGGGAAGAACCCTGATTCACAGAGAAAGCAGGTGCAGAATAGTCGTACTGGAGGGAAAAAGATGTCTGGCTAACAGATACCATTTGCCACTCTATTTCTCCACAGTCCAGATCTGTGTTTGTCTTTCTACTGACCTACCAGTTGTTTGCACCTTGTTGTCACAACAGTCCATCTCCAGCCCCTTACTGGCAGATACAGCAGGGAGCAAAGGGGAATATTTGCTCCTGTGAAGCCAACAGCCTTGCTGTTCTCCCAGACTCAAGGGCATATCCCACAAACTTCTCCTTGACACATTGAAAGCAGTGCAGCACACAAAGCACTCTCTCAGATTAAGATCAAACTCCTTCATAATTTTAGAAAAATTAAGCCAAAATATTTTAAAAATTATTTGTTATTAATGGGAAAAGATTTTTTAAAAATCTTTACTGCCGTATTAAGGGTAGTTTAAAGCACCAAGATATTCTTGTGCAGCAACTGAAATAAATTCAGACTTCGAAGGAATGGAAGGAGGTTCCATTCTTCTATCAATTGCCCTGACTAACTTTTCTTTCTTGAGATTATTTCTTTATATCTTATAATCATATTTACAATTTGCAAATGTAAGCTTACAAATACTTTGCTATAATGTGGTTTTTTAGCATTCTCCATCTTACGATACATTTTATTTGTGTTGCTGAAACATAAATTGATGTGATATTTTACTTCGTTTACCAGCTAGATAGGGATGGGAACTGAAATTTGCACAAGCTTTACGTTTGCTTTACTCTCTGATTCCCTTGTGTTCTTTTGTAATCTGCTGCTGCCACACTAAAGCTGGCAGCCTGCTGATAAATTGCTCCATGAAGACTGACACTTGGAGGATAGCCAGTCTTCTGCCTTTAACAGCAAAACAATACCTCAAACTCCTTTGATTTTTGGGAGGGAAAAAAGAAGTATTAAAAGGAAATAAATAGCAAACCTACAACCATTGCTGATTATACTATTTCTAATTAGGAGAGAATTTACCTGCTAGACATGAGCCTGAACTAAAACTGTGATCAATCCCTGAGAAGTTTCAATTCTGTTTCTTTTCCAGCTCTGTAGTTTTATTTGTCATGGACCAAATCAAAACTTTGCATCCAAATCTCCCTCATCTTTGAGAAAGTTTGGAGCTAGTTCCAAAACTAGTATATCTCAGGGCCACCCGTATTACCTGACTGGGTCAGAAATTTCATACTTTTGGGGGGAAAAAAATCTCTGGAAGTTAAATAAGCACAAGAGAGATTTCCTTCATCCATTCAATGCAGCAATACTACTTGACCCTTTGTGGCAAATAAATACCTCACTGTCACTAACAGTTGGGTATAACAAATGGAAATTCTCTGTTCTCTGTGAAAATACACAGCATGTTAGACGATTAAACTGGGAGAATAAATACAAATGTAGTAATTAATTTACTGCCTTTTTCTATGAAGAAGTGATATGCAAGAAGGCCATTATTTATGGGTAAAGAATTTTACCAGTTACTTGTTGTGCACATTTGACATTGAAGTTGCTTAAAGTAGATATGCATCCAGATCCTCTGCTTAGGTAAAGCAGCACAGCCAAGAACAGTCCTGCTCTGTATTTAAGTGAACATCATTACCTTTTCTTTGCCAATATTGATATCACAAATTCAAAAATTTGTTTTTCCTGAATATTTTCTGAAAATCATTTAAAATTCGCTGATCCACTAGAGAATAAACATTCATTAATTAGGAGCAGAAAGTAAACACTCAAAGGGGAAAAACACACTTAAAGTGAATTCATTGAAAAATTCATATGAATATTCATGGCATTATTTTGCCACAGTTTTCATTCTGCTCTAATAGCAGTGCTGTTTCTCTGAAGAACTAATTTAATTCAGTAGATACATGTTTACATGTACAAAGGTTCTCAATTAAGTGTTTCATCAACTCTCCATCATTCTCTCCTAGGCAACTGATTCAAACGCACAATTCAAGAGTCCAAAGTCCTTATACTGATCCTTTTCATGGTCGGTTTGCCTGCAAAACTCTCAGATAAATAAAATCTTTTTTTTCTGAAACATACCTTGGGAATCTCAAATTACTTGTGGCACAGTACATCGTTCTCATGCTGTCAAGTCCCAAGGGTTTTGCAAACACAGGAGGATTTAGGAGACTCGCTGCGGGGGCAATACATCTGAGTTTTGCCCATTTTTTTATAAAGAGAAGAGAAAATCCTGTCTGATTTCATCCACAATATCAGATTATGAGACTAGCCCATTTTTTATTATAAGACCTTTTCTTTCCTAAATGCAAATATTAATTCATTACTGTTCCCAGCTGGCAGAAATGCACCACATAGGGATGTAGACACTTGAGTCATAAATACTTGGTTGGTAAGTAAAAGAGGAGGCAAGGACCACTGAACCTTAAGGATGTCATCACACAGCCTCCTCCAGGTGGAGCTCTGACAGACAAAGGTAAAACTATTTCATCACTGCAATTATCAACCACTGTCTACAGCCAGAAGATAACCACCCCAGACAGGCATGGCCAAACCAGTACCCAAGTTACAGGACTTTCAGACTCAGAAGGACTCACTGAGTATATGTTCTTCAAGCATAAAAACTTGATACTAATCCTACTTACAACATTGCGGTTCAGAAGATTTCAACCAAGTTAGCGTGACCACGCTGTTAGAAAACCATTGTGACTTGAGATGTCTAAAGGCTCAAACTGCATGTCTCAAAAAGTTGGCCTAAAAGTGAATGATAACTAGTAAGAATTAATGATCCACAAGGAATTATGGATCTGCATAAACAGAATACAATTCCTCAGAATTCATATACTGTAAAATCAAGCCCTACTCTCTTTAGCTAGTACTCTGTGCCAATTTGTCTAACCTAATACTCATGGTAGGAGCTTTATCTTTCCTCAGCTATGTTAAAATAATTACTTTACAAGTACAAGAAACAGTGGGTCTCCACCTAATGAACATACATTATCATGTGGGGGGTGGGAAAAAAAGTGGCACAGAAGTCCTGAAGGAAGGAATTCTATCAGGTATTCAAAATGTGTGATCTGCTCTGATTTGTTCCCTTACAAAGGTTCTCAGAAGGAGATCAGAGATGATTTTCAAAAGAGCACTATCCAGCTGATTTTCAAAATAATTGTCCAAGCTATCCCAGTATATGACGGAGTGTTTTACAAAACCTATTTTTAACCTCATACTCAACAATGCAGAATCAGTGGGCCAGATTCACTGTAATGCTGTATGGATATGGAGCGTGAGACAATAACATCTTTGTAACATGTTTACATTTTTACCATCTAGACAGTCTGGGCACTGATTAGTGCCCAACACAAGCTATCATTCTTATTGACTGCAACATTGCAAATAACACCACTAGCTGATTTGTGGAGTCAGCTCATTTGCTGCTGAAGTTTCCAATGAGAGCCGTTACATTGAAACCTATGGGAAGGATGTGGTAAAGCCACTTGCTTTGATCTTGAAAAATCCCTATGCTGGGGATTATTCCTCTGTGAGACTTAACTTCACAGCATCCAGAAAGAGAACTCGTACACCCCAGAAGCAAGCCCAGTTCTCAGAATTAAATCTGTAAGTCATACCAGCAACCCACTCAGGTTTAGCTATCAACTGTCTAGAGGATATATTACTGCTTCATTGATGAGAGGAAAGGGGAAACATAATAGAAATACTTATCAGCTAAAAGCAAGTGAGACAGAGGATTCAGCAGTTAGTTCCCAAATGGACACTTCACAGGGTTGTGCTGTTTGCTGCTGCCAATGGTAAGTGGCCAGCCAAGAGCAAACGAAGCTGGTTATGTGCCTGTAAAACCACACAGGCAATCACAGCTCTGACTTCTCCTAGTGTCTGAGTGCTTAATCTTCCAAACTTTCAACTCATAGATGTATTTTTGTGCAAAACACATTACAAAAATTAAACCAAAATTGATACCACAGCTCCTAGCTACATAGCATACAGGCTTCTCCGAGAAAACTGTCACATGTCCACAGATGTTTTCACATGCAAATTGCCAGCCTGTGCAGCTTTGGTTGTATAGTCTGCAAATGAATTTTGCTTAAGTGCACTCTTTTGTGAGAGAGTAATAGGGGAAAACAGTGTCATGTCTGATTCTGCCTTTGGTTTAGAAGCAGCAGTTGAGATTAAAAAAAGCAAAATAAGTGGTATGATTTGTATAAACAATATAATTTTTGCAGAATTTCTGCAATAAGAGGAAATACACTTCTTTCAGGACTTTGTTAAGTGGTTGTTCACATTTTTTAAATAATTTTCAGCTGTTAGAGACTGGCAATGTTCTTTGATTTTGAAAGAACATTGGTCTTCTCTAAATAAAGCAGCTTTGATTTCATCTTTGTCTGCAGACACCTGAACTATGTCACTGTATCTTGTTGAAACAGGAGCTCACTTTAACCAGGCTAGAGCTGGACAATGAAGCACAGTGGCTGGGTGCATGGTGGTTAGGAGTGTACTGCTTGAGCTGGCATAATGTACATAACAGTACACCAATATCTCTTAAATGTGATCTTTCATCATGTCAAATTGAAATGAAATGCTCTGGAAAACAGAATAAATTATGTACGCTTTATTTTGCCTCCTAATGTAAAGCCTTGTTTACGGTGACAAAGCAAAATGCTAATGGTTTGGCAAAAGAGAATAAGCAACAGAAAAGTTTAGTTATGCAGCTCTCCACTCCCTGAAGCACTGAAAATATTTTCAGTTCTTACTATATCAGTGTCTAAGGAGCTGTAATGTCTCTTTTTTTTTTCTCCTAACATACCTACAAAGTTTACAACACAGGAAAGTGTGCAGTATAAGACTACACCGCTTTAACATCATTTTCAATATCCAAGGTTCTTGAAAGATGAGATGCGATAGCTCTCCAGCAACCAATCCTACCACATGAGTGGCTGACATCAGCTGAAGAAATAGTCTCCTTAGTAGAGCTGGATGGGAATCCGGGTTTTCTATTTTCCAGAAATTTAACCTATTTTATGTTTACTCAGAAAAGAACTAAAGCAGAAAAAAAAGAAAGCTGAAAAAGAAAACACCTTCATATTCAAGATCAAGTCTGGGACAAAGTTATGTTTCAGGTCAATCAAAAGGATTGTTTTAGTAAAATTTAGCCACTTTATCGACTGACTTTTTAACTTGCATTTTTTGTAATGAAAATCTAAAAAATATATTTCAAAGTTATAAACTACAGAAAAAATCAAAATTCTAATTTCACTTTCTCATTAATAGAGTAGTGTATATTCAAAATACGTTTCAGTCAAACCTTTAACGACTCTAGAAAACTTCAGACCAGCTCTAATCCACCTTTTGCTGAATTTCAAAATAGAATTAATTCAGAGTTTACTTCCAAACTGCTATTTCACATCAAACACAACTGCAAGTAAAAAGTGCTTTTTTCAGCAAGACCATTGTGGATTTATGCTAATATTAGTTTTGATTTAAACAGAGCTTGAGAAAAATGTTATCACACCAGTAGACCAAGAAGACAGATCTCTGAGTAGTAGAAGACATCAACAAGCCAACAAAGCTGAATATTATTTTCATCTCTTTCCATCCATTGGGGAATTTCAGAGAAAGATACCTTCTTGCAATATGATTGCTTATACCAAAAATTTTGAGAGGGCTAAATGACATGGATCAGTAGAGAATTTAAAATAAACATATTTGAAAACTAAACCACTAGTTCAGGCTAAGATAGGAAATGTTTTTGTCACTTCTAACACTGTGAAAAAACATCAATTTCATGTGCATTGGCAAAAAAAAAAAAGTTTTGGGGGGATTAAAAGTTACAGTGTTATGCTACCCAAAGTCTTTAACAATAGAAACATATTTTCCATTATATTTACCGTCCACTGCTCTCCAGAAAGCTGAAAAATAAATTTGTTTCTTTCCTTATTTGCTTCATCTGACAAAGCATGCCTTTTCTGGAGCTGAGGAGTCTTTCCATAAGTGTCCAAGATCTTCTCATCGGTGTCTACAAAGCCATTCTTGAGGTATTTTGATTGAGGAATGCCTTTCTTCCGGCACTCTAGTATGAAATTCCATTCCTGCTTTATCCTGAAATAGTGACAAAAAGTGTTTATGTCAATCAGCTGAAACAATATGACAAATAAGTCTTAAAGCTTGATCTTTGTTTGCACAAGTACTTAACAAAATATAATTAGGCACTTAATGTATTGACCATTTCCAAATTAAAAAAAAAAAAGCATTCCTGGATTCATGCTTAGATTTTCTAGACTTCCATATAGATTTCAGGTGAGCAAGATTTCATTTACTGACTAAAAAACAGTGACACCCAGGGAATAACAGAAAAGTGGAGACTGAGTGCACTGCCACAGAAAATAGCATGAATGATGCCCTTTTTTTCAATAGGGTAGGAAATACATTTACATAGAACAAGTTATATGTATAAACAAAAACAATAACCCAGTGATATATGCAAAATTTTTCAGTTGGAAAAAAGTCATTTTAGAAGGTAAAAAGTTAGAAATATACCCTTTTCCCTGCCCTTTCTTGTTCAAGTATAATGATCTATTTTCAATTTTTACACATTATCTCCTAATACCATCTTAGAAGGTGGAGGTAAAGGTCAAAGTTTTCACATGCCAACTAATTTCAGATTCAATTTCAGTGTAACTTTAGGCTCACCTCCAGGGCAAACTTTTATCCATATAACTTCAGGTGCAAATTCAATTTGATATAATTAAGCATTGCCAAAAGCACATTTTAATTTAAGAGAGATTTATTTCAGCTTAGTCAATTAAGAAACAGGTTGATTAACTGAACCAAGCCTTCCTTATACCAAAATAAGACTCTGCAGAGCCCCTTGCATCATAAATCTGATCTCATGCTTTGAATGCTAGATTCTTGTGGTACATGAGATTCATGTATGTGATCTCCATCCTCTGGCAGAAATTTTAAGCTAAAGACTTGAAGAAAACTGACAGGTGAAGAAGGGCACAAAATGCAGGACAATGTGCCCCCTAGAGAAAGTCAAAAATGGCATGTCTTAGAAAGAGAATCAGATGCAAGTTTGTAAAGTTCAAGTAGGAAGTAACAAAACCTGTGCACTACACATATTCCCAGCTAAGCATGGGATTTTCTCTAATATGCTAAGATATTAAAACAATGGCACATGAAACAGAATGCCTCATTTTAAGTCACATCCAAGAAATCACTTACAAACTTAGGTATAAGAAGCTTCTTCCAAACTTGCTGAAAATAAGTAACTTTTGGTCACTCATAGCAAGGTATGAGATAGAAACTGCAGGGCCGAGTATATTTATGGGAGTATGATAGCATAGATTAAAACTCATATTTGACTCAATGCTACCAAAATAAATTTTTAGGGATCAAAACTGCATGCCTAAATAGGAAAGGTATCACTGAGACACCTGTAAACTACCCAGCACAAATTGTGGCACTGAAACCTTACGGGATGTTAGAGACACTTGAAAGCAGAAAGCACAGCAACAGTAGGAGACTTCAGCTATCGTCATACACACAGAACATTGACACACTGCAGACAATATACACTTTTGGAAACTACGCATGACTGTTTATCAGAGCAGCTAGCCGAAGAGATCACAAGAGGACCTGATTTAGTTTCAAGGAGCAGCACACTATATATGGGTCATCAGAGAACTACAGAAAGCCCCTTCTGTAATAATGACCGCAATGTATTCCCATGCAACATCTTTATAAAGAGAAAATAAGGAAAAACACCTTCTACAAATAGTTCAGAAGATGAGCTACATATAACAGTGAAGTTGGTTAAAAGTGGAGCTCGCTGGGTAAAGTGCTGGCAGATTACATGAAGACAGCACAACCTCAGAGTAAGTACATTCTAACAAAGCCACTGTAAGGATCTTTCTCCCCTCATTTCCAAAAATAGAAAAATAAAAAAAAAAAAAAAGATAAAGATAAAATGGCATTTATGTTCAAATGAAGAAATGAGAAGGCAGTATAAGCTCTGCTAAATTAAATGTAAAAACACAAAAAAGCAAGTGAAGTCACTTACTGCAGGTATACAAATGAATAGAAAAAGGATTTCTAGCGTATCAGAAGCAGAAAGCCTCTCAGAGAGATGGTGGGAGCAATAACTGATCAAGGTATGAAAGGAGTAGTGAAGGAATAGTTAAAGTTATTGAGAGCTGCAGAAAAGTTACTCATCCTTGGCTTCAGTTTTCATTAGAGAGATCAGTGTGATCTTTACAAGTAGGCATCTGGAGGACTTTCTGATATTTAAAGTGTCAATAGAGAAGTCTTGAGAATAAAAACAAATATATTTAAAGTAAATCTCCCAGTTTCTCTCAGTGTCTAAATGTGGACTGCTTTATACCATAGCAAAGTGTGATATGTAAATGAGTTAAGAAGAAAAAGACTGAACAGACAAAACACATGTCCAGCAACACGTTCAGCTCAGGGAGTTCCTAGAGGGGTACTGAAGCTGCTGGTACAGTCAAGGAAGAGTCCACCACCAACCCACAACATCTCAAAATCTTTTCTTAAGCTACTTGATATAACAAAGACAAGAAAATAAGTTAGAGTAGACACAGCTCCTTAGCCTATTTTGTGATCCTTCAACATGCTGCATCTGATTACAGAAGGAGAGACACCCACATACCTGGTTGCACTAGGCAGCCCCTCCAGCTGCAATCTGGAAGCACTCAGATGCCAGAATTTTCCATACCAGCAGACATGAAAGTTGAAACACCTCTTTCAGATGCTATGACACATGAGCCAATTCAATTTTTAGTGTTGGTCTTGCCTATTCAGTCTATTATTTGAACCCCAGAGACCACCAGCACAACAGAGAGCAGACAATGCAATAGGCAGAGATCACTAGGAAAAGTTAGAAAATAACACTTTCATATACCATAATAAAAATAAACAGGCCCAAACTACCTACTCATTTTTTTCCAAAACTCATCTACCCGTGAGCACAGCTAATTAGCTATAAAAGCTCTGTATTACTGTGTGAGTTGAGTGGGAGGTGAAGGGGGGCAGGGAGGGATGGGGAGAGGGAAGTGAATTAAATCCCCAAGGAAGAGAACAACAAAAGGATCTGAACCATTAAAAAGCAGGAACTGAAAAGGACCAAAACCCTGGCGTTCTTTTTTTTTTTTTTTTTTAAATCTTCTGAATAATCCTAGCTTCACTTGCCACTGCTGTACTGCTGTTTCTCACATCCTCCTCCAGTCCTCCACATACAGCTTTTCTGTCCCTCTTTGAAGCTTAAGTCTGCATTACTGCCCTCTCATTTCCATGGAATTCCTTCATTTTCTACCAAAGCAATAAACATGTGATCTCAGTGCATAATTCAATGCACTGAGAAAGCTTGCCCACAAGATGCTTTTTTTGTATTCATTGCTCTTCACTCATGCACAAAAAATTACTGACTAGTTCCTCGCAGTATAAATTCTAAGAACATTAGAAACTTAACAAACAGAAAGAAGAGGTCAAAAAGTCTAACTCTTGATAAAACGTAAGGCAGTGAGCTGCTCTGCTACACCTCATTGCTGGCTCTGTTAGGTAGGCCCCAGGAACACAAGAATAGAAGGCTCAGATTTAAAATTTTACTCTCTCACAACAAGAAATATAGAAAATGGTGAGAAGGGAGCTATATTAAAGATGAAAAAATAAACTGTCCTCTGACACTTTACTAATAACGTACAAAATACAAATCTTAGGAGGTCATGACATATTTTTAGCTAAATAAAATAAAATGCACATAACAAAAACTGCTGTTAACCAAATCAGTCAGTGAAATATTGACCTAAGAATAAAGATAGTCATTAAAAATTAAACCTGGTTAGGAATTCAGCATGGATATCACACACTGATGTGGAAATTCTGTGTCAAATTTGTTCTTTACTCATATATTAAATGATGGCAACATGCTCTGTTGAGCTTTTAAAGAATGCCCGCTTATGATCACCAGGCTTAGTACTATGTACAAGCACATTTTAAACAGATGGAAAGTGAATTAATAATGGAGCAATAAACATGCATAATTTTGTACAATACGCCTCAGAATGAAAACATGATATATCCCAAGGGCAGAGGATCTAACAATTTACAACTCCCACTTGTGCCTTTGGGGTACACACTAACCAAATGAACTAATATGACCCTTCCTGCCCTGGAGGTGTGACTTACATCAAGCCAGTATGTATCATTAAGCAAGGATTACAAAGCTGTAATTTGCAGGTTACAGTTGAGATCAAACCAAAGGGAACTATTCAGCTACATGGTTGTCACTCAGCTCTGTCACTGTCAGACACTGTCACTGTCAGGGTACTTCTTAAAGGATCTTTATGAAAATAAAGTCCATTTTAAGTCTTCCTTTGGTGACAATCCTCAAAAAAAAATAGAATTACCACCACATTTGTCATATCTGGATGCTACTGTGTGAATCTTCAGGAAAAACAGGAAAGGCATCTAAGCCAGTGTGGCAAACAGAAAAAAAAAATCCACACAAATAAAATCAGCCTTTAAATACACTAATACACTTTTAGAGAAATTAATTTTCTGGTCTTGGCACTTTAAAGGCTCCTGATATTCCAGGAACACATTTTCACATATGACAAACAAATGAGTTGGCTACAAAATCACAGCCCTCTGGAAGTTTATGTCTTTTTATTACTATTCAGCAATAAAATGTTTTGATCTTCCTCTAGAGCTTGATCAAACAGTTGCAGTCAGATTAAAGAAACAACTACCATTTTCAGTATTCAAAAAGTGGGTGTTAGTCAAGTCAAGCCTAATTTAGGTGGGAGTATGAACACAAAAAAATATTTTTCCTGGACAGGACCCAGATTAGACCTAAGACTCCAACTCAGCTACCTACTCCACTATTCCCAATTCAATCACGCAAATAGCCCAACTAATTTTTTAAAAAAAGGCTGATTGCATGCTGCTTATGTTTGTCAAAAAAAGAGTTATGTTTCATACATACCTTTATCTCTGTAACACAAAAGCACACCTGCCACTAGAGCAGACCGTAAATGGTATAGAGGAAAGGTTAATTAATTAATGGTATAGTGGAAAGCTATTTCCCAATACATTGCTGTTTTTCAGTAAGCTTTCAGGACAATACACTATAGATATGAAACAGGATCAGCAGGGAAATGGAATATTCAAGTATTTCCATTTTGGTTAGTGCTGAACTTGTCTTCAGGTAATTGTTCCCCAAACATTATTTCACTATTGGAGTATATCTGCAGCAAAAAGATTTAACATATAATTAATTTTTTTTTATTATAAATATTCCTTCTGAGGATGTCAGAGTTCCTTGCTTGACATTTTAGATTCTCCAACAAAATCACAAATCTAATCAACCTGATGCAAAAAAATTACTGTAGAGTAAATTCAATCATTGGACCCTTCAAAGGAGCGACTAGCTTGGAAAATAAGAAGTTTGCATTAGTAAGGATTTCAGAGTCATCCCAGTAAATGAGGAGTAGCTGGGTTTTTTTGAATGGTTCTCCCTTCTGCAGTTACCCACTGCTCAATGTCTGATTGGGAGGTCTTGAGGAAAAGCTATGCTTCTTAGGTAAAGAAAGGAAGTTTCATTAGATGGCACTGTTTCCTCTAAATCAGGATGGAAGAAATTGCCAGGACACTACATGGTGACACCAGTTTAGTACTCCTGGGTGATATTTAAATCAGAATCACTAGCCACACAGGATCATTAAATAATCCTACGGAATTTTTATAAGCAGTAGAGTTAAACTGGAGCTCAGCCCAGAATAATATTCCTGATGGACAAGTAACATTTCTTCAAATTCAATCAGATTTATTTAATTTCAGCCCCTCTACCAGGCTCTTCCATGGGTTCTAAAGGATTGTGGCTGAACAGCAGCTTTTGTCTTTCAACCCATTTGCGTGCATTATATTAGACGCAAGGTCTGTATGCACAAGTGCCTAAAAACAAAGGCAAATAACTTAAGTGGTTATTAGTGCTGCAGATCTACTCCCAACTTGTTGCCTATAATTTGTGTTTGGGACTAAGGACTCCCAGCCTGAGTTTTAGTCTTGCTTAGAAAAATTTCTGAGTTGGGTATTGAGTGGGAGAATAAAGATAAACATCACAAATAAAATCTTAGTTCAGGTTCAAATAGAGTTATAACACTGAAGTTTGGCAGAGAGATAGAGACAAATCTATTTTATTAAACAAACACATAACCTCTCAGGGAAAAAAAGTCACTGTCTGCTTGTAGACTGAAAGTTTTCTTTTGGCTTTAAACATTCAGGAAGTGCATAGCTCAGAAAAGTAATACACGCACTTTTAGCTAGCCAGACCTTGAGAGGAAATTTTTGGAGAAGAGACATGCTGGAAGAGGTGGCTGAACAAACTGTTATCTTTGCTGCATGTTTGGTTGGTGGACAGGGGAGGTTGTGCCATTTCACAGCAAAGATTTAGATAGCTAATCTGGTCAAACAGCTCTGGCTTTTCCTCACTTGAGTGCTTAATTTGTCAGTCTTCAATTTTAATGTTACCTGTTTTTCACATAGAAAACAAACATGTTGCAATCCTTCAAAAAAAAAAAAATCTAACTGTAAACTTTCATTCCCCTTCCAAAAAAATGACAAGTATAAAGGAAAAATTAATGAGGAAAATCATCATACCACTCAAGTTAGTCTGACAGCATTCAGGATTTCGGAGTACAATATAAGATTGTTCACCACTACCAGAAACTAGCAGTTGAAATACAAAACAGTGCTATAAACACAAACTTCTTTCCACAATACAGAGTTTCATAAACATGTAGATAGCCACAGAGAAGTGCATATTTTATGTAACAGTTCATGTTTCATATCCTATGGGAGATTTAGGATAGGCTTGTCTGGTGGGTTTAAGGACAAGTAGTAAAATGAAATTACTCCTGCACAACACTGTACAGCTTCTTTTTCTTTTATACTGGTTTATATGTGCCCCCCAGAAACAGGGGTTTCTTAAACTGGTGTACTTCCACAGTCCCACAAAACCAAAGGGGAAACAGAGGACTGAATTGACTCCACCCAGAGTGACCTGATATCAGTATCTCAGAGAGCCAGATATGAGCCTCTCACAATACTCTCAGTAGACTGTTCTCTAGATCAGCTTTCACTGGCCAGCTGCTTAAACATCTGTTCTAGACCTGTAAATTCCCAAAATCTTTACAAGACCTCACCATTAATGCAAACACAGTGCAAGCTTTGCGTTTATTTGTGAGGTTTTCCTCTTAGAAAATCTTCAGTCAGAAAAGAGAAATACCTTACATGTGACTGCTTACTGACCCTACATGAACTAAATTACTTTGCCCCAAGGCAAGCAAAGTTCCCTAGAGGTTAATTAGGAGTTTTTCCTCAAATAATACATACTACATTTCACTACATGTTGTCAGGTCATTTTACATAGCAACACGGCTGATAAGGAACCGCACAATCTCAAGGGCATTAGTGAATTGCGACCTCTTCGAGCAAAACTGGATTTTGTTTAAAAAAAAAAAAGGCAAAGCAGCCTCAGCAGGACAGATTCCAAACTCTTCTGTTACATGAGTATATTTGCAGAGAAATTCTATTAATTTCAGCTCTACTTAGGAATTCACTCTGGCTCCTGGCAAAAGTAAATATCTAGAATCGTATATGCTAGAATTCAGTCCTCAATTTGGGAAATGGCCTTCTTTGAATGTCTTTTTGTAATTATCATTTTGGGACACAATCCTTTCCAAAGTACTTTCTTACTGTGATTTGACAGTAAGTACTAGCATTGATTTCAGTGGACCTACCTGACAGTGATAAAATTTTAATCTCTAAGTAGAATACCAGAATTTGGTCATGCATGGAATAATGAAATGTATTTCTAGAGGGAAACATTATTTCCATTAAGTTTTGAATTATAATTACAATTTTATCTGTACTTTCGAGCTAACAAGCAAAATCTTGTCCTATTTTTGGCGCAACCTTTGGAAGCACTGAAAAGCATCTAAGAAATAACTTGTGATCTGACCTTTAGGACCTAAAGGCCAGTGGTCACCTCATAAAACAAAGAGGATTTTTCTTTTACCTGAATTTTGCATTTTATTACCAATATTATTATGGCTTTGACCATCATTCTACCAGCTTTATCCATTCTATGAGATCTGCATCATAAGAATGAACATCAACTTTGTCCTTCATTTCAGTAGGTGAAATACTGATCACTCACATTCAGGAAAGAAAGTCTGATGTATTGCCTCCTTTTTTCCAGGAGCTCTAAAAGAAGTAGGACTAACTGGAAAGCAATCTGATTGCATGCAGATGTGCAACAAGACAAAGTACCATATGCAAATTGCAAGCTAAAGGAAGAAAATAAAAATCCTTTGTGAATGCTGAAAGTGCACTTGGAACATTTTACTTCTCTGCATCATATCCCAAATTCCCCATCTCCAGTTGGTGTAGGAAGATAACAGAACGACTTTGGACCTCTTTAGTGGAAAACAGCAGAACAGGTGATCAAGCTCCACTCTTTTAGCTGGAGGGGTGACTACAGACAAATAACCACAGGCAGAAATGGCAGGGAGAATGTATTGTTTTTATGGAAAACACAAGTCACAGTAAGAAATGAGGCTTAACGTATGCTACTGACAAAAAACTTGGGAGCTGAAATTAGCTACCTCAGAGCAAATAAGGTTATTCTCTTTCACTCTTCCATACAGAATTCCCCATGCCTGGCACTTCTGGTTTGCTTTTGTACTAGTGAACTCAGAAGTTATCTATCTTCTGCACCACAGAAAACCAAAAACCAAACAGAATGTGGCAGGGCGATGTTGACATTTAGGTTTACATTGGGACTGACCTTTCGTCAGTTCTGAAGATGACTGTGTGCGCTGTTAGAAGCTACAGGTGTGGATTCCTAGTCATAGTATTCTTTCTATGAAGAAGGCTGCAGTGACACCCCAAGAGCCACTAGCTGACATAGACAGCAGTAAAGTAGAGAGTCGTCTGCTTTATCTGCATTAGAATTGCACAAAGCCACTTCTTAATGTAGCACCCAGGACAGAAATAAGGTTTGATTGAGTTTCCTCCCAAATCCTTTCACTTCTCTTTTCCAACACAAGGGTAATACTCACGACCACAAACTTTTTCTATCCCTCAGCTCATACCAAAAAGAAGGCTTATCTTTGCTAGATAATTTAATCTGAAGGACAAGCTTCATTTTTCTTTTTTTTTTTTTTTTGGTTAGGATTACGGTTTTTAAAGTAGGCCTTGGGTAGAGATGGGAGAGCCAAGACTGCGACTATAGGTGCTTTAAAGAGAAGGGTCTTGCGGAAAGGGCAGTCAGACTTTGTATTACCCTGGTCTCCTCTTAGCTCAGCTGCTCTGTTGTCAGTGTAGCTGCACTGGCAGTGAGAATCTGTGAGTGGGGGGTCTCCTGAGACGGCCAAAACACCACAAGAAGGTTCAATGCAATGATGCTCTTAAACAAGGGCACTGTTTAACCCTGTGCATTTTACTTTTAAAGCAGAAAGTGATTTTCATTGCTGTGTTCTCTTCTCAGAGGGGAAAAATGATACGTCGTATGTTTCCAACATTGCCAGCACAGTGTAATATTTCACTCTTTCTAATGGGAATGAACATAAAGAAACCAAAATATTGCTTAAAGAAACCATAAATTAAATATAATAAAACAATAACATGATTAGTGGGTGTAAGCATTATAATCAAGGCTCTCTTTAATATCTGAACAAGAAAAAAAAATCCTCTGATAATTCTTTTATTCTATCCTCTCTCTCCTGTTCAGAAACAATTATATGTGTCCATTATTTTAATTCCTTTTTTTATCCTGTCATCTCAACAAAAAGACTTGAAGTATTTCTTAGTACTGAATTTTATGAGCAAGTTTTCATTAATTCCATAATAAAAAGACATACTTTTATATAACATATAAGTAATAGAAAGGTATAAAATGTGTTATTTTTCTCTTCAAATTAAATCTACACAGTAGACAATAAAATATACCATTAGTAAATCACAATCTACATAGGAAAGAGCAGGGGCTAATGAAATACAAGCACAGTTTGTGCTGCATTTCTCTTACAATTATTTGAGGAAAGGAGGTGAGAAATCATTGAAATCAAATCCAAAAGTAAAATCTGAATCATCTGATAATGCTTAGTATATGACAATGTTAATAGATAATAATAATAGATTCAGTTAAAATGAACAGCAGAAAAGTTAGCTTACTTCTCCAATGAGCTTTTTTCTAATCTTTCTTTCTCTTTCCTCTGACGTTCTTTGTTCTTCTTAACTCGAGCTTCCCACAGTCCTCTTATGAGAGAAAAGTCAAATATTATCACCTGATGCCCCATACTGTCGACATTAAGCTTCTCCTGCAAGAACAAGCCATCACGAACACTTCAGGAAAGAAATAGTGAGAAAAATAAGGAACTAAATGATCCTGTTTGATTAAAATTATCTGGGAAAAAAAAGCTGAAGTCATAAGAAATATGACATAGTATGCTCTCTATCTTACTTAATTTGTCTAGGGTTTTGTGCTGGCGGTAATCAGTGTAACATACAATTGACTTCTACATAAAATCTATGGCAACAGCTAAATGTTGAACTTTTTTTTTATTCCTTGCGCTTTTCCCTTTCCAAGATAAAGACACAGCTGCAAAGAAACCCTAATTTGATTAAGTAACACTGATGAAAATAACTTTAAAGATTTTGTATTTTTAAAAATTGATGTAACTAATATTAAAACAAAAGCTCATAAAAAATGTATTAATTGTAAATCATGCAAAAGCACTTCATCTTGGGTTCTCATGTATTGATCTTTATGCACCCAACCTATTCTGTTCCAGTGGAATTTGGGAATTTCCACTGTTTGCATAAGTAGGTGCTAGTCTGTGAAAGGCATTGAAAGACCAGCCCTGTAACATACAATGAAAACTTACCTAAGGCAGAGATAAGGTGAAGGGTTTGTGAACACATGGTCTCCATTTATTAGTATATGTAGAATTGTCATCCAACAATCGAAGGCTTGATGTCAATGTGTTAGGTCCTGTGCAGTTAAGAACTGAGCTGAACTGGACCCTAACTCACCAAGCTTTCCGTATTCAGTTAAAACCACAGAAGCTTCTTGCAGGAACCTTGCCCCTACTGAAGTCTGTGACAAAGCTCTCATTCCCTTTAGCAGGCATGATGCTTGAGCTTGACCCAATATGAACACTACCTTCTTTTTACTCGAGGAAAAAAAAAACACACTGTAGTATCTTTAACAACCACAAGAGATGAAGACCTCAGATTTCCATCTTCTGAAACACAGCATGACTGGCAACATGGTGTTCCTTACTAAACAGTACCAATGGTTCAGTACCAACAAAGGAAACAAATTACCTACTAAATCACTAACACAAGTACAGATACAAATCTTGATAAAATAAGTAAAACTGTACTCTCTTGCTTGGAGTCACTGATGAGGGTACAATCTTCACAATAGACTGGTTTTCATGAACTGCAGCTACATTGTCTACAGAGGACTTCTGTCATGCTTACTTCTTTATAAAATGGTTTGCTGAACCACTGCAAACAAGTCTTATAAAACAGAAGTTTGAAGCCTTTTAAAAATAATTACTTCCACCAAGGTAAAGCAGAGAAAAGGAAAATCAGTTATTTAAACTTTACTTGAAGTTTCATTAGATACCACATTTATTATACCATTCATAAGCTTAAAAAAAAAAATAAAGAAAGGAAAGAAGAAAACCCTGCTGGACCGTCTACTGATCATTTAAAATCAATCTGTCCCTTCCTTTACTGGGTGTTTTCAAGCTTGTATCTATTACTTTTTCCTCAGACCTTACTGTAATCATTTTTACCAAGCTCCACATCCTTCAACTGGGGCTATTTATTATCTGTCCTTCTGTTAAAATACTGAGGAGGAAGGGGAAATTATTCTCCCCTATGCATTTTTCCTCTTGTGACTTTGTAACTGTCCCTTTACTCTTTCACCCCCTTTCACCTATACATCTCTCTGTCATACATAACACATAAAGGAATAATTTCTTCTGAGCCAGCAAAACACCCTCATGTCCTCTGGAAAATGCACGGCATGGACTAAAAAAGATTATGCGTAGGTACACCAAGAGGAAAAGTTCATACCTGTCCACTTTATTTGTCATCTCAGTAAGAAACACCCTTACAAATACTTCCAAATACTGTCACAGAGACTGGTCAGAGACCAATATTTATGTATTACATAGTCTTCTGTATCTTAGGATGTTTATATAAACTGCTATCTTTGCTGTTCATAAAGCTACTCCCATTGCTTTTTTACCTTTATGAGCACTAATAATGAGGCAAAAATAGTCCCCCACCTATCTGGAAATGACTGCTGACAACAGCCAAGTCAAAACCCCATTAATAGCAGTGTAATGAGAATGGTGACCTTATTCTCAGTGGAAAGGTTTATCTATAATCAGCTGCACCCTTCTAAAACTTATTCACTAATAATTTACAGGAAACTGTGCACTGCATAAAATAAAACATTCTCCTCTGCTGCCCAAATCAAGAAACCCAGTGACAAGGACTTCTCCCTCACAGTAGCTGCAGACCAACATTCAGTCTGCAGGATCTAATTCATTTTAATAGACCAATTCATAGCAGTATGTTTTGGTAGAAGGGCTATTGCAGGAGCTGAATTGCTGAGAGACAGTGAAGTGGCAGCTGGACATTTGACCTCTGTCGGAACTAGATGGCCTTAATCAACACAAAGTCTGAATAAACTGTGAAAGTACTCTATTTCCTTGACTTGTTCCCCACTTTCCTCTCTCCCAGGTTAAGTCATCTGTTCTTTATTGAGACAGTGATTTATTAGATACTCAGGTTGGAAAAGTTCATACAGCTTTTATCCACATATGGGATTAGGCTGCAATGCATCAGGGTTTTTCTTCAACGGTAAAACCAAGCAGAGGAGAAACATCAGGGGGAGGTGAGAGGTGTCCACCATAACTCCTCAGGACTAATCTCTTCAGAAGGAGCAAAGCCATAAATCCTGATCCGATCACAGTGTCGCTAAGGCTTCAAAAATATTCATTAGGACAAGCATGAAACTTTGTTGCTATCTACAACTCCAAAAATGTCACCCAACAGCCTTCACAGGGCTGTTGCTTTACCCCATATCCTAGTCCAAAAAATGGGCTGAAGTATCAAGCATGATGGCAGAATGTGTATTTCCCAAAGTTCAGATGCCACCATTTTCCTGTTGATGAGATGTTCCCCAGAAAAGAGATCCTGGCACGCTGGCAGAAACGAGACTTATCTAATCCTATGAGTAGGTTCTTCAGGGTGCTTACTAATGCATGGCAAGAATTTGTGACAGAAGAAGCAACTACCAATAAGTTTCCATTTCTAGAAATACAGAGAGCTATACCTGTTCAAGTTCACGCACAACAGTTCCTTTCTTCCAATCGTCACATTAGGCCCGCACAAGAAAACCCAAAGCTATCATCTATTAGTCATGGTTGAGAAGTTAAATTTTGGTAGAGAAATGCTTCATTATAGACTTCTAACTTCTTCCCTTCAACTGGTATTCCACACCTGTGTTCCCACCCACACGTAGGCTCTTCACAGGTAATCACTGTTAGCATTTTACCTGTTGTCAGAAACCAAGTACCAGTGAGGTTGGAAAGGGCCTCTGGAGGTCACCTAGTCCAACTGCTCTACCCAAAGCTGTCACATAGTTATTCACACGAATCCACACATACTTCAGCCCCCTTCCTCTTCCAATTTTCCTATCCTTTTGTAATTCAGCATTGCTCCTTTCACACCCCATGCTCATGCTCATTAAGGACAAGCTTTGGTCATACTTGTGAGGATTACCCAACCCACTAATATGGCAGTAAGTAAAAAATGAAAACCATACTCAAGCTATTTCTCACCCAAGAAACAGGCAACCTTGCTTTCATTAAGGACAAGTCCTGACCACAAAAGCTGCAATCACCTGGAGCTTTCCAGAGGAAAAGGGATTCAGGAACATAAAGAGAAGGCAAAGATGGCATTTACAAGAGAATAACTTGTGGAGAAAATAATTCTGTGTGTATGTCTATGGAAGCAAATAATCTTATCCCTAGCCATTTACACCTCCCAAGAAGTAATCTACAAGGCCTTAATCAATATCCTTAAAAGGCAACATACTGGGAAGTCAGTCTGATTTCTTATCTTTCTCTTAATGGTTAGCTCAGAAACAAAGCTGGCCATTCAGGATACATTTCTTTTGTTAATGATTGCAAGATTTTCCCATCATAAGCAGCTACACATTACATTTAAGGCAATATTTTTAAGTAGTATATATTTTAGGTAATTAATTTTAAAATAAAAAAGATCTTTTTTGATAATAAGCATTTGCATTATTTGGCAAAGTGATACTAGAGCTCCTAACCAGAGAAACTTGTATTAATAACAGAGGAAAGAAGTTTCCCTTTGCTTCACTGCTTCCCTCTCTTTATACTTTTATTAAAAAGAGGGAGAAGGAAAAAAAAAAACCAAAAACATTTATCTTTGAAAAAAAAATCCATTTCAACACTATGACCTTTGCAACATCTTCTCTTCCTCAACTAGCAGACTAAGTCACCTGCAACCTTGTCCCAGTTTTCATCAGTAAAGGACTCACAAGAATCCCCTCTCTACATTCTAAACTAGAAATTTGTATTTCTCCCCTCAGGACTGTACTTTCAGTCCCAGATACTATGACCTACAAGCTTTTCTCAATTTCACCATTCCAGAGCCCTGTGCCTTTGCTAAAGCACCTTACCACGCCCCTCTCCTGAGCAACTCAGCCTTGCCCTGCTGCAGGCCCCATCTCAAAACTAAAACACATCTTTACTTCTTTCCAGGTGAATTTAGTAACCCACCACCTCTCTGGGCCAGCTGAGGTGAGAAGAAGCACTTGCTCACTTAAGACCACTCTTGCTATCAATATTTGGTTTTAGGTCTCTGACTGCCATGAGCTATCCCTGCATGCAAGGAACAGAACAAATACCTTTACAGACACTTCTGTGAGATTTCTCATTTTAAAAAGAAGAAAACACTATTCCTTTACAATGTTGCAAAAATTTTATTCATTTAACTGCATATACAAATAGGCCTATTAAAATCAAACAGAGTCCTTATGTGTATAAGGATATTGACACTCTTAAGCATTTGGAGGATTAGGTGGCAAAAAAGCAAAATCTTAGTAATGATACTCGTCATATGTTTTCATTTAAATAAAACATTAATGCCAAATGTTATTGCTAGTAAAAGCATCTGCTTAAGTATCTGCATGGATTATTTTTATTTTATCTTTTATTTTATTTTATTGTATAAATTCACCTAGAGGTATGCAGACAGTTCTCTAGCATCTACTTCAGACTTTCTTCTTTAAATAGTAGGAATACCCAGGAGGTCTAGACCAGAATCTATTCAGTATGGTGTTGAAAAACTACAGAATGGAAAAGAAGACATCTGCCTTGTAATGTCTATAATCTTTATTATTTTCTATTTATTGTTATTCATGTTGTTGCTACAAAGATATGCATACTTCAGACCATGTCAACCCACCAGTAAAATGGGGGAGATTTAGTATGCTATCCTTTAAATGCCCTCGTTCCTTTCAGCTACTGGTATCTCCACCCCTTGTTTACAGTTCTGCCACAGACTTGCCAGATGTTTACACACACACAGCCACCTTTGACAGCAGCCAGTGATCTCATGACCACTTACTTATATTTGTTCCCACTTGGCCTCCGAACCCAGAGGCTCTCACCCATTTGACTCTTTTTTTTTTTTCCTGGGCTTAATAAAAAGGGGGGAAATGATGACTTGCAATACATCTGGAAGCGTAACCAATCTGGGATACAGAGGAACACTCAGGCAACTGGGTTTTAGAATGGGACTGCCTTTTGGTAGCTCCTGGTGTTTAATGCTGAGGGAGTTTCATCTCAGTTGTTCGTGCTTGCATCACAAGATGCCATGGTTTGCCTGATCTTCAAGAAGCAAACTGTTTAAGGATACATAAGCTAAAAGTAACACTGAATTCCAGACAGAAGACCTTCCACAGAGAAGAATTGCTCTTCAAATCAGCAGCTTCATTGAATGAAGAGTTTGCAGCCTTTCTGCACTCATCTCAGCATCTGAGATATTTCAATGTATAGATGCACTGAGGAGCATACTACAAAAAAATTAAGGACAAGGCAAGGTCATCTTTTGAAAGGAAAGCAGTGGAGCACAGGGGAAAACTGTTCTTAGACATGATGAATGTGTGGCCTTCCAGGACTAACTGTACCAGCTCTTCTACAGCTCCTCCCTGTTTACCAATGTTATCTCTGTCTTGTCTGGAGTGGGTTGAATACAGCCAGTCATAAGCCAAAATTACACTGGCTTTATTATACTACCATCTAGCCTCCTCTGAACATAGCTGGCATCAGTGTTAATGCTGGTCAATTTGCACAGTGCACAGTGTATTCTGTAGAACGAGACCTGTGTCTTCTCTTGAGTCTGGAAGATGTCCAACATAGTTTTGATACTACAGATACAGCCAATATTAGTCTCTGTTACAGCCCTCCTGAGCTCGTATGGGACCTGGTTGCCCACAGTAACAGCACTGTGTATACTTTCCTTTGCTGCTTTACATGAGTTACCAAATTATTAATGTTTTGGCTTTTTTCAATTTGTTTAACAGACTTGTTCACTTGGGTCCTTTTTCTCTCAGATAATCACTGTGGGAGATCTGCTGCAATATTATGGATATTACTGGCAGGATTACATAGGGGAAAATGTGGGTGAACATATTTCCTACCAATCTTTCAAATAATTTCTTAGGAAATAAGCTCTCTCACACTGTGCTTCAGAATGATCAGGTCATTTATCTCACAAGTCTTTAAATAATTCAAAGGAAACCTGACGTTTGGATAGCAACTGAACACATTTTTTGTGTTATCAAGGAAAGATTAAATTACAGAAACATGCTGTGATTGAAAGAGCAATAGAAATGGTGAGAATGTTCATAGTATACAACTGTATTGTGCTAACTGTGCACAGCTTGTAACTGGAGTCATGCTTCCCTGTGCCACTTGGGGAGTGGGAGAGGACTGCAAAGTGGGAAGCTGCTCTTCCCTACCTAGTCTTGCTGCCAGTAACAATCTCTTGTTGTTCTACACCAGCAGGGAATTATCCTCGCTGGTAGTTTGGCTGTTTTATCTGTTGTTAGACTTGCTGAATGTGCAGATTTGACAGTCAGAGTGTCTGGTCAGGGATCCAAGTTAGCTGGTGCTTCAGATCATATATGCATACATGTGATGGCTGGGTCCTGGGGAGCATGTGGGCAGGGCAATGCTATGGATCACAGCAGGTGCCCCCCGAAGGCCTGGGTCCACAGAGATCCAGCAAATGCAGCTGCACTGCGGCATAAATACAAGAGGAAAGGGAGAAGCTGCCCCAGGGCTGGGGAAAGCAGTCCTGACACCTGGACATGAGCCCAGATGTTTTGGGAGTTTGAAATGTTCCCTCCTGCTCTCTCAAGAGCACAGCCTCAGCCAGCCGGCTCCTAGATAAACAAACACAGACAGACAGTGACACTTTCAAGCTATTAATTAGTTCAGCTTTCACTGAAGTTAATTTCAGAAATTAGTGTCTTTGCATATCATGGAGCTTAATCCTGAATGCTCTGATGAATCAAGTTCTTTTTGAGTTTTCTGCTTTAGTTATTTCATAGAAGAGGTATTTAAAAACAGAATCCAACATTAGCCTCTTTCAAACACAAATAAATAACAACTTCTGCATTGTTTACATACCACAGCTAAGAGAGCAAATATGTCTTTTCTTAACCTACTCCTTATACTTCAGGTAGAAATAACTATGAACACAATAAAATTAAAAAGATATGTGAATATGGATATGCAAAAGCTGAGCTTGGTTTCCACACATTTTTATATATGTGTTTCTCTTTGTCCAGTGTTGCAGTACAATGTCTTACTGACATTCTTCATTAATCAGTTCCTATTCTAGATGTAAATTAACCAGTTTCACAAACAAGATTCCACTTCACCATTGCAATCTTCACATCTTGATTTTTAGACAATTTTTCACAGGGTTATTCATTAATTAGGTCTTTAATTATGGATTAATTAGCAGCTGAATTAAAATATTCCTTATACTTCCTCAACTCTTGTAGCACTAATATGTTTGCCATCAAGCATGATAGGTGTTACATATGCATGGGGATTTATTACAGATGTATTCCCCTAGCACTTCAGTGAGCTGGCTAATTAGTCAAAGTGATTCTTCCACTGACAATGAAGCTAATGAAACACTGGACTGACGTCTGTGACATAAATCCATTCTTTTTTTTCCACTGGGCATTGCTGAAGAGAGGTCTTACAACAATTCTTACAAGATTGAGAGAGGGCTGATGTATTTGAAATGGGTGTGTATTTTAAGGCTGTTTATTTTCAAAGGAAAAATAGTAAGCTCAAAAGTGTATTATATATTTTTAAAGCTGGTGGAATCTGTGAATGTAGCTGTAGTCAGCAAGTGAAAACAATTGTCTTAGGTACTAGACAACAGAGTCTTGGGAAAGCTAGAGCGTGTGCTAAGAATTCATTAGAGAGACCCCACTTAATTACACATACAAAGACCCACTGCAAATGAAGTTGCACTTAGTGCCACTGAACAAAACATGGAGTCTTTCATATACAATTAGATGATCTTAATTAAGCATAAAATTACAGTCTTAGATTTCTCAGGCCTGTTTTATGCCATCGGGTTTTCTAGCACAACGTTTCATTGACTTATTCTCATTTGTCTTGAGATTAATGGACCTGGACCATCCCCAGGAAGTGAGGCTACTACTGTTACCTTTCGTGTACAGGGTCCAGCCTCTGAAGTTATGTATGTGGATGACAGCATCATAAATGTTATTTTAGGCTCCCCATCCTAATTGAGACTAGCCAAAGATCCTCAAAATTTTGATCATTTGCTTTTGCTCCCAGGGGTCCATTTTTCATGCATTGATCTAAGAACCCAATCCTACCACCTGCATCTTCCTCTACTGCAGAAGGAGAGCAAAAATCTACATCTGACCTATGACATAAAGCCTCTTAGTCCTATTTCCTGTGTTAGATACCAGATCATTTTACTCATGATATGGCTATAGTTCATAGCCAGTTCCTAAGCTGTCAAATTCTGTGATTTAAGAATATATGGCAGACAATTTAGATAAGCAAGGGAAGATGCTGCTTTCAGCTACCCCAGAAGCCAAGTTATTTTAGCTCAAATGGTCCAAACCCCACCACACAGTCATGAGGTGGCAGCCATACTTTATGAGCTCTCTTCCCTCACCACAGCTGTGTCTTTAGCCTTTCCCACAAAACCTTCCCATGCCTGTGGACAGGAGACACAGGTTGCATGGACAGCTGGACATCCTCCTTGGAATAATTCTCCACCTTCAACTTCTGTCTCAGAAGAGCGAAGTAGATGAAACTCTTTGGTAGTATCTACCTCTTTGGCTAATGAGCATTATTATCCATCACTGATCCCTGAAATGGTGCTCAGTTAACTACTAATGAGAGGAAGAGAACTGGTCAGTACCTTTTAGCCTACAGAAAATAACATGACAGTGATAGACAGCACATAAATACTTATGGTAGCAACAACAACAACAATAATGACAATATTTGACTTTAAATTATAGGCTTTGTGCACAAAAGATTTAGCAGGCTAGATTTCCTATACCACTTAGACTAGCTGTAAATGGCCTTCAGAAACTGAAGTTCTATAACATTTTTTAAATTCCACTCTAAATTTTGACAGTCAACAAAGATAAATGACCAACCTCTCCAACCATTTTTTTATTGAAAATCATTCTCACACCATCATATGTCCTTGAGATGTAATAGCAAGGGTTTATTACAACTGAGTCATGGAGTGAGTCTTGAAAGCTTTCCTAAATTATAAAGTTTGTATTTGTCACAGGTGTAATCTACTTAGAGGAACTATATATGGGGTGAATCTTACTATCTTTAAAGCTATCCAGCAAACACACCACTTTGGACTAATGTTCCTCTGTGTTTCAGCTATTTTTCCCATATATATTAACATTTAAAAATCCACAGCACGGTAGCAGCAGTGAAGACCTGATAACAACTTCTCACTTTCCCTGCCATTTTCCACCTTGACCTCACAAATCTGAAGAAACACAATAATCAGCAAAACTGTCACTTACCTACTACTAAAGAACACAAGTGTCCAGAGCTCCCGAGTGTACTCTGCAGTTATTCAATTTAGGACACTGAGGTTGTTTATAGCAGCAGCATAGCTCATGGCCAGCCAGACCTGTTTGAACCCCACAGCGTGACTAGCCTTCCAGATGTACTAATATGCTATATTTGTAAAGTGATAACATGATCTGTAGCCTTACAGCAGACATGGGCAGGATAAAGTATCTACACTGCATGACTCAACACAGGACAAGAAACAACAGCGCTAGAGCAGCATCTCTTTTGCACCAAGGAAAGTGTGACAGAGCTAATGTTACTCATGCTTATGTATTTTCCTTGGGAAAGGGCAAGGAGAATAAAAAAAAAATAAACATAGTCTGCATTCTTCTGGCACGGACTATCTCTTCCTCCCCATGCCTGTGCAAGAGCAAGAGATTAATAGACACACATGCACGCAAACACTGGCCATGCAGTTGCCATGAGTGACTGATTTACAGCAAATTCTACTTTTACTTGATGATGGTGGCTCACTCTTTTTTATGCCCACTGCTTGGTACTGATGGCAGTATTCCTGCTTACTGTTAGTGTTGCCCCATAGCCCAGCAAGGCAGGGCTGTGGGGAGCTGGAGACCATCCCTGCTGTGGCATTGGAAGCACTGGGGCAGGGGCTGATAGCCCCGGGGGGGTCTGATGTGGAGTCCTGGGCCATGTGAAGATGAGGAAGGCCCCAAGGTCAGGGCTGGGAGGAACCCTAAGGGCCCTGAGGATTCAGCATGAATGGTTGAAATTTTCTGATATTACCTTTGATGAAATAAGCCCATTCATTCCTAATTACAAAATCTTTCTTAGTCAAAAAATAACTGATTTACACCTAACCAGAGAAAGAAAGAAAGTACTTTTAGCACAAGGGTTTGGGTTAGATGTTTTCAAAAAATAAAGCTTTTCATCAGAAACATTTCCAAAAACTTCTTTTGATTTAATTTCCTTTTAAATTCAGCTTTTCAATTAAAATATTATTTAATTTTCTGATAAAAAAAGAACTGGCATTTTTCAACCATCTCTGTTTGTTATTCATCACTGCCAGTAACAAGAAGCATTAATTACAGCAGCTGGGCTTGGCTGAAACTTCAGATACTAGTATTACATTGCTGTGTTTTCAATGCCTTCACTGAAATCATATCACATTGGAAGTGATTATGATCCAATGGAAGGGAAAAATCAAGGAAAACCATGAACTGTGGATTTAAATGTTCAATTTTGTCTTCAATCCTGAAGGAGATAATATCAGGATTCACTCTGATCTTTTTCAATGCAGCGTGTTTCAGGGTATGGTGACATGCCTGAAGAATCTACATTGCAAGTCCTTACTGTTTGGTCATCTTTGTCTTCATAAACATCAGTGATAAAAAGTGTACTGATCACTGCTACCACGTCTGAGTTGCCTAAGATTTTTTTATCTTCTCACACATCTGCCCACCAACATGCACATTTTTGCCAAATAGCTGTCTGGGTTTGCTGTAGCAGTGATGCATATCAGACTTCAGCTGCAAGAGCTGACGAAGCAATCAGTGAAGGAGGCAATACTTTGGAGCAGAGAAAGTGCATCCCTTGTGTGATCAAAAGCGTGCTTCATATTTCGGCTTTCTTGTACACTGCCTAGGAAAATATGTTTCTATATTTTTGTTCAGAAAACAGTAACATGAAATAATTCTTAATTAGCAATTTTACTAATAAACGTGATCTCCCTCTCACTTTTTCAGGATCCACCAGTTGCTGTACAGGTGTTGATTTGGGCTAAGGAAGGTAAGAGGTTTTGTGTTCTTTAAATCTTTAAATACTGAGATGTGTCTCAGCAACAGACAGCTGACCTTGTGGTTATTTCCCTGGCCCTAGCCAAGGAGCCATAGATCAGCCATTCTTCAAATTACAATCATAACCTATCCATGAGAAAGAGAAACTTGCGATGCGTGCTGGGAAGGGAATGAGAAAAAAAGATCAGCTGTTGAAATAGATGTCACCTAATTTTTTTTTTTAAAAAAAAAGGGCTGTCCTATGAAGGAGAAGACACTAACGATGGAAGAACAACTCAGGAAGGGTATGAGAGATTTAGTGGACATATAAAAGGTGACTGAAGAGATGGAGCGGGAAAGAGAGAGAGAATATATAATGTAGTTTAGTGGTGGATCTCAGTGTAGTTTACAAAAAAAGATTAAGGAAAAGGAAAATTGTAAGTTCAGTCAATACTTAGATGTGTCTCCAACACCAGCTTCATTCAAAGAGTATCTTGCATCTAAGGCTGCACAAATCCAGTCAAAGCATAGTCCATTCTTGGAGCTAATCAGGGAGCTGCTATACCAGCAAACAGTAGGAAAAACTTGGATAGTATGGCTAACAGCACAAACAAGAGAGTAGTAGACAGCATAGACCAGTGAACAGACAGAAGGCTTGTTTGCATCAAACCAAACCTATTGGCAGGCTTGCACCAATTTAAAGCATGCTTGCTTGACAGAGGCTAGTTCCCTCAAAGGTATTCTCTGCATACTGCTTACTGCATCCCAGTGCAGCAGCAGCAGTGTTAGTCTGCCAGAGCCAAACTGGCCTTGGCAGAGTCTCAAACATGGTGCTGTATGCCTGCCGCAGTGCTCCCCTGGGAAGTGCTCCTCATCCAGCTGATCCAGTAGACCAACCAGGGTCTATGTACTCATGTGACACTGCAGTCTACTGAATCACCTTCCTGGACGAGGAGCACTGCCTGGGAAGCTGTACCAAAGCAGTCATTTCACAAAGAGGCAGATCCCTCTTTTGGCTGCTGGAGCTCATCAGCCTCACCGAACCAAACAGAGCCTGCACTGAAATCCCTGGCATCCCAGTCTTGGGAACAACATGCAAAAGTGCCCAAGCTGTCGCAGTGTGAAGCCAGCTGCTCCATGAAACAGCAGCTATGTTGCTTCCAGTGACGAGATCACCCTGAAAGTAATACAGCCTTGGTCATGAACCACTGTACTCATCTAACCCTGCTAAGATGGTAGATCCTCTACCCATGACACTGATAAATCCACAGCTCAGATAATCCAACCGGGGTAACCAAGAGTTGACTATTAACAAACAAACCAAGGGATATTTCTTTTTTCCAGTTCTGCTCTAGCTGGAACTCAGTTCCTCTACTTAAACAATCACTTCTGGTGTGCCACTTTATAGAAAACTCACAAAGTAAAGGCAACAAAGATAGTAACCACAAAATCTACTGTATAAATGATTGCTGTAGATAAACAACTGCAATAGATATGCTTATTTTTCTGGTCTCTCTTCCTTGTTCATTCTACTATGGATAATAATATGTGATTAAATTAAGTCGGTAGAAGACTGGACATTCAGGTGAGTGTGCGGGTAACACAGGCTCCAGCCAAGACCAAGCATAGGTAGAAGTGGGAAGAGCATTTAGTGTAGACAAGAAACCTTCACACTAACACTTCAGACAAAAAAGACTGACAACAGAAGTGCTTCTAACATAGTTGTCATCAAAACACCTACTAGAAGGAAACACATGACAACAGCTTTTCAGGGACGCATTTCCCATAAACATGCAAAAAAGCAAAATCTATGAGAAGACTTACACAAAGTCAGGCTGAAGAGGGTATACTACTTGCTACACTATTTTATCATGTGCTGAACAGAACTGTTCAGCAAAACAAAATATTTTTGCTTGTTGCTTTGTTTTCACACTGTTCATGTGGCCTTCAGTCTAGAGCTGTCAGAGCTGCAGAATAACTGTAATAATACTGCAGAATCCGTAAGTCACATTACAAATCACTTCAGCAGGGCAGATTCTTATATCTGTGACCTTTCAGTCTTGAGGGTCAGCCCTTTCTGATACAATCTCAGATTGCACCAAGGGAAAGATCCAATTTATAACTCCTGACAGAGCTACAGCCCAGAAATGGCTGTTCTGAAATGTCCCCAGAGCATTAGTATGATGGGCAAAGTCTCAGGCCATGTTTGTGATTCTAGGCTGTAAGTCACACCATCTTGCTGTCCTACCTGTGCTATGAAGCCTTTTGTGCAGACTACCTCTGCTATCGCACACGTGCTTCAGCAGGCTTGGCTTATGGCTCGGCTTATGGCTCAGCTTATGGGTTTTTTGGTGAGGTTGCATAGCTTTGCTGAAAACAAACCCTTTGCTGCTGTTTACAGACTTCATCAGTGACACTGTTGACATAGTAGGTAAGTCCTTAAGAGTCACAGCTCCCAAGTGATCTGGGAATAAGCAACTCTCATAGAACCACAAGATACCTATAGTATCTCCCCAGTATTTCCCCAGTCTTTCATAAATGTCTTAAAATAATTTCAGTTCATTGCAGCTGTTTGTCCAGAGGTAAATCGCCTTCCAGCAAATGTACAAGGACCTTAAAATCATGACAGAAAAAGTGTCTAAGAGTTCCTGAAGGATTTTGCAGGCAGTGTGAGGAAGAAATATAGCACTTAAAATCAAGAGTTGTACAAGACACCACAGACTTAGCCAGTCTCTTTGAGTAGACAACAAGGCTGTGACTGGCTGAGTTCTTCCCAGGAGGTTGTTAACAAGGTTATAAGGGATCCCAAGATGAAACCATGTCAGTACTAATATTACATTAGCATTTGATGATCAGCCCTCCATGTGAAAGATACACAAAGATGTAAGTGGAAGCACAGCTTTACTCAACCTCAGGCTCCTTTTAGAGCTACTTACACTTGTACGAGATTTTAACTGATTCACTTAATTTAAGAAGCATTTTCTGACCAAAATAACAGGCATGTTATCTATTGATGTCTTCCTTATTACATTTAATTGTGCAACAAATTAAAGGCACAGGAGCCCACTGATGTGAATGAACAGAAATGAGAAGTATGTTACATTTGATTGACCAGCAATTGCTGAGAACAGGAGGTTTTTCGGTAGGAACCAGGCTCAGTAGACAGCCTCATTAGATGTGTCATTAAAGAGGGTGAACTGTAGCCATTCATCCACCCTGACCAAGTCAGTGAAGCAGCACAAGCTCTTTCCAGCAGTGAATATCTTCATCAAGGTGCAATAGGGTGTTATCAAGGGATACAAACTCCTTGTTTTCCAAGATGATTAAACCTGAAAAAAGAAGGGGAAACACATGAAAACTCAGTTCTCTTTATAGTCATCTTTGTCCACCCAGAGCATAGGAGCAAACAGACCACTGGGCCACCAAACGCAACACCCTACCATGGCAGCCTATTCAGGCAGTATGTCTGAGAGGACGAGGTGACTCGCTGGCTCTGTGAAAACTGCATCACACCATAGATCCCCACAGATTAATGGCTCATGGTCCATTGCACTCCGCTGTGGTACGCTAAAGAAAATCAAAGAAACGTTCCTACTATAAACCAGCTACAAAACAGCACACACACTGTTGTCACCTGCCCTCCTGCAGAACTGCTACTTTACAAAACCACAGCAGAAGAGGATGTTTTTAAGAACGAAACAAATGGTGCCATCTACTGTCCAAATAACAGGGACACGTAGCTCATCGCATCTATAGCATTGAACCCTGAGGTTTTTCTGCCTTCAACAATACTGCTATGGAGAGATGAATAAAAATATCTGCTTTTTCCTTTATTTCTGTATATCACGTGGAGCCTCAGACATAAATCTGCTTTGGCAGTCTATTTTGCAGAATACATGCAAGAATATGCTAATAGAACATGTAATGCTCTGGCATGACTGCCTTGTCCCAGTGGTGCCACTGTAGTCCCATATACAATATGCAGTACGCAGGGGTCTATGTCTCTATTACTAGGCTACCAGCAGTAATTTCCCTGGAGGAACAGCATGTATGAGTACTAGCTACAGACAGAAAAGAAAGAGAGAGAGAAGCTGTCTCTGTCTTCTAATCCAGAAACATGTTTTTGTTTTTATTTTTAATTCCTGACCTGCTGCTAGTAAGCTAAAAAGTCCTCAAATAAGCAACCGTTGATCTTTAAACTTTTTTTGTAGCCAGCACATCTTGTAAGCATTCCTTAAATACCTCATGCTTGGAATTAATTGTCACAAGAAGACACAAAAGCAAATAAGAAAGTAGAGCTGGCCTTTGCAGAGCTCCAAATCCAAGCTCAATGAACATGAATTTGATTAAATAAAGGAACAGAGACACCAAAGAATTAAAAAACCAGACAAAAGACCATTGTAGCTTCCTCATGAGAATTTGTGAGGCTGTCACATGGGTCAGGTCAGCAAGTGAGGAAAAACTGTGACATCAGAAAACAAATTTGCCCTGGAGTGCCCACTCCCATCTTTAGAGGGGAAAAGATGTAATCTGACCTCATATTGCCATTCTGACATGTGGTTAATCAAAGGAAGCTGAACTGAAGGTTTACAGTGAACTTTGGGATTCTGACTCATGACCAAGGATTGCCCACCAGGATAGCAAACACCCTTATGCCACCCATTGCCTGCTTCCCACCAACCGTGCTGATGTAAGAGCAGGCCATGAAGTGACTCTGAAGCATGTTTGCAGGCAACATTTTGAGGTTGGCTGGTACCAGCTTTGATTTACATAAAAACACCGGGTAGTTTTAATGTTTTGCTGACTCAGGAGCCACCTGTTAGACTACACAGGAGCCACAAGAAAGAGTTAATTACAATAAAGATGTAACCCAGGTGGCTTAAATATAAAATTTGCCTCAAGAGTTTTTAAAACTTGTTTCTTGCTCATATGCAGCCAGCCACCTCTTCTGCCCCTACCTGCACAATATTTTTGAACTTCTGCCAAATTCTTATCATAACTTTATAAGGTAAGATAGAGCCATGGGGAAAAGGAGTTTTAATCCATACCTACAAACTATGAGCAGAGGAAGTGGGAATCTGGACATGATCTCCAACAGAAGCAACTTTCAGATAAGCACAGCAAAAAAACTGCTGAGCAACTTCTCAACTCAGTGTCATGCTACTGATTATAGATTAAATTTAGATAACACTGGCATGACCTAATAAATATGACAACAGTCCACATGAATTTCCTATGCTTGCAGCCCAGATGAGAGTGCCATGAGACAAGGATAATTTCTAGTTTCCAAGTGACACATGAGAAGCTAGCACAAACTAGGGCAATAAAGCTCAATCTAGGGTATTAATGAAAAGTTTGTGGTCGCTGTAGCTCTTGTGCCATCAGAGTTAAGCTAATTTTGTAGTGCTTCTCTCTGTGCTTTATTTCCTGCTCTATATCGCAGACAGAGCTGAAAGAAATTACACTGAATGAAAGTTCAGCCTCAAAAAACACCATTTTAACACTGCAGTTGTAAAGACTTCAAGAAGAGCCCTGAAAGG
The DNA here is from genome assembly GCA_020745775.1 of Theristicus caerulescens. Taxonomy (NCBI): domain Eukaryota; kingdom Metazoa; phylum Chordata; class Aves; order Pelecaniformes; family Threskiornithidae; genus Theristicus; species Theristicus caerulescens. The sequence goes on along the minus strand of CM036583.1, from coordinate 47,359,559 downwards.
AAGAGAAATAACTTAATTGCACCAGTCTGATGGGTTGTTAATGGTTTTCGTTCATATAGAGTATTGGGTTTTAACTTAAAAGAAGAGAAATACAAAGACCAAGAATAAGAATGGACTCCTGGAGGTGGATAAGGAGGAGTTTTAATTTTATCAACATTCTTACCACACATTAATATCGATAAGGTAATTCACCCAGAAACAGTCAGGCATCTCCTCTACACGTGACTCATGGGGCTAGTTAATAGAAGGTGGATGCCACTGAATCAAATATTTAGCAGGAACAGTCTCTGGCAAAAGAGACTCTATTCTGCAAGGACAGAGTTACCAAGTTTGCTGACCCCGCAGCCTATAAATTTTCATATGGCCAAAAGCCACAAGATACATATCCCCATGCCATGGAGAGCTGAGGGTCTGGCAAGCTCTGGGAATAGTACACAGGGCGGAGGTGACACCCAGTTCCAGGAGTCCCACCACTCAGCTGCAGAGGAGACAGGACTGGGTTTGGCAGGTGCTTTGGTTCAAGAATGACTACTGACACTGGTCCTAGCAGCCCTTTCTGGGTCCCTCTGCCCAGTCAGATATATTAATTATTTCTGTGCCCACACAGATCCACCACCAATTGTGTGCCATAGTCTCCAGATGGAAGACACACTTGAAAATCTTGCCAGCCATGCAGATGAAAAGCTCCACAGCAGTCAATTCTGTACTAGCAGCACACTAACAACAGAGTTACCCATTACCAGTACAGCTTTAAACAGTTGAGCTTTGTATTCTCAACAACAGCAAATATTAGAGGTGCTACAACCATTAAGTATATATTACCTTTCAGTCTGTCAAGCAAACATTATAAGACGGGGCAGTGGCAATTACAGAAGGTAATTACAGGTGGAGACAAAGCAGTTTATCACAGCAGATGATGAACTGCAAGAAAGGATGAAGGACCCTTGTTCTGTCTGGGCAATTCATACAGATTAAACAATAACTTTAAAATAATTAACCTAGTAGAATGTAATGATTTTTAAAAACAGTTTAATTGGTGTTTAATTTGTTTAAATGAACTATCCCGTTAAGACCAAAATTCATCATTTTGATTTGGAAGGGAAGTTTTAATAAGCCCAATCTTTAGCACAGCTTTAATAACTGTATTACAGATTTATAGATGAACATCTGAGATGGAAAAGATCCTAATACAATGAACTCATATGTAGAGCTGGTAGTAATTTCTCAGGAAGTTTAAAATCAGAGAGATTGGTAATAATTTTAATGGAAATGTTTTGCTATGTTTTTAACTATTTTCAGCAACAGATAAATGTGCCTTTATACTAGGACTGTAAGACATTATTAGCTGTAGCACTGAGATTACAGGCTTCTAACATGGCTATTCAAAAAAGCATATGAAGTGCTTAGGTACTACAATGAAAATATCAAAATACCCCAAAAAGAAGAGGCATTATTCAAGTAGCATTGTATAGATAACCGCGGCGGTGAAGACATCTTTTGAGAAGGTCCTTTCAACTCCAGGGTCTTTTGAATTTGGACCACTAATACTGCAGGTACCAGTCAGACAATGTTTTTCATCAGCTGACAAAACTCCACCAGTGCTACTGAAAAAGAGGCTCCTGCATCTCATTTGTTTAGAGGTGAGGAGCCCTCTCCTTGTGTCCTACCCGTAATTACTCAAAGCCAGTTTGTGCTGGGACAGATTGCTGGGTTGTGCAGGGGCTTGCACAGCACTGACCCACAACAGCACAGGAGCTGAATAAAGGACACTTGTATCGTATTCCTTGACTCTGCAATAATTATCGAGCAACACAGGATGCCAGACTAAAAGAACTAGGAAAAATACATACCGTGTGGAAAACAGAGCAATTAAAACCTGTGTTTCTCTGTACTTGAGAAGGAAAAAAAGACTTAAGCAGCACTTTACTCTGTATCCACAAGCAGTGGGTGCCAAAAAGAAAGGGAGACAATAGGTTGTTTTCTGACCATCATTGATTCTCAGGTAGTTTGTGTTTTAAATAGTTTTTCATTAGCTCTGATAAGGCTGACTGGAAGACTATATTCAGAGATTTGAGATCTGCATTACAAGCAAGTAATGAAGTAGCACGGAAAATAAGATAAATGTTTTTAAAAAGGTGAAAAGACACTTTGTGGCTGATTCAAGTTTGGAGAGACTGTTTTTTTCACCAGTGGATGCCTATGCGAGTCCCCTGATAAGAGGCAGAAGAAGAAGCAGCTGGGATAAAACCTGCGAGAAAAAGAAGAAAGCCTACCAGACCTGCTTCAGTCATCTTACCTTTTTCTCTGCCCCGGACATGTACCTCCGCCCTTCTGCTGGCACGGGTACTTGCATTGTTCCGGAGACAGCAAGTTTGGGGAGCTAAAGCATCTGGGGAAAAAATCCACCTCTTTCTGCAGTGTTATTTTCTTCGTGGTTAACTGCCCACCTAGCAAACCTCAGTCTCAGGTGAGCACCAGCAGCAGCAGAAGGGAAGTGTCCCACATAAGCACAGCTCTAGGTGAGAAGGACCATGGCAAAGCCAGCTTAGCTCCAATCTTGGGGAACTGAAGTCTCAGCACAGTCTAGGACAAACAACCACAACTTGTTTGGACTGCTGACAAGAGAGCTAATGACTTTACTGCTACTGAGCAGATTTTAAAAGAGACTTAAGCATCTTCAGAAAAGCTTCAGGGACCTCAAAGACCTTTCTGGCCTCTATCAAGAGATTGTGCATATGTATTTGAAATTTTATACTTTTAATATTGACTGTTAATTATAAATATTGATAGGTTTGGCTCAAGCATGGATGGCAGTATCTTGAAGAAGTTCCAATAAAGACTGATGAGAACCACCTGCTGTGCTTGTCCTTGTGCAGTGATCATCAGCTAAACGCCAGGCAATGAAAGCATCAGACTTTTGCTTTGCTCTAAGTGATTTCTGACCAATGTATCCATAGCATCTCTTAGGAACCATTATTTCCCTGTTTGTGCCTGGTCCATACGGACAGTAATTTACTGGTATAAAGTTTTGAGAGCCAAATTCAAAGTTTTCCCTATGTTTTCAAGGATCTGTTCTGGAAGGGAACAACGTATGCCACAGCAGTTTCTGCCTGCAGACCTAAGGTCTGAGTAGCATATACAGGTGCCTGCAGGCCTTATTTCTCTATCATGGCATGTAGTCCAAGTCTGAATGTAGGGTTTAAGGCACAATTTCATGAGACAGGGTGAACTGACCTGAAGCTCAATTTCATTAAAAGGGAGAGGTCTTGATGTCTCTTTTTAAGTCCTAATTCCTTCCCTGCTCCCAGCTGGATACTCTCACCACTTACCTTGTGCCAGCACTGGCAATCATCAGTTCCTCTCTGTAAGCTTCTTATTAACTCAGAAGAAAACTGTTCCAGAAAAATATGTCAGTAGCTTTCTGAGAGGCAAATGAGTTTAGTGCAGGGTTTCTAGACCTAGCACATACCAGCATAACTGGGCTGCTCAGCTGGGAGTGGAAATAAAAAAAACAGAGAGGCAGAGGGAGCCTTCCCCCATCAGTGGCAGAAAGTTTTTATATTTAATTCAGTAGGATGTGAAACTAGTTTAAAAAAACAAGGGGGCAGGGGTGGGAGGTGAAAAACAATGTCATAGCACTATTATTTTGTCTTAAGTCGTAAATGCTTGGTATATTCTTGGAAGAGATGACATTCACTTTTTACTCTGGCGTCATGTTACTTCACTATCTAACTGAGCATCATTTAACACTTCATGTCCAAATCATCCCCTAGGATTTAAATGTATTTACAGTTACACAAGGGAAAAACTCACAGTATGTTTACTGACACAGATTATTTTGCCTGGATTTATATCCATGCAATTGGAAATACAACTGTGGTTAAGAGAAGACATAGATATGCAGGATCTCTAAGGTACTACATGTGTTTGATACATTCATGGCACCTTGTCTAAACTGTTTCGTGAAGAATACAGAAAACATGCAGAGAAAAATATAGTTTATTATATTCCAGTTTACATCGCCAGGAACTTAACTTATGTAGTGCCATTTACCTCAGCACATACCCATTTTTAAATGTCTATCAGGCTAATGTAAAATGGTAATACATCTTTACAGATATGAACCATATAAAAAAAATCTATTGGCCTGCTGGCCAGTCCTTGTCCCAGCATACTCACTGGGAGGTCTTAGTAATTGTGGATTATCATGGCATTGCAGATGAGAGAGGCTGTGATGTTTCTGACCCAGTTTTTAGGATCCAATGTTTCATATTTACATATTTAGCCAACCCTATCCCCAAGGTGAATTACAGTGGGATTGCTGAGTTGGTGGTGAGCTGACAGAGCTAGCTGACAGAGCTTGCTGACAGCAAGAGAAGCCGTAGTCCCCACACCTTCCTTTTCCAAATGCCCTTCCCACCTCCCCTGCTTTTGACCAAGACACACTCAATCTAATATCAGTTGAGCTAATTCAAGCCACAGGCCAAAGAAAGAAAAAGAAACTTCTTCTTGTTATTCAATGTGTTTTGTGTCTGAAGGGATGGGAGAAAGTGATCAGCCGGTGACTAGAAGCAGTTCACTGGACAGGAGCAGCTCATATATTCCCTATTAAACGGCATGACCTGCACTGCCTAATCCAGAAAGAACTGCATCACATCAATAGCAAGGAATACAAAGGGAAGAAAAAAATCTCTGCTCTCACTTGCACACCAGGGACCTTCTGTATTTTCAGTGCAATATAAATGATGTTGTAACCAACATGTTGGCTTCACTGCCTCTTCCAGTTCTGGCACAACAGTGAAATGGTGCAAACCACATGCAAGATAGTATGAATATGTCCAGTCCAAAACTGACTTAGCTGTTTGAAATCACAGTTCACTATGGGAAAATTGGGTACATTCAAAAGTAAACCTGTCTGAAGGGTTATAGCTTGCAAGCCCACACAAATTGGTTCTTATATATACACATATCCATGTAAAAAAAAAAAAACATTAATGTCTTTTTAATGAAACTTGGAAAGGTTCACACAGCTGGAAAACTTGGGACATTTGTGTGGAGGAGCTGATAACTGCTATCACTGCCTCCTCATTGACTCTTCATTGGCACCTTCACACTTCTTGCAGTTCTGCAAGCATTGATTTAAAATGGCCTGTAACACTGCCAGCTCAATGTAATACCAAGAAGCTGAAGCTAGTAAAAGAAGGTAAGGAAAAAACTATGCAAGTGCTACAAGGGAGTCTATGACTTGAAGATATTTCTCAGTACATCCTGGAAGAGACGTTGCCGCTCCCTTCCTGTAGATTTCTCTTTCAGCTTTATATGAAAACCAGGGAAATGCATAAGCATCCAAGGAATGCTGATGTCTCAAAGTAAAATTTTTGTAATCACCTATTTATATTTGGCCTTTAAAGTTCTGTTTCCCCAAATTACCTAGCAAGTCATTTCGCATTTTTCTCACGTAGCTTTGCACATGAGAAAAAGAGATGCTTGTTTTTCCAAAGACTGCAGTACAGTCATTCTGCTGTGCACTCAGGAAACTGCACAAATTCTGTGAGATCCATCCCAAATAGCTGCAGATGACAGCATACTCAAAACACAACAGCGGTCACCCAGGGGGCCACCACTAATTTCAACAGCAGTGGAATTGACTGATTATTAGCTCCGTATGAAATGACATTAATATTTCCTTAATGGAGGTATGGCTTCTAGTCCTTTATTCTCTATTGCCTTGACCTTGTGTTGTGCCCTTGTGTTGCAAAATGAGTGCATAAATCCGTATTGTCATACCATTTCTCCCAAAGGGCTGGGCCCTTTGACATGACAATTTATGTATAATTTACAGTGCCCACAAAGCTTCGATGGCTTGTGTTAGACTTAAAGAGCCTTGGCCACCTGCCTGACATTCACCTGATGATTTGTTCAAATGTAAACTTTACAGGTGCAAATTTCCTTGAGGTAGGTACCCATCTGCATACAAGGCAAGGTTCGCATACAAGGCTTTCCATTTTGTATTGGCTTGGCAGATCCTGAAGCCTACCTAGAGATACTGTGATTTCATGAGGCTTTCACAGGACTAAAGACTTGCCAGTTTGTAGCAGCTTTCAGTTCCATGCCCAGGTAATGGCTAGGGCCCCTGTTTGGGAAGGAAGGGATTGGATCAACTTTCAAAATTGTCTACTACTGCATAACTCAATCCTATTTAGACATCCTAGATTTAATGTAATTAGGATTTCTTTTAAAGATGAGAAACCATTCAACTCATTGCTGTAGTGTTTCAGTTTTTAATTAGATATTTCCTTGAATGTGTTACAGATGGGGTTTTTTCATTCACAAAAATCTTTCTGCACTACCTGCTGGCTTTCCAAAATGTTCCTGGGGCAATTATGCCTGCATAGGTATAAATAAATCTTCATCCCACATCTATCACTGAAATTGCATTTGCCTCTGACACCTGCTGCACAATGTGTGCAGTACTGGGGCAGTACATGCCAGAAAGAGGCATAGGCAGATGGTATCTGCTGTGACATATGTTCACTCAGCTGAGCTGTAGTGGAGATATCCATACTGGGAGTGGGGGGTAGACAGGTGATAATTGCCTTTCAGTTCCTTATTGACTGACTTGCTAGGCAGGAAAGCAGAAGTAGCAGCTTTTAAGTCTTATAGGAAACAACTTGGAAAGCTGCTTTGAGTTCTTACAGTGATTCGTTCTTGAAACAGATGATGGTAAGCAATGGCTAGAGGGACTTGACGACAGAATATGTCATTATTTCTTCCTTGGTTTTGAAAGGCTACAGAAGGATAATGAGTAAGAGCCTCCCTACTAGGCTAGAAAGGTCAAGATCCTCTTTACAGCTCTGTCAGTGTTCTTGACTGATTTTTTCACTAACTGAAGGAAAAAGATTTCTCTGTTTTTCCAGTGGGTTGAATTTAGTTAACATGAACTTTTGCTAACTAATTTTTTTAAAATCATATATATACCTACTTTGAGGGATTCCTCCACCTTTCCCACCTATGCTTCAACTTAGAATTGTCCTTCATGCCTCTGCTAAGCTCCCTTTTGTGTCTTAGATTTGTTTGGGTTCTGCTTCTGTTCTGTGACACAGTGAAGCTGGGACTGGTAACTGGTAAGAGCCTTTTCACTGTCAGTATGCTAGAGAAGATTTGAAAATATTTCCCTTTTTTTTTCTTACAATATATTTTCACTTTTTATAATTAAGAGCACAACAGAAGACATCCACAGAACTGAACAGAGACACTTGCTTTAGGACACAGCCACAGCTGAGGTATTTTTATTTTATTCTCCCTAGAGTCAATTAATGGAACAAATATATTTTCAAAGGTCTATCCTCAGCTACCTGTCCTTGGCCTTACAGTCAGTAAGTTCCTGTTCTATCCTATAATTAAGAAATATGCACTGGAGCAATCTTTCTGCCGTAGGAATTGTGGCAATGTGGCTGAATAATATACACCTTAGTGACTTTTGCCTCTCCCTCTTCTTTTGCTAATTGTCTGTGAGGAGATTTCATACCTCTTCAAATAGTAATTAAAAAACTATGCTCTCCATCTGTATTTAATTTCTAAAGTTTTGTTCGACCACCATACTTGCTCTGCATCTTTCTAGTCCTTAATTTAGATGACTTGCTCAAACTTTAAAGTCAGTCTAACATAAATGCTGAGGACTTCTGGGATCATTCTTGTAGGAAAGTATTTCTGCTGCTAGTAAGTTTTCTCACTTTAGAAAACTTACAATAAAGGAGGACCACCAGTTATGACAATTCAAATGTGTAACCTTGCTGTATATTCACCAACATCTGCTTGAAGCTGTTAAAAGTCTTTCACACTGGAAGCCAGGGAGAGCTTGCTGTTTCAAAGAACCTATTTTCTGATCACTTGAAGCAAATATTTTTTAAAAAGGCGAAGTTGTGTGAGAAATGAACTATACATGCTGTGCTTTGAAAATAACCTTTTCTGTATTAGAAGAGACTTGGTCTTGATAGGGAAAGGCCAGTAATGAATGAGAGAACCAACTTTGCCTTTTTATGATCGTATTTTAAAACTTTGGCAATATCCCAAATTTCTTATCTCAAAATCATTTTTTAGTCTTACTTGAAAAAAGACTCACGAGTTTTCTCTGTATTCTTGCCAAAGTGATGCTGGCAATAAATTAATACAGCTCCCTGACCACTGCAGACTGGGATGATTTTTTACTAAAAATGGTTTTACAGACCCATTTCCTCCTTTCACCCTGACTTCAATCTGTGTTAGGCAATAACATGAAGAAAATATAGTACTGAAGGACAATCCTGTTTCTCAGCTTCTGCTGAAAGAATATCAAGCAATTACAGAGCCACAAAAAAAAAGGGGAGGCAAGACATCAAGACATCATCTTATTGTCCTGCCTTGTGGTCCAGGACAGGATGAAGAATACCCAAAAGCAATATAGTCTTTGTACAACAGACATTTCGAATATTTCTTTGTTTTAAAATTTGGGGGTTTTTTCGTAGTTCATTGTATTTCAATACAATTGAAGGAATATCACTATCTGTAACTCTCAGATGATGGCAGATGTAAAAACACATGCATATGTGAAGGTAGGAATTAGGAGTGTAACACTGCTTTTAACAAAATTTCACAGGCAAGTTGTTAAATTTGTTAAACTTTGCTACAAAAATGAAGAACTTGTATCTTGGGCAGTTTTTTGTGAATGTCCTAAACACTTCTGTGGCTTATACTGTGACTGAGGAACAAAAAATATAAAGGAAATTTTTAAAAGCAGTCTATATTCTACTGGTTTACCAATAGGCTCATTTTAAAAGCACTATATTTTTCCATGCTTAACAGAGACTGTGACACTGTTATTCATGGTAGAAAGGAACTAACTCGTCTCTATACAAGTGTGTTTGTAGTACTCTGCATAGCATAGCACATATTTCAAGATGACTGTGGTAAGTAAACTAGCTTCAGAGGCTGAGACAGCAGATATATAGTATGCATTTTCTCACTAAACAGGATCCTAAACTATTAGATTGCAGAAGGCAGCTGACATCAACATTACAACTAGGACATCAAACATGTCAGAAAGTATCTCGGAGAAACCTGATACCACAAGACAACTCTCTAGTTGGTGAGGGGAAAAATGCTAAATCAAAGATCTGTGTTAATAAAACAAGGGAAAAGGGAAAATCTAGGTTTACAGAAAGACGATTTTAGTAAGCTACCTAGAAGTCCAAGAACCTGACTTTTGCCTACTAGGTAAAGAACAAACTGCTGCTCTAGCTTTTCTAGCTCCCGCTATCTTCTCTCTTCTGAATGCAACTGTTAGCAGCTATTCACAGCTCCTTTCAAACTTCCTGTGCTCCTGAGTGCCCGCCAGAAATGCATTCCAATGGCTCAAAAAGGTTTTTTCAATAGAAGGAGACAATGTGCATGTTCACTGCTGAAAGAATTCCTCCTTTTAATTTACGCTTGCAGAGGAAAGTAAGGATGAGGAGGAGATTCTCAAAATACTTTCCCAGAATGTTACCAGCAGAAAACATCTGTGTTTTTTTTCACACTGCTTGTACTCTGCCTTACAGTATGGAAGCAGGTCAGAACATTTCCACTTTTCTTTGGGCTTACAAGTGAGATTTCAGACTTGGGTTTTGTTCTTTTAAGAAAAATGTTTTGTAGAACCTAAATAGCAATATCAGCTTCTCCTGGCTCTTCCAACAGTCCTGAGAAATGGAAGGAGCTATTTCTTCTAAAGTTGTGGCTTTCTGTACCTGTAGGGATCTGCTTCTACCACCGTAGAAGATGTAACAGAGAAATCAAGCCAACTGTCAGTAGACCTCAAGTCACTATTCAGGGATCTTCACACTCTTCTGTGAGGGGAAAAAACAGGGGAGTATGGGATTTACAAATAGAGATTTTGACACAGGATGTCATTTTCTACAAATGTATAGAGAAGATATTTGTTCCCTTAAATATCTGTAGGTTTTTCATGGACATCTAGACAAGTCTATTAGTGATGTCTCTAATTCCCCAAATTATCTTCCTTGAGAAGAATCGAATTTTTTAAGCAGTGTTTTTTTCTCCCAAGTACTGCAAGGTAAAAGAGAATATATTTTCTTTAGGAAAGACTCTAAAGGTATAATATATTAGTTTCAGTGACTGATTTGGAAGTTAAAATGGCAAATTAAATAATGCAGTACCCCCTTACATAGTTCAAATAACTACTTATTAAACTTTTTTTCCTAGGCAACTAGGTGACTTTTCTTATGATTGTTCTTCAGATAACTGAGGTGACTGTACCTCACACCTTGGAAGTCTTTCTTTCTCTATCTCATCAAGAAGTTTAACTTGAATACCACTTAGCCTTACTTTTCTGTGTGTACATGTCTCCTTCTGTGGTCAGAAACATTCCTGCCATGCATGTGCAAACGCAAGGGAAGAATTACAAATCTAATTATGTTATAACCTGCTATTTTAGCTGCCTCAATTTCTGTACTTCAATCATGGTAAAACAAACAAAGCCCATAATATTTTCCCAGGGCCTCCCTTAAATCGTTTACCTCTTACCAGAAGCTTACACTTTTAATAAAAAAAAAGGTTTAGCATCCTTGGAGTCTTATGTTTCCCCTGTTACCCCTTGAACTGTTTACAATTTTCAAACTTCACATTTGTCTACAGTTGATGCCTACTTTGTGCTTTAAGAATATCTTCTATATAAAAGCATTTTTACAGCATAACACTTGCTGGACTTTTTGCTGAGCTGCAGGCTTTTAAACACGGTTGATTTTAATCTCAGTGTGGCCATTTCTTGAATCAGACTTTTCCATGTGTGTACACAGGCAGTCTCCTCTAAGAATGGCTGTAATGGGCAATAGCTTGTGCTCTCAACTGCTAATAGGCTGTGGTTTTCCATGAAAAACAAATTCCCTCCTGCTGCAGGGCTGTAGGATGGCCAGTCTGTTTCAATCAAAGCAATGGCAAAATAGAGCTACAAAGACCTATTGTGGAAGCCCTCTGATCTCCAGCTTCCAATAAGGTCCTAAACTGCTGATTGAAGGGATTCTCTGAAAATTAGCAACTACAGATTTCACATATGCTTTACAATAAAATCTCGTTGGCCCACAAACAACATGAAGATCTCACTAAATAGGTCCAATATAAAGAGAAGGAGAAACAGATCCTACCATTGGGAAGATGACAACTTATATCAGGCAAAACAGACAAATTAGGATAAATTAAAGTTTGTCATCATTTTAAAGCTTTAAAACTGAGATCCAGAGACAAAGTAGCTCTGGAACAAAAGGTAGTTTTGGAGAAGGCAGCACTAGATTTTCTGAAGCCCAGAACAGTGCCTCTGCCCTAGAGCCGTGGCTGCCAAATTAGGAGCCTAATGGAAATTTAGTTGCTGAAGTAGGCTTACACTTAATGTCACCAGTGAAAGTTTGGAAAGTACGGCTTTCAGGTCTTTGTAATCGAGAAAAATCAGTTTTATTGCAAACACAGTGCTTCCAAGATCTACAGTTAGTCTGTGAGGAGGTGTCACTGGGGAGAAATGTGTAACATCCTCTAATCGTTTCGTATTATCTAGGCATTAGCCTCATTGAGGATTACCTCATATCAGCTGGTCAGACTGACTTGTGGGAGAATATGACCCTCATTTCTGGTGCCTTCATCAAAAAAGGTACCAAAATTTTAACTTGCTTTTGAGTTTCTTGACTTCTCTTTGTCTCACCGTTTCCTTTCTAGTTTCTAATCTCATTACTACTGTAGATACCATCTAAATAGGTTAATAGACTGCTGCTGTGGAGCACTGAAAATTCGTCTAGGCAATCAGTCTTCTGTTTAAAGCAGTCAAGTGAAGCTTTAAATTAAAGATGGGGCCTGAATCAAAATGTTAGGTCTAAGCACCTTTACCTGGTGGGATAGACTGGATTCAGGGTCATGCTTTGTGGTCCTTTTCTGAGCTGTTCAGTTATCTCACCTCACACACACCCACCAATGAGGGTTTCTTGCTGTTCAAGTGTTTCTAACAGAAAAACAAGTATTCAGGTAGAAGTATGTTAAACAGAAATGAGCACCACCAATCAATTAATGTCAGACCTAATCTTTTCAGCAGGTGAACTGAAAAGTTCAACAACCCATCTATGTATCACATGGATAATTAGGTCCAGATTCTCTTTGGTGATTAGGCATTGCTCTCTCTTCAGTTCAGGAACAAAAGTAAGACATGTGAATGCCTTTGAGTGACCCCACAAATTATGTCAAAGAATACAGTAGGCCAAAAACTGTAAAATAAAAACGTGCTTTGCATCCCCTGTTCCTAAATAGACCTTTTGTGTGGTGGACACCCCTGAAAAAGGAGCAGACACACTGAGACAAAGGCACACAAATACCACTGTAGGTTCAGACTCAGCTTCCAGATGTTGAATGGTAGTAGATGGAAGAGGAAAACAGCAGCATTATCATCCAGGCAACAGTGTGCTGAATATGGAGGGATGTGAGAACCCTGTCTGAAATGACCCAATTATTAACAGCATCCCTGATTTAAACGCAAACAAAGCAGCTGCCAGGGACAGGATGATGGTAGGCCTTCCTTCAGCAATTCCTTCCAGGAGACATAGCTGTAGCAGGAGATTCTGGCTGTGATGCACCTCATAAGGGTCTTCATTAAGTTGTGATAAATGAGAAAAAAACTTGGAAAAACCTCAATTAATACCTTATATCAAATCTAACCTTTGGAGTCCCAAACCTGAACAGGACAAAAATGGCTGAAAGCCAAAGTCGGGGACAAAGCCCACCTCTTCTCTTTGTGCTTCTCCAAAAAGTATTACGGAGACAGATAATATCAACAAACACCTAGAAGCAGCAAGAAAAAAACAGTACCACCACCACCATGAGCATGAATAAATATCTGCAAGGACATCCAACAGTAGCACAATGCTGATCTTAAAGGGATTTTGGTAGTACAGGTCTAGTGGAAGAAACTCTTTCAGACACTTCTCATTCTGACCTATGCATTTTGCTGCCTGTACAAAATTACCTTTAGCAGTATCTATCAACTTTTCCACTGCAACTCTGACCACACCATGGATTCTGTATTGCTTTATTTCTCTACTGAGGTAGCTGAAAATACAAGTATGGATTTTGCTGACCTTCAAGGGGAAAAAGGGGAGTATTTTGCTGGTGTGATTATACCTACAGTAGATTTTTCTCTTTTCCACATTTCTAAGAAAAATCTTTGTATCAGCAGAACTTTTACACAGAGAAAAAGAGAGAAAGAAAGACAGAAAGAGAGGAAAACAACTTTACAGTGCTTTGATTGTTTTTGGTATGCTCACTTGCGTTTTTGGGGTGAGGTTTTTTGCTAACAAAAGTCAGGAACAGCATTTTTAATACTGAATCTATGCCTGCCTTTTTGTTGTTTTTGTTGGCTTTTTTCAATTCCGTTTCAGGATGGATCTATATCCTCTTGACAAAGCCAGAGGTAATACATGTTCCTCAAGGAGGGATCAGGAGAAATTCTGATCCTTTTTAGTGTCTCGTGAGTATATGCTCTAGTTTGGAGAGGAAATGCCTGCTGTGCACAGCAGGAGCTGGTGCCAGGCTGCAAGCTCACAGGACAGTTTGTGACAAGGTCTGTTTTTCCCCATATGTCTAAACTTAACCCCCTCCCTGCAAAACTTTGGCAACTCGCTTCATAATTTTCAATTTTTCATTGTAACTGAATGACATGTTAATGTAATAATTTGTTGTCTGAGTGGGGTTATTTTTCTTTCTTTCTAACAGGCAGTTACAATTTTTTTGTTAATAAGTGACACCTTTTTCCAAAATCATCCTACAGACAATATCATCCATCTTATAAGTTGATTGCCTCTTTGAAGAGACTGAGTGATCATCTTAAACTGCTGATGCTGGTGTAAAGACTTAACATAAATTGTTTGCTTGACCTTTTTAAGACTGAAATCCTTATATTTTTTTAGGCTCATAGCAAAGTATTTATTTTGTAAGTAGAGAAGGCTTCCCCTCCCATTCATCCTGTGTTCTAGAATGAAAAAAAGGGATATATGTTGAGGTTTTGTAAGTTATATCACTCTAAATACCTCATTATGGATTGGTTCAGGCTTTCAAAAAAAGCAGTCCTTCTTATGAGAGTCATTATCATTTATCCTCCAGTTTGTAAACAGGTGCCATATTAACTACATAGTTAATAATTACGTGTTACCTAGTCTGGCAGCCTAAAGCAGTACCAATGACTTAAAGCAGATCAAGTTACAGCAGTTAAAAAAGGTTTATAATTATTCCTGAGCAATTCTATAGTATGAAGTATCTTTACTGTAGTATAAGTGCACATTCACATATGGATTTATATCAGGAAATCACACCCCTCACCAAAGTGTCTGTAACAAGAAAACACTTAAAAGCTTAGGCCAGTTAAAATTATCTTGCTGAGATATCTCACATATTTTTTCTCTGTGGAAAGGTTTCCTCAAGGACTGTAGGCTTCTCTTGGGAAGTTATATATAATGGAATTAGGACTCTACCAGGCATTATCCCATGCAGTAGCATCCCAGGTGTGGAGATGCTACACCTGTCTCACTGAGGCTGATGTAAGGTGCATTGTTCTTTTCCCCAAGATCTTTCACACCCCATAGGTTTGGGGGGAAGGTAGATGCACATATTCTGTGCCTCAACTCCAAAACTTATGCAGAATTAAAGAACAAATCAAATTGACTTATGTTTCTTGCTATTTTACTTGCCCCAGACTGGGTGCCAGATTCCAATACAGAAACAACTCTTCAACTTGCCAGGAGTACCTCAGTTGCTCTTAGACTGGGCAAAATGTTGTGTGAAACTATATTAGTAGTCTTATTGCTTATCCACATTTTATTTTGTTCTGATCATAACAAGGTTAAACAGTTTGAATAGAGAAGAGGTTGAGGGCCAAAGTCCCCATTCCAAAAAATGAGAGATCAACTCTTAAACATCTGCTTCTACTGGTAGTGATACAGATATGTCAGTATGTCCCAGTCAGCATCTCCAGGGACTCAAAAAATTGTTCATTCTATGTTTTTGTCAGTTTTGACCATCCAGATTAAACCATTTATGTATCCTGCTTGATAACAGATCTGTGGGAGTATTGGTTTTTGAATGAATGAGACTTGACCTCTGAGCAGAACCAATCTCTTGGAGGGACATGTGGAGAGGAGAGGAGAGGAGAGGAGAGGAGAGGAGAGGAGAGGAGAGGAGAGGAGAGGAGAGGAGAGGAGAGGAGAGGAGAGGAGAGGAGAGGAGAGGAGAGGAGAGGAGAGGAGAGGAGAGGAGAGGAGAGGAGAGGAGAGGAGAGGGGAGGGGAGGGGAGGGGAGGGGAGGGGAGGGGAGGGGAGGGGAGGGGAGGGGAGGGGAGGGGAGGGGAGGGGAGGGGAGGGGAGGGGAGGGGAGGGGAGGGGAGGGGAGGGGAGGGGAGGGGAGGCGAGGCGAGGCGAGGCAAGGCGAGGCGAGGCGAAGACAAGAGTCAGAAGGGACCTGCAATGATCATCTAGTCCAACTGCCTGACCACTTCAGGGCTGACCAAAAGTTAAAGCATGGTATAAGGGCATTGTCCAAATGCCTCTTTTTAAGGCACTGACAGGCTTGGGGCATCCACCACATCTCTAGGAAGCCTGTTCCAGTGTTTGACCACCCTCTTGGTTAATAAAAGTTTCCTAATATCAAGTCTGAACTTCCTGCATCATGTAGTCTCCAGAGAAAGCCTGTGCCTTGCAGCTGGGTTCTCCTCCCAGGGCAGAGCTCTGGCCCTCTCTGCAGCCCCAGAGCGCTGGGGCCTGGTCTGCTCTCACTGCTTTCTGCCTGCCTGCCCACAGAGCCTCACCCCGTTCCGCTTCTTCCCAGGTTCCCGCTGCGTGCCCAAGCCATGCGGGATCACCTGCAGCCCTGGCGTTGGCACCTGGGTCTTTCACTGGGGCCTGGCAGCAGCTCTTGGTGCCAAACCCAGCAGCCGCCTTCTGCCCCTCCCTTCATTTCGTGTGGCCAGCAGAAGGGATCCTGTGTAAGAGGAGGGCGAGGGGCCCTGGGGAGCACGGAGAAGATGCGCTGCCTTTTCCGCAGGGTTCACTCACAGCAGAGAGGAGCTGTGCTGGGGGAGGGGTGGGGGTGGGGGTGGTGAGGGGTGCTGGGGAACTGATGGCGCCCATCTGCCAAAGAGGGGTCCTTTCCAAGCAGAGCAGAAGAAATGCCAGCGTCAAGGCTGGACCTGGAAGAGCAGGAAGAAGGCCTGTGCTTGAGGGCAGCAGCATGGTCACCTCTCCCTGGCTGCTTTCCAGCCGGGCAGCCTGATGCATGTGCTGGTGCCTAGCGTTGTCCCTCCACAGGTGCAGGACTTTGTGCTTCCCTTGTTGAACTTCTTGGGGCCTTGGCAGAGTACGACCCTAGGTTGATGCAGAGAGCAGCACCAAGTCGTGACTCCGCGCAGGAGGAGGGATTTGGGCACCGCCGTAGCGAGGCTGCACGGGGCAGCGCAGGCTGGTAGGAGAGCAGAGCCCCGGGACGTGGGGGCAGAGGGTGCGGTGAGGAGGAGGCCAGGTCTGGGGTGATGAGCGGTGGGGCAGGGGCTGGCCCTGGAGACCTCCCCAGCTGGAAACATGTGCCCCGGGACCGGCTGCAGAGATGCAGGTCTGTTGCACTATCGCAGGGTGGCAAGGATGAGCTGTTGCACGAATGTCACTGTGCAGTTTTGAAGGGAGATCCTAGCACCTGAAACATCCATCCCACGGATGGTCAGGATGGATGCAGAGTGCATGCCAAGTTTTAACCTCCCCTAAGGCAGCTTTAAACCATTCCCATGCATCCTGTCACTAGATCCCAGGGCGAAGAGATCAGCAGCTCCCTCTCCACCTCCTCAGGAAGCTGTAGAGAGCAATGAGGTTGCCCAGTAGCCTCCTTCTCTCCAAACCAGTCTGGGACAAACCCAGACTCCTCAGCTGCTCCTCACAGGACATGTCTTCCAGCCCTTTCACCAGCTTTTTTGCCCTCCTCTGGATGCATTCAAAGACCTTCACATCGTTTTTAAATTGTGGGGCCCAGAACCGCACGCAATACTCAAGGTGAGGCCACACCAACCCTAAACACAAGGAGATAATCACCTCTTTTAACTGGCTGGTTATGCTGTGTTTGATGCACTTCAGGATGTGGTTTGCCCTCCTGGCTGCCAGGGCACACTGCTGGCTCATATTGAGCCTGCTGCCAGCCAGCACCCCCACATCCCTTTCTGCAGTGCTGCTCTCCAGCCACTCCTCTCCCAATTTATACTTGTGCCCAGCATTACTCCACCCCAGGTGCAGAATCTGGCATTTGTTCTTGTTAAATTTCATGCCATTGGTGATTGCCCAATGCTCCAAACTATCTAGGTCCCTCTGCAAGGCCTCTTGTCCCTCAAGAGAGTCAACAGCACCTCCCAGTTTGGTGTCATCAGCAAGCTTGCTAATGGTGCATTCAACTGCTGCATCCAGATCATTGATAAACATGTTGAGCATAAATGTCCCTAGAATTGAGCCCTGAAGAACATCACTAGTGACTGGTCACCAGCCAGATGTAGCCACATTCACAACAACCCTTTCAGCCCTGTCGTTCAGCCAGTTCTTCACCCAACACACCAGGTACCTGCTCATCTCACAGTTGGAAAACTTGTCCGGAAAGATGTCGTGAGGGAC
Source organism: Theristicus caerulescens (assembly GCA_020745775.1). Classification (NCBI taxonomy): domain Eukaryota; kingdom Metazoa; phylum Chordata; class Aves; order Pelecaniformes; family Threskiornithidae; genus Theristicus; species Theristicus caerulescens. Next base: position 47,341,863 of record CM036583.1, on the reverse strand, counting down.
AGTGTCAAAAGCCTTACTAAAATTGAGAAAAACTACATCCATGTCCTTCCTTTCATCCACTAGGCAAGTGACCTTATGATAGGAGGATATCAAATTAGTTAAACAGGACTTTCCTTTTGTGAACCCATGTTGACTGTGCCTGGTGATTGCGTTGTTCTTTAAATGCCTTTCAAGGACTGTGGCAGATGCTTAGTGACATATCTTAACTTTTTTTTAAAATAGTTGGTAGTTAAAGATTAACATTTTTCAGCTTAAACTGCCTTTTCTTCCTTTGTGTCTCCTGAATTTTGCAACTATCACGCGTATCCTATGATAATGCATTCAGTCCTTCTCCCTGATAGGCAATGAACTGAAAATGGCAAAGACTGAATGCTGAATTCCACTCCAACTAACTACCTTTCCAATAGCACCTATAAATATAAGCTAGCTATAGATGATAAACTGGTTGTCCAGTTCATCTCTCCAATTAATTTTTCAGAGATCTGAGCTATTACACCTGCATAATAAATTCAGACAGATGCCATTAATTTCAGCACTCAGGCTGGACATTCACAAAAAGGAAGCAGAATTTGGATCTTCAAATATCCAAAATTTATGCTGATTACAGTCTTAAGTCTTTGACATTTTGGAACATTGAACTCTTACACCCACAGAATTAACAAGTGTTTCATAAATTTCTAGTTCTTTCTACAGTATTTTTTCATATTTCATGAACAGCCCAAGAGTTTACTTCCATTAAAAGTTTGATTCTTATCTTCAAAAAGCAATACTAAATAAGATCCTCAAAAAGCTTAAGTCCACCAAAATGAATAAATGAGAAATTCATAATTCAGATTTTCAGTTTTCTGAGACAGGATAAGGACAATGTAATCTAGCTACAAGAAGATTTTGACTACCTAAGTATACATATGTAAAACAATACAGAATGTAAAGTTGTCATGCTGCTAGTGGAATATTTCTGAAGTATATTTACTAATAAAGCCTCTTTTTTTTTTTTTTTTAATTAAACAATCAGTTTTGGCCTAAAGCAAAGAGGAGGAGGATCTCTGCAAAGGCTCTTTGCTGATTTTTTGCACCAAAGAGCAAACCAGCTGTTTCAGCATGTCTTCAGTTGCATTCAGCTAGATTTCAGCAGGTGCTTGGGTAGAAGAACAGTCATTCCACATATTTCCCACTACTTGAGACAAAATAACTTCTACAGAAGTCAATCAAGGGACCTGAGACCATGGGAGATGTTAGTTAAGAAGTGCTAGTCTCTTTAATTGAAGACAGGCTTCTCTCTAGGAAGATTATTGTACAATGAAATTATGGATAAATCCATACTGGGCATTAAATACTGAATGTGAAAAATTACACAGGTGTAAAGAAGAGCTATAATCCATAGTGTAGGTTACCTGCTGTTGGCTTCTTTGTCATTATTCATAGGCAAGCACTACCTAGATCAATGTCAAAATTGTGTTCTCAGTCTCTATCTACCGCATCTGTGTGTATAGCTAACACAAGTGCACAATGGTCTTTAAGGAATCAAGTCATCATACCTCTTCAGCTGAGTGAATTAAAATAATTTTCTGATTCTGAGCTGATATCCACCTTTATACAAACAGCTGCTCATCTAGAAAGGGAAAATCTGTTTTTCAGGGTGAGCAACTCCTGTTCCTCTCTCTCATTCCCAAGCTGAGAGCTGTAAGCACCATATTAAAGCTTAGGTATCAGCAAGGGCATCCTTTACTGCTGCTACTGAAGCTGGGCTAGCACACAAACACAGCAGACTAGAGAGAAACTAGAGAGTTATACTTTTTATTTACTCTGGTGTTAAATGCACTCATTTTCAAAGCAGACATCTGGGCTGGCAGTCTTCATTTACAGATTTCTTTCTCATTTACATAGAGACAGTTGAGATAAAAATGCATACATTTGCCACTGCACAAGAAGTACAGATTTATGCCTCCTGTTCTCTATAGCCCATGGAGCCTTTTGGTACATAGGAACATAGCTTCAAACAAATTTAGACCCACTCTCTGCTATGAATTTAGCCTGTAGTTAGGTGGTAAGGTCATTCTCACCAGATGTAGGAGACATGAGTTTAAATTGCCTTGGGCTAGAATACATGTCTCCAGCCACCTACTGTCTAAAACTCTGGTACAATAACTCTTATCAATAAAACATTCAGAAAGGGGATGCACAAAAGTCCCACAGATCAAGTGTGTTGAATCTGGCAGCTCATGAGACACAAGCAGAGCTAAGCCAGGAAAGCGCTCCAAACACCCAAGCTGTATGTGTCGCTTACAGGAGCAAATTAAGCAGAAGAGTATTAGAAGTTCCTCAGTACCCTCTGATATTTAAAAGAGTGAGTTATCTGTCCTTTTGCCTCATAGTATACACTCTCTCTCCCTATTCCTATAGACATAAAAAGGAGATGATCATTGCCTTATGACTGGGAAGAAAGAAAAGTTAAAAATAGATATTTTGGTTTTCTGTGGCTTTCAATAACCTTGCTACAGCTTCTTCTCCTTGATGTAGTCCTGACATATCCCAGATCCAGTGATCCTTTTGCATTATTAGCACAGATTTTTGTTATTTCTGTGGACTTTTAACAGAAAGCCATTCAACTCTTTTGCTGCATCAAGGAAATCTGAAACCTTTCACTAGGCAAGGCAGCAGCTCAGGCTCTAGCAGGAGCTACCTTGGTAGCCACAACAGATGAGCTGCTGGGGGGACATTCAGTCAGAAGGGACATTCAAGCAGAACCTTTGCCCATGAAGGGACAAACTCGTGTTGCAGGGTTTGGGCATTTTGTTGAATACTTTGTAACTACCCCAGCTGGAGCAGTAGCATTGACAGGATTCCATGCGGTGTGGAAATCCTTGATATGCCCACACTCAAATCCATTATCCTTCACCTGTATGTGATATAGGGAGCTTTTATTCTATATACTTTCCACCCACCATACAGATCAGTCAGTGTGTCCCAGGCATTTTATGTTCACTGTGCTTATTTTGGGCAGTAATATCCCACACCAAGATGTACGAGCCCTAAAAGCAGTGTAAAAAGTAATCACATGGTAGTTGTTTCACAGTAATTGCACAGATACTTGTTCTGATTACGCAGTGAATATGAAGTTCACTGCCCTCTGGTGAAAAAAAGAGTCATTTTCAATTCCATAAGGTAATAGTTTACATACGAGCCTGTCTGTACCTCACAGTAAATACTAGGTTATCCAAGGCAATGCGCATTTTGTATCTAGTTAATTTGAACTCATTTAGGAAAAGAAGATATTCTTAATCAACCCTGAAATTTTTGATGTCCCAACTTTCAGGGAAATCATGGCTTAGAGTAAACTGTCTTACAAGGCATTGCCTGTATAGAGCTCCATGGGTAGAGAACTTGACAGCCTGGTGAATTCAGGTTTTCAAACTGAGTGCCCAAGTACGGCATGAAGATTATTACAATAAAAGACAAGTTCTACAGATAAGATTTGGCAGGACAGGCCAGGCTAAAGGGCTAAGAAAGTCATTTACAAGATGTGCAAGGGGCAATACCTGTCCTGCTTTCTTCCTCTCTTTGTGTTCATGCTGGGCTCCCTGTCAACTCAGACTGCCACTTATGAGAAGTAACATCCAAGCTGAAGGGGCAAGGAGAAAAGCCTGCTACAAACACAGACAGCTTTGTCCTGGAGCCTGTGCTCACCTGTCACAAACACAGTTGCCTAGAAAACTACAGGATGGTTTCAAAGAAGTCCCAAGGCTTTGCCGTTTGTTTCTATTGCACTTTTTTATTTCCCTGGTGGAAAAAAAGAATAAATCTCTGGGCACCTCCAAGTAATCTATAGACTGGAAGTAAAGTTGCGTGACAGGACTCAAACATAAGCTTTTCAAATTTCTAACAAGCTTTTTAGATTTCCTTCTTCCCTCTGTCCTCAAGGTATTTGTCATCTTTTGTTTTGTCCAAACAACACTTTCAAAAGGAAAAAACTAGGAAATGAAAAGTGCTAACTTCAAGGAAGCTTTTTCATCCCCACTCTTTTCCAAATATCCAAATACAAATATGAGCTGAACCTGGATTTCAAAATTTTAGAAGTTTTACTGTCAATAACGGTAAAGCTCAGTGAGCGTATGTGCATGCACACTCACCAGACTGCACAACTCACAAATCTTTCATGATGGGAGCGAAGAAGCCTGGTGGTTGCAAAATAAACAAACTAATTAACAAGAGTTAGTTCTAAAACTCCATCCTTGGAAAGCAATATGACAATAACAGAGATTACACTCCAGTGCGGAAGTCCTGCAAAAAGGGAAACAGATTAGATTTCATTTCATCACCTGTAGGCTTTTCTTTAAGACTTTTTTCTAAACTTTCAACCAAACATCATCCCTTGTTTCACCTGCAGTTTCTGCTGGTTTTCATTATTATTTCATTCTATATTTTATCATTTGGTTTCAGAAAAAAGTTCAGAGCCTTTTTTGTTTGCACAGTTTGTCATGTCCTTGTACAGTGAGCAAAAACCTGAGCTACGCTGATTCCAGCCACATATTGGAGCTGTGGCTGTGTATTGTCCCAGTACTGACAGCTGAGGCATCATTCCTGGCTTTGCCCAAAAATACTGCCTACACAGCTCCAGGGCCAGATGCAGCCCCAGCACAAAGAGGGCACAACCTTGGCCATCTTCTTCATGTACAGCAACTACATGATAGAACTGCATGTTCTTTAACTGCTGTGTTGCACTATAGTTTACCTCCCTCCACTTCCCCACATCTGTACTTGGGAATCAGAAGAAAGAACTGGCAGCAATGCCAAACTAAGAGCACCAAAAAAAGACCCTTCCTGCAAATCTGTCCCTAGATGCAACCTGGCCTACTTCTGTTTGGTTCATTGTGATTGCAACACACTGCTTCCATCAAAGCCCTTTGTTTCCACCATGAATATGAACAGGTTGACATGGTATTGCTATCTATTAATAAGATAATACCTTTTGTCTGCATTAGGTAGTTCTATTGGAATAAAATGAGAGAAAAAAATTAAAATCTGCTCAAATAACAACAGTTTAGCTGCAGTTAGCTTCTGTAGGAAGAACTGGCTTTGACTAACCCAGAACAAGAGCTCTGCATTTCTGTCAAACAAATGTCTGTTGTGACTGCATACATGGGCATAGCAAAATCATGATGACTACTTTTTTTACAACGTTAAAGTAAGTAGACAAAAATAGAGCTAAGTGATCATTTTTCCTCATGTTGACCGTGCAGGAAAAATGATCTGCCAAGGTGCTTGACAAAGACAATCTATCCATAGCCCACTTAATTATGCGCAAAGGATACTAAAACAGACTGAATCCAAGTCCTGTGCTATGTATGCCCTGGATGCCAGACACGCTCTGATATCAGAAATGAAGAAGCTTGGAAACGGCGTGGACACAGCCAAGAACTCACAGTCTGAATAACTGTATCCTACCTCCTTTCCACCCCTGATTTCTGCAGCCATTCAGCAAAGCAGTTAGCTCAAATGTAATACTTGAAAAACAAAACCAAACTCATTATGGAAATAACTGCAGTTCATGCAGTGCCCTTTGCTGGCTTTTTTCCTACATTCTGATTCCAAAATAGGCATAGAACTTATTCTTGGCTTTATGCTGCCCCCAGTTCTCACTTTTTAGGCCACAGCAGATTTTTTAGCTACCCAGTGTGAACGTGAGAGTAGAGAGTTAGAAAATGCTTGCAACCAAATGAAAGGTAAAAATTGCATTGTGGCCTGTGAAGAGAATGGGAAAGGTTCGGATATTTGCTGCAGAAACATTAAGAACCTTCTTTCCTTCTCCATTTGGAAAAGAAAAAAATTAATTGATACCACCTGATACCTGTTATTTTCTAACAGATTTTTGCCAGCGTTTACATAATAATGAGCAGACATGAGTCAATAAAAGGATCAATAATAAGAATTAAAACTAAGGATATTAAAAATGCCATAATTACATTCCAGACAGAGCTGGGCAGAAAATTGATTCCCTGTCCTGCAAATGTTGAGATGTAAAACATACTCCTGCTTTGCATCAGGACAAAGCTAAGGCTTTTCTTTCTGGTTTGGTTTTCTTTTTTTTTTTTTTAAAAAAAAAAAAACCAACAAAAAAAACCAGAAAGAAAATCTGCAATACACAAAAGACAGAGGAAGGCAGAAACAGATGAACAGACGTGAGCTTCAAAATAGCTAATAGACTTTTGGCTAGGACACTAAAATTAGATTTTTGTGAAAACCCAAGTCCATTCCTTAGGCTAAATCAGAAAATGTAGGAATTCAAACCTAGGTCTCACAAATCCCAGCTGAGAGCTACAACTGTCAAGTTATTTCCCTTTTTTGAAGGTGAGTCCCTGTTCCTGAACAATGCTCTGTCAAAACAATACTTTTCCACAGCATCTCATTTGGACATGAGGCCTTTTCCAATTTGTCAACATTTCCAACCAGCCATAGTTACAGGACTGCATCCTCACTGTCAGACTCGCAGAATGGTTGCCTGAGGCTACCTCTATGCAAGCCCAGAAATTCAACCTGACATAAAGACAGAGCATTTTTTTTTCTTTGCATCCAAAGATGAGTCGGTTTTTTGCTAAATCGACACTTGGGAATGGACATAGTTTCTGACAGAGTAAAACCAGAATAAGCTCTACTGACAGTAGGACTCTGCATTTAAAACAATATAACGAACCCTTTATTTGAGCTTTTGACAACAGATCATTTTTCCATGTAGTTGTGATTTTACTGTCCTTTACTCCCTACTAGAGGTTCAATTCCCCTTTCAATATTCCCATTTCCTCTTCTCCTTCCCCCAGTCTCCACAGCAGGGTACACCTTCCTCTCAGACATGCTACTCAAGTGTTTGGTAGGCTATGCTGTAAACTAGACAGGAGAAAGTGATCAGATTGAAAAATAAGCTCTGCTGCAAAATCTTTTATGCAACTACCTCCCTTCTTTTGGTACAAATTCACAGGCAAGTCTCTACAAGACAGAAAGTCAAGCTGGAGTAGAAGGCAGGAGGCTGTAGCTCACAGTTTCACTGATCTCTGGGATGGAGTTGTTTCATGCTCAGCCTGACCCTTCTTTATGGGCTATGTAAAGCTCACATTCAATCCTTGTTGTCCAACAATGCCATCACACCAGCAAAGCTAGCTTCTCAGAACTGCATCGAAGCTCAGTGGAATCCTGTGGTAAAAACAAGCCTGCAGCATTAATGCCACCCACACTAGCATTGCCCTGTGTGGTCTGAGCACCACTCACCTAAAACAGACAAATGAACTATATAGTGTATGTAACAGTACTGTATACAGCCTACATGTTTTGTCACCTTGGTTTCTCAAGGCTCCCCTTTGTGGGGTATAGATTAGTTTCTGTTTTCTTTCTATGCATCACTAAAGTGGTCCCTGTGATTTCTTTCTTTTTTTTCAGTGTAATTTCTTCATCAGACAACTCTTATTGTCTAATATTGTAACCCAGTGCTAAGAGTTTCCAGACAGAGTCATTCTGAGATGGCATTCTATGCACAAGGAGTCTTTTCACAGTTGGAGGAGGAAGGAAGGTATGCCAACTGTAGAGCAGCAGAAAAACCCTTCAGGAGAATCCTCTAATACCAAATCCCCCAAAATATTTTTTGAGTATGCTTGGTATTCTGTCTTGTTAATGTAAATATATATAAAATCTCCTGTTAGCAGGAAAGTGACAGAGTGGATGTAAGGGAACAGCTGTGGCATGGCTCATTGAAAGGGCTGTTTCATATAAAATGAGATATTGTTCTGGCCCTTTGATCTGCAGAGGGTTATAGATGCTTCCCCAAAGTTCCTAATGCTGCAAAACTGTCAGCTACTAATGAAGAGTTAGACTGACACATCACAGAGTAACTCCGTATGCTGAGAACTGCCACTTGTCCTTACTTGGCCACGCTCCTCTGCACAGCCTACAGGACAGTAAGCGCAAGCATACACCAACATCTCTCTTCCCATGCACAAGCCTATGAAAGGCAGAAACAGAGAACATCCAGGAGAGGTTAACCAGGGTGAGGGGTACACACTGCTACATTAAAGTGTTAGCACTGGGACAAGTTTGAGAGAGGGAGAATAGAGAGATTCAATGCTAGAGAAAGAAAAACAACCAGGCTGAAGATCAGGCTAATCAAGTAGTAGAAGTAGTTGGTAGATCAGTGCTTTGAAAAGTAGCTATTCGTTTCCCCTTTTCTCCGTCGTTAACTTAAAGCCATGAAGCTAGGAGTTACTCTAAGTATCTAGTGTTCTTGATACTCTAAGTATCTAGTGTTCTATAAGCTTTATGGAGCAGAGACTTTTTTACTTGTCAATATTTGGTTGCACCTATCCCAACAGAGTCCTAGATAATGACAAGGCCCTGGCTGACAGCTGCCAAATTGAGCAGTGGTAAAGCCCAGCAGAAACACAAAATGCAAACTGTATCGATTGGTGAGAGGTTAGCCTTAGGATGGCCTGATGAACCTGCAGTCACTGTGATAAATTCCTGCCAATCTGCCAGCTTAGTCAGTGCAGGAAGGGGTAAAAAAGCAAAATGGTCCCCAACATAGTTCTTTTCCTCCTTTGTACAACTGGAGGAAAGCAAACTCACTTTGATACTTAGTGTGTGCAGGAAGACAAAGAGTAGCCTCTGATCCCTGCACAGGGCTAATGAAGGGGTACAGCTCATCCTCATGGAGCAAATGCAGCTCTGCAGAACTCCAGACAGTGCCTACAGAGTTAACATAGCGGTGTGGCTTCACCTTAACAGATATGTATGTACTTACTTGTGGTATTTTTAGGCAAAACACAAGCTAACTGGAGACAGTTCTCTCAGAGTAAAATCACAGTGAAGACAAGACACATACATACAAATTATTGTAATGTAGTCACTCAAGGTCAGGCATACATAGGTGGGCATTGGATTGGATCTCTATCTGGGTGTTAAAATATGTCCCAGAAAGCAGTGCTAGGCTAAATATTCCTTAATGTATCTCTGCATCTAATTTGCAAATTAACTGGCCAGACATTTTGCAATAGTTTATAGATGGCAGCCATAATTTTGATAAGAGTACATAAGAAATGTGCATGCAAGTACAGATTTATCACTGTGGGATCGGTGGGCATGGGTGCTTCAGTGACAGTAGCCCCAGCTGCACAAGCATTATCCCCAGCTAATACAACACTTCCATACATCAGAGGGTGTATCATGATGACGTGGTTCCTTCACCTAGATCAGGGATTGTGTTCCTCTCCCACAAATGTTTCTGGTTTTATTCTTGTGAACAGAATCTGTTCTGTTGAATAGATTTAACCTATTACAAATACACATGTAGACAGTGAAAGGACTGTGGAGGAAATTTTATACCACTAGAGAAATATCAACACAATTTACTAAAAGAAGAAAGCATTTTTTTCCTGTCAATTTTTATGTGTGGAAATGAAGGGCAGTTTTCCAAATGATAAACTGTCATAGGCCCCTGGAAATCTGTGCCCCTGTAAAAATAGGAAGATTTAGCAGAGAAAATCGTAGCTTTTCACTTAAAGAGGAAGTTTATAAGTGTTCCCAGAGCATACATTAAGCACAAGTTGAAACGAATTAAGCTAGGCCAAGTTTCAACGTAAATGTTAAACATATACTCATCTCAAGCTGTAAAGTCATCCCAAATTCACAGATATTTTCTCTGCTGTCATTGCCTGGGATGAAGTTTACTGCTCACTAGAATTCTCCACCTATTTCTTTTTCATCTTTAGCCAAACAAAACTGTTAACAAAATGCACACACACCATATTCTCATTTCAGGCCTCTTTGTCCCTTGGAGACTCAGGACGTAGTAGTAATCTATTAAACTGGCTCAATCTTTTTCTACCCTTAAAGGTGGCTATGAGCAAACACTGCTGAAAAATCACTGTATTTAGAGAATTTTAGTTTTCTTCTTCAGTCATTCAGGTGTGCCATACTAAGAGGAGATGAGCACATGGGCAAAGGTTTCATTTAAATACAGTTATATCAATTCAACTTTTTTGTGAGGCTGCCCTCTACGTTTGATCTCTAAAAGGCCCAAATTTAAATGAAATAATTGGAAACTTGCATCTTTTCTCTGCTGTGAATGATGACCTGAATGATTTGGGCAGCACAACTGAGGAGACAGAAGTCTGTGGGAGGAGAAACAAGTCAGGAAGCTCATAAAAATCAGCTTTTCTGCCAAAAAAAAAAGTTACATTTGCACAAATATACATATGTATATCACAATGTGAAACTGCAGCTGACATCCTGTCTTGTGTCCTTCATAGTCATTATTATCAAGTAAAACTTTGCATTCCAGAAAAATCTTCTATCCATTTACTATTCCTGGCTTCCAGAAATTCCTCCTCAGAACATTTGATGTTAGAGCAGTCACACCATTAATATAACTGCTCACAGTATGTCCATGTTAGGTGACTCAGACTATTTCTACCCTCTTGTCTTCAGGAAATTATGCTAACAACATCCATGCCATAACCACTGGTTTCTGTGGCAGAGGGACTGTCCTACCGTGCCAGTGTTACATCATTCCTAACCTGCAGAGTAAACAGAAAATTGGGTTTTCACAATGCATCTCTCCAGTCTCAACAAACAAATGCCATCAAGCAGAGTTTGTCATAACTAGTTATGTCACTCCTAACTGTTTCTTCTCCTCACCATATAGCCATGCTTAAATAAAAAGAGAAAGTTTTACTATTTGCAGGCACTTAGTAACAGACTATGGAACTACATCAGTCACTTTCCTTAAATCTGTAATCACTCTTCCCAGACCAAAAGGGACAAGTGATGTCAGAAGGCTAATCCCCAAGTTAAGCATATGTTGAGATGTGCTCTGTCCCTAAGAGCATGACTCTATCTGTACAGATCCCACTGTTGCTTTTGCTTTCCCCCATGTTAATCCCACTGTCAGCACAGAGCCTTCCAGCACACTGGAGTCAACCACTGCTCAAAGAGAGATGGTTCCTTTCCTTCTGTAGCTCCATGTGCAACCTAACCACTTAAAATAACCCTAATATTCCAGACTTCACTCACGGGGTTTCTAGTTTGTTCTTTATCATGGGATTTTTGTATTCTCAGAATCTGTTCACAGCCTGCCCCTAAGACTCACAGGCTAGAAACTTTCAAAACTTAAAATATGGCCTCTGTTGACAAATGCAGCTTTCACCAAGCATCATTACATATGTGCTGGTGCTGGTATACAGATGCGTTTTAGAGATGCCAACCTATGCAGCTCCAGTTCAATTCACACAGTTCCCCAGTTAGTATGGAGCAGAAATGAAGCCATTGTAATGACAGAAGTTCAACACATGCCTCACAGAAAAGCAACGTGGAGCACAAGCCATCTGCAAACAGTGGCACATGCAGCACATTTTGAACTGTTGGGCCAGGACCAAGCTGGAACCCAGGGCTGGCAGAGGGGACAGGAGCCCTCAAGTAGAGCAACAGAATGGAGACAAAAGGAAGGCCTGGACTGCTGACAGCAGTATAAATTATGATATAGTGTTTTGTTTCTATTTTAGATGGTACTAACATTTAACTGCTATTATCATAGATTAAAATAACCACTGGATCTCTCAATTTTGCCTGCCATCCCTGGTGCTTACAAGGATAACTCTCCAAGAAGTGTCAGACGTGTTCCTCACACATATCTTATCACCAATATCCAGTTTTGTAAAGTGACTTTTATATATATATACAAGCTGCTTTCTACTTTGTATCTGAAACAATGAATTCAAGGGGGTGGGGGGGGAAAGGATGAAGCAAGATGCTACAGTTTAGGATGATCTAATAGCTCATAACACCTGAAAAGGTGTCCTGCCCACCTCCTTCCTTAATGCCTGGCTCCCAGTCACACGTTCCCTCACCTCCCCACCATGTCAGCTCCAGTGCTCACTGAACCTGTTGCTGAGATGCTTCAATTCATAAGCCAGAAAACTAGCCCAGGAAAAAAGGTAGATAGATAAATTTATTCCAGGTTCACAAATGGATTCAGCTCCATAAGAGTCCAATGCCACTAGAGCCAGTGCAAGTCTTAGCGTATGCTTGACTTGGGAATTAGCCTTCTAACATTGGTTCAGCTTTAACATGTAGCTTCATTTCAAAGAAATGCCAGCATCCTTGGCTAGCTTGAAGGTCAAAGGCAAGATCTATGCAGGGGTTTCCATTCACAGCTGCCTGGGATATGCAACCCCATCCCTGAATTAGGCTGTGGGATCATGACTTCGTCTGGGACTCCTTCAAGGTTGCTATGAAATTCCTAGTTTGTACCATGCCACATAAACCCAGAAGGCTTTCTAGGGTCATATGCTACTGCAGCACTGTTAACAACAGGCTAAGCCACACTGCAATACTTCTGAATGAAAACAGTGGGGGAAACACCTGACAGCTATTCAACCTTTGAATTGCTTCTGTCTTTACTGCTAGGGTGGATCATCTGACTGCATGAAAATTTCACTCTGGTTTCAGCTGAGAGCACCAAGCAAGACTGCTGAGCCAGGTCAAAATATGCCATTAAACTCAAGCAATTGCATTTTTTATATGGAAAAGATAGATTTTCAGATAGATGCCTAAGGTAATTTCGCAAGAGAGATGTAGCTTCAGTGCATGACTGCATTAATACAGTGTCCCCAAATGGCCCCTTAGTAAGACAACACAAGACTTGGTAAGCTTTATGCAGCCAAAAAGATCCCATTCTTAAACCTGAAATGTTGACACAGCTTCCTGAATGGTGGACAAGACAGAGACAAACATCTGATAGCATGTGGAGGAGAAGTGCATTCAGCCAAAAATGTGGTAGAGCTCAGCACTAATAACTCTACAAAAACATTTTCTGGCTCTCTACAGAGCCTGGGGTGGTTAAAAGCATCATCTTTTCAAACTTCAAAATAAATAATTGTGCAACATTTCCTTTTCTTCAGTACTTCCTTTTTCTTCAATAAAATACTAAAATGTCTTTATTTGAAGAAGGAAAGAAATCTCAGTCTGGCTGTCTTTTGGTGTTCGTGTTGATTCGTTTGCCAAAGAACCTTTCCCTCAGAGGAAGACAACCAGGATCTTCTTATCCCTTCCCTGTGTACTGGCAGAATTTTTTTTTTTTCTGTACACAAACTACACATAAACTACATTCATTTTCATTACAAAACCATTTCATTACCATATTGATTTTTTTCATCATGTTGAATGACTAACCGTTAGACTCAGTAGAAGGAAAACCTACAGGATACTTTATTAAGAGGCTGGGTTTATTCCATAAATTTATGTCAGTCTGTGACAGAACATTACATCTTTGTACGACATCTGCATAAGGTTCCCTCTCCAAGGAACTGCTGTAGCTGTTTCCTTTCATTTGGTAATATCACTCCCATCTTGTTTGTACTAACCTTCATCCATATGCTGTCAGAGAGATGCGGGATGACTGTTCTACTCCTCTGTATTAGTCAGTGCTAATAGGATGAGAGCATAGAAGGTGGTATCGTTATCATGTGGATATATTGGCCGTGGTTTATTTCCTAGGGAGGGGAACACCAGTTTAAATTTATGAACCGAAATCTATTTACAAATTCCACAGTCAATTTAATCTGGTATAAATCAGCTCTGTTCCAGAAAGGGGCTGCCCGTCACATGGCTGTGGCTGCTTATCCCTGCCTCCTGCTTCTGCCAGCACTAGTGCTCATGTGGCAAACCACATCAGGGAACTGATCCAGCTGAAAACTAACCATTTTTTTTTGCCAGCTGAGTTTTCATTCAGATAAACTCCCTGCTCCAGTTCACTAATGGCTGCACAAACAGTAACGGCAGTGTGAGGGAGGTAGTACGAACAAATAGCCCATGGTGTAAGACAAAGAGGGACTCATCCTTTTAGCAGCAGCAGCCATTTATCCTGCTTAAGTTGATCGCGAACGTGTGGCATTAATTAAACTGGTGCAAGCCACTGTATGGATTATCTTATTTTCCTGCTTCTTACTTCCTCAAGTCAATTAGTGGCAGATTCCAACTAAATCAATGTAAGCCATTCTTAACCTGGAGTGAAAAAAGCTACTTGGGGCATTTATACTGCTCACTTGAACCAGTGCAAGCTCTTGTGCCTGCATATAATCTCCGCTTCATACATACACAGAGATGAAGAGGCAATAACAGCAATCCCTACACGATCCTACAGGAAATTCCTGACAGCAGTAAGAGCTGGTCTGACCAGCCCCTGTCAAGAAAGTTCTGTGACAACATAAAAATCATTCAGTCTGACTATGTTTAAGGTTTACATAGCCTTTAGAAAGCAAGAATGCCTGGGTAGCTGTCAGAAGTCCTAGTAGCAGCTGTAGCCAACAAAAAATAAACAAATAAAAATAAAAATCTCAGGCTGGCTTGTATTAGGTTTTTTCATCCAGGATCCTTACCATTTAATGAGTTAAGCACACTCTGAGAGCTCCCAGCCTAGACTGCCTGGGGACTGCCCTTTCCTCAGAGAACTGTAAGTCACCCAGGTTGACAGCTTTGCTTCACAGAAATCTCTATTCCCAAGATTTCAGTAAATGTCCAGGGGGGATAATTGCTTTCCATTGTTTTCCATAATATTCTGCATAACTGATTTAACAGTGCCCAATCTGGTTAGAGGTCTCGTCCTAGCCCTAAGCTGGAATTGGAGAACGTAAAACTTTCTGGTCAACAGATACTTTGGCTGAACCTTGCATAGCCCTGAGCAGGCTTTTCAGCACAGCTTCCAGAAAGCCAGGGACACCCACATTTTCCTCATCCTTGTTTCTTTTTTTTCATTGCTGCCTCCAGTCCTTATGCATCTACTGATCCTGAAGCTCTCATAAATACTGAGTATCTACACAGGAATATAGTTGGTATGAAACACTAACATACTAAAAACCAGCAGTATTATCCATACTTCAGCTTTCAGTGTAGTGGTCCACTTGCACATTGGGAAACAGTGCCAGAAGATGTAGGCTACAGACGTACAGTTCCCTGGATGAGCACAAGTGGGGTTATGCAGACTAATAAAGTAACACCATGTTTTCCTACCACCCTTATCCATATAGACTACTTGACCTGCTGTCAGAACTAAGAGCACTGAAGGCCCCTAACTAATGGTTAACCATCTCCTGTGTGCACAGGGCTTGACTGAAATGCTCAGGATCAGCTCTTTGGTTGGCTCCACTCTTACCTTACTTGATGTTGATAAAGGGGGCGCATCTTCCCTTACTGCAGCCCCTCGCAAATCCCTGGGCAGAAGCAATCACTTTCTGACAGATTCTGTCAACAACAACCAGCAGCACTTTTCCACAGTGTGACACCAATCTCACCTCTATAGGGCAGTCAGGCAACAGCAGCATCTGAGCAATTTACATTGTCCCCATTCCTATGGGCGTCTTGCTGGTAAGGCTGTAGGGAGAAGGAAGGAAGAAACAAGGTATCACAGTGAGAAATGTTTACCAACTGCTTTCCAGTTCCCCAGGTTAGCTCTTGCAGTTACAGGGATGACTTCTGATGTTAAACAAATGGCATAGGGTGTGAAAACTGATCAATATTTCTTTACCAGCACCCCTATTTTGAAAGTTACCTCCTGCATAGGACTGGGAATCTGATACCCAGAAAAGCTCTCCAAGAGAACTATATTGACACTGCATTTAGTAAAAAAAAACCAGTAAGTGTGATGTTCCTGTATTTACTTATCCCTGTTTATTTTTTCTGCCTTCGATCTATGGGAAGGGGAAAACCAGCAAACTAGATGCTAAATGACGGTGTTTCAGCATTTGAATATTGTAACTTAAAGTGATACTACCAGTTAGACTAAATTGAAAATTAATATTTTGTTCCTAATATAATAACAAAGAACAGCAAACAAATGTAACTACAGCTGTTCTTTTTAAACTCAAAATACTAATCCCATTATACCGCTGGACAACTCAAATGAAAGCACGAGTTGTTTGGATTGTAAGTATTTTCCACAAGTAAGCATTTTAATATGTTGATAAAACAAACATACATGTTTTGTGAATACATGCAAAAATGACATCTCTCTCATTTTGTGTGAAACATCTCACAGTCCTAATTCAGAACAGCGTCTGTTGTCATGACAGTACTTGAACACATGTGAGAGTAATCCGTCTCTTCAAAATTGTTGCTATTTAAGATAAGAAAAACAAAATCCCTTCCTGAATTAATGTGTTGTGATTTTTATCATAACTTTCTTTCTATTATATATCTTACCTCCAAGTGTTAGCTTATAAGTTCTTCTAGTGCTGATTTAACTGAGTTACACACAAATGTACATCACAGACTCTCAATTCCAAAAGACTTGGTATTTCAGTACAAGCCTGGAACAAGAATAGCTTCATCTAAATAAGTTTAAACTAGTAACAAGCATAGAACACACCATGAAGCAAGTTACCATGAAGCTAAAGGAGTTAGCCTACACCTACAAGAAAACAGTTGAGCCTAGATCAATTGGAGGCAACAGTTGTACCAGCACTGGAAATGCTTTATCCACTAAGATTGACGTAGCCCAGCAGAGCACTTCCTGCAAGCATTCCCTGCACAAACAGCCATTTCACATCTCCAGCCATGCACTTCTATCCTCTTGTTGAAGATCAGTGTCCCTACAGGAGACATGAAAGAGCATGTCCTCAGAACACTATCCATCTGCTTCAGTGCCAAGCAGGTTGACTTAATTTGGACAGCGCTCTTTGTAAATTAAGCCAGCCTTTGTACCACATTGGATGAGGGGTGTTCACAGGTTCCAAAGCATTACTTTAGATGGGGCAAAGCTGACAAGCATCAGCCACAGGGAGTTACAAGCAGGAAGACATGACAAAGTCTTTAGCCGGTACAGCCATTTCTTCAGTGAAGGTCTGACCTATATGTCTGATGTGATCATGTATCTAGCCATGGTGCAATTTGTACTAGATTGAATTGCAGTGGTGTAGTGAAAGCATCCCTCTTCCACATGTCCCCCCAAAACAAAACAAAGTTGTGTCGCTGCAGTTTTGTTACCACTTAAGTAAAGGCCACATGCACTCTGGGATACAAGTAGAGCCATTTGAGAAAAAACTGCCCAGAGCTGCTTTCTTACCACTGTCCAGCTGCAGGTCTTTTTGCTGATGCTGCTGAGCCATAGTGAAGTTGTATGAGTGGTCCTAGCCTATTTCAGCACACATGGTAAGTTAAATCTAGGTATCTACCGATATTGCATGGACTCAGACTAGGAATACTCACTAATTGGTCTAATTTTACTAATAGTAAAAAAGTTTCAAAAGGTATTTCAAGAGTTTATTAACAGCTTTTGTGAGATAACAAACCTCTGTCAAGAACCTTATACTGGTTTCTGTAGTACTTCTGTTAGAAATCTCTAATGCAGACTGTAAGGATTATCTGTGCTGCAAAGTGGTACAGTTTCATAAAGTAGAGCCCCCTGTGGAAAACCCTGGTAGAGACAAGGCATGTAGGTAGAGTTGAGGCTTTTCAACCTTCATTATATACCTGCTGCAGTTTATTATACATCTATTGCAGTTCTGTAGAACAGTTTTTTCTTCCCCATACAGTATGTGGTGGTACAAGGTTTTTTATGTTAAGAAATAAACTGGAGTTGAGATCCTCCTGTCTTGGGCTTTTTTGTGGTCATGGGCCCTTAAGTCTGCCCCCAGCAGTAGGTGCCTCCACTTTGCTCCACCCTTCAGCAGTGCATGTAAATCGGGGGCAGGCCAGGGCGTCCCAGCTTGGAGAGATGGTCTCTGCGTGCAAGGACCTCAGTGTGGGCTCAGCAAGGAGTACAACTGGGAACTATGTCTTTTCGACGTTGTTATAAGCTGGACAGAAACAGAAAAGTTTCATCCACCCTCCTTTCTCCTTCACTTGTTGCCGTGTATGGTGTGAGGACTGCTGCATGCAACAGCCTTCAGTGAGGAGCTTTGGACCTCTTGCTTCTACTTAAGCTTTCCTGGAGGATCTCACGGGCATTTCAGGCTGCAGGAAAATGTACTGGGGAAATCATGTTAGGTAAGGCTGCCTGAGCTGCCAGGCCCTTCTCTAGCCAAGGATGCTTTTGCTTTTAGCAGTGCTTTTTTTTTGGTTGATAATCAGGCCGGGAAGCTGAAAGGAACAAATGTACCTGGACCTGTGGGTGAAGTGAAGGCTAATGTTTTCCTCTTCCCTTTGCTGCTTTTGTAACTACTGGCAACAACATAGTTGTGGTAAAGAAATATATAGAAAGAGAAATTTTTGACTGGTTGTCAACCAGCAAAGGTATGGAATCCATAGCTTTCTGGAAACGAGCCTAATCTGTATGTCCCTGTTCTCCGCCCCCCGCCTCCCCCCCCCCCCCCAATTTTCAAGCTTAATTGGAGATTTTTGATGCGTTAATTCGAGTTACTGCTGGCATAAAGTATTTATAGTTTATATTATCAATGGTTGATGAAGCTTTGAAAAAGCGCCCTCCCCCCCATCTTCATTTTGGTGTTTGTGTCTTACTAGCACAAATTTATTTCAGCTCTTTGTTTTTTGTAGAATTCTTTTCACTGTGACTCTGGTGTGGCAGGCTGTTCATTTAGGAAAAGGTAAGGAAAATTTCGTGTTTCCCCCCGCCCTCCCGGGTTTCTCTTGTACATTCACAGTATACATTGCTTCATTACAAGTTACCCTTCTCTTCCATATTTGCACTTCTTGTCAAGGCCGTGAAAAAGAAGGTGAAGAAGATGTGAAAAGTCTCAATGCCACAGGACAGAAGCAGCAGCCCAAGAACGAAGGGACTATTATAAATGTTCTCAGTGACATGAATCAGAGTTATGAAAGCAGAAAGCAACAGAATTCCAGGCCATTGGTGCCTTTCACTGGGATTACAGAGAGTAGGTAACATTATTTATTTAAACAATGCCATAAAATTGCTTTTAAAAATATTATATCACAGTAATGCTTGAACTGTTGTCCGGAAGAGTCCAGTCAGTTTTCTGTGGCCACTCATTTACATTATTCCTGTGGCCACCTAGGAAATGGTGGTAAAAATTTAAGGTAGAACTGGGGACCTCTTACCTGCAAAAGGTGGTAACAGAAAACAGAGAAGGATACTAGGAATTAAGAAGGGGTTGGTCCTTTCGATTTGCAAAAATGTTTGTAACATTTTGAAAAATTATCTTCATTTTTTAAAATTCACCATATTTCATGACCAAAAATTATTTAATTTAAAAAAAAAAAGTTTGAGCTGTCTGAAAGCAACAGTACTAACAGAAAAAAAACAAGGACAGGATTATGTTTCCTCCCACATGTATAAAGTTTCAGACTGGTACTTAATCCCAGGAGTCTGGGATCCCAAAGCCTCCTTTCTTCAGAAATAAGCACCACTTCCCGTTAACAATGCCCCATTTCTTAGTGTGACTGAAACCTGCCTCCATCAGTGAAATATTTCACTTGAATATGTGCTGCTGCTGCTGCTAGGGGACTTGCCAGGCGTTGCTTCTTGACCATCCTGTAATCCCTAGTAGTTTGCTTCTAATCCTTAACTAAACAAACCAGGCTTAACTGAACAAACACTCCTAACAGGCAGATAATTTTATTGTCTCTAAAGACAATAAAACTAGATATCCTTAAGATACTTCGGCAACTGGAGAGACTTGAGAGAAAGAGTGAGGAAAAGGGGAAGTTCAGAGCCCCCGGGATGCTTGGTAACCTCTGTAATATTGTCTTGCAGGTAAAAAACTGAACAGACACTGCTGCCAAAATGGAGGGACCTGTATCCTAGGGGCTTTTTGTGCCTGCCTAAAGCATTTCAGTGGCAGATACTGTGAACATGATGAGCGGCAAAGGTAAAAACCAGACAAAAACCAAAGAGAGTGAGCGAGCTGCTCTGGATGGTTATTTTCCGTGATGGGATCAGGGATGTACCAAATGTCTCCCTTGTCTTTGACAGCAACTGCGGGAGCATTGCCCACGGCGCCTGGGTGCTGAAGGGCTGTTGGCTGTGTCGGTGCGGCTATGGTACTCTGAACTGTCTCTCAGAAATAATGCACGATAATTGTGGTAAGGAATGGCATTAAATCAATTATTTTTATCTTGTGGGTAACAGAATTGCTTTCTGCAAAGGTGGGGTACTCCAAGGATGCTGTATGTGCTTTATTGAGACTTCTGCACTGGCCTCTTTTGCTTCAGAGAATGCAATAGTGAGACAGTAAATAATACCGCTGTTGCCTGTATAGTACATCACATAAAATACTTTCAGATCTTTATAATCCTGTGCAGTAGGAAACTTTCCCCCATTTTAACTGAAAATTACAGCGATTAAATATTTCTCTGTTCTGCAAAACCTGCACATGTCTATGACTTCCCACTTAATGAGCACAATTTATACAACTACATCCAAGCATACAAAAATGTTTCTTAGATGAGGAGAGACAAAAAACAGTAGTGTAAACTGGTGTGGCAGAAGTAGAAACCAGTATTACACTAGAAAAACAAGTACTGAAAACTTGAATGCTCTTGCATAAGCTACTTATCACACAAATGGCAGAAAACTTGTCTGAACCTGATTTTAAGATCTATATCTTAATCTTCAAACTATTCTTGTACAGTGTTCTGAGACTGAGCACAGCACACAAAAAATGTGTACCCATAGTCCTGATCAGTGTAAAGTAGTAGCACCCAGTCTCCTCAAAAGCACTATATTACTTTAAGTAGTCTTTATACATCAGCCTGTGAAAATCCTTGTATAAAGGTTTGAGTATTTTTGAAAACGGTGTATTAGCTAGCATAAAAGCTTGAAGGATTGCTTTACAGGTACGTATTTTCCATGGATAACTGACTACTGAGATCCAGACTATTTTCAATACCCTGAGATGACTAATAAGAGTTTAATATTGTTTTATCTCCAGTGGCAAAGGTAGTGCAAAATATTCTTGCCCTTCTCTGTCCATGATGTCTCAATATCACTCTGTGCTGTGCTATACTTTCCTTCAGTGGTGCTAACATCACAACAGACCTAAATAGCTTCAAGATTCATTCGCACCCCAAGGAACTACCAGCCTCTTCTTTCCTGACCAGATTCCTATCTGAATAGCAGTGCATTGAAGCTGTGACTCCTGAGTTATACCACCAACTCAGAAGTAAATAAAAATTTCAAAACTTGAGCCTCTTAGGTCCCCAGGATATGCCCTGCTGTGTGATAAGCCCACAAGCTCAAAGAAGTGAAATGCGAAAGAAAGGTGACATTTCTATCTTTGCAATCACAGACAAAAAAGAAAAAAAAAAAACAAAACACAACAACAAAAAAGGCAATACAAACACCACTAAAACCAAAAACACACCACCAAAACTACTTTTGCCTTGAAGTCTTCTGTATTGATTAATTATGTGTGGCACCCAACTTGCTCGTTAAACTCTTCAGAGGAGTTAAATGCCTAAGTTCCCCTGGGTGTTCACCTTTGAATCAGCCCCATTTTTTCCCATTACAGGAGCAAAAGACCTAACAGGTTTCACCACGCTCTGTAAAAGCAATCTACAGCTTACTACTCTGGAGCTTAGCTCAACAAAAGCAATAAAAGTGGCAGTGTAGAATCATCTTCTCATCCTCTGAGCAGGGACCCAGTGGCTTTCACATGCATGAGAGTATGGCTTTCTGCTTGTGCTAATAAATGAAGCCCCTTCTTGTTAAAGGAAGGGTTAAAAGGCTACATGCAGACTTGAGTGCATACTTCTTGTGAAGATCTTGCTCTTGCTTTTGCTTGGTATTTACTTTTGATTCTTCTGAGATTAATGCCTGCAAGAGCTGATAAGTGCTATCAGTTGCGCCTCAAATGATCATTGATGGGGCATCTATTCACATCTGCGCCCTGAGAACAGCCTCTTTGATTGGTTTTAACAGCTGATACCTTTAACTTAAGTACCTGTGAGATATCGGAGGACTTTCAAAGTATGTTGAAAACCCTTATGTTTAAAAATTTACATATTTTACTCATTAACCATTTTATTTTCTTGATTTTTTTTTTTTTTTTTTTAGAACTGAAATCAGAAAAGGAGGAAATTACCAGACTATATTCTGATGGGCTAAGATTACAGCAAACAGTGTTTGCACTCGCTTGCCTGCTCACTGTCCTCCTGGAGTTCTGCTGCTGGCAGTTGTGAAACTGGACAAAGGCAAATATCTTAGAGTTGATGTAATCTTCACCATGAGTCATACAACTTTTTTCTTCTGCGAGCTACAGAAGACATTTCTACCCACATGTTGGAGGCAGATTAAAAAAGTATTAGTTAATGCTGAAACGCTTGGATTATTATAAATTCAGATTATATGAATGTGAAGTATTTATTACTATATTATTATTTTATGACTACTATCAATGTCTGATTCTAATGATTCTTTAGTTCTAAAATACTGTTCTTCCAGTGGAAGCAAAAAACACCCAATGTTCTATGCCTTAAGTATTGTAAATTACAGTAATTTCCTTTGTACACAGTACAACTATTTTAACAAATAAATCTGCTTTCATTTCTGAAGAGCTTTTATGTTTGGCTTTATTTAAACTTGAAAACTCTTATCTACCATTTGTCATTGTATTATATCCTGTAACAAAACAGTATGAAAAGGGCAGGGTAGAATGAACAATCGGAAATTTGAAGAAATAAGGAGAGTTTTAAGGGTAGGTATATTTCAAACCCTAATATACAGAAGAACTCTAAAAGTTATATACTCTTTCAGTTTTTATTATTATTTATTATGGCTAAACTGTATGTATGTATAACATTAGGCAGGAAGCATATGTTTCTTAAGAACACATAGCTGATACTTATTTGTCTTTTGGAGGTTTATTTTATTTCACGTCCTAGAAATATGAGCTCCTCTTTTCTTTTTAAAAGGACAGCAAAGAGCAACCTCTTTAAACTTTTTCTATAGGAAATCTGTCTTGATTTATATAGCATTTAAATATGAGTATTTCTAAGCTGTAAAATAAAAAATGTAACTGCATTTGTAATGCAAGTTTATAAAACATCAGAAACATATTTGTTTAAAAAAAATTGCAAAGAGAAGCCTAAAATGTACCTTCATTCTTTGTTTCTATGTGGTAGCTCCACATTCAATCTGATTTATTTATAATTTTGTTAAAAGACATAATTTATGTATAAAATCTTTAATGACTTAAAAGTTCAATATATTTAATTCATAAAATTTATTTATTAATTTTTTTGGTGCCACAAACCACAACAACACTAAACAGAGAAGGATGCATCACCAACAAATGACAAAAAGCTGTGGCTGCCTTTGAATCTATGACTATTCAGTAACAGCCATTGTCTAAAAACTTATTCATGTTAAATACTGCAAAGGGTTCAGACTGCTCCTTTTCACACCCTAAACTTGAGTGGAAACAGTAAAGCTTCTCACTCTTCATGTAAGATACAGTAGACCAGAAACAGTCACTTTCTCATTTCCCACAAACTCGTCTGTACCCATATGCCTGTGTTTCCACAGACTTTGAAAAGGATGTACTAGCTTAGGACAATTAAATATCAAAGAGAACAGCTGGAGGAAAATAGTCATGCCTTTATTTATCAGATGTTGAAATTGCAGGAATGCCATTGTGAAAACATCTTGGCTTGCCATAAAGCATACCTGAGAATTCTGTAGGCAATACAGCTTCTACTGTGTTCCAAATAGGCTTTACCTTTTGAAGGAAAGCAGCAAGATATGTGGAAAGTACATAGTACAGTAAAAATATATCTGAAGTAATACTTATTTTTTATCCCTACAGAAAACATACAGAGCCATAAAAGGTTGCAATTAACAAAAGGAAAGAGTGGTCTAATACAGGTTTTACAACAGAAGAGCTATTTCAGTTGCAGTAACATCCACAGCAGATTTAATCAGGAAAAGCTGATCTGAAATGACTCCTTATGTAGATGAGCCTATGTGCCTGCAAGAGTCACCCTGATGGAGCTGTACATTACTGGGTCAGTATGACTTGAAGAATTAGAGCAATTGAAAAGTCTAGCAAAGCAACATTTTCCTGCTGTACCAAAACATCAGTCCAAGGCATCTAATTAGAAGCAGCAAGGTACAGTTTCTACAGTTTCAAAGCATTTCATGGGGAACTTAGCTCAGTAAGTGATTCTAATTAATGTCAGTGTGAATCACTGCTCACTCTGAATGCTAGGATTTGAAAATTTTCTCCTGTGTATCTGGAAGAAGTGATGGAAGGTTTTTGTTTGTTTGTTTTTAAGATAACAGTTCCTTTTCTCTCTCTCTCTTTGTATTCTGTGTTACTGGAAAATCTGAAAATGATTACTTCAGGAATGTTTTACATCTACCATACTATGGCAAAACATGTCCTCAGTGATGGTTAGTTGTGGAAGATGTTTGTCTGGTCTTCGTGTCAGGGCTCTGGAAGTTGCCATGAGTAGGCAGAACAGAGCACAGAATCTTGTTCTTGCATATCTCTGAAGCAGAGGCAGCCACAGGAGTTGAGTTTGAGGAGAAACAGGTATCTCCTTAGGTTAAAGAAAAAAAGAAGAGGAAAAAAAAAGAAAAAGCATTCAGAAGCTGTCCCATGCATAAGTCTCATTCGCAAATAAAAATATAGCTAAGAAGGAAGAAAACAGAAAGCACTGAGGAACAAAGTAAAGCACACAGTCACCATCTTTGCTTAGATTAAAACTGTCTCCGCTTTTATCTGTCTCCAGCTGTTTGCAAGAACAGATAAAACAAAGCATTATTTTCCTCCCCTGCTACCATGTAGGCCTGGCCAATCTTCTAACACTGCAATTACAGGCACTTCGGTAAGGTTTGTTTACAGCAAACACCAATGCTTGTTCTCCAGCCTCATGCTAAATCTTTATGGGCCACTCTGTCAAACATGGCACATCCCAGCAAAATAGACATCTGTTGCCACAAGTTCATGCATGTGCCCTCTCTATATGCAGCCACGTTTGGCAGGCGGAAGACCCTCAAAGAGAAATATTTATCAAATGCTTCACAGGCCCCAGAGACATTAGACCTTTCACTCCTCACAGTTGACTCCAAAACTAAAACAAATGGTGCAGCCTGCAACCAGCCTCCACGGCTTCACCCCTGCAATCGCTCCAGCCTCCACCACTCCTCAGGGCATGCCACTGATAAGGACCCCAGACTGGGGGAGCAGTATGGTGATGAGGGCTGCCTTTGTGGCCAAGAGCCCCCAGAGCTGGAGCTCCACAGCCCGGCACAGGTCCACAGGAGGATGCTGCCATCTGCCCTAAACACACTGCCCATTTAAAGGAAGCTATTTGTTTTGCATAAAGGCCATCTAGTGCACCAAAGTTTCCTCATACAAACCTGAAAAACTAACTTGCAGGCACCAGATGCTGAGAAAGTGTCACTCATTTGGCTTTTTGAGTATCTGATGGTTATCTCTCAAGGTGACTTTATTCCTAGCAAGGAGAGATGAATTTCTGCCATCCCTGAGAAGAGTTAATGGTGCCCATAGGTGCCAATAGCCTTCCCTCACCTACAGCTGTGAAAAAGGCCTGTTTTTTCCCAGCCAGACAAAACAGAATCAGAAGTAATTTCCCACACTTGTTTATCCAGAGTTGGTTTTTTTAATTGGCATATTTAAGATTGCTAAGGTCTACCCCCACACATTTTGTTATTCATCTTTCGTTGACTCTAACAGTGTGTCAGCAGGCTATGTGTCTGGATCATTACACCCACCAGTTTCATGTGCCTGAGTAAGTATATGGCAACTTTATATTTTGGCTTCCGTTTATTGGAAGGGTGATATAGTACAGCAGGCTGGCTCATGTACTGAGCAGCCCTGTGAACTGCAAGTTATCGGCGTATGTCTTCTGGAGGCCTATCTAGTCACCCTGCAATCATCGTCTGTAATTCACTGCCTGTCTCACCTTTTTACAGCACAGTCATGTATGAGCGTGGGAGACTTAACAACAACCGAGCGGCAGTATACTTGCGCTCTGCAAAATTACCCAAGCGTCATGAGTACTCCTTGTGATTGCAAAGTACATTCTTGGTCAGAGAGACATTAAAACATGTAATTCCCTCCACATTTGGCTGATTGACCTTGCCCTTGGCTGATGCTGCTGTGAGGGTGACTTCTTGTTAAGGGCATGAAGCTGCCGTATGCCACTGGAATAAAACCAGATGCCTTATGCATATTGGGCCTAGCATTTGTCTTCAGGTACATGCTGGCACAGAAATAGCTTCCATTAGCAGCTGTCTTCATCCGCTGCAGCCCAACCACATCTTTACAAAACTACAATTTATAAACCAGCTCAGATATTATTTGTATGATAACTTCTGGATGAAATGCTGGGAATGTACCACCAGGACAGAAGCACTGGTAAAGGCTCAAAAGCAAACAGCCAGAAAGGCATCGGCATTAGTCCCACTAGTTAGAGAAGGCACATTTTCCTGGCTAAGCTTCCTGGCAGCTGGCCTTGTGGACTCAGCAGATCTCTTTTTCTGCCAGATGAGATACTTCTTTGAGCTTCACACGTTGTCTGGGGCATACTTGGTCACCTTTTACTAGGCACAGAGATTTGTGAACAGAAATAGACATACAACCTATGAGGCCCCAGACTGGGTCTGGTAGGGCTATGGGAGACATTTTCAACCCATCCCTACAGAGTTTTCTGTCATCAGACAGCACAACAGTGCTGAGCATTAACTTCCTTTATAGCCATGGCACGTAATATCCTGCATCTCTTACCAGCAGCGTGTCTTTTGCCCCTTCTCTTTAATATGATATTTCTATCTGCCCACTAAACGGAAAGTTTTATGTGACTCATCCTACTCATAAAGTATTTCAAAAGGTTTTAATTAAGAGAAAATCTTGTATATAGACTAATGAAACAGATAGTTCTGTCTTCTGTACTAACAGAAACTGTCTAGTCAAATTCTAAAAAGCTTTGTGGGGAAAGTTGTGCCTTCTGTTTTCATATCACCAAGATTACATCTTTCCAAAGAGTAAGGAAAGGAGTACCATGAAAAATTTAATTAAAGATGAAAAAGTGGTACAATGCTGGAAAGACAATCTTTGCAAGGGCATCTTTAACAGAACAAGCAGACAGTCAGGATCAAAAAGAATAGGTGGCAAAGATCCTTCCCACCTGACTTTGTACATGAACTCTTCTGAAGACTGTTTCTTGGACCAAAAAGTTTAAAAAAAGAAGGAAGATTAACAGACTTGTCAAGTCCTATGCTTTACACGTCAGCCTTGTTCTTTCAGTCACAACATTATGTTCCCTCACCTCGAACCTGTATAATGCAGCACCAGTAATGAAGCTGCTTCTTGTACAAGGAGGAAATCCCAGCTGGAAAACAAAGTGTCAGTAAACATTGTCTTTAGCTTTGAAGGTAGATTATGAAGGCCATGTGATGCTGAAAATTAATTGAGCTCCGTTTTCCTGTCTGCTATGCTGGTGTTGGTTTGCTAAATTTAGTCAATAACATTAATGATGTACATTAGTAACACAGCTGGAAATTTCCAATAGCTTTTAACATCCGTCTTCAGAGGAAACAAGAAATGTAGGAGTCTGCTCCCTGCTCTGTGTCTCTTCCTTCCACTGTTCTTCACAGAGGCTATACCCCAGATCTGTTTGTGTGGACATGTGAGTAGCAACTCAGTGGAAGAAAAGACTTGTGCAGAAATGCTGTGCAGTACATCTCCAGCAGTGCAATAACATGCAACAGAAGCCAATTCAGTACATTCCTATGCTGTGTTCTCCTTTTATCTGAGCATATCCTCTTAGTGATATGCCTGTCATGAGTGATGCTAACCAAAAACAACTGCAACAGTTCAACAGTAAGACATCAGTGCTAAAATATATGTAGGCCAACCAACGATTTTATTGGCCTAGTTTCCAGCTAAACCATCTTTACTGACACAGGGATGTGGCAGAGACATGCATCAAAGGTGAAGGGAAGCCCACAGTTAGACGAGCCAAAACTTGCTACATAATCACTGCTTTAATGCTAATAGCTTAGTTAGAAAGATTGCAGGTCCTATTTTCAAAAGAAGACAGCAACCTGGAATGCAGAGACAATGGAAAGGACTAATTGTCAATGGGCAGAAAATCTGCTCATGAATTCCCATTACTGTGTATAAGTAATACAACATCCCATGGGGACAAGAGAAAAATGTAATTATGTATTTGGCAGTAGTGACACCATTAATGGAATGTTATACACCATTTTGTCATCTTCACTTTGTAAAGGATATTGAAATTTGTAGAAGTTCCAGGAAAAAAAAAGATATAGGCATCATTTAAGATATGAAAATATACACTACAATGAAAAGTGCAGCAAGCTCAGTCCATTATGAAGGCAAGAATAACCAGTAACTTGATTCCCCACAGGATCACATGGGAAGATACACAACATCATTACTTTGTTGAACTGACAGAGCCATTTTCACTGTTTTACACAGAGGTGCCCCAATGCAGCCAGTGTACCTTTCACCAGGTGACAAAAATGACATTTATTACCAGTGTTAAAAATTCAGATTCATCCAGTATTTGCAGAGAGGGTGCTTATTAAAAGTCTATCAAGCCAATGAACTGGTACTGTTGCATGCATATTGGTGTGTGCACGTACATGCCTGGTGAATGAAAACAATTCTGGAGCAGGCTTTGATACCACAATCACTGAAGGTGTTTACAAGTGAAGAAAGAGAAAGCCCAAAGAAATGGAGCGAAGAAGATGAAACATTATTAGCAATCTGTGTGCTGATTCATTGCAAACAATAACATTAAAAGCCATAAACATGAACTGCAAGCAACATCATTGTGTCAAAACGTGGCTATATTATTAGTAGAGTGCCTACAAGCCCTGACCGAGATTGAGATTTTGCTGTGCTAGGCACTGTACAAGTTCATAGGGAGAATGAACTGCCCTCAGCAACTGACAAAAACTGATGGATTATTTTCTGACAGTTAATAAAGTATCTGTCACCACAGAGTCTGGCTCCATACTCCAAGGCAAAACCTTTAGTGTGCACACACTCCTACTTTAGTCATGTTTTTATCAGCCCTGTTGGTTTTGCTGTTTATTTTCCATCTTCTCTGTACTGCTCCTAGATCACAACACCAGCACAGGCACCACTCACCAGGAGATGGCATCATTAGAAGTTAATAACACTGACTCTTAACTTTGCAGTCAGATACAAGTGTGAGACTGAATATAGCACTAATGAATGACTTCCTGAGCCTCACACTACTGATAAAACCTAACATACCCAAAGCAAACCACAGCAAGTATTTGAATGCAAGGTGTCAGGTTTTTAAACTTAATTTTCAAAAGACGAAGCTGCTATTATCTGCTACTTCGGCTACAAACCATGTATCTTCCTGTATGTACTAAGGCTGAGCATACAGTCAGCACTTAGCAAAGGCTGTTTTTACATTTACTGTAGAATCAATGAGAGACAGTTTTTCCTAGGCATTTAAGAGAAAGAAAATCCTAGGCTGGTAAAAGGAGCATACAATTATATAAAGGTTATCACAGAACTAAAGTTATGGGCAGTAATACATTATTTTTTCAAGTGGTTTTCATATCATCATTCCACTCATGTTAAATCAAACTTGCGGCAAGTGACTAAACGTGATCCGACCTACTGCAGGGATGAGAAGTGATTCTTGTATCGCTGTGAGAAGACTTACAGAAAGTGAAATAATTACCTTTAATCTTACTGTTCTATCAAAGAGACCAAGGAACTCACTTGCTGGGTTAAGTGTGTCAGAAAGACAAATTATACCAGCCCTGTGTACATGGACTCTGAGGTGCTGAATACTAATTTTAAAGGAGTTTTATCAGATAGCCAGATGAAAAGAAGTAACAGGGACTTGTTACTTTTCAAGAGTATATGCTTTGCCTGGCTGCTGGCAATTAAAGTTTGACAACATGCCAAGATACACATACAAAATAATAGGCTTGAAAATATTTGTTTTCAAAAATCACTATTTTGTATAAATATTCAGATCTTGGAACATTTTATATGGTAGAAGTAGAGAATAGACTATTGTATTTTGATAATATCATTTGGGGACACCATAAATAAGTGTATGATGATAGGTTAATTAAAGTACTTCACAGAACTCAGCCTTATAGATTGATGCTAAAGAGGAAAATGTGTCAGTGCGTGAAATAACATTCCCAAGAGATAAATTAGTTATCTGCTGCATTTATTGTTTTTCCTTAACACTCTTATGCACTGACCTTGATATTCTGCATACGTGATTATCTTAGCTACAATAAAAGTATTTCTTTAATAATTCAAAATATATTGAAACAGGTACTGTGGTATATGCTGCCTGGTCTCCTTTACTGTATCATTCTGCTCCTGAATACTGATGAGAACTGCTGCTAGGCAAACTAAAGGGTTGCTCTAACCTTAGAAAAAGCTCTGCCTGTGATAACATTCTCAGGAATTAAGAGTAAAAAGAGACTGCTACTTTAGTTATGCCAGTGTACCCCAAATCACAGAAACATTAAGGTCAGAAAAAATTGTATGGTGCTCCGGGCAGTGACCTGCCTTCTTTTAGTGACTTGAGGAAAAGTCTATGCTGGATGCCCATTTTCCTTCTTCATACAAAATCCCTATAGGTACAGCTAGGCTATCACCACAGTTGTGCCACCATTAAACAAAAGTAAGAAACACAGGTATGTATCTCTTCTGCCAAGAGACTTAAGTGTATTTATATAATACTGTCTCACTACCTGTTCGTTCCCTGCCAAAATCTACTTGCAAGCCCATATACATTCTGCAAGTGCTACACCTTCATTTCCAAATAGCATAGTCAACTCATCCTCAGTTTCGAAATACAAAAGTGTTTTCTGCCCAAAACGCCTCTAGCTGGCACACAGAGCAGACAAGTGCTCATAGATCTGTGGAGAACCATCTCCCACACAGCCCACCCTCTACTACAACTTCAGTTTAAACTCGAAAGGTCTGAGATCTGATTTCTACCCGTTCTGTAAAGAAAAGGCATCAAGAAGAGCCAAGGGAGCTGAGTTTCATGACCAGCCTGAAAATAAGGTAGGCAAATATCAGCTCCGACAGCCAGTTGATCAAATAAGAAATTTGAGTAACTTTTCTTTTAAGGGCAGGTCTAAGGAGCAAGCCAGGAAAGAAGAAATGCAGGATCGGTATCATACTTCAAAGCCTTGTAAATTCTACTCTTCGTACTTAACCTCATCAACTGAAACATGACATAACAGTAAGGGATTTTTCAGCTATGGCTGATTATTGCAACAGATGACTCTATAGATAGTGGGTAGGATTTAATTTTGGTTGATGGGTCTATGCTTCTCCCTAGACCGGCTTACAGCACATTTCTTTGGTCCCCTTTCTATTATCCACCAGCACTTGTGATTCAGGCAGGAATAACAACACATAATCTATGACTCTTAATGTTTTTTAATAATTTTTGCAGTTACCTGGTAAAAAATAACCCCAAATTTCTCCAGCATCACTGGCTGTACAGAAACCACAAGCCTGGAAATCCATTCCAGAAGATGGGTCTGGAAAGGAGAGGTCAGTTTCCCCATAGTACATGATGAACTAACTCCTGGAGTGTCCTTTCCTCTTGGTTAGTGAGGTTCAGGAGCGCTGAGATACATACAAAACACATGGGAATATATCATTGGGACAGATGTGAAGTCACAGGATATAAGGCATGTGTGACTTGAAGAAGGAGTCATTAACATGAGTGTTAGATTTGCACATTTCATATAACCTTGCATGTTTTGCCTTGGTCCATGTAGTCACCCAGTGCAGCTAGTTAGAGGAACAGCTCAAGGATCCAGACTAACACAGCTGTTAGTAGATAACTTCAGCACCAGTTAATGGGGAAACCACAGCAGAAAAGGACGAAGTAGTCACATAAGAGCAGTCACTTTCCAGGAACATAATAGTAGTTCACCAGTGTGAAGGGGAGGTACCTCCAATCAAATTCCCCCAAAAGGCTCAATGTCCTTGAAAATTTAAGTCAACTCAAAGTCTTCAAAAAATCAATTTAGAAATAGCATCAGGACCACTGGAAGACATCTGCAAAAGATGAACATCAACAAGATCTATTTTTGTGATGAGGATCACATATGTCTCTCAACTGCCTACACAAGATCATGAATATGAAGTCAAATGGGGGAGTTACAAGGGATTCAAGCTGCGTTCTCAACCCTGGCAGCTTTCTTGCCAGGATCAGAGGAGCCATTGGTACTGATTTCATGGGGCTTACATTATATTGAAGGAGGTTACTATTTCAGGCCTATTTCTTTTATAGGGCCATTGCTTTACATAGTTACCTTAACACTGGCACGTAAGAAGGAGTTTTTGCACTCTCTGCATCAACAGTCTCCTTTGTCCATGTGGCTTTTCCTTTTCAGAGCTGCTAAACACTTGTGACTCATCAAAGTGTGTTCTGGCTGCCGACTCCAAGGCCCCGAGAATATATATATGACTTGTGGCACAGTTTGAAAAAGGAGTAGATGCTCTGACCAAGATAACAGGAGGAGAACCTAATTAAGGACTTCTCAGAGATTTCCACACTTTCAGGTCTTTTCCCTATTAGTCCAAAGCACTCAAATTAATGCACTTCCACTAGGAACTTCCACAGTCATCCAATGCCCTCATTCCTGAGGCACTCCCCTGACAAGAAAGTCAGAGTCTGATTCATCCCTGATTTCCCTTCTTGAAAGTCAAAATGTATAGCATTAATTGTATTCAGAGACAGAAGGCAACCAATACATAATACAGTCCACTAGGGCCAGGTTCTCTTGTAATATTACAATAGGTATCTTCCCAGAAGAGATTGATATGGTGAATTTGTATGTATATACACAACATAATGGCCAGAAACTTTGAGCAGTTAGTCTATAGAGAGAACTGGAGGGGGGGGGCGGGGGGAAGATTTGCTTTGAACATGAAGCAGAGCAGAAAACATCTTTGCTGAGTGGTGAAGCCCAGGGGGTACTGTGCTGTCCTGATCAGAAGTGACAATGACATGAACACTGACAAGAATAGTCTTCCCTTCAAGACAATTTCTAAACACAGGTGGAAAGCGAAAAGTATATTGCCTCCTGCTGCTTACATATCTTGTTTCAGACATAAATAATCTTTCTGTACTTGGAAGTTTCCAATTTGCTGGTTCATTTAATTGTTATTAATTCTTCTGCAAGCCTAGTGGAAGCCTAACCTAGCAGTCCTCATCCTCTGTTGTCAGTTGGAATCATAGAATCATAGAATAGTTTGGGTTGGAAGGGACTTTTAAAGGTCATCTAGTCCAACCCCCCTTCAACGAGCAGGGACATCTTCAACTAGATCAGGTTGCTCAGAGCCCCGTCCAACCTTTTCAGGGATGGGGCATCTACCACCTCTCTGGGCAACCTATTCCAGTGTTTCACCACCCTCATCATAAAAAAATTTCTTCCTTATATCTACTCTGAATCTACCCTCTTTTAGTTTAAAATCATTACCCCTTGTCCTATTGCAACTAAGAACTGTGCCTCCATCTTTCTTATAAGCCCCCTTTAAGTATTGAAATGCTGCAATAAGGTCTCCCCAGAGCCTTCTTTCTCCAGGCTAAACAACTCCAATTTTCTCAGCCTTTCCTCATAGGAGAGGTGTTCCATCCCTCTGATCATTTTTGTGGCCTTCCTCTGGACCCACTCCAACAGGTCCATGTCCTTCTTGTACTGGGGACCCAAGAACTGGATGCAGTGTTCCAGGTGGGGTCTCACCAGAGGGGCACAATCATCTCCCTCAACCTGCTGGCCACAATTCTTTTGATACAGCCCAGGATACGGTTGGCTTTCTGTGCTGCTAGCACACATTGCTGGCTCATGTCCAGTTTTTTCATCCAGCAGTATCCCCAAGTCCTTCTCCTCAGGGTTGCTCTCAATCCCTTCATCCCCCCAGCCTGTATTGATACCAGGGGTTGTCCCGACCCAAGTGCAGGACCTTGCACTTGGCCTTGTTGAGGGTTGAACTTGAACTTGAACTCATGAGGTTCACATGGGTCCAATTCTCAAGCTTGTTCGGATCCCTCTGAATGGCATCCCTTCCCTCAGGCGTGTCAACTGCATCACTCAGCTTGCTGTCATCTGCAAATTTGCTGAGGATGCATTCAATCCCACTATGTAATTGATGAAGATATTAAACAATACTGGTCCCAATATGGTCCCCTGAGGGACACCACTCATCACTGATTTCCATCTGGACGTTGAGCTGTTGACCACTACTCTCTGCATGCGACCATCCAGCCAATTCCTAATCCACCACACAGTCCATCCATCATATCCATATCTCTCCAATTTTGAGAGAAGGGTGTTGTGGGAGATTATGTCAAAGGCCTTACAGAAGTCCAGATAGATGACATCCTGTATTGCGCTTGCATGGCAAGGTTTTGGTAGCAGGGGTCTACAGGGGTGGTTTCTGTGAGAAGCTGCTAGAAGCATCCCCAATGTCTGATAGAGCCAATGCCAGCTGGCTCCAAGATGGACACATTGCTGGCCAAGGCCAAGCCAATCAGCGATGGTGGTAGCACCTCTGGGATAACATATTTAAGAAGGGGAGGGGAAAAAAAACTGTGCAAGTGAAACAGCAGCCAGAAAGAGTGAGAATATGTGAGAGAAACAACTCTGCAGTCACCAAGGTGAATAAAGAAGATGGGGAGGAGATACTCCAGGTGCCAGAGCAGAAATTCCCCTGCAGCCCGTGGTGAAGACCATGGTGAGGCTGGCTGTCCTCCTGCAGCCCATGGAGGTTAATAGTGGAGGAGATATCCACCTGCAACCTCTGGAGAAGCCCATGGTGGAGCAGGTGGATGCCCAAAAGACCCTGTGGCCCCGTGGAAAGTCAACGCTGGAGCAGGCTCCTGGCAGGACCTATGACACCATGGAGACAGGAGCCCATGCTGGAGCAGGTTTGCTGGCAGGACTTGTGACCCCCGCAGGGGACACATGCTGAAGCAGTCTGTTCCTGAAGGACTGCACCCCATGGAAGGGACCCACACTGGAGCATTTCCTGAAGAACTGTAGCCCATGGGAAGGACTCATGTTAGAGAAGTTCATGGAGGACTGTCTCCCATGGGAGGACCTCACGCTGGAGCATGGGAAGAGTGTGCGGAGTCTTCCCCCTGAGGAGGAAGGAGTGGCAGAGACAACATGTGATGAACTGAGCTCAAACCCCATTCCCCGTCCCACTCTGCCACTGGGGGAGAGGAGGTAGAGAATTCGGGAGTAAAGTTAAGCCTGGGAAAAAGGGAGGGGTGGGGGGAAGGTGTTTTAAGATTTAGTTTTTATTTCTCATTATCCTACTCTGATTTGATTGGTAATAAAGTAAGTTAATTTCCCCAAGTCAAGTCTGTTTTGCCCATGATGGTAATGGGTTAATGATCTCTCTCTCCCTGTCCTTATCTCGGCCCACGAGCTTTTCATTATGTTTTCTTCCCCTGTCCAGCTGAGGAGGGGAAAGATAGAGCAGCTTTCATGGGCACCTGGCATCCAACCAGGGTCAAGCCACCACACATCCGTAGCTCTTCCCTGTCCACTAATGTAGTCACTCCATCATAGAAGGCCACTAGGTTGGTCAGGCAAGATTTGCCCTTGGCGAAGCCATGCTGGCTGTCTCAAATCACCTCCCTGTCCTCAATGTGCCTTAGTGTAGCTTCTAGGAGGATCTGTTCCATGATCTTCCCACACAAAGAGATGAGGCCAAGGTCTTTCTACCCTTTTTAAAAATGGGTGCAATGTTTCCCTTTTTCCAGTCACCAAGGACTTCACCTGACTGCTATGACTTTTCAAATATCTTGGAGAGTGGCTTGGCAACTACCTCAGCCAATTCCCTCAGGACTGTGGGATGTATCTTGTCAGGTCCCATAGATTTATGTACATTCAGGTTCCTCAGGTGGTCATGAACCTGATCTCCTCTTATAGTGGGAGAGACATTGCTCCCCCAGACCCTGCCTTGAGGTCCGTCCACTTGAAAGGTGTGGGAAGAGAGGTTGCCAGTGAAGACTGAGGCAAAAATGTTGTTGAGTACCTCAGCCTTTTCCTTGTCCGTCATTACCAGTTTGCCAGTCGTGTTCATCAGGGATGGGATCCATCCAGATTCGTAGCTAGAGTAATAAACAGCAGACTGGTCTCTTCTGTCAAAGGTATTCTTGGTCCACCTCCTGGCAGCTTTCCCCCATATCTGAACTGTGTGCTTCATCCATCAGGACTTAATCTCCACTATGCAAACAGTAAGGTGCTCAGCTGCAGAGTAGCATCACAAGAGGGAAACAAACACAGGCCAGGAGCAGGGCATTTAGTGACCACCACACATGTCTCTCCACTAACACTTCTGTGTACATGACGAAAAGGAAGGGAGACAAAATGATAGTCCAGGGAGCAGAGCTCAAATGAGTGCAGGGATGTGCTTTAAGAACACCTCTACACACTGACACGGTTGTGAAGAATTTTCCGAGCCTATTCAATCTTGTATTCAATTTCCTGCAAAGACAGATTTTAAATGCCTGCTCAGCTAAGATTATTTTCTGGTTAATTCAACTCCAGAGCAACTTTAGCATAGGTCAACCTTATACTGAAGAACTTTTGCCTTCAAGTTAAAGACATTGGATAATACATTTTGTGAAGGTTCTTTTGGTACTTGTTAGGGATATAGTGATTCCTTACATGAATTTGATTGATATGTTTGACACATTAAACATTTTAAAATTTCATCAGCAATCCATGTGTACACAATAAGCAACAAAAGAATTTATTCTTTTCCTGTTCAGAAAAATATTCTTAGTCAATGCAACATATAATTTACTTTTTTTATTCCATTTGAAATCACTGTGGTCCTCTTTCAACAACTATGGACAGAAGTTTCAACTCTCGGTACATAATATTAGGCATTTAAGTTCATACTTAGGAAGTAGTGTAAGTAGTCTAATTGGCCATAGGACTTATACTTAAAACTATTTATCATCTATACTAATTTGCATTAGCTATATGCACTAATGCAAAGGAAAAGGAACAGAAAAAGTTTTCTATTTGCTTTCATCCCTCCTTCAAGTCTGGCTGTTTCACAGCTGACAGATCTGTGTCTCCAAACTATTCACATAGCAGGTCTTGCAACTAAACTAATAGAGCTTTTGCAGTGCTCAGGATGCTGATGTCTGCTACTGTATAATGGCCCCGGGCCACTCCCCGCTCTCTTGTAAATATGTGATCTTAATCTGCCATGACTTAAATTTTACTTAACACATACCTGGTACCTTTGTAATCTTGATAGCAATCTTTGCTCACTGAGGATTGTTTTAGTCAGAGACTTTTATAATGTCAGCTTCTAAGAGCTAATGGTCAGTTTGGGTTTCAGTGTTTACAAGAAACATGTTGGTGACAACCTTTCACATCCGACATTACTTTTCATTACTGGATTGAGTGCAAGACTTAAAATCAGATTTCTTTCCAGGAAGCACACATAAGAGGCAGCATGGGCCCTCAGATCTCACATTCATGTTCTCCTAAGTCTCAGGCCAGCCAGAATAAAGTCTGGGTTGTCTTTTTAATGCTAACTGATACAGTCTTAACAGGAGCCAAGAAGCAGCAAAACAGTCTGCTTCTCAGTTTGGTTAATTGGCCTTAGCAAAGCACTGTAGGGCAGCACAGAGGTGCCCTGAGATGTAACGCAGCCACATGCCTTCCCTCTGACACAGGAAAGTGAGTACATCTAAGTACATCTATTGTCAGTACTAAGTCGAGTTTCAGTTGAGTTAAAACTGGGGTTCAGCTGGGGTGCAGCAGGGGTACAGCTATGCCATCCCTGAGGTATTTACACAGGGACTCCAACCACAGATTTATTCATGATCATGAATTTTACTTTTAAAAGCAAATAGGGATGTATAGGGACCTTAATCATCCTTCTTCTTACCTTACCTTCTTCCCAAGTAACATTGTTCAAACTCATCCAAAGATGATCTTGGGGAAGACTTGAGCTTCCATAAAGAAAACAGTGAAGCAGTATTTGCCTCTGTCACAGGTACACAAGGGTTGGACACTTGAGTTCTGGTAAATACTAAAAGAAGAAAAAAAGCCATGCCAATAATATGCTGCCTTAACCCTCTATTTCCCTGTTACCAAAGTATCTGTCATCATCCCATGGAAATTAATATCAATAGCAAAGTGTCTGTGGACCTTCATTAATTTTCTAGCGGCAAGTTTGAAGTCTCCGACAGCTCCAGTTCATCCCATTTAACTTTATCTAACTGAAGTACCTAAAATTTGGCTATATAGGAAGTATAATGCTATAAAAAGACACAGAAGACTGCATTACCCCACTGAGATACTGTTCTCTCTCCATGGTTTGTATGGGGGTAGAACAGCCCCAACCTCCCACTAAAACAGCATGTGCACTGGAGCACGCTCTGCATTGGCTGATTTTAACAGAGGATCAAAAACCTCTTTCCTGCACTCATTAAATTGATGCCTGAGGGTGTCTAGAGCAATTGAGTTCCTAACTCCAGTGCCATGGTAAGATGGAAAAACATCCAGGCCAAATTTGCAGGCAAATTCAACACATCATCATAGAAGCCTTTCTGGACAGGTCCCTGTAGAAGTTCATTTGATGTGGACTTTAAGGTAGTTTCAAACACATGGAAATGCTGAGAGTGAGCAGGTGACACCAGCAGCCTTTTCCTTCCTTTGTAGCAGAATTCCCTCCCGCAGTGCAAGGAGCCAGGCTAATTACACTTCCATGGGAAAGCATCTGTGTATCTAGCAGCTCCAGCGGGTAAATTTCAGCCTGATGCAATTTAAACTGCTTGAAAACTTTACATTCCTGGAAAAATAGAATCATGAAAAAGCTGCAGGCAGGCAACTAACAAGAGAATTACCAAAAGGTACTAGTGGATCTTACATATCTAATTTTTCTGGTCTATGTCACAAAGGCAATATCACAATTGCAATAAACACTAAACAACCTCTATAAATGTTTCAGATGTCATGTAATTGGTGTCAATAAGTTTCATTCAGCTAATAAAATGTCAGCTTTTCAATCTGCTGCTTTACTGACCTTGAGATTGTCCTATAAGAAGTATTATAAAGAAAACAACTGTTTGTTATAGGCATGGATGATGTGATATATGCACCATCTAGAATGCACTCAAAGGAAAAATCCAGTGTAAATAAAAGGTATTCTTGTGTGTAAAGTGGAATTCCAGTTTCTACTTAATTCTGATTTTTTTCTGTTAAACAAGTCCCTGCTGCTTTCTCACTATCCAATCCAAGGCTTAGCCCAAGAGAGGAAAAATGGTTTTGAAAACCTCAGTGAAATTAATTGACCTATTCAGTTGTCCAGTCATGACAATTTTTCCCATATACTTTAATTCAACACACAGTGTCATATCCAGCAGGCAGGGCTAGAAACAAGAAGACTTGTTTTCTCCAGACACACTTTCAGAGATGCCAATGCAGCCTACCAGGGTTCAAACAAATGCATATGCAGCAGGGAAGCAGGGAAACACTGGCCCTCTGCACAGATGCATTGCATCGGCTGCAGGACAGTCCATCAAGGAACCATCTGCCTGCTGTCTCACTCTGCAGCACTAGACCCACTAAATTACCCAGTCTGATGGTTTTCAAAGGCAGATTTTAAAAACCTCACACTGTAAATATTTACAGAAACATCAAAATCAGTTAGCAACCAACTTTCATGGGAAGACAGACACCTAAACTGATCAGGCTCTTACCTACGGTCTGAGTCATCTGCTTCATTCTGGCATTTGTGAAGCTTGGAGAGGGCTGCTAAAATTGCTGTGACCTGTGCTGCTCCCGGACCAGTGAGGACAAGGTCCAGTAGTGACAGAAATCCCTCATCACAACTTCCTGACTGCCATCGCATCAATCAAAAATTAGAAGGATGTGAATACCAGATGCACAGTGAATACAGAAGAAAGCCACCCCAACAACACAGTACGATTTCTGCTTTAAAACTTACCTTTCTGGATTTTATTTTTTCTAGCATCAGAGAGAAGAGAGACATGAGATGTTTACTTAATTAGCAAGTTCTTGTCAATTTTGTATAATTTCTTCTCCTTTCCCCTCCTCCTCTTTAGGATCAGGCCTAAAAACACACACAGAATGAAGGGGCCAGACTGACAAAATATGAGCAAAACATACCAAGATTACCTGTGTAAGAGTAAGAGCTGATTGCTTCTTTTATTTCCAACTCTCCCGCACAAGAACAACAGCACACAGTCAGAACACCAAGGCAGAATTTGATTGCTGCAGATAAGTAACACCTCAGGTCCTCCAAAGGTTTGCACTCTGCAGTCATTTTACAGATTTTTCTGTGGTCCCTGCTAATGATATTAATCAGGTGTTTACAAGAACTTTGGCAAACTAGAGATGAGTGCTGTCATACAAGCAGGTTATGGTAAGCAGCTCTGAGATTTGCTCATGAGGTAAACAAAGGCTGAGGTGCACAAACAGCCTAAATAATTTTCACTGCATAAAAGCTTACCTGACAGCTGCCCTGCTTTTGAGGGTGAACTATGTCTTTCCAGTCACCTGCCACCTAACTGTTTCTTCAGATATGGGTAGCCCAGCAGAGTCTTAGTTCTGTCCAGGATTTCTGGATGCTGGGTATCCATTTATCTTGCATAACAGGCTACTATGAATGCACAGATGAATTGTTCATTGTAAATACAGTCAGTGTGCATCATGCAAGATGTATCTACTGCAGATGACCAGAGTGTGTGCAATGCTTCACATTTTGGCTGTGCTTTACACAGGGCATCTAATCTGCAGAAATGCAGAAATGTCAATGCAGCTACAAGATATCAGACCAGAAATACATGTTCTAGTCTGATGAAGCCTGAACACTGAAGTCCCCTCCTGAAATTAGGTGTTTGCAAATGTTTAGGGAAATTATTGCCTATGTTATAAGATTAAAAAAACAAACCTCTGATTTATTGTAAATTTAGCTAGATGTGTTTAGGGATAAGGGGAAGTTACTCAAGCTCTGAGTCAAATGGCAAGGAAGCAGTTATGCTGCTCTGCATGGTGGTTAGCATCACTGCTGTATCAAGCCTGGGCACGAACCTGTCTTTATAATACTGTATTATTTTAATATTCACCCAGCAGATTGTATTTGCTTGTGATTTCCAAAGCCAGCCAGAGTTTGATCTGGTTTTCCAAATATAGAGCAATCAACTTTACCTATGATATGTTTTTTTTTCAATGTCATGCATGTATCTAGGATCAAAAACTCTGAGACCACATTACCTTTGTTATTATCATATGTGTAGAGCGAAGAGTTGATTTCTGTGGTTTCATATGATACAAGGTGGGACAATACATTGAAGAAAGTTAGTATCTTAATGATTTTAAGGAGTTAAACAAACTGACCAGTATTTGGAAAGAGCTGAAATTTTCCTTTACAGAGAAAGGCTCTGCAGCTGCTCAGGGTTTTCTGCTGTAAAGCTGACTGCAGAAAAAGTAAGTAAATATGAACTACAGAAGGCATCCATCTAATGGCTGCTGCTTTTGCTACTTGGGGTCTGAAAAATTACAACAAAGGAAGGTTAAAATAATCAGCAATGGTATAAATACTACTTAAGCCAGCAGTCACATATGGTATATTAGCAATGTAGATGGATTTAATGAAAACTGAGATCAGCACATACATCTGTCATCAACCAAACCTACAAAATATTTTCCTCAGAAAATGAAATGTAATGATATAAATGCTCATCTGTAATAGAGTTATAACAACTCCAAATGGTAAAACTAGTGCTGGTTTAATGCATTTTGTCAGCTAATGTTAACCAAACAGACAATTCCTATGACAATTGCCTTGAAGAGAACAGATTGTGTGATAGGTCATAATCAAGCACACATCCTTAGATTAACAGCTCCAAAGTACTGCATACTTCTGTAAGTCACCCTGTAATGCAAAACCAAGTGTGATTTGTCACACCATTTCAACCTCCATTACAGCTAAGATAGTAGTGTGGAATTTTTCAAGCTTCACAGGAAGAATATTAAAATGGATAATACTAGCATGCATTTTAAAGAAAATTCTCAGCACTTGCCAAGTCATGCTCTCTGAGGTATCTGCCAGTGTGGGAGGGATGCATGCTCTCAAGGGGGCCTGTGTTTCATGGTCGTCTCAGGCAGGGGGCTGCAAAGTTCATTAAATGATCTTATCTCGCTGCCAGTTCTGTTCAAAATAGCCTTGATATGATGAAGGATTTATGTTACCCCCACTTCAAATAAAACGTACTGAGGGATGCATTTCATTACTGCCCTGTGACACTGGAGAAGCCAGGGCTGCAGTGGTAATATTCCTCATTTGTTTGTGTCACACAGAGGATTTATTTGCAGGAAGAGTCCAACTCCAAAGGTAAGTAAGTGTTTGGTTTTTGTAGCGAGTTTTTCGTAATAATGTCAACAAGGAATGCATTTGTTCTCTAACTTTAATTCTCACAAAAGTATATTCTAGGAAAGATGCGAGTGTGAGGAAAATGCCAGGGAAGAGTGCCCAGTTTAGCAGCATTCTAAGGAAGCTGAGTAGCATTGATACAGAAAAAATATTTACAGGCAATTTCCATGCCACAACCCTGGATAAAACATTCTCAACTGATGGGCTAAACGGTAGCCAAGGTTATACACACACTCCTCTCACAAAGGTTTTTTAACAGCGATCTGCTGTCGAGAGCCTTTTTAATTTAATAGTAGACACCTTCATATGAATCAGGATCAGTTTCTCTTGCATGTTTTGTCAGAACTGGATGATTTAATGACAAACATGAGCCCTGGGCAGGATTTATCTTCTTTGATCGTAGACCATCGAGTCCTCCGGTACTCAAAAATTAAACAACAAAGCAAAACATGTTCAAGATCCTTGACAAATAAATATTAATTTATGCTATGTACTTGATCTTATGAATTCAGCAGTTCATAGGAGCAGGCTTCAAATGTATCTGGCATTGGGGAAAATCTAGTGATCAGAAACAATATTTGATAATGCAAGCAAACTACAGCCTCTTTAATATGCCTTAGATGTGGAAAATTAAAAGCCAATAAGAGTTGGACAAATCTATGGAAAGCTCAGGAAAGGCATTTGGACAT
Organism: Theristicus caerulescens; assembly: GCA_020745775.1. NCBI lineage: Eukaryota > Metazoa > Chordata > Aves > Pelecaniformes > Threskiornithidae > Theristicus > Theristicus caerulescens. The sequence goes on along the minus strand of CM036583.1, from coordinate 47,298,752 downwards.
TCTGTATTGCACAATGCTTATGATAGTCTTTTCATTTGATGCTCACCTCTGTGCGACTGCCACCACAGTACTGTTTGTGTGTGCTGGTGGCAGGATGTGTGGGAACGCAGGCGGCCACCACGAAGAGCCAGGCGCAGGGAGTGGGAGAAGGTGGGGAGCAGAAGGGTGCTGGAAAGATGTTCCAGGGAAAGTTAGGTGAGATCAGCATGAGCAGTCAGGGAGAAATACAGAGGTGTGAGTTAGCCAGGTTAGGCTGGAGGGCTGGCATGGGAGGTGAAGAGGGCAGGAGGAGAAGCTCAACAGACACAAAGGGAGAGAAGGGAAAAGTGAAGGGACTTCTCATGGAAGCCCTTGGCTGTGGATCTGAAGGGGAAGAGTCAGTGAGAACCGCACAGTGGAAGAGAGCAAGTAGTTAAATAAATAAATAGGCACGGGAGCAGAACGAGGATAGTAACAATTGAATGGATGACCTGAAGGGAAATGAAATTATTGATTCCTCAAGTGTTTTGCTCAAAAGGTTCTAAGAATTTTAACCCTCAGCCAGAGGACTGCTGAGACCTCTGATACAGAAAAACAAGGCAGAGAATCAGTTCCCTCCAGTTTGATAATTTTATCATTCAGATGTCTGTTATCCAGCGAAGAGAGAAAGCAGATAAAGAGAACTGAGGCCCAAAAGATGAGGAGGACAGAAGAAAACACAGTGCATGGCATTCAAAGGCATTGATACTGCCACTGTAGTAATATGAGATGCAAAAACCACACAGCTGCCACAAGCCTTTTCTTAATGTTTCTTTGTCATAAAGCTATCATATGAGAAAACGTCCAAATTTTTTAACAGTTCAAAGCATTTCAAGAATAGCTATTCTCCAGATCAGAAAAATAGACCCAGACCCATCAGCTTTTCACAGAAAAGCAATAACGAACTGTGGGAATTAGGAATAAGGAGAATGGTTGAACAGAGACTGCTGCATAGTGCCCGAGTGCAAACATTTTAACTTGCATGTTAAAATTGCTTAACTTGCATATTAGAATCGATTTGCTAGAGGCACACCTGTAACTCATGCACACAGGTAACTCCTACTAGTATTGCTCAGCCACATACCAATATGGTTGTCATTTTCATACACAGAAAATTCCCATTGCATGGAAAAGTGCAATTAATTTGATTGGCGTTTATAACCAGAGACCTCCTGACTGAGCACACATCCCGGTAAGAGCAATCAAAGATGATTACCAGAAAGAGGCTCTCATTATTGTCCTCTTGAAGGATTTTAGCACAGAAATTTTATCTTCGGGCAAGTGAAATACTGATAGACTAAGTTTGATATCCCTGATTGCCCACACAACCCCAAAGGTTTATGGCAATAGTTTTGAAATGGATAGCAGGACAGAGGTGAGTTCAAACACCTATGCATATGATCCATAAAGACAAAGGAAACCAGGTGGGTTATTTTAGCAGAGTTATTGTGCAGTTCCTACAATCACCACATGAACAGGCTCAGATAGATGGTTTGAAATAAAAGGTAATTTAGGGTAGGATGATTCTACAGTTCAGAGAGGCAAATGCTGGCGCATTCACACACTGGTGTTTATCAAGGATGTACAAGGATTAGTAAAATAATGATGCAGAAATTCTAAGTTCAGGTGCTTTGATACATATTTGAGTGTTCTCCAGTACTAGGGGAAAGAAAATAAAGGGGAAGATTAAGGGCTGAGTAAAAGAAAATTCAACATCAAGGTATCCATATGTTAACACAAAATAAAATGTTAGGAAAGAAGGACAGGCTTGGACAATGCTCTTAGTGTGTCTGAGCAAGCACACACAAAGAAAATTTCACAGGTAATAGACAAACAGTAATTTCTCCCCCCCCAAAAAAAAACCACCCAAACCTGTAATGTGTAGTACTATACACACTTTGCAGTTTCAACAGGGTTCTAACATTCTTCTAAATGATGCCAGCACCAGATGTAAGGTGAATAACAATGAAAACTAATTCTGAATTTCTCTTTTACTGGATTTAAAACTTTTTCCTTGGGATTTTTTGCTGTGGGGAGAGGTATTGGAGAAAAACATTTATAAAATACATTCAAGCCAACACGAAGAATATATGCAATCAAACCAGGAGGCAGAGCATTTAAAACCAGTAAAGGATATGTGTATTCTGAAAGCATACACTTGGGCTCAGTTATACCTCGTGGCAATGAGTTCCACAACTTCGCCTTATTCAGGAGAGATATTCACCCTCATATATATAGAAAAGCTACATTCACAGTATATTAAACAGGAATTCATAATCATTCAGAAGGATGAATTATTATGCTTTGGGATCACTTCTGATTAAAGAAACCAGGTGGCATTACTTCCTGACAGTTTATTTTGGAGCCTCAAGGATAGCTGGGAATTTTGCTTGCTGCTCTTCAGAAATATTGTTATTCTCAGAGATTAACTCCTGGAGTGGAAAGTCCATTATTATGACCCAGATGGCTGTTACCATGCCTTTTTCATAAATTTCTAGGTTACTCCTGGTACACAAAAACTTAAAAAGGCTAGCGACTGCTACCTGGGAAGAGAGATTTGGGTTGGCATTGATATATATGTGGATATTTATAGAATGCATATATTTTATGAAACACATACTTGTATTAAGAGAACTTTTGACCTGGACTTGGTTATCCCCTAGCACAGCTGGAGGTGTTCAGCTGTACTTGCAGTTCACATTACACAGTGATGCCAACACATGTACATCCAGCTATAATTTGCTCAGAACCTGAAAAAATGCTCAGTAAATTTCTTCTGCAAAAGTCATGCTCAAATACTGTGCTTCTATCATTTGGAGGCTGTGAGTTGATATATGGAGGTTTTACAGGGAACCATGGGGGAGTCACAGGGAAATCCCAGGAAGAAAGGGACCTCTTCAAAAGGTCCGCTTTTGTTCTCTGCCCATAGAGCCTTTATAATGTGTCTCACAGTTTTTCACAAAACGGCCAAATCTGCAGATGAAATTATGTAAAGATTACCAGTTCCCAATTTTGCTTTTCTTAGGATGCCTGGCAGAGGAATGGCAGCAGCTTCTTCAAGCTTTTCCAAGTTAGCCTTGAGGGGCTTGTTTACTAGCTCTCTATGGCTCTGATTAAAATAAATTACAAATAAGTGCCATTAATTCAAACAATGCATGAGAGAACCCTAAATACTTGTTAAAAAAATTAAATGTTCTGGAAAATATTATAACGGCATATTCATGCAAAACCACACAGCAATTTGGAAGGCAGCATGGATATACTCATTCCATATTTAATGAAGTTTTGAAAGTAATGGTATGATTTTCTGGCTGTAATGTGGGATACAGGGGGGTGGCTGTTAGCCCGTGAAGAGTCATACTGAGACAGATATTCTTTTCCTAGGATGAGATTCATGCCGAAATTTATTTTTAAGATGACATTAAATGAAGGTGGAAGTACAGAATGGGCACAGATATATAAATACATTCAATGAATTTGCTCTGTTTTGAAAATTGCAGAAGGGGGAAAAATATTTAATAAGCAAGGTGGCTTTTGCAAGTCAGCATCTTATAAAATTACGTACATATTTTCATACATATGAATTTTCTCCATTCCCAAATAAAGCTAAGGCAAGTGTTACAATGATTAACAGCAAATCACTAGAGCTCTTTTTCTTCATTGTTTTACTCCTAATCTACAAAGGTCACTTTATCATTTTATAGACATGAAAACAGTGAGGCAAAATCCCATTAGATCCGGCAACTTTTATATTTGCTTTCCATTTATGAGTACAGTAAAAGGTATCTTAATCATTAAGCTAGAAAATAAAACAGAACTGTCCTGCATTGTGAGCTTAAAGGTCACAGGCAGATGGAGGTGAGAGATATTTGAGGTGAACAAGTAAGAATTCAAATCACTGCAGACAGCAAATCCTCCAGTGCCAGAGCTAAGAAGAAAAAGCTTGAATAGTGAGTCATGCCCACTCTTATCCTGATCCTACAAAAAAAAAAGACTGTATGAGCCTAACTCTCTGAAAATCCAAAACAGCAAGAGTGTGCTTTAGCCATGAAAACAGATGAGGAACCAATAACTTGTCATATGGTTGTTTCAAATTTCTCCTTTAGAGAAAATGAATAGCCAATACATACGTCATGAAGTGCGCGGATGCGAAACTAGTGACCTGAGGAACTTCTGGGAAAAAACTATTGAACAACAAACTCGGTATCTGCAAATTGAAAAAGAACGTCAGCAAAGAAGCGCTCTGACAAAGTGGGTAGCTTGCATCCGGAAAGGTTATTTGAGTTTACATTGTAATTCCTTTCTAAAGAAAAATGATACCTATATTTAAGTCATGCAATGAAAGCTGAAAGTGTTTTTCTCAGATTTTTACAAAATTATAAAGCTTCCCAGACTGGCATGCTAATGCTAATGCGTCTAAGCTCTGGCTGTAGAAGATAAGAGAATAATTCACTCATTCCATAAATGGGTCCAAAGCGTGGAACTTTCTGAAGTTATCAGGACAACATCTAGCAGTGCAGGCTTGTCTTGACATCAAGGCTTATGTTCATAGCAGAGTTAGCACAGATGCATATCTGGCCCACCTTTCTCTGTGGCCTTGTTTTCACAAGAATATAGTTTGAATTAATTAAGATGGCTTAATTTGCATAAGATAAATCCATAATAAAGCAGACGGTCCAAGTATACTAACTGACCAAGACAACCATCACCCATATCCTTATTTACCTCCATCAGTCATATTTACCTTAATCAGCCACAATGAGAAAGACCGGTCTGTGGCCACATCAGTACAGTTTTACTTCACATGAAGCCTCCATAAGTTGAAGGCACATGCAAAGATGGCTATTTTGGCTTGAGATCATTCAACAAGAAAGCATTTTTTCACAATCTCCCTCTTTGTATTGATGCTTGAAAAAATAAGAGCAAGCATGGCCTTGCATTAATAACCCTGGATGAAGAAACACAGGAATTAGTCTCTAGCATGTTTTATCCATTTGTAACTAAACTAATGTCAACATCTCAGCTCCTCAGCTGTGAAATTCCTGTCTTTTCTATTTGAGGCAGTCTTTCTGTTGTACCTAGCTACTACCAAAAAGAAAGCAAACTGCCACCTGTCACCTAAAGCTCTCTGCTATGGGTCTAACAGAAGTTTCAACATGCACAGTGTTTCCAAGCCAAATAGCACTCAGGACACTCTATGCAGTACTTTTTTTAATGCATTTCTGAGGAGGAGGGGGACTGGGGAAATGTTGGGTGATGCTACCCAGCAGGTGGCAGCAGGCAATCTCCAGTGGAGATGACAAGTCACTCTGGCACACAGAGGCACTTGATAGAGGGCACACTGGAGATGAAGAACCACAAAGCTCAGGTGAGCTGTCATTGGGATTTAAGAGCTAGTCCTGAAGTGCCATCCAGCAAAGCACTCTAAAGGGGCAGGACAGTTTGCATGACAACCGGGGAAAAGCACCAAAGGATAGCACTGCTGGGAAACATGAAGAGTATAAATCTTTTCCTTGTAAAAATATGGGGACAAGCTGATCCATGTTTCTGTCTGTAGGCTCAGAAATGAATGGATGGAGAGACTGGAAAAACGGATAAAGATGTTGAGGACCCAACCCGAAGACCCATCGAGCTGAAGATCCCACACTCATTACATGTTTGGGGAAAAAAGAAAAAAGAAAAAAGCATGATGGTGTGATGTAAAAGCTTAAGTCAATTTTGCTTTGTGGCTTAAAGGAGCTATAATTAATTAGCTGTCATTGCTAGAAATTGCATATGTGAAATGTCTATTGCTGCTTTTAAGATTATGCATCCACTGCTTCATTGATAAACGGAGACTGAAGTACTCTGAAGTCTTGAAGACTAATAAATCATGGTTCACTGAGCTGTAGAAGCCTGGAACAAGAGTTTAGTTACACAGTTAGTGCTCAGCAAAAGTATTTCCTCAACATTTTAGGTTTCCGTATAGACTGATTGTAATCCAGTGAAGTTATTTTCTTTCAAAATTGTTCAATGAATGGTTGAGTTTTGTTTTTTTTTTTTTTAACACAGCAGAGTCCAGCTCAGGCTAAGGAAGAGGCGCTATGCACAAACAATGCCACCACATCCCAGATCACTAGTGGAGCCAAACTTCATGGGAGTTACAGATCCTAGCTGCCATATTAAAAGTCTGTTAAGCTATTAATATGTATCCTGAGAAATAGGCTCTGTGAGACATGAACAAGAGTTTCTTAATTCGTTAACCCACATTAGCTAACTTGAGACATTATATCAGCAAAGACAAAGTGACTTGGAGTTTTGAGGCTGCTTCTGGTATCCAACCTGGCTTGTCTAGAGCTGGACTGATATCTCTGTTTCATAGAACATCTTGATGCATTTTTAGAGCCATCTCTCATCATGAGTAATGAGCATATTTTTTCCTCTAACACTTTTTCCCTCTGAGACCCAGTATATATTCCTTAACAACCAGTACCTTCAGAAACATGGCAGGTTTCCTCTCCTACATTCATCATTAGTAAAAAATGTTTCTAGTTCCTTTCCTAATGCTTCATTAAGAAATGTGGCATTTCCTCCAACAGTATCAAAGCATTTCAAGAGGCTGGTGTAATGAAATTGCTTCCTTTTTAGGATGACTGCTTTGTTGCCACCAGAATGCCTGGGGTAATGTACTGCAAAATGGGTTGCTTTCAGCATGCTAAAAATCTCTTCCCTCAATTGCTTAACCTTTCAGTCCCTTTTTATAAGACCATTTCACTACTTCTCTGGTAATTCATATTGTTTCAGAGTAAGGAAGATTTGAATTGCCAGTGGGGTGAGAACAGCAGAAGGGTTTGAGGTTCTAAAATATTTAGAATATCTGTTCTTTTTAAAGCAAACCAAAAACTCAAAATGCTATTTTTTCTCTCTTTATCCATCACCTTTTAAATTCACTTTTGTGTGTCCCAAGGTCAAACCAAATCTATTATGGGAATTTAAACATGTAAATAATGTTTGGGAAGCCTGAGAAATCCATGAAAGCATGAAAAAAAGATGACCTTGGAACACGTACTCAGAAATCAAGGCATCAGCAGGTATGTCACCGAACCTGAGAGCAGAGTTTGCCTGCCAGCTGAAAAAACCTGCTAAACTCATGTTCTTCAGCTGAGTCTTCTTCTTAAGCAATTTTTAAAGTAACATCAACAAGGAGCATGCAGGATAACAGTATAATTACAATATAGCTGTGCTTTAATAACCAATCACCAGGTAGATACACAACTTAATATTGGGTTTTAGTAACTATTAGATTTCTTTGAAAATGCCAGTTCACACACTTCAATTCTCCCATAATCTGTCTGTGCCTTGTGCTTACTGAAGCTCTACCTGAACTCCATCATGAAACAGCATTGATTTTTATACCATTTTGGATGAAATTAGAGTTTTAACTGAGCCAAGGGAAACATCACTTATTGTGTAAGGGACTGCACGAGGTGTAAAACAGAGGAAATCAGAGTTGGAATATTTTAAAAATGAAAGAGGTACCCCTGGAATAAGCTTTTGTTTGCATCTCACATAGTTGAGAACCTTCGTCTCCTCTTTTCATAAAGTAAGTCAGAATGAGGAACATCCATGGAGAGCCAGGAAAAGACATGCCAGGAAGTCACTCCCATCTGAGTCCTTCATTGCAAGTCTTGTATGATTATGTCACTTAAGAATGCTTTGGAATAGATCCCTATCAAGCTAGGACACTCCAAAATCATCTCTTTAAAATGATGAAAAGGAGCTTATTTTTTACAGACTGCATCTATTACAGCCCAAGGCCAAGAGGAGTTCTGAAAACATATTTCCAGAATTAAGCCACTTTTCTTCTGAGCTTTGCAATTTCACCTTTAGTGTCTAGATGAATTATTTCAGGCTCAGGTTCCACAGCATTAGATTCAGGACTTTGAGCCATGTAATCTTTATTTATCTAAGTGCTAGCAACATGTTTTGATACAAACATCAGCACTTTTGCAGCGGTAATCTACCTAGGAGCTTTGTAAATTACCACCAAAAAAAGAATACTTATCCAGACAAATAAATATAATCTAGAGTCAATCAGCAAAAAAATAAAGAAGTATGATAGCGTTAAAATTCAAATCTAAATGTCAAGAAACAATCTTAATCAGAAGCTGGAGCAGACTCCAAGATTAAAATTGTTCCAACAATTTGAAAACACAAAAATATAAATCTTTAATTTACTTTGAAGGTCATAAGAGAAATTGAAAAGAGGCAAAAAAAAGTAAACTGCAATTTCTGTGAAACTCAGAAATGAGCCATAATGTTACAAAAAGGAGTAGAGAAACCTGAATGTAGGACTGGAAAAGTCATCAGCTAAAAACTGATAAAATCAGCCCAGTTTTATAAAATCATTATGGTTAGAGATGATGCTTAAATACTCTTCAGACTATTTTTCACCAATATGCAGTTTCTGCAAGAGTGCAGTATTCAGTTAAACACGTTAAACTTAATAACACAAATATTTATAAAATAGCTCCTTGAAGAAACCCTTCATTTATCTGTATTTTTTTTCTATCCACAGTTTCATGTTGGTTTTGAGTGTAACAGTAAAAGATTTTGAGTTATGCCAATCTAATTTTATTAGCTTTGTAATTAAAATGTGGTAGATACTTGCTTATCTTCCTAGCTTTCATTATTTTACCATTCCTTTGCTTCATCCTGACACTGAGTAGCAAGAAAATTCATGTCCCTTTCTCATTACGAATGCATGGTAGAGAACTTTTTGAAAAAGCTTGTAACAGTGACAAAAATCAATTGTCGTAAAGTTTTACCATCCTCTGAAGCAGACACTAAACAATCTGGACCCAAGTCCTTTTAAATAGTATTTATGGGAAGTACACTGCATTTAGTACAAGAGTGACAGATACTCCATTTTAGCCATATTAATGATCCTTCTAGCACATGGATAAGGGCTGACAGATGTGAAGAATGATTCTGTCAGTAACTTAACAGACTTCTTAGCAGTTTAGCCCGAACTGAGGCAGCTTAAATACAGTTCTTTGCTCAGTAGTCCTTCCTGACCAATGTCCTTCCCTAACCAAGGAGCTCCTCTCTGGAGCTCTCTAATTAAGGAGCAAATAAGCATAACTCAGCCACTGTGCACAGGTTTTGAATTTGAACAACTGATGCAAGTCCGGCAAAAGGCAAGATGTCTTTCTGGTAAGATGGTAGAGATAAATCAGGGAAATGGTTCAACCAGGCCCATCTGAAGCTCCCCAGCCCTGCCACAGCAGAGTTTCTGCAGTGAAGCTTGTCTTGCAGCCCAGTGTGGTATCGCCCAGCAGGCTGTCTTCAGCATGACACCCAAAAGTCATGTGTTCCCTACTGTGCAACCACTTCATGTCCGAGTAGCTATGCTTCTTTGGGCTTCTGGCCACATTCACTGAAGAGGAGACCGATTTATTGGCCAATTCTGAGGTGCTTGAAGTTGTCAGCACTGAAATAAACCCACTATACAATAGCAAGTTCATCTACCGTATTCTGTGTTTAGTGTAGCATTAAGTACAGATGAGTTATTTTGCACTATAGAAAAGCCTACAGGCTACCTCTGAGATTTTGACCCCATGATACACAAGCAATGTGAGAAACAATCCCAGCCACACAGAGCTCACTGAGTAAACAGGACAGAAAGTGGAGGAGGAGTGGAAAGATGGGCCAGAGCCAGAGGTTGGGGAAGAGCCATAGCACCTGGGTCGGATATGAAGTCAAGGTCCAATTGCTCCACACAGATAATGTGATCCACGTACACAGTAGCCAGTGATCCAGCTAGAACTGAAATCCATAGACAGTTTCTTCTAATAAACAGGTCTGAAAAATACAAACAACCTGAACCAGTCCATGAAAGGTGCCATAGCTGTGGCAAAATACAGCGCATGTCAAGGGAATCACTACTCACGTAACTGGATTCTCACCATAAAAGTCTGAGGAAAATGAAGAGTCAGATGCCACTGGGATGCCAGATTCATTAAGACAACTGGGAGATCACTGAGTCTGGAGAAGCAGGATATTTGGAGAGGGAAGTTAAAGAAGATGAAAAAGAGGTAATGTCTTAAACTGAAAGGGTTTTGAAGAGATTCGGCTGAAGACGTAACATTGATTACAGGTTTTACTGTTTTGAACTCATACTCTCTCCTTTCCATGTTACAAATGGAGCCTCTCCCAGACATCACTGCTGGTGTTAGCTCAGCCACGTGCACATTAACCACACATGATCTGCAGCAACAGCTCAATGGAAGTTACATTAGAGATAGATCTGGACACTAAGTCATGGTGTTGTATGAGCCTTTCTATACTCAGATAAGACATCTCCCCATGCAGCCACCCTCTTCTTGCATAAAGAAAACTCAGTTTCAGTCAAACTGACTTACATCCTACAAGGAGGACTGGTAAGAGAGTCCTGAAGTTCCAAGGTTGATGAGGAATGTTCATATCCATTACAAAGTATGTCAAAATACAGATAACTTTTTGAATGGCTTCTGAATTTACAGGTCTGAATTTTTCCCCCTTAGGATGAGAATCCCATTCTGAGAGTGGCCTGTGGATCGGGGAAATCACCAATATCAATACAGATTGGGGGATGAATGCACTGAGAGCTCCCCTGTGGAGAAGGACTTGGGGATACGGGGGGATGGAAAATTAGACATGAGCCAGCAATGTGTGCTTACAGTCCATAAAGCCAATTGTATCCTGCGTTCCACAAAAAGAAGCATCACCAGCAGGTCAAGGGACATGGTTCTCCCCCTCTACTCCACCTGGAGTCCTGCATCCAGATCAGGGGTCCCCAGTACAAGAAAGACATAGACCTATTAGAGTGGGTCCAGAGGAGGGCCACAAAAATGGTCAGAAGGCTGGAACACCTCTCCTGTGGAGAGAGGCTGAGAGATTTGGGGTTGTTCAGCCTGGAGAAGGCTCCAGGGACACTTTATTGCAGCTTTTCAATATACAAAGGGGGCTTATGAGAAAGATGGAGGGAGACTTTCTACCAGGGCCTGTAGTAACAGGACAGCGGGTAACAGTTTTAAACTGAAAGAGGGCAGATTTAGATTGGACATGAGGAGGAAATTTTTTACTATGAGGGTGGTGAGACACTGGAACAGGCTTTCAAGAGAAGTTGTGGATGCCCCATCATTGAAAGTGTTCAAGGTCAGGTTGGATGTGACTTTGAGCAACCTGATCTGATGAAAGATGTCCCTGCCCGTGGCAAGAGAGTTGGACTAGGTGATCTTTAAAGTCCCTTCCAACTCAAACCATTCTACAATTCTATGATTCTGTGATTTTCTGATTCTATAGTTAGAGCAAAGACAGAACAGTGCCTGAAGTAAGAAGGGAAAATCAAACCAGAGTGCCATGTTCTGCCTGAGAGCCTCCAGAAAAGACAGCTATGATACACCTAGCTCACAGCTCTTTAGGCTGATGCCTTGCATTTGCAGGGCACTTCTCTGTTGGCAGCCTGCTGTCTGTAGCTGCTGGTAGCCATTTGGAGAGTTAGCCTGGTACAGGGACAGTTTATAAAGTGCTGTCACAGGATACCCTACTTACATCTCAACTTACTCTTCTACCAACGCAATCTACTTTTTGCTAATGAGTAAGTATGATATCGTCAACCTATCCTACACTTCCACAATTCATCTTCCTTTTAGGATGCATATGACTAATGCGAGCACCCCCAGAGCACCCCTCACAAAGAAAAAAATCCCTCAGCTCTTCATCCTCCTCTGCAACCATTTTCTTATTAGTCAGCATAGTGTGCAAGATCTTGGTTGCAGCTGCTTTAAACACACTGAACCTTTCCCAGAGGCTTGTTTTTATTCCCACCTCACTCTTTGCACATATTCCTTTTTGTAATCTCACCACTCTTCTGTCCCAGCGGATTCAATGCAGTAGCCCTGGTGTCAGAGGTCACTGGCAAAGTTTACTCTGAGATTTGAGTGTTTTGTGTTTGTGACTTTTTGCCCCTTCTCTGCTTTGGGAAGGAGAAAGAACAAATCCACCAAGCAGTCTAATAGCAACCTGCCAACATTCACTGTAGAAAATAGAGCTGGTTTTGAACTGTAAAACTGATAGAGAATTTTCAGGTGCTGGCTCCGACTGCTTTAAAATGCACATACTGTCTCTAAAATCAGGGAGCAGGCACCAAGTGTTTAAATAGTTTTTCTTCTCCTTATCCCATGATGAGAGTTTAATACCAAATTCTACTCCAGAACAAATTTTTATGGACAAGTAATAAAGTCCTTTGAAACTAGGGAATTATAATAGAAATACTGACACAACCTTACCCATGGACAGGAAAGAACAGTGCCAGTATAATTATTGAATACAACCTATAATCTTCATGGTGCTCTAAGTCAAAAGGAAAATGAGAGGCTTTGCATAATGCTGAAAATCTACAAGGGCTTTGATGTCACTCTAATCCTACACTACCTAATAGTTCATTTAATGCCCAAGCAATGTGAATGAAACTTCATGTGGCATTTAAGATTATTGTAATTAGAAAGGTTAGAGCAGAAACCAACTGGAAAAAAAATTGTTCTCTGTTTGACTTGATTTACCTAGATTAAATGCTGTTGTCAGAATAGCTAAGCAGCGTTCCATAATTTAGGTCATGTTTTAAAGGGAAGGTATGGGAAATTAACAGGTAGTCTGTTGAAAAAGAAAAGCAAACAGGAATCAGCTCATATAATCATTGTATTGTTTGCAGGTTATTAATAGGCAGTGTTACACTGAAGGCCAAATCCTGGGATAGCCTTTTTACCCACAGAGAGCAGCTTCAAAGCTGAGGATCAGGTGTACCAAAAGCAAGAGCAGCGGGACTCTGTGGGTTGCCGAATGGTCCCATGAACAGTATCAGCTGCCACCCCAACAGGAGCTTTGCAAATGGTTCCTCAGTGGTTACTAGAGCTACATATGCATAGATTTGCACACTGAAATGGTACAAAAAGCCCTAGGCACCCTTATTCGGCCTTCATCATATAACACAACAGCCCAAAAGCAGTCATATTAACAAGAACCAGTGAGTCAGAAATACCAAGACTTTTTTTACAGCCCTTGGGGACTTACTGACCTGTGGGAATACAGAGATCCTTTAGCCCAGCTGATGTACATTGTAAAGAGGAGCAGCTGAGCTCAAGAGAGGAGCTCTGCAGCACAGCCCAGGCCCCCAACACACAAGAGAGCCTGCGTGGTCCATGCCTCTCTCTCAGCCCCCATGTCTTGCAGGATTCTTGGGGAGAGCTTTGCTCTGATTCTTAAGGTTTCACTCCACTGAACAGAAATCCTGGAGGGCCAGGAGACCGGCTTCTTCCTGAAGATTCCTGAACACAAGCTCACAGCGTGACCCATGCTCTGCAATTTAACAAATAAGTGAGCAAACAAGCATTAGTGTCTCATAGCCTCACTCCTAGCCATGAGCTGTGCCCTACCCTCTAGCCTCCCCACCTCCCTCTTTGTCCTCGCAGAGCTGCTGGGGACGCTGCGCAGTGAAGCAAGTCAGAGAACCCATCCAGCTGAAATAAACAGATATACATATATTTTTGCTTGGGTGGTTTTTGGCTAGATTTGCTCCCTGATTTTATTCTCCCTCTGCTCACGTACAGGAGATAGAGGGGTGCCAGCAGCATGGCTGATGGAGAGCTGAGATGCACAGCACACCACTCATCCTGCCTATTTCAGACTCCATTCTGCCCATGTCTGAGCTATTTAACATGCTGCCTCCCCAGTCTGTTTGAATGCAAAAGCATTTCATTAATAACTGCTCTAAATGGTTAAAAAAAAAATCCAAGCCACCAAACAGTAACATATACCTAAAATTTAGACAGTGATTTTTATTAATAGGTCTCAAAGCATTTAAAGATGAGATTTATTACCTCATTCTTTCACTGATAGGGAAAATAAGGCAGGAAACTGTTGTGTTTTAGGACACATAACTGGCCAGTGCTGGAGCTCGGTTATGATCAATCCCAGCTCTGTGCACCAGTCCAGCCCCCTATCTGCCAGGCAACACTGCTTGTTTGTCAAATACAATCAAAATGCACCCAGACTGGCACAAATATTGCAAACTTTTAGTGTGTATGGCTTTGGCTCATTCATAAATTACAAGTCCCAGTACTATGATTTACTCCATTCATCATTTTCCAGAAAACAATACTCTCTATCATAATCACACAAATAGCAAACCTGTCCTGGACAAGTTCTTCAGTTCTCTTTAAAGCCATGTTTCATTCCCATGCTTAGATGGGGAAGAAACAGCCTTTTTCCATCATTGTTTTGCAATCTAACCCCTCCAGAATTTCTGGGCAAAGCAACTAAAAAAGAGAAATCCAGCATGTACACAACATGGAATTTAACAATCCTGTATGAAAATTGATCCAGGCTAATTTTTTGAAGACTGTCTATGGAACTGCTTGCACAGAAGCTCTTAGTTTTGAGTATCTTCGTACAAAGCATTTATTCATCCAACATATGTTCACATTAAAATGTGATAAATTGAAGAAAGTGGCCAACTCAGGTCAGAGACTATTGTATTCAACCAAATAATCCTTCTTTACACATACGTTATGAACACCACAAATTACTTTTATGATTATGACGACCTTGATCTCTTCTTTTATAATTTCTTTCAGCTCAAGAGCAATATTTTTTCAAGAAAATGGAAATAAAGCTCTTCAACTTCACAGTACAAATGCCCTGAAAGAGACTTTGCTTTACCTGACAGAGTGGCTTTCAGGAGCAAAAGATTCCCTCCTACTGTAATATTGATGTAATGTTTCTCTACTTTCATACCTCCGAAAGAATGAGACAACACATAGCTGTGCTGGAAGAATGATTTAGCTAAGGTGCTACTAGTTTTTCTTTCAGAACGTCAAATGCTAAAACTCATCTTTGACCAGTTTCTTATTGAATTTGATCTTTTTCTTCCAAAGAGTCAGGAGACCCAGCATGCTGAACCAAAATGACCAGGTTAAGACATGTGAGATCAAAACATAGCAGCTGCATAGCTCTAAAGGAGTTATTTCCAAAACCTCTGTCATTTTAGCCTAAGTGTTCCTTCACATGCCCACAGCTCTGCTACTGGACTGCCCAGAGCTGCCCCAGCCTGAACCATTAGGCACTTCACTCATGCCTCACTCAGGCATGAAAATAGGCAAGGAAGCAAACAAGGCCTCTGACAGGGTCAGTGTGGTTGGCATATTTCTCACATATGATGAGAAGAGCATCTCTCCTGGAGAACATATCAGAAACAGAACACCAGCTTGTACAGATGAGATACAGAACAAATGGACAAAGAAAATCCTCTCCATTTCATTAGTTGAGGTACTCTGCCTAGCAATTAGGGCATGTTCCCAGCAAGGAGGAGATACAGATTCTCCGCAGCTGCAGCAAATTCCTGACTGCATCTCTGTGAAAAAACTCTACTGTTTTACGGTATTTGAATGCAGTTGTGAAAAAACAAATTCACTGGTGTGAAGATGAGCATGTATATGTATAAGCAATATGTGAAAGGAAACCAGCTTTCCTGAACCTGTAAATTGCATACAAAATCTTCACATGAGTATAACATATATCCTAGGAAGCTGATTGGAGAGGTCCTCCAGGATCTCCCACAAGTCTCACAGCTTCATTTTGAAATGGAGCACGGCAGTCTTGCATCCCTTACAGGCAAGAAGCCACCCTACCCATCTTCCCTTCCAAGCGCAAATCCGATGATGGTGATATGACGAAAGCCCAAACAGAGGCTCAAGCTGTTCAAGAGGTCCAGGCTGAAATCGCAAAGTATTAGTATTAACAGTTTACGACTGCAGTGTTTCAGATACCATTTTCCTCACTTTCATTTTATCCGCTCTTCCTAAAAGCTGTCAGCTCACCTATAACAGCTGATTTTCATTAATGGGTAAACAGCAACTTTTAACCAAATAATAAATGTACTGCTCCTCATGATGGTTTAGTAATAAGAATGGTGACACAGTATAATGTTCTGACATAATCTGCCTCCTTAAAAGATTCTAATCCTTGTTAATTGCCATGTTAAACATGACTCAGAACTCACTCTAGGAGGCAATTAGTAAAGCACACCACAAACGAATGACTAGAAGCTTCCTAGCATTATAACCCAAATTATACCGCCCCCAGCTGCCAGTCTCTGAGAGAGGACCTGCTACACTTCTGTTCACTTTCTGATGTATATTGAAGAGGAACTAGCTAAACTGGACATGATGCTGATTAGCGCAAGAGCAAGATAGAGAAGAGTAATTGTAGCTCATTTATGCATTTCAGTGGTTGAGCCTGTTACACTGTTTCTGCAGAAGGCAATGAATGTTGCTCTTTCTGTTAAGTTTGTGCACAGTTGTCTCCTCCTGGACTCCAAGGCATTTCCCCAGTTCAGTTTTAGCGGGCAACTACTGTGCTCTCCTCACCAAATTACAGTCCCCATCTTCTGATCTTCATCAGGGGTCACCAACACACTCCCATTTTCCAGCAGGCCTTTGAACTACAACCATCCAAATTTGGGTGGAAAATCAGGCACTGGTAACTTAGCTGAACTCCTTATCAAGGCCAAGCTCACTCTCCCTCAGTCTTTTGGTGGTTATCAGGGTCCTCTCTCCTTTACACTTCTGAATGTTTCTACCATGTGGGGACAGCATAATGATTTACAAATCTGTTTGATATCAAGACAGTGTCACTAAGGCTGTGTCTCCATGGCACCATTACATTAATTTACTTTCCTCACTTGCAGGAAAGAACAGAATGGTTAAGCATCCACCACACGTTATCTTACCATACATAGTTTTCCTGGTAAATCCTTTGCCTCTTTGCAGTTCTACCTTTGTTCATATTAACTAGTTTGTACTATGGGCAGATGTCTCAGGATGGGAAAACCATCTCTTGCCATTTTTCTCCTCATGATTGTAGCACATCTATGAGAAACTATAAAAATTATATGAGAAGTAAAACTAACACATTCCTCTGATTATCTTCTTGGCATTCATTATTTTTCCAGTGCCACTTCTGAACAGCTTCTCTGGCAGCAAAGCCCCGGTTCTGAATGATGTGAATTTGACAGCCCTTAATAAGAAACAGATGGCACGTGTATTTGCAGTGATGCAGGTGGCTGGATTTGACTCTGCTGTTTCATAGGGATGCAGATGCTACTCTGACTCAACTAATGAAAGAAGAGGAGGAGCAGGGGATTTAAATGTAATGTTTACTTTGGCAAACTATATACCTGGACCAATCTGACTTGGGAAGTGCCACTTCAGGATGTTGTCATCTAGAACTGATTTACAGGAAAGAGTAGTGATGCAGAGCTGAAAAACCCGCAGAAACAGAACTTCTAGGTCACAAAGGCCAAAAGGAAACTTACACCAGGCTCAGCCTGGAGATGTAGCAGCAGTACACTAGTCATGAAATCTCTCCTTAAATGAAACAGGGAAAAGGACAACTCTCTGCCTGTGCGCTGAAGTTGTATAAACTGGCTGCAGCTGCATTATAGAGAGCTTAGCCCCTTGTCGTGTCCTGATGGCCTTAAGACAAAGTAATTATTGTGAGGTGGGTATAGGAGGGAGGGATTGAGCTCCTGGTTTCTCTGTTAATGTGAGGGCTGGTTTGCAGCCAATGGGAGGGACGTTTTCTTCACTTGGCAGAGGTGGTGTTTTGCATGCCCTGGGTAAGGCATGAGAGTAGTGTGGAAGTATCTGGAGATACAAAGCCTTTGGGGCCAATGTTGGAAAATTTTAAGGTAGAAAGAGCCAAATCTACAGGCATCTTGTCCAACTGCTGAAAAATCCTGATGACAGATAAGACTGGCATAGAACGGGATCACATGCTGTCAGTATGGGTAAGAGGAACAAAAGAAATAGTGGCTGCATGACCAGTCCCGAAGAAAATGTTTTTCCTTGCACAGTTATGGAAATATAGACCATTATCTGTAATTTCAGCATTAATAAGCAGGCATAGTTCCTTGATTATTGTTCCAAGTTGAAAATCTCTGTAAGGATATTGACTAGAGAAATGTTTTTGACGGGATCTCAGATGCCTTAAAGGTTCTGTGCATTAGCGATATTTGGGGTCAAGGTACTTTTAAATTTATTTTTAAAATTTATTTTAAGAACTTTCTCTATGTCTGCTTATTCTTTAAACGTAACACCAAGGGATATATTTCATTGTCAGACCCGCTAATACACATTTTCGGAACATGTGGGCAGGGATGCAGTGCATGGGCTGGAGGTGCTAGAGCAGGCAAGACAAGAAAGAGCAAGCGAAGGCCATAAGTATAAAGAAGGTGAAGCTGATATACCAGGGAAATAGGTATAAACCTTCAAGCCAACAGTAGAGATACTGTGTTCACCACTGAGGTTTAAACAGCAAGTACTTAGACAAATGTTCTTACCTCTGCCTCTTATAATTAATATATAATTATATATAGTGTATAATTAATTCCTGAAGGAAATAGCTGAAAACCTCAGTTGTAGTTGTACTGTAACACTGCACAAAGCACTTGCAGAAAAAACTTCCCTCCGTAACATTTTCACACTGGCTGTTAGTGAGCTCTCCTCCAGACTGTTTTCATTCAGACTATGTAGAAGATTTCTGTGTGTGGCCAGCACGTCACATCCTACAGCCCTGGAGGGATGTATTTACATATCTCCCCAGTTAGCCTCACACATACAAGTGAAGCCAGCAGTAGTTTGTAATAGACATGTGCATACTCTTCTGTCTTCTCTTGTGCTGCCTGTTAATTTGTGAGACAAGACACTGTTTAGGGTGACAAAGGCTATGCACAGCGGTACTGGAAGAGGTCACTCCACGTATGGAGCTACAGAGTGTGGAGTGGTGTCTGGACCTTTTTTGAATCCTTCAACAGCATCTTTCAACAAATAAATTCTTTTGGGAAATATTCTTGTCCTGAAGATGATTGGTGCAACTTCAGGATGAAGTTAACACCATATCTTGGCTCTTAGCCCTGTGTCACAGGTCTATGCATGTTCAGATTATCAATACAAACATTTGTGGGGTCAAATTGTAACACAGATCACAGAAATAATCTGTGTTAAAACAACTCAAAAAAGTCCTTGCAGCTACACTTTCAAATACCAAATGATTTATTTCAGAAACAGCATGTGTGAGCCCAAGGAACTTTAAAAAGAGGAACTCATTACATTTCTGCGATAAAACAGGACTGGGTAGGAAAAAACCTAAACTGATGTGCTCTTCTCTACTCTCATCTGCTTCTGCAGAGATATAATTGAACCCTAAAGCTATTGTCCTTTTGACATCTTTAACTCATTAACAAGAAATTAACTCTCACTTTATTTGTGTCAGTACCATGCATGACCTCTCCTTGAAATAGGCAGCTCTTGAAAAACAAGGCATTATATTCTCATTTTGAACTTGACTGGGAAATGGATTTTTCTAAACACCAATTAGTAAGTATCAATTTATATTTGTTTGACTGGACAATGTCAATAGATCAAGACACACCTACTATGATAGCATGGTACACCGTAATGAAACACATGGCGTTTACCTGCATTTAAAACAGACATACTCCAAGGAGAAAACATATTAGCACCCATGCTTAGTTTTATAAAGTGAGGCCTTGTACAGATCAAATATACCAGTTCTTTTCATTGGATGACTTGTTTCTTCTCATCACAAAGAAAATCGTGTTAGTTCAAAGAATCACAATGTCTGAGCAGCGTCGACACACATTTGCAGTATGAGCCAAACCTGAAAAAAAAGTGAGATTCCTAAGTATCCACACAGAGAATCTCTCCCTAATTAACCCCACTGATGGGAGATTTTTCCAATTCCCCTAAAAGTTTTGACAACAGGAAGAATCATAAGGATACATTTAAAGTATTACCATAATTTCTATATACAATTTTGCCTGTCAATTTTAACCTTAACATCTGATTTTTTTGTTGTTTTCTTTTGCTTACCTTGACCATGAACCTACCTAGCACAAAGAACCCATATTTAGACAAGTCCAGCCTCTTAAAATTCCCTCTTCTGCTCTTTAATCCTGAATAGCTCAAGCATCTTAGGAGCCTTCATTCCCTTCAAAAAACACATGCAGAAATGCCTACATAAATGGTGCCACTGGGCTGCGCAAAATGTGCAGGTGAGCCTGTAAATTATCTCTAGCCAAATGTAGAATATGAAACATATTTGACAACAGTGACCCAGGGTAAAATTTCCATGAGCTTATGGAGAAGAGAGTTATACATCATCTTCACAAGATTCGGACAGCTGCATTTTCCTGGTATAATATGTGTATCAAAAAGATGAAAACCACAATCTTAGTAACTGTTTTGAAAATGGTTTTAACCATTAGATAGGCAGGCCCATTATCCTGAAGCCATTTATAACACTACTTTCTCAGCAATATGTTTATGAACATCTTTATGTAACTCATCACGTTTATGAATGAATATAGGCTCATAACGCTCTTCTGATGCAAGGGAATACTTTCATCTGTGTTTTATAAATGGAGAACTGAACCACAGAGATATGAAACAACATGCAGGTAAGGGAACATTAGCACTTTCTGGATGATGTCTTTGGAAGAGGTATAATCTACCACTTCACCTTATTCATGCTAAGTTATGGTTAGAATGCAGCTAATGGGTTTCAATCACTAATGTGCTATAGGAATACAGGGTTTGATCATACCCTTGGCATAAACACACACCAACAGGAGAGAAACTGCAAAACTCATGTAAGAAGTAAGCAAGTTAAGGAAATCTGTAATTTTCTGTAGTTTATATTGATAGAACTAAAAAAAAATAATTAATGAGTTTACTAATATGTTATAAGGTTCTTGAGATTTAATCTGTGCTTCTCTGTTTCACAGAGTCAGGCAAAGGACAACAGGATGATAAGACCCAACAATGACAAACTCGAACAGCCTTTGTGTTAACTGCCTTGCTATTTCGATGCCCTCCACCCTGGCACACATACACACTCCCACCCCGAGAGCCATTAGGTTTTAAAAAGCTGCTAAGTTTTATTGCATCTACCCAAAAGCACTGCCTTTCAATTTTGTCTTG
Source organism: Theristicus caerulescens (assembly GCA_020745775.1). NCBI lineage: Eukaryota > Metazoa > Chordata > Aves > Pelecaniformes > Threskiornithidae > Theristicus > Theristicus caerulescens. The sequence continues at coordinate 47,277,654 of CM036583.1, read as the reverse complement.
CAGAAAAATCAAAAAGAAATCAAAAAAGAAAGCAGGAAATCGTTATTTTTATTTTAACAAGAAAGCATCAAAAAACAGTTTATCACTGAGGTTTACTGCTACTTTTTGTTTATTAAAAAAAAAGTTTAAAACAGTGGTTAGTATTTCAAAACAATCTTCAATATGATTTTATATTAAAGATTTCTAAGAAAATGTTCAGTCAAAATAAATCCCCTATTAATAAACCTTAGCAAAAATCAAACTTTAAAGAAATGACAGGATAGTAGAGAAAATAAATAGGCTTTGATTCAAATAGTGTAGCAAGGACTTTGAACTTCCTAGTAATGGTTGGTAACTAAGCAGGCTCATTTCACCCTTAGTATTCCTGCAGTAATCCTAGGCTCCTCAGGGCTCACTACAGCAACTACATATTTATCCTAATTTTAATTAAATATAATTTTTAAAATAGATAGATGCTGTAAGGAATCAAAAAGGAAATGTTAGGTTTTTAAATTATTCATCTGCCATGTGTGCTGCCAGAATTTTCATCTTGAGAGGTGAAATGGTGAAACAGTAATTCACACAAGACAAATGCAATATAGTGCACTAAATCACTCCCAGCGGGATTATTCAAGGCATGCAAAAGTTTAAGCCATGCTTAAGGCCCTAGATTTCAGCCACAAATCCTGCTCATTTGCCTTGGAATGAGTGCAACTGTTCATCTAAATGACCTAGATGTGCTGTAATCACTGGGGGGCTTTCAATGACAAGGTGTTCAAATATCAACTACTAATTATTATTTACAATCATTAACCTAAATCAAAGTTGATAGAAATGACCACCACTTCAATTTGCAAGTCTTATTCTCCTTAAATTGTCCCAGGATACTGAGGATGGCAATTGTTTCAAAGTCGTTTGTATATGTGTATGTGGAAGGTGTGGTGGGAAGAGATAGCATCAGTTTTGGGGAGTAAATCATTAGAGGAGCAATGAATTGCTCTGGGAGGTTAGTCCAATAGAGCAAAGCTACTCCTTGCTCATTATGCCTCTTAAATGGGCGCTCTTTCCCAATTGAACTCCAAGGGCAAAACCAAACAAGGGACAGAACTGTTACACTGCCTCCATCCCTGATCAAATTTCAAGAGTCCAGCAAATAAACCTGAAAAGTATTTCCTGTACATAAAGCCCATGTGCCTTCTTCCTGGTATGTCAGTCTACTGTTAATCTAAACCTCTGGTACCACAGAGTTGCATGACAATCCTGGTCTTCATTTAGTAGAAATTCAGTGAGTGGTTTGTTTGTGAGTGCGGAACAATCTTTGGAAAGGGGAAGCCAGAAAATAAAAGCAATATCAAGAAACAGAATGCAAACCAAGTGAAGCCTAAAGGCTCAGGTATAACTTGGCTGTTTGAAGAAAGTTTTGTGGTGAGATCAACCACTTATTTCAAAAAGGTGGAGACTTGACATCGCTGCAAATGATATATGAAAGACATGCTCTTTGAGGCATGCAAATGTCCAGGAGGGCAATAGGTTTCATTGTGACTGTTTCCACCCAGACTTGCACCGGTTTAGTGACATTTGTTTAGTTAAAGCAAGGCAAATGGTATCACATAATGTCTTTTTGGTTTAGATTAGGTCACAACAGACTAGGTTCAAAATTCCTTTCCTCACCTCCCAGGACAGTAATATTGAGACCCTAATATTGGCAAGCTAAAATAAACCAATCTTAAAAGTATTGCATGTAACATAAAAAATAGACTCTAAACCAAAAAGCCATATAGAAAATAGAAATTATTCAAATAGAATCAAGTTCAAAATATTAACTTTCAGATCAATTCTTGATCTATTCTAGGGATTATAGTATGTTGACTATATAGCTCTATATTTATATCGTTAATCAGACCTGAGTCATGGCAATGATATTACATTTTAAGACAAGAAAAAAATTAAAAAGAGGAAAAAAGAAAAAGAGGCCTTCACGTACGAAATTCAATTTACCTTTAGCTCTCTTGCCCCCAGAGACCACTTCAGAGCAGCTCCTGTGATAAATCCACCACCCAATGCCATTGCAAATTGCTGGGTTAATGAACAGGGGTCAAGTAGGGAAATGGGAGGCGCGAGTAGAAAGGTGTTGATCGTCTGTAAATGACTTGCTGCAAGGAGTACGCTGTTAAAGCTCAGAGACTGAAGTGCACCATTTTTTTCTTGGATGATAAACAGAGGATTGGCTTTACTTTCATTTCTATATTTCACCAAAACTTCCCTGCCAAATTAATTCTTTTTTGTGTACCTAGCAGTGTAAAGTTATAGCACAGGAATTTCATGTGCAAAGAAAGGAGTGAAATACAGGCAGACCAGAGAGAAAAAATATGAAGCTTTTTAGGTAAGAAAATATTTTTTTAATAATAATAAAAGTACAGACTTTAAAACGTTTGCTGCTGCTTACAGAAAAAAAATTAAATCTATCAATTTTGTTTAGTAAATTATTGCATTTTGTGCCTTTTGCACTTCTTTTTCTAGTAGTTACTTAAAACTGGGGGGGATCGCTTCTCCCATAGTACTTGTGTTGTGCCTAGACAATGGCTTACTTCCCTTCCCCTAAAATTATAATTATGTTTCACTAACTTCATGCTATAATTTAATAAGCTTTTTGTGAATTCATTATTCACGTGTCTTTATCTTTGCATTGCAGGTTTTTTTTAAGTATGTCACTACCTTTACAAGTGCTCCAGTTTGAAACTGGTAAGACATAACCTTTATTTCTTGGGGTTTTTTTTAATGGGCAGTTGTTCTATCAAGCAAAGAACATATTGAAGACTGTTCCCTCCCCCTCCTGTAAATAACTATCGTTAAAATAACTACTGTCTTACAGTCTCAGCTTTCTTTCTGTGTTTTAGTTGTTCCCAAGAAAGTCACTGTCCTTTCTTAATTTATGTGTTTAAGGGGTGTAAAGGGAAAAACTATAATAATTCCCCAAACCAGGAAAATTGGAGCATATCTTTAAACACTTTTAAGGAAATTAATAACCTCAGTTCCAAGAGGAAAAGGAGAAACCCTTCTAACGTCTTACCTTTCATTGGGTTAACACATGGTAAGTTGTTCATAACATGAGGATATAACTGATTTCCATGTCCACTGTACAGGTGTTTCTAGAGGGGGAAAAAGGGCCTGAAGGTCACATAATAGTCTGTTTTCCAGAGGATACTTTCTGTTACCATCTTTTAAATGCACAATCAAATGCACAAAAGGCGTTGGTACATACCGATAGCTATATTAGTTAAAAACAAACAAACAAAAGCCCTACATGTTAATGAAAACATGCAGACTCCCTGCAAAGGACCTTTACACCACAGTGTGGTTTCTTTGGCAAATAGCAGGGAGTCCTTGAACCTGAGAAGCCTGGTAAGTATGCAGGCAGTCATCGGCAACACAGTTAGCAGGCTTTTTCATGAACACAAATGCACTCTTCTGCGCTCCTGAAGACATCACAAATGCCGCTAAAATACCCATCAAAGTACATGAAATATGCTGGTCCTATGGAGAAATGGGAAGTGCCACACCATCATTTCATTACTTTTGTTAATTGGTGCAGAAAGCTAGAAAGGGCTGATGATTTTGTTTAAAAAAACAAAGCAGATGTAGAGGTAAGTTCAGAAGCTTGTGCTGAATCCTCCATCCTTCAGAGGTGATGCAACAGCTTCAGGTTGTATGGCCAGTTAAACACTGGATGGTATGTGATCAGAAAAACACTTTTCACCTCGTGCTCCCAATTTTGAGATGTGAGGGCAGTTTCAAGCTCAAGAAGCCGGTGTGCAGAACAACTTCCTGTGTTTCATACACCGGGCCCAGAAGACCAATCTCAGGCCCCCTGGTCAGTGTCTTGGGACATGCCTCAGCAGCACTGTTTATCAACACCTATAAATTCTAAATAGTTAATTCTAAATTTCTAGAGGAAAAAAGAAAACAGTAGTAATAGTGATGCCTCCTGTAGCCTGCTTGCAGTGCTATTAACGAAGTTGAAGCACTTTATTTGCCATGGGAATATGAAGGGATCCGTGCTGAAAGCTATTGCCCTGATTCAGAGAGAGCTACTTCCTTTTATGTTTCCTAACATTTCCCCCAGCTCCCATGGAGAATATAAAGAACCGATACTTTTATACTTGATGTAAGATGTGTGTTACCAGCTTCAACTGCAGCTATATGTGCAGTGCCTGCTCACTAGATATATATGACACTTGTCTCTCTTCACTGTCTGGAAGCATCTTCCAAAACATCTCTGAAAATACATACCAGTAAAGAGAGTTTTCTTCTTGGTGCCATTTCCTAACCAGTCCCTTTTATTAAGAATCCGGACCCGTCTAGCCCAGAAATAATCTAATTGAGAGTTGTAGTCACCTGTTCAGCCACCAGGGTTTGCATGTCTTTTCTGGACTTGGTAGCCAGAAAACTGGATCCAAGAAGGTAACTCTGTTTTAAAAGAACATATGAAAGGTCAGGTCCTCGACCCAGTGCCTCTACAAACTTTAATCTCTGATTAAGCACAGGAACAAAAACCAAAGACTGAAGGTAATTGTATCTGTTACCGAAAGAGTAATTAAAACTTATGAGGATGCTGCTTAATTTAGTCTTTGACCTCTTGAATCTGCTAACAAGTCAGGATAACTGTGTAGAGTCTTGGCAATAGGTAAACAAAGCAAATTTTAAAAGCATCAGGCTTAAACTGGTGGCCTGGCCATCTGCAGCTGAATTGGGTGCCTTATCTGCTCAACAGATTTCCTGCAGTAACTTCTTATTCCTTACTGTAGCCCCTGAGCTGAACAGGAACTGCTGCCAAAATGGAGGAACCTGTTTCTTGGGAACTTTCTGCACATGTCCAAACTATTTTATTGGTAGTTATTGTGAACGCAACAAACTTATCAGGTGAGCAAAATGTGGAGTTGAATTCTTTCCCAGAAATAGTAACAAGCTTACTTTCAAGACATGCAATTCCCCTTCCTAGGCTTCTTTTTTTAATTATTGCTGTTATTTCCTAACATTGCAGATTGTGTGGCACGGTGAGGCATGGGGAGTGGACCAAGGACAGCTGCCTGCTCTGCCGGTGTGTCCATGGGGTCTTTCACTGTTTTCCTCATGGTCTGAGAGATGGCTGCGGTAAAAGACACAGGATGCCCTGTATGATGGGAGTCCTTAGACCAGCACCCAGCTGTCCATTCTTGTTATTCATGCCTCTGACTATTGCTGAGTCAATTCACCTGACTGAAACAATGGCAAACTGTTTGAGGAGATCCCTTCCAGCTGCATCAAAGTGTTAAATGGGCTTAGGCATCTAGTGATACTTCCCCCCTGAACATGACCAGGTCCTCAATGACCCTGATCACCAATGTGATGGAAAGTCATAATTGCTACAAAAGTAGCACTTACCTCCCCCCCCACAGAAAGAGGGTGGATGTGGCTTGGGGCAGATTGGAGGGGGACAGATGGGGTTTAGGCTTGTTGGGTGAGGGTGGCAGAAAGCTTCTTGGGGAGAGGACAGGCTCTGCTAGCCAGCCAGCCTCAGTCCCATTAGAGACCAGCCTGTCACTAGTTACTTTAGGTTTTACCAGTTGCCAAATCTTTTCTACATTAGGAACAATGACATTTGACCCATCACAGTAGTGGAGAGACTCTTGAAAAACAAGTGTAGTCTCTTCTGTCCTACTATGATTCCTTTCGATCCAGATTTGAGGCACATGCAGGACATTGCTTATACAGTTTCAATTATTTATGGTGTTAGCTTCAGAAAGTAGTAGAGGTTTGGGGATTTGTTAGCAGGTTGTTTTGTTTTGTTTTTCTTCACATTGAATTCAATGTGAAGACTGAAAGGTTTGGATAAATAATATGTGGAGTTTGTAGGTTTGTCCAAAGTGTGAAACTTACCCTTTGTGGGAAAGTAAATGGAGAAGAACATTTCAATTTTCCTGCTTTCAGTGGTGAGTGATTCTAATTTATCAGACCTACCAGAGACTTAAGAGATCTGATGAGTATATGTGTGTGCATGCATACACATATACATGTGAAAAAAAAGATATATGCACACATGTAGAGATATGAATACACAGTTATATTTATATTTATCTATGTACATAGTGTATATATAGACACACAATATACTAAAATAAAAAACCACTGGCTTTCTATATCCAAACAAGGTGATGTTGATCAAATTTGATTCATGAGCAACTATGGTGAACTTCTTTCAGAGGCTCTTCAATTTAAACAAAAGTCTTCTAAATGCATGAACTTATCTATGTTTGTGTGTGACAAAAAAAAAAAAAGAGGGCTCTTCTTTGTTAAACATTTACCATGTTAAGCTATTAATGCTAGAATTAAGCAAACAAAAAAGGACAACATTCTGATTAACAAAATCCAATTAACCTAGTAAAACCGTTAAGTAAATTAGCAAATTTGGTAATCTCTTTAGAATGAATTTTTCTACCCGTGTTCCCTTAAGGATTTTCTTTGCAAAGGAAGAAAAAGCCTGAGAGCTTTAGTACTCTGACATTTTTGTTTCACATTAAAACAAATTTCTGAGTCTCTAGAGGGAACATTACCTCCAGCTACTTACTCCATATGCACTTGCAAAGAAAAATATGGCAGTACTTAAAAAGCAACATTCTGGTGAATATCTGAGATTTACATATGAATACCCAGATATTTTCTCTCCTAAGCACCATAAAATCTCATCAGTCATTTCTTAAACGTTCTGAGTGCTGCTGTTTGCTGCTCTTTCAAAACTGTGAACACTGTCTTTAAGGACCCTTCATCACTGCCTGTTCAGCTGAAGTAGCTTCTGGGAAGGCTGAAAGGAAGTAGTTTAGAGCAATAAAGAACTTGAAACAACCCAGGCAGATCATTCTTGTTTCTGCTTAATTTGAAGCTATTTAAATGGAAGTGGTTTTGTTTGTTCAGGTCTCACAAAAGAAAATCCCCCTAACTGGATGCACGCTGGACCCAGGTCTGAAGGACTGAGCCTTCAGCATAAAGCCTACCTCCTTACTGCGCTAACCCTGTTCCCACTGCTTTGACAGCTTCTCTAAGGTGGAACAGAAAGGAACAAAACAGTGGTAGCCTGACTGACAAAACAGTTCGTATATGGAGCTTCAGGTAGCTGGCAGCTCCAGACCTGACCTATTATCTGCCTGTGGTGGGAGGATTGCAGGGCACCTCCATGTCCACCTTCCCCACAGCTGCACAAATGGAAGGGCTACGGCACTAGAGGGATGGCAAGTTTCCTGGAAAACGAAAGAAAGATGCAAAAAACCACACTTCTCTGCATCTTGAAATGGCCTTATTACATCCAACAATTGACATATTGTTTAGTATCGAAAGATCAATTCTTCAGTGGAAGAAAAAACTTCTTCACATAGTTGTTATCTGTTTTCATAAATTATTGTTAATTGTTAGCCTATTTCTATTTCTGTTACCTTACTGAAAAGGTAAACTTAAAATTGTTTTCATAGCATTATGTGTAAAATTGTTGTTTGCGGGGGTGGGGTTTTGTTGGTTTTGTGGTTTTTTTTGGTTTGGGGCTTTAGGGTTTTTTTCAAGAGAAAGTTTTCTCCTGAATTGTGGTTTTAAAAGTTTGCATCTTAAATATTTATTGGGGTTTTAGGTGTGTATTTCACCTTTCTAGTTACTATTGTCATGTGTAAATAATTTTTTATTTCAAAACTAATTCAAACATTTAGCATGTTCCATTTCTTACAAATGATAAGCCTATGGTACTAACGCTTGTCAGAATTTTGAAACTGCATTTGCAATATGTAAACTATGTAGATAACACCTTGTTTAACCAGCTAATAGAGAGTAGAGAAATTTTGGGATATCAAATCTTCCTTTCAAAACCAAAAATGGTGTTATTGATTTTTCTTTCCTTTAAAATTTTTATCTTGGGGTGCCTACTCAGTTATACTTTTCTATTTTAGCAGAGCTGGAAAATTTACTTGAGAAGTATTAACACCTTAAAATAAAGATGTCTTTATTTTCAGTGCACACTCAGAGCCTTTTTGGTTCTGATAAGTAACTAACTGATCAAATTGTTTACTTTCTACTTTAAAGAGTTTCATTTGAAACTAAGAATGGGGCAGGAAGAATCACAAAATTCAATCTCATTTCCACTTTTCATATGGTTTTTTTCCTCTAGGGAAAAGTCTGGGGCTATTGCAGAGCAAATTTATTATACCTATACCCATTACAACAGAGCTAGCACATCATTGAAGCCAAATACTAAAATATATGTTTAATGATGGTTTATTGTCATTTGTTTATTAAGCCTGATGTCTTTAAAACTAGCACCAATTGAATGAAAAACTGATCTTTCTATCCATCTTAGGAAGCTGCTTATGATACATAGATTGCTGCAGTAGGATTCATAATATTAATATTTATCTATACATAACACATAACATGCTTGGGTCCTGGTTGTTTCATTAATTCTCAACATATTCAGTGATTGATTTCTTTACTCCCAAGAGCAGGTTTGGTTTGGTTTGGTTTGGTTTTTCCAGAGGGGAATCAAAGGAATAATAAGAGGTCTTTGCCTATCCTAACTGTTGTGGCTTAACTCCAGCCAGCAACTAAGCACCACACAGCCACTTGATCACTCCTCTCCACAGTGGGATGGGGGAGAGAATCAGAAGAGTAAAAGTGAGAAAACTCATAGGTTGAGATAAAGACAGCTTAATAGGTAAAGCAAAAGCCACACACACAAACAAAGCAAAACAAGGGATTCATTCACTCCTTCCTATAGGCAGGCAGGTGTTCAGCCATCCCCAGGAAAGCAGGGCTCCATCACACATGACGGTTACTTGGGAAGGCAAATACCATCACTCCAAACGTTCCCCCCTTCCTTCTTCTTCCCCCAGATTTATATGCTGAGCATGATGTCATATGGTATGGGATATCCCTTTGGTCAGTTGGCGTCAACTGTCCTGGCTGTGTCCCCTCCCAACTTCTTGTGCACCCCCAGCCTACTCTCTGGTGGGGTGGGGTGAGAAGCAGAAAAGTCCTTGACTCTGTGTAAGCACTGCTCAGCAATAACTAAAACATCCCTGTATTATCAACACTGTTTTCAGCACAAATCCAAAACATAGCCTCATACTAGCTGCTATGAAGAAAATTAACTCTATCCCAGCCGAAACCAGGACACTAACACAGGAAGATCAAGGTAACCTTATATGGTACCATATCTCACAATGCACTTCTACACACAAAAGAGCTCCATGTTTGCCAGCCTGTATACAGCCAGTGAGGTAGGTGTATGAAAAACAACATATGTTCATACCCAGCTGGGATCTGTTGCACAAGCAATAGTTTCTCTTTCATAACTCTTTCCTATGCTGGGAATTTTAGTCACATAACCACTCTTGTACAGACCACCAGTAACTTAGCCACTCCCTACCGCAGGGAAAATGGATTCAGGTACAGCTCTCTCCAGTAAAACAGCAGACATTTTACTTCTAATGTGGACTATAGAAATCTTGCTTAAAAACATGTTAGCTGATGAAATGGAAGGAGGTCAAAAATGTCTTCACCAACATTTTCTTCAAAGATTGTCTAGTTGCCCATAGGTCCTAAAAGTTTTTGTCTTTTCCTCCATTAGGGCAACCTGATTAAAATACTTTAATTCTCTCAAGAAAAGACAAAGAAGTCATCAAGAGTTCAGAAATTGATTTTTTTTCCCACCCAGCCTAATCTGGGACAAATAAGTTCTATGTATATGTTGGACAAGTTCTGTTTTCAGCAAACTTTTTGAGAAGCAATGTATACAGCTGCACGCAATTAACTCTGCCAAGAATATCCGGCTCTGCACTTCCCATCCCCACCTACACAAACACCTAGCAATATCCCCAATCTGATTGACCTAATAACAGATTGGCATTGCTCCAGGCTAAAAAAAACTCCCCATAAGGTATCCCATAAAACCCTAGCTGGCCATCTGTTTCTTACCTTGTCGTAAGATAGCAAACACTGACAAGTTAAGATAATAGCAGAAACTTGTGTTAACCCTTTTTAACCCCCAATTTTTTTTTCTAGTAAGGTTTAAGCACTTAAGGGGATACATTTCATGTACGTTTTTTCTTAACCATGAACAAATAAATGAAAATGAGAAAGGAATTAGAATACTAATTCTCCACTCAGTGTTCATTAGATGTGAATGTGGTAAGAGCAGTTCAATGGAGTCCAGTTTAATTCTGATATCTCTCTGATCACAAAAGGAAAATGAGAGTTACCAGACAGAAAAAATGCCATTTAGTCACAGTTAAATTAGATTAAACACATTAGCCCACTGTACAATTTTCCCATCGTGGAAGTGGTCCCATTAGTTTTTATTAGGCAACAGAAGGGGATGGGACAGGAGTGCACAAGACTGGGACCTATCAGTCAAAAGACAGCAAATATTTGTACTTCTGCTTTTCTGGTGAAATCTATTCATTTCGACTGGTACTCATAACAATTCAATTACCCAGGTGACTTTTCTTATTCTTTCAAAAACAGCTTTTTTCTATTCATAACCTTACTTTAAGTATTAATTATATTGAAATACAGAGGAGTTTTCAATTTCTCTTAGTCTTAATTTTCTTCTCTCTGCACGTCTTTATGGAAATGTGAGAAAAGGCAAATTTCACTGCAACAGTCATAATCAAAGGCTTGTCTCCTCAGCTGGAAACAACTGGCCCTATCCTCCTTCTCTCACAGGGAAGCACTGACCCCATTTTGCCTGTGCAGCTTGTCATGCTCCTGCACAGGCCTAGACAAATGACAGGCTCAGGTATGGATTTAGACCACAAATACATCTGTGTGTGCCTTGCCAATGATCCAGACATGTGCTGGCTCCTGCATTCTCTAGAGAAGCTGTTGCAGCATGTTACCGTAATTTTTGGCCACAAAGGTATCCCAAAGCACCTGGTTTGCTCAACAAGCCTGGAACAGACACACTGCTAAATTGATCTTGGTAAAATTACAGCCTTCGAGACACATTAAATCACCCTGCTCAGAGTTTTGTCTGCTGAGACAGCATCAGAGACACAGTCTCTGGCTAGGAAGGCAGTGTTGGCAGCTGTACACAAGGTCTGTGTACGTAGAGTTTCCCTCTCCTGAAGGGACATAGGAATGGCTGCCAGGAAGCTCAAGGAAGCTACAAACAACCTGAATAGGGACTAAGATTTTTGGCTGATTCAGGCCCTTCTCACAATGTTATAAAAATGTGGATTTGTATGAGAACATACATTGGAGATGTCACCAAAAAAGTTATCAAAATAATGTCTCTCTTACCTGATGTACCACAAAACAGCAGAAATTTCAACAAAAAAATATTGTCACCACAAGATAAAATCTGTGACACTTTCTTCTGCAAAAAGGGGTTGTGAACTAACAGGTCTTTGGTTTCTTGATGTCCTTTATGAACTTAATATTAAAAGCAACCTGTGAAAGTCATTTGAGAAGCCACACTTAGAAGTGAGGTCTCCTATCAAGTTTTTGTTGTGCACCAGTTAACAGCTGCCAAGTGTTGCAGCCCATCACGTTTCAAACCCCCATCTTCTGCAAAGTCCAACTAGGAACAGGACAGCTAATTCCTATGCCAGGACATACTAACTCTTTGTGTTTCCCTTTGTGTAGCTACATGTCTGATTTCAGGCTGTACTTGGACATTGTTGCAGTGAAGGTCAAACAGGATACTGATTTTTGTGATCAGTCTAAAATCACAACCCAGCCCCACAAAATTTTCATGTTCAAAACTCCATGTCCTTCAGCAGGACTTTTGCAAAACATACAGTTGCAGGTTCAGACCCCGGTAAATGGTACTGTTGTTATTATTTATACCATATCTGCAGTGTTGGACACTGTGATAGCCAGAATGAACAGATGGTCAGGAAATTATTCAATGGCATATGGTTGACCTTGCCATCTCATAGAAGGTTTTGAAACATTGCTTATATTTCTTTTTTATATAATTACAGAAAACTATTTCATGTTTGCTCACACTTGCTGAGAATAAGGAGGGCAATAAATCTGGATTACAGAGGAATCTGAGTACAGCTCACAGCAACAGTGTGGTTTAAACGGAATGTCTTATCATTTGACTTGAAATGACATTGTAACATTTCGGAGGCTTGAGTGAGCGATTATAGAAGTAATATTTCTGTAGCACTACAGAAACACAAGTTCTTTCAGAAAACAAAAACAAAACAGAAAAATGTTCCTGAAAATCTTACTCTGAAAGTATTGCATATATTTTCAAACACCTCATAAAATCTGCTATTTCTTATGCCCAAATTGAGTCCTGAGGATCATTTTATGTAAAACAGCAAGTTTGACCAGACAGGAGAACAAATTCAGCTTTAAACATGGACATCAACAGTGAACAAAAATTACAAAACGTAGTATAAAAACCTGTTCAGAGATATTATATTAACCTATGTCACTGGTATGCAGTTTTTTGACACCCATCTTGTGTCTTCATGGACATATGACAATGGATTACTTCTCAATCACAGAAATGCCACTATTTTTATACCAATTATCTTTGATGGTCTTTATTATTAGCCATTCATCATTTTTTCTGCTCTCCTGTCAAGCTTTGGTGACTCAGTTAAACAGATACAGTGTTGTGGGACTCATCCCTAGTCATGCAAGAATAATTAACAAATTGAAACTAATAACAGTAATATTTCATATATAATGGGTTAAAATTTATTCACATAAACTGTGTGGATCTCTTCTTAAAAAACTAGCACCACAGTTGGCCACTTTTTCATAGTCTTATTACTTCTGTCTGAAAATTAGCACATCCTGAGATGGCGATGAGTGAATATGAAATGTGAAGGTTGGCAACTGTAGTGAGATCACAAATCTTTTTCCCCGCCTGTAAATTGTCACCAGAAATCTACTGTCATACACCACAATGCCGCAAGACATGTATTGGCATTTCTCTGGTCAAGAAATTATATAACCTCATATTGGTTTTCAGCACCTGCACTGTTTACAAGCATTTGAGTCCTTGTCATCTCAGTCCCTGAGGACTGCGATGCAGTCTTATGACCTGTTAACCATGAGGATTCATTTCTGTTGTCATGTTTTACTATAATTAAAACTGCCTGTTCAGTCATTTATAGTAAGCCCGAAAACCCAGCTCGAAACTGAGGAGCAGGGAACATAGACTTTCCAAGCCATGCATGGGCTACTCAGGGTATATAAATAAAACACTCACTTCACTTTTTCCACTTTCATAGTTTTGTTTTCCTCCATCTCCTTGTTCCCATTCTCTTTTATCTCCACCGCTCAGATACCTTCCAGCATGTACAGCTTTCTACCCTTGAAATCCCAGAAACTCGTCTTCCGAAGAAAAGGAGGATGAGTATCTCTTGCTTATGGTGGGACGTAATACTGGATTTGGACTGGTCCAGGAAATCCACAAGAGATAGTTTCCCATTTTTTATAACATTCAGACCAAATTCATTGACATGTTCAGATAGTACCATGCCACTGAATCTGGCCTGAACGAGGAAGTTCAATCATAATAAAATAATATGTTATATTGGGTGCAGCTAGTCCTACAGATTTAGGGCTGGGTCTTTAAGAAGCCCTTTCTTGCTTAGGAGAGGTCTGGTGGACGTATATTTACAAATAAAATCAAGAAAAAAACAAAAAAAAAATGTAGACAAGATGAAGTGTAGACTTGTGAACATCAGACAGATAAATAAACTGTCACAAAACAAATGCAAAACATGCAGACTTTGTCTGGAATTAAGTCGGATTCCATCAGGAATTTTTAACAGATTGAGTGAATGCCTTCCACTGGGTTATTTGAACACCATCTGGAAATAAGGGATAGCAAGAAAAAGGACAGGGTACAAATGTGAGAACACGCTAAAGAAATATACAGAGCAAGCCAGTAACTTCTTATGGTATGTCTGCAGAAGATATAGAGCAGTCATAATATGTCAGTTCTTTTATGCCCTGACTTCCCACAGTAGAGCAGAAATAAGGTTGCTTTCATAACACACACAGGCATTCTCTAAAATACACATTAAAGGCTGTGAAGGCACTCAGATATTATGCGGAAAGATTTTTTTTCCTGTCTCTTTAAAATAGGTTATCAAAGTCTCATTATGGCAATTCATAAAACAGTAGGCTAAATAAGATTAAAAGAGAGAAGAAAAAAACAGAGGGAAAAGTTGTTACTAACTGCTGACACAGCCACATTAGCTTTATTTACAGGGCTACTGAGCTTCTATGGCAAAGGCGGAATATGAGAGATTTCTGACACTTCCTGATTTTTCCTGCATTAGAAACATCACAACAACAGATTTTATCCCACCATTTGTTCATGCCCACGAGTGGCGCAAAGAAAGCACATTAATATGAAAAAGGAGATGTGGAGGAAGTGAATAACTCAGCAAAAGTTTCTGTCTCAATCTCCAGTGTAAGTACCGGATAGGGCAGGTTCACTGCAGTTACTTAATAAATGGATTCCTGGATCAGCTATAGAGTTTCTTTGAACCAATCACTTTACTCCTCAAAGTCTATTTCTTTCCATCTTTAAAATGAAAACATTAACACTTATATTCCAAATAAAATGCAATGTCTGTAAGTAAAAAGCTAGGAGCATTCCTCATGCTTCCACTACTGATAGCTGTGTCACCCTTGCTTTCTCCAAATTTCTGAAAAAAAATCAGATCTCCTCTGATATCGCCTCCACAGTGTTAGTTTATCACTTCTTTTTTAGGTTTATTGCTTGACATGTGAATGTAAAGGTCAAGTTTTGATCTGATGTACAGTACTGGCTTTCCAGGTCAGCTGATTATATGTGCTCAACATTTTACTTTCAACACTGACAAATTAACAGGAGGATTTTGGTGAATTTGTTCACATACAGCTTGCAAATTATTAAGCAGTGTAGTAATCGGGGTCCTAACAAGGGAATAAAATGACAAGCATTACATCAATGCCAAGTTTTCTCAGCTAAAACTCATAATTATTATTTTTCAATAAAAAAATATATGCACCATACATACCAGCTCATAAATAAGCACAAGTCTGGTGCTTTTCCAACGGGAGCAGAAGGTAATTTTACTTCTTTTTTCTGCTCAAGAAGTCCATATTTATAGGCTTCAGAAACTGACATCCAAGTTCTTACAGGAAACATTTCAAGACATCGCTTGACTGGGAAAAACACAACAGCTGAGAAATTGCGTGATGCTCTATAGGATTTTACTGCTGAAGAAACAAAAGACAAAAAATGAGTCTCTTTTGCTGTCAAAAGAAACTCTGCCTAATTTTTTTTTCATTGCAAGTAAAGAAATTATGTCTTTCCTACATAATGCTTGAAGCTAACTTTCATTTGTGTCTGCTTAGATATGAGAGGAGATTTCTCTCTGTCTTGTGCTGGGGTAACTCTTCAGTGACTTAGTGCAGTTATCTTTGATTTTTGTTGGTTTCACCAAGATTAAAATTTGACCCCTTTTCTTGTATTTGTTTATCTAAGACATGAAAAAGACATGTTTTTCAAACAATTAAAAACTGAGAGACCAAACTAATAGTAAAAAGCTTGTAAATTAAAATGTCAAGCAAGCTAACGCAACATTTGATAAATGACTACATTGTTTCTGAGGATTACGTTTTAATGTCATTCTAATAGCTTGATTATAAAGGACAATTACTGCATTTAAAGTAGGCTGGGCAGAACATAACTAGATTCAGGTCTAATTTTAAACTAAACTGGATGTAACATCTCAACAGAAATATATTTCTTAACCAGATAAAATTGCACTAAATTATTAGAATACTGGGGGGGAGTGTGTGTGTGTGTCCTCCCCCCCCCCCCCCCCAATATCTATTCATTTAATTTCCTTTGATATTTTTTCTTTTTTTTTATCTCTGCTTTCCAATATATTTGGAACCTTTCCTTTCTAGGACAGCTTACAAATTGCTTGACCACCTCTAAGGAAATTGGTTTGAAAAACTGACATTCATTGCCACCTGAGGAGCTCCTATGCTGTGAAAGAGGAGACCCTAAAGTCCACATCCCTGCCCACAACCTTCCACTCATAGCATACTCCAAAGATGTAGAAAAGGATTAAAAGTGAGATGAAGGCAGAAAAGACCAAAATTTAGAATGTCTTGTTTGTGGGAAACATCTTTTCTAAAACATCTCTCCTAAAAAACATTTCTTCTCTTTTGCTGCAATTTTTTTCCTGCAACGGAAGTTTAAGGAACCAGATTCTTTAAAATGGCCATAGGATATCCAAAACAAAACACTGTTTTTAGGAGCCAGGAGCAAAAGAATAAGACTGTCAAAGTTGAAGTCATTTTCACTCACCAGCTGGCAGACTGAAGGAAGCTCATTGGGCTGACAGTCCAGGGCCCAGGACCCTGGAGTTCCCAAAATCTAAGGCCAGCATTAATTTTTATTTCTATAGTTGCAAAATATTTTTATTTCTCAAAAAATCCTTACTTTTCTAAATCATTTTATCTTATAAAGGCATAACTTCTCAGTAGCAATCTGTGCCTTGAAAGAGAATCAGTGGATGGTAACACGTAAATATGTTGTTAGACATCATCTATACCTTTTGGAAAGCATGTCCAACTGTGATATAACTGATTTAATCTTTATTCTTAGCATTTAGGCTATCACTTAATTTAAATTAAAGATGCTTTGGCAACAGGGTGCTCAATGCCTCAGCCATATTTGCACAAAACCCAGTGTAGCAAATGCTCTTAGCCATAGCCTTTTCCCCACCTAGAAACATCCATCACCATGATGGACATTTGTTCTTTTTAAATATTTGTGAACGGTTTTATTTCCACCACCTTCAGGCGATGTTTTGCTCATCCAAAAATACTTGTTACTTTTACCATTTCCTCCTAGATTCCTGGAGTTAAGTATTGTTCTAAAGTAAATTATAACTGGGACAAAACCCAAACAACATTTGAATAGAGAAACATTGCATGTAGCTCATCAGTGTGACAAGAGAGAGCAAATAAGAGCATTAGGAAAACAAAAACTTATGTTCTCCTTCATGTCTGAGATTATACAGGCTGGTACAAGTGGTTTTTAGCTGCAGTGAGCTGGCCCTGTGGCAGTTGTCAGCATTCCTCTCTTCAGCCTGCTGGCTGAGCTTCTCATGAGATCTTGCCCCAAACTATTTCCATCAAAACATTTGTGTGAGCAGGGACCTGCTCTTCAGACTCTTGAAACCTCTGGGCTGCATTGGATGAAGAGCTCACGGACTCCATTCAGCATGGCATCCGGCAGAGCAGGAGAGGAGGCAGCTGTGGGGGAAGTGATGAGTAGCCGAGGCAGGATGATGGTGGCCATCACCTCAGCCTGTGCAGCTGCATCCAGGGTGTGGAAGTGTTGAACATGCATAATGGGGTGTCAGTAACACATCTGACATTCATAGATAATGTTAAATAAAATCAGAAAGGAGGAACACTACAGTTAAAATGAAGCCTAAGAGCTCTTGAATACGTTAGGAGGAAGCTCCAGAATGAAACATTTTAAGATTTTAAAGTGACCCAAAACAAAGGCATGGCACAAAAGTCAACAAATCATCTGCTAGCAGCACACTGTTTTTTAGCTTGAGACATATACTGCTTATTTAGAAAGCTTTTGATATGTTGTGATGTTTGCATGGCAGCTAAAAGTAAGAGTCCTGACTATGATATGCCTCCCTTTGACCTTGCCGTAGAGGAAGAAGGGATTCTTGTCACTTATAGCTGGCCAGAAAATGAGCTTTGTTGCCACCAGAAATTTCAACATCACCAGTGTCTGTGTTTAAAGTATTTAGGACCCAGGTACCCAGACAATGTCAGCTAAGATGGGTCTCATTTTCAAGAAAAAGTATTAGCTGGGTCTCATAAAGAAATTACACAAATTCTGGGAACTGGCAGAGTAACTATAAAGCTGTGCAATATCATTATAGAAAGTAAAGGAGGTTTGCCTAGGAGGGCTGCTTTTTGTAAGTGGCAAATTTTCCCCAGACCCAGACATTTCAGAGTTTTCATTCGTTTGTGATTGGTCTTACTGTTGCCAGACTCATCATTTCAGGTCAGAGCTTTCCTTCATCAAATCTCATACTAAGCTTCAAGAACAACAAAAAATAATAAAAAAATGCATATTACACGTGCCCAATTGTGAAATGCTGAACATGGTAAAAAAACGAAACTGCTGACCCTTCCATTATTGAGTTTTGTGTCTCACAGAATGAATTTTGTCTCCCTAACTTTAGCCTATCTGTCACAAAAAAAAAAAAACAAAACGTAAAAGCAAGCAAATATATAAGGATGATAAGGATGTAGAACCATAAAAATCATAAATGGAAAAGACCTATGAGGTCATTTAATCCATTTCCCTGCCATTTTACTCTGACTCCTCAGTGCACTTAGCGGTGCTTTGCTCAGTCTAACTTAAAATGTCTGAGGCAATGGTTTTTGGTCCTAGGTTTCCCTTGCAAAAAGAAATATTAACTGTAAGTCAGAAGACTATATTATTTCATAATTTGTGTTCTTATATATTTCCATGTGAATTAGCTCAGTTTAGTATCAAAAAAAAAAAAAAAGGAAATAAAGGGCCTCAATAGCTTGGATACATAAACTTATTGCTACACGTAATAAGTTACTATACATCATCTGATTCATGTTAATTCTGTGGATCCACTTTCTTAGCCTGTAACAAA
This sequence comes from Theristicus caerulescens, assembly GCA_020745775.1. Lineage (NCBI taxonomy): Eukaryota > Metazoa > Chordata > Aves > Pelecaniformes > Threskiornithidae > Theristicus > Theristicus caerulescens. The sequence goes on along the minus strand of CM036583.1, from coordinate 47,258,956 downwards.
CAGTAATTCAAATATACTTAGGTTGCTTATACTTTAGCACTGGTGCTTGAAACCAAAGGGTGCTTTTGAAGTGAATTCCCCAACTGCCCTCACTTACCAGCCTTTGGTTCACTTCTGAGACCAAAAAAAAAAAACAAAACAAAACAAAAAGCCTTTCAAGTAAGGCTAAACCAAAAGATATGCTCCAAGAGCCCACCCAGTACACATCAACCAACTACTAAGAGAATTTCAGAAGAGTAGAGCTAGTGTGTAATAGAGATGTGAGCCTGAAACACACAAACTGTGGATTTCAGGGTCTCACCACCAATTGTTTTGCCCTAATGATGCTTTTTTATTATGCACTACTTGTTACTGTAGAGATTGACTTAGACTGCCCTTTGCACATTAAGTAACTTCAAGGCTCTTCACTTTTGCCCCAGCCTAAAATAACATGTAGAAAGAGTTACCAGGGATCATGGGTGATTTGTCTGTGTATTTAAGCCCTCAGTTATTTCTAGACAAGAGTCAAAGATTTAAAAGCAGGTAATTTAAGTACTATTAAAAATAAATAAAGTTTATTAACAGAAATATCGTTTCTTTTGATTACAACAGAATGTCAAGGACCATTAGGACTAAAGACTGATTATGCTAAATTCTGTGATGTAAAAGATGGTTTGCGTCCTGAACAGCTTGCTGCCCTGATGAAATGATAATATGATAAATCATTAAAGGAGCAATTCAAAGGAATGGCTCAGTAAAATAAGTAGTACAGAGTTGGGAACAGCTCACTCATTTATTAGAAAGTATTTAAAATTTAAATGTTCAGGTCCATAAAGGGATTTCCTGAAATGTTATCAGAACATGAAAAGCATGGATTGGCTTAAAATTCAACGGGGTACTAATAGAAACTCTTTTTTGTAGATGAACTAGTTAATTAAAAAAAACCAAGGAAACCACTGCACTACCTCCTTAGCAAGTTAAAGTTTAATTAGTAGATCTGAACATGTTAATATGAATAAAACATCAACCTGGGAAATAGTAGTTCTTATACAATTCCTTTCTCACTGTCAGCTGAAGTATAGGTTCATCTACACTGGCTATTTTCCCACATTTTACAGGTATAATAATCTGTCCAGTGCTTCTCTACTTTGGAGAGTTATTAAGTTATTAAGAGTGTATTTTGAACAAATTGGGTACGCTGATACAGCCTCTTAGGCAAGCATTTCTAAGCCACTTTTGCTTGCAGTAGCGAAGCCAGCTTTTCAGTTCCAGTAATACAATTGCACAGTGTAAAGCACTGACCAGCTATTGCAAAATCAGATAGCAAAATCAGATTCATTCAAAACATTTTGACAGGTTAATTTTGCACTGGTAGATTTTACGTTGGTCCCCCAATGTCTGTTCATGTCAAATTTCAATTGGACTTTTCACAAATATTTCTTTTTTGGTATTATATCTATTCCATTCCTCTCTGGACTCTGCAACCTCCCTCACATAGGGCCCCTATGTTGTTTTCCATTCTGGACATTGTCTGTATTTAGACTTTCGTTTCACATTGGTCAGTCCTTCAAGTCTTCCTTTAAGCTGCGGATCAATGTAGTATTACAGCATGTCCTAGTTCTCAAGATATCAGGCTTCTCCAATTGTTTTTCTTGTCCAATAATTTTACATTTTTTCAGTTACCTTGTGCAGGACCAGTGACATGATACAGCTGACTTTGTTGGAGAGACGTGCTTGCCAACCTGGAGCAATACAAGTGAAATAATGTCACATCATCCAGCATAATGTTCATCTACATGGGCTCAGAGATACCATTCACAGGGCCAACACGCTGCACTGTTTTCACCTTATCCCCTACTTTTGCACTCTCTCTGGCATGTTTCTCCCGGCAACTGTCCATGCTATGACTCCCTTTCTGGTGCACACAGAGAGCATCCAAATAGACCCTACCACTAGCAGCGTTGTCTCCTGACACAGAAAGGAAGATGGTAATAAGAACCCTTAAATCCTGTGGGCTGCTTATCTGTGTAGTTGCAGAGAAAACATTCATCACCCTGATTTTCAAGCTTAAGGCAGCGTGACCCTGCTGGCCAAAGCCACACAACTGAAGACACATCCACACAGCATAGGTGAAAGCTTGGAAGTAAAGAAAAGAAGGACATGGCAGTAAGACAAGATTCAGCAAGTGAACACTAGAGAGAAGTTGGTGGCTGCTTTTGCTGAGTAGCAAAGCAAAAAGAACAGTGCTGAGACAGTAAGAACACTTTCCCAGACCATAGAAAGACTGCAGTACCATCAACGTCTTATCAGCACCTCCCACATTGTCCTGTTTCATGCATATTGCATCCACAACATAGCCCCTTCATGAGGGAGATTACAGCATGTACTGCAGGCTCTGCAAGCTGGAAGTTTTGTGTGAGTAAAAACCAGAAACCAGTTGCTGTAGTGCAATTTAGTCTTCATTCCTTTTGATGTCTGCTTCCCCTCATGCTTGAAAATAATGTGCAATACACAAAAGACAAACATAGTCCTGATAAGGAAATGGAAGTCAAAAATCTGAGGCTGGGCACCCTCCTCTTCAGGTGGTCAAGTGCATACAACCAAGCATAACTGGGGAAAGAAAGGTGTTTTGCAGTCTGCTAGACTATACAGATGTCACCGCAGTTAAGCGTCCACTGAAATCTTCAATGGCCTGTAACAAATGAATTCTCTTCCTTTCAATGAAGGATAAGGTTTGGTTACCTAGTGCAAACAGGCATCTTATTGACAGCACTGACAGAGCTAGAGAAGCTTATCCGTGTAAAATTCACTATAAACCATTTGTGTAAATAGAAATAACTCAGAAATAACTTAAGGCAGAGAAAATTATAATTACTCAGGTACTCCCTGGATCATCCCAGCAATTATTGTCTTCCAGTCACAGTTTGACTGGTAACAGATTGACAAGAGTCACTGGTGTCAGACTACAGTAGGAAGGGTAACTGTTATCTCCATGCTCTGTGGCATCATGTGTTGCTCATCTGCATCAAATTAGCAATGGAGCTAATCTCTATGGATGCCACCTTTCCCAGCCTCAAGTTCTCCCCTCTCTGACAATTTTCTCACATTTGCAACACAATCCATGTGTTCTTGTCATGAATTCAGACACTGCAAAGAAATTTGCGTGGCTTTAGGAATCTTTGGGACCTGGTCTACATAAAGGTATCTACAAAACTGACCACGTGCTATATCTGAATCCACTAACCGCTAGGGAAGTGTTTTGTGTCCAGCTGTCCTCCACCTTCTTAATGTACTTGACAGTAATAAGGTATTTCTTCAGTCATCCAGATGAATCAAAACTGTTCTGAGCCACTTATATAAGTGCATCTCAAACACTGATGACAGCTATGGGAGATGAGCTCATGGTTTTTCAGCATAGGAGACGGTTTAGTGACTGTAGCTATTAGCAGCACAGACTCCACATCAACAAGGTAGAACGTAGTATTGCCAACATTTATTTTTGAGCATTTTTTACAAAATTGCACAAAGATTAGTGAGACCCCAACTGCAGGCAAGGCAGTCTTTTCTTCCATACTTCTTCCTGGTTTTAATGACGGTATTCCACCGTCTTTGATGTGCCTATATTGCTATCACCCATAGAGCTGCATCCATGGTAATGGTCAGGTAGAAGCAAAACCGGGGCTGCCCTATGACAGAGGAATGAGCCAGGAGCCAAGCGTGACCCCAGCACAGGCAGTGCCTTCGCCAAGAAGTCATCCTCCTGTGGGATCTCAGAATGGCAGGCCATCAGGTGCTGGTAACAGCATCCATCGGCAGCCCCAAGAATGGCGAGGGGATGAAACAGGTCTATGGCACATCCAGGAAACAGATCCAGAGATAAGCTACCTATGACACTGTCACTAAATACTTTTGCCAGATGCCTGCTATGCAATGTAGGTCTGAGGTATGTGCAAGAGAAGGGTGAGAGACAGGGCTGGAGATGGAAGTTTGTCTGACAGAGCTCAGGCAGGAACCAGATTCCTGTGCCTGAGCTGAAACGGGTGCTTGGGCAGGGGTGCGGATCCCAGGTGAGACTGGGTAGATCTGTGAAGGCCTGTTGACGTCCTCCAGGCCCTGACAGTAATGCAGTAAGGAAACACTCCAAAATACACTATTATAAACATTACAGTTCACACCCATAGTCTGCAATTGCTCACATAAAGCAAAAAAAGCTTCATATAGATGGTGACTTCTGCATCAACTAGCAAAAAAATACAAGGTGATGATAGGGTAACAAAGTGAGTTACTACAATACAACATCCAAAACACGATCAGTTATACCAAAGCTTATGTCAGTGCAAGACAACCTTACATGAGACCTATTAACAGCTCTAAATCATTACAAATGAGCAAAAGCAACTGTCAGAGCCATAGTGGGAGAGATACACTGTAGACTTGTCAACTTCTTAGGTGAAACTGTCAGGTTAGGCTATGAACCTCCAAAAGTATAGTGGTATCTATGTGCTTTTTAAAATTGAAATAACTTACTCAAAATATTGATTTGTCTGGCAAGTCTGCAGAGTAAATCCGTGCAACTTCTAAAGTCACAAAATATTCATGCAATTGACTCTGTACTACCAGAAGGCTGGAGTAGACTATATTGTTGATCTCTATGTAGTATCAGACTGAGTCTTGTATGCCAAGTCTCAGCCACTTTAATTAAAAAGAACAAAGAGCTCTGATTACTTCTCTGTGTGCCTTGTAGTGGCCTAGTGCTCTGTCTGGAGTTTCTTATGCTTTCTTGCCACTAGGCACCACTGAAATTACACAGCAGAACACCTAGTAGCCAAAATGTGAGGCAATCCATCCAATATGTGGGAAAGTGCAAAACCCCACTCTGAGTCATACAGGAGATTAAACAAGCATGCTGTTGACTCTGTCTCTCAAGCCCAGAGTACTGCATTATTTATATAAAGTGGAGCAGCTCCAAGAAGAGAATCTGTAAGAGTCTGACACCATCATCAACGACTTGGGCATTTGCCTAAGGCCCAGGATCAGCTATCAGACAGAGCAGTCTGTCCTAGAGCAGTGAATTACTGACCTCATGTTACATTTCATGGCTACCTTCCACTAACAGTAGTGGTGGTGAGTGTCTTATTGAATGATTAGTGGAAAAATTAATTTTGCTGTTCCTCTAAACTAACTATGGACTCAATAGGGACACTTAATGACACATTACAATCTCCCTCTCTCTCCCTTTCTCCCCATCTACTAGCCACATCCAGCAAGCAACAAATAATCTGTTTCTCTTTATGGTAAGAGATAAGGTGAACTTTATTGCTTTGCCTTTACTATCTTCTCCTCTTTCCTACAGAGGAACCAACTTTCCTCTCTAATGGTCTCACTGAGGTTTATCTATTTAAACTTAGAACAATTGTTCCTAACTGATATTTAGCCTTGAAGTTTGCTGCTTCTATTTCAGACCTTGTGCATTTTTCCCAGCTTATACTAGCTGATCTAAGAAAAGATATTACCTCTACATATGAATCTCATCCAAACTTCAGGCATCGACAGAGAACTGGAATACAACCTACTGTGTTATAGGTGGAGCCATATTCTGTCACATTTCAAATACAGATATTGGTCTGACTTTACACCATTTAAAGCTTTCAGACAAACTTCAGAGGATTTAATAATTAAAGACCTGAAGGCAAATGAAATAAATACAAAGTGAGTTTGCTAAAGGTCAACCATGGCACATTACTTCAGTGCTTCTCTTCAACCAAGACAAATGTGGGCAGATACATGTGGACCAGATAAACTGTGAACCTCAGTAAAATATTTAACATAGTGTCACAGGAAAAATATTAGATAAGCTGTAAAAAAAAAAAAAAGAATCTCATACAGCACATTTAAGTGGATAAGGAGTGGCTAAAATCACAAAAAAATCTTTTAGCGAAAGCTCCCTATCTGCAAGAAGGTTAAAAAAGAATTCCTCCAGAGCCGTCTTAGAAGCAGTCTTACTACTATTTTGAGTGGTGACATTTGGCACAGAATTAAGCAGTGACTTAAAGAAATTTTCCAGATGACACAAAGGTTGTCATCAGCACAGGGAACTGAATTTCAAAGACAAAAGAAACAGATGACCTGAAGGACTGAAATAGAGAAAGTGGCACAGAAGGCAGGTCATGAACCTAGGATCTAATTAAAATTTGTTATAAGCTGGAGCTTATCAGTTGGAAAAAACAAGAGGAGAACAAGGTGGACACATTAATCGATTAGAGAGTGTTTATGAGCATGCCACATCTCTGGAAAAGATAAATGTGATTCTAGATTCAGATGGTTATATCCAAACAAAATACAGAAGCATATAGGGTACTAGTACTCAGCTGGAATATGCCATACAGTTCTCATTGCCTGTGTTCAATGAGACTGCAGAGAAAGGCCATGAGACCTATCAAGGGAATGGGTATGAGAAGAGTCTAAAGTCCTCAACTGATTTGTCTTCAAAACAAGGAAGGACAGGCGAGGTGATTTCTGCTGTACATACCATAGAGCCAAGGGAAGGGTAACTTATCTCTTGAATAAATTCAGGCTGTAAATTAGAATAACACTTATAGTACTTTGCACAGAAAAGTTATGGAGCAACCTTTCACTAGAAATACCTGGAGTAAGAAATATAACTCATTTCAAGATGGAACTTGCCAAATATCAGAGGGGTTATGCAGTCAGGTTGCCAATAATAGCTGAGAGCAGGAGATCCCTCTCAGTCTTCTCTCCCTTTGTAAGTAGCACCTTACTTCCCTGTGGTTTTTTTGTTCACCTAGTGGTACCAGTAGAGGGAGGATGAATCTATCCAAGAAGTGGAAGTGCTAAATTCTGTAACAAATTATATACGCTATGATTCCAGCTCACAGCTGACTGAGTTCAAATTCCTGCGCTATTCAGCATATTAACAGCTTAGCTGGAATCCTGTCATGTAGCCTACCAGGTGCTCTTACAGACCAACACTTCAAAAGGGGTGAAAAAGAAATCTATTTATCTGTCAGTCACTCAGTAGCACAATCCTGAGACAAGCTGTGTTATTCAACATGTTCTTTTCAGATCTATCCATTTTCTTGGAGGGTACTGAATTCTTGCAAGTCATATGGAAGTTATGGTCCAGTGATCTGCACTTGTCAAAGAATAACTTTTTCTCCAGAGCCAAGTTATGACATCAGAGGCACCTGCCAAAAATTACAGCACAGATCAAATGTGGCATTCAGAGTTTGTGCCCTGTAACTGCCTGGTCATTCCACTTGGTGTGTTGCAGACTTCACAAAATGAGACTGTGGGTTTGGGTTTTTTCCCCCCTGCCATTAAACTAATTCATAATAGCAGATGTCATCACTCCCAAATAAAAATGAGTGACAGATGAAAAGTTTTCATCAGTTATTCCTGGCAGTTGGAGTCCTCTTGAAAAGGGGAACCCAGAGGTAAAACTGACACTATTCAGTAATCTCTCAAGAAATCCATACTTTGACAGAAGAGGAAGCTACTATACAATCAAAGTAAGCATTTATATTTTTGTATTTTGGCCAAAATAAGTTTTTCTTTCCTATCTTGATTATTAAATGTGCCTAGACATACATGCATTTATTTTACTTTTTGTTAAATCATTTGAATTTGAATAATGCTTTCTTCTTCGTCCCTCCATGACCCTGAATTCTGTATATTATGGTATACTTCATTGGAAGATAACCTGATCATGTCTGATTTATAAAATATCAGAGGTATCCTGCCTCTGTTTTGTTTTACTCTGATCTTGACTTCAATTATTAACCTGTTATTTGTTCCTATGTCTGGTTTTGGTATTACTTCTGTATTACACATCCTTCAGCTGAAAGGAAAACCACCATAAAATGAACACATAAGGGGCTATTAATCCTAATGATGCATTCTATAAGTGTAATTTAAAACTTTTTAGAACATAAAGCTTTTTTTTTTTAAAAAAAAAGCATCATAAACAGGCTTTGAACTCATATACTGTCCTGTAATATTCTATAATGCTAGAAAATGTTCTGTGCTTAGGCAAACAAACCTCAGGGAAGGGCAAAAGGAATAGGAGACTAATTAGTGCCCTGACAAAGATAAAATAGCTCATGGTCATGATATGACCCAAGGGACTGAGTCCAGTTGAATTCAAAGATTATCTTTCCATTGTTTACAATGGTTGTCAAAAAACTCTGAAGTGACTCTGGAAATTCTTTCAGAAACATGTTCAACCTTAAAATTGGCTGAATCCTCAAATTCATTGAAAGTCTTAAAATTAGCCCTATCTCCACCTTCTAGGAAGGAAAAATTTTTTAAGATATAAAAAAACAAGCATTCCTGTTATAGATTTTGTTCTTTCAGCAAACATTTTGGAAATAAAATTTAGAAATGTTCAAACGTTATTTTATCTTGCTGGTTAAAATATTTTCTAATAAGAAAAAAACCATAAGGTTGGATTCTTTTTATTAGCCAAACCAAATTATTTTTTTAATTATGCATCATTTAGATTAAAAATGACTTTTATATTTTTCTCAAAATATGTTCAGTTAACGGCTTTACTGAATGCATTAAAATACTCACTAAAAAGTAAAAGATTTTCAGAGAATCTCATTCTATGCACAAGCATTCTCTTTCTACATAAAATACTGAATTTTGAAGACAATATCTAGCTCAAGACATGTATTAAATAGAAAGACTGAAAAAGGGTAAAAAATGCCTCCTGAAGTTTCAGGCAAGATTTTCTTATTTTGCTTGTTTGTTTTAGATGAAGTTTACTAAAAATAGCACTTTTGTTCAAAGCATCAAGAGACATTTCTGGCTCCAAAAATTTCTCTGGCAAGAGTCCAAAGTAGAAATACAATTACAAAGTATGTAGAAGAGAAATCCCTTGCATTAGATATTTGTTCATACTCCTTTTTGTACCTCAGTGGAGCTTGTCTGAGATTACAATAATTCAAAATGTGCAGACCAGGAAAGGGCTAAGACCAGAGCATTTGGAAACATACTAATTTAACACCTTTCCAAAGCACATTCAGCCTGCAGATCAGATTAAAAGACAGAAGGTAGTACCACTGGCTGTTTCTATATTAATTTTGTGGCAGTGAATAAAAGTTGTGCATATGATGACTTCCAGCTATAAGCAAAATTTCTTCTCTCTTGCACTGGAGAGATCTGTTGAGGAAAAACTACTCATCATTCACACTTTGAACCTCCTTTAAACATGCTCTGGGACAGCAGCTCAAAGAGTTTAAACCAGTGGATTGTATATAGATGCTATCTGTGTTTCATGAGTGATTGGCTGTCTTACAGATTGCTACATGGCCATGTGATTTATTGTTTGATTATAAATGTAGGAGATTTTTCTTTTACAGTGTGTTAATTTTATTTAGTATTACTTCTTTTTGTGGACATTCTCTATAAATTAATAATTCATTAACACATAAATTAATTCCCATAAATGACAAATGCTGTAAAAAACTCTTTTGTACACAAATACACATAAATCTGACAGTTGAGTTTCAGAGCTACAAAATGCACAAGCCACTTTAGCCAAGATCTAGTTTTACCTTTATTTAAATGTTGTTTTATTAGCTTGGCTCCCAAAAAAAGCAGCTAACTATGCTTCGAACGGCTGGTAGGACTGCACAGCCCATAGAAAAATAGTCCTTTCTCAACCACCTTAGTTGAAGATTTAGTAAGGGACTCTGCCTTACACCAGTGTTATGCACATTTTAGCAGTCCTTCACAGGAAAGGTACTGCAGAAAGTTTCATAACATAACTTTTCAGTCCATAAATGATACTTACACTAATTCAAGTCTTCCAAATGAATCATTTTGAACCTATGAAATTGTTTTTGTTGCTTATTTTACTTTCATATCAGTGGAAAAACTTGTTAAAACAACCTGCCATTAGTAGCCAGAAAGATGCCTCCTTGACTTTAATTTCTCTGGAATGATACCTGGCTATCTGAAATGAAAAAAAAGATGATAAAGAACCACTTTTCCTTGTTTACTTTCCACCCAGGCAAAACTGGTGGAGTGACCTTAAGAAAGTGTGGTTTTTACTTACAGAGAAAATCTAACTGTCCTGCTAGTTTCTGAACCCTGAGGTATCTGAGTGAAGGAATCAAGAACAAGTTTGCCAGAATTAAGTCCATTTGTCAGTGTAACTCCAATTTATGTTATTGGGACTTCTAAAAAGAAAGCAGAAAATCACTCAACAACAAAAACAAAAGATGTTTTCTAGAGCAATAATAAAGAAAATTTTTGATACAAAGAAAACAAACCTAGAATATTACTCAGAAATCCAAACCAAGCTCCTGAGGAGAATCTCTCAATTAGAAAAAAAGAAGGTATTACACAGTATACATGAACTCTAATCTCTAGATATGGATGTTGCAATGCCAGGCTCAAAGAAAGGATGCTTTCACACATCAGAGCATGAGAGATGCTGGCTAATAATGTCAGACAGAACCATCTTCAAAAGTCTTACATCAAGAATCTGTCTTAGCAAGGACCATGCAATACCATGTGAAATATTCAGTCACTGACATTCCTAAGAACTATTATCAAGTCAAACGTTCTTGGTTTGCAAAAAGTCCCATAGACAACCAGACTCACACTTGCAGAAGTACCTCCATCTTTTGGGTACCTGTCTGACCACGGCTTGTTCCTCTGAGTGAAGCAGCCAAAATTTAAGTCAGTCAAAACCCTCATGCACCCCCCAAAAATCTAACCAATTTAGACCTCAAATAAAGACTGGAGGCCCTCTTTGTACCACTTGAAGAACACCTACTAGAATTTTAATAATCATAAAGACTTATTCTCTAATGAAAGGTTAATGTGTGTCTGCCATAAGGCAGACTCTTACATAAGGCAACGTATAATAGGGTTTGGAGGGCAAACCGACTCAGACAGTTTGTCAGCAGCTTGCACTTGGCTTCTGAGGCAGCAGGATAATGATCTAAAGAGTGTCAAGTGGGCAGCTGCTACTGATAGAAGAGCCTTTAAATAGTGCAAAGACCCAGGTGACCTGCTGGTCTAGGAATGATGAAATAATCATATTCCATCACTTACTGTAACAAGCTATTACCAGAGCATTTATTCTAACACTGCTTAAAGCCTACAGAATGAAGATACAGAGAGAGTATGTTCCAGTGTGTCCGTGACATGCATACCTTTTTGCAAGATGAAGCCTTAAATAATACTGTTATTTTAGGGCCTCAGAGTGAGGCAAAAGATCATTAAAAGATTACCCATATTCCCATTTAGACCATATCATTGATAAACAAAGCACGTTTAGCAAAAAGTGGTAGTAGAACTGCTGTACCCACACCAGTGTAACAACTCCTGCTGTATCCCACTGTGTTACATCTACAGCATCCCCAGTCCACAGCAAGGGAAACACAGAAAACTGCAGTTTGCCTGAGAGGAAAATGTCTGACTGCTTTGGTGATATTGCAGCTCTTGATGACTTTGCTGTGAAAACAACCAGTATCCTAACCACTCAAGCATGTCTGATACTCCATCACATAGGATATTATATTACATGGACTAATCAGTTCATACTTACTACTCCAGTTGGATTGGGCTGGTCTTTAAGCAACTGGACTTCTCTGTGGAAAAATACTGCACCTGGAAGTGGCAGAGATTTTTCTTTTTGTTAAGCAAGTTTTTCAGTCTAGTCAGACTTAGCACAGAGTTTGGCAAAATTATTTGTTATTATTGGTCTTTCTAAAAAAACAGGTTTGTGAAAATGATGCCAAATCTAAAATATTCAATCTAGGAAGATGCCAAGATCTTACTTATGTGCCCTTTTAAAACTTCAGGAGATTAAAATACGGTATTTGATAGGAAGACCTTACACAAGTCTGCCTTCATTCTGTTGTGTCTGACTGTCCTTTTCTTTTTCTCTGATCTTCTTGCAGTATTGCACAACTGAAAGGTTTCCTTTATATTGGCCTATATTAGCATACTCTTTGTAGTATTTGTCAAGGATAGCTCATAAAGTATGACATTGTCTATGAAGCAGATTCACAAGCACATATCAGGGTCTATGAGGCATTAATTCATCAGCATTACAGAGAGGACAGTTGGCAAAAGTATCTAGTGACAGCAGAATATAGATGAACACAAGGAAGCAAAGGGATTTCATAGGAACCCTCAAATTATGTGCTGATCTAGTCATAGAAAACTCAGGAGAATGAGTTTATTTTTTTTTTCTTTCTTGCATCCTCCCACTTGCTGGAAGGGCTTAGTGGAGGAGACTGATGCAGGAAATCCTCCTTCACAGTTGGGGTAGAAGTACAACGGCTTGTTGGTACCTTATTTAATATCATAGCAAAGCAATATTTGGCTAGCAACAAATACAGTATATGATGCAATTTTTCTGATTATTTCCTTTGGGAATAAACAACAGAACTTAACTTTTCAAAGTACCATTAAGATCTGATAACCAATGCATATTTGGTAATATCAGCAAGCGCCTCAGACATGCTGAGAATGTTAAAACCCTCCATGTTTGACTACTATGCATTTAGCAAGGAGAAACTCACCTCATTTCTGTCCTTTTTCTCACTTATTGGAACTCATTTCTATATTTTAACAAGCTCTACTTTTAACAGTATTTAAGACTGAATTTTGATAAATTAAAGAACGAGGCCATAACAAGCTCCCCAGGGCTTTGCACTCTGTGTGCTTCAACTTTAGATTCATAATTTCCCTGCGTATTTTGTGCCTGATATCATTTGGAGTAGTAAAAGGAATCATTTAAGAGTAATGTATTTCCCTTGGATAACAACCATCTATGATCTCTTTTAAAACTAAGAGGTAGAAAAAGGGAAAGCCCTTCACAACATCTCCTCTGAACTTCGTGACAACGGCACTATATTTGAAAGTATTTTTCCCAAGTTCTTCCAAAACTACTTAAAATCTCACACATACTGAGGTCTCCACTATATTTCAGTGAACTGTGCCATGTGTAGTCATTACTCAGTAACAAAAATACAGGTATACCACTTAACTATCACCCAAGGCCTGTTTCAATGCCTTATATTTTGCTTCAAGGCAGAGTAAGCACCAGTTACCTATTCTTCTCAGGTGACATACTTTATTTTAATAGCATTTCATGAGAAAGAAATTGCAAGGGGCTAAGCAACACAGTATCTGCCTCAGGTTAGGCTCCTGACTGCTCTGACCTCCAAATTGATTTTCAGACAATGAGCAAGCATAACAACTTTAGACGCCACAAGATGGGTGGTCATGATGCAGAAGAGCTGAAGAACTTCTGGGAAAAAGTTATTCAAGAGCAAACTAAGCAACGAGAAGGTGAAGAGTCTAGGTTAAGAAAAAGTGCCCTGAAAAAGTAAGTGGTATTTTTTCTTTTGCACAAGACAGCAAGGCATGTCATCACGTGCTTTAAAATAAGGTAACCCGTTATTGTACTGCTTTATTCATAGCACAGATTGTGTTCTGGATCTTTGGCACTTTTCCTCTCACAGCTGTTTGTCTCATATTTCCATGGCTCTTCTGCATGGAAACTCAGACACCCCTCACCCCTGAACCTCATGAGCATTCTTCAAAGGCCTTGGAGCATAGCCACATAAAAATAAAGCACTTTGGCACTATGTCTTGTGACAGCCAGAAAATATCAGGATTTTTACCTGGAACTGGTACAGGTACACAAATAAATAAAATAGTATTACATTAAAGGGACAGGCAAATCATCCATTTAATGTGTAGCATAAACAAATCCATAGCATCTTTGTCATGTTTAACAGCCCTTTGCATCATATAAGCCCAAAGAGAATCACAGAATCACAGAATCATAGAATAGTTTGGGTTGGAAGGGACTTTTAAAGGTCATCTAGTCCAACCCCCCTGCAACGAGCAGGGACATTTTCAACCAGATCAGGTTGCTCAGAGCCCCATCCAACCTGACCTTGAATGTTTCCAGGGATGGGGCATCTATCACCTCTCTGGGCAACTCGTTCCAGTGTTTCACCACCCTCATTCTAAAGAGCATCTTTATTATATCTAGTCTAAATCTACCCTCTCTTAGTTTAAAACCATTATCCCTTGTCCTGTTGCTACAGGCCCTGGTAAAAAGTTTGTCCCCATCTTTCTTATAAGCCCTCTTTAAGTATTGAAAGGCTGCAATAAAGTCTCCATGCAGCCTTCTCTTCTCCAGGCTGAACAACCCCAGCTTTTTCAGCCTTTCTTCATAGGAGAGGTGTTCCATCCCTCTAATTATTTTTGTGTCCCTCCTCTGGACCCGCTCCAACAGGTCCATGTCCTTCTTGTACTGAGGACTCCAGAGCTGGCTGCAGTACTCCAGGTGGGGCCTCACCAGAGCAGAGTAGAGGGGCAGAATCACCTCCCTCGACCTGCTGGCCATGCTTCTTTTGATGCAGCACAGGATATGGTCAGAAACGGTACAATAAGATTTTCCTGTCCCATGAAACACATTTCATAAGCATTCCTGCTATACAACAGATAAAAAATAAGGGTATTCAAATTTATTTAATTTTTTTTCCAAAACAGTATAAAACAACAGGCACCGCCTAGAAAGAGCTATGACGGTAGTATAGATACTCTGCACAAGGGTGGTAGATTGCCTCAAATACTTGCTCAGCCTGTTGCACTTTAGGAGTTTGAACCAAGGTCTCCCACACACAAGTGAGTCCCCTGGCTAATAACAGATGGAAGATAAATATCTGTGCCTCTTGTGTTTTTCTGGTGGGCTTTCCTCCTGAAGTTGACAAAGCTTTTCCTGCATAAACTTTCCTCACAACTGGGACATTCACATAAATTAATTTGCCTTCAGCAAACTGGAATGTGCTGGTAAAGGGCTGTTTCTTTAAAAAAAAATTCCAGATACTCTGATCCTAGTGCCCAAGGAGGAAGCTAGTATTGTCATTTTAAAGATGAGGAAATCAAGATCTGGACAGGCCTTGTGTCCCAACAGAGTCAGATGCAGACAGTCCTGCTCCCAGTGTCCTACTCAGTCAGTAATATTCCCAAACCCAAACCACCAAGTTCTTGGAGAAAAAACATGTATAATAAAACCCAGGAAAGTGTTCAGCTGCACTGGAAAACTTTGTCACTCTAGCTTCACAAAAAACTACCACAAGAAGGCATCACAAACTGATCGCAATTAGAGGTGTAGATAATATTTTTAACTTCACAAAGTTTAAAATGTTAAAAGCTTTTATAAGATCTTCTCTGAAGAGAAAAAAAATGCAGCAAAAGAACTTTGAATATGTCTTAACTTACATATTCAATATGTCTTAACTGATTGGTCACAACTGAAATAGACCCAAGCAAGTTCCTTCAAGGTCACTTGACCAAAGCCCAAATTCTTCACAAAGTGTTCTCTAATTTGAAAAAAAAGATACTTTCAGGAGGTAATAGACAGTCATTACAAAATCTACAGGTCTACCACCTCATGTAAGTGGCCCATGGGAGAATTAGATGGCTTTAAGCATACACAAGTGCTCCTTCTGTGACACCTAGGACACTAGTTGACAAGGAACACCAGTGCTTTCAATGGCAAATTTTTACTAACTAATTACACCAATTTGTTGAGGCTTAACTATATGCACAAGAGAATAGCGAAGCCAAGACAGGGTAGACCAAATGAGAAAAGTTTAAAACACAATCTGAAATCAAACTCAGAAGCCAAACGAACACAAGCACCCATGTGAAACAGCTACTGCTAAGTTACTCTCAGATTAAACCATTGGCTGCTGTTCTTTTTAACACACCAAATGTAATATAAAAACCCATATATTCCATGATGCATTTGGCATTACCATATGATATCTAATCCTATAACATTGCGGGGTCAGGTGTTTCATAACACCATTTCCTTTGGAAAATGACCCAGCCAACAATATCTTGCAGTCATCCCTAGTGATTTTCTCTTCTGTCTGTACTATACTTGTGTCTTGAAGCTATGTGGCTCCTCTTGCATGTGACATCAATTCCTTTCACTAAACACATACAAGGTCTGCCGAGATTTTGGGTACAAAATGGTTACTTTTTTTTCTGCAGAGTAAACACAAATGGACATATTTAACGTTCTGCTTGCTCTTCTCCACAGCATGTTACAGTAAACTTGAGGGGTCAGGTGTTGCAATTGTATTTTTTAATTTACACATTGAATGACCTTACTGGATAGACACTACTTCTGTGTGGCTTTGAGAATACCCCAGAGGAAAAAACAGAGCTCTTCACACTGACAGTATTTCAGCAGTTGTTTGACTCATTAGGAATCCAGCAATGTCAACCACTGATAGCATCAGCACTATCTCTTTCTCCTCTGCATTCCCAATCTAGCAAGCTAGAGAGATGTGTAGATGGTAAATAAATACGGGACAAGTGCTATAGTGATGAAAGAGGAAAGCTTCAACACTGTTGAAAAGCCCTGGATACATTTGAAGGATTTGGCTCAGTACTTGCTAAGCGCTTGTCCTCTCTTTTCAGACTCCGCCAGGAATGGACTCTGCAGCTGGAAGGCCGAGCAAGGCAGGTCCAGGCGCACACGAAAACACAGAAAGAACAGATGACGCTGCTGTCCATCGAGGCTCTTCCCTCACCAGATAAAACTGTTGCTTAAAGTTACTGTGGCCTGACTCTGACCTTCTGCATGCACCTATAAACCAGCAGTTACACTGCTGAAAAAGCAAAAGGTCAGAATCTGGCCCTTTTCCAGATTATTTAATAGAGCTACTAATAAAGTCCTACTGAAAGTCAGTGCAAGAATAAGGCCACAATACATAATCTTGAAAAAAACTCAAAGGGATAGATGAGAAGCAGACATCTTTAATTCTCCATGATATATTATTAATGGGATATAGCAGGACTGCCTTACGTAACTCCGCATTTCCACGTGACAACAACATATTTCTAGGAAAGAGGATTGCTTGTTTAATAAGAATAATACATTCAGAAGGCTGCATGCAAAATTGCACATTTCCTTTTACAGAGCTCACAGAGTCTGGCTTAATGCAGATATAAGCTGTTCTGCCTGTCTTGATGAGCCACAGTGAAGGGAGTTAAGGCTTGGTCTGATCAGCTGGACAGGAGGAGAAATATATTCTTTAATGGTGCCCTGGTTTCAGCTGGGATAGAGTTAATTTTCTTCTTAGTAGCTAGTAGAGTGCTGTGTCTTGGATTTAGGATGAGAATAATGTTGATAACACAGTGATGTTTTGGTTCTTGCTGAGTAGAGTTTACACTGGTCAAGGACTTTTCAGCTTCCTGTGCTCTGCCAGGTGCACAAGAAGCTGGGAGAGAGCACAGCCAGGACAGCTGACCCAGACTGGCCAAAGGGCTGTTCCGTACCATATGACATCATGCTCAGTATATAAGCTGGGGGAAGAAGAAGGAAGTGGGGGACATTCGGCATGATGGCGTTTGGCTTCCCAAGTAACCGTTACGCGTGATGGAGCCCTGCTTTCCTGGAGATGGCTGAACACCTGCCTGCCGATGGGAAGTAGCGAATGAATTCCTTGCTTTGCTTTGCTTGTGCGCGCGGCTTTTGCTTTCCCTATTAACCTGTCTTTATCTCAAACCACGAGTTTTCTCACTTTTACTCCTCCGATTCTCTCCCCCATCCCACCGTGGGGGGAGTGAGCGAGCGGCTGTGTGGTGCTTAGTTGCCGACTGGGGTTAAACCATGACAAATGGAATCAGGAAAAAAAAAAAGAATGAGCTTTTCTGATCAACGTATAAGAAAATGTACAGGTCTTAGTCATTAAATGAACAGAGGAAAAGATTTTGACTTTCATGGGGTAGGTAAAAAAAAGATTATTGAGGTTATTATGAACTAGTCTGAGAAATGTCAGAGCAAGTGAGTATGAAAGAGAGCTTGACAGAGAAGGCAGTGAATCATTTCATCATAACATCACAGGAATGCTTTGCAAGGTATCACTTCCCATACCTGGTGTGCACTAATCCAAGCACTTGCTGTATTTCATCTTCTTCTAGGTCAGGTGAAATACAGGGAGGAATAACTAAACACAGAGTAACAATAGTGTGTTCTGTTTACCTGTACCTTTGTGTATCTAAATACCATATCTTTTGGATGAAAACATTTATTTTTTATCTCTTCAATTAATTTCTTTGATATACAAGAGTCATAAGTCTAAACAACTATTTTTCTCTAACAATATTGAAACAGATGGAATTTTACCTTGAATTTTTATTTACACTGCAGAAGTAGATAGCAAAATATTTGATAAATTTCAAAACAAAACAAAAATTAAACCATTTTTCCCTCACAGAAATGCTTTTTTATCCTTTTAAAACATTTCATTAAAACACACAATTTTACAGAATGCTCCCATTTTTACATAGTGACATTCTCCCATAGAAAAAAACATGTTATCACAAAAACATTGTTATTCAATGAAGGATTAAAACAATTAAAAACTTATAAAATGTTCTTTGGTTATTGGAAACTGAAGGGAATATAGAATCAGTCTCTTTTTATATGACCCAACACAAAAAGCAATTGTTTCTTCTAGTGTTTTTTTTTTATTAGAAAAGCAATGCTGAAAAATAATAAAGTTGTAGCTGCTTTTGCCTTTGCAGACTGGTCTCTTTCTTCTGTGATCATTTATTTCCCACTATTCCCTAAAAAGTTAAATATCTTCCCTGGTGAAGAAGATCAAACAGGACCTGAACCTGCTGCCACTTACATAAAAAATATAGTAGTATTGGTAGCTAAAGGACATAGACAGGGACTACTGAAATGGAGAAATGTCAGATTCCCCACTTCTGAAAACCAGATAGACTAGATTTGCTAACTTAACTACGGTTTTATGGTGTTCTAATGCCACCCACATCAGTGCAGATTACCCCTACTCTATGCCAGTGTGACAAGAGAAGAAGATCCAAGAAAAGCTGGCCCAATAAGCATTTATTGTTCTTCTACACTTAATGTCAATGTTTTTAATTATTAGGAACACTTTTATGACAGTATATCTGACTGTTTACGAAGTGATATAAGACACAGGAAAAAGACCACATAAGTAGATGCAATCCACACACAGCAATTTTCATCACTTCCCAGAGAGTACCCCAAAACCACCTTAGGTCCCCGAGCAGCAGCTTTTCCATCAGGAGCTCTGAAGAGGTCGAGGAATGTGTGAAATCACTTCCACTACAAGCAGGTGGCATCATATTGACTGCACACTGGAGGAGTGTCGCAGGCATTGTTTATCTTCGCAAGTACATGGAACCCATTTCAGTCGGGAATGGGTTTCTGATACATCCACTGCAGTGCAGAGTGTGTATTTCACAAGTGTGAAGGACTAAAATCCTCCCACTCTTAGTCAAAACCAGCTCTCTGTGAGTTGTTCAAGTAAGTGCATATGCGTTAGTCACGCTTACCCATTCTAACACATATTTTACAGGACAACAATATCCTGGCACCTCCATGATATTGAACACCAGAGGCTTTCTGTTCCCAAATGTGGATGTTCATCCATTTTCACTGCTACTGCACATACAATCAGACTGAGAAGGGAATCAAATACTAGAAATAATAAAGTCTAGCAGCTGGATGTAGCCAGATATGTTGCTTGCAAATTGCAAAGATGAATGCAGGCAGTAAGGTGACAGATAGTGTTTTGTCCTTTTACTTCAGTTACTGAACTGGTGAAATTCAAGCCTGGATTTAGGCATTTCAGACATGCTTGAAAATGTCAAACCTGACTTTCATTTAAAAAAGCAAGCAAACAGAAGCCAGTTCAAGTTAAATTGTTATATTAACAAACATCTGTCTCATTGATAAACACAGCCCCCATTGATAAAACAGGATATCCAGTGAGCATAAGCTGTTGGGAGAGCAGGCCCCTTCAGCTGAACACAGCATTTTTTTCCTCCCTTGTCCCTCATTCCTCCCTCTTTCCAATGAAAAAAAAAAAGAAGATTCAAATGAAAATTTAGATTACAGTAGCTATATTAAGAAAGTTGAGCTAGCTATTTGAGAAGAAAAACTAATTACCCAGATATTTTTTCCTTAGAGTTTATTAATTTGCCTAATAGAAAAAGAACTGGAATTGAATATCAGTTAGTCTGCATAATCAGTACCACTCTGAGCCTGCACTAGCAAGACATTACCATGTCTTAAATCTGCATGTAAGCCAGTCCAGCACTTGCCTAAGCCAGTAACAAACAATTAAAATTGTACAGGATAGGGCAGAGACTAATGTTTTTGGTCATGGGACTTTAATCGTATGATATATGATGCAATAGGTGTGGATCATACCTATGAGGTAATGCATTTAAGCTGGCATACTGATGTCAGCTGCAGAACACCCACTTAGCATGCCCAAATTTATGTGCATGGCAGATAATGTGAGCACATACTACACTCATTCACATGGTTACTCTTTAAGTGCTGCGTCTGATCCAGGAACCAGTGACTAATGCTTGAGAAACAGCAAGGGTTGCTTTCTTAAACTGTCTCTGAGCTGTGGCCAGTTGTTGAAGTCCAGCTTACTCAAATCAAGGCAGTCAAAAGGGTGAATATAAACCACACTGAGCTGTAATCTGACTTCATTCGGACACCATCCAGAAGCACCCACACAATCAGTTACAGATAGGACATGTTTAAATAAGCAGCAACTCAACACCTGTCAGCTGCTACACTTGAATTAGCACTTAAATTCAGAGCAGGAGAGCCTTTTTCAAGTGAAACCCTTGATTGTCTGCACTTACCACACACTGGTTTGGATCACAGAGCAAATTTAAGGCGTGCAAACCAGATTTCTTTTAGAGGAAACTAAACCAGACCAGAAGCTGTGCTCCCAGTGCACACCAAAGGACCCCTAGCCTCTAAGGATCTGAGACAAGCACTAGCTCTTCAGACAGTTTTGAGGCACCTGGATAGTGGGGATATTTGGTCCAACTAACCAAATTAGATTGAGTCTCACATAAACCCCTGAACCATGCTTAGTCTAATGTAGGGACCTCAGCAGCAGCCACTTTGATCTACTGAGCTGCTGGTAATGTGTAGACTCACTTGGTAATGTAGATCAGTATAACCCAACCAAAACAATAGAGATGGGATCAAACCACATTAATACATTTGATGTAGATCTAAAGGTTGACCTTAGCAGATACAACAACTGAGCTCAGGAATGATAATTTAATTATACAGCCATACAAATACGCTAACATGCATAACTATGCACAGCTTGGTCAACTGACCTACTGGAGCTGCATGTGTTGGAACAGAGTTTACCCACACTACAATAAAACTTAGCCCAGATCTGGCTTCTGGAACCATAAAATAGCTACATGTCGTTCAGTTCTACAGTTAAATGATAGGACTATGAGGATAATTACCAATTTCCTAGCTCAAATGTTTCTCCTAATTACAAACTGGCTGTGTCCTGAGGGATGCTGTTCTCTACCTTGCCTGTTAAACAGCACTTGACTGGGGCTTCACTGCCACAGGGTGACTAAGGAATAGTAAATCACATAAAACTTGTACATAAAAAATACTTGTGGATTGAAAAGGGCATCTGTAGATAAATGAGGATGAAACAAAGTGTAGCTCTAGAAAATCTTATACTTCCTGAGGATGCTACCCTTCATGAATTAAACATTGCTATACTATTTATTTCTTACAGAGAAGGACAAGAGTCATCCATGTTGTTATGCATTTGAGACAAAATTGCACACAAAAATTCAGTAGTCAGGACTGACAATACAAAAATCTACTTCTTTCTCCTATTTCCCATCTATTTCAAGTGTGTTTATTTATCTGTGTGTTATTTAGTGGCCAGAGTTTTAAACATTTTTCAAGCTAAGGTGGACACAAAGCAGGGAAAATTCCAGCCCCCAAAATGACAGTCTGACAAAATAGCCTGAAAAAGGGTTATATTACCAGGGAAGCCAAACTGAACAATAGGTTGCTATGTGCTACCTCCATAATTAAGTGTACTTGTCTCAAATGTCATTCCTTAAATGAAATAATAATTTCCTACTAGTGACTGTTGAAATGTGAGAGACTACTGGCCTAATCTTCATCTGGTACTCAGTGCCAGTTTTCAGCCTCAATGGGTCTACTCACAAAGGTATGACTTCAGAGGTTCACAGTCAGAGTCACTGTTTTTTCCATAGCAAACAGCAACATCATCAGGGAACATTACAATTTCAAACAACTGCAGTAATAAAATAATAATCTGACAAAAATCAAGAGGTGGGGAAAGATGCAGTAGCATATCTGAAAAATAATGCTTAGTTTAGCTGTTTTGGACAATTCTTTAAAGAATAGCCCCTTTGTGTTTGGTTTCCACTATGATTGTACTGCATATCCAACTTGAACTTTGGTGCCATTTGAGCAGAACTGTAACTTCCCCATATATTTTGACTGTTCAATCATAGGGAACAGTTCAAAAAATAGACTTAATAGTGAAAAGTTCTTCATTCTATTAGATTTAGTATCTAACACAGAGGAATTGTATCTGCAAAATACTGATACAAAAACTCAGTTTGTATTGTCTATTTACAAATAAGCAGCAGAAAATTATGTATTCAGAGAGATTTTGCTATAGTTAATGAATGTTATTTTTCTCCCTTTAATGTGCTATTCTAGTTAACAATTATAGCACTATTTTTAGAGTTTGAGGTTGCAGTATAGGCTATGACTCTAATTAGGCAAGGAAAACACAACATTACTGGAGTGGCCAACAGTGTTATTTCAGACAAACCTTTTGAAAAAGTACCTGTGTTTGCCCTGATATCTTGACTTTAGTTTTTTCAGGGTGATGTTGATTCCACTGCAGCTTCTCTTACAGAAATTTATTCTGTAAGATTTGTATCAGTGCTTTTATACGTATTCTAATAAGTGAACAAACACATGCAATTGTTCATTTTTACATGTAAAAAGTTCCAAATAACAACGCTGTCTCATTAATTACTGGATTTTTTTTAAGAGGAGTTTTTGTTAGACCTCAGTTAATGATAAAGTGCTAACTAATGAACTGACACTTTGCAGCTTTTGGACAGTACACGAGTTTACTGATTTTGTTGATACTGCCTCAATCATTAAATATGTATTTATAATAACAGGACTAACAGTCACTGAAAATAAGCCCTACAAGCAGTAAGGGCAATCTAATCTAAAATATCAGAAACAGCAGTTATTATCCACCATCTCAAATGAACACTTAATAACCTGGAACTAAATCCCTTCAGGCTCCATTTATGATATGTACAGACTTCTGCTGCAGTGATGACAAATACTCCATTTTCCCAGAACTAATGACCCCTCTATAATATGTACTAGGAGGCTGACAATTGTGTGGAATGAGTCTGTCAACAAACTAACAGAGTGCAGCCATGTTTGAAAAGTTTTATGCCTAAACCACAGGCAAATTTTAGTATTTCTAACCTCTAATAACCCCTCTGGACCCATATCAAAATTATGTAGCATGTGTTTGGTCAAGAGAGTTTCTGCATATGCTTTGTTTATTTTCAGTTTGGTTACCTTTGGCCATTACAGATAATTAGGAGCAGTACACAAAAGTAATTAATATGTAACACTTCACTGTGTTCTGACAAAATACTAGTGTCTCATGGGATGTGTTATTGCTTTAATTGGTGGATGCACTAAAGGATATCCTCTTTATCTCAAAACCAAACCAGTGGTTTTTTTTTATTCCAAGGCACCTGTGAAGATCTTAAAGTAGGTACAGGTGTATCTTACAGCTTTACTGCAGGCATTTTGACAGCTCTCAGTTAATATATCACTACAAAGATTAAGGATGCAGAAAAGAAATATATCTTCAACTACATTAACTGCTATGTTTATAGTTTAACTTCAGCACTGCCATTACACGCCCTGGAATCACCAGGGAAAACAGCCAGCCCCAGTGACAAGGCTAGCATCTCTCCCAGCAAGCTAGTTTTGAAAAGTATAATATTGACTAGCCCAAATACTGCTAGATTTGAGCCATTGTTTTCAACAAAAGCCAGCAAATTTTAGCAGGTACACTGCCTAGTTCCACCAGTGCCATCTTCTCTTTCAGGTACCCTCTTACCTGGAATCTCTAGCATTCAATTGTAAAGGCTCCCATCTAAGTGTAAATTCTCCTGGCTGCCAGTCCTCAACGCACCTTAAGAAAGTCTGGTATTTCTATTGGCAAGTAGGCAACAAGAATCCACAGCTAGGCTGCAGGATTTTTGAACAGGGGAGCTTTATGTTGTCAAGAGACAAGAGCAAAATTTGAATTGGGAAAAATACTGCCTTCTAGCATGAATTCTAGTCAATGTGACAGGCTTCTTGAGCTTTGCTCTGATCTGGCATGTAATTACTATGTATCCCTGCTCTGCAAGCTGTACCTCCTAAGCTGCAGAGCAGTTGCTGCCTTGCACACATACATTTTCTAACAAGCAAATAGTTCTTGAAAGACTTGTCTCAGAAAATTAATTTCTAATCATTGAAAACAAAGAGAAATAAAAGCAGTCAATTATGCCTTCAGATGCTTCAAATTACTTCAGATTAACACATCAACTAAAAAGTAAAGCAAGCTAAACACATGTATGTGAATTTTACCTGCGAGAAACAGAGTTTTTCTAGCAGCATCATTTAATCAGTTATAACTGAAACAATGAAAGCCTTCCACACAGAGGACTGGAATTACAGTTAAAAGTAAGTGTTTCTATTCCAAATAAAAGTACTTGCAGACACACTATCCTAAATGTTTCAGCAATTCCACCCTCAAGTTAAGGAAAATGTCAGTTTATAAAGCCCCATCTCCAATCTGGATGCAACACAGACACAGTGCTCTGTGTCCTGGTTTCTTAATGTTTGGTGTTCTGCACAATTTCACCTGGCTGCTTGCCAGCCATAGGAGGAATACATCAGAGAGGAAAACCATGCTAGGGAATGTAAAACACTGATCCAACACATCCCCCTAGCAGCCTCAGGCACACAGGTTCTAGGAAGCTCTAAACATAAAATAAAGCTGCTTCCAGAGCAAAAGATTTTTTATCTTTTGTTTTGGTTTTCTGTTGTTTTTTGGGGGGTGGGGGTTTGTGGAGGAGGGGTGTCAGAGGAGCAAGGTCAAAAAGGGACATTCAAGTCCCCATGCTAGTACTGGCAAGCTGAGCTTCTGATCCCTCAGTCTGGAACTACGTTTTGCCTTTTCCTGCAGGATATGTTTTACACCTCTGTATCTGTGTCACTGAGGGGGGGCTCCACCATCTTCTCCAAGTGCCAAAGAGACACACAGATCTGTGCAAGAAGGCCATGCGAGAGGGATGGTCACCCAGCGCAGCTGCCTCCACAACTGCCATCCTGCTAGCAGGGCTAAGACCCAAAGCTACCATCCAATCTTCTTTTCACCCCCAACTATTTAAAGCTGCCTTTCAGTTATCAGCAGTAAGAGCAACAGCCCGCTAGGTAGCAATGTGGGAAGGTGCTCTGAGGACAGGAATCTAGATACACCCTGGCTTTCTCTTCCCTGTCACCCTGAAATTGCATGTGACAGGTGCTGCTTGAGAACTGCTGGCTGCTCTTATGTCAGTCCCAAATGCAACCAGCTGCGGCAGCGGGGCAGTCACAGGACAAACCCCAGTCAGTGCAAGTGAGGCAAAGTTCCTCTTTGGTGGTCCCATGCAGCTCTATGACAAGAGGAGGAATGTATAAGCAAGAGAGAAATGGAAGATGGAAATGAAAGTCAAGGCAACAGTGCCAGGGCACAGTACTAAGCAAACTAACAGATGCTCTGGAGCCAAACAGAAGACTCAGAAAAGAAAGCTTTTAAACTGGTTTTGTGTATTTCTCTAGGCAAGCAAAAGACTGTTTAAATGAAAATTTTGAATGTGCTCTTTGAAGTCTACTTTCTCAGGTGCCCTTTCTCCCTATGTTAACATTTCTCAGAATTTATGGTAGAGTTCTCATTAAAGTCATGCTAATTTTTAACCCGAACAGCACAGAAAAACACTTGATACTGCATTCAAACTTCATGGACTATCCTTCCTGAAATTCATAATACTTTTTTTAAAAAATCAAGAGATCAATCACTAAAAATGCTGAGTTCTTAGTTGTTCTGGAGTTTCAAGCTTGTGGGCCTTTTCCTACAACTCTGCAGGCTTCAAGCACCTTTTGCATCTTAAGTCCCCTATCAGACTTAAAACATGACTTGCACTCTGTCTTCAGTCTTTCGATTTCTAGAAGCTTTTACAAAAAGAGCCTGAAACATCTTGATATCTGAGATAGAATCTTAAGAGCTGTCAGTGCTGATAAGTTAAAATAGTCAAATTATTATATTGCAAACAAATGATGACAAAAGACTATTTCTTAAGGCTCTTTTCCAGCCTAAAAGATACGATGATTCTATCCTGCCCCAGAAGCAAATTGCTCTATAGGACTACTTTTATCTGAGAGGCTCACGCTAGTTTCATCCTCTTGAGCTTGCAAAGCCACACAAAACAATTGAGCCACGGTAACAATTCACTGCTACCAGAAAGGCCATGCCCCCCCCGCCCTGTCTGTGCATCCACTCTGCCTCTTCCACCCTGTGGCTGCAGGCCTCTGCACATCGCTAATTCAGTCCTTTGGTGTTGCAGAAACCTAGCCAGAGTTTTCCTGGGTAAGACTTTGCTGGGATAGCGAGACCTGGCTCGCCCAGGAGGGTCTGACAAGCCCCCTTGGGTAGGCACAATGAAACATCAAGTAAGTGAAACTGGGAGTGGAGCTGCAGTGGGGAAGAGGTATGCGGTGTGTCTTCACATTCAGATTGCCTTATGCCACACCTGACTGAGGTCATTAAATACGCTGCAGCCACACCAAACAATTTCATGGCACATGTAATAAATTCATGTGCAAAAAATCATTTGGATTCAACAGTCTTCAATATCTAGGGCTACATCCAGAAGGTTCATTTATGTCTTTGCTGCCTTTAGCCTTGAGAATTATGCAGGGTGTTTCCAGACATCCTGGAAGCTCCCCTGGGAGACCAAATCAATGTATTCTTGCTTCCAGCTTTATGGTGGTGTGAACATACAGCAGTCGGCCCCCTGCTTTTTTCATTCAATGATTCATGTCACCTGAGGATGAGCAGTCATCTTTTGGCTAACCTTTTCTGGCTATAGTCCTGGTGAAGCTTTGAGGGTTGACTGGGAAGCCCTTGCTTTCAGGGGATTCAAAACTCTGAGACTAGTTTTGACTACATCTAGCAGCAGAGGAAATCCAGCAAATTCATAATGAATCTCAATCGATTAAGTGTGCCTCCTTCATCAAATTATCAGGACTGGTGAGGAGTCCCGACTTTTAAAAATTCTCTCTTCATTGGCAGTTTCTCAGAGTGCAGTGTTAATGACCTTCAAGTCACACGACAAGACATAAATATCTTAGCTAGCAGAGCAAAGGTGCGACAGAAATGAGTAAAATAATAATTCACTGTCTACGGAGTTACTGAGAGTGCATGAAGAGAGAGACAAGAATGAACAGTCATTCTCAGTAGCTTTATGTTTCCTCTAGATAAAATTGAATTTCCTCTAGATAAAATTGAAAAGATATAGTTTGAGATCCAATTTACAAGGAATTGAGATTTCAATAAAATTTGCATCAAGGGAATAAGTAAAAGCAGAAAGTTATTCAGACAGAGCTAAAAGAGAAACTGGGCAGGAGGGTACTGACAACATTTAACATTGTCTCCAAAGAGAGGAAGCATCATTAAAAGAAGCAGCTCAGCAGTTCTCACAGGGGAAAAGAGTTTAACACAATATAGTTCAGTGGCCAAAACTCAGGGGGCTTTTGCCTTGTTAGTTAGGGACAGGCTAATAAGCTCAGGTAACTGAATTCATGCTTTAATTGGCATCTTTCCCCAGCTGCCAGATAATATATCAACATTATTTTACCTACTCCCTGAAGAAAGATTTTGTTATAAGACAGAACTCCAAGAGCATACATGGTATTGCTTTTTTGAGGAAGTCTAAAAAGATCCTAAAATTTCATGTCAAGTTGTATTTGTGAGAACTGCATATTTTTAAAAATCTGTCAAAAAACCCAATCCTTCTTCCTATAGCGCAGACACTCATATAGCTTAGCTCTTCAATACAACCAAATGCAAGATATGCTTTCTGTTAAAAATTAACTGTCTAGGCATAGACTGTCATAAAAAATACAAATACATTTGAATGAAGTAAAATGCTGAGCAATAATTAACAAAAATATTATTTGCATATTCAATATATTAAACATAATGTACAAAAGATCAATATTAAAAACAGCATATGTATATGTAAAAATATTTAGCAATTATGCATATAGATTTTCCCCACTTATGATTTCACAGATTTATTCATAGCCAAGCTAAAAGCTAAATTTAAATGTTTTTTGATGAGTTCAAAGCAAAAGGAGAGAGAGGAGAAGAGTCAAAATATCTGGATAGATCAAATCCTTTTATTTAAGAAATGAAAACTAAATAGTAAATTCATTTTTTCTTCTCTCCCAAACAGCTGCTGCACTGTGGCTTGAAAACTGATCTATTGGTGCAACACAAGGCAGAAGTTCCAATTTTTGGTGTTTTCTAGGGCTCCCACAGAGATGTTTTGGCAGATTTAGTACCGCAGCACCTAATTGTTGGTCCCAGTTGTCTGTCTCCCAGGTTCCCAGGCTCCCAGCCCATCTAAGCACGCAGGTACAATTTGGTGAACTAGCTTAAGCCAAGAGTGAAAGTTTTGCACTGAAACATGAGTCCTTGACCTGGGACAACTGAAGTACAGATGCAACTTCCATTCTGTCATCCTGCCTAGGAAATGCAGTAACCTGTAGCCGGTAAGGAGAAATGGGCAGGTGGTAACATCCAAAACTCCTGCAGCTAAATCTGCCATAGCTGATCTGTTGGGAGTCCTAAACCCACCGCTGAAGCTGTCACAGAGAGCTAGCCTATGTGAACCATTTTGGTCAGGACCAAGGAAAAGTCAGGGTTAGTCTATGCAGCCCAATCAACCACTTTTCAGATTTATTAAAACAAGTAAATTATCAAAGGAGCCAAATCTTAGCCCTTATAGGACAGCAAGAAGGATGAACAAATGATGTAAAGGAGAAGCTAAAATGTTGAACCCTTCACCAGGAACGCACAACAAGAAGTTCACTCTTCTCCTGACAAGTATGATCATATTGCTTTGATATCAGAAACCAGGCGACGAGCAAGAATGTAGCACGATAAATAGCTGGGCTTTTCAAACCTTTATGAGGCTGAGAGGTACTTATTTGTACATGGAAGTTATCTGCTTTATGCTGTCTTTTAATATGCTTGTTTTCTCCCCATATTAATCAAGGACAAGTAAACTGGAACAGAGGGAAGAGTGCCACAGCTTTTGAAATCCAATCTCTCTTACCTTATACTGCTAATTTGGGGATGAAGGAAATTATGTGGTTCAACTTACAATTAGGATTCCTCCATAATGATGCCTTTCCTCCATAGCTCTCATATAGGACACAAACCTTTTCCAGAAACCTAAAAATAAAGTATATTGCACAGTCCAGCTGTAGTGTTGTTTAACGTGGTGTGACAGATTGATCAACACAAATATAGACAACACAAAAAGACAGTGAGGTGCTCTGACCAAACCTGATTCGAAGGGCATGGCAAAGGAGCAATCTGAGCAGCTGTCAAAAGGGTAAACTTTCTACAATGCGGTTAATGTTCCAAACAGTTCCCTATTATGTGCTGATAAACAGCTCTCCACAATCAGGCTATGCATATTTATGTATTGGTTTTGCATATTGATGCTCACTCATCCCATCAAAATTAAAAAGAATACATTTAATATAGGGTAAAGCTCTCTATATTCCAAGTAAACCTGCAGTGAAGGCGAATCCTGTGCCCTTTACTGCAAAAATGAAACTAAATATACACAACGCCAAAATTTCTTAATTAATATTACCTCTGATTTTGGCTTGCCAGATTTCAGCAAGTTTAGCTGAAAAACACTTTTACCCTTCAGGGATTTTGGTTGCCACCTCCATTAACCATGCCAAACTATCTTTTAGGAAATGGAACTAGCAGTTTGTTAACACACTGTATGTTAACTCAGAAACATATTTTACCTTCAATTTGCTTCTTTTGGGGAGAGGGAAGGATGAACTGTTACTCAGAATGACAGGCTGAATGTCTAAAATAGCACCCATAAACTAAGAAATCACCCAGGCATTATTTTTCACTTTGCCAAAGTTTCACTGTGCAAGATTGATTATCCTGAGTAAAACTAAAGATCCATGGGAAACACATATAATACCAGCAGCACAACAAGGTCTCTGTCATAATGCTGCTGCTTGGCAGATCAAGCTCTTCTGGAATGAGATGCCCCAATCTTTTGAATTTTATGCCCTTCCTCTTCTTGGCGCACAGAGTGACCGCACTGAGTCACCAAATTTGCTTCATGTAAAGCAAAGCAGCACTTTTTTTTTTTTTTTTTTTTGCTAAACGAGATTTAAAGAGCATTCAGAACAAGTTATGTTTTTTCCCATAGCTTTGTTATTCTCTGTAGCACAGGTGATGGCTATAGATAGATAGATGGAGGATAAGTGCCACAAGGTAAAATCTCAGCCCTTACAACTTAATGGAGCTCTGCCATCACGTTCAGTGTTGCCAGAATTTCACCCCAGCTTCATTCATCAGCCAAAGAATGGCAGTGAGTTGGAGTCAGCTCAGCTTTAGGGGTAAGCACATCGACCTACTCAGAATATTTTACCGTTATTGTGAATTTAGGTAAAGCCAGCCTCATAGTTTCTTCTTGTGTCCTCCTGTAATCTGGTCTCTCTTTCAACTCTATTCTTTCCCTTTTTCGCTCACTGGCAGTAGCTCTTCTGAGGGTCAGAAAAATCTCTCCTTCATTGAATCAAACGCCAGAGCACCCCAGGCGGGAAAGCTGCCTCCACTCCAGGCACTCCAGACTTCCTGGGCAAGGACTGTAGTAGTCTTGGGAGATGACTGGAGAATACTAAATCAAATTACTGTAGCACATTTCACAACATTTTATAAACCAACAATTCCACAAATTTCTTTCTCCTCCTCCCTGCAATTTCCCCAGTTTACAGCCTTGAACATATCATTCATAAACACATAAGATCTTGGTGTGATGTCTAAAAGAAAAGAACTACAATCAATTTTTCATTATTTGCACAGACTCTTCTGCTTTTGCAAGAGTTCAGACTCAAACAGCATAACATTTACAGAAATTGTTGGAATGCCACCTATTGGAAATAGATGTACAAATGAAAAAGACTTTGGTTAACCTGCATAAAATAATCATTTATTACCCAAGTGTTGGTTTAACTATATCAAGTTAAAAGGTTTAAAACGCATACATTTCATGTTCTGTTCATAATTATGTTAAAATGTATATCAGCGTGTAACTTAAAAAAAAAAGAGCCTCTCTAAGGGGTAAAACACTGGAAAGTGGTAAAGATTTATAGCCCTGGAGTATAAAATAGCAAAAATCAGAGCAGATCCACTAGAATAACCACCTGCTTAAAAGCTGAGCATTACTAAGCACATTACTAAGTTCTACATCCACTGTTGGTGTAAATTTTATATCAGATCCTGGTTTGCACTCTGCAGAGACATATGTAATCTTTAGGCTCACACAGTTTAGCTGTATTTTAGACTCTGAATGTAAATGATTATTTTTCCCTATGGAAAGCAGTCACCTTGGGATAAACCAGCCCTGTCTTCCCCTGGAAAACTTATAATCAGTCTGGGGACAGTACAACCAGTTTTAATGAAATGATCTTCAGCTGCCATTTCTACTCAGAAGATACTTAGGCAATGCCACGAGTAACTTCTCTTCTTCTCTGTCTCCCATGAACAGATAAGTTTATGGGGTTTTCCTCACTCTGTACCCAGTTGTACCTTCAAGCCTTCTAGCCTCTGTTATGTGAAAGTGTGCTGATTTACACTTAAAATTGAATGAGACTGCAAAAAATTTAAGCAACTGAAAAATTTGACCCAGTGTTGAACCTTGAACTTGATCCTTGAGCTGTCTGCCCTCTCTCCTTTCTTACTGCCCAGCAAGCAGCAGGTTTGGAGTGCCACTGCCTGAAGAGCATCACTACTGAAATCCTGACACATCTGCTTCATCTCCTCATCTTTACTATTGCAGCTTCCTCCTCTGTGGCTTTACGAGCTCTCATACTAAGAGAAACAACTGTGTTGCCTAGCTCTTTTCTGCCCAAACATCTCAAGCTTGATCTCAGAATAAGACTATTCCTCTTCCAAGTCCTTCTGTTAATTAGCACTGGCCCCTGCCCAGCTCATGACAGCTTTTTTGACAGCTCTTTTCATGTTTGTGCTTAAGAGAGCTACACAAACACACAGAGTGGGAGCTTTTGTAGACAGCTCTAGGAAAAAAAAAAAACAACCAAACTGCAGTTAATTATACCTGATAGCATAGAGTAGAAAAAGAAACAGAAGACTGACATGGCACAGAAACAAAGTGAAGCAAAATATACTGAGTGTGGGATAATACACATATTGTATTTCATATATTCAGTCCTCAGAATTATTCCAGCATCCAGCCATTCCAATCCACTCAGTCATCCTCGGTTGTCTAAAATTCCCAACTCCAATTCTTTGGCTAAGTAGTATTTTAGAATATGTTTACAAAAATGACATATGGAATTGAATTAAAAAATACATGCTATTTTCTCTTATTTGCAGTAAAGACTAAAAACACCTTTTCCGTTAGTGTTGCTTATGAACTGATTTTGATAGTTAGTGACAGGATCCCTTTCTAAATTGGTTCCTAGTCTGTCACACCTTTATTTCCAGCAGGTGTCTGATATATATTTTCATTCTTCACAACCACTTCTTCTTTATCTTGGTAGCTTACATCATTCTATCAGAGCACTTTTTTTTTATTCCTTGGTTTTATCTCTTCCTCCAGATCCCACAGAGTATGCTCCAGGCTTCTCTGTGGTTTATAAAAGACCTTTTCTCCTATGGCTTTCTCTTGAAACTTCAATCATTCTCTGCTTCTTCTTGAGGCATGCTCTCACATATAATTTCCCTTCCTTAACAAGCATATTTTCTTCTTCTGGGGACATATTTACAACAAAAGTTCAGGGGAATCAGTAGTAGCATTTCTTTGGTGCAGCGGTTGTTGACTTATGTCTAAGAATAGTGACGTGTCTCCTATGCCGACTGTAGTATCTGCACTTACATTGTATACTAAGAAGGAAATGTGAGGAGAATACAAACACTTACAACAAAATTCTCAGTGAAGTAAACAGGTCTGCTTCAGGTTTCATGCCATATTTTCAACTTAAAATGACTATGCCATAAGCATTTTAGGTGAGAATTGGTAGGGGTAAGCACAGCAGTAATTCTCTGGTGTAGACAAAAGTCTTGGAAGACATATTTGTGACCAGATTTTTGTAAGTCCAGATCCTGGGCTCCTCCTAGCCTTCTTTTCCCTTCCAACTGAAACTTTTGGGCAACTCTAGTAGTAGTGGAAAATTAATCTGGGCCCATTCCCCCACTCAGTGTCTTTCAGACCTAGCTATGAGGTCACCTTTCTATTCTAAATATTCATGTACTGAGAGCTCAGTTTTAGTAGATTTCATAAAAATTTGGTGGGGGAAGGAAATGTAGTCTGCTGATTCTTTTTCTGTTGGACTGCATGAAATGTAAATTAGGTGAAGCTAATCTCTGTGCTGTTGTTTAGATATCAGGACTCACTCAAATGGGAAAAGAAAATTTAATATTTTAAATTTTACCCATAGCCTGGAAGAAATTACAATTTCAACATGATCTTCAATTGTAGATAGCTTATTCCAATCACCTCCTAAAATTTTCTCAAAAGCTTTTCTGAGCATATTTTGGAGTAGTACAGAAACAGGAGTTCAGCTGTACCTATCAGCCAAAGGCAGCAAAGGCAGATTTAGGAGTCCTGTTGGCCAGGCTATACAAGAACTCTGGACAGGTTACATGTCAACTGTGTATGGAAATTAAATTAATAGATGTATTTTTCCTAAGCAATTAACATAGCTGGATGAAAACAGAACAAATAAGTATGTAACTGTCTTTACTCTCGCTCTCTACAAAAAAAAAACAAAACAAAAAAAACCCCAAACCACAAAACAAATAAAAAAACCCAGGCTTCTTCAGTCATTTTAGGATACCACTGATCATTCAATTTAACATGAATAGGCATACTAAATGAATGAGGGGATTTATAATTTCCACACTATGGATTTCTCCCCTGTGATATAAATATCTGTAAAAAGCTCCCACAAGGTATGGCAAAAGATGCCTTTAACCTTTGCATACATAATTTCAGATCAGCTTAGCATCATTTTTCTCAGAATGAAACCATATGTCACCTAATGGCTCAGGGGAGATACTGGCATATGGAGCCTTTCATGCTTTAACTGCCAGTTTGAATCCAGCCCAGGTCCGTTACAACCAACATTGCTATATCTGAAGGCTGTTGGGTAATCTATGTGAAATGAGTTGGCCACCTCAGCCCAGATCCTACAGCAAAGTTGTCCACCAGAATGCGGCCACTGCAGATGGCTCAAACTCGCCCTTCTGTCAGCAGTATCAGCAAGTCAGACAAAGATTAAATGAGCGTTGTACATACATGAGTTTTCACGTTGTAGAAGTCACTCTCCCAAGACAGGGATAAAAGACGTTGACATGCAGGGCAATCATTGCGAGACAGTACCCTGGAGGGGTGCCCTGAGTACCCTCCTCAGCTAGTCACCGCTAGCTATTTTGCATTAGCATTACAACACCTCCTCCCAGCTCTTCTTCCCTACAGATTTAACCCATTAGACAGATCAACGTTTAATGCCTGCAGTAAAGGTCCACGCAGGATAGTAGTTCTTTGAGTAATGACAACTCTGTTGTCTAAAATGAAGATTCAAATCTGGGAAAAATCTTTTTAAAAAGAAGGAGAACACAGAATTAAACACGTCATGATGAAGGGAGCTTAAAACATGCAATCATTTTATGAAAGCTGAAGAAAATATATGATAACAAAGAGTTAACTTTCTTTGAAATAGTATCTAAGAGTAGAAAATAATTAAACAATAATATTAATACATGCATTGCAGTAGAGAACACTGAAGGCCTGAGAAAAAAAGAAATTTAAAGCCTCTTAGGAAAAAATTACTAGGGACCCTGTTCCTAATTTTTAACAGGAGGGATTTTTATCAGTATGAAAGTTCTCTCTTTGCAGTAGTGAAAACATTGTGTGTCTGTATTATCAGTCCTCAGTTAGGCTTCAAAAAGTATCATTCTGTTTTCATTTCCTACTGGAAAATTTATGAAGACAGCTAGTTTAATGCATAGCGTGACACTGATGTACAGCTGGGAAATGAAGCCAGGCAAATTAATTGATAATGCAGTTCTTTATGCACTCTGTGGGAGCTGTGTCACAAAGGAGGCTAACAGTAGGTGTTTACAAATAAAACAGAAATTGGGAGGTGATTTTAAAAACAGAACTATTCTTACTGATTAGATTCTATTCAGCATATTGCCAGGTAACCAAAGAACTTACATGAAAGCATTAGTGTGAGTGAGTCATTAGTTCATTGATGGAACAGCTCATGTATACCTATTTATGCAGTTTTTTTGTGTTACCAGGCTTGATATCTTGCAGTCTTTTCCCATTGTAGCTTTGTGAAATAAATATGCATATACCAGAAAGCAGCATATGCAGTTTACACATTTGCCTTTTTTTTGCTACTGTGAATTTTATTGTTATTTTAGAAAAGATATGTATTATGTCAAGTGCTGAAAAGGACACCATCAGATTCAATAAATACTCCCTTTTGTCACTATAGTAACTAGACTGTTCTCTATATCTCAGCTCTTCCTCTTGTGTCAGACCTGACTCAGTTCACTTACAAGGCTCCACACTCCCAGTCTCCGGGAGTATCTTTCTGCACCTATCCTATGTTGTTAAGCCTCATAAGCAGAGCTGTAGCAAAGTTGCCGAGAGGGGGTACCACCCCCAGCGTAACTGTGTGTGAAAAGATTTCAAATGAGGGTATATACGACCCTGTAATCCAATGACTGCTGTGACGCAAGTGATGAGCTGAGCAAGCAGTGCTGCAGAAGATGAAGAAATGACTGGTGAGAGCTGCGTGCTGTGCAGGGGCCTTGCATACCCAATTCCATGGCTGCAAGAAGTGGGAAAGTGAAGTGCTGTGGAGGGATGATATCCTAAAGCCACAGTACGTTGCCCTTTCTGAAAAACATTCAGAACTGTTCCACTGCTTATTTCTTGAGGTGCCCAGTGATACATCACTGGAAGTTATCTTGACTTCTCTCTTAAACACTACCCAAATATCTCAGCATTTATACCCAGCCACAGATCAGAGGTTGATCTGATATACCTCAGCCTTTGTTATAAACTCAAGCCATGTCTTCTCCTAAAGCATTTGATTTCAGAGAATTTATACAACTATAATATGTTCATGCAATATGTATTACATTTACTTTTTCCTTTTCAAATGTTAACTTTTGCTTTGTATTTCTATTAGGCATGGAGTTCAGATTTGCAAAGGTTTTTTGCAAATGGAGTACAGACTATGGTTTCTTCCACTTCTGTTTTCTTTATCCTGATAACAAGGTGTTCTCTGGGTTGCAGAAAATGTAGAGGGCAGTTTAAAGCGTATGTGTATGGATTAATCTAAGATTTACTAAAAGAAGATTAATAACAATATGTCCATGACTGATTTAGGGAATTTTAAAAATAGTACTTTTTAACCTCAAGTTGGGTTCAGCACAAAAAGAATACACATTTTTCCATAGGTACAGTAATGGTGATGAATTGTGAAAAACAAGACATTTGTCTCAGTAGGCTAGGTAGTCTACATGAACACTAGAAACAGTGCCCAGTTAAAAACATGATATGTATAATACCCTTAATGCAATTAAACTGTTGACAGTTTTGAAAAGTTAGAGAAAAATCACTGTTCTGAGATAATGGTTTAGTAGTATTCTGTTCAGAAACACCATTGGTCTGGCTGAGGAAGAGTTATGATGTAATTGATTTTCACGTGAAGGACTAGGATATTTCAGCCAGATAAGGTAAAATGGGATCAACACAGAGGCTGACACTTGGACTGGAGAGCTGATTGTACCTCTTTTTTATTTGACTCCCTTCTTCTGTACTTACAAATTAAAAATAAAAAAAAAAAAACCAAACCACAGTAGTTAGGTAAAGGGTAGATAAAATGCACATATCGCCATTAATTAAATAATTCACTGAACAGAAAAAGAACAGCCTGTCATCCCTTCCTCAGAGATGAGATGGTTAAGTATTCAAGCTGACTCCTCGGTAATGGCCAGGCTCAAGTATAATTTGGGCTTGGGATATCTTTACTCTGACAGGAAGCTTACTACACCATGACATGACATGCCTATCCCTTTTTCTAAACCTCTAGCAGGAGCACTGTATTTTTACTTCCCTTGGACCAGAAAAATTTAACCATTTAACTCGTGTTTTAGATTTTTCTCACAAGAGATCCACACACAGGCAGTAAAGAGTGGTGGAGGGGAGCCTGGGAAGATATCTTGAGTAAGAAGAGTCCGCAGATCAGACAGACAGATGAACCTCATGACAGACCTAACTGCCTGGCTGGGGACACCTAACTGCCTTGCTAGGAAGGTCCCTGTGGGACAGCAAGCTCAGTCTGAGCGAGCAGTGTGCCCTGGCAACAGTGAGGCCAACAGAGTCCTGGGCTGCATCAGCCAGAGGTAACCCAACAGCTTGAAGGTTGTGATGATTCCTCTTGGTGCTTGTCAGGCCACACCTGGAATAATTCATCCTGTTTTGCAGCTCAGGAAGGACACTGAAGAACTGGAGAGGGTCCCACAAAGAGCTCCCCACTTGATTAGAGGATTGACGAATCTGGTATACAAAGAAATGTTGAAGAAATGGGGTTTGTTCAGCCTAGAGGAGGGAGGGCTCATGGGAGACCTAATGACAGTCTTCTAAAAGCTAAAGGGCAGATGCAGAGGAGGTGAAGGTACTCTCTGCACAAGGATGCAGTGACAGAAGATGCAACAGACACAAGTTGTGTCAGGGGAAATGCCATCTGGATATAGGAAAAAAATACTTCACTGTGAGGACACAGTCCGGGGCAACCCGTTTGAGCAGGGAGGTTGGACCAGATGTCCTCCAGAGGTCCCTTCCCACCTTAACCGTTCTCTGATTCTGTGAGAACTAAACACTGAAGGGGTGGAATCTCCTTTGCTGGAGATACTGAAGACTCAGCTTGACAGGTCCCTGGATAACCTAATCCAGGGCCTCATTTTCAACAGAAAGTTGGACAAGGTGATCTCCACGGTCCCCTTCAATGTAGACTTTTCTATAATTTCTATCCTACTGGAAATCAATGGTTTTTTAATTTGCTTGCAACCAGATTGGACGAAAAGACAAATTATTATCAAGAATAATTATTACTTTGAAGCAGAAATTTCAGGAAAAAAAGCACAATAAAACAACTGTTTTGGAGCTGTTCAAATGTATTATCGTATCTGCTCAGTTCAGCACAGACCTGTGTCCACCCAGCTGCTACTCTGCCTCACTACAGTCCAGGGGCTTCACGTCTCCTTTTCCTGCTATGGGCCAGACACCAACCAGATAGCAGACTGCTGTCATCATAGAAATTGTGGCCAAAGTCTGGTCAGAAGAGGAGTAAGAATATTAGTTATGTTCAAACTATACCTTTGTACTGGAAAACTTAGTGATATCAGTATGTGTCCAAACCATTCTAAGTGCCACCAACAGTGCAAAAAAAAAGTGCTTATTTATTCAGACTTTCATAGCTGCAAAGACTACATCCTTTTCCAAAAAGGCACACATTTCTTTTGTGAAAAATTCTGTTTATACTGATTGCTACAGAGGGCAACAACTATTCTGGGAGTACTGTTGAGTGAAAAGTGAGCATGCTCATTGTTTTCTGGGAGTTTTAAAAGGCTGATGATAGGACAGGGCTATGTGCCTGGTGCTTGCTTTAGAATGCAATATAATTACCTTGGGGCAAAAAGAATCACAAACAGAATTGGCTACATTTTTAAAAATCATTACTGACTCTACCTTTTTAAAAAGCTTTTATCAGTGCACAACATTTCTTTCCTTCACCTCAAGGTTTTTCACATTTGGAAACACCCTTGTCTGGTACAAAGTTACCCGATTCCCAGTACTTCCATTACCTCAGATATTAATGAGGTACTTGCTTCTCCTCTTTGACTTACTCTGAACTTGGTGTTGCACCCTTTTCCACATACTTACATACTTTCCTTCCTGTGATGACTAGTACCACACATGCTATTCCTCTTAGATTGCCAGATTCCAATCTGAGGAATACTCATAAGAAATCACAGTTCTGACACAATTTAGCATAAGGAGCTTAAAAAAAGTTACAGTGCAGCCCAATCAGCTTATTTTCTCTGTCCCCTCTGCTATTACATCCAGGTATGTACTCTCATTTATTTGTTGCTTCCATAATTTTGCTGTTCATCACACTTCCTGGTAAGTTTTCCAGACTAAAAATAAGCCCATATTAAACATTATTTGCTAAGAATACTAACAGCTTGAAATACGCCACTGATGTACACAGCTTGTTCCATCATTCTAAGTATGCCATAGATCAAGCTATCTACCTGCAATGGTGAGCATATTGAATCACTTGAAGTTCCATTTGCATGATCATCTTTCCAAACACTCTTGCTGTGTTGCTGACTCAAGCACTTTGAAAGACTCACTCGAAATTACTGTTTAAAAAAAATGCGAACATTGTCTCACTGAGTATGCAGGAAACGAAATGTGTTAGCTCTTATCCATTTCAAATTAGATTCAGCACATAACTGTCTAACGTGAGTGCACCTAGCTATAGTTTACATTTGTCTCTCCAGTAAGCTTTTTAATCAAAAGTAATTTAGTGTTAAGCATATTGAAAAGCCTTTCATTAGCCATCGATGGGACTTGATTTATTCATAAGCTGTGTGACATATGTTGCTGATGCCGTCGTCTACCACATCTCCAATTTTAAATAAGTCTTTCAGTTTTGGGTTGATATTTTTGCAAAGAGCACATCTGCAGTTTTGCATTGTGCAAGGCAGGAATGTTCAGTGTGCTCAGGGTGTCTGGTTTGCCCTCGTGACTGAACTGCAGAACTAGTCAAAGGACATCAGGTGGCAGATTGGAGGGGATTTTTCTGTTTTCTTGGGTCATGCTGCATTTTGTTTTTCCCAAAGTAGTTTCAGGGCATGATTTTTATTTGCATACTGTTTTTGTAGCAGTTGCAGTTACCTCCCTGCAGGACTGAGATGCAGTTCAGAACTTTTCAAGTACGCAACAACCAAGGTCACAACGCCTTATTTTGAATGACGCATCTATCCTGAACAAGATATTGCATTGCACAATCCCACTGCATGGGAAAGCAAAGTTCAGCATGTCAAGACATGGCTGTGGAAGGTGGTTCAACACCTACATCCACCAAGGTGTCATCAAGCAATTCACACAGGACTAGAGCTATTAGAAGTGTATAGGAAGTACAGGGGGATTGCTGAGAATCCTGTTTAAGTTTGGCATTATACATAGGCATTTCTTATAGCTCCCAGGTAGCTCTCCATATCAGCTATGCGCTTTTCAAAAAGTCACACCTAGCTTCCTTGCATCTCAGTGACCCACCTCCAGACTGAAAAAAAAAAAAAAGCTTTCTTTCATGCCTCCTTTTGGCTTGTTAGTTTTAAGTCCTTCAGAACAAGTTTCTCACATGGTGTGGCTGAAATCCTGGCCACTATTGAGGTAGGTGAGAATTTCACTGTGACTTCACTGAAGTAAAAATTTCATATCTGTTTATACAACAAGAATCAAGAAGGGACACTTTAGACTTGCATCAGCTAGGCAGTGTCAGAAAATGAGAATCACGTTGCCAGTCTCATATCAATATGGAAATCAGTTATGCCATCAGTCAGACACAAGCACGAATAAACAGGCATTTTCCACTGCTGACTCAGATAACTCAACAAGACCACATGTTACCTCACACATTTATATTAAAAAAAGGCATATTTTTGAAACACTGTTGTGAACATGCTCAGTGCTTTTAACGAACTGAAAATTGATGTGTTCCAATGTATTGCCAAATTCCTAGATATTCTCTAAAGACAGACTACAACTAGGCAGGGCAACAACACTGTGCGAATAGTTTCTTACCTTACTAAATTAAACAGAACAAACTCAACAACATGCCAGAATGAAATCTTTAAAGATCCATGTTTACAGCTCACAGATTTAGTTACACAGAAGCAAGTCTTTCGAATTCCTTCAGTAATGTGCACTTCTACGAAGCTGCCTTTATTGTAGGAAAGTTCGCGACCGTGTCTGGTAAGAACTGTTCAGGTGCTCTAGTGGTGAAAATTAGTGGTCTCTTGTCAATTCAGGATGCTACAAGGAGGGTAAAAGGAGAGACAAGCAACTCACCAGCATATCAAATAAAGTCCATTTCCATTCACCCTGAGGAGTCCAATTCAGATGAATATCCATCACCCAAAATATTTACATCTTTGTTAAAACATATGTCATCTCATGTGTGGCAGGAGATACTGTTCAGCCTCATTTCCTCTGTACTGACCTTGTGTCTCCTCAAAAGCTTAAGGCGAGGAACAGAAATGGAATTTTTTTACTCTGTTCTTCCCCCCACCACCATGAGGGATGAAAACTTGCTTTTACATACTCTTGCTACATGCCCCTACTTCAGTCTGTTTCTGCCAGTCTCTTTCCCTTTGACAATATTTGAACCTTACGTTCAATTTCAGCCAAATAAGACAAAGGGGTCTCAAAGGAAGTTGCTTGGAAATAGGCAGGCAACAAAAGGAGAGAGACCGCATTAGTGCCCCAAAGATGGAGAGGCTAAAGCACGCATTCTGACATTATTAGTCACCTGAGATACCCCTTGAAAGAGAAACTTGGTGTTTCTCAGCAGTCTCTGAATATTCCAATTGCCAGCAAAGATTAGATTTGAGCTCATACCTATCAGACCCCATAAGGCACAGACATCCACTGGGAACCAGGTCTTAATAGTACTGTAGTTCCCGGAGGAGCTGTTTTTCTTTTTCTCTCACAGCCCTGCTCCTTCTTCCTT
Source organism: Theristicus caerulescens (assembly GCA_020745775.1). Lineage (NCBI taxonomy): Eukaryota > Metazoa > Chordata > Aves > Pelecaniformes > Threskiornithidae > Theristicus > Theristicus caerulescens. Next base: position 47,216,820 of record CM036583.1, on the reverse strand, counting down.
CATTGTCTTACAAATGAGCTTCATTTTTTTTGTGTGTGTGATGAACTGTTAAAAATCTGTTAAAACCGTCTCCCTCAGTATCATCCTGATTCCACATTGCTTCTGTGGTGAAATGCAGCCTCGTCCTTCTGCTCCCCACGTATTATGCACCCAGCCCCTGGAACCAACAGCCTCCAGTTATCCATTACTTCATGTGAAGAAGGAAGGCACCAGAGCCCAACAGTAATAAAGGAGTGAGGAATATCTTCTACGAAGGCTGAGAAGGGAGTTATTCCCGCCTTTCATCACTGGGAAGGTATTTCCTGACTCTTTTGACAAGCGAAACACACACACGCGCGCGCGCGCACTAATCTCTCTGCCCCACAAAGACCTCCCTAATCTGTAGGGGACTGACTAGTGTCAGTCAGTGTTACAATCTACGTGTATGAGTCAGGATGCTCTCAAAAGCAATCTTCAACTAAGCTATAGCCAAGTAGAGCAAGTGATAGAAAGACAGGCACAATTAACTTGCAATGTTTCCTTCACTAAAAAAGGGTATTATTTGAATTATGAATGGATATAATTACCTGTATTTGCTATACAGAGTCATCCATCTCAATAAAATAATACTGTGTGAACAAAGATACATTTTATGATACAGAATGGGGCAGAGAAAGAAAACATACGTTTTACAAAACTCCTTTTTTTGCACATTAATCTGGCAATATTAAAACAACGCACGATGGTTTTAATTTAAACAAAATAATCAAGATCATTTCATTAAATAAGGTTTTTGTCATATGGAACTTTTTAATCTTTTATTTCACCAGCAAAATCTGCTGATGAACTTGGAAGATTTCCCACTAAAGCAGATGGAAACAGAATCTGGATACACATTGCCATCTAGTGGAGCCCTCTCCGGCAGGGCATGCTCCAGAAACCTCAAGGCTTACTTTACTCGGAAGCAACTCCGTTCCGAGCTGGTATTGATATTTAACAGGAAAAAAAGTTTTCTAAGATACATAAGTGTCGTGGTTTAACCCCAGCCGGCAACTAAGCACCACACAGCCGCTCGCTCACTCCCCTCGGTGGGATGGGGGAGAGAATCAGAAAAGTGAGAAAACTCATGGGTTGAGATAAAGACAGGTTAATAGGTTAAGCAAAAGCAGTGCACTCAAGCAAAGCAAAGCAAGGGATTCATTCACTCCTTCCCATGGGCAGGCAGGTGTTCAGCCATCCCCAGGAAAGCAGGGCTCCATCACGCGTAATGGTTACTTGGGAAGACAAACGCCATCACTCTGAATGTCCTGCTCTTCCTTCTTCTTCCCCCAACTTTATATACTAAGCATGACGTCATATGGTATGGAATAGCCCTTTGGGCAGTTGGGATCAGCTGTCCCAGCTGTGTCCCCTCCCAGCTTCTTGTGACCCCCAGCCTGCTCGCTGGTGGGGTGGGGTGAGAAGCAGAAAAGGCCTTGATGCTGTGTAAGCACCACTCAGCAATAACTGAAACATTCCTGTATTATCAACACTGTTTTCAGCACAAATCCAAAACATAGCCCCATACCAGCCACTATGAAGAAAACTATCCCAGCCAAAACCAGCACAATAAGCAGCCGGGAGTCTTAAATGCAGATTGCACAGCCAGAAATAATGTTACAGTTCAGGTCAGCTGAATCGCTGTTGGGATATCTTAGTTGAGAATTAAGACAAAAAAACTTTCACCCTTAAAGCACTGCTTCAAATCAGAAGTAAAAAAAATAAATACACTTGTCTGTTCCATTTTAGGAGAAGTACCTGACTGCTAAAGTGCTCTATTTCACAGTTAAGACCACACTGAACAAGCAAGGCAACTGAACATTTATTGTGCTCAGAGAGGTATACCCTTTAGGGCAGGCTTGAAGAACAGTGGGCCAGTGGGGAAAAATCTGAAGCTCTCCTACTTAAGACCTAGCAATTCATAGATGCAGATGTTATACAATTTTGTCAGCTCGGCAACTTTCCCAAGCATGAAACTTCTTTCAAAAATTGAGATGTTTAGCTCCAAACTTAGATGAGTCAGGGAGTTATTTGTGGAGTGATTAATGAATACCAAATAAAGAAAGCCACAGAGGGATGAGTCATATCACCATAACACCAAAGAAATAAAAAATATAGCCCTTCTTGTTCCTACTTCTTTTGTGGCTTTTTGTTTGCTTGGTCTCTGTATATTCTCATTTAGAGTAATTTCCAGCTATTGTACTTCAATTTTAGTTTCTTTAATTATTTTTTTCTACAGAGCTGACTCACAGATGAAGGAAGTATTCATCCTCCTGATACAGTATTAAACTACTTCCAGACTGCAATCTCCCAATCTTTTTCCTCCTGAGTCAACTAGTGTTAGCCCTAAAGCCTTTTCACTATGAAGTAACGAAGTCCAGTCCCCTCTCTATCATTATCACTCCTTAAATTTATCAACTGGGACAGCTGGTAAGCTACAGCTGTGCCAAAGACAGAAACAGCACAAGAGATTGCACCTTCTTCTGCACTTTTTTTCACAAAGAAAATGCTATCCTCACACAGGTTTCATAATACTTCACCTAAATCAACACTTGGCTGAAGAGCTGATGAAAGCTGAACCCCAACAAGAAGGAAGTTGATGCACAGTCACTGTGTGGTCATGATGACTAATGTGAGAGGGAGGATGAAAATCATCACCACACAGAAATGAGGCAAATTGGTTTCTAGGCAGATAGCATGGTCATCTGGCTGAGCAAGTAAATGTGGCTGCAGTGTGAGAAGAAAGGAGCAAAGATAAATCCATTGCAACATGAAAGATGGCTTCAAGGTCACTCAGTGACACCTTCAAGGTTAGGTGAAGATAAAGACACCTACTTTTAATCAAAGTGTATGCACTGCTCAGCCTATAGTACTAAACAGACTACTTGGTGGTTGTGGTCTTTTTTGTAGACTACCCCCAGTGAAAAGGATAAAAGCAGTCATTCTTTGCTACAAAGTGATGTCATCAGAGGTGTCAGGAGGGGATGTCACAGGTGTGTATAGCAGTGTGCTGGTGAAAACAACAACATGAGTATCATTGTTCAGTAAGCAGAAGCAGGACCACAGATTTGGGCAGACATGAAGTTGTACTTGAACAATGGCTGTGAAGAAGCACTTGCAGGTCACATTTAGTACCACAGACAGTCCGTAAGTGCTTACTGAGTGTTTATTCAGTTGCTTTCATGTAAGTAAGAAGAATCAGAACCACAAACAGAAATGCCAGGGGCGCATGCTAGCAGTGACATATATCTGTGGAAAATGTATAAAATGTATCTAAATTTCATAAAACTCCTAGCCGGAACTGCACCCACTGATTGCAATTCTGTACAGATCAATTACATCTTGCATCATATACTTTTATCAATTTAATGTTTTCCATTCAATTTTTTATTACAGTGTTTTTTCCTTAACCTTTGCCCCAAGGAGGGAGTCATATAAACTGTTTTTCTCATATACCTTCATTAAGATTATCATTGCTACCAAGCAGGATGGGGCCAATGAAATTAGGAAAAAAATGCTCAGAATTCAGATCCCAGGTTGGTTTGGCAGATAGAAAAAAAAATACATTATGAACTGAGCAAATTTGTTACCAGCATCATTGAGAGAATAAATATACCGTCACGTAACGCCAGTGATTCAGAATGAAGTGTTATAAATGCCAATTCTTATAAACTGTGGTGGCAGAGGTTAGAAAAATGGATTATTTTTCCAGGGACTGTATAAGGTGATTCAATACATTCCCCTAATTCCAAAAACTGTATCTAAAAATAATACATCTTTTCCATATTCACAAAGCACCTCTTATAAGCACAAAATTTTTCTCCATATTTACAATCAGTTCAGAAATGTTCTGTTTCTAAATACCAAGGACCATGAAGTAAAGAATCTTAGCTCATACATGCTTTATTAGCATCATTTCTACTGACAACAGACATACAGGAATAAACTTATCCCAGTAATATCCCAGTAACAAAAATCACTTATCCCAGTAACATTCTTGTGCATTTCAGTTTCCTTCAAATAAACTCAATATAAAGTTAACCCTGAAACCTCTGTAGTTAAAGGAAGAATTGTGTCAATGCTGTGTAACATAAACTAAGCAAATTAAAAAAGAGCAACCAGAACCACATAAATCAGGATAAATAAAAAAGAAAATCAATTTATCAGACTACCTCACATATACCTCTTCTGTAGGTAGTGGTGTGTTCTGCCACATGAGAACTGGGCTTGGTTCTAGCACTCAGCAAGGAAGTACAGCAGAATATACACAGCAAGAGACAATCTTGCAGTTTCTAAGATGAAGTACTTTAAGTACACTGATACACTACCATGCGAAACTTTTACCTAGAAACCCAGCATTACAGCCAAGAAAATCCAAGAGGATCTAAGGCTTTGACCCTGGGGACAAGAGAAGCTCTTGGGGAGTAGGTGCATGTAGAATAACATGGAAGGTTAGGGACCAGGAGGCCCTACCGAAAGATCCTTTTTGAAATCAGAGGAGGCTGGCATTCATTCATTTTTCTTTTTTATTTCTTCCTAAGAAGAGTCTCAGTGCAGTGTGTTTATTTAAAATCAGCAAATTGAATTGGGACTGTTGTATAGATACCCCTATAGGCCTGTAATATCATTAAGCACAAACCATGAGCCGATCGCGGCAGCCAGAAACAAACAGTGGGCCTGATCTGCCTTCTGCTACAATGGTGTAAATAGGGTATCTCTGTTTTTAAAAGAATGGAATTTATCCAGATTTTTAAGAGTGCAACTGAGGGCAGATTTGGCCCAGCTTGTTCAGTGGCCACCAGGGCCCACAATACACAAGCAACAATGCACAGATGTGCAGTGAAGTTTGAAAAACATGCTCTGTCTTTTTTCAAAGTGTGTACAATGAATATTAAACAACCCCCTGAAGTTCACGTTGCCACTCGCCTAGAATCAGCACTGCAACCCCTATTATATGCTGCACTATGTGGAATGCTAATGACTATTTAAACTAATTCAGAGCGGATATGTAAAGAGTCAGGGCAGTGACAGGGACATGGCATATAATAAGTGCAAGATTATTCTGTAGCTTTACATATTCCTTTTCTTTCTTCTTTATTTCAGGGAGACCAGATATTTTTTCCAAATTGGACTATTTTTGATAGCCTTGGAGGACAGAAAATGAGATTTCCACATCCAAATGGTTAAGATACCCACAGGCCAATTTTGATTTAGGAAAAAGGAAAAGCTGCCAAGTACCAGAATACCATGTCAAAGGCTGGGGTGATCAATTGAATCGTAAAGGAAATGGATAAGAAGCTTCATTAAATGTGAGGTATATGGAAATTCCCTGTAAGCCACCATGCTATGTAACCTCATACTTGCGTTCTAAATATATTTGCATTAGATTTCAAAGAATTACAGCAGTAAAGTATCAGAAAGCTTAAACGCATAAGTTTAGCTAGGAGACAGCAAGCAGGTGATGTGACAGCCAATTATTTACATAACTAGAAAGACTGCATACACAATGACATACAACCCTCATTAGCATACCCCACTTTTTCCTTCCATTTTCTGAAAAATACCAGGGCTAATGCATCAGTCAGCGGTACAGTCAGAGGACTTCACTTTCTGGAGTTCACTACAACTTCTACTTATTAACTAAAAAATGGGTTAGTGTCTTTTTAAATTCTTGCTTTGACAGGGTTGCTTGTGACTTGGAAGAACAAGCATTCAGATAGTATTCATCTTAGGCTACGATAAACTACAGCTAATAGGATCTACTCTGTTCCGGTTTTGTGCCTCTAGGCTCTCAAGAGGGTGTCTTCCCCAAATCATCACTTCAGTAAATCTCAATCTAAATTTAACTCATTATTAGACCAGTATATCTTCTGAGGAATGATTCCTTGAAGAGGTAGTCACAACCTATATTTCATTTTTGTTGCAGGGGGAACTTGCACAAAACTGAAGTGAACTGGGGATTCTCTGACAAATATACTGGCACAAAAACATAAGCACCTGAACTATAATTAACTAAGCATGTAGACAACAACTGAGTATCCAGATGAACCTACTTGGTTTCAGAGTAATTTCTGCTCTGTCTGAAGGAGAAGCCAGGACCTCTGAGAAGCCATAATACTTTCAAAGTTGAACTCAAGTTGTTAAACTTGGGGACAGACCGAGATTTTAGATAATCTAAAATACCTTGACACTGTGGTATTAGATATGACTCTGTGTTTTGAGATACATGAAATATAACACACTATATTTCTCCAGAGGAAGTTCTTGGCTAGAAATGTGTTTACAACTCCACGTTTCTATATTACGTTCTCCACTCAGCTGATCAGACATGTTCCTTACTTTCTTCTTCACCCTTCCATGCTCAAAGCAGCACAGTGGCAGGGAAACTGGCTGCAGTATGAGCTGTGCTTTTCCCAGGACAGAGACAGCAAAGCTGTTGCTGCTCTGGCTTTGCAAAATGTTCATAAGGTGGGAAGGATGGAAACAGACTGTTCACTGTCTCGCTGAATGCTTGTGCAAAGGTTAGAAATAATGTAATACACACACACAAAAAAAGCAAGCTCATTTAAATCCTTAAAAGGAACATCAAGTTGTTATCTAGCTGTCCTTGATGTTCTTTGTGCAGTTTATAGCATCCTTTTCCCTAATTAGAACAGTGGGGAGTTTTGTTAATTTTTGCGTAGATGCATAACTTACTTCTTTACTCCCCTGTATAAATCATTTTAAGCTCAGAGAGCTTATTTTAAAGATTCATTCTTTCAAGCTGCAATTCTGGGTGCAAATCCTGAGCATAGAAAATATCCTAGGAAAGGCTTGTGTTTCTTGCACACAACTCCTGCCAAACGCATTCCAGCAGGATTTGGTCTTGCCAGCATTTTAGCCTACCAAAATATGCAGCTAAAGAGCAAGATAAAGATCAGGGAAAAAGAAAATAAAATTAATCATGAAAACCTAAAGATTGGCAAGGAGAAAAGAAAATTAAGAATAAAGAAACAGAAGAGCCAGCCTTTTGCTGAAGCCATATCTTTAAAATAAAGTGTACATAGTGCTAGCCACAGTCAGCCTGATTAACATCGCAACATCTGAGCAATGCTGGGCTATGCTTTCCTGACACCAAGTGGTTAATCTGTAAAGGTGCATTCTGCTGATCTCTTGAACACGCTCCTCCGCATTCAAAAGGCTGTTAAAAGGAAGCGGTACTCAAAGGTGCTTATAAAGACAATCCTCCTCAGCCCGCCCTTGGTTCTGTTATAGGTCCTAAAATGGTCTTTCATAAGCATGCCACATAATGTCAACTAAGCTTTTTTTTTTATTTCACTCTAGCCCCTTTACCTTTCAAATTAATTTTCATTTATTCATATTTAAAATAGTGTTCAATTCAGAAGTCATATCAAGTATTTTAAAAGATCCCATCTAAGAGAAACCATACCCACATTCAGTGGAGACTACTAAACACCTACAAAATATATTTTAAAAGGAACTCACAAACAGTGAAAGAGCTCCAACAGGCCTTAAAACTAAGCCTGCCATGGAACAGACTTGACCCCCTCTCCTACTGCTATTACAGAAGCAAGTCAGAAAACAAAATATACCAGCCAAGAAGAATAGAAAAACAAATGCACTAGCATGATTGTCATTTTGTTGAGACCAATTGTTTCTCAGAGTTAATGATTATTGGGACCCAGATGTCTTCACACTCTCTCAACAGTAAAAAATCTGCTCCTATTGACTAACAGATCAGCATTCAGGAAAAAATTCCCATTTTCTTTTTAAATTTCTATGCCTAATTAACAATAAAAATTAGTACAATTATGTTTATTTCTACTTCCTGTAAGGCAGTCATCACCACAATTCCTACACATTTTCAAGTCTTTAGGACATTCAACAAATGCTTCACAGTAGACCCTGCTCTCTGTGTGTCCCTGTGGACATTTAAGCCAAGTATGTCCAAATTCTCACTTGCTTGCTGATTTCTTTGATTCCTGACCTTTCTATTAATATAATTCTGCAGTGACACAGAAAAAAAAATTCCTAGCAGGTAAGCATTGCAAATTGCCGTTTAAATTCATTTTTATTTCATCCATTAGCTCCGTCCACAGTCAGGTGACCTCCTCTAAGAACCTTCCTCATTTGTCCAGAGTTTTCTAACTACATGGTTCCTGAGAGCATAGCTTTTGCATCAAGCTGCAAATGAAGAAAAATAGATTAAGGGCTCTTGAATGGATACTAGAAGTCAAATAAGAGACTGTGGAGGATCCTGGGAACTATAGCAACCTGCTGGTAGTGTATTTTTTATACAAAGAAAATTAACTGCAGCATTTACACCAGGTAAAGTTGGTGCCTAGCACAAGCTTCAGATATAAATCATTACAGCAGTCTTTGCTGAGGTGATGATCACAGGGATGGATTGTTGTCAGTAGTTTCTTGTGATAAAGAATAACAATTTTTGCCTAGCAAGCTAGACATAAAAGAAAGCATCTCCTCAGTCTTCATACTAACTCAGAGCTTTGCCAGACTCATCTTTGGTGATTGAAGGCAGACACCTTCAAAGAAAGTCAGTGTTGTGACAAATCTTTAACACGTTTAATTTCTGAATAGCCTCACTTTCAATTCCATTTGCTTTAATTTCTGTTCCTCTGTTTTCAACTGTTATGTCCAGTGGACACTCCGACATCCTTGAGGAGGAGCCATTTTCCAAAAAGACTTTGCTACTAACAAACAAGAAGTGCAACTGATTTCTGTTTCAGTTTTAAGTATTTCATAGATATCAAGTAACAACACACAACCACAGGATAAACAAGCCAAAAGGCAGCAAAACAGAATTTACTATTTAGGTAGACCTTGAACTACCTTGGGATGTTTTGGGAGCTCACTCAGTAAGAGTTTGTCTTGCAGGGGCATGGCATGCTATGCCAAGAGACTGCACCCAGCTGTTATTAGGCACAAATGTCAGGTTTTCTGTAGCCAGGAGCTAAAAGGGTGCCCTGCAGGGAGGAATCCATGAGCTGCCCTGTGCAGTCACAGCTGCTTCCACCTGGCTCTGAAACCAGTGTGCACCCCATATCACACACCAAAACTTCAACCAACCACATGGTTCCTCTGTTCAGACGTGTTTAAGAAAGAGTGGCAGCTGCTGGGAGAGGAGAAACAGAGGAGAAACATGGACAGGGATACTGCTGAGGGCACAGATGGAGATGTGCTATTCAGAGATGCTCCATGCCAGAGGAGGTGCACCTCTGAAGGGACTGCAGCCCATAGCAGAACCTGTGCCACAGTGGGGATGCTCTGAAGGGACTGTGGCCAATGGGTGACACGCACTAGGGCAGGGACACCCCTGAGGGGCTACAGCTCATGGATGACTGCCATCAGGACAGGGACAGTCCCAAAGGGACTGTGACCCGTGCATAACCACACTGGAGCAGAGGAAAACAAGTAAGAAAAAACTGGCAGAAAGCAAACATTATGTGTACATCCCCATCCCTCGTTCCCCAAATCATGGCTGTTTTGCTTGTGACACCACCTCAGCTGGTCCTCAGTAGAATCCCACGGGCTCAGGATGCTCTTCCAAGATTCAGTGAAGGAAGAGACTCACGGATCCTGCAGCTGAGACATATTCATGTGAGTGGTACATGAGAGGTGGATCTCCCACCAGCTCTTCCTGCACATACAGACATAATGGATTTGTCTCATTCCTGGCATTAGAGTTTCACAAATTCTTGTTTTCCTCTAAGTGCTGTTGTATGCACTAACCCTCTGAAAGACTATTAAATCTGAAAGACTGTTAAGTGTTAAGTGATATAAAATGTATGTCGTATTGTTTCTTCTTTTTAAGGTAATAAATAACTGCCAAATAGCACCTGTTTCTAGGTAGATAGCAGGCATTAACACTAGTGACTCCATAGGTAGCATCGTTACCCCTGAGGTGGTATTAAATAATATGCCAGCACGGTGTCAGGCTGAATTGTTGGAAGCACTGTCTTTAAGATGCAGTATTAAACCTATATCTGAAGCAAGCACAGTCCCCAGGGACCTCCACTGCACTGCGAACAAGGTTATCCCTGGAGTTCAGACTTAATCACGTTTTCGCAATTGCATTCTGTCAACCTAAATTTCCACTGCATTTTTGTTTGCATACTGTACACTCCTTTGCCTCTTGTCTTAAACTGCTGAGCAGTATTTGTGCATACTTTTAGAAGCTCACATTGATAAGTGCTTCGAGAGGAAAACACAAGGTCATGCCGCAGCTTCAATGGAAAAAGTGCTTTTATTTCACTCAGACTTGAGAAGAGTGGTACAACCACATTCCCCCCTTCAAGTACAGGCCATCCCTGTTAATTTGAAGGGGGACAGACTAAACATTTGTATTGTATTTGTGTGGCAAAGTTTTGGTGGCAGGGGGGCTAGAAGGGTGGCTTCTGTGAGAAGCTGCTAGAAGCTTCCCCAGTGTCCAATAGAGCCAATGCCAGCCGGCTCCAAGATGGACCCTTCTCTGGCCAAAGCTGAGTCAATCAGGAATGGTGGTAGTGCCTCTGTGATAACGTATTTAGGAAGGGGAAAAAACCAAAAACCCTGTGCAGTTGCAGCCAGAGAGAGGAGAGAGGAGTGAAAATATGTGAGAGGAACAACTCTGCAGACACCAAGGTCAATGAAGAAGGAGGGGGAGGAGGTGCTCCAGGCACAGGAGCAGAAATTCCCCTGCAGCCCGTGGTGAAGACCGTGGTGAGGCAGGCTGTCCCTCTGCAGCCCATGGAGGTTAACAGCAAGAGACTTCAGAAATTTTTATCACCTGAAATTTCCACAGAAAGCTAAAATAGTACCACTCTAAAAGACTTCTCACAGTTTGTCCACAATATGAGGTATAGATATTCTGAACAACTTCATGTTTTTACATGCCTTTTCCTGCAGAATTATCCCTTATTCTGATTTAGTATCATTATTTGAAAGTTATTTCAGATAAGCAGAGTTCAAATAAGCACATCCACAAGTGGAGTTACTCAGCAATAGCTACAGAAATTAAATTTACATCTACTTTAATCAGAATTAACTTTCAAGTGTGAACAAGCTCCTTATTACAAGGCTGAATTACAATGATCTAGTTAGAATATAGCTGCACAGATATACAAGGAAAAATAATTAAAAGTATGATTTTTAAAAATACCTTATTAAAGCTTTTATTCAAAAGTCACTGCCCTAAGGACACAGAGGCACAGGCCACAGAAGAAGCATTCCAAAGAAGCTACACACACACCCTGCCCATGTGAAAAATGGATTATGGAGAAAAAGAATAATTACACATGCATCTCCCAATGGACCATACCTCCTGAAGAAGACATTTTTAGAGTAGAATAAATATGCCACAGTCTAAGCCAATCAAAAGACATTTTATACATTTGTTTAAATAAATAAATACATACATACATAATCCCTACTTAGACTCATCTCCCTTAGCTATTAGCAGCCTACTATGCAGTAGGAGGGAAGTAGGATGGGATCCACAAAGATCACCCAAACAATTCTGATTCATTTTTTTTCTGTCTTATGGTCTCTCCATTTAAGAGAAGAAACAGTGGTTATAACTGCTCAGAAAGGGACACACAGATTACCAAGAAGTGATTCCTGCTGGCATGGCAATTCCAGATGTTGCACTGATCCCACTTGGACTGTCAGCCAGATGTCTTCACTCATCTGATATTCTCAAACAGCAACTATTGCTTCTTTGAAGAATTTCCCTTTGTAGAATTAATGGTAGCAGCAGCATAGAAACAAGTATGTTTTACAGATTGACTGTTATGATACCTGGCTAATTTATTTGTATGATCAAACCTATATTGAAGTCACTGGGGTTCTATGTCAGGACCTTGAAAACCACAGCAGGGCCACAGCTTGAATGTTAAAGTGCCTAATGAGAATTTTTAAACAGTGGCTGTTGATCACACTTTCTGGAGAGAGCACGAGAGCAAGTCAATTCAGTCTGAAAAAATAATCTGACTCATGTACTATGCAGAAATGGAAGAAGCTCCTTTTAACAAATTGCTGATGCATAAAAATCAGCATCAAGGAAACTAAGTGAAAATTGTTGCAAACATTTTATAGAGGAACAATGAGGAAAATGAAAAAAAAAAAAAAGAGTTTTGAAGCTAATGTAATCAGCCATTTTTCATTCCTTTACCATTCTTTTCTTTTTTTATTTTTTTTTGTGTGTGTGTACTTTATTCTTCAGCTCTTATGTGCAAAATCTTTGGTTGCAGACAGAAGGATGTTGCACATGCTAACTTACAACATGAAAGATGACAGTGTAATGGAACAATAGTACATAAATTGGAACTAATTTAAATGACCTTTCACCAATCTGCAAAGAAAGATAACACCTTTTTTACATTTACAGATGTTTCAGTTAGAGAAGCTGTGTTTTAGCTGATATGTTAATACATTTTTATTTATGGTTGCTTGTAACTGAAGTATATTTAACGTATTTGTATTCCCCCCTTTTATTCTGTTCTTCCCTTTTACTGCTAACTTTGTGCATAAACAAATGACTGCATTAGAAATATGTACGTATAAAGAGAATTGAAAATAGCAATTGAAAAATAAGGAAAGAATAAGTAACTCCATTAAGAAGTAAAAATCTTCTGAAGCAGATTGACATCTTTGTTGAAGCAAATAACAGAATTATGATGCAAACAGCAGGAATAAAAACAGCTTTCTTGTTTAAACCCTGGAAGATACAGCAGGGGCCAGATTTTTGACCCTTAAGCCAAGGATCAGCTCTCAAAGTACCAAGTGCAGGATTCACGCTGACATCCACACAAACTCCAGACCCAAAAGGCTTTCAGGGCTGGGCCCTCCGCCTCAGCTCTTGCTAGAATTTTACTGGCTGTAGTGGAAGTTTTCATCATTAACAAGCCAAACCCATTATTTCCACTGGAGACAGTTCTAAAAGTCCTCTGAGGAGAGCCAGCTGGAAAGCTGTGATCTCTAAAGTTCCTGACAGAGGATTCACATGATGGCCACTAGACAGTTTACCTTTGGACTCCTTTTTCTTATTAAATAATTTCTTCAGGAAGGCATTACTAAATGAAACCTGTGGCTTACTTTGTCTGAGTTTGGCACATACATCATCTCAGTCAGACACACAATAATAAGAGATAATTAGGCTCACATTTTAGCCATTTTGAAAGGGAGGAGGGTGGACACGGGCCATAGATTTGTAGTCCTCAGGATATGAGCAGTCAGTCAAGCTCAAGTGCTTGCAAAAAAAATCAAATCTACCTCTATATGGGAATTAGCCTGGGTTCCTAATTGATCCCTCTAGCAAAGAGGCACAAGAGAGATGTCTGATATTAAAGTGATGCTACTCTTAATTATATTCCAGGAAATAAATGAGATCTGTTTCAAGTGTGTGCTAAAATTAGCTCAAGTTATTTGCCTCCAGCAAATATATTATACCATCCACTGGCCTCAAGAAGGGAATTCCTAACTGTAGCTAAATGTCAACGTTGCCATATGTAAAAGAGCCATTTGAACTAAATCCACTGCTAAGTACACACCCATCTCTCTATGAATACAGAAAACAGAAATAGCAGCTGGGAACTACAACCTTCCTAAAGTATGCTTTTCCTGCATAGGCAAAAAACAGTAGATTACTGCAGGGGGAAAAAAAAAGTTTCAGATTGTTCTGCTGGAAGTAAAAATAGGAACAGTATCTAAAGATACTTTTCAAGAAAGTTTTTGTTTACCTTCTAAGAAAACAGTGCAAGAGCCTTAAATAATAAGGCTTAATTTGGCATGAACACTCCATGAGATCACCTCCAGTCTTCTTGACATTCTTCATCTCTTAATCCTCTGATCTAGTTTACACTACAATTTAAACACTAAAGATAATTAGCTTACTCTCTAAGAGTCTTATTGCTGACAAGATGTAAGATAAGTCTGTTTGGACAGTTTGGATTGCAGCATATCTTTTACTTGCTTTTTGACTGTGTCTCATCTATTTAAGTAGTGATTTCTTCCAGTGAGAGACTTGCTTCCTCTTAGTTCTTTAAAGAAAGATTCAAACCAGTGGCACTTAGAGCAACTAAACAGTGTCTTCACATGTAATTTACTGTTCTTGACATCTCTATTTTTCATTTGCAGCACACAGAGTAGGTACCTGCAAAACAGAAAGGGATCAAATACAGAGAGCTCTTACTAAATGCATTAAAGGCTCTCTTTATGCCTTGAGGCTACATTAACCAAAGTGTGGGCATTTCACTTAATATTGTTACATTTTGTTGTGTAGTAAGGTTTGTAGTTACTGCTCTCTCTGTAGGGCTTGTATTACAAAACTAAACATGCCAAACATAACAGGAGAAAATTTTTCTCTCCATATGTCAGTATGATCACTGAGCTATTAGAGTAGATTTTTAATTACATTATTTGTGTTGTGAAAAAAGTTAACAGTATGCAACACATTGACACTGCAACCACACTTACAAAGCCCTTAATCTTGTAAATAATCTTTAAAAGGATAATTTTTAAAAGGAGTGAAAGCACAAAGTGCAAAACTTAAGGAAGTTTTTAAACTGTAATAGCTCCTCCCTCAGCAAAAAAATAGAAAGTAAAACTAAAGAAAAACCACATCAGGAGATAGAGAGCACACACCAGGTAGAAAAAATGCTGATGAAGCCAGCATTTGCAACTTGACTTTCAAGGCTGCAAATGATTCCCCTTGCTGATCAGAAGAATCAGTCCCATGACCCTATGCCAAGAAGTCAAGTGTACCCCTGGTATATCATTACACTACGGAAACAATGAAAGGCAGCCATAAAGAAAAAAAACCTCTTATCTACAGGACAGTACACATTTTACTGCTTTTTAATTACAACAACAGTTTAAAAACAACTCATTTTTAGCTAGCACTTTGCATGATGTTTTTACTCTGGAATTGTAAACACTAATTATTTTTAGCTGATAAGTAATAACCATGTTATCTCTAGCTAAATAATAGTTGATAACCAAGAACAACAAATATACTTGTGCTAAATAAACAGTACATCTTGCAGTAAATTGATAATAACATGTTGCTTTACAAATACACATCACATACTCTACAGTGTTTATACTATTGATATAGGCCACACCTCTCTTGTCAGATATTTTGCTCAGCTGTTGTAAATAAAGGAAATCAGGTTCCATAATTACAGCTGGTATTTGGTTTCACTAGTCAATATAGAACAAATAAATTATTCCACATCTGTGTGTAATTATTTTTCTTCCTCTTGAAATGGTAGGAATCTGAATTTCCTATCCACAGCACAAAGTAACCCAACCCTTGGTTAATTAAATATTAGCTAAGTTTCTCTTTACAACTGTAAATTGCACTGAAGCGAAGAAAGTGACTTGCATCTTGAATGTTACATCGTGATTAATAATGCCAATGTACTACCTGATTCTCCTTAAGACACTGAAAAAGACATCACTCTGATGACTATGTTTTTTAAGTTATCAAGATCTTTATATTTGAGAGCTATAAAGAGGAGAAGGGAAAGAAGGGGAGGCTTCCCTAATCACAGCTCACATTGAAGAATTTTATGGTTTTAGTAGACTGCACTCTTAGACAGTCAGTACTGTCCAGAATACCAGCATACGAGTCTTTCTTTCCATCTAAGTTAGTGGAACTTATATCTGTATTTTTAAGCATACTTAAACAAAAGGCTTTAAGCTTCAGCTTTCAAAAGTGACTGCTAATTTTGACTGATTCCTCATTCAGAGGACATGCCAGTGTTCAACTGCCTTCGCTTCTGTTCTTCCTCTGTAAAACTGGGGGTGACGACGATTTATATTTGTATTCTAGCAACACTTAAGAATCTCCAGTAAAAATCAGAAGCACGCTGTTTGAGGGGCTTTAGAGAATGCTTTGGCGAATATCCTTGGAAGAAAGTTGCTATTCCTCAATTGTATACTGCTGAAACCAGGTGTCATGAATATGTTTCTTCAGCTAGTTTAAGGAGGCCAAATAGCATAAAAGAGCAAGGCCTGCAGGCATTCTTGATTGGCGTAGCAGGAACGTTTACCATCTCTCCCAGGCAGGCTGGGCTCCTCAGAGATTCCATTTCAAATCAAGTGAGAGCAAACTCTCTGGACTCTAGGCACAAGATCAGCTACGCGCAGACTGAGCCTGGACAGTGTGAGTTCGTGACACCGCCCTGCCCACCTCCTTTCATCAGCAGGGTCATCCCTATCGGTGCTCCCACTCAGAGGCCGTGGCAGCAGATCCCCTGTAGTGGTACGACTGCCTCTTCTGCAGGCTCTGATTTCCAGCTGCAATAGCAAGGGCCCTGGTCCAAGCAGTACTGATGACCAAGTGCTGAGCTGTGCCCCTGGGCCCTGCTCAACGCTACCCAGCGGTTTTACTGCAGGCTTAACACAACAAGGTTCTGTGCCCAGCCTGCCCACTTCAGCCTCAAGAAGAAGAGTAAAACATGTCAATAGTGGTCAGTTCTCCCTGACCTTTGTTATGGTTGCTTTGCTATGTCCTGCGGTAGTCAAGGCAGGCAGGCCATTCCCATCAATACTGCTTGAGGGGCGACAGGGCAGTGCTGCACAGCCCACGTATGCTTCATGGGCTGCTAGCTGAAGTAATCTGACAGCATAATATACAGGTAACTGTTAAGTGAACAAAGAAGCCTGATAACAACAACAATGGGGAATTAATACTGCGCAAATTCTTATCTCGTTTCACAATTTTCAGAAATTCTTTACTGATTTGAGGTCATTGTCTTTTAAATCAGAGTCATTGTGAGGGCATACTGGACTGCAAGATTAGTCCTTCAAGTACACAGCCATAGGCAAATACACAAGAAGTGCTTTGCTAACATTCAAACACTGATTCGCTAGCTCAGCAAAGCATTATTATTATGACCACACTTAACCGGGTAAAGCCACAAGCTGGATCCATATCATGAAATAAACTTTCATTACTGAAACAACAGGGGTATACTACTGGCTGGATAGTTTCACCTGTGTGTATGTGTTGGAAATTTGTAAAGAGCTATCAGCTAGCGATCACTTTCCCTCCTGTTGTCATTTATAATGCAGAGCTGCCTTGTCTTTGCTGTCGACATGGCACAAAGCACTTCGCGTGCCCTGAAGATCTTTTCGGCAAGAGTTTTAAAACAGAGCTGGGAGGTATCCCAACTGGAGGGCCAACTATGTTGTACCTTCCTATGTAAATGTCTTATACAGAGCTAATTTAACTTCTCAGACATTCTGACGTTAGAGAGAATTTCTTTCACCAAGTATTGTAAGAGAAATGGTGGCAATCCACTCCCTTGTAGGGAAGGTCTGCAGCAGAGCAGCTGGGAGCGACAGTGGCTCTCAGGCTGAACGGCAGTCAATAAAACTGTGCTGTTGCAAAAAGCACAAACACAATACCAGCATGTTTAAGTGGATGTGCGGACCCAAGATGTGAAGAAAACCTACCACTTAGCTAAAATACTGTGTCTAGTTTTAGGCACTGAAGTTCAGGAATGACAGAAACCATCTACAAAGTCCAGAAAAAAATCTGTATTCTAGAAATTCTAGGAAACATGACCTATGAGAAGAAAGAATAGTAAAAAAAAAAAAAAAAGAACGGGATTATTTAGTCTAGGAAACAGAAGACTGAGGGCAACATAGCAATATAGCAGCAATCATAGAATCATAGAATACCAGGTTGGAAGGGACCTCAAGGATCATCTGGTCCAACCATTCCAGCACAATCTAGATGAGATGGCTCAGCACCATGTCCAGCTGAGTCTTAAATGTGTTCAGCGTAGCAGAGTAATAGTCTGTGCATAGTTGAAAAGTCGATGCAGTAAGGGGATTGACCTGTTCTAGGTGCTCAGTCCAGGTAATATGAAAGCAATGGGCTTAACCCAAAGTACAAGGGATATAAATCTGAATAACATTGACATTATAGACATTAGGACAGTTTGCCACGAGACACTCTGGAACGAACATCATCAGAACTTCATGAAGGAGAACAACTTCTGGAGATTCTCCCCAGTCCTATTCCCTCTGGTACTTCTTTGTCCACTAAGAAAAGGAAAGTGCTCTCCTCCTCATAAGCTTTCAGCTAACACAACAATCCAAGAGACTAAGATACTCTTCAACTGCCTTGGAAAACTGTGTTTTTCTTCTTTTAAGATCTGTTCCGTTCACTCATTTCTGTGTGCACTCGATATACTCGCACGAGCATTTGCACTGCTCAGCATCCTCCGCTATTCACCTGCCAATAGTCCCGTGAAGTTCTGCTTTTACTTCTATAAGGAAACTGGGTCTGGTTTTTCTGATACAGCACCTCGACCGTTCCTTGAAAACAGAATTTTCTAGATCGCTCACAGCCCTCTGAAACGCTGCGGCATCCCGCAAAGCAAACCCTGACCTTGAGACTGTACAATAACGTCACCGCTTCTGTTTGCACGAAGTTTCTGGAAGGCTCGGTTTGATCCTGTGATGCCCTCCAGGCACCAGCTGCACTCCGGCCGCCGCCGGCCCGCAGCGATTTTGGCGGCGGATCTCCCTCTCTCCTCATCCCGAGGCCCTCCACTCACCGGCTCCGCCTTCAGCGCCGCGCTGCCGGCCCCGGGCCGCTGCCAGGGCCGGGAAGCCGCTGCCAGGGCCGGGAAGGCGCCCCTGCCCTCCCGGTCATCCCCGGCATTTCCTCGCAGCCACGCAACCCCCGAGCTCTCTCCTCTCCGGCTCCGCCTTTCTCTTCCTCCTCCTTCCCGGGCTATAGGCAGAGGCGGCGGAGCCGGGGCCGGGGCCGGGGCCGCCATGGCCGGGCGGCCGGCGCCCCCCGTCACCCAGCAGGTCGGCAGAGCGCGGGGCTGCGGGCAGCGGCCGGAGCCGGGGGAGCTGCGGGAGGCCGCCCGCTGCCTGGTGGTGGACGCGGACGGCAGGAGCATCCCCTTCAGGGCCCTGTACGGGGAGCAAAAAGCCATCGTGGTGTTCGTGCGGGTGAGGAGGGAGCGGCTGCCCGGGCGAGTCGGGCGGCCGGCCCGGAGCCCCGGCAGGCTTCTTGCGGGGAGCCCCAGCTTGGCCGTGGAAGGGGCGGGGGAGGCGGAGCGGGAGTCGACGCAAGGCAGGCTGGAGCAGAGAGGAAAGAAGCTACAAAGCGGGTACGTTCTGCTCCTGAGACCCCCGTGCTTTGGTAAAACCATACGGCATTTACCGGAAAGGAAATACTTCTTCAACCGCGTGTTTAGGGAAGCAAGTATTGTGTTCCCTGATTGCCCAGCTGGCAAGCCAGCTCTCACATTCCTAAAATATCCAGAGATAAAAATATTAGCAAGGCCCTGAGCCCAGTGTCCTTGTTCGGGCTTGGATTAAACCAGGATCCTAACCCAGAATTGGTGACTGCAAAGAACTTCAGCCTTTCCTCTTCCCAGTTCCTGACCACCTCCAAAATGCTTTGTGCCTGAAGTCAGAATCTGATGTTTCAGTTTCATTGCTATGCAGTTATGTCTGTTTCTGATATGTGCAACTGGCTGTGTTGCAGAATTTTTTATGTTACACCTGTAAGGAGTATGTAGAAGACCTGGCAAAAGTCCCCAAGGCGTTTTTACAAGTAAGTCCTCTGCCCTTAATATGTATATGGGTTTGCTGTAGTCGAGCAGATTTGTGATGTCCGGCTGCAGGCTTGTGTGAGGCTTAAACCTTCCAGGAATCAAAAAAAGGCTCAGAAGAAAGTTAGTGCTTCCATTGTTTGCCACAATAGCCATAATGCCTAGGAGACACAGGAAAGGATTTATTGCACTACATGCTCTGTTGCAGCAACATTATTTCCCTCTGCCCTGTTAGCTTGGTGCTGGTTTTTCTGCTGTGTTCTGAACAGTTGGACATCCTCTGACAGGCATTTCTTTTGGTATCAGTAGTGGCCTGGGCAGATGTCTTCTCCTGACCACTTACTACTGCCCTTTCCATGATGCCGGTACGGCTGACTGATGGTTGTGCATGGAATAAGATCAGAAAATTGATCTGTATTAAAAATAGTCTCTTTTTCTATGGTTATTTGTAAGCTGCATCAGTTGTGTGACCTGTTCTCCAGGCAGCTGCACAAACAGGAGTGACATAGTGACAGAAAGGAGAAATGGAGTGGGCAGGGGTTGCTATGGATGGGTATTTGTTGGGTGGTAGGAGATACCAGGAAAGACAATGATCCCCTGCTAAATGTGGAAGGTCAATCTGTCTCTTCTAGGCTGCTGACTGAAATTCTGTCATATTTTATTCCCAACAGCAGCATAGCTGATGACAGAGACTCAGGTCCTCACTGATAGCAAACCTTAGATGGACTAGGAACTTGGGGATGAAAGGGGGCAATTTCTTTGACAGCACCCCTTCTCAGGACAGACGTTTCTAAACTGCTCAATCAGTGTTACTCAGAATGACATTTTCTTAATTTGGCTGCTCAAACAAATGTACACAGAGAATCAAAACAGTCCATGCTTTTCTTAGTGTGAGTATTCTGGTTTTAGGAGGGCTTCTTTTCATAACAAGCAAAATGATTCTGTGTCAGAAAGGCTAGTATTACACCCCAATATTAAAACAACCTTACATTTTATTAACTGTTTTACTGGCATCTAAATGAACTTAAGTTTTGGCCTCTTGTTTAGACTCAGGCCTAATGTTGCACCTGCAAAAGACAGCAGTACATGTGGATGCAAGTTATATCTATTAATGAGCGTCCGTGTATGTAAATCACAGACGTACTTGTATGTGCACCAACATTTGCATGCTGCTTCTTTAGATGCAGGTGCAACTGAGTGGAAATTTTGAATTTCCAAAATCATAGCAGTTGCAATCAATTGAAAAGATGATGCTGCTGATGCTACAGAAAACTTAAAGTTTACACATCTGTAACTTAAAATTCATCTTTAAAAATAATTTTTCACTTAATTATGTAGCTGCTAACTGTGGGTGATAGACAAAGGTGTAGGCTCCAAGCATGTAAGTGATGTTAATTTCAAATAATTTTAACTCAGTGCGCTGTGATCATTAACTCAGGACACCAGATTCTGCTAATGCTTTGCAGCCATGCAGAAACACCGAGTTCCTCTTTAAAGTTTCGATACCCATGCTTTGTTCTAGGAAGCAAATGTGAGGCTTATAGTTATTGGACAGTCATCTTATCATCACATCAAGGTAAATAAAGTAGTCATTAAATACATTGTATCCTCTATTGTGTCTTAATGGTCTGCATTCAGGGATTTTGCTGAGTGAAAAGATGGTCATTTGCAACCACAGAAAAAGAGGACTGTTCTTTTTCATGAAGGAATTCTAATAGTAGTACATGAATAAAGCAAATAACTAAAACTTTCAGTTTAAAAAACACTAGGGCTTGCTAAGGAAACATCTTCTCTTGATTTCACTGGAAGTTTTGTTTTAGTAAAAGCTTTGGGGCTAAAAATTTTTGGCCTTTAATTTAACATGACAAATCCACAGGTTTCCAAATCGGGGGGTGGCGGGATGGGGGTGGCAGGGTGTCAGTATTTTTTCCACTGTGAGTAGATCCTGACTAATTACTGTCTTAACCTTAAAAATATTACTTTTTTTGTATGCATGTATTTTGCAGCCCTTTTGCAATTTAACTGGGTATACACACGAAATGTATGTAGATCCACAAAGGGAAATTTACAAAATGCTTGGCATGAAAAGAGGTGAAGGTAATAATGTATCAGGTAAGAGTCATTTTCTCACCTTGTTTGGACACACAGAACAAAACAAGAACACCCTGATAAAATAGTGTGATCACAATGTAAATAGGAAGGGAGTTGCCCATCAGGCCATCCCTTGTAGGCTATATTTTGTCAAAACACTGGTAATCAGGAAACTCTAAACTATTCATAGCAGATGTTCGATTTTGTTGTTCTCCTTATATACTTTTGTATTTCTAGATAACAAATATTTTGCCGTTTTGTTTAGTGCGGAGCCCTCATGTGAAATCAAACACGCTCCTGGGAAGCATTAGGAGTATGTGGAGAGCAATGACTGGCCCGGCTTTTGATTTTCAAGGAGACCCCGCTCAGCAGGGAGGAGCTTTGATTTTAGGCCCAGGTGAGCTTCTTTGTTTTGTGTGAAAGTTACGGTCTTCTTCAGCTGTTCACTTTAACACTGCCATCTCGGCTGCTGTCCCTATGGATCCCAAGGAGACAGTCCTGTGCTGAATGGTGTGATTTTTGCCGGTTGAAGGAATGTGTGGCAGTGTCGTTGTGTAGTCCCGCCTCCCACAGAGGTAGCACAAAGCTCATCGCGGTCCTGCAGAAATCGATGGGAGTGCTGATGGAACAACGGCCTCGAAGTTTGGAGGGGGTTTTTTTGACATCGTGGTGTTCAACGACATTCTGCTTTCACATTTGACTTTAAGCATTTAATGTGGTTTTAGTGGAGGAATAATGCACGAAGGGGGGGCTGCAACATGACAAAGTCATCTCATCAAATCATTAGGAAACATCATGCTACAGCAGATTTAATTCAGTTAGACGCCTCAATGTTCCTGGCTTCTATAACTTAATTAAAAAAAAAAAATCTTTGTCGTTGTTTAAAATACAGTATATTGTGCAATCTGTAGAGCTAGTACCCATTTGTGCAAGAACTAGTGGGAAATTAGAATGCTTCTTTGATTCACTTATGTCTTTGAATAAATACACATTTTATTCAACTATTTACATGTTATTTCATTCCAGGCAATGAAGTTCATTTTTTGCACCTTGATAAAAACAGGCTGGATCATGTTCCCATTAACAAAGTTTTGCAGCTGGCAGGAGTTAAAACGGTAAATTTCACAAACAAACCCCAGATTATTGACATATGACACTGACACAATATATAAATTTTTTTATTTGTGCTCTACAAGAACAATTCTCCAGCGAATTCCCACCAGCATCAGTACTGTTGTGTCTTTATGGGACATCTGAAACGTCATCTAGAAAATCAGAGCACAGAATAAGCTACCTGGCACTGAAGATGGACACGAAAGTGCTATTTCCATTGTGTACAAGATAACAAAAACTAAAACACAACTGAGGCTTATTGCAAAAAATCCTGTAGGTTATTATTTCCTCATCAAACAATCTTGCCAATATATTTTAAAAATCTTTGTTCAAGACACAGTAAACTAAAATATCTGGTTTTGCTCAGGACAAACTTGGGATTCTTGCCGTCAGCAGATCACACTGGCTTTCAATCCAATACTTCTCAGCGATGTTTTGAAGTTTCCAGCACTGTGTGACAGTCTTGTATTAAAATATACCTTGAAAAATCACAGTTTCAAACACTGGCACTTAAGCTTATGCCTACTTTTGCATCTGGCACTGGCAGACATTATGAAATACATTTTATAATTTTAAATAAATATTTTAAATACCTCATCCATTGTCTGCAATTCTTTTGTGTCATACAAAAAGGTTCATCTGTAAGACCAGGGAGAGGTGTGTTGTAAACATATTTCTGATCAGATTGTCAGTTTTGGAGTAGGCCATAGTCAATTACTTGTTTTCCTATGAAGATTTGCAGCAGAATATTCTCCCTTGTATGTATGTACTTTCTCTCAGAGGAAGAGGTTTCTGCAAAAATGTCCTTAGTTGTTTCTGTCCTAGACAACTGAGCTAAGGAACACCGCATTTTGGGTTGCGGTTCTGTCAGATTTCATATCCTCCATTTTTCTCGAAATGTTTACGTTCAGAATCTATTGCTTTCATTAAAGTAGATGTGCCCTCCTTCATCCATGAGCCACTTCTTTTTAGCAATTTTAAAATAAGATTGTTCAAGATTTATGGAGGATCATATCCTCCTCTGCAGTTTCTGGTCTTTGACCTTCACTGTAAAATGCTACTATTCATACAGATCTCACCTGCAAATTCTCTCCCCCTCTAAGCTTTAACACTAATGCAATTGTAAAATGGCATTCTGTGAAGAGGTTTGTCTCTGCATCCATTAAGGACACTGGCAGGCCCAGAGCAAGCTGCGGAGAGCTCTACACCGTTAAGAGTATGTGAAATTAAATGCAGCGTTCCTTGACGAAAAATAAAAGGCCTGCTTAAGAAACATAACAATACTGAGCAATGTAATTCCATTGAAGGTACTGTGCCTTAGCACCTTATTAATTACATACACATTTTGATATGGTATGCTTAGAAAAAGGATATTGTTAATGTAAAAATACTGTGTTCAGTTCCCTGCTTTGACTAAACAGCACTTGGCCCAGAGCTAAAAGTAGCCATGTGCAGACTCTGAACCCATGTCGTCTCAGGGCTGGCCAGAGGCTTCCTCAGAACCTGGCACAACGGACTGGGACCGGCAGCTGAGGCTCACAGGGAAGTCAAGTCCACTTTTCATGAATCACTGCCCCTACATTCACAAATAAAGAGCTGCCCCCTCCCTCCAGGGCTCCCCCCCAGCTCACCAATATTTTTGAGCATGTTGGAAACTCTGTAATGAAGCTGCCTCTATGTTACACAGCAGAAAGCAAGCTAGAAGACCGGTCTTATGTTTGTAAAACAAAGACAAGAAACGCAGAAATCTTAAATTCTTTTCAAAGAGGAAGAATGATAAATATTGTTTATTTGTAGTGCTTCCACTCTGCTTCATTCACCTGATCATCACTGCCAAGGACACTGACTCCAGTTCCACTTTCGTTTTGCAATCATTTCACTTTCATGTTCTTGGTGTTTCTGATTTCAAAAGAAGTATTTGGCTAGCTGTTTTTCTGCTTGTTTTGCTTTCAGTAGAATTAAAATAATATTCAATGGGAATAGTTCTATCGCCATGAATACATTAAATAAAACTAACTGTGGCTAAAAGAACTGTGGACTCTTAAAAGGGATTGGAATGCATTAAGTTGTAGTTTGACAGCTCTGTAGGTTGAAGTCATCCACCCTCACCATTTCAATACTGACAGGAACCGTACCACGGCCTCTGTGTTATCCCAGCAAAATCACTGCTTCAGAAAGATTCACAAAGTGCAGACAAACAAAGAGGGAGGAAGATGGTGAGGAGGATTCAGCAGAAGAGCAATCCCAATTAGGGCATCAGCCCTGCATTTTGCATTGGGCCGCAGCCTCACCGAGTTCGCTGATGCCCCGCGAGCCCTTGATTCCCACGTGCATAATGAATTGGAACAACGATGGCCACATCCACCCACGGGAGAAATCGTTTTTGAAGTGTCAGCAGAATTTTAGGTCTCTGGTGTTATTTAGAAAAAGTATTTTTAAAAAGTTATGCAGTGAAAGGTGGAACCCGGTGGGAGATAAACACTGACCTCGTACTCAGCAGATGGCAGAATACTTCAGCAAGGGCTTTTGTCACGGCCAATTAGAGAGAGGCGGGGAGGCAGCGGCTTTCAAAAGTTGTTTTAACTACTGGCTTGATTTATTTCGACACCCACTTAAAATAATGGGGTGTTTTAAAGCATCGCTGTGCCAGAGCAGCAGACTCAAGCCCCGCTATTTTAACTTTCCAGATAAACGCATTTAACGTTCCGACCAGCAGAAGACGGCGTGTACCGGCCCGGTTTCAGCTGGCCTTTACGTGCTGTCACGACCCCGCGGACCCTCTGTCGGTACGTGTCGCGACGGGCAGCCGGAGGACTGCGACGCCTCACAGAACCCAACCGCCAACTCCCATTTCCAGAGGCGGCGGCTTCGCGCCAGCGCACGTGCCGCCGGCACCGCCGTGGGCGCGGACCGACCCCGCCGCCGGGCCCCTCGCACCCCCCGGGGGCGCCTTTCCGTCACGCTGCCACCACTCTCTCCCCGCTCTCCGCGTGAAATCCGGCGCCACGTCAACAGCCCGCAGGGCGGCGGGCGAGGCAGAGGCAGCGGCCGGGGCGGGGTGCCCAGGGCCCCGCCGGCCGCCAGCGGCCCCGAAGCGGCGGCGATGGGCGGGCCGCGCCCCGCCGCGTTCCCCCAGCCCACCTGTTACAGCCAACACTATGACATCACCGTCCCCACCGCTCCGCGCTGGTGACGCCACACCGCGCTGACCCAATCAGAGGCGGCGGCGGGGGGGGGGGGTGCGAGGGTGCCGGGAGCTGCCGCCGGCTCGGGGCGGGGGGGCCGTCGGTGCATGGGGCGGTGGGAGGGGGCGGTGTCCGGGGAGACGCGTCAGCCGCCGCCGTCGTCGTCGTCGTCGCGGGTCCCTCCCCTCCGGCGGCCCGAGCCCCGCGGGGAGCGGCGCGGCGCGGCGGGGATGAGGCGGGCCGCCTCGCACCCACCGTAGCGGCGCGGCCGCCTCCGCCATGAAGCGGAAGAGCTGGGCCGAGGCCCGGCGCCGCGCAGCCCCGGCGCCGCCGGCTCTGAAGAGAACTCGGGGCGCGGCGTCGCGGGCGGCGGGGGGCGAGGCGGAGCGGCGGCAGCAGCAGCCCCCCGCCGGGCCGGAGACCTGCCTGAGGATCGCCGGTGAGGGGGGCGTGCCGGGGGGGCGGGGGCGGGCGGGGTGGCGGCGCGGCGGGAGAGTTGAGGCGCAAGTCGGGGCCGGGCTGCTGGCGGGCCGGGGCCGGGGCCGGGGCCGGGGTGGTGGTGGTGGTGGTGGTGGTGGTGGTGGTGTCGTCCGTCCCGTCCTGTCCCGCCGAGTACCATCCCGCCCCCCCGGCGGTGGGCGCCGCGCCGGCCCCCGGGTGGGAGGCGCGGCCGCGGGGAAGGAGAAACTTCCTCTCGGCGCTGGGTCGCCGCTGTCCCCGCCGGGACCCCGGGGCGCTCGGCCGGCGGCGGCCGTCTCTGCCATCTGTGCCGTGGGTCTTCCAGAAGAACAGATAGCGTGTTTTTTTTAATAACTCTGGCTGTACTGAGCAATTGGCTTGTGCTGTCTTTTTCTGCTTGTACGAGAGTAAAGGGAAAACATATTTGAACCAGTAAAACGTGTTTCTGTGGGGGGAAAAAAAGTAGCGTATTTCTCTCCATATTGGGGATATATCCCTCTCTCCTAATGTACTTGCTGGCTAGTGGGTAAAATAACAGAGAAGCGTCGCACCTCTTCTTGACGCAGGTTTGCTCAGTGTCCTCCGTCCGTTTGGTGGCCTGTGATTTGAGCACTGCTTTGTTTTTGGCACAGGAGCCTGCCTCTGTGGAGGAGCGTATATTGGATCACAGCCGAAATAATTCTGCATTTAGGTTTGAGTTCCCCAGCTAAAAGACATGCTTGAGTTTAGTTTGCCTAAAGGCAAAAAAAAAAAAAAATTATGTCCTGTGTCAGAATCTGAGAATGGTAGAATTTACAACTTCTCTTAAACAAACAAGAAATAAACCTCACTTATTACTTCTCTGTGAAGGACGTGGGAAATTGTCTGTAGACAGAGCAAGCAAAAATACAAAGAGCAAACATGGACAAAAGGCACCAGTCTTACCTGTGCCAAGAAACAGGGTTCCTTAAATTGACTAGTGTGTCTCCTAGATAACAGTATGTTTAGAAAACCATAAGATTTTGTTTTGAAAATTGGGTATGGGATGTAGGAAGAATGTAAACTCCCAAAGCATACCAGATTCCTCTTTTTAAAAAGCTCTAATACTGTCAGGGAATAAAATCCTAAATACTCCAGCCTAAAATACAGCATTTTAGGCCTAAGCTACACAGAGAAATGTAATGGTGTACTTACATGCAGAACTCTAATGTTGCAATAACTCCATATGTGTATTTTTCTATAACTGCAACCACTTATATAGGAAATGGTGATGATACAGCCTTAAGGTTAATCTAGAAACCCCCCATTTGCCAGGTGATGACTTTTTGATGTCAAAGTAATTTCACTACCTAGAACACCATGCAGCCCTGTCCAGCTCAGATCTCCAGCAAACAGGTCTGTCTAACCATTCTCACGCAGCAGTTGCTTGGATCTGATAATGCACGTACGGCATCAACAGGCCCCTTAAATTACTGTATTTTCTTCTCCAAAGAAATGTTCACCCGTTTACATAATACAGTAGAGCACCTCGGCTTTGACTTGTGTTTTTTCAGTGGGATTTCACCATACACAGCAGTACGCAGTGTAACAAACGATTAAAATGCAATAGATTGTTATATTTAATAATATTTCATCTTGCTCTTATTACTGTGCACAGTGGCTGCTGTTTACAAGCTTCCAATAATGGAACAATTATAGTCTAATTTTTATTACGCTGGTATGTCATAGGTATTTTTTAAAAGAGAAACCTTAAAAGAATAAGCCCACAGGCTTACCTTTTTATTCAGCTGTTTTAAAAGTTACTTCAAGTTTTGAACTGTCAGTTCTGCCTTCTCATAATGCAGTTCTGAGAAATGATTTAATAGTTCTGGACTGGAGATAGATTAAAGCATAAGGCCTTATTCTTGCAAATGGACATACTGGTAAATATTTTAGCCTCTCTAAAGGCTGAGAGGTCTGTGTTAGCTTATCTGCTTACAGAAACAGTGCCAAACTCATTAAGAACATTGCAGGCTACCCTCATTTTCGTCTTTGCTAAACGACCGAGGCAGAAAAGAAACCCGAATGGCTGTAAAGATTTACAGATCTTTTCTTGCGTGAGGTTACATTCATAAACAGCAAAGTTTGTAGTCAATTATTTGCATGGATTTTATACTCAACATACTTACAGTAATTATTGCATTTCTTTATTTTCTAATTAATTGTATGCATCAGCCATATGTCAATCATTTTTAATCAGAATCATCTAAATATTTTTGTTTACTATTATGACTAGTTCAGGAAAGCTATTCTGGTAAAAACCTGGTTTTGTCTGTTAAGCTGCATAGTAAGCCTTACCATTTTCTCTTCGTCAACTAATGTGTGAGGCTTGCTGGTATGAATTCAATTTGCTGGAACTGAATGCATTTCTTCTGTTTATTAGAAGCATATTCCCATATCCTTCTGATCCCTGAAATAAGTAATTTATATGAGCTAAAGAAAATGTAGCAATTCTGTGTGAGATGCTTGAAAGCTGTTGATTTCCTTTCCTTGCCTGCTTTTCTTTGTCATTGCTCTGATTTTATAAATAACATTTTAAAGAAGATGTGGAATAGTGCATAAACGTCAGGCAAAAGGCGTGTGTTTCTCACCTCTTTTCAGTAGTTAATTCTAAAATGAAGTAACTACAATAACTATACATGGAATTAAATTTTAAGTAATATAACACTGTGGGGCATTACTTGGCATTTTTTTGTCCTCCTGCTAAATGTATATCCAGTTTGTTTACAGTGAGGAGCTAACATCTTAAAGGATGCTCTAAGCTGTACTGTATATGCCTTTTTTTCCTTTATTGAGAATCGTGTTACTTACACTGTCGCAGCTTTTATGAAATAGCATTCAGTTCAATATGTTCATTGATCAGTGGGTTGTTTTCTTGTTTGGTTTTGTTTTTTTTTTTTCAGATCATTTAATTGTCTTTTCTTTTTCCAGTATTGCTGGCTTGTCATTATAAACTTTGTGTGTTATGTAGAAAACTATTTTTTTGGAATGCTAAGGACACTTCTACTGAGTATCATTAAGCTTTCTAGCATTTTGACTATCAACACTTTCGATTAGTTTTCATTATACAACTATCTCAGTACAAAAGTTGTATTTACCCTTTTATCAATATGACTTCACTTACTTGTGAGTCTTTCTCAAAGTTAAGATTTTAAATACGAGTTTAAGGCTTTTAGTGTCTAATCCAGTAATGAAAGTGCATGAACATATGTAAAGTAGTCTTGTGTATCAGACAAGATCAGCAGCGTGCCAGACTCTATTTGAGTAAAGTAACAGTGTTGTTGATCAGTCGTGACATGGCCCTGAAAATACTTTTTTTAATGGTTTTCTGTTAAATAAAAAGTTCCTTTAGCTTTTTAGTGTGCTTTAATTTTCTATTTGAGAGGCCAGGCTGTTGTTTTAATTGCCAACTCTATCATCACTTTGAAATTTGAAATATCATAGTGCTGAGTGAATGAATCTTTTCAAGGATAGAATGACTAAAAAGAAAATCTTGTACAATTTTGCTTTTCGTCTTGACATTGCAACAGAATTTGTCTTTTATGTTTTCTCATGTGTCTTCCTGATATTTTGGAGTCTTTTAAATCAAACAACAAAATACCATGTACCAACTCTGAATTTAGACATACACTCCTCTTGCAATAGTAAATAACTCTCTGGTTACATTCATGGTAATTCAAAACAGACTAACGTTGGGTTTGTTGTACTGTTAGTCTCCTCTGAATTTCTCATCTAAGACATCTGTTTAACAATAGAACTGTAGAATTTCTCTTTTTATGAAATAATCTTTGCTGATCATATGCAGACTTGTCCTGCAGCGAGTGCCTGTTTGGTATTTGGTTGCCTCTTGAATTACTGAAATTTCTTTCTCCAAGGCCTGTGCAGCAGATCCCGAGAAGCATCAGGCTTATTGAGAGTAAAGGGAAGGAAATTATTTTGTCATCTCTATATTCACATTAACATGATTTGAAGTGGTAGCTCTCAGTTTTCTACACGTCTATTTCCACGGAACACTGTAGATCTGAAAAACAAGCAAAATGCTTTTCCTCCTGTATGCACACTGCAATCAGATGTGTGATTATTATAGCTTGTGTAGACACGCTTGTGCTAGCTTTAATCTCACTAGTTCATGTACCAGCAGTAGCAAAGCTGTGGTAACATAGTCCTCGGTTAGGGGTACGCAGGCTCATTTTCTTGTACACTGGATGCTTACTCAAATTAATTGCCTACAGTGTCGTCTGTGTTTCTGTATTTTAACTGTTTTGTTACATGAGGCTAACAAAATTAAGTGTACTTGAAGTATATCTAACATACTGCAGTCGTTATCGCCTAATTGCAGTGAAGATGCAGCCTGTAAGGCAGTGAGCCCTACTCTCTCATTCTTCTGAGAGACGATTAGAAAGGTCTGCTCTAGTTTGATAGTTTTAGGATGGCCTTTTATCAGAAATTTGCAGGAATCTGGAAGTGCTTAAGCATGCTATATGTAAATGAAATACTAAAAAGCTAAAATTAGCGGGGAAGCATAAAAATAATAAAATGGAAGCCTTGCTCCTACAGTCCAAACCTTTGTGGAGTCCTAGTGGAATCAATTCATCAGTGCTCTGGTGTATTTTATGTATCAGCCCTCATCCTTCATTCGGATCCTTAATGAAGGAATTCTCGTCTTGCAGCATGTGTTACTCCTGTTAAAAAAACAACATGCTAATCCTTGGCTAAACAGAACTGGAAATGTGTTTGCAAAAAAACAGGTAAAAACAGACATGGCGAGTAATACAGCATTTGTCTGCTATCGGACTGGTAAGCCAGTAGAAAGGTAAATCCACTTATGGGAAAGGACTTCTCTGTGTAGCTCATTTCTGAAATCTCCCCATAGGAAATGTGTTAAAAAGATGGAGCCTGCTGTTTACATAATAGGGAGCAATTGTTTGCGGTGCCCAGGAATAGGCAGCTTGTCAGGATATTGGCATTTGACACACACTGCTCTTATTGTGAGGTAGTTCTGTAAATTCATTAAACTCAAGTTTCTTTCAGATGTTTTAAGAATAGCAACAATTAACACGATTCAGAGATACCAGTGCAGAATTGAATGCCAACAGCAATTCAAAAGGCCATGTACACACTGTTCACTCAAGATAGGAATTCTTATTTTTGTTGGACATTTTTGCAAAAGCTGCAGAAGATTTTCAGTAAAAGCAGGAGCACTGAGGAAGGAAGTGATTCTGTTACTCCAAATCCTGTTTAGGAGCAAAATGCGAAATTATTTTAGGTCTTTGACCCGTGCAAATGTATTTCTTTGCATTTTGATCCTCCTTTTGTAATTGAGGATTTTGGATTACTCTTCATGTAGTGCTTTTATATTTTCAAAAGTGATGTAAAGTTTATGTGAAGAAGCTGGTGTGCAAGAAGGTAGCACGTCAGTTTGAGTACTACAGCCGTTCTGCCCAGATTTTGATGCGGGTGTTGTTTGTGTACAGGGAGGGCTCAGTCTAAGTCAATAATTAGTCTGGATCTAAAGGACAGATGCCATCGAGGGAAAAATTCTGGCTGTGTGTTCCCACTGTTAACCCCCAGTGGGCTGGTTCAGTGAGCTAACTCAGAAGAAGACTTCTGCTTGTAAGGAACCTGGTGGCAGCTAGCCATTAAATCAGTTTAGAAGTGGTGTGAAATTATAGCTTGGGGCTGTAGTGTGACATGTGTTTAATCTAGCAATGCCAGTTTAAACACAATCCCTAGATATCATGTCCTCTCAGTTCTCCTTTCTGCTTCCTCCTTTGCCCTCAATCCTCCCCCCCCACCCCCCCACGTTAACTCTCATTCTCAGGGCAGAGGGAAGTAAACCAGCAGAGCAGTTTTGTTTTGTTTTTTTCCTTCTTCTTTTTTGCCCTTTTTTTTTTTAATACTGTGCTAGGATACCTGTCACAGTCTCTGATTAGCACAAACCCACCTTGACACAGCACAGGGAGTAACACAGTGGTGGGGACAGCTGCAGGGGAGTTGTGGGAAGCTGGAGCTCCCTCCACTGCCAAAGTGTTGGCCTGAACACTTTCCCAGGACTGCCTTTCTGTGAGGCAGTTTTCACCGTAGCATATTTTCTATCCACTTGGGGTATCAGTGCACTTGCTTCTCCACACATATTTCCCTTTGCAGGCCAGTTTAGTCACTTCTTAAAAATATGCAGCATTACTCTAAATGTTATCCTTTGGCTTGTTTTCAGGAGATGCTTTCATAAATGCTGGGAGGTACAGAAGTTCTTAAGCAGGTAATGCACTTCCCAGCTAATACTGCAGCTGCTGTGCCTACAAGATGGGACTATTAGACATTAAATAAGCAAGCTTGGTGCCTTGCTTCTGCTGAGAGAGTAAGGAAGTAGATGCCTGACTTGCTCAGGAGTTACTGTACATCCCACTGGTTGCTCCTGACCTGTAAATGTTTAAGCCAAGCCATTCACATCAGGCTGCTGTTCTACTGAAATGTGCATTTAGCAAATGTACGCTTTTTGGTGGTGGTGTCTGCCTCCACCCCCCAACATAGTGTTGTACATAGGTGAGCAAGGAGCATGTGAGTGTTGAAATATAGATGTGGGGACTCCTTTCATGGCATACTTCACTGAGTATTGTCAAGATACAAGTAATGATTTCTAAGTGCTAGTCATGGAGGATTTTGTTTTGAAGCATAAAGTGATTCCCCCCCCCCCCCCCCCCCCGCTCTCTGGAAAAGGAGATACAGTTTTTCTTTATCAGAAATTATGCTTTGAAATTATATGTTTATATGCAGGTGATCTGTTTTGATATTTAAGTAATACATCTGTTCCAGGCAACTAGTTTGCAAAAAAAAAAAATCTTTCCTTTTAGGTTTGAATTTTAATCCCTGTATTTTATAATGATATTTTTTCAGCAGGAGGAAGAAAAGTATTGCTGTGGTGCTGCAAGACCTCAGTTTTTATTGACCAATTACCGCAAGCACAGCAATTTACAGCAGCAGCAGCACAGTCGGTGTTTAAAGTTCACTGGGGCTACAGCTCCCCCGGCCATGAAAATAATTTATATGTGAATACCACTGGCTTTTTTTCCCCTCAGCTTAACAAAGGAAACCAGAGCAAGCACAAGGTGCCTCCTGCCTGCGTGCAGGCTGGCTTTGAAGGGGCAGCCGGGGTGGGGATGGGGACGCAGATGGGGATGTCCAGGCAGTGGCTCCGTTGGCGCTCCTGCGGGTGGCAGTGGGCAGCCGCCTCGCCCCCTCGCATCTCTCCAGCGTCTGCTGCCTGCAGGCTTTTAATTGCACGCTGCTATTGTCAAAATCATCGTTTTAGGGAAAGATGGGAAGTGCCTGTGTTTCGGCAGGAGCTGTTTAGTTTAATGTAGGTGCTATGAGGTGCTGAGGGATTTGTGGCTTAGTTGCGGGGAGGGTGTGTGTGTGCTGGTATTCGGAGTGCAACAGGTGGGGTCTGTTGCCAAAAGGAGGTGGGTCTCTGCTGTGTGCGTGGGTGCAAGTTGGGTTCCTGCTGTATTGCAAAGTCGCCAAACAGGTAGCTTTCCTGGGAATGCTTTGTTTGGGAAGGAACACTAAAGAGCTGCAGATTGCAGGAACACTGCTGAGCGAAAAGCCTCAATCTTTGGGTGCCTTGTTGCTTAACACCAGAGAAATAATAATGTCTAGTTCGGTAACACTTAAAAGAAGACTCAGTTCATTTGAAACCATTTAAAGTTGTTCTGTTGACAGGTAGTACTTCAGACTTTCAGCAGAAAAGTGTGATGTTTATAAAAGCTTTAAATTTTCTTGCATTTCAGATCGCCTTTATTTTGCAATTCTCTGCCAAAAACCAAAGAGTGGAGCTGCAAATACCCATTATTTCTGCATAGATGATGAACTTGTATATGAGAAGTAAGTACAGACTTATTTTTTCCTGTTTTTTACAGATAATTGAAATAAATTAGTCAGAACAACAGCAATGAGGAACCAGTCTAATTGACATTCTGTTTTTAAATGTAGCTGAGGGAAACATACATTCGCGTTATAGAACTAATAACACGAGTTTGGTCCTGTCAGACTTATCTGCCATGATGATTTATTTGTCTTAGAACAGTTTCTTGGCTTCCCATCAGGATTTCTTAAAAATCTTTTCAAAGCAGAAGCTTTCATTGTACCCATTCTTGTTAGAAGACACAGGAACATGATGCAACAATATATATTCAGAAGTGCGCACTGGACTGCCGAGCTGAAGGGGATGTCTATGGTTTCTCAAGTATTAAGTGCCATGTCTAAACTTCCTAGAATAAGAGAAAAAACTGGCAAAATCAATTCAAGCCTTTATGGGCTGACAATGGATATATTATTTCCCCTGTAGTGAACAGTGTATGCCTTTGTATGTCATCTGGAATGCTGCTAATTCTTCAAATATTTTTAACCAAAGGGCGTGCTTACTGTTTTTGAAAATACTAATCAATCTTTATTCTCCGAGTTCACTTTTCTCTAGCAATATTAATTGCCTTCTTTTAAAGTAAAGCTTTTGGGTTGCTCTTAAAATAAGAGTTTCTGAACTGGTGTCACAGAGCGATACAGTCGTGAGAATTTTTCAAACCTTGAGTGTTCCATTTTGAGAAAAAAGTTTTAGTCCCTGCTTAAAGATGACAAAACTGTTTCCTCCAACAAAATAGTATTTATGTAAGAAGGCATTCTTGTTTTTAGAATGATGCACGTATATCACGTCTATATTATTACTCCTTGCTTTGTGCATCTGATTAAAAAAAAAAAAAAGGCATTTACAGAGGTCATGTACAATTTTTCCCCTTTCTCATACCAGCTTCTATGCAGACTTTGGACCACTCAATCTGGCAATGGTCTACAGATACTGCTGCAAGCTAAATAAGAAATTAAAGGTAACACTTGTTTTTTTTATTTGATATTCTTGACTTTTTAAAGAACAAAAACAAATGGAACAAAAGGGGTTTTTTTTCAGATGCTTTCCTGGGTTCCTAATCCAGCTAAGTTTTGAATATGAATGTTAAATTTTATGAAGGTGAATTTAGGGAGGAGGAGGATCAGGAGGGAAAACTCACTTTTAAGATCTGGAAGATGCACCACTGTGGCAGTAACTAATGCTAAGCTCCTAAAAGATTATCTTCTCTGAGGGCTGCCCAATAATTTTCGGGATTGGACTCTTGGTAGAGCATAGTGTCTTTAAAACGGAGAGTTCCTATGTTAATTAACATGAATGACTTAAGTTAGTTGACCTCTAACAGGTGTTGGAATATAAAACCTGTTAGGCAGATAAAAAAGCTTATTAGCATTAATGTGAATCACAGTTTGCCTCTTCAAAACTGCTTAGATCTTGAAACTGCCACTGAACTGTGAAAATAGGGAAGTATGCAGCACATTATAGTTTAACAGAGTTTTGTTGGGGTTTTTTTGACACAAGTCTATATTATCATCCCTTTGAATATCTTGTGTTTGATATTGGAGAGGCGTGTTAGGATTGGTGGGAACATACTACTGCTAGTGATCTGGGATTTATTTGTCTTGAGTGCATTGAATAGTATCTGAGCAAGTAACAGTGCTATTTAAATAGTGACATTTTATGATAGCTTAGCAGTTGATCAAAGTATACAGTTTCAAGCGCATCACAGTTTGTTTCAAGGGCCAGTTAGGGGCTAGTTTTTGCTGCCACCACAGATGTAAGTGTCCTTTCTATTGGCAATGCTGTTCAACCCCCTTTCTAAGATAAATGGAGAAGCTATATGCCAAGCTGAGATGAAATTTTAAAAAGTTATTTATTATAAAGTTTAGAAATACTTTAAAAATATTTTAATCTAAGCATATATTTTCCAGTGGTTCTGATCCTTAGAAACAACTACTAGTTGATTTATCTAGAGTCAGGTTTTCTTTAAGAATAAAAAAGTCTAAATTCTGTTTTCAAAACTATTGCGACTTTAACATGCATGTGATGTTTTTGAGAATGCCACTTTGTATGTACTTGTCATAAATGCCTATCCGTTACATAGGGCTTAAAGTCAGAAATACTAAATGCATTTAAGGAGAAAAAGAAAGTTTACTGTAATTTGTATCAAAAATTATTTAGGCTGGATACTGGGAAAAATACTGGAACAATCTAGGTAGGGATGCAATAGAGCCTTCCAATGTTTTTGAGGGACTAGTCGACAATATATTTGGTCCTCTGAATACATGCGGCTGAAAGTAGGTGAACAGACCCTTGCATTCTTCTGATTTTATAAAAGAAGGTATGAAAAGCCTAAAATGCAAAAATCATAATCTTGTTCATTTCTTGATACAGTCATTTTCATTGATAAGGAAGAAAATAATTCATTATACTGGCTTTGATCAGAAAAAACAAGCAAATGCTGCATTCCTCATAGGCTCCTATGCAGTAAGTATTTAAGTTTTTACATTACATCATCTTGCTAAATGTGTTTGTTTTTTCATACTCAATTTTTAAAACAGCAAGATAAAAACAATTATTTTCTCTTGAATAATCTTCCTACTAATGTATTTTATAGTAAGGTACCACATACTAGGACAGTTTTTAAAGTCTAGCAGGTATGTGAATAGAGTTGTATGGTTTTGGGTTTTTTCCTCTCTACTGCAATATGTGCTCCTAAGAAATAAGAGCACCACTGGAAAAAAAAATCTTTATGAATATTTTCATTTAGAAAAAGTGACTGCTTCTTGATGTTTTTCCTGTCCCCCACCCACACATAATTTCTTTTTTTCTGTTTTAAAATAGAGAAATATTATCTTGCTCAAAGTACGGGATATCATTTCCCATTGCATGCATGTTTAAATATACCTTTTCTTCCTCAGCTGTTTCTTTTCTAATGTAAGGTGACCTCTTCAGTTAACTTAGGAGAAGGAGTGAGATCGTGCGGTAGGCTTAGAGCCGGTATAAAGCCTGGGAGTATACAAGGTGGCTGGAAATGTACTGAGCCAGGTCCTTGACTGTAGAGGGGAAAATGACTGGCTGTACATCACAACTGCATGTGTTTGGTACACGAAAGTATAGTCAAGGAATAAAATGTGGAATGCTTCAGAATGAAAGAGATGTGATGTACCATATTCATGTTTTGCTTTGACTTGTAACACACCTTGATTTGTAACCATCTCTCTTGTTTACTGAGTAATAAAATGAAGTGAGAACCTATGCATTTTTTGATGTTAGAGCGTCTTACGTCATTCCTATTTGTTAGCTGCAAGGCTATACAGTACTTGCTGTGATGCTGGCAGCCTCCTTGCTGCCTGTCTACATCATGACGGAAGTCTATTTCCTGCTCCCCAGGGTTCCTCTGTTGTCTATTTTCTACAGTACTTATTACACATTAAGAACTAGATTTCAAAATGGGTCACGCTTGGTATTTGAAACACAGGCGCTTAGGAATGTTGCTGTAGACCTTTGCATTCTTAAACCACATGGAAACTGGCAAGTGAGTTACTAAACCTGTTTGCAGTTAAGGCATTACGTTGACAAAACAGCTGCAGCCTTTAGGAAAACTACTTCTTCCTCGTGACTTGATCATAATGGGGGCCCAGAAAGCAAGAGGGGACTGGCTTCAGCTATCAGTCATTATTTGGAAGGACGTGGGTTTTGTTTTTCCCTAAACTTTTGTTCTGAATATGTGTAGCGGTATTGTGCAGCATAGCAGCTGACATTTTGAGCAGAATCCACGGTACGGAAAATTAACTAATGGCAAAACGATCTAATATGAAAATATTGTGGTTGACTGTGTAAATGTATGCAAAAAACCTAACACAAATCCTATTTCTGATCATCCAGTAGCCCTGCCATGTTGCAATAACAACATGCAGTTGAAGGGGAATGCTTGGACAGACTTGAATAAAGCTTTAAGATTAATATGTTTGGATTATGACAGTGCAAAGCACGGTAATTAAAAATGGAGGCAATTGGACAGAGGAGTAGGCAGTTTTTGCTTCCGAAAACTGCGGTGAAGGAGGTGGGAGTGGCAGAGTACAGAAGGGATGCTAACACAGATCCAGCTGAAGTATAACATGATATCATGTCTGAGTAGCCAAGGCACGTGGGAGGGCTAGTTGCAGACAGCTGGCATAGGGCAGAAAGAGGCTAGTCAAAGCCACTGGCAATTTTCAGAATTCAGAGACTTAGGTGCTTAGGTTATTGCATTGTAAAGGTTGAATATTTCGGCAGTTTCCCTTAAAGACCCATGGCAAAGTGAAGCACTGTGTCAATATCAGTCCCCTCCTTGAATGGGGGCGTGTCTGCCTTGCATAATCGGAAGTCCTAGATGATGAGGTATCTCCAGCTAGGTGCTAATTTTCTTTCCAGTGCAACAGACTTTGGCTTTGGTACTGCTTTTTCTATAACATAGGGTACAGTTTCTTCCCAGATTGATGTGGGAGGGATTCCAGTGGAGGAAGATCACAGAAGAAAGACTGTGCCCCTGAGGCTTACTTTTTTCCCATGGTGCCCTTTGATGATCTTTCATGAAGAAGCAGGCTTAATTACAGCACTCACTGCTGAAGTGTTCAAACATACACGTCCCACGTTTCTGCCTTCTGCAGGGAGAATTGGATTGTTCTCTATGGGGTGAGCAATGGTATAGGATCTGTTCAGAATGCATGATAAATATATGTCTATAAGCATATTTCCTGATTGAAAGGAAATATATCGAGGCCTTCTTTATTTAAAACATATGTAGGCTTAAGCATCCACCTACCCTTTCAGTTCAGAGTGCTTTGCTTTTTGATGAAGAAGGATCCATCCAGCTGTTGGTCAAAACTTTAAAAAGCTTTTCTGTAATTTTAGTTAATCAGACCATGTCCTGTTGATAATGCTCTTTGCTGCTTGAACTGAGTATCATCATCTAATTTCTGGTCCCTTACAGTGTAAGTGGTAGGTTGCCACTGTATTTTGTTTTCTGTGGGTTGAATGTGTTTTCTTGTTTGATTTTGATTTTTTAGCTTTGTGGTGGGTTCCCATTTCAACACTTCACCTTACATCAAAGAACTGCATGGCAGTGCATCAGGTTGGAGGAGTTCAGGTGGGAAGAGCAAGAAGTAGAAAGGGAAAGTAGCTTACGCAGAGTTAGTCATGAACATAGTGCTTGTCTGCATGTATTGTAAGGCCTTTGATAAATTAAGCATAGTTTTGGGTGCAAGGTGCTCGGTAGATGCAGGAGCTTTAAGTGACTTGTTAGGAGTAACAGGCTGCCAGGTTTTCAGGAATAGCACAGACACAGTAAGTGTGTGTGCTTTCTGGTTTTGTTCTCTCTTTTTTTAAACACAGTCACATTTTAACTATAAAACTGTAATGAACTGTATATAACTAGTTCTCCTCTGGAACTCATATGTCCTCATAAACATTCAATATTTTTATGCTAGCACCTTCTGACCCTGTCATTGTAAGGGCTTGTTGGCCTTAAATTTGTATTCTTAAACAGAATGTTATTTAACTTCTGTTTAAAGGAATTGGGATATATTAGCGTGGTTTATCATTCAACATCTTTGTTTGAATATATATGTGTATGTATATATATCATGTGGGATATGCTCATTTTGACTACTGAGGCAATTATGAGTCTTCATTAACTGTGGTGAAGTGTAAGGGCAGCTGCTAGTGTTCTGGTTTACAAGCAAAGTCTGTTCCCAGTCTTTTCTTCACAGTTGGTGTGTTTTAATGTTTTACCCCCACCCCTTCATCTAACTTGTCTTTCTTTCCTCTTCAGTGGAGATAGTTTCCGAACTCTCCAGGCTACATACTTCTTTCTCACTCCTCTCACATCTGCTGCTTCCTTCCAGGTGTACTTTGATGTGACAGCACAGCCTAACTCAAGCTACAGGGCTCTTCAATATAACATGGCCTTAAAAGCAAAGAACAAAGTTTTCAAATACATTGTTATATATGTAGTTTTAGAATAAAATATGATTTTTTAGGCTAAATCTTAACAGTTTAGATCTTAATCCCTTTATTGTTCATCTTCCATCTATTTTAATTCTGTATTCTGTTTCATTTTTACAGATGATATACTGCATAATGGGAATAATATTCTTATGTGTAGGTTAGCATAAATTTGGCACAATCAGCTGCACAAAGGGTAGCCAGAATTCAGTGTGTTGGGGTTGAATGTTTACACTTTATTTGGGTGGAGGGGGTGACGGGAAAGAAGGGGGGTGGGGGAAAAACCCTTTGTTCTTCACCTTTTAAAGAAAAATTGCTTTTCCTTGGAAGCTATCTGCACTGTTCAGGCCTTACCACTCTACCAAAGCAGCAGTGATCTTCTGAGTTGATCTCTACAGTGGCTTCTCTTGATTTTCGCCAGGACTTGGCTGTGGGTGAGGAAAGTCTGCTTCTTTCGTCATTGCTCCTTCTATATTAAGAAAGACAATGTACCCTCTGTGCCCTGTCCACCCAATTCCCAAGCTCCCCCCTCCACCCTTGGCTGCATTAACTTAGTAACAGTGTTTTTTTTCTCAGGCCTGGCACTAATTATGTACTCGGAGGGTGACCCTCCGAGGGTACCGCCCCATGAACTGCTGTAATTCAGGTCACCTTCTCCAGGACTCATCTCTGTACTTTGTCTATTTTCTCATCTTCTTTCTTCAGGGTAAGCAGTGTTTCCTTCATCTGTTCTGATCCGTAGTACTGTTTTTTTGCCTTTTCAATTTGTTAGTGTCCTTCCTAGCTGTGGGCCTAACGCTGGGTAGAAGCTGGAGGTTGCAGAAGCAACTAGCACCTGTCTGAGGGATGTTGAACTGCTCAGTTCTTACCGTGGCATTTGCAGAATTATCTCTGGCTAAGCTGTGGGAAAGCAGGCAAACCTATTTGTTTAGTGGTCCAGGCTGAGTGGTTGTAAATGGGTAACTGTGGCAGTACTCAAATTACAGGTGGGTAAACTGTGTTTACCCTCAGCTGCGTTTTGGTGAGAGGTGCTTGTGCTTGACAAGCCAGTGGCAGAGACAAGATGGACAAAGTACTGGCCTTTCATTTAAGCAAAAATTGCCTCAAGTCTTTTTGGCTTTCTCTGTGTTTGTGTCCTCTAAAAAGCTACCTTCTCTGAATTGTATTTGGGAAATCGTGATTAGTCTTCATGACAGCAGCTTTTCCTGCTGTTTGTACTAGGTTCTTCCTCAGGATGTTCTTACCAGACAATGCTTGTCTCCATAGGAGAAGAAGGGCTGCTCTTTGGGGGTCCCTCACTATAGTACTAGCTTGCTTTCTTAACTGTCGTGAAGTACTGATGTGCCCAGCCCAGTCAGTTCCCAGCTAATAGGGTTTTCTATATCTCCCCTCCACTGTTTAAAAGGTAATTGGAATTTTCTTGCTTTGGTTTATGATGAACAAAGAGTTGCCAGAGACAGGCAGTTACTCCCTCTCTGCCACTTTTATCCACTTAATGACTGTGTT
Organism: Theristicus caerulescens; assembly: GCA_020745775.1. Classification (NCBI taxonomy): domain Eukaryota; kingdom Metazoa; phylum Chordata; class Aves; order Pelecaniformes; family Threskiornithidae; genus Theristicus; species Theristicus caerulescens. Next base: position 47,174,962 of record CM036583.1, on the reverse strand, counting down.
TCTACTAATGAAGGGACTGTTGGCCACGTGTGCATTTCTTCAGTACACCACAAATCCATACAGGAAGCTTTTTATTCTAATTTATTTCTATTTTAATTTTGCTGTATTTAACCTTTTCTTCTAAGGAATATTGCTAGAAAATCTAATGTATTAACTGACTAGTATATCCAATGGAGGTTTTAATGAAATAAAATACTTAATACATTTGAGTTATAGTAAAATTATGCATGTGTGTGAGCTTGTGTTTGAGTCTGGTCACAGCCAGTAGTTATTTTTATTTGTTCAGAATGGGTGGGTTGTGATTATTTGCAGTTTACAGCAGTTCAGGCTATTTTGGGTGAGTGACATTTTTGGAACATAGTTATATCACGTGAAATTTGCTTGTAAGCAGTTTAAAATGAATCATTATTTTCTTGCTTTTAAGTCAGTACGGTTGGTAAAATGTGTGATTTAGGTAGCAACCTTAAGTAGATTTTGCAGTTAAGGGTGAGCAGGTGGATAAACTTGATTACACTAAGCACATCATAGATGTGAATTTAAAGTGCTACTTACAGACTGCAGTTGATATAGTTTCTAACAGTACACCATATTTAAATGTGCTATTTAATTTTCCTGAAAAAGCAACAAGTTATGTCATAGATGATTATTATCAAACATGTTTTGTCTTGCATGCAGCATTACTATTTCACTTGGTAATCCTGTGTATTGAAGATGCCTTTTTCAGTCAGAGACTCCTTTCCTTTTCTACCAGGAATACTTCTCATCCTGTTGTGAATACCATTTTCATGATTGTAACGCTAATCTAGGAAACCTTTGTTTGAAAAATAGGGCTGGTTTGAAAACACTAATATGAATCAGACAATAACATGGCTTGCTAAAAGAACTCTCATTCTATGGTTGATTTTAAATGCTCATAAATACTCTGTCGCCTAGTCCTGCAAGTCCTTCTGTTTCATTCAGTGAACATTATAGCGGCTGTTTGACTGCACAGCGATGTTGGCAGCAGTAGTGCTTGAGTGCACCTTTCCCAGTACGCAATGCTTGGATGGTTCTTGACCATTCACAGAGCTGTCTGCAGTCCCTTAATTAGAAACACATGTCCTAAATGAAAAGGATGACTAGAGCAATGTTAATGGTTCAACTGCTAATCTGAAATTTCTGGCTGTATTTTGAAGTTCAGTAGGATATTTTTTTGTATGCATAAAGAAGGCAAATTTCTAGATTGTTGGTACACAAGTGGTTACACAGTGTTATAAAACGGTATGTTATTTTGGCTTGAAAGATGTTAGTTCCTTATAGTAACAATTTTCCTGGAAGGTACTTGAGTAAAAGATTTGTAAAGGATTTTAGGAGTTTTTCCATGTGTATTTGTGTGTGTGTGTATGTAGATGTGTATGTACACCCATCTGCACTTGCATATGATCGTAGGAAAATTATAAAACCAATGCAACTGTACTTGTTGATGATTTATTTCAGGTCTGCTGAATTCTTTAAGTTTTTTAAAAGGCTGCTTTTTTTTTTCTTTAATATTTGCCTGACCTGCAGGAAAGCAGCCCCTTGGGAAGTCACTGTAAGATTCTAATAGACTTTTATGCATTTGTATATACAAGAATGGACAAAAACCATCCCAGAAAATGCCCGCTCCTGCTAAATAATAGTTAATATCATTGCTTGAAATTTATTTCAATGTTTTTTATCTTTTAATAGTACTTCTTGTTGGTTGCTTTATCGGCATTAACTTAAGAAAACAACTTTATTTGTGAAAGTTTCTGTATCTTAGAAAGCACAGCAGAAACATAACTTATAATCAGCATCTGGAGAAACTGGTTGCAGCTGTAGTATATTTTGATTTCTGGAGGTTATGTCTTTTCCCATTTCCCCTCCTTCCCCCTGTACATACCTCATGAATTTACAAATATATCCTTGTTTTGCTATTCATCAGATCAACATTTCCATTCTTGTCTTTTCTGAAACTTCAGTTCTGCTTACTGCCTTAGAAAGTCCTTCTCTCTTTCAATACTTCTGTCTACTACAGGTCTCCCTGATCACTTTTACTTTCTCATTTACTGGCTTTCCTTAGTCCTTTGTTCACCCACATCATTCCAATGAAATCGTTAATCCTTAAGGCTTTAGTGACCTCCTCCTGGTCACAAACAGTATTATGTAGTTTCAGTTTGTGTCAGGAGTATGTTTTTGAAATGAATCTTTCCTTAAACCCTGCTCTCTGCATTTTGGTTCACTTCATGCAGCAGTCTAGGAGCAATCCCAACAGGTAATGGGTGTTCAGTCCACAGGACCAGGCTAGGACTAGCTGTTAAGGTAAAAAGCCACTGAAAGTGTATATAGCGTGGATGTCAGATCTTCAGTGCTGGCTCTCAAGTCCACAGATGCACTTCAGCTGGTGCACGCCACCTCCTAGTGCAGATGTGGCCTCTGCTGCCTTGACGTCTGTTGCTTCCCTCGGCTTTGCTGCTCCTTCCCTCACTTCTTCACTTACCTGCTTCCATATCTGGAATTTGGTTCACCCACAACCTGAGCCCGGGCTCACTCATGTTCAGCCTCCATCCAGCCTTGCTTGCATCCAAGATTTCCAGCTGGGTGCTCTCTTAGGGTCTTAAGCTATGAGAGAAACTGATCCTGTCTCCACTTTGACTGTCACAGCTTCTTGTGTTGTGTTACTGCCAGGATACTTACCTTGTGAAGTAAGTATCTGTTTATGGTCTTTCCTGTTCCATGTAGAGACTGACCACCATTCTTCCCTTTTGATGCACTCCACACCATTGCACCTGTCCAGATATCCTTGTACTAACCTAATTTTTTTTTTGTAAGCTACTTTTCACTGACAACACCATCTGACCATTTCATCAACTGCTGTGTCTGCAACTGTTCGCATGTCGTATCTTGTGTGCGTAGTAGTATCACAGCTGAAGTGTAGCAGGATCTCTCATTGTTTCAGAAAATTCTGAGAAATCCAACTGGAAGAGCTTCCTTCTTCAGTGAATGTACTGTATATTGCTTCAGTTGTACGGGAAGTACTGTGTATTTTTGCTTAGCAGCTTGTCCACATTGAAAAATGCCATCTTGCAGTGCGCTTTCTGTACGTACTAAATGGTGGTAGACATTGGATTTTTGTGTCAAAACCAGGTTGGCTTTTTTAAAGTGTCCTTGTACGTAGCAAGTGTTCATATAACTCTGTTAAGGAAAGTCCACACACACGTGCATGTATGTTAAAATGGTGTTTCTAGCAACTTCACTGGTAATCTAATTTCAGAAGTTGGATCTGTGCTTGAGAACTAACAGGTTTTGGTATACCATAACATTATTTAGACCTATTTTAATACAACACTTAATGTTATGGAGAAAGCGTGCTTCTTGCAGCTGTAACACTTGCAAACAAATGCTTCTGCGTTGAAGCTTGTTTTCTTTAAGAAGCTGGTAAAAGCTTAGCTGAGATATGGGAGAAATCCTTGGTCTTTCTGAGCTACATGTGCTTATAGGATTAGCTAGTATTAGCTGCGTATCTATTTGCCTGATGTACAAGTAGTACTCTCTGTATGTTACCCAGCCTTACAGCACTGAATCCCAAGTTTTTCCAGGTGACTCATTTCTGGCTACAAACTCTGTTTCTGCTGTTTAATTACCTTCTCTTTGCTAATGCCATTTCATGTCTCTGGTTTGTAAGTTTTTCTGGGGCAGGACTCTGATAAGCAAGCAGTGCTAGATTTATATGGTTGCTAGCAATATGTGTTCACTGCGCAGCAAGATGCAAAGTATGACTGTATCAAAGCACACAACTTGAAATTTCTTGGAACATAACCTTTATATCCAGTCCAGGCTATGAATATGCCTGCGGACTAGAAAGTGAACTCTGGCATCTGAGGAGCAGCTATTCAATGATATTTTGGGGGCTTTTTAAGTCTCTTCTCTGTTCTGGGTGTATGCTTGCAAATGTAAATGCAAATGTCACGCCTTCCCAGTGAAAGCACGCACACAGAAAACATGCAGTTTTCATTACTTAACTAAACTACTTAAACAAGACAGATGTTTTTTTCTTTGGTTTTGCTAACTGCACAGGAAGAATGCTCAGAAAATACTTAACACAGTAATCACATCAGAGGGAAAATGAAAGGGGTCACTTGTTGCCACGTATGTTCTAGCTGTCTGTTTAGGATGTGTTTCAAGCTGTGTTTGTTGTTTGTTTTGGATTTTTTTTAGCAACATCTGTTCCACCTCCCATTCTCACCTCACAAGAATGCGTGCGCGCGCATGTGTGTGTGTGTGCGCGCGCGTGTGTGTGTGTAGAGAGGATGTTAAAGGTATGTTAAGCCATTTGTTCAAGCTGGCTTTGCAGCAGCATCAAGGAAATTTGAAAGGCAATGCCAACTTCTAAAAGAAAAAAGCGTCAAAAGAATAGAAAGCAAAAATTCCACACTCAGATTTTTGGGGGATATTTAATTAATACTCATTAGGATTCTTACTTTCAAAAAAGCTCTAAGGAAAAAGGTCTTTAATGTAAGAGATTTAAACAATTTTACTGAACATTAGTGAAAAAAATAACTTCCTGTAGTGTGTTAAAGCTTAGTTAATGCTGTTTTAAAGAGAAAGTATTAATTTGAAATTACTGAATATTGATCTGTTAATGACAGCTTGTTATTAACAGTTTTTATCTCCTGGCCATGCTGGGGATGGTGTTTGATGGTATTGGAAGATATGATTTGCATAAAAGAGGAGTTTTACGATATCCTTTAAGGACACCTTAGTGTTAGAGGCTATCCAAGAGGGATCAGGCATGTCATGTTGGAAGACCATATGGATATTTGTTGTGAGTTGGTCCTTTGTGAATTCTTTTCTGAGTGTTTTTGACAGTAGAAAGTTGGATACGTAGTGCTTCAAGTATGTTACTTCATTCTGTTCTTAGGATTTTGCTTCTGAAGCTACAGATTTCTTTTTTTTTTTTTCCTTTATGACATCTGGATTTAGTTATTGGATACTGCTTCACAAGGAAGGAATTTGGAACAATGCAAATGTACTGCTATAGGAAAATCAAAACATACGCGATTTACTGTTTTAATCTTGTCTGCTGAGTGTACGCTGTTTTGTAGACCAGATGATTCATAGCTTTCCTGATATCTCTCTGGGTTTTTGTGTTTTGATTTACATCTTAAAAGCTTAATTGAAAAAAATAAATCTACAAACTGGTCCAGCAGAGTTGCAGCAGAAACACAGAAGAATCCAGAGGGACAGAAGCTTTCTCACTGTAGCCTATAGTTGAACAACTCCTGCAGAAATCTGTAAATTTTGTTGAAAAATATGTAGTCCTCTAGGTTGACCAGTATTTTATGTTGCTTATGTTAGTTTTATTGTTGCATACTTGCATACATTTGTTCTTAATGCCACTTTCTCAGCAATTTTGAACTCTGTGATAATTAATTATGCCTTCTGTAGTAAACAAGCGACTTGAAGTTCTTAATATCAATCTTAAAATAATAATTTTCTTTTCTTTTCTGTCTTTTCCCACAAAAATAGATAATATACCTGAGAGAATCCCCAGAAGATGTGTACAGGCTTATTTTGGCTGGAAGCATTTCATATCTTCCTTTTAGGTAAATAAGAAGTTGTTAGAACTTTCTGTCCCTCAATATTTTGAAGAAGAATGTAGCATTTATCAGTACTAATTTGGGGTTTTCTTTTGCTGAAGTCTTAACACGTGACACATTCACTGCCTGAGCTTTAAGTGTAGACTGCTGAACAGGGGTGTTAGCAGCTGGAACTGAAGTGTACTGACAGAAGGTGAAGGAGCCATGCTGCTTTTTATGCACTCTTGTTGAGCTTTTTGATCTACATTGCTTCTCACTTGGCAGTCTAGTTTAGTGCCAGTAGTTGATAGTTAAATGTATCAAAATATCTGTCATTCATCATAAATGGCTTGTAATACTTCTAGCGCTCCATTTTTCCCACTTGTCGAATATATGCAGGAACCCACAAATACCGTTTTGTGTATAAAGAGTGCTAGCTAATCTCGTATGATTTAGTGTAACTTTAAAGTATTTCTTTTTACTGATGAGGTACGTGTTCGTGGTTGCTTGACCCTGAGGGAATGTAGTCCTAGCTGTTTCAGACCACAGACTTCTCTTTGTAGTATATGCTGTGCTGCTTAATGTAGCAAATAAAATTGATCCATCGTGCAGAGGAACAACTTAATTTATTCCAAACAAGAGTTTCTAAAAGTTGGACTAAACTAACATTCCATTGGCTGCCACAATATGCAGAAAAGAAACGCCAAAAAACTTTTTAGGAGGCCAGTTTACTGTCCAAATATATTGTTATGGGGTGATTAGTTCAGTCCTTGCTTGTTTGTGTTTTCTAGCTCTCTTGCCAAGAGATGGGCTTTTGATAATTTGGATTTCTATTACTTCCCCTCTGCCACCACCACAGTATAATGGCGTAGTAGCACCTCTCTTTATTTGCATACTTCCACCATCCCATTTCTCACTTTTAAATTCCATTTTTATATTCCTAGAAGAACAAAAGTTGTCCTTAGGAAGACTGTAAGGTTTGTTTCTAAATGTCATAAAGATGTATGTGGGTGATGGAGGTAGTAGTTTTTCCCTCAGGTCATATACCCTGCATATCCTGCCCAAATTCCCAGGCCATCACTTCAACAGCACTGCTGAAAGAAATGCAAAGTTGTATTACATAATAAGACTTACTGAGAGCTGACTTCTGAAGACATGTCCAGCCTCTGGGATAAAGAATACAGTCTGCTAAAGTGTCTGCAAACTTTACCATTTTCTTGAGTTTACTAGTGCAACTAAACCTGGTGCAATTAGAGGAATTCAGATTACACTAATGATTAACTGAGATGTTGGTCTGGGCTCTGTTCCTTTAAGATCTTCGTCGCTGCAGAAACAGTACCTTCCCATAGAATAATAAAAAGTCATTCAGATAGTTGCTACTTAGGGTCATTATCAACATGAAAACTTTTGTTAGCAGGATACAAAGAATTTCTTTTTTCACTTATAGAATCACAGTGAGGTTGGAAGGGACCTCTGGAGGTCATCTGGTCCAACATCCCTGCTCAAGCAGGCCCACCTAGAGCCAGTTGCCCAGGATGATGTCCAGATGGCTTTTGAATGTCTCCAAGGTGGAGACTCCACAGCCTCTCAGGGCAACCTGTTCCAGTGTTCAGTCACACTCAGAGTAAAAAAATGGTTCCTGATGTTCAAAGGGAACGTCCTGTGTTTCAGTTTCTACCCATTGTCTCTGGTCCTGTTACTGAGCACCACTGAAAAGAGCCTGGCGCTGTCTTCTTTGCACTTTCCCTTCAGGTATTTATATACCTTGATAAGGTCCACCCTGAGCCTTCGCTTCTCCAGGCTGAACAGTCCCAGCTCTCTCAGCCTTTCCTTCTATGTGAGATGCTTCAGTCCCTTAATCATTTCTGTGACGCTTTGCTGGACTCTCTCCGATATGTCCAAACCTCTCTTGCACTGAGGAGCCCAGAACTGGGCACAGTACTCCAGGTGTGGCCTCACTAGTGCAAAGGAGAGGGGAAGGATCACCGCCCTCAACCTGCTGGCCATACTTTGTCTAATGCGGTCCAGGATACCATTAGCCTTCTTTGTCACAGGGCACATTACTGACTCATGTTCAACTTGATGTCCACCAGAACCCTCAGGTCCTTTTCTGCAAGCTGTTTTCCAGCTGGGCAGCCCCCAGCCTGTACTGGTGCCTGGGGTTGTTCCTCCTCAGGTGCAGGACTTCACACTTCTCCTTGTTGAACTTCATGAGGCTTCTGTCAGCCCATTTCTCCAGCCTGTCAAGGTTCCTCTGCATGGCAGCATGACCTTCTGGCGTATCAGCCACTCCTCCCAGTTTTGTGTCATCAGCAAACTTGCTGAGGGAACTCTTTGCTCCTTCATCCACATCATTAATGAAGATGTTGAACAGGATCAAACGCAATATTGACACTGCTAGTTCCTGGCCTCCAACTATGCTTTGTGTCAGTGACCACCACCCTTTGGGCCCAGCCATTCAGCCAGTTTTCAATCCACCTGTCTGCTTGACCAGCCAACACCTCAGTAGCTTGTCTGTGAGGATCTTACGGAGACAATGTCAGAGGTCTTACTGAAGTTCAGGTAGACAATATCCACTGCTCTCCTCTCATCTACCAGGCCAGTCATTGCATTGTAGAAGTTTATCAAGTTGGTCAAGCATGACATTGCCTTGGTGAATCCATGCTGACTACTCCTTATGATTTTCTTGTCCTTAATACACCTGGAAATGGTTTCCAGGATTAGCTGCTCCATCACCTCTCTGGGGATTGAGATGATGCTAACTGACCTGTAGTTCCCTGGGGAACCTCCCAGGTTACCTGTCCTTGCTTCCACTCACTGTATGCTTCCTTTTTGTGTTTGAGTTTGGCCAGCAGTTCCTTGTTCATCCACGCAGGTGTCCTGGCATTTTTGCCTGCTTCATATTCATTGGGATGAGCTGCTCTTAAGCTTGAAGGGGCCGATCCTTGAATATTAATGAGCTTTCTTGGGCCCCTCTTCCCTCCAGGGCCTTATCCCATGAGACTCTTCCAAGCAGATCTTTGAAGAAGCCAAAGTATGCTCTCCCGAAGTCCAGGGCTGTCAGCTTGCTTTTCACCCTCCTTCCTGCCCTTAGGATCCTGAACTCCACCATCTCATAGTCACTGCATGCAAGGCTGCCTTTGACTTTCACATCCCCAACAAGCACCTCCTTGTGGGTGAGTATGAGGTCCAGCAGAGTGCTGTGCTTCATTGGCTTCCGAATCATTTGGTGGAGGAAGTTGTCACCAGTTCATTGCAGGAACCTCCTGGATTGCTTATGTCCTGCTGTGTTGTCCCTCCAACAGATATTGGAGAGGTTGAAGATCCCCATGAGGACCAGGGCCTGCTAATGTGAGGCTGCTCCTATCTGTCTGTAGAGGGCCTGATCCACTTGTTCTTCCTGGTCAGGTGGCCTAAGAGACACCCACTACAATGTTACCTTTACCTGTCCTCTCTTTTACCTCAGTGGGGTTCTGTTATTTCCTCCTCCTGCTGATTTTTTTTCCCCACCTTTCACACTGATTCATTAGGGAGGAAAAGGACATGAACAAATTGTAGAGGCAGTCATCCAGGTTCTTCAGAAGTTCTTCCTCCTCTCAGTTGAAATTTGAACATGATATATTTTGTACTTTTTTGAAACATTAATGATTCTTTGCTGATGAGGGCTGCATGGTCTCAAAAGAAGGTGTTCTGCCAAGACATAATATTCTTTGATGTAGATTCAGTTTAAACTTATTTTTTGACTTGACTATAGTATTCCCGTAGAATGCTTACTCTGCAGTGCTTATGGAATGTAATAATGGTCACATACAAAGAACACGCTATTCTTGGATCAACAGAATTTTAAAAATTGTAGTTGAAAGAAGGGATTTTAATGAAAACCAGTTTCTCCTCATGTTTAAACATAAACTATTTTATGCATCTTAAGAAACGTCTTTCAGTATATCTACACAAATGTGTATCTTGACAGTTTTAGTAGGAAGATGCTGTTCATGTATACATAGAGTGCATCTGCGCAGCATCTTTTTTTGTTTTAAGTTGACTGAAGAAAAAATTTGCAGTGTATGAAAATTTGACTTTTTCGAAAGCATACTTCAGAAGAAAATCTTCTAAGAGCGTATGTTAGAATATGATACTAATGACATTAGCTTTTGCCACAAGGAGTTTGTGTTGTCTTCTTTGTTGACATGAAGACTGAAACATGCTAGTTTCAATCTTCATGTCAGAAATTGGACGTCAGCTTTACCAAAACTACAACTGGAGTAATCTTACTCTTGAATCATCTGTTAACATAACTTATTTTATGTTTTGTTATTATTGTAAGATGCAAGGTGGGGGAAATGAAGTAATCATTTGATATAATTATTTCACTGTAGTAGTAATTAACTTGAAGCAATTTTTTAAACTTGTTTTAGAGAAATATCTTCAACTGGTTTTACTTGGATTAAAATGGGATAATTTTACCATTTTGGTCATCATATCTTATAGGGATGCTTCCTTTGGTACTTGCAGTTTTCATCTGACATTGCTGGACTGTTTTCATGCAATAAACAAGGTCAGTAAAACAATATTTTTCATATTGCAAAAGGTCAGCTAAATATTGCCCAGCAGAAAAAGAAGGTTTAGGAAGCTGGGATCCAATTAGAGCTGTGCAGTAGCAGGTTTTCTGATTGTTGCCTACCTTATTATATATTATGCATTGTAACAAAACTTCCAGATACAGCATCCACAGAAGTTGACTGATACCTTATATAATCAACTAATGAAGATTTTAAAGAGGGATTTTTGAGTTTTATTTATGTAATCTTTCAGGACAGTCATTCACACCTCTAATCCCTAAGAGCTGTATGATAGATTTCTTATATGACCCACTGGTGTTTCATTTTAGGCTGAATATAGCCTTTGAAAGTGGTTTTGAATTGCTTAGTGATACTTTTTAGGCATTTGCAGCATGTGCTAATGACTTCAAGTTTTGCTTTAGTGATACAAATAGAACAAATGTTAGGAGGCAGGTGCTTCTTTTTTTAAACTACAAATTATCATAATCCAGTGTTTTACAGCAATACAGTGGTGAAGTGATGTGGCATTGAAGGACAGGGGAATTTATATGCATTCTTTTTAGTCTGTATGAGTAGTGAAATGGGGAATTCTGCAGCTCTCCACCCTACTACTGTCTTTTGTATTACGGATATCTCTACCAAATACTGGTGTTTTTACTGATTAAGTCAGCTTATTGTAGATGTGTGATTTTCAGCTTGTTGGGATGTTTTGACATTGGCTGCTTGAATGCCAAGAGTGGTGAATTGCTATTCTTCTTAGTACCGGTGAACAGCAAGGAAACCTACAGAAGATCTGCAGTGAAGAGGAGATTAGAATGTAGTATTTTAAATATCTGGAGATACAGGATTATCTGTGTTTGTGCTTCCTGACTTAACAAATAGATAAACTGCCAGTTACCCAAATGTTTACATTTTTATACAGTATTAAGTGTAATGGTTGTGGATAATTACGGGACATCAGGGATGACACTAGTGTCTGCTTAGGACTGTGTGTCTGCAAACAATTCAAAATCAGTGAAGATATTAGCATCATAATGAGAGCAAATAGCATTCATGCACAAAAATATTTGCAGTCCTTGAATGCAGGCTTTAGAATGTATTCATAATTTCAATAGATAATTTTAGCCAGTTATTTTTCTCTTTTTTTGTTTTGTACTCCTAGCAGTAATAAAAAGACTGAATGCTTCTGTAGCCTGGAATTTTGTAGTGATTCGATGACAACAGAGAAGAGTGGATTTGCTTGTCTAACTTCATTTATATTAAAATTTACAAATGTGTTTTGAACCAAGACTGAGTTATCTGTATTTTTTCACATATATGAAGAAATCTCTCTGAAAGAGTAGAAAAGGTATTAGGGGCTTTCAGTAACCTAAAAGAGTGATAAACTGTCCTCATTGAAAAGATATTGTCTTTGTTAAAAGCTGTATTCTGAATTTTAGGCTTTGCAGTATGGTTTCCTGGATTTCAATACGTTTGATGTAAATGAATATGAGCATTATGAAGTAAGTGTTCAGTATCAATCTTCTGATTTGTTTGCTGTTACTAATGCTGATTGTTTATAATTTGTGCTATTTTTTGTAGTATTAGGTTCCATTTCTGTTTTGTCTCTTTAAACTTTGTTAAATAAAGGTGTGTGGTCGGAGAGAGAATATTAAAATTTAGATTTAAGCATAGTCAGCCTCAAACACGGGGGGAAAAGCAGAAACCAAAATGGAAATAAATACTTTTTTCCATTATTATCAAAGCCCTGGAAGATCATCGGGGAGTGGGAATTTGGCCACCTTTTAGAGGTCATGCATATTCTTGAGCAGCCTTGATGAGAAACTTGAGGGCATACAAGTCCAAGTCTAACTGAATTCTGGAGAGCAATCACAGTATGTTTCTGTGAACACATGGCAAAGGTATAATAACACTCTTTGAGGTAAAGAAGGAAGCAAGGCTGGGAAACTCCAAGCCTATAAAATTCACTTCGGGGCATGGGAAACGAATGTGACAATGAAGGACTGCAACTCTTGACTATATGCATTCTCAGAAATGCAAAGCTGCCAGTTATCTGTAAAGAGAAAATTAAGTGTTCTTAGAATCTAAAAAATCACAATTTAAATTGTGAACAGCTATAAGGCCAAGGTCATAATTTAGAAATCTGTTAAAAATTGGAAGTTGCCCTTCATCTGAAGGGCATCAGTTGTGTTGTTCTAAAACTCTGATTTAGAAAGAGGAGAACACACGCAAGAAAAGTGAGGTTGGAAGCATCTATCATCCTCCCTATGGAACAGAAAGCAGGCAACTAACATAACTTCCTTTGGCAAAAATTGTGCATCACTTCTATCTAGCATGTATTTTGAAACAATAAGGAAAAGCCTGAAAATACAGGGATAATGATAAACCAAGCATTTTCTCTTGACAGAGAGCAGAAAATGGAGATTTTAACTGGATAATACCAAACAAATTCATTGCCTTCAGTGGACCTCATTCAAGAAGTAAAATTGAAAATGGTATGCTTAAAAAAGGAGGTGGGGGACACAAGCCCACTGCTTTCTTAGTTGATTGTTATCAGTAAGAACAAGCTTTAAAAATTGTTCCTCAAACAGTGTGTTTTTTCCTTGGCTCTTTTTCTTTTATACAAACCCTGGCAGTAAAATTTTAATGCTTGGTTTAATTGTATCTGACCTAGGTGATTATGTTAAAATTCCATTTTCAGTTAGTCTATTTCTTTATGTTGAACGTGAGTTCTGTTTTGAAAGTGTCTTCATCTCTTGTTTTTGAGTCTTTGTTTATTTCTGCAGTTTGAGCCTTATTCTCTTCTTTTTTTTTTCCCCTTCTTTTTTCAAATAGGCTATCCTCACCATGCTCCAGAGGCTTATTTTCCATACTTCAGGAAACATAAGGTCACCACTATAATACGCCTCAACAAAAAAGTGTATGATGCCAAACGATTTACAGATGCTGGATTTGAGCATTTTGACCTCTTCTTTGCTGATGGAAGCACACCTAGTGATACTATAGTTAAAACATTTCTAAATATTTGTGAAAATGCTGAAGGTGTTGTAGCCGTTCATTGCAAAGGTATAGTGTAAAAACAATTCATATTACAAGTGATGCTTACAGTTACAGTTCCTGAGGTATTTTGCACTATAATTCTGTTATATCTGGTTATTAACATCTCTGCCAAACTGCCAACTTTTCCATACAAATTCTTTGTATGCTTCTGTGCTGCACTTCATCTTCTAATTTTTTTAAGTTCCAGAAAAATCTTCCCAGCTATTTCCAAGAAAGAGGTTGGGGAAAGTGAGCTCGCCAAGATTAACAGCTCTTTCTGCTAGAAAGTGTTATCACTTTCAAAGGATGCTTTCGAGCAGGAATTTGAAGTCCTGGCAAGGTTTATAGGTCTTTCTGAAAATACATAGTTAAATATACCAAATCATTAACTTTTGAAAATATCAATGCAGCTTTTTGAGGAGATTCCTCAAAAAGTATGAGTGTTCTTTCAGAACCACAGAAATTTTTATCCCTCAGAAACCCTTTTTACTAGCTACATTGGGCATGCTCTGAATATTTGTTCCTCCAGAGTTAGACTGCCAAGGAAAAGATACTTAGAGCACGCCTAGTGCAGCTAGTATAGTTTTCTGTGGTTCTAGAGGAACTATGTTTCCCTTCCCCCACCATCTTAATAGTCTATGAGACATTTGTTCTGCACAAACTCTGCCTCACAAGTGTACATGATAATGCTGTGATTGAAGGAGAAAGGCTGTTTCTTAACCCATGTGTCTGGGACCTGTAAAGACTGCATTTGTGTTCCTGGATCTGCTATCTATTTGCTGCATGTTTAACAGGATTATACTGTGAAGTGGAAGAATTGGTAAAAACTTCATCTTGACTGTTGAGAAGCAAGTGCATACTCTTACTTTCTGCTGAGGTGATAAATTTGGGCGTATCACTTAATTGATTATGCCTGAATATTGAGTATCAGTGGTACAAGTGCTTTGTTTTCATTCAAATTAAGATGGTCTTTGATATTTATCATACTAATGGTGTCTAGACTACCTTATGTTCCTCAACCTGCTCTTACTATTGAGAAAAAGTAGAATGCTGTAGCCTGTTCTCAAAGCTGGGTAAGGCATGGAAAGTGCTGTGTGGTTGTCTTAGCTCTTGGGCTATGCTGAAGATTTTACACTGGTGTTGATCAGTTGCTTGTTAAAGGAGAGAAGGTGATGTGTGGTTTGACATTTACATCAAGTGATCGAGGAGAGGAACCACTTAGCTGGACCTGTCCTCCTTTCCTTCTCATGTTTCCCAAGACAAATAGAACTGTTTTGAGGGCCATTGCAGAGGAGGTTCCTCATTCTGGAGTACTTTCTGTTTGTGTCGGCTAGTACCCAGACTTGCTTATTGCAAAATTTGTCTTTTCCTTGGGAACTAAAGTAAGAGATTAGAGGAGGGACTGGAAGAGCGACTAGTTTCAGTGCAATGTATGATCAATTTGCAAGAAGGTTCTTTGAGAATTTTGGAAAAAAGCCAGCTGTTTTATCGCATGCTTAAAAACATTCTTGTACCTATATGCATATTCATAGATAGATAGGTAAGTAAAGATAGATAGACTTACAGATATTTGTAAAGTTGCTGGCTTTGGAAGGTTACCTCACTCAAAAAACATGTGAACAATGTGTTTGTAACGTTGTATATGGAAAAAAAAATTCAAAAGGTGAGTTGCACTTAGCAAGTTTGATCAGTAACAGGTTTGTTTAATAAACTAGGCAAGTAACTATTTGTCGAAGTAACAACGTCTGTAGCTACAGCAGGTTCCAGATGAAGTTGGGTATATGAAAGAAGCCATTCTTTTATCTTACACAGCTGGTCTTGGACGAACTGGCACACTTATTGCCTGTTATATTATGAAGCATTATCGGATGACAGCTGCTGAAACTATTGCCTGGATTAGAATAAATAGACCTGGTTCAGTGATTGGACTGCAACAACACTTCCTGATGGAGTAAGTAGATTGACTAGAAATGACTTAAAAAATAGATCTAGATGTCTTTTTCTTCTTCTTTTATTGTACACTTAATAACCTTTGGTGTTAATTTGTTGTGTTTTGGGCTTTTTTCCCCATGTTATTTTAGCAAACAGGCAGAACTTTGGACAGAAGGAGATATTTTCCATGCAAAACTGAGAGGAAACCGTAAAATTGCTGTAACAAGAATTCTGTCAGGAGTAGATGATATTTCAATTAATGACACAAAAAACAGGAGAACCATCCGAAAGGACATTGAGCTGGTAACAATCTGAATATTGTGCTCTTGTAAAAGTTGTAACTGCTGTTGAGAATCTCTCAGGTTCTGAACAAACCTGTGGGTACAGTAAAATTATATCAATCAGATTCTTCTTCTGTTTGCCCTTTTTGTATTGAGGGATATGGGGGGGGGGAGTTATGGATAGCAAGTATGAAAAATGAAGTGCAGTACACAGGTGAAGTGGGAGCATCCTTATCATACTTCAGTAATTAGTTAAATATTAGAACAAAAAAAGTACTCACGATTTGCAGTCGAAAACACTCTGATTTTGTTTTGGATTGTCTGTTACTTCATTGTGTGTGTTTAAAGGGAAGGGATGAAAGGGTTTTTGCTCTTTTTAGTTTCTAAGTAATTGCAACTTCTATAATACCTTTTGATGCTGCCTTTTAAAAAAAATGGTGCTGCTGTTTTAAAAAGGCAAGTGAAATAGGGGAATGCTGTACTTGACTGAAGATTGTACTGTACCTAAGCAAAGACTTGATAATGTTTCCACTGTTTTAAAGGTAGACAACGTTCTGATGCATGTAATTCATGACACCACTTAATGGTTTACAGGTTTAAAAGCAGTAAACAGGAAGCCGGAAAGAACAGAATTGTATTTATGCAAGTGAATTTCCTTTGATTTGCTGGCAAACTTTCCTGTTGGGATAATTCTAACTTTAAGATTTAATATAAGGTTAATTCTTAAATGTCTTAAGTGTCTATATTTTAATCTTGATTTATCTCTTTCCCACCTCCACTTATCCAGTACAGTGATGAAGATGAAACAAACGGTGTAACACAAGGTGATAAGCTTCGTGCTCTGAAAAGTAGAAGGCAGACAAAAGCTCCAGCTGCATCTCCACTAACGTAAGTCAGTTTCTGAATGTATAAATGCCAGAAATACTTTTATCCTCTTCTTTATGCATACTTCCCTTTGCCCCCAAAAGTTTGTTGCCAAGGCTGCTTTTATTCATTTAAAACAAGCATGAGATTCACTGTTTCTCTGAAGGCTTGGTGAGCGCTAAGGAGGCAGGAGAACTTGGTTAAAGAACTGTGTTACTCAGTTTCTAGTTTTCTGTGTTGTTTTTCATTCCAGTAGTCTGGACTTTACAAGCTCCCATAATACTTCTGAATGCTTTACTTTTAGTTTAATCACAAACATTCCCTTGTCTTTCCTGTGGTAGTATAAAAATGGAAGAATATGACTCCATGTGGTGGTGTTTGATTGGCTGAAATAAGGTACGCACTGTTTTTTGAAGTAAAGTCAGCTACGTAAGAAGAAGAGTTGAAAGAAGAATCTTTAGATTCCTTTCATCTCCTTGTCCTTGGAGAGGAACTTTCCCTAAATCCTGTGGGCTGTGGGATAATGGCTGGTAGGTCTGGAAGGCAGGGAGTAGCACTATTTCAGTAAATAAATTCAAAAGGAGTGCATTTCTGTCAAGGAACCTGGTATGCTAGTCTCTTTATTTTAGACAAGTACTGAAGCACCACCTGTAAAAGAAAGTTCGTAATCACCTTTGCATCTGTTGTAGTTTGTAGCAACTGTAGGTAGAAGAACTTTCTGTCTGCCCTTAAATAAACTTCAAGAGAATGCAAGACTTGCAAGACATATCTGGATCTCATTTGATTGCTAGGAAAGGAATGGTGATGCCTGGCTGTCAGATTTTTGCAAGTAACAGCACCAGAGTCACCGACCAAAGGCAACTTGTCTTTTGTTGTGCTGTCTTTCTGTAGGGGATGCTGCTGCTAGCTGCTGGCTTTTTTTTTTTCTTTTTCTTTTTTTTTTTAAGATGAAACAGCATCGTCAGACTTCTAGAAAAAAAGTGAGAGGTATGCAGTAAGAATGTGCTGAAAGTAAAGGAATATGTCTTTGGAAACCCTCACACGTTGCTGTGGATGAATTCTGCTTTTGTTTTAAAAGATTCTCTTTTTTTCATGCTCAACATTTACACAGGCAATCATATAAAAACCAACAGATTCAGAACAAAGCCTGTACCCAACTGACATTAAAAAAACCCCAAAACACATCACCTCAGTTACCTCAAGTAGCACAGTAAAAACCAGCTACCTTGCACATTAGTTTCTAAGGCACATAGTGCCTTAGTTTCCACTTCACAATATTTTTTCATAAAAGGTACTTTAAGTCATGCAACAAAGGTAGTGAAAGATCTCATTTATTGTGTGTTCCGTAGAATAAATGTAGCCTGTATGATAATCTATTCACTTAATATGCAGAAAGCCTATCAACTATTCAAATACTATTCCATTTATGAAGCATTCTGGAACATGACTGCTCTAATTAAAACTAGTTAGCTTGTACTTCTGTAGAATTAAAATAATTGATCTAGAGCTTATAGTTGTTTTTTACAGTTGCATTGTCGCACAGGGAGTTGGAATTTCCCTCCTCCTGTTCCCCTGAGTTGTTTTTATGGTTTGCAGCTTGTACTGAAATTATTTGGTGAAAAATGAATCTGTAACTTCTTATGTTCTTTGTGTTACTATTATTAAACCAAAATATCTCTAGGAATACTTAGCTGCCTTACCTGAGTCAGAAGTCTTCCCTATTAGAAGAGGTGTCAGTCTTTTTCCCTTTTAGTTGACTGTTAAAAATAATTAATCTTGCAGTGAAATTGATTAATTTTATCTAAGCAAACACAAAGAAGCTTCTAAATCCTCTATGTAGTTTTATTTCACAGAAAGAAAAAAAAAAAAAAGGCAAAATAAGAGCACCAGAAGCTGGGACAATTACAGTCTTTGAGAACTAGAGGCATTGCTTCCGTTTAAGTTGCAAGGGATTTGTGTGTAACCTTTGTTAATGTTTATTGAAGTTAGTTGTAAAAACTCTATATGCTTTGATGAATGGATACTTTGTATATGTTCTAATTAGCAATATTCTGCACCTTTGGCAAAGGATTATGAATTAGCTTTTGCTACTTGGAACACAGGAAGGTAATATACCCCACCCCATCATTTGGGTGTTCACATGAATTGTTCCTACAAACTGGTCTCGCTCTGATCTAATGTTTTAGTATTAAAACATATGGTTGTGAAGTAGGATGAATGAATACAGGCTGATCAAACTGCATAAGAGATGGCACCAGTGGCCAGAGATGTACTGCTCCAGCACGCACTTATTTTCAAGAGAGTGATACAGACTTTCTTTGGAATAGATGGCTTTGGTGAGGATTTCAGAAAATTTGCTTTGATTCCAGCAACACATGGATACTACATTTGGCAATTTATGGTTGCATGGATTGTTACAGTCATAGAAAGTAAGAAAATGCTTGGCAAAGGTTATAGAGCGATATGCTTTTGAGGAACTTGAAAAAAGCTAAAATGCACCAACAGCTTTTGCTTCTGAATTTTTGTTCATCTTTTCCTCCCCCTCCAACCCCTTTTTTAGATGGCTCCTAGCTATGCTGGTGTCTACACTGTGTAGCATTGTCATCTGGTGGATTGTATGTGGCTCCCTTCTGCCCAGCCTGCTATTCTGTCTAGATGGTTTAAGAACATAGTAACCATCAGGACCCCCTGAGAGAGAGCCACTGTGTAAGTGTCCCATTCCATTTCTCTACAATAGCTCACACTTTCTGTCTAGTATGTCTCATAAATGCATGTTTTCATATCATGTTTCTTACTGGCTTTGTTGCAAGAGTAAATTTCACTGCTCTGGCTTTGTTGTATTTTTCTATATGTTATTTGGAATAACTGAGTGATTTTTATGGCTGGCTTGCAATACAAAAAGGTGCAGAGCTTTTATAATTAGGATAATTTATAATTTTGAAGCCTTTCTTCTCTGCATGCTCCTGCAAATAAGCAAAACTATATCAGCAAAACTATACTTGTAAAAAGGAAAAAGTACTGCTTTAAAATATGATCCTATCCTTTGCATATTGCAAATGAAGATGTTAGCTCCAGTTTTACTTTGAAATTCATGAACTTGCAAAGGAGCTTAGTTTCCCAAAGGATAGTTTTACTCATGTGAAATGCCGGGAATTAGAATTTGTTAGAAATGTCAGTAGGTCTTTGTTTTTACTAAGAGATTATAGTATTGTATGCTATAAGAGGCAGTGAAATGGGACTTCTTTTTTCCTTTTTAACATAACGGAAGATGAGGCAGGTTGCAGTATTAGGTCAAGGCTCACTTGTTTACCCAGCCAATCTGGTTTCATCTTCTTTTGTTCTCAATTATTTTTTATAGAGCTTTATGAAACTAGCTAAATCCCTTCTTTCTGTTACTTGGATTCAGGAGCTGAGTAAAGCATTAAAAACATATTAGTTCCTTGAGTACAGTTTTCACTCTTTCTCCACTCTGCTTTTGTCAGAGTGGCTGCAGTGATTGCTGTGCCTTGCTTCCACTTAAAAGGTGCAATGTTTTCATCAAATGACAACTTGCATCTTTTGGCCAAACAAAACTTCAGCAGCACGCAGAACTGCCAGGAAACCCAAACAGGAACTTTTTGCTTGCTAGGGTGTCTCCCTGGAGCTGCTCCACCACCCCCACCCTCAAAGCAAAATGGTTATTTTGGGTGAATGCTTGAAACTTTGGTGCTCTCAGAGAAAAAATAGGTCAGAAAAAGTGTTTTACACCAGAGTACTAAATAAGAAAAGGCATTCTCTCCTGGTAGAACATTAATAGTACTCTTTCCTTCTTACCTTTGGCCTTGCAACTTTTTGTCCGCACTTCTAAAAAGCATAGGACTCTTTCTGCTGAAGGGAATGACCTAATAACTAAAGAACGAGAACTGGGGGACTTGTGGACAACTTAGTTATCCTATTAGCCTTAGCTGAGGTCATCTAAATCTATTCTTTTGGAGAGGAAAAAAAGAAAAACTAAAGCTCACTTTATCTGTTTGTTTTTTTTTTTTCCATTGGTACCTAACTTTGTCAAAGGACATACTTAAAAAGAGGCTTCTTTTCAAAGTTTTGCACTGAATGTAGCAGTATTTCTTGTCTTAGAGTTCTCCAGAAGTCAGACCTCAGATTTCTAAACACAGACTAAAAAGCTAAACTTAAAACACTGGTTAAAAAAATGAAACAATCTGTCCTTTGTTTTCCTGTACTGTAAGATCAGTTTCACTCAACTGTCATCCCTTCTTTCTCTTACGGTTTCTGTGTTCTGTCTAAAAACTGCCTTGCTAGAAAAGACTGTTTGATGTTGGTAAATGTGTCACGATGCAAGCAGTTGGGTTACTGGTGCTGCTGCCTTGTATCCAGGATTAACAGTCATACAATGTTTCTTTATGTCTGGGAAGAGAAGACACTTAAGCTTTTCTTAAAAGCTATACTAATGTTCTCTCCATTATGCAGCTAGTGTCCCTTGTGTTCTAGGAGATCAAATTATCAATCAGGATCATGAATCTCTCTGGGCTAGCCTAGCAGTCCTGTTGGCTGGAGCCCTGTAGACTGAAGAATATCAGTCACTTGTTGCCTATTGACGACTTGCAGCAGTGGTGGAGGTGTCATTCCTGTTTTCCTAAAAATCATGAGGTGATGAAGGGGAAAGCAATATTGCATTTGACAGACGTCATAAAACAAGTAGCCTTGGCAAGAATAAAATGCCCATCACAGGTCAGAGAAGACATGCTCTTGTGTAATCTCTCTTCCCCTCATTCCTCCCTAGGATACTGTAATAATTTTTCTTTTAAAAAAGCTTTTTGTGTGAATTGATTTCTCTCTTAAGATGTATTACTTTGCTGGCATTTCAAGTTTTGTGGATTTTGTTTTGGGTTGTGAGGTTTGGGCTTTTGTGTCCTGGTGGTGTACCTGTCTCATCACCCCACTCGAGTTAAATGGTGAAAAAAAACTTGTGAACTGTTTAAAAGATCGTACTACTGACCCAAAGACTGTTCCATTTAATCAGGTTGTGATTTGTTTAAAGGCCAATATATTAGCTTGAATAAGAAAGTAGTGTCTAAAATAGTGTGGTGTTTGGGGAGTATATTAGGTTCAGAACTACCAAGTGATGCTTCCGTTACAGATTAATTGGAGATGAAAAATTCTTGTGATATATGGATTACTTTTTTTAGTAGCATGGCTATTACAGCATCCTGTAGCCTGTGGTCAGGAAATGTTCTACTTTTTTTTTTTTTTTAAATCATATTTCGTTGAGTTAGAAAACCCTTGTGTACATCAGATGTGTTTCTGGAAGTTGGTTGTCATGTACAGCATGACGTGCTATTTTACATGAACAGTTAAAAAGCAGTAAGGTAGATATCCTGAGGATCTTACTCTTCTCTAATGTAGTTTGGGATTTTTTTTCGGTGCTGAGATTTTGGGAGGATTTTCTCTACTGTGGCCTTATCTCATGTCCATTATAAAACCTACCTATTGAACCTGCTATCAAGTGAGGCTCCTATTCTAAATCTGTGTTATGGTTTAGTCCCAGTTGGCAAACAAGCACCACACAGCCACTTGCTCACCCTCCCCCCCCCCCCCCCCCCCCCGTGGGATGGGAGAAAGAATCAGAAGGGCAAAAGTAAGAAAACTCATGGGTTGAGATAAGAACAGTTTAATGACTGAAAAAATATAATAATAATAGTAATGATGATGATGAAAAGGGAAACAACAAAAAGAGAGAGGGAAGCAAAACCCAGGAAAAACAAGTGATGCAACCGCTCACCACCTGCCGACTGACACCCAGCCCATCCCCAAACAGCAACTGCTGCTCCCCAGCCAACTCCCCCCAGTTTATATACTGAGCTTGACTTCATATGGTATGGAATAGCCCTTTGGCCAGTCTGGGTCAGCTGTCCTGGCTGTGCCCCCTCCCAGCTTCTTGTGCACCTCCTCTCTGGCAGAGCATGGGAAGCTAAAAAGTTCTTCGCTTAGTATAAGCACTGCTTAGCAACAACTAAAACATCAGTGTGTTATCACATTATTCTCATGCTAAATCCAAACCACAGCACTATACCAGCTAATAGGAGGAAAATTAACTCTATCCCAGGCGAAACCAGGACATTGTGTTAAATCAAAATTCCATACATTAAAGATAGTTTCTTCTCTTACCTTAAACATGTATGCAGTAGCATTCTAATAAAAGCTCTGGTAGCACTGTTACTGCTCCTAAGCTGACAGTTGTTGGGCCCGAAGGTACCTCTGGGTGTTTAGTTGTAACACCATGTCAGACGATGGTGTAAATGGGACCTCATCTGTTTTCCTTGAGGTGCTGTCAGCCTTGGAAGTCTAGAATTTTAGTCTGATTTAAACATGTCTGATCATTCAGCAAATGTTTTGTTCACAGGGATTTCAATTAATCTTTACTCTTGGGTTGCCATCTGAATTTGTGTATCGCTGAGATGTAAAAATGACATGTCTACTGAAGAGCAGATGATGATAAAGGTTCTACCATGCTCACAGCTAGCTCTGAGCTGATCCCATAAACCAGCTCCTTCTCTCCCTACGCTTTGGTAGATAAAGCAATCTTAGGAGGATGATGTTGTGGTTGGTTTGGTTTTAAGGTGCAATTATATATGGTGACTATTCTTATGACTCGCGTTCCCATTTAGAACCCCTTTTCTGTCTTTCTTTGGAACAGATAAAATGAAATTCTGTAGGAAGTAAGGACTTACCTATGATATGTTGAAAAGATGAATATTTAAGTGTTTGTGCAAGATGGTATCTTCACATTTCATAACGTTTCAGTTCATATTAGATAAGTATATGGGTTTAAGCCATGTATACTGACGTGTTTTCTGAACTTCCGGTGTCTGGAAAGAATGGACACCTATAAGAGAAAGATTATAACCATTAGATCATGTTCCAATAACTTTTGTTTTCTTTTATATGTACATTACATGTATTTTATACAGAAGGACACTGTATGTATATATTTAAGGAGAAAACATGATTATTCTCCATTTCTGTCTGCATGAGCACTAATAAACCAGCATGTGCCATGATTTGGTCATGCTTATATTTCAGTGACTAAATGTTATGGCGTTAAGCCAGCTTTGTACCTTTCCGTTCAGTCCTGGAAGTTGATAGTGGCACAGATAAAAGGTACAGTGTAAGTCTTTTTTCACTACTGGTGTCATTTTTAAAGCTTGGTTGAAAGTGCGGTAGCCCAAATTTGTTCATACTGTATGACAACTGTGGCACTGAAAAGAGAATTTTAAGCTTTAATACTAGAACTTTAATATTAGAACTTGTTAGAATCGGTTTACAAGCACAACAGAAATTATTGAACTTCCAGGTTTTGAACCTTTTAACCTTGGGCATGCAAGGAAAACAGATTTTTGTTACAAGAATTTGTGTTGTCTACAGAAGCATGATATGTTGAAGGTATCTGGTTTTTGTTTTCAGCCTCTCGAATAACTGATTCCTCTGACTTTGAATGTGTTGTGTTTACAGTAGAATTTGCTTTGCATTTTGATAGTACTTGTCATTACAATCTTTTATCTCGGAGGAAGAGAAGACTGTTTGGTTTGAACTTTTGCAAGTCAAGTGACAAGATTTTGCAAGTCTGAAATACTAAGAGAGATTTGTTCAAGGAGAAATTTAAAATACTTGAACTTTGTGGTTCTGTAGTCATCTGTTTGCTAAACAATCTAGAAGTATGTGGTAAATGAGGTTGCTGATCAGTTTTATTGTTGTAAAGAATTTATTCTAGATGAAATTGTGTTATCTCCAACGCATATTCTAATTGTGGTATCAAACCCATATAAAACAGTGAAAGCGCAGGGTTCTTTTTTCCATTTCTGGTTTTGGTGAATATGTTACACGAGTATGAAAATACTCATATTTTCTCCCATGTATGTCTGTCCACTTTTGCTCCAAAAGTTACATTTTATGTTCATGTCTAGGATTCCTGGAAAACAGTTTCTTCAGAGTACTAATCAACCAGACTGCAGTTTATACAACTTAATGAAGGTTTTGATTTCCAATGTAATATAATCTGCTGACACAGATGGACTCAGTGAAGCCACTGAAAATTACAGTCTAATAACAGCAGGGGAAAAAACAGTAATAGCTAAGTTACGCTTAGCTCTGAATCTCTAAAATGATGCATAGTTTTATAGTTGGAAACTTGCACAGATGGAATGACTAGGGAATAGATGTATAAAATGATGCACTAAATAGATGTCTGTGGACTCCATTGACCAGTTGTCACTTTTTGTCTCCATAGTATCATAACTTCACTACAAGTATTTAGGAATATAGAAGATGTGGTCTCCCTGCAAACCAGTTGGCTGGTGGCTAAAAATAGTTGTTTGCATTTCACAATCTGGAGTTCTTTTGTTATTGATGTAAGCAACACTAGGATTTATCTGCCTGTTTAGGAAATAGTCAATATATTGCTCTAGAGTCTTCCAGAGAAGCGGTTGAGCACAACCAGCATGTAAAGCTGAGTTTTGAGTACGGTGTATTAATTCCCTGTAAGCACAAAATGCCAGCGTATGCAATGATTTTCCTAGGCTACTGTTATTGAAGGAAATATCTCATGGTTAATTGCAGGAGATTTAGACTTTGATCTTCACGAATTGAATTACTTGGGTTTTTTTCTGAATTCCTTTCTGTGTCAGTCTGGAAAATAATGTATTTTTTTGTTGCATACTTCAGATTGTCTCTTTTTTTTTGTTTTGTTGCAGTAATTTAAAATACAATTTCTTAGCTTTTTGTCTTCCAAAAAAGTAACAGGAAATTCAAAACCATTAATTTAATCCATTCTTTGAAAGCAAAAACAAAAAACAAACAACAAACCCACAACAAAACAAACTGCTATGCTCCTAATAAAACAACTTGCATTACCATAGTTATAGCAGGGATGTTATAAAGAGAAGGATGTGTTTCAGACAGAACAATTTGCTTTTCAGAATGATTTGTGAAAAGCCAACTGATACTTGTTAGCTCTGCTGCAACTGTAATATCCTCTTTTCAGTGTTTTCCTAGAAACTTTCAGGTTATATAATCTTTCTTTTTTCCTACTCTTTTCAGAGTAATTCTGCAGTCCACTGTTCAGAAAAATAAAACCTCTGAACCTAGCATTTCTGACAGTACAGACATTACTAAAAGAACTACCAGGTCTGCTGCAAGAAAAAACAGTTTAAAAAGGTGAGAGTTACCGTCTTTACAGATCCAGTAACTGTTCTTAGGCAAATACTTTGAGCTGGCATATCCATCGCTGACAGGAGCTTTTGCCACAGTTCAACTCCTCCTCCTAGCAGGGGGAAATAAGAAACAATTTTATGGTTTATGTCATGTACTGAGAATATCTGGAGCCTTAAATCTTATGTCATTTGTTTATGTTGCTCAGTCTTTCAACTTTGAGAATTTTATATCGTAATTTCTCATGTGAGTCAGAATTACTGAAGGTGAGGCATTTTGGTAATGAAAAAAAAGCCTTTCTTTACCAAACTTCTGCCTGGTGTAAGAGGTTGAAAAGTTGTTCACAGCATCAAGTCAATTATTAGTAACTATATGAAGTCAAAACTAAGAGGAATTTGATGGACAACTGAAATGCAGTAGTAGTGGAGAGGTGAAGCATATAAAATATATGTGTATACTGGAATGAGATTTTGTACTGAGAGAATGACTGATGATGTGAACTGAACCTGTTCGGTAAAGCTTAATGAAATTTTAAATTTGGATGGATTTATGCGAGACTGAAAGTGCCTTTTGGCCCAGAAGCATATGGCCACACTGCTACTATGTTTCTTTGTGTGTGCATGTGTTCATGCCCCTCTATGGCAGCTCTCCCGGTCATTATCAAAGATGAGCCTGGGAGTGTAGCTTAAAACAATTTCCAAGCAATTTCCAGTGGTTACAATTGACCAGAATTTGTCTTGTGCTTATAGTGAAAAACTTTTGAATGAGTCTCTCAGGTGCTGAAGAGACTTACTTTTGTTGGGAAGAGTTAAAGGTGGCAAATAACATAAAAAGTAGTTATGTAGCTTGATTTATAAATATTGCTGAAAATCCCAAGTTCTTGTGCAGGTTTTTCCCCACAGAGCTTTTCTTTCCCCTTCCTTATCCTATTACCTTGAAGGCAGCAGAAGTTATGAAAAATTCACTCTATCAGGCAACAGAAATAGTCATTAATAGTAGACTGCAGTAAATTCTAGTCAGAGAATTTTTAGCAGTGGCTATATGAATTACATTTTGATTCATATAACAATATGTTAAAAAATAATCTCTTTTTCCTGAAATGCATGTTTTACTAAAAATCTGAAGTATTTCTCAGGGTTTTCCTGTTTGATCAGTTGTTTTTTTCCTCCATTTTGCATCGTTTTCACCTTGTCAGTTTTGGTCCAAACAGATGGATGGGATTCTGGCTGCTGTTTTTATTCTTCATGCCTCTCCCAGTTTTAAGCTCCTTGCAAGTCTTGGTAGTTGTATACATGCACATGTGTAACTAAACAGAGATTTTCAGTTCCTGGAAAACACCCCTCCAAGTTGACCTTTGTTGTGTGAGATGAGAATACCTACCCTTATTGGAAACAACATCCCTAAACTAGAGTTTGTAGAAGATTTCAGTTATTTTGAAAGAAATCCTTTAGGTGTATTGCCAGATTTATGACTCTGAGGACCAAGGATCAGGTTGATCTGAAACTTCATAAACTACTTCATATTTTAATGGATTTTCTAAAACTTTGATCCCAAATACTTTTCCATGTACTGTTTCTTTCTTCTAACCTTTGAGGTCAAAGAGTTCCAGTTATTTTATGCTTGAATCCAGTAATCGAAATTGTCCTAAATAGTTACATCACAGTTCTGGAGTTCTTAATTATCTTGTCATCTGTCAGGGCTAATTGGGTGCTGCTCCCTTCAAGGGTGTTTTGGTATGACTGTACAGTTTCATGGACTTAGAATGCAGTACCTTGTTGTTAATCTTGTAGGTGTCCTTTTATTTTTCCTGTAGCATTTGGCAAAACCTCACTAATTTTTTTTTTTTAAGCATCCCTTTGTTTTTTCATCTCTTTTAAGTTTATTTTAATTTCTTGAAGTCTGTGCAGTTTGCATTACCTCATAGTGCTCAGATTGACTGACCTGTTCCAGATCAAGTGGATTGCAAGGTAGAGGAGAATTACTATTACAAAATTGAGATCATGCCCTAGCCAACATCTGTCTTTGTCAAGACCTTGTTGCCTTCTCTGAACTTCTGACATTACTGTGTACCCTTATTCTTTGATTTTCTTTTCTGATATGTTCCAGTGGAAACATCTTGCAGTATTTTGATATTAATCTCATTTGTTGATACTTTAGGTCATTTTAGTCAACTCTTACTGTAGATGAATCACATTTGCAACCCATCTTAATGCACTATAATCCACAGAGCTGGGTAATTCATTTGCCATTTCATCCTTCAGACTGTTGGAGACACTATCATAGAATGCTCCCAGAATGATTTTTCAGCCAAAACAGCCATTTACAGCTAAAATACTCTATTCTGCCTTTGCAAAGAGAATTTAGGGAATTTCAATCCTATTCATATCATTCACTGCATTTCCTTTGCAGAACATCCTTAGATGTCAGCTGCCATCTACGAAGGACCAGTACTGATGGACATAACACATTATATCTTGTGATTGAAATAACACTGTTGTTGAACTGCAACAAATTGTATTACTAGAGTTTTATCCAGAGTCGTTTTCTGTGGATGCCCTTGTTTCTCCAGTTAAGACGTCTTCCTTGTAAATTTGCCAATTACTGAGCAGTTCATGTTTGTCGTTTAACAAGGTGCATACATCAGATCCAAACCAACTGAATCATATTAAGACACAGTCTTTTCTGTGTTATCACACATAACAGAATTAGGATCAAGTATATTGTAAGTAGTTGATGAGAAATGAAATCTTGAGTGGTGAAGGAATTTTGGTAGGTAGAGGTACTTAAGGGAATGCAGGTCAATTTATTACAAAAAAATAATTGGTAGTATGGAGGAAAATGTATGAAAACTGTATTGTATAGATTCCTTTACTTCTTTTAACCAGAGAGGTATATCACAAAAACTAAGAGAGGAATATGCTTTAAAAATCTCATATGCTTTTGCTTTGCTGGGAATTGTAAACAAGCCTTCTGCACCCTTGTTGAAACACTTGAAAACTACCTGCAGCATTTCAGAGCTTGTCTATATGTAATCTAAAAAAAATTAATGTTTCTTTACTATTCTTTCTACTTTTCCTACAGTATGATACCTCAGTGGGAGAGAAAGAAAAGGAATGCTTTACAGCAAATGCGTTTAATGAAATTATGGTACTTTGAATCCTCTGTTGCTTTTCTGTATGAAACAGAACCTTCCTTCATATTGTCTGTGATCAGACCAGTCCATGCTTTCTTTACAACCAGTATTGCTGTGTTCTTAAATGCAGTGACTTTTATCTTCTGTTTCTTTCTTTGAAGTATTGTTTGCTCATTTTACCTTGCCAGAAATGTTTGCTTGAAGTACATATTGAGTACATATTTAACTTTTTTCCTCAAATATGTTTTATTTCAGCAGCCAAGCCGTCCCAAGGACTAGAACAGTATTGCGTTAAATTTCAAATAACGAACCAGTGTTGAAAAGGATATTCAGGAATGAAGGGGATGTGACTATAGGGGACTTGCTGCAATTCAAGGAAGATTACTTTGGCTCCACTTTTCAGCAAAAGTGAAACAGATTAATCTCTTCAGTACTTATAGAATAAAATCAACTATCAACATGCTTGGTAGAGACTTTCCTAACTAATGGGCTAACACTTCCTCAAAAAACCCCCAACAAAATCTGTGTACATTTAGACTCAGGTGTAAATACTTAAGCTCTCTATTATAAAGAGGGCTTGCTGGTATGTATGATGCATGTGTATAAATTGTGATGGCAATCACTTAGCTGCTGACCACCAGAAATTAAAAGATGGTGGGAGCTTTTAAATATATAAATCTGTGTTGTCCATTCAGACTGGGCTCAAGTCTCCACTTGAGACTGCAAATCAACAACAAAAGCTTTTTTCTTATAGTATTGGTACTCTCCTGTGTTAAATTGCTATTCTTTCTTCTTTTGTATGAAGTTTTTTATGAAGCCGCAGTATTGAGTACACAAAGTAACTATTGTCCACCAGAGAGTGCTTTATTTTCAAAGGTTGTGTGGTTTTTTTATTTTGAAAAAGCTAACTATAAGCAATTAACTTGTTTTTAATAGTAATAGATTTTTAGTTGTTCACAACCAATGGCTCTTTTAACTAGTTGTAATTGCTTTAAATCTGGTATGATTTTAAGGGGGAGGAAAAACAGCTTACCATTTAAAGCAGTGCTGTCATATTGAAATGTCATTACTGTTTCTTTTCCTATCTTCAAGTCTTTTAGGTGAAACTTTAGATTACCATATCTAAAAGGTAAGAATTTTTCCCAGGTTTTATTGGTACACTTGAGAACTTGTGGGTGTCACTGTTTTTTAGCTTTGAGACACTTAATGAGTGCAGCACACAAAAAAGGGAAAATAAGATTGCTGTACAACTGAGATTGGTAGTGGAACTCAGGGGCAGGTATAGTTTTTAACATCTAATTAACACTTTAAAAACTACAGCTTACCTCTGTTAAAAAGCAGTGTAATTTTTAGAGGAATCTGTTTGAGACTGAAGTTTTCATCCACTACAAGACTGTCTTCAGACACTGGCAGCGTTTTTTCCCTACCACTTCTCGCATTATGAAATCTCAAAGCTGGCTTTGCAGTGATGTACCCTTGTCTGCCAACTGAAGTTTACCGCCGCATATCGCTCAGATGAGGACTGTTACCACATAGCCTTAAATATGATACAGTTATCTGTTGATTTAGTGACTCTTACAGTAGAAAGTAGAAGAAATGGAGAGATGTGAAATGTTAGCAATGGAATAACTGAAGTTTTTAAAGGTACAGATTACCTCTGCAAGGGGGAGAATTTTCTTTTTATGAATGTAAATGGGCAGGTTCAGTAACTAGTTTCAATCTACATCCCTTTAAATTAAAATTAAGCTTTTTGTTAGGCTGGTGATTTTTGAATG
This sequence comes from Theristicus caerulescens, assembly GCA_020745775.1. NCBI lineage: Eukaryota > Metazoa > Chordata > Aves > Pelecaniformes > Threskiornithidae > Theristicus > Theristicus caerulescens. Next base: position 47,144,599 of record CM036583.1, on the reverse strand, counting down.
TCAATATGAATAACCACACATTGGCTTGAAAACATTTTGTGGCAAGAGCATCATGAGTTGGAGGGGAAGCAGGATGTGAAGTGTAAGTAAGCTTACAGGTAGCATCCGTGAGTTTAGATAGTCAAAATTTGCAAATATGAATAAAAAGAAAACAGAAGAGTCTTGTATGGTGTGAAATAAAGGACCGTTGAGGCTCAGACCCCAAATATTTTTTGTTTTCCTCTTAATCTTCACCCTCACCACCATGTTCTTCTAGGTGAAAAGCACCTAAAGGAAAGGGACAGAATTCACCCTCTTTTTTTTTTTTTTTTTTTTTAACTAAGCCACTTGCTTGAAAGCTGAAGTACAGGTAATCACAATAGTAGGTATATTGTGCAAATATGAATCTGTGTTTATTTTTGAAGAAAATTCTTATCTTGGAAGGCAAAAGGGATGGTGAGGTGAGAGGGTGAGAGTCAAAACAAGAAAGATTTAGTAGTATTTATTGTGTTTGGCTTTGCCCTTCTCTCAGCTGAGTTTCCTCTATTAGCATCTTTGTTTTTAACCTAAAAATAATCAGTCTATTTCACACCCCTTGCAAATTCCAAATTGGAATTTGCCTTTTTTAAAGTAACCAGCAGAGCCATTAGCACTTTCAGGTTCATCAGAAGTAAATTTGCATAAAACAAGTGCACAAACACACACAACAGCAACCCTAGCTAAACCAAAACTGCATGTTTGGCATGAATGTGTTTCAGGATACCCCTTCCACCACCCAGTATCTTAGTGAGAAACACATAAATGTCAAAGGGATTTTACATTTGAACTCTCCAAACAGCCTTATATGGAAAATTAACTCATTACCTCATTGTGTCCCATCTAATTGTATTGCTTAGTTTGTTCTGAATTTTTAGTACTTCATCTAGCATTTTTAGTATACCATGCCAAAGCTGTCTTAAGTACAAGAATGAACAGTGGGCATGGGTGAGGGAGTCCTTGGTTTCTAAATCTTTGAACTATTATGTGCCAAAATGGAATGCGTGGTGGCAGCTGCATCACCATTGTACCACAGAGCAGCTGAAGTTATTTCTGCTGTCGCCAGTTAGGAGTTTTTCCTTAGAAATTCTTTCCCCTCCTTCAAACACGACAGATGGATTCTCCCTTGATCTCTTATTCAAAAGTATGCAACGTACTCAAAAGCTGTAATATCTTGGGTCCAATTGCTAGCTTCCATTACAGCATCAATAACTTAACTCGGCTGTTAACCCAGACCTTGTCTTTTTGCCCCAGTATGACAAGAAGTGCTGCTGATTTAAAAAAAAAAAAATAAGATTTGTAGAGACTCATGCATTAAAATGGAAAAAAAAAAAAGAAAAATGTGATGTTCACCTGTTTGTTGCACTGCAGTTTTTATATTAATGGTTTGCAGACTGTTTGTCTGGCGTAAACTTGTGTACAGACTATCAAGATCTAAAATTTCTTGACTAATCAGTACTGTTCATCCTGATTATTTTTAAATTGTATATTTCTAATCATATTTTTTTAACTTGGATTGACAGAATGGGAGTTTATTTTGCTGAAGGTATTTTTAAGATAAAGCTTCATATTATCTTGTAATATTAAGTAGTTCAATATGCATTTGTGTCTCATTTGAAAATACTGCATATTGTATTTGATTTTATACAAAATATTGAATAGTGAGAATTGTAAACATGAATTGTGTAAAATTAAAAATAATAATCAGAAGTTTGTTTTTTCACTTTTATTTCCAGCATTCTAAAAATATTCAGCACAAAATTATCATATCATATGTGCTCTGAAAAATAATGCAAGAATCTCAGCTGCCTGAAAACCTTTAATTAAAGCACAAATCCTTAAAATATATAATTCTCTAATGTCAAAAATAGAGAACTTCTGGCTTTACATTTCAGAGGACTCACTCACTTTGGAAAATAGTATTTGAATTGTTGGGATACTGTTACCCAGTAAAAAACACCATAGGGTTCTAGTTAATTTGTTTCCTTCCTCTGTGATCATATAGTACCCATTTTTGGAAACAGGTTAAAATGCCTGTTAAATACTATATACTTTGATACTTACCATGAAATTGAAGGTTTCTTAAAAGTAAAAACTAAATTTACAGGGACACTTCTTTTTGCATGAGAGTTGATGGTGGTCTGGTTTAGTCTTTAAAAAAACCCCACCCAACCACCACAGCAAAAACTATTGACCAACTCAAATACTTCTAATCACCTTTATCTTACGTACATTAGAAAATGCAGAATTTGCACACCCCAAGCAGAGCCTGTTTGACAAGCAAGTAAACTTTCACTTGCCCCAAAGATACGTTTTTATGGTTGGAAAATCTCTGTTCATCTGTTGTAAGGTGATCCTTTCTAAACTTACATGCATGTTTAAACTACCTTTTCCTGACAAACTAGTTGCCTTCTGAAGAGTGAATGATGGGTTTTGCTTGTGAAAACATCGGTTTATACATGTGCTGTCCAGAGGAAAACACAGTTAAGCCCTATCATATCATTAGTGATTTAAGGAGTACTGGCACTGGGCAGGGGAGGGCGGAGGACTAAAAAAATCCTACAGGGAACTGAACAGTGGCCCAGGTCAAATCCATTGACAAGCTGGTGCACCGTAAGAATAACCTGTTTACAGTATTGCTGAATAACTTCGATTTGGCTCTATTTAGCCTTCTTTGCATTACAATTTCTACATAGCCTACATAATAGATAAAAATATGCTGTATCAAAATGGATATACTGTTTAGATATATTCAAGGCTGGTGTTAAAGCAAAACTGCATGCTTTAAGCCGAACTCACTGAGAGTTCGTTGAGGAAGAGATGTTTGCTTTTTGTTGCATTTGTGGGTTTGGGGTTGGTTTCACGTGGGTGTGACTGACCAGTAAGCCCCTAAAATGGAGTAAGGCTGAGAGGAGATGGGCAAGGGTGATGTGCTCGTGAAGATCAGGGACTGAGGCAGGGTGTGATGGACCACAGCTGTTGCAAAGAAGATGACTGTCTCAACACAAAGGGGACCAAAGGGTGGCCTTTGTTTTAGATAAATGGCTATCAACAGTTGAGTGGATCAACTGATGGTGTAAATGTTTTTCCCAGAGTACTTTAGAGAGAGTGAACATCTCCCTGAGCTGGCCAGACCAGCATGGGGAGAGTGAATACACAGAGTGCCACAGGCTTGAGCTGGCATCAACCTTCCTATTCCTTCCCGGTGACTGGGGACACCCTGTGTGGTGATGGTGAGGATACCATAGGGACCAGTAACGGGCATCACACTGGTATTCTGACAGAACTGTGTATTGCAATTGCTATATTTTGCAAAGCATAACTTAGATTTGTGTTTTCAGTATATATCGTGATATATCCATCACTTCAGTGATATAAAAGTGACATCAACCATCTTCAAGTAAGTAAATTTGGTATTAAGCATGACACCTTTCACTCATGGGATATCTCCAAGAACCTGGTCTGTGTTGGACTGTGACAAGGGGGGCCGGGGAGGGTATCGAGAAAGTCTGTCCTTCAAACAGCTCCACTCCTGGTCCACATCCTCCCTATCACACTTTGTCCCAGTCCACGAGGCTGCTAAAGAACCTGCGGCAAAACCAAACAGCCCAAGCAGCAGCCACTGTTTGTCATCCCTCAGCCCGGCGTGCAGCAGCCCTGCTGCACAGCAGCGGATACAAAGCGCCTGTGTGTCACCAGCACCTCCAACGCCCAGCTCCTCCATCTACGCCAGTTGCTGCAGGCCTGTTACACCACAAACAGGATGCAGCAGTAAATCCCAAACTCCTTGTGCCCTGACAGGACAGAGTGAGCAGACAGATTACCCTCAGCAGCAGCTGTTATTAATGCATGAAAATCCAAAGTGATTGCTGCCGATAGCAGGAAGACAGACACTATGCAAATGCTGAAGACGACCAATTCTCACCCTTGTGAGCTTGCTTTTACCTCCATCAGTGCTTTGATGCCATTCTCTTAGGAGGGCAGGGCAGTTCCTTGCTCTTCTGCTCAGTGGAAGGGCTCAGCCTCCTCATTACCCCTCTTTCAAACACAGTTTCTCCCCACATTTGAGTTCTGCCATTACCAGATTCATCTTTCACTCTTCTTCCCAAAATGTCATGCTCCTTGGACTGAATCTCTGCTCGGTACTCAAAACAGATGACATCTGTCCTGGTGTCATGCTTTAGGTGCTTTTTGTCCATCTCTTCCACACCAACATAATCTCTATTTCTAAGTGAACTATTATTTAATGTTGGTTTGTTGGGTTTTCTTCCCCCTTATCTGAAGGGCTCCTTCCTTTCCTCCCACTGAATGGACTTTTTCCAGCCTATGGTCTTCTTTTCACTTCAGTGGAAGCTTCACTGAAAGTTACTAGGTTTTACTTTTCCCACAATAGCTTCCAAGGTCCAGAGCTGCTGCTAGAGCCAGGAAAACCTCTGAAAACAGCATTCAATCCATAAGTAACAAATATAACCAAACCACTAACAAGCACAGAATTCCTGGATTATAGTATGTCAATTTACTTTTGATCTTGCCACAAGAGAATAAATCTGTACCTTGTTACTGCTATTGTTACCTTTTGGCAAAGCTATCCTGCTAATTCAATTACATTATGCAAAACTCAGTATCTTTCATTCAAATAGTTAACTGCAAATCTAGACAGAGGAACTACCATTACTAAAAGCAGACAGCAGCTTATCAAGTCCTGATAACTAGCTGTAAAACATTGTAGAGACAACAGAACACAGAATATGGATATTCACATCACACTGGCTACCCAAACAGAGCGAGCAAAAACTTTATTCAATATGTTAAGTGCTAGTTTGCGTCAAACATAATGCTGCCATTAGACATGATGTGGTATCTAAAGCTGCTCTGAGGCTGCAGCTATCTCCAACGTTTGTTGCATCACATCTTCAAAAAGGCATTTATGTGCAGACAAATAAAACCCCGCTGAAGATTTAATGTATTTCACATTAAATTCAAAGTAATAAAGCCAAAGTGTAACAGTTGTTCCTTCTTGCCAACAACTGAAGGTTTTTCCTCTCCAAGCACAAACTGTTCAGTACTTGCCCAGCACACGTTACTGAAAAAGAAAAGCTCTAATTCCATGCCTGTTATTCAGTGACTGAAATGTACTTTTTCTGCAGACAACCATGTTTCACATTCAACTGTTGATCCAGTGACAATGAGTCAGTGTTACATTACTTTCAACACTGCATATATACGTGTGCGTGTGTGTATATATACATATTTGTGTAGATCTGTGTGTATGTGCACATGTGCCTGTGACAGCTCTGAAGGGGAAAAAAAAATGGCTTTTTACTTCTGAGTCTTTTTAGTTATTCTTTAGTATTCTTATGTTAAGCACAGACATTCCTCTCCTCTTTCCTTTAAAGGCACTTTCATAGTAATATACTCTTGCCAAACCTATACCATAGTACTACATATGATTCAAGTGGACCACACAGTATCAACACTATCATATATAAATGACAGTTGTGGAGAAAGGTGAATTCCTTTCTTTGCAAACTTAGTTTGATTTACATTAATCTAAAACTCAAAGCTGAAATGCAGTAGTTTTTCCTAGGCCACTCACTACAGTAATCCTAACAGCAGAGTACCTTGTAGTAATGCATTAAAGAGTAACATAACTAAGATCTGCAACACCATCTCTTCCTAAGATGCATGCCATGTTTTACTAGTGTTTGTGTATATATTTACACCTGCTACCATTTGCTTTACATGAAGGAGTAAAGCTAAACCAGGAGTGACTGTTAGCAGCAGACATGTGCTTAACAGATACAGCTATTCTGGTACCTTAAATATGGCAGAGACTGAGACTTATGACTGAGATTTAGTAAGTTCTCTTTTCACAGCTAGGCAAAGGAATCTGATCACTGTCACCACTTACAATTAATAATTTCTTCTCTATAGTTAGGTACTATAAACTAGAGAAACTCTTAAACCATATTCAAGTCTTACAGACTGAAAAAGAAAATTGTCACACCTTGCTGCTCTAAGACACTTTTGGTTTAATGAGCAATAACCAACTACACTAAACCTCATTCTCACAAAGTTTTGGGTTGGGTGGGTTGTGGGGTTTTTTTTGGGGGGTGGGGGGGTGGGTGTTTGTTTTTTATTGAACAGTCTTAAAACCAGCCCACTTATTTTTTTTAAACCAGGAGTTTTTAAACAATCTGCTGACCAAATGCTGATTATACAGATACACTTTGACAAGTCCTTTAAAGCATTCCCCAAAGAAACTATATGTCATTTAGTTTTGAAAAACAGATCAAAGTTAGAGGCATAAACAGGAACTTTGCAGCAGCAGGAACCAGACTAAAAAAAAAAAAAATAATCAAACAACAATCCTTTCAGCCTTCCCAGAGAACAGTCAGAACTGAACCAACTGCATTACATCAGATTCAGCCCAGTAGCACAACAAGGTTTCAAATTTTTAGTAGAAAAAGGAAAAAGTTCTTTTAAGTATTTCACTGCTTTCCTTAACAAAAAGAGGTGTTAGTAAAAGAAGAGGCTCCACCTTCAAAACACGATGGAAAATAGAGGTGAGCCTTGCAAAGAAGCTCTCCACACCTATGCATACATTCACACCTGCAAGCAAAAACAAATAAAATTTCAGACACATTCTTCCCTGTCCAATGGGATAAGGGGAACAGGAAGGGAAGAACAAGCAAAAAAATTCCAAGAACCCCACAGACAAAATCACTTCTGTTCCACAATCATGAAATTGCCATCTTTGGCAGAAACACCCAAACACGTATTAAAAGAGCAGCAGCAGTGATTTCAAGTAGTAGCTTGCTCCTACAAGGTGAAGAGTCATTTGTGTTATTTCATCCAGCTCAATTACTCAAAAAGCAGCAGCATGGGTTCCTCTAACATCAGCACTTCGTTTGCTTTTGGCACATCCTTTCTACTACAGGTTGACAGAGTCTCTCTATGCCACTAAAATGAGCTCCTTGTGGAATCCAAAATCCCGTGTTATAGCAAATTGTCATATAAGTAATTTAACAATGTAAGAAAAGTGCTTTGGGCAGCACTACTTTGCAGACCATCTGTTTGTAGCATATAGAAAAGAGTCATTAGTCTTTTCAGGATGATTATATCCTACTCATGTAAAGCCTCACCACTGAGATATGAGTTACTTTAAGTTTCTGAATACTCTTAGAGCTTACTCCAAAGCAAAACAGTTCTTTTTCTTCAAGTCTCATCCACTATTTGCTCTCAAAGGAGACTGCTTAGAAGTGATACAAAACAAAGTGAGGCAGAGAACAGGAAAAAAAAAAAAAAGGTTTATATTCATCTGCTTTTCCAGTAAATTGAAAGAATGAGTTCAAGTTGAGCAGGCATTTGAAGACTCCTTTGAGGCTGACAGCTACTTTCAAAGTGTCCAGTGTGGTTGTCCTCTCACTTCTTTCCCTCATCACTTCTGGCACCATTTCCTTTTTTCTCTCAGATCCCCAAGAATGGCTCTGTGTGTCCCCTTTGACAGGGAGCAAGTTAGGGTACCTGGCTCAAGTAAGGAAGTATGGTAAAGCTGCAAGGAAAGGACATCCCGTCTCATCCCCAATGTCACACAAACTTCTTGGTAAGGCATGAAACATTTTAGTTTGTAGTTGTAGCTCCTGCTAAAATTAAATGCCTCCTTAACAGTTTAGTTCTGTCTTTAGCTCAAAATTCTTACTTTACTTCACCTTCAACATCTTCAAAGTAGTTGCAGATTATATCTTGTTACTGAAGCAAGACTTATGGTTCGCTATCAATTAAAAGGATCTGTGCTGCCTAATTTTAAAGATCACTTCTGTTTAGAGAGATATTCACTGTTTTGGATAAGGTCTGCTGTTTAGGTTTGGGTTTGGATTTTTTTTTTTTTCAGACTACATCCAAATAGCAAAAGCTTCAATCTGCTATTCTAACTTGTGAAAATAATACCTCAAACCCAAACCAATGAGCACTTTCCTTTATTTGCCAAACTCTGAAGAACTGCAACTTGTGACTGTGTGAAATATACACTTCATTCAAAGAAACAGGGGAAGCAGCTTTCAGATGTACAGTGAAATAGAATCCCAATTGCAGATCATGTTGTACAGTTTACATTTGATCACGGTGTTATGGAGAACTTGATATAATCTGTATATACACATTTTTAAACACTGTACTCTTTGAACTTCATTTGAAGCCTTACAGTGAAGTACTGCCAAGCCTTCACACAGTTTTCACAAATGGAGGCAGACACTGGAACCTGTGACAAGATCCCAGTCCACCAGTATCTCCAGAACCCAACTCCATTAGCAGAGGGCTGCAATCATTCCACACCAAACACCCAAACACCTTTTCCAGGAGAAACAGACTTTCTTTGTCGACACCAGCATAAAACTGGTCTCTTCATAGCTACACCAAAGCTACTTTGAGATACCACCATTCATGACGGTTCTTCAAGCTAAAGCTGGAAAATCCTCAGGATCATCAGGATTTGGAGCAACAAGCTGCACCTATAAAGTAAGAAAGGAAGCTTTATAAAAATTAATGCATTTCAAAAACATCTGACAGCTATGTATATGTATTTTACCATCAAAAGGGTTCATTCTTCTATTCAAGTAAAATGCTTTGTATCCATCACTATCACAGAAATGCTAAGCATTTATCTCAGAAGTTACAACTACTATAATTTCTTCAGTGTGAACATATTTATAATGCTGATCTACTGCTTGGGGAGGACCAGAAGATCACAAGTTCTGCAGCACTGAAGTGAAGGAAAAAAAAGTAAAGCAATCTCACCCAAAATACTGTCTGTTTTTAGAGGCAGCATTATTATCTTTTTACATTGCAAGGCTACTGCACATATTGGATTGTAGTTCTAAACTCTATGCTGTTATTATAAAGAGCCTTTTTCATTCAGATGAAACAAATGCATCGAATCACTTTCATATCATTCTGTAAGTTCCCAACCTTAAAGTATTTTACTCATACTAGACAGAAGTAAACTGAGACCTTCAGTTAGTATGAAGAATAAAGATGTCATTTTTCAGTGCAGAAATATTTTTTTTTGTTTTGTTTTAAGAGAAAAAGGTCAGTGGAAGTTTCTTTTAATGGTTATATTGAACAATTGTGTCATTCTGTAGGATGCTGTAGGGTTCCATCTTCATCTGTAGGATCCCAGATTTACTGATCTCACTCTCAGTAATCAAAGTACTGTTACTGGACTATACTGAAATTTTTTGTAAGGGATACAAGCCTTTAGTCATTTTAATTACTTCCCAATTTATATCAAAACTCATTGCAGAAACAAATCTTCGTTGCATCCTTTCCTCTAGTTATCATTATAGCAACTAGTAATTAGATCTTTTGAAATTTATGTGTTAGGAGTTGTGAGCCTGAACTGGTATTTAATTTTAAGTAACATGATACGGGTCAGGAACTCAAAATAACCAGGCCAACAAACTATGAGGCAGGAATTAGAAAGAAGTGTGTCACTGCAGAAATCAATAATTCCACACAAAAGAGGGCGGGACACACACACCAACAACCAAAAAAATCTCCATGCAAACAACAAAAAAACATAAAAACCATTACCACTACTTCTTGCCGAGGTCCTGTCTCCTCAACTCGTCTGCCACGACCACGACCACCTCGTGCTCCTCTTGAACCACGGCCAGGGCGAGGAAGACTCCCAAAATTAATATCCAGCTGTGATGTTATGTCATTCACTGGTCTTCGAAAGACATGAGAATCATCCTCAAAGTCTTCTTTTTGCAACTAAAAAGAAGATCTGGTTAAAGCCTATAGCTCCCACTTACAACATTCTCCCCTCCCTGATACATATACACACGCACACTTGCATTACAAACTAAGCAGCAGATAAATCAAGATGACATCCAGAATAGAAGACGGGCCTTAACTTGCACAGGGTATTAACAGAGGCAAGGCAACTGTAGCTTCCCAAATGCCTGGGATAGTTCTTTGTTGGCTCAGAGAGTCCTGGCAACAAAATCTTCTGTACCAGCTCCATAACACTGTAGAGGTTTTTCAGAAATATAATCTACAAGGTTTTCTAAGGGACTAGAGAATCAGGCTTAAGCTACTTACTCCAACAATTATCTTCAAGTAATGCTTAAAAGGCCATAGTAAAGCACAGTATTTGGGTCCTAATTGATCTAGTAGTCTATTTGTCTGCAGCTATGAGACTACTGTTGTTTTAACTGTGTATTCCTCGTAGCTAGTGGATGTAAGACTATTTTCCATCATAATTTTAATGTGCACTGTAGTAATGATAACATATATGTAAACTCATCCCATACAGTGATGAATCACTTACTTTATTCAATATCTAATACAGGGATTTGACTTGTTCATGTTATACAGTTCCTGTACCTCCTATTCTGTGTTTATTTTGACAAGGTCCCTTGATACTGCCAGCCAAGAAACTTTTCGGGCAAAAAGAACAGAAATTTGCATGCGCTCTTCACACACCTGCATATTCTCTTCAGGGCTTGTGAAAGGTATTCTCCCCACCCCTACCACCATCTCCCTCAGAGAAGGAAGAGGTGATAATGGCAACTGTGACAACCAAAAGCCATGCTAAAAAGGATGCAGGCCACTTCAGTATTAGCATCTGTCCCTGGAAGCACTCGATGACCTAAAGTGATTAAGGCTTAAAAAGCTGCAAGTTTTGATGTTCACATTATAACTAGAGAAAGGATATGTGTATTCATACGTGCATGCAGACCTTAAGGATCAAAATTCCATCATGCTAGACTACAAGTATATGCACATACTTCTGTGACCCCCCCAAAATCTGAAATCTAAGTAAGCAAGAATCTGTGAATGAAGCCTCCCCTCTCTCCCCAGTCATACCAATAAACCAGAAGTTCTCCCTGAAATGTCAATCCCAGTAATATGGTGGAATAAAAGTTAGGGAGAAGGGGCCAGGGGGGAAGAACTTTACTATAGAACAAGCTCTCCAGAGTTATTTCTAAGAAGGAGGACACTAAAACTGGAAAGAAAAAAAAAAAATCATATATTCCAAGTGCACAGTGAAAGCTGGGATCCAGCACAGATGAGAAACAGGACACTCAGCATCCAGACTAACAGATGCCAAAACCCGAGTTTAATACATGTATATGCAAGTGTATACTGGCAAGTAAGCTAAACAGGATTCAAAGTTAGGATAAGAAGTGTTTAGCAAACCAAGTTCCTCTAGCAGCATTACCAGAGATCTACATAGGTGGCAGCAGCAAGGACAGGTTTTATATTGCTAAGACTGAGCCATAAAGTAGAACAACTTGATATATTATGTATTTGCATACAAAATAGGGGTGATGATCTGAGAGAAGAAAATGAACAGACTGTATGTTTAAAGCAAATTTGGGGGCACATATGTGATTACAATAACAAAGCTTAGATACTGATTTCTAGTCTGTTCAGATTATACTAAAACTAGTAGAAAAAGAATAGAGACAGTTTCCTAACCCTGGGCATAAAGCAGAGTTTACAGAATTCCTGAGGCAATGCTTACATCATCACTATATTTTGACTTGTGAATCACCACTGCTTTGGAAGGAACAGTGGATTCTGGCTTCCGGATGTTGAATTCAGGCTTTGGTCGATTCTGTTCCTGAAGATTTTTCCACTCATCTAACGTCATTTCTTGAACTACTTCTTCCATTGGCTCTCCTTCAGCAACTCTAAAGGTTTATAGTTGTAAAGTAAAAACCATTAGCTTGCAACATGCCAGGATGAACACGAACACTAATCTCTAAAGTAAGGATACTAAACAAAACATTTTGAATGTTTCTCACCAAATTACTATCCTCAACTTCCCTTACACCCCACAGTAACTTGATGTGCGAGTTTTACATTAATGTAAGTTGGAAAACATACTTATGGCCTGTTTGAAATTAGTCAAATGAACAAATGCTGTCTCCAGCCTCCTGCAGTAAGTTCTGGTATTTATCCAGTCTCATCGTAAGTTCAAGCAAAAAGACAAAACCAGTCTGTCTTTTGATCTGGAATATTCTCAACTCTATTGTTTAATAGTGAATCTACTCCTAGCAAATATAGCCATAGTAAAACACCCCAATTGCATGGTTTTATTGACTTGTACTGCAGGATGACAATATGAGATGGATTCATGTTTCAGTGCAGCTTTCAGTCCTCAAAAAGACACGATGATCACACCATGGGATCTTCTAGGTAATTATTAACATTTCCTTTGTTAATTTCACAAGATGCTTCTTTCATTTCTTTTGTCAGATGTAGTAGCACACAAGGAGACAGTATTTATCACCTGGCAAAACCAGATTAATCCTAGTCCAGTTTTAATTTGTCACAAAGTGCAATAATGATGATATGTTCAAGGAAACCATATGGAGTACATCAGAGTCTGTCTTGCATATGTTAGAACTCTAAAGACAGAAGTCCAAGGCTTTATGTCTGTATTCGGAAGACAAGATACATATGACAACACTGAAGATTCTTCTCATCGCTGCTTGACTACTCTCCTGCCACTTTTCTGATGCTGACCAAGACTGACTTGCCCAGGACCAGCAGCTATCAGAGTACACTACAGGTATACCTTTCAATGACATTTGCAGAAAGCTATTGCTTACTAAGCAGCATCACATGCATGGAGCACAACTCGCTTCATCACCATAATCGTTTGCTCCAGAAACAAGTCAAATACCATGAACTACAGGAAAACCTGCACTGATTACTCCCAGGCCCTTGAGAAACCATTTCTCCCTTCTCCCACACAAAAACTGTTCCACATTGCAATAGCAATTGAAGTTGGTTAAGTATTTCCCTGACATTGATTTTTCCAGAAAACTCTTTCATTAAGTCCCTTCTGGTGGGAGAACTATGGATTTGTTTTTCCTTACTCAATTGCAGCTTCAAGTCTTCTTCTACAAAATGCTGATGATTTTTCCAATGTAAATATACAATTGGTTAGATGCAAGTTGGAAATTTATTTTATCATGGAAAGATGCAGAGTCAAATGACAGTTAGTGAACTGTGCATTTTGGTTTTGAAGTTGTACAAGCACCCCATCAGAACACACATTTTTGGGGACTGTTCTGTACATTTAGAACTACCTTATATAGGAACAGGCCTGCTCCCTCTTCCTACTTGATCTTGCACAGAACTATTCTATCTCTTGCCAGTCAAAATTATATGATATTTTCCTGAAGCACGCAGCATATAACAGGTAGAAGCAGAACTGAACAGTAAGACAACCCTTAATTTTGGTTCTAGGATGAACTTTAAATGCAGCTTTAAATGCACTATGCAGAAAAAGTAAATAAAACATACGGAAGTCCTGTACTATATGCCTACCCTCTGACATGCCTTCCTGCCCTGTTATTTTGAAAATTCCATCTATATCAACCAGAAGTTAAACGTTAAAAGACTGGTAAGCAGTTATGTACTGATTAGGAAGATCTGAAACTATATTAGAAGGACTGTTAAGAAAAAAATCAACCCGTTTACTGAATTAAATAAAAAGGATACTGGTGAAAAATGCAGCTACTTCTGGAAAAACACCAACAGATACTGTTCCATATGTAAGAGCATCAAGAACCAATTGCATCCCAAACATTTCAATTTGTTGTCCTCAAGAGTAAGAAGCCAGATAATTTTTGATCAATTATCTGAAACTTCAGTTTTGGGAATAGGTGTTGGAAAAACAAGACTAGTTGCAAGCACCCAGAAGAAGAAAAAAAAGAGAAAGCAAACTAATAAAAAGGGGCTCTATTAAATTGGTTTAATTTCTTCCTAAGCCACTACCTCAGAAAAGAATCAGTAAATTGCATATCTGAACTTTAGGAAGTCTTTTGTCCTCCTCTCCCATTAAGCTTTCACCACTTTAGGGAAACACTGTTTCAGTCCTTGGGGGGTGCTGTAGGAAGATACAGAACTGGCTGCAACAAGTACTTGAGAAATAGCTATCAATCCTCCAATTTGCAAAAGGAAAACAAGCATTTGAGTGGAGCTTTAAGGCCAGCTCTGTAGAGTTATCTGCAGCGTAATACATAATACATTTACTGCATTTTCTATGGCACAAAGCTTGCAAAAGAAGAGGGCAAGAGTGCAAGTCTTCAAGAATACTGAAGGAATGACCAGTGGCATGAGATGCTAAAGAGACCAAGTAAGTGGTTTGAAAACAACCAACCAAAACAACCACCACCAGGAAGTCCCAAGGACAAGCAGAAATACCTACTCTCAGGCAAAAGGATCTGCTGCCCAAACACAGAAAGAATCACTAGCAAGGCACAAGCTCTGAAGGAGGGACCCTAAACCATACAAGAGTATTGCAGGTAACCCAGTCAAGCTGAACTTTAAATCAACAGCATTTGTCCCTTCTGCAACAACATACTATTATAAGAAGACACGTCAACAGTTTTGTTTGGAACAGATGTCCCTGCTAGTAGGGTGTAACGAGGTCTCAGCTGAGTAACGTCTTCTATGTGGGAACAGGTAGAAAGTCCAGAACAGAACTGCAAGACAGATAGGAGGTCTAAAACAAGTGATCCACATGGGAAGCCTTTAAAGAGATGCTGAGGAGGAAACATACCAACACTAAAAAAGAAAGAAAATTTTGCATATCCATGATGTTAAGGCAAGACATTCAAAAGAAAAAAAACCCCAAACACACAAGTTTCTGTTTTCAAAGTACCGGAAAGACCATCAGTGGACACCGAATCTCTATCAGTAGAGGACATTAAAATCAACTAGACAGGTATGAGAAGCGGCACAGGGATGTTTGGTCATGCCTTGGGTAGCAAGACCCCTTTCAGATCTGAACTTCTATGATCATAAGACAACATGAGGACATTTTACTACACAGCAGCTTGACCTCTCAAAAAAGCAATCACAGGTATTGCTTTGAAAAGTACACATCTATCACAAACAACCACTTGCCTGTTCTCAAGGAAATACTGGTGGATTTACACTGCAAATGTTTGGTTTTTTGACTGTAAAGTACAGTTTGATTTTTACTCCAAAGGATTGTTTCAACTGCTAGGTTATTAGCAGCACAAATCTGTTTTAGGATGCCAAGACTCCCAAGGGGAAACACCTCCCATTAGTGAAGCACAGCAACAGGAACCTGCATATCACATTTTGGATAGAGACTTGATTGTAGCAGGTTATTCTGGGCACAAAGCATGCATGGAAGTGCACTCTGTGCATTACTTTCTACCTTCTAACCTTATGCATTTTTAGTACCTGCTTGGTGTGCATTTTCGTTAGTAAAGTTAATAACCTCCTTGGCATACCAACAGTCATGCTTGCAAAATATTGCCAGACACCTAAGCACAGCCTCTGGATGTGAACAAACTGAATTCACAATGCAAGTACATACCAAACCACCAAATGGGAGCCTTCAGTAATGGTTCCTACTGCTTCAGTGTTTTCAATGGATGACCATAACCCTCTAACTATGCCTTGTTTACTGTGCAGACCGTTCTTGCAGGAACTGGTCTATGTGAACATGTTAACATGCAGAAGAAATGCAAATGGAAAAGAATGGCATTCGGCTCAGTTGTTTGGCTGATTATCTTCATATCATTAAAAATAATGATAGTGGGTCTTTTTCAGATCAGTTTTTGTATTATTCAGCTGCACAAAGCAAATTTTTATTCAGCTTTTATAAAGAAATCAATGACATGAATCTTTCCTATTAAACATCACTTAGAGGATCATTACCACTGGTTATAGCAAAATTCAAAGTTAAGCAAGGTAAGACCAAGCAACAACTGTACAAGTTAACTATAGAAGAAAAACACTGAACCAAATACTTATGAAGATCTGTCCTGGTCTATTGATAGCTTTATGTCACTATTAAAAAAAACAACCAAACAAAAAAAAAAAAAGAGAGGTAAATAGCTCAGCAAACTTGAAGACAAATTTTGAAAGCTTCCCATTAAATGACCAGAAGAATACATAGCTCCACAAAAAAGGAAGAAAGCCCTGTGTGAAGAAATGGAAGAAAACCCCATAGAATAAATACTAACTCGGCAAATACCTTTGATAGGAATTGATTAGACTATGTGTCATACTGAATAAAAAGAAAAATCTGTTCATTTGAATTACCAGTCAACACAAGTGTGTTACATTGTTCAGACTGTGAAGACAAGTTCAACAGAAAGCAGCTGTGAGGAAAGCTTATACTGCCGTACTGCTTATATATTTTATACTTATTACTTGCAGCAAAAAAACCCACAATTACTAGCATGCAGTTTGGGATGCTATAAACAGAGATAGATATTGTTGATATACTCAAGGAGATTTGAAGATATGGAAAGAAATAACTTGATTTATATTGTAGCAGTATTAAAGAAACACTTGTCCTGCAATACTTTGCAAATGGAAGCTCAAGAACAGCAATGTGGACACACTCCTGAAAGCAAAACCCCATAAGTTAGAGAAGCCCACAGAAGTTTTTCCAGAGTTGCACTGAAATTAGCCAGTACCACACCAGAAAGCTATACAGTATCTCCACACAGACAGATTATTTCCAATTTCCAGGAATATTTTTTGTTTCTTTTAAATGGATAGTTACAATCGGAAAAAGAATGAGAGGAGAAACAAACCCACGTTGTCCAGCTCTTCCTCAATATAAGCACAGAACTGCAATAAAGCAGTAGAAAAGAAATTGATTCCTTGGAGCCACTGCATTTAAGAGTCAAAATGAGAACAATCCTAGCATTATCTTAAGCGAACACACAGACCTACACCCTCAATAGTGAGGCTGTAGCAAAAGCAGAAGGTAGCCTAGCTAGAATCTTTTGCTGGTGTATGTTACCTGCCAGAAGACAGCAACTCTGGAGAGCAGGGGCAACCTAAGCATGCAAGACCTTAAAATACATCCTGAAGCCTGAAAACCATACCCCACCAGCTTTTGCTTTGAAATATTGAAAGAACAACAAAAATAATTCCACTTTGTTCAGGTGTATGCCATATAACCACCACTAATTACCTAGGCACTGTTCGCACAATGTCTCCTATTTTAAAATACATCAAGTCACCAAGCTGACACTACCCCCAACAGTAAGTGCAATGATGTGTATGTAATTTGTATTTTGTATACAGATTTGTGAGTCTTCAGGACAATACTTGATGCAAAGAGTACACAATGCAGAATTTTGTACTTGTAGGTTACTTGCATTTTTGAATCTTATGGATTTCAGTGGACTATTCCTAAACGAAGCTTTTTTTGAAAGCATGGAGTAAAATCTCCAGAAAGGCTCACAGTCTGACCAAATACCTAGTGATCTCTGAGAAAGGGAAAAGAATTAAAGACAACCGGCAGATTCTGTCAGGTGCCTTTGCCACTACATATACTTCTCATGCCTTACACTCTACAAGGAACTGATGTCAGGACACATCTACAAAGAGCTTGAATTGGAGTAGAAACACATATAAGTCTGAAACAAGTAAGGGTACCAGCAGCTGACGAAAAAAGCTGAATAACTGTTCTCATATTTAGCTAATACAGTGCATTTTTGACAGTTTATCTACACTACCCATCTGATTTAAGTTAGCCTAGAAACAGTTTTCTGGAAGTCCAGTCATAGTCATTCAATTTCAGAGGCAGATTTCCCCATGCATGTACACCTCTAGCTATATATTAAAAGCTGGTTTACAATTAAAAGAATCAAAGCCTTACCAACTCAACTTCTTGCAGGGTTATACAACCTGAACATATAAAACAGGTTTTGTAGTCTAGTCAGCTTTATAATTAAGAAACGAACCAAGGCCACTAATAACTGGAGCTGCATAATTAAGTGAAAAAAGGCTTCATAGCAAGCTAATTTCTCTTCATCACAGAAGAGAAGGCTGACATATTGCACTGACCCTCTTTCACTCATTAGGAGATATTCACCGTATGTTATTTGATTATTCTTTAAAAAGTCTCTTACTTGGACAAGATTGTCCAGTTACTTTTTGTTAAGCCAGTGTTTATTTGCTGTGAAATAAATTCTCACTGGACACTGATAAGAATGAAAGCCAGAAGATGAGGGGCAGATTTCTCTCAATTTCCCCACTTCTAAGGCTCACTGCAAGACCATTACCATCAAGTTTTTCAAGTTCTACAGAGGCCCTTCATGAATAGATGACAACCACATGGTATTAGCAATTGATGAATACTGACTTAAGAGAATTTTATCCTGGTGTATTTTAATTGTTTGTATGATTGCATAGGTACCTTTGATACCTTTTTCTCATCGAGAACTCCAAAAAACAGTGTAGTTTTTACAAATGAGCCAAGTTAAAAAGTTAACAGACAATATGTAGCTCCTCCTTAAATTACCACCAAATCTTAGGAATGTAAGCATCACTGGACAATTAAATGCAAACTGCAGCTGTATAAACCAAGCTTTAGTCAGAATTGGGGATGCATTTTCTTGACTCATAAAGCTTTTCTATTTTTAAATGTGCACTAACAAAAATTCACAGTTCACATTTCAAGTGTGCCTCCCAATACAAGTATATCAGTAACAGTCAATTGTTTTCTTTGCATTTAGAAAGAAAATATTTTAGTCAGACTATACTTGTTCAGCAGCTCTCCTTCAGATGCCCCTGGCTGCTCAGCTGTTTCTGCAGTCTCTTCCATAGGAGCAGTCTGTTCCATCCCACTAAAACAGTAAACAGAAAAAAAAAAAACAAAACAACAAAAAAACCACCACAAAGTTTTCATGGGTCACATTGGAAAAAAACCTTGCAGATCAACAAACCACTTTTTTCCAGAATTCCTTGGGAGGGGAAAAAATAGAGGAGAAAAACTCTAGGATCATAAGCAGAAAGTGGATCTATTAAGTGACTAAGAAAATGAGAAGTATTGATACATAAATGATACATAAAACTTGAGAAAAAGAGACTGGACTTTAAGCCCACTAACAGAATTTCAATCTTTTAATCGGCATTTTGTAGCAATGCCATTAAACACCAGAGTCCCACTTACTTGACTGTTGAGAAAAGCCATAACTTATTTCAGTTAAAAGACAACTTGGCCCCAGTCAAAAGATTTTGGCAGTCTTAATTGAAGAAGCATCACCATGCCTTTGCTACAATTTAATCTCGCCAACATGAAGGAGATGAGTTCAAAAAACTGTAAAACCATGTTCATCACAACAATTAGTAGAAAGCAAGGCTTATCAAGCTCAAAATGGACATGAAACTGATGAACAGAAAATTATGATCTAAGGTGGGCCACAGAAAATTATGATCTATGGTGGGCACAGCATATGTTGTACCTTGTATCATCTTTAAATGTTCCCCAGTTGCGAGCTCCACCTCCACCCTTTTTGTCATCTGCCTTCATTCCTCTAGCGGGAGAGAAACAGGGTTCTGTGAGTTTGAGAGCTTTTCTTCATTAGGACCTCAAACTAAAACCAGTATTGACTTTTTGCCAGCCAACTTGGATATAGAAGAAGGGAAGAGAATACTTAAGAGACACTACTGCAGTGCTGACTATTGTTTACCTGTACACCAAGTAAGAAGCAGCACACAGAACACTTACATTTTATCATTCCCACTTTGTCTTTCGAATTCCCGTTTTCCTCTTTGGTCAAAGCCATCAAAACTTCTGTTTATTCCACCACCTCTTCCTCTACCTCGCATTCCCCCTCTTCCTCCGCCACGACCTCTTATGGGCCTTTCACAGTCTAATCTTTCAATTGGTCTAAAAAGAAGATTTCTAGTCAGATTTTTGTTCCTACAGAACAGTTAACAAGGAGAAAAAAATTCATACAGTTGTATTCATGCAGCTGTGAGACATCAGTATATGAGAGCTACCATACAATTTTTAGAGCGCATCTTTACACAGCACACAGTACAGTTTTATTAGTTTTGTCATTAAAAATGGACATAAACTGAACTCAGGGGGAATGATTACAGATAACAGGAATAGAAGTTTCAGCTGTTTATTGATAACACTGAAAACATTAGAGAAGTTAAATAAAAGACTATGAAACCGTCAAATCTTCAGCAACTTTATCAGGCAATAGCTCTACCGTCTAAACCCAGATTTATATGCAACTGCTAAAAATTTCAGGGAACTTGTTAAATATGAACTACTGTGATGTAGAGTAAGAACAGCCATGCTCTCAAGCGTTAAAGGTTTCGGTGGAATTTTCTAGTACTTATAAAGAAAGCAAAATTGATATGCATTCACTGTCCAAGCAGTAAATAGTATGACAAAGGTTTATTTTCAGTTTGAACAGTAAAATTCATTAAACTTGGAGCCTGCACCACATGTTCTGCAAAGCTTCGTACACAAGCTCAGAAATGAACATTTACGTTGCAGACCAGGGTTACGTTTTCACATCTTTACACTTTCCAGTTTCACCTTATATTTCTAACATTTAACAAAACCGCCGCAAATCAATCTGCAAGGAAGCTGAATCTGCAGCTCTGACGGGCATGAACTAAGTCATCTTGCAACAAATCTACACACTAATAATGCAACTATGCCTTCAAGTTACATCTGGCTACTAGATCTGTTTTAAGAAGGTTAAGTCTTCCGCTTCCCACCCCTGTGCAGATCCTCCATGAGGCACCTTACTTCTCCATGTATGTTACATACCTTTCCACTGTGAATTCCACTTGTTTTTCTGTTTCATAGGAACGGTATTCCCTGAAAGATGGTCTCCATTCAGTTTTGTCTTGTTTCACCTCTGCTCTTCTGTTATTGAATCCTTGCTGTTCTCCCCGCTTAGGTGCTCGCTTCTGGCCTACACACACACACATAGATTACTAACAGTTTAGTAATAACTGAATTGCAGTTACCAAACTACTGACTGAAATGAGTTGATTACACCTTACAGTCTTCTCCTTTACCCTCTCCAATCCCAAATCCATGAAAATATTAAAAGCACTTACAGTAAATGTTGCCAGACACTGTCTGTTTTGAAAACATGTACTTACTTTCCCTTCTGTATTGATGAGCCTGCCTCAGGTAAAAATACTACAGATACCGACACAGCTCAGACATTTCCAGAAAAGACAGGCTAAAGAAAAATCTCATTTCACTCACAGTAAGTCACAGAAATGGGGAACAAAAACTGTTTCTCTCGTTCTCTCAAAGATCTTGTTAGTGTACTACAGGACAAGACAGAGAAGCTTCAATGGAAGACACGAATTGCAAGATGGCTGCAGGAGCAATGAAGGTGGGGGAAAGAGGAGGACCATTAGAGACAGGCATTAGCCGTTGATCATGAGACAACACACCTCCTGCCAGATGAGCTGAATTTAGAAGTCTGAGCCTGCACGTCTACTTTAAGCCACGGTTATGATATCCAACAACCAGAAGAGGGTCACATCGTTCTACTGCTGTTCTGTGGAGGAGAGACCATTCACCAATACTACAAGTCACTGAGTTCAAGCAGCAGAAACCCAAGCAGTAAGTACAAAGGCTCCAACACCACTAATTGATTCTATAATGTCAACATATTTCAAGATAAAATGTACTTAAGCTTTCTGGGGTTTTGTTTGGCCATTGTCAGGGTTAAGGAGCAGCAGGTTGGGGAAGGTGAATGCTGAGAAATTGTGTATTATAAGAGAGAATAAAGTGAGGCTATCCACTCAACCCATATATATCTAGCACAAGATTAAAGTTCATCATGTGCTTCCTTCCCCATTTTCCCAAATTCTGTGCTCTATTTAGGACAAAGTTCTCCAGAAGCAAGCAAGCCTTTTGTCTGCTAGGCCCCTGTACTTACACTATTGGCTGAAAAAGGTGTTGGTTTAAGTCAAGCAAGCAAGGAACTAGAGAAATACTGCTCTCAGACCAACCAAACCAAGCTATTCTTTCCACAAGAAGCACCTGTGCAACGCTGAGCAAGTTACTCAACTCAGGTTAGTAGACAAGCGACAGTCCTGGCTACTGTGCCTCTGTTGCTAGCACATAAAGAGAAAAAGGCCTATTCTATGTCACAATATTAAGATACAAATTAATTCATAGCTCCATAGAAATGCCTGTATGAGAAGACCTCTGATCAAAACTTAGGTGGCAAGCACAAAGTCTGTAACATCATCTTTAAAAAGAAAACTTCAAAGAACTATCCACTCGGTGAATAAGGTAGAAGAGTGGTAAATAAAGCTTTTTGTTATGCAGTAAGGACAGCTGTATCTTTACACAGAAGACAGCGTTATTTGTGCTGCAGAAGCAGCCCTACTTTTGGTTTTCTTTAAACTATAACCCACTTGACATAACATATTCCAGTAATTCTTTCTTCTCAGGATTTGGAGCGGCTCAATCCTTAGAGCAGCAAGCATACTTGTGTCCCAAAAATTACGATGTAATCTCTGGATAAAGGACCATTTTTTAAATCAGTTTCTGAGTAAGCTTTTCAAACCAGGATGCTTTAATAAAAAACAAAATTATGAGAAATACAGAATTGCACGTGCTGTTGGGAAACATGTCTGCTCTATGCACATCTCAACTACACCACCAACTACACAAGTGTTCATTCCAAATTGGAATCTTGCTGTGGAAAAAGTGACTACTCATTTCTGACCTCATTTTCATTTATTTTGTTTGGATCTGAATGCGCAGCTGCAATACAAGAGTGTATTTTTATTTATTTTGAGCTTTTCACTGGCTATCAGAAACACCAGCTATTCTAAACAGAATAACTTGGCAAGAATGCAGTAGTCAGAGACCACCTTCCCCATGTACTTAGTATTAGCCTCAATTTCACCTTCAGATTCGAAGAGCTCCTTAGTACTAGTAAAGCAATGGCAAAAAAATGAAGATGCAAAAGTCATTTTAAAAAGATGGTCTCTGGTTCTGTTATCCAGTACCCCTTAAAAGTACTTCAGAACAAGTCTTCCTGCCAGATATGCCAGTGTATTGCGGGTCACTAGCACTGACGGTGCTAGACAAAGCAGTCAGCTCTAGTCTGATTTCAGTGCAAGGCTATTTCACTTTGATTATAACAGGTGGCTGTAATTACTGCAGATGGATTTTAAATACTAGAAACATTATTTGTGGCACTTATTACCTGTATAAAAACATTTTTAACTGGTTTGACGACATCCAGCAGTGGATTAATATGGCATGCAGCAACTACACCTCTCTAATAAACCAAGTCACCCTTGGGGCAGAAGCTTGTGACCCGCTTGTGAATCAGTTCAAAGACCATCACAACTTTCAGCTCTGCATGTAAGGGCAAACTAAACTGGAGCTTGGCAGCAGTGACAGCATAAGCTATCTAATCTTAATCTTCTGCCATAAGTCTGTCCCAATGCAGACTCATTTTTATTTAAGGAGCTGAAAGGCCACCTACCCGGGGGGGGGGGGGGGGGGGGGGGGGATGACACGACACAACAGATAAACCCAAAACATGAGCCATCTTGTGTAGCACTGCCATAATAGCTTTCACTCCAAGTACACCCCAATTTTGTCTGCTTGCTTGCATATATAAATTGGTATACAGGTTTTCTTCAAAACCACAAAAAAAGCATGGGAGCTTTGTGGATCATCTATTTACAAACATTGTGCGGAAAACTGAAGATAGCTATTTTCCAGTTACCAAGTTTAGCCTCTCATTAAGGTGGTTTCCTGTGTCTTACATCTGTAATTTGTATTCAGCTGAAGACGTTGCCCACCGTTCCCCACCTCACCACTGCTTCCGCGGGAGGTTACTGCCGCAGACCAGGCTGTCGGCTGAGTTGCCGGTTACTTTACTTTCTAAACTGAGGAATCAGAAAAGAAATCTGATGCTTAAACTGTTTCAACAGACCCAGCTTTTTTTTCAGAAGGAGCAGCTGAGCTATTATTAGAAAGGCATCTGTAAATACTACAATTACCAGGTACTAGAGCTAGACATTGCTAAAGAAAAAAGCCCAGTTTTACGAGCCATTGTTAAAACTCTAAATCATACAGAGCTAATGTACTTAAGTAGTTTTCACCTTCCCCACCATAATGCTTTACTGTTAGATTTAGTTTTGTTTATACTGCAGCATTTAGATAGGAAGACTTTCTAGAAAAGTGTTTTCAATA
This sequence comes from Theristicus caerulescens, assembly GCA_020745775.1. Classification (NCBI taxonomy): domain Eukaryota; kingdom Metazoa; phylum Chordata; class Aves; order Pelecaniformes; family Threskiornithidae; genus Theristicus; species Theristicus caerulescens. The sequence goes on along the minus strand of CM036583.1, from coordinate 47,120,562 downwards.
AGCATGTATCACAGAACTCGCAAGTGGGAAACAGAAATTGTATTTTTAAGACCTGCATTGCCTGGTTTTCCAGACACTGGGTGTCTATGTATTAACAGAGGGATTTAAAACAACGCAGCAAAAACTAGCTGCCTTTGCAGTGTTGTTGTCTAGCTCTCACCAAGTTTCTCTATCCATATCATCTGTTCTCAAACAAGTAGGACTTTTGCTTGGGAGAAGGTGGTTTTCAGGTATAGCGGGCTCTTCACTGGCCCCCACGGAGACAGCGTACCATCGTCTTTTTTTTTTTTGTAGTTTTAAGGGGGGAAAAAAGTTTTTTGTGCAGCACACCTTGACTTTAGACAAACACCACAAGAAGCCCAGCTTGCAACTGCTATCACTGACTACAAGCTAGAGCAGAAATCTTGTTCTGTTTCCCCCATTCCCTTATCTAAGGAGCATGGCAGGTGAGGGTGGCAGCTGGCATGCAGTTCATGAGCTGAGGGAGGTTACTGCTGCAGAGAGCACCAAAACCTTCTATTCTGACCTAAAAATCCAGCTGGCAACGCTGCATCTTAGTGTTTTAAGAATTCTCATAAACCGGAGACCAACTCATCCCACCAAAACAGGCAACACAAACCCAGTGAGACGATTCCATCAATACTCCATTTCCACAAATGCAGCGTGGGATGAAGAAGCACCGAAGAAAGAGTTATTTCTATTTTGCCCAAGTAGCACACACGGGAACAGAGCAAATGCAAACCAAGTGTGGTTTTGATTCAGTTAGGATGAACATTAGAGCAACCATAGTAGCCAGATGAAAGACTTGTGTATCTTATAGCATGTATTTGAAGAAAGAAAAAAGCAACGACAAAATACTTTCCACCTGGCAATCTACCCTTAGAGGTTTTCTGAATCAAAGACTATAAGCATTGATTTATGGAGGACAGATCCACAGATGGGTTGCCATGACTTTACCCAGACTGCTGTCTGAATAGATACATGCTTTGATATATCAACGTCACCCTACAGCAAGAAGTGCCACAGGTCAATTATAGTTTCTGTAGAAAAAGCATTCTTTCTCCTTATTTCACAAAATTGGTCTGAAATTACATCCCTTTATTTCTGTAAAATAAGAAACAATAAATATTCTTTCCCTTCTCCAAGTCTCACCTGCAGTGCTATATACACTCTTTTTATATCCTCAGACACCTCCTCTCAAAACAAAAAACTTAATTTAAATTTCTCCCAATACATAAATCATTCTGTAAGTTTCATCATGCATGTCACTCTAGTGTGCTTTTTCTAGTTTTAACATCTTTAAAGGGACCAAAAGAGCAGACACACTTCAAGACATGGGAAGGTGAGACTCCTTCAAAGGCATAACAATTCCTTTTCTATTTTCCTTGCTACTGCTACCTCAGTAATTCCCAACACTGCTTCTCTCCTAGATGGCAACTGGAAATAGATCTGCTGTTCTACTCTTAACAGTCCCAATATTGCCAGGCTCTCTTTCCTAAACTACAACAGTTTCAACTAGAAAAATCTTTCACGTTGCAGTATAGGTTGCAACGCTGCCCCCCACCTTGATCTGTGTTCTCCCATACATATTACTTTGCACTTACTGACAGTGAATGTCCTCTGACATTTTATAGCTCATTTACAGTATGTAATTTGTGTCATTGCCCTGCAACTCTTCTTCTACTGGGCTAAATAAGCTCTCACAGCTCTTTTAGCACGGACTTCGCACCCACATGCTTAAAATTTTTCATTTCAGACAAGTTTCAACTGCCTCTCTTTCCACTTATTCCAAGACACCCTTCTTTCCTCTGCTTTCAGCTTAACAGCTCATTTTTAAATGAAAAAATCTGAGCCTCAAGAAACAATTTAATGGGAGTTCAGAGGAGATGAAGTAAGTACAAAAACCAAACAGGAATACTGCTCCAGTTGGTCTGGAATGAGGGCAAGTGGAGAAACTGTGCTATAATTCAAGGATCTCTGTCATTAATTATGGCTGCATGCAAAGACAGTACTTCATTACCATCTCAGTAACACAATAATACCTATACGTGGACAACTGATCTTTACAAAAAAGCTGCATAACTGGAAATAGCAAGACAGTTAAGACTCCCAGGGACTTATTTTGCTATATTTCAAAGTATAGCAGATTTAAGACTGCACAAACAGTCTTACTTCCTCCCCTTTGCATGTGTGTCCATGTGATTTTAATTCTAAACTTCGAGCAATTAATTTTGTGAACTAAAGCATGGCTAATTACATGATTTGCAGAATAATACCACAGGATCCCAAAATACAAAAAAAAGGCTTCAGCTATTGCATGCAACACACCAAAGAAAGACAAAAGGAGTAACACTCTATTCTGTGGTATTTTGTTTTCATGTGTGCCAGTACGCAATTACAGAATTGCCTACCGCAGCTTTCCTCTGGACAATCCTTGTGACTATGTAGCTGAAAGAATGATATTGGAATAAATTATTTAAAAATAAGAAAATTGCAGTCAGTAGAAGACAAAGTTCCCCAGAAACATTCCCTGACTTATTAACTTAATACTGTAGCTAAAAACTCAAACACATAGTATTCAGGAACTACATCTAAATGTTACACAAGTCATCAAATGCACATGAAAGAAGAAAACCTTTTAGAGGTATTAGCAACAAAGGCTTAGAGATTTCAACAGAACAGAGGTTATTACTGCATGATCAACAAATTTAATTTGCCTGGACCAGTAAAGAATGCAAGCTCTGCAACTGGGCCTTTTGAATAACGAGCTAGCAAATGCAGTTTGGCCACTGTGCTAAGAATGAACTGAGTTAACATTAAGTGGTGCAATTGTAAGAGCTGTAACACCTACAAACAGCCTTTACCCAAATCTTCAGCATACAGTCTAAAAATCACAAAACAACACAGTTAGTAAAAGAGAAAAAATACATCATTAAGGTCAAAAGTGTATGTTTTGGTAGGATATGAAATAGCAGCCATTTTCTCCTTAAAGAAAGATTTAAAATATTCTTCTTACAGTTGTGTCAATTTGTAATAGTTTGGATTCTAAAGGTCAAAGTACTGGATTATCTAGCCAAGTCCTCTTAGAAGGTTTGTTTCAAATTGAAAACACCTCCAGAAATTAAGTAAAAACTCCTCTAGAAAAAGCAGTGAAGAACTAAGTAAAAAAAAAAATATCGACTTGCAGAACTTTGTGAGTAAACCTTCTACTCTAACATCAAAACATAACACCAAAAGAAGTCTCAGACTACTGTGGAAGTCTTTATATATTACAAGATCAAAGACTAGGCTTGCTTCAAGTCTTTCTAAAGGTAAAGACTATTTTGCTCAGAATTAATATGCTCAAGAAAAAAAATACAATAATAAACCAAAAATCATGAAACTTTTAACAACACTTTTTGTAACCCAAACAAGCAAAACACCCCAGTAATTAGACGAAACAGTCTGGACATGGGCCAAAGGAGAGCCATGAAGATGATCAAAGTGCTGGAGAGCCTGCCCTATGAGGAAAGACTGAAGGAGTTAGGTCTCTTCTCCCTGGAGAAGACTCAGGGGGACCAGATCACAGTGTTCCAGTACCTGAAGGGCAGCTACAAAGAGGATGGAAGCTCTCTCTACACAAGCAGCCGCATGGAGAAGACAAAGGGCAACAGGTACAAGTTGCACAAGAAGAGGTTTCATGTCAGTATCAGAAAGAAATTGATAACCATCATTCACTGGAACAACCTCTCCAGGGACATGGTGGGAGTCCCCATCACTGGAGATTTTCAAGATGCAATCAGACAGGGTGCTAGATAATCTCTTCTAGGCTGCCTTTCCCAGGAAGGGTTGGACCAGACAATCCTTCAAGGTCCATTCTAACCTGGGCTGATCCGTAATGATTCTATGAACACTAATACCATACAGACTGAATTTTGTCCTTTCAACCATAATACCAGAATCTGATTCAGCTATTCAGATGGGTCTAGATGCTTCTTTACGGTGTTAAATTCCTAAACAGTGAAATGAAATAAGAGGGAGTTATGCCCAAAATCGGGGGGGGGGGGGGGGAATCACTAAGAAAGGCTGGAAACAAAGTCTTTTAAGGTGGTTTTTTTTTTTTTTAATACAAGTTTAGTCGTTAGTTTCACAATTTAGTAATTTTAATCAATATTATTTATTCCCCAAACAGAAGTGCACTCTTTTATCAATGCATCCATCATTAGAAACTTTACGCCAAACTGAGTTGGTACAAGGACCTTCCCAAGCGGTTACTCATTCTCAACCATTAAGCTGATGGTCCCCTGAATCTTTTACTGTATTCAGAAGTTTCCTGGTTGAATCCTGTATAACAAATTAACTTTGTATGGCCCAAATAAAAAGCTACACCCCCCTTCAAAAAAACCCTAGATTTCTCCCTCAACCTGCCACTTGCTTTATATTTGCCAGCCACACCATCACTGTCTGCTCTAAGTCAGAGGGTGATCACTGTCCTTCAGAGCAGGCTTGCTAAGACAGCACGTTCAAAGGAGGAGCACAAAGACAGGACCAAGTCTCAACTCTCTGCCCTGGTTTAGCATCCTGAGCACTACACATTTACAGTCCTTACTTTACAACAAGCCCAAGACATAAACATACAGTGCACACAAAATCCAGGATAGCCACTTTCCTTAAAGAAGAAAGTGCAGCATTTTTCAGAGCAAATAACTCCTCTTAAGATAGATATTAATTCACTTTCACAAAGGCTACTATAAGCCAGCAGTCTTTTCTCCATTTTAAATTAGCAGGAAATTAAAACAAGTGCACATGCCTGATGTCTCTATATGAGAACCTGGGTTTCTCAAATACCAAGGTAGCAGAAGATAGTCAAAGACGCTCCACAGGGTCACACAGAATTACACTCAGAACCTGTATGCTTAAGATACCTATAGACAAGTAGGAGGCAAGGGATGCTCTTCACATACTTCCACGCTCCTGGTAGGTTACTGATAACCACCTTCTTGTTCAAGAACCTCGTCATCAAAACTTGAGACTCTGCTGTTCACTGAACAGGCTCCTTTGCCTTCTGTTGGTAACCACAGCAAAGTTTCCTTTAAATAAAATAAGCCTACTACTAGTGCGAGTACTGGTCTTATAGGCAGAGATCTCTGACAAAGTCAGATAACAACTGCACGGGAATCTCAGAAGATGAGTTTCATACAGTTCTCCAAAGTGACAGTGACAACCTGTTAAGATCATTCTCCACAAAGACGCTCATTAACTAGTGCATATTTGGCATTGAAAGATTCTCTGCTCCACAAGGTCAAATAATCGCTGTTGGAGCAGTGTAAGACTGTCAGTCTGAGCAACAGAACTGATAGCACTGGCAACGACTCAATGAAGCAATAACCCCGATTCAAAGGTCACACCTTTTTCTAGGGCATTAAAACATCAGTTCAGCTGCTGTGAATTTAACAGGAGCTTTTACTAAAGGAAAAAATTAATTATCTTAAGAAAAGTTAATGTTAAGCTTCATTGCCCGCTGCAGGAAAATGGGAATTTACAACAACTCAAGAGCGTAAAACCAGAATCTTCCGTGCAGAGATTCTCAATATCTGGAAACCATCAGCCAGCTCTCAGATACTTTAGATACTGAATCCAGCAACCTGAAGGTCAATACCAGGTAAGTTGTAACAATCACACTCACAAAAACGCCTCCAAATGCAAGGAGCTATAGTCCAGCAAAGCCTTCATCTGCAAAGAGGACTGTGCCAGACATGCTGGTATAAAAGCCGACTGGCTCCCTATTCCCCTGAGCAACACTTTGCATCAAAACCTAGCAGTTGACAAACAACCTAGGCCATTCCTGAACACTGTGCTACAGAGTTCATGCAGGAAATAAGTTTTTATTCAAAGGTTTGGGCACCAATGCAAGCTTAAGGCAAACTGAGCACAGATCCCCGGACACATTATAACCCTGAAGAAGGTGAAGTGCCAGAAGACTCACAGGTACCAAGAGGGCAAGCCTGGAGTGTCAAACACCGAAGGAACACGGCCAGGGTGACAAGCGATGAAACGCATCAGTGGGGATGCTAAACCAGCACGAAGACTACAGATGCTGTGGTAAAGCAGTTAATGCTCCCGCACTGGCCTCTTAGGACTGTTCCTGCAGTGTTCATTCACACGTCCGGAGGCCCGCTTCCCTCCGGAGCCTCCAGCGCAGGCTGGCAGAGCGCCGCAAGACCGCGCCGGGAGCCTGCCCAGGCACGGCCACCCGGAGTAACAACGCTCCGGTCGCCGCTGGTTTCCCCCCGGGGCCCTCCAGGTACGCGTTCCCAACGATACAAACACCATCAGCTGGCTCTTCGCAGCCCCGCTTTCGCACCGCGGCTGCCAAGAGGCCGGGCAAGCGCGGAGCCAGCGGCGAGCCGCGCCGCAGGGCCCGGGGCACCCGCACCGGCACCGCACCGCCGGGACCTCGCTCCTCAGGGAAACCGCCCCGGCGCCGCCGCCCCCCCGCGCTGCGGCGGCGCCGCCGGCGTACCGGGCTGCGGCGGCCCCCCGGGCGCGGGGGGACTCCCGGGCTGCTTGCGCTCCTTCTGGGACTCCCTCTTGCCGCCGCCCGCCCTGCCGCCGGGGCCGGTCCTCCTGGCGGCAGCGGCCGCCGCCGCCGCCTCGTCGCGCTTCTTGCGCTGCTGCTGGCGGCGCTCGGCCTCGCGTAGGATGTCGAAAGGGTCCGACTCGTCGTCCAGGAGCTGGTAGAAGCGGTTGGCGACGGCGCAGCCGAAGCTCTCCTGCATGACGGCAGCCACCGGGCTGCCCACCGTCCCCTTCATCATCGCCGCGCACGGCTTTCCCCCGCCCCGCGCTCCCGGCGCTACGGCGGCCCCCGGGGCTGCCGCTGCGCAGGGCTGAACCACGGCGCACGGCTGGGGAGAGCGACGGGGGACCAGCCGCCAAGCCGGCTGCGGCTCCGCTCGCCGCTGCCCGGACCGCCGCACTATTGCCCGTGCCCCGCCCTTCGCCGAGCCGCGGCAGCCAATCGAGCTTCGCAGCTCCGGGCGGCCCCGCAGCCGCCACCTATCGACGCCGCCCGCCCCACCGCCGATCAATGCGAAATAATGGCAAGAGCGAGCAACCAATCCCGACTTTAGGCTCCGCCCCGCCCCTGACGTGCGGCTACGGCCAATCACCGTGCGGCGCCGACACAGTCAATACTGGCCCACCTACCGATGCGCTGTGCTGCTCGCAGGGCGTTCGGCCTCGTTAATTATTCATAAGCTATGTATTAGTCACGCCCCACCCGGGCTCCCCGCCGCCCGCTCGCGCCGTAGCCCGTGCAGCCGGGGCCACCGCCGGGCACCTCCACGACACTCGCCCATCCGTTCTTTGGACACAGCGGTGGCAAGAGGCTGACAAACGTCCTGTCTGTTTGTATGCACGTCTGGGTAGGCTATTGAGTAAGAGCGTACAATCTGACGTCATCACGTAACTGTGTCACCGCGGGTCTTTTGATAGAATCCCCGTCCAGTAACGAGTGACTTTAATGAAAGACAGAGCACGCAGCGGACTGGGAGCTCCAAGGGCAGCTCCGCTTTGGGCGGCCAGCGTGCTTGCATAACCTGGCCCGCTATTCCCACAACGTTCCTGAATTTCCCCTTTCTGCTTAAAACTGTGGGTTTTATGTTTTTATCCTGATCATTCAGGGGAAACTAACGCTTCCTCTAGTATGGTAACTTCACTGTACATCCCATCTTGCTTTGAAGTTAATCTTATGCCTTAGTACAGGACCTCGAAACTCCATCAGACTCCCTGCTGTGCCTCAAAAGGCAGGATTAGAGACAGCGCTGGCAGCGTCACCACTGTCCCCTCCCTCTGTCTCGGGGCGCAGATAGGTCTGGGCGCACCATCGTAAAACAAAATACACTGCATCCTCTACACATTACTCTAAGCCCTGAACATAATCGCTGCATCTCCCCCAGCTTTCACATAAACCCACTTATACAGGGCATGCTTGCTACAGAATAAAACTCATTTCGTTACCCTGTGCCATTTCTACCTTCATCCTCATTCAAGACATCACAAACAGTTTTGCATCAATGGAAATAATGACAGCAACTAACTTAGGGCTATTATCTGCTCACAAACAGCTTTACAAAATCCTCGTAGTCAAGTCGGATCTCTTAGGCACTGACATACTTCAAACTGAAGCAGGAAATTCTAACTCAGCAAAGAGAATATATTATCATTATTTCTGCACAGTTCTCAAATTGTAAAAAATAGCTAGGCATAATTAACAACAAAATAAAAAATTCCGGAGATATTTCCATGAACATAATACAGTAATAAAACACTGCATAAGACGTTTATCTGGATGAACCATCCTTGCCTCTGAATAGTTGCTTTATTTTGTAGAAAGACGAAACTACATGTATTTTCAGTGAAAAGAAGGAACTGGAAAGCTACTTTGTCCTGTTCTAGTCTGGAGAAACACATTACCACCACCACATTACTGCAACACATCGACAAAAAAAACCCACCAAATGTTTTGCAGGCCTTTGTGGAGCCTTTTGGTATCAATCACAGCATCCACACCAGATTTCCTCAACGAACACTATATCCAGAAAGCTTCTTAGAAATTTTTGAAACATTATTTTTATTTAAAACATTCTACAAGCTTGAATCAAAGCCTCCTGCAGTTATGCTGTGTGTGAAAGACGGCAGACAAAATCGTGTCATTACTGACAATGCGCTTGCAGCTTTAATTGGAATTTTGAAGGTCATAGTATCTTTGGAGAGGGATGAATATGAGGAATTCAGAAATATTTCAGTGGCAAGATTAGAGATTGGGTGTTTTGTGGAATCTGGCTTTGTTTTCCACGAAGTTTCAAGAGAGACCAAAAAAAGTCTACTTTCTCAAAAAGATTCCACAATGATAGCCAAAACCAGCACTAGTTGTAAGTATATCTTGTCTTTGTATAATTCTGTTTTCTAAAATGAATGTGAACCTTTACGAAGAGTTCTTAGTTTTCTGATGCTCTATCAATCAAAACAAAATTTCTGTAATGCAGATTTCAAACCCCAAACTGATTAAAAGTCTTGCGTGGCAGATTAAAGTAATCTGTAATCTCTTTATTTGCAGCTTTTCACTATGTGCAATCAGTGTGTGATTGTCAAGTTACATACTTGCACAAACAACAAAAGATGGACAAAGAAAACCTTTACAGAATTTTACAGTTGACATGAAACCGAACGTTCTGCCTGAATTTTCACATGGAATAAGTAATGGTGATGGATTCGGTATGATTACATATTTGCACGCAAAGCCTGAATCTCACATTTGCAGCGCTGAGCACAGGTGCCTAACCTTTCTGGCACTAGATTACTCACTTTATTTCATTCAAGATGGGGGCTGCCTGCCAAAGTTGCTCCTCCACCCAGGTTCTCTCCACAAGTGGATTTTTCACATGTGCAGAACAGCAGTCCTACACAAGCTTCCCAAGCAAGTAAAGACATGGAATATGGCATCCTTACCGAAAGATCCCTTGCTTCTTTTTTTTTTTTAAAGGGCAAAGGAGCCTAGTTACAGGAGACAGGGAATTGCAAATGGAGGCTGATGTTCCTCTGACCTTTACAGCTAAGCATTTAATCACCAGAGAGGGGCATCCTGTCCTTGACCTTTCCTACAGCCACTTTCTTATCCCCAGACATGAATCACATTCTCTAGTGCCTAAATCTCCCCTGCCTGGAGTAGAAACATCCCAAACCCACTGCAGGGCTCAAGGTCCCATTCTGGGGCAGGGCACTCAAACAGGTAGAGGGTAACACTGTGTCACTTGGTGGATCTAGCCCTCACATATATTTTCCAGCAATATCATTCTACTGAACTCAATTGACTGATGTCCTGCAGGACATTATTAATTTTCCAATTAGCAAAACTATTAACCACCTGTGCCTTGGGAAAGGAATTTGGGAGGGAGCTAAAAGATATGGAAGTATTTGTGTAAGTAACGAACCATGGAAAATTAATGGCTCTAACCTTGAAGAAGAGCTAACAAGCTGATAGAAGGGAACATCTTGGTGCCAAAGACTGGACTGTGGCCAGAGAAGATAAAACTGCAGAAACTGGGTGAAAGGTAAATGCAGTGAAGGGAGATCGCGACCACCAACTCAATTCAGGACCGAAAAGATTTGCCCCCCACACACCTGAAAGGAGCATGCATGCTGATTTACATAGCAAGCAAGACTTATTTAAATACAGTTAACCAATAGCATGTGAAATGTTAATCACTAACCAGTAAGTGTAAATTTAGGTGTGTTTATACTAATAATTTAACCTGATAAATATGTTGTGGTTTTGTATGACGGTGTGCTTGATTTGTGGAATTTCTACCAAGCACCCTGTGCAGAATAAAGCAATGTTGGCTCTCTAAATGGGACTTTGTCATTCGTTTGGAGGGATTTCTCAATTACAAGCAACATGACTACATGAAGCTTTAAGCTGAACAGTAAAGAGCTACATCACCAAAGATGGACCTGCTTACGGTAACTACTATTCTTCCATCACCTTCACAGGAAGAGATGGGAATTTATCTTTGTAATGGGCATGTTTGCCTCATGCTGTCTCCTTCCCTCTGGAACACTCAGTAGCTGGCCTCGAGTGAGCTATTAACATAAGCAGTTTTATTGTCTTGATGCATTGATTTAATATAAAGCAAAACTTGGAAAATGTAATAATAAACACTTAGATAAAAAGATATTATGACTATTGCTAAGTTATTATATAAACCCATATTACAACATACAACAAAGTTACTTGGAATGTGGTTAAGTATTTGCTATTATCTACATAAAGGCCATCACTGTCTCAAAGTTTTCTGGCTTGAACTTTGGAATATCACCAGAACTGGCTGAAGCATGCTTCAGATAGACAAAGTACCTTCTTTCCTCTTCATTTATCATGTATTTGTGTTCTGTTTCAGTTTGAGAAACACAGCATTTACCCACCTCAAAGAGTTAGTCATTACACTTCTTGTTTCTGAAAGAGTTTATTATTTCAAACTCCTGAATCGTGATGTCCTTCTTCAGTTTAAATAGCCAGATAGAACACAGGTACTTTTTCCTTTTCTGTTGAATTCATGCTCTGTATCCTTCCACTATTTCTGTATTATGTTGTGTGTAATAAAGGGTATGCTTTGTTGTAATAATAAGTAGGATTTGATCTGATTATAGGTTGTATGATGTTTATCTTTGTCCTTTACCTCTCAAAGAGCTTTTTCTTGTTTCTACACTAACACTAAAATATTAATGCACTAATACATTATTATACATTATTAATACATTAAGCTAGTAGCATAGCATCAGAATACCATCAAGAACAAACGTATTTAATATTGTGAAGATACTATAGCTCAAATAATTACTTTAGAACTGTTTTTACATAATGCTACATGAACTATTAGTTTAACACATATGACTGTATGTACTGAAAAGCAGCACATTTGAAGCCCATTAGGCCACGCACATTCTGTGTGCATGTTTCCTCTTCCAGTATCAGGAGCTGGGCAGAGAGGTCACATCTCTCTTTTTGGTCATTGTTATTACTACATGAAACACTATCGTCCAGAGCAGTTAAACTGTCAGAAGTGGCATCAACTCACCTCTTCCTTCTCTTGTGCTGCCTCCATTAACGAAGTTCTGTTATTTGGCATTAGAAAAATTTACAAGATCCATGTAAAGAAGTTAATCTGCTGCCAGGCCCTTGAATGTCATTACAAAATTTAATGTGCATACTGAGGTGGCATAGGATGAGTATGGAGATATTCAGTTACTTGCAATGCATTATACCATTCACAATATCTACAATTTCATGTACCAAATCGTAACATTAATTCCATTGGTCACTGGAGTTCCTCAGCAACTACATGTACTACTTGAAGCATCAGTCATGTAGTTTTTGAAAGTTATGATGGATATTCACAGTTTGGTTTTGGGATGCAATTATTTTAACAAGTCATTTTTTTATTCCCAAATAGATTTTAACATCCCTTTCTGTGTTGCCACTCCTCTAGAACATTGTTCTCTTACCGGAATTTTCTTCCACGGATTATTTTTAGGGCTGAAGCTTTTTTAAGTGGGTCAGATCTAAGCATGTGGAAACCCATTTACGCATTTCAGAAACAAAAGTTACAGGCTGTAGTGTTTTCTTTCTGGCCGGGTAAGCATGGCCTGACCTGGCATGCTAGTGGTAGGACTGACACGTAACACAAGTTTGAGAAAGCTGGGGTATCATTACTACGAACAAGAATTTACCAAAGCAAAAATTAGTTAGTTTAAAAGGATAGTTGTGCCAAACTGAACTGTAATTCATAATGAAAGGGCCACCTATCTCTGGATGGATACTTAATACTGATTCAGTTCCATACTACAGTCTCTACATTGGAAGAACTGGTAGGAGTTTCCCATTATCCAGAGGGGGGTTAGTTAGTAATCATATACTGCAAATTTACTCTCCTCTGCACTTTCCTGTTCCTTTCAGCAGTAATGGTTGCTAACACTTACAAGGCAGCAGTCTACAGCATACAAACTCCAATGAACAAAGCAGAAGAGGGAAAAAAAAAACCCTTCACTTTTTATAGCTTCATGGCTTCTCTGTGCTCTTGGTATTTCTCTCAAAATTTAGCTATTAATGTAAGAAATGGGAGTCACTTATTTCACCACCTCTAACTAGTCAGTAAAACTCCCTGTGATGGTAAGACAGTGAGGCAAAAGTAGCATGTTCATGTAATGCTACTAGTTAGCTTCAGCATAAGAGGCCCACACGAAGTGCCAAGAAATGTGCTCCTGCTTTACAACAGTGAGATCTATTGCTTAAAAAAATGCGGAAAACCAGCATAAAATAAACGAAGTACTGCTGTATCTGATAAAGCTAAAGCCTTTTTAGTTTCAAGCAACCAGATTTCCAAACGATTCAGTAAATGCGGCACAGCATCTCCTCGTAGATTTAAAAAGTCAATATACAACTTGTTTCACGTTTTTACCAACTAAGGCCGGATCAGCGTATGCCACCGTATTTCCACACCATTCCTCCCTACCACCACATCTTTCACAGATCAGCCACGTACCTCTCACTCACACAGGCGAGTTAAAGCCGACGCAAATCCCCACCTCCTTCGGCCGCCGGAGCCTCGCAGCCTCCCGGCGTGCAGCAGCCCCTGCCAACAGGCGAACGAGGCTGCGTCTCGGTTTCAAAGCATGCAGGCCGGAAAGCTAGATTTTAAGATACCATTTTAGTAATCGAGTATAAATACCCGAACATAGATTGGGAGGGGGGAAAAAAAACCACGCCCCTGAAACAGTAATACAATAAAATTTAGTAACCTGCCCAAACTTTTAAGACCACGTGCCTGAAAAACCTCCTAAAATTCCCGACCCGCGGCCGGAGGGAGCCGGTACGGCGGCCGCGGCCGGCCCCGCAGCCCTTGGGCACATCTCCTGCCCGCTCCGTACGCTCCCGGGGCCGGTGCCCGCCGCTCTACGGCAACAGGGCGGCGGCAGCGGCCGACGGCGACACCCTGCGGGGGGGGGGGTGGGAAGGGGTGGCACAGCCCCGGCTCCGCGCCGCTAGCCACGGTGGGTGCCCGCCGCTGGAAGGGGCACCTCTTCACCCGCCGCCACCCCGCAACCGCCATAACGGCCGCGCCGCCGCCTCCACAGCGCCCTCCCGCCCCGCGAGTGCCGCGCTCCCGGCGGCGGCACCTCACGGGGGAACCCTCCCTGCCGGCAAGTGCGCTCCCCACTCTGCCCGGCGCCGGGGGGGAGGAACGGGGAAGAGGAACGGCCTCCCCCGCCGCCACGGTGGTGGGCAGCGCCGCCCTGCGAAGCGGCCCCTTTAAACCGCGCACATGACGAGCCGGCCGCGCCAAGGCCCCCGCGTGGCCGCGGCGATTGGCCCCGGCAGCCCCGGCTCCGTCCGCGCCCGCCAAGCCCGCCCGGGCGCGCGGCCCCGCCCCCCCGGCGCGGCGGGGAGCGGCGGCGGGGCGGGGCGGCGCGGCGCCGGCGGCCCGCCAGCCCGCCAGCCCACTCATCTTCGAATTCCGCCGGTGCGCCGGGAGCCCGCCCAATAGGGCGGCAAAAGCGGGGCAGCGTCCCGCTCGGGCCCCGCCCCCGGGGGCGGGGCCGCCCACTGCCCCGCCGCGCGGTTGGCCGGCGGCAGCCGCCGCTCTGTGACGCGGGCGCCGCGTTGGGTGATTGGTTACGCCCAGGCGCGAAATGTAACGCGGGAAAACCTGGGGCTCGGCCTGGGCTGTGGGTGCGGAGGGGTCGCGGCAGCGGCGGCTCCTCCTCGGGCATCGCTGGGACCGGGGCTGCCAGCGGGGCCGGCGCCGCTTCGGAAAGGTGCGGGGAGGCTGCGGCTGCTTCACCCCGGCCGTTGCTATGGCCGGGGGCCGCCGCTGACTTTGCGGATCCGCTCGGGGGTGGCCGCGGAGGGAGGGGAGGCACCGAGACCCCGCCGGGAACCGCCGTCACCGGCGATGAGCGGCTGAGGCGGGCCCGGGCGGCGACAGGTGGCGGCGGCCGCGGGACCTCCGTGCCGCTCCACACCCCCCCCCCATACCGGGACGCGGGCTCGGACAGCGGAACCGAGCCGCCGCGGAGCGCCCCCGTTCCCTCACCCCGCTTCCCGCGCCGGTCCCCGCCCGGGGTCGGCAATGGCGGAGCGGCTGCCGCCGGGCCCCCCGGTGATTTTTTGCCAGGACTCCCCGAAGCGCGTCCTGGTTTCCGTTATCAAAACCACCCCGATCAAGCCCTCCTCGCGGGGGGGGCGGCGAGGAGCCGGCGCCCGCCCCGCCCGTCCCCACCAGCCCCGGCTTCAGCGATTTCATGGTCTACCCGTGGCGCTGGGGCGAGAACGCCCACAACGTAACCCTCAGCCCCGGCGGCGGCACCGCCGCCCCCTCGGCCCTCCCGCCGCCCCGCGGGGGAGCGGGCAGAGCCCCCGCCGGAGACGAGGAGGCGGGGAGCCCGGGCGGCGGCGGCGGCAGGCACCGGCACCTGAAGGTGAGTGTGGGGCCGGGGCGGGCGGGGCAGGGCGGGCGGGCGGGCGGCGGAGTTAAAGGGTGACTCCGCGCCGCGTGCCCCTCCCCCGCCTCCGCCCGGAGATTTAAAGTGAAGTCACTTCCGGTAGCGGCGCGCGCGCTCTCTGGTGCCGTCCGGCGTGCGGGGGGGAGGGGGAATAGCAGGCGGGGCGGGAAGCGGAGCGGCGCCGGGAGGGGGCTCTGCCCCTCCTCCCTGCGTTTAAAATTTAAAAAAAAAAAAAAAAAAAAAAAAAGGAGAAAGGGGAAAAAAAAAGTCGTCTTCTGTTTTGCCAGTTCCTCCCCCTTTTGCTGAGCGCACGTCATAGTGATGGTGGTGCTTGACCTTTCCCCACCTGGATCTTGTGGCCGTAGCTGGCCGTTAGGAGCGGGTGAGGTACGGGCTTGGCACGCGCCATTCCGGCTAACGGCTCAACCGCTGGCGCTGCCGCCGCACCCCTCCTCGGTCGCACCCGGGGCTGAAACGTCACGCGGGGGAGAGTTGCGGGTTTTGGCTAAAACTGCGGAGGCGGGAAGGCGTGGGGTTGCAGGTGCGTGGTTACCTCTATGCAGGATGGGATAAGGCGTGGCCGGCCGAGAGCAGACACCGTCCGTGACCTGATCAGCGAAGGCGAGCACTCTTCCAGTAGGATACGCTGCAATATCTGCAACAGGGTCTTCCCGCGGGAGAAGTCCCTCCAGGCCCACAAACGGACGCACACCGGTGAGTGAAGGGACAGTGCGTGTAGCTGGCATCAGCAGCCTGGGAAGCAGCAGGGAAGGAATTAAAAAAAAACAAACAACAACAAACCACAAAAAAAACCCCAACAAACTCGGCCTGTTCACATTTTATCGTAACTTAAATTAATCATACTTTTCTTCCAACGCTCATTAGTGCAATCCAGGTCTTTGTAACCGTGTCTGTCATGGGAAAGCATAGCAGCAATTTGGGCTATAATAGTATAGGTAAATTGTGTAAGTACTTCATCTGCTGCTGTCACAGGCTTACTTTCTAAGAGGGAGAACTTGTCTTGAGCTTGGTGCTCTGTACCTGGTAGCACTATTTATTCTGACTGTTGCTTCTCTGTGATTTCTGTCTTGCTGGTGTGTTTTTCACAGAGCAATTGAAGTTTAGCTCTAAGAGGAGACAGTAACTTAAAAAGTGGCTGCTAACACCTTGGAAGTGTACCTTAAATGTTGAGAAAAGAGTTCAAATGCTTAAAATCACTCTCTAGTTGTCTCTCCCAGCATCTAGAATTCACTTCTGGGGTGGAGGTGGTCACGCTAACTTACTGAAATGTATGTAGAAGGCAACGCGCAGTTAAGTTAAAATGTGGGATCAACTCACTCAATACCCAGCTGAACTTGAACTGAACAGGAGATGCTGTTTTCTAAACCAAGCAAATACTCTTTTTTTTTTTTTTTCATGTTGCAACAGGCCTCTGTATTTACAATAAAATGTGGACTAATGTAGCTCACATTATGGACACAACCACCAACACTCCCCCCAAATGCCCAAACCGAACAAACAAAACCCCAGAAAAACCTTGGCTCCCACAGTCTCTTTTTCTGACTCAAGTCAGTAAGACTAATCTTAATACTAATATTAAACAGCAGTTTCCTCATGCTCTTTGGTCAAAAGATGTTTTTATTTCAGTTGGTTGTAATAAGTGTTGAACTTGTATGAACTACGTAACCGAGCAGAGCTTACCCTGGTGTTACTCCTGTGACTTAGTAAGTCAGCATCACGCTCGTTTTGTCGTCCTTCTGAGGAGCGGTGGCGTGGCATGGCATGCCTTTGCATAGTTGCAGGCAGATCCTTGGATCCTCTTGAGGGAGGAGACACCTGCTATCTCTGTTCTTCCTGTTGCATTTTGTGCGCGGAAGTCATCTTTGATGACTGGCCTAAGAAAACTGTCTTGGCTTAAGTCTGGAATAAGTTTCTGTTGCGGTCTCCATTTATCCATTGCAACTCTTCTCAAATAGTCTTCCCTAATGAGATATTTCTACAACTTCGAATGTTACTGTACTGTTGACCTCAGTTATTTTAGCGTAGTTCAGGTTATGTTAAGGATAAAATTTATCTGGTTACAACTTGAATTACTTTACTTGTCCATTTACTCATTTCACTCCATATGCTTCTTGCTCTATAGGTGTATAGTTTCATGGAACAAAGCTTATGTAGTGCGGCGCAAGAGGCTTAAATCAGAAAATACAATAAGGGAAAATAAAATTTTGGGGTGGTTCTCCTCCCCCCCCCCTGGAAATAATTGTATTATCCAGTAGCAGTGAGCATGTATTTCAGAGTAAAGATCTGCTTGGGGTAAAAGTGGATCTCTGCTATTTGGTACACCAGGGCTTTTTAAGTAGGTGCAAGCATCTGAGTGGGTAAAAGGAGAACTTGCTTGTGTAAGTCTCAAGCCAGGGACCACCACTAGATACTATGACTCTTTTTTTATATTCAGCTGTCATAAATCCGTTCTGTTATTATTTTCAAGGTGAAAGGCCTTATTTGTGTGACTACCCAGATTGCGGGAAAGCCTTTGTTCAGAGTGGGCAGCTCAAAACTCACCAGCGCCTCCACACAGGGGAGAAACCTTTCGTCTGCTCAGAGAATGGTGAGAACAATTTGCAGCTTTCAGAACTAGGGTCAGTCTAGTACTGGAAATGCATGCACATTCACGTGGCAAAGATCCATAAAAGCTTTGGATTTTCATTTTGGAGGAGCTTCTAGGGAAGGGAGGAGCCACGCAGAATCTGCATAATCATGCAAATATGTATCTAAGGATTGCATACGTTATTATTTAAGTAGGTTATCAGTAATTCTGTCAGTTGATACTAATGTATAAAATGATGGGGCACGTTATGAACCTTACAACTAGAGCTCACTGTTATCAACCAAACCTAGGGCTCCGTGAGTGAGGAAGGTTGGATTCAGCAGCATCTTCATCCCACAGATGTTATGCTTACTCGTTGGTTGGCTGCTTTCCGTAATGTGTTCTTCATTGTCACTTTGTGTTTTTTAAGGCTGTTTAAGCAGATTCACGCATGCAAACCGTCACTGCCCCAAACATCCATATGCCCGACTGAAGAGGGAAGAGCTCACAGACAGGCTGAGTAAGAAGCAGACGGCTGACAATAAAGCTGTGGCTGAGTGGCTAGCAAAGTAAGTTCCCTCATGGTGTCATCCTTCTCTAAATATTTATAAGGGTGGTCTGAGAAAGCATTTTATTCTTAGGAGCAAAAAACCCCAACAAACCAAAACCAGCTGTTCCTCTAGTACAAATCAGCCCAGCCTTGCCTTTCCGTATGAAAGTGTGAACTCCTGGTCAAGACAGGAGACTTTCTTCTCTTTTTTTTTTTGGTTTTTTTTTTGTTTGTTTTGTTTTGTGGTGGTTTTTTTTTTTTGTTCTCTGCTTAAATGCTTCTCTTTGCTTGATCAACACCTGCTAATACCTTGTTAGTTAGTGCTCCAGTCTTGCTGAATTTGCATCTGTATGAGGGGCAACAATTGTGTGTGCCTAGGGAGAAAAGCCTGCTGGGAACAGCATGTAGAAGAGAAACCTGTCGCAGATGTTCACTTGGGCACTTTGCACTTAAAATACTGAATAAAGGAGGTTTCTGACAGCTTAAATACTACCATATAAGGGCTGAAAGATAAAGCCAAATGCAGCACTTAGTTGGATGCAAGCGAGTACTTGGGAGGTTTTTGCCAGCTTTGAATTGTTGGTGTGCGAGTCAGTTGTATGTATTTTAAAAGCATTCCCTGCATTTGATTCTGTAGATACTGGGAGACTAGAGAGCAGCGTGCTCCTGCTTTGAAAACTAAAACAATCCAGAAAACGGATCAGGAACAGCAGGACCCAATGGAATATCTTCAGTCTGACGAAGAAGATGATGAAGAGAAAAACAACGCTCATTCAGCTGCTCGCCACCGCCGCCTCCAGGAACAGCGTGAACGCATGCATGGTGCACTGGCTCTCATTGAGCTTGCAAACCTAGCTGTGGCACCGCTGCGACAGTAGATAGGAGCAGAGTCTGCCTATACAAAAATGTACTTCCTGGTGGTACTTAACCAGTTAGATCCTGGGCATAAGCTAAGCACCTTATTTGCTTATCATAGGCTGCTATTCTGTAGAATTTATGAAGAATGTTGTTGCCCCGTAACGTGGGGTAAGAGAATTGCACTTTTTATAAGGTAAAAGACAGATGTAAAGTTTCTAAGTATTTTGTAAATAAGGGACTGCATAATGCAGGGTTGACAAATTAACTTGTTGTGGGAAGCTAGATTTTGCAAGGTTAACTCATTTATTTGAAGCAGTTTTCACAGGAAGCACTTTCTGAACAAGGTGTTCATGATTAGCAGAATGGTACACGTGGCCAAAGAAGGCTGACAAAAAGAGAAGTATTTATCTGACTATTTAAGCAAATTTGTACTAAGTGATAGCTCTGAAGATACTGTTAAGCAGCAATGAAACTGCGTTTTTCTAATTCAGTACATCTTTACCTAGTATCACTGAGGTGGAAGGCAAAGCTTAGTTATCTCAACTTGTAGAGGGGAAGAAACTGCTTCATGCAGGAAACTTGAGATCGTTCAGGATCTTCACTGTGACTGCTCAAGGTATGAGGCTTGACTTTGCTGTTTTACGTTTTGTGATTTGATTTCAGCAGAATCTCTTGGTAGCACTTGTTATTCCTAACATGATGTTAGGAACTTTTGCACATTATTGGGTTTATCTGAAAATGATTAGTCTTGCAAAGTCTAGACAAAGGTAAACAATTGGTAATATTTTTTTCAGGTATTTTTGGACCCTGTAGTGATTTGGCACTTGATTTTGTTAATAAAAGGGAGTATTTACAGGGTGGTATGGACTTGTAGTAAACAATTCTAGATCTCCTATTAGCAAACACTAAGTTTTAAAGTATTGCTTTTATATGATTATTAGCAAATAGAGGCCTCCGTACTTTCTGTGCATAAAGCCACCTTATTGCTTTACTTCAGGATAACATGCCAATTTTGTGTTCACTAACTGTAGTACAGCTATCAATTAAACACTGCAGAAAAGTATTCACTATACAACTAGAAAATAGGCTTCCAAAGATAGTTACAAGTGTGTTAACAGTGTGATTTCATGTATTTCCCAAATAAATGGAGTTACAGAACGCTGCCTAGTACTCAGATGCTGATATAAAATGTTTAGCAGTATATCTTGTCACTTCAGGAACGTTCTATACTTTGAAAGAGCATTGTCTCATGGTGACCTTTTTCCATATTTTGCTTTGAAGGCAAAATTAGATTCCTAATATGCTAATGAGACTTTGTTTTCAGATTGGACTTTGTGTGGGTTTTTTTTTCTTTTGGTTAAGCTACTGCTTTAGGGGATATTAATAATTCACATTTACTGACCTGCTTGCTTTAACTCCTTCCTCTCGTTGAAGGTCAGGAAATTCAGATGAGAAGGGAAGCCACTTTCCCTCTCACTTAAACAAGAGGAAGAAATCATTTTATTAATCACTTGATATAGGCTGACCAGATGTGTACGGCTCTTCCAGAAAAGTAGCGTGATTTTACACCAGAAACTGCAACTGTTGGATTATGTTCTCTGATAATTGATAACCTGTTGTGGTTGAAAATCTCATTAACCCAGTTTGTTTAAATCATATTGATGCACTTAACTAAAAAGTAATTGAATAATTAAAAAAAAATCACTTTCATTGAATGTAAATAATTTTGCACCAGTGATACGGTTTAACTTTTACTTTCAGGTCCTAAACTTAGGTGACATCAGGCTCATTTGTTTCTGTTTTAAGTCTTCTAGGCTTAAAAATATGAAACGCTGTAGTTGTTCTAAGCTTCTTAGCCTATGTAAAGCTGGTAATTCGCGCGTGTAGGTTTGGAGTCTCTCAAATACGTTACATGCTTTTGACTGTTCAGGTGGCTGCATGCAAATAGTCTGATCCCAAAATGAGCTCTGAGCGTAGATCTGTTGCAGTTCTGAGTCATAAGTCAGAATTGCTCCTGAGTACTGTTTCACAGGGCACAAGACTGTGTCATTACCAGCCAGTTGCAGACTGGAGTCATAACTTACTTCATTAGGATTAATTTTTATTTTTTTTAATTTATTTTTCCCAGTCGGCTGTAATGCTTTGGGCAACTCACAGAATATATCAAGTGTGACAAGTACACTGAATTGTGCTTGGCTGTAGGCAAAATTCAGACAGCTGAAGCAGTTTTGTGTCGTGACAAGTTTTGGGTAAAATACCAAGTAAAAAAAAAAAATACTGAGATATGGAAGACTGCTTTTTGTTTTATTAAGGAGTGATTGCATACAGGAAATCTTGAAGTGTTCAGTGCTTCGGAAGACTAAGTTGTAGTTTGGCTTGACTTAACAGCAGAAGAGTGGATGTGCTGTCATTTTAATAGACGCTTTGAATAAAAACTTGGTTTAATTTTCAAGTTTAGTGTGTGCTGTTTGATAATTGTTAAATACTTGGACTCTTGTTGTTTCTGTAGTCCTGTCAGCCTGACTTGTCCCAGAGCATGAAGGTGTTTATTTTTCCTGCCTGTTGAAATTTGACACAAGTTAACCACCCAAAGCAGAATTTTTAGAGCTTTTTTTACAGTTTCACAAACTCGTGCGAGCCCCTTTGAAGCCGAGCCCCGGCCCGGTGCGGGGAGGGGCCCGGGGAAGCCATGCTGGGCTAGGGGAGGTGCAGCCTTCGGGTGGTTTGAACCTCGCCCTTCCTCGAGGGCGAGGGCTCAGCGACGCGCAGCTCCCTTCCCACGGGACGGGATTTAAACCACAGCGAGCTGATGCCGGCTGAGGCCACCGGTGCGCCTCGGCAGCTGCCCTAGCGTCCCCCGTAGGCAGCAGCACGTCCTGCCCTGGGGACCCGCCCGTTGGGCCGAGCCCCGGAGAGCCGGGGGAGCGGTGGGCGGGCGCCGGGGGGGGGGCCGGGCGGCAGCACCGCGCCGAGGGAAGGCGAGGCGGGGCGGGGCGAGGCGAGGCTGCAGGACGCCGCCGCAGGGCCCCGCCGCCGGGCTCCGCACAGCCGCCCGCCCCGCCAGGGGGCGCCCTGCTGCCGCCGCCGCTCGGGGCCGGGTCGGGCGGAGGGCTGCCCGCCGCCGCGGCCGCTCCTCGCCGCCATGAGCGCCGGGCAGGCCGCGGGGGAGGCGGCGGGCGCCGCCGCGCCCTCGGCGCTGCCCAGGGTGCTCTCAGCGCTCTTCTACGGGACGTGCTCCTTCCTCACCGTGCTGGTCAACAAGGCCCTGCTCAGCGCCTACAGGTGAGGGCCGGCAGCGCGGGGCGGGCCGCGGGCCGCCGCAGGGCGGCCGCGGGGCGGCGGGGCCTGTCCCGCCCTGTCCCGGCCCGGCCACGCCGCGGGCTGGCGGCGGTGCCGCTCCTCTGCCGGCGAGGGCGGGTTGTGCCTCGCTCCCGAAGCGGAGCGGAGCCGCACCGCCAGTCGGGGCAGCCGTTTCCTTACCGCTATCACGACCCAGGGGCGCCTGTGCGGCCGGAGTCCCGCGGCAATCAGCTGGGACGCCGGCGCAGGCCCTTGAGCACCGGCGGTGTAGGGGACGTGCTGAGACTGGGGTCGGTCTCTCCAGTTTCAGGCCCGATTTGTGCCCCGCCTGTACCGCTTCTGCAGCACCACCCGATGGCAAAGTCCTTTGCAGGCCTGTTATTGAAATGCCCCAGTCGTTTCCTCGACGGTCTTTCGTTATTCCCGGCGTCGAGGCTGGCGTTGCACTGGTTGCACCAGCTCGGACCCTTCAGGGAAGCAGTGTTTCCCGTAACTCTTCCAGCTAAGCGATCTCGATACCTTCCTGCAAGCGCCTTTCTTT
This sequence comes from Theristicus caerulescens, assembly GCA_020745775.1. NCBI lineage: Eukaryota > Metazoa > Chordata > Aves > Pelecaniformes > Threskiornithidae > Theristicus > Theristicus caerulescens. Next base: position 47,097,684 of record CM036583.1, on the reverse strand, counting down.
TCTGAGGTAGCCAAAAACGAAACGTGAACCTTAGAAAACCTCTTAATCACAGAAACACTGAAGAACGATGTCCGTTGACTTGACTGGGGGTCCCATATGGAGTCGTCATCCTGTAGCTGTGATCTTCTCACTGTTAATATTCTTTACCGAAAAGGTGTGCTCTGGTTTTGCTATGTTTTAGGTCATAATGAACTAACAACAGAAAAGGAAAAAAAAAACCAACAAAATGAAAGGGAAAAAATTTAAAAAAAGGCAAAACTTGCTGTTATTTTCTAACATTCAGTGCTATTTGAACACATAAGAGCTGTATATAACATCTCCCAGAAACAATACATGAGGCAAGTTGTTATTTTGTTTTATAGTGGTTTTTATCATACAGTTTGCAGCTCCCTATAAGTCCCTGGCATATGTCTAGCACATCCATGAAAGACAGTAAAGGACAGCATACCCATCAGTAAGACTAAATTTTGTATAAAAAGCTGGCAGCATTGCTGGAATGTTCAGGGCTCTGTAAATCAAAAAAGTCTGGAGGGATCTGTGTAGTACAGATGAGTGAAGTCTCCGTATTTATATTGTGTCACTGCAAGTACAAGACAGTTTAGGTGTCACATGATTATAAATGGAAGTCCTGTTTCTTCTGCTCTTTTTTTTTTTTCTTCTTTTTTTCCCCTTAATACCTCTGTTTCCTGGAATCACTTTTGCTACTGGCCGCTTCTAACCCTTTATCTACGTTATGACTCCAGTGTCCTTATGACCTTCTGCTGCAGCTCAGAGTGTTTCTTTCTTTTGCTAATACTGTGTTCCTTTCTCAGTGGTGCTCATCCGAGATGTACATTTCTCAGCACACCGAGTAGTATAGCAGTTCTTGGTGGCTTCTGTGATGAACAGCCACAACCTCAACGAGCCCTGGTAATGGAACATTACAAAGCTTGTTGAGAACGTGGACCCTCCTTAGGCATTTGTTAGTGCAGGTGTGCACAGAGAATGAAGTGGGTTTTATTTAGATGTCTTGGATGCAGGTTTGTGTGTGACCACCCCTGACAGTGCAGTCCAGCAAAATGCTGCGTCACTCGTGGAAGGCAGCAGGAGCTGCCACATTCAGGGGGCTCCTTGACACCTAAGGCTTTTGGGCAGAGAGGTTCCAGACACTGCTGGTGATGGCATAAAGCAGCCATCCATCGTAAATAACTTCTTTGCTTGTATTTCAGTATGCATACAGAGAATTAGCAGTTACAGCCACACCTTTGTTGGTTTTAACTTGATGTAGATTTAGGGGAAAAAATGGAGGGGCTCAGGCTCTTCAGGTGTCCTGCTAAAGTTTCTGCTTTCTTAACATTCAAGAATCCATGCTTTCAGCTGAAGCTAACTTAAGGGATATGGTAGGAATTTGGCCATTTTAGCAGACAATACATGTTTCTGCAACATTTACGTAGGTACTTTCTTTTCACAAAAATATATTGCTAGTGTGTTTCAGCAGTGGAGATAAGCTTCCAAGTTAGGGCAAGTGCAAGAGATTTAACTTATGTGAGGCCACTCAAAACCTTGTGCATTGTTAGAGTTCTCCAAGTGTGTTACCTTCATTTACAGATACACCCAAAACAAATAGCTCTTTAGAATTGATCGGCTGTGCAGCTGATTTGGATGCAGCTTATGTTTTGCCGCAGAAATAAAATATTAGGACTCTAATAACTGTAGCAGCTCCTGAGCTCTTCTGAAAGACTGGCCAGTCATCCACAATCCCCATGTCCAATTGTCAACTTTGTTGCAAAATTTAGACTCTTCTTTTTTTTTTGTTGTTTTGTTTTGCTTGTTTGTTTGGTTCTCTTCTTTTTCCTCTTTCCTCAGTATTAAATATCTGTTTATGCTTTTCAGCTTCCCATCACCAGTGTTTCTTGGAATTGGACAGGTATGTTCAGAAGTAAAGCACACTAAATGTACTCATTATTTTGTAAGTTAAACTAATGTCAGCATAGAGATATATTTTAGGGCAGAAATCTCTGATATACTGCACTGCTCGTCTTCTGAATTAGGTACACCATAAGGAAGAGTGATTTGTTTCAGTGAGATAAAGGAAATTTCAGCTCAAGTCAAAACTATTGCGTAGGAAGAGTTACATAAAGGACTGGAAATGCCATTTATTTCACCTGGTAGAGTTGTGTGATTAAGAGATCTGGCCTTCAAAACTGCCCAGATTTGTTCTAAGAAGTCCATAGATCCTCTTTGAGTCCTTGAGCATTTGTGGGTTATATGCAGAGACATTGCCTCTATTTGTAGACAAACCACGTATTTCCTTATAAATCTCTCCCCCCTTTCCCAGCAGTTTTCCAGTAGGACTGCCACACAGTTTTGGTTCTTTGTTGCCTTATTTGCCTGAGGGCAATTTACAGTACTGCAGCAGAAATATGTTTTTTGTTGTTTTTGTTGTTAGTAGGCATTGTAGTAAAACCAAAGTTCAAATGTTTGTGTACATGGTCCATAAAGAACGTGTGACTTCGCAGAGGGGTGGCTGGGAAAGATGGAGCCTTGAAGCAAGTGTTGTTTAGGCAAATACATTTAAAAGAGAGGATTTGTTTTCTGCCAAGGTTGCAAGTTAAGCGTTAGTGAGGAAGAGGTGAAAACAGGGTGCTGCAGGTCTGATATCTCTGCTCTTTGGTGCTGAAGAGAGTAAAATGTCTTGTGAAGTCTTTGATGTATAAGAGAGGGAGAGAAGGAGAGTTTCACATGTCCAGACTGCTCAAGGAATCACACATCATGTTTCAGTGGAAGCCGAAGGCTAGAAAATGGCAGTACTTCATGTTAAGGGCAATGACACGCCCTTGTTTCTTTGCAGAACCTAAGACTCAATGGTATTTCCATTTTTTGTTGACTGATCCTTCCAAGATTTCCCTGAATGGTTTGTAAAGTGCATATAATATGGTATAATACTTTAGTCTGTAGAACGTGACTCCAGCCCATTTTCTAGATAGACAATTAATGGATTTTTGTATAAGGAAAATTTAACATTTTTTTTTCCTTCCTGGGGCCAGCATTAACTCTTATGATGTGTGATTGCTCAGATAACTCTCCCTCATTCAGTCCGTATCTTTATTATTCATTCCTCCTGTTGTCAACAGCCTGATCAATGCACAACCCCCACCTCACATTACCAGAAAAGCTGTAGGAGCTGTAGGAGTGGTTCTGTAGACTAAACAACGCTCTGAGTGAAAATAGCATGATTATTCCAGGATCATCTCCTGTTGTATTTTCTCAGCTTCTTCTCAGCATGCATTGTTTCACAGAGTGCCACTAGTTTTCTCAAGCCAGTAAAACGTATGTCTATATTGTACTTTTAAATAAATAGCAGGCAAAATTGGTAAGAATAAAGTTATTCCTGTTTATTCATTGCATGCTGTGTTGTTGTTTGACAAAAATACTAATACCTACCATTTGTCAAATGCATATAAGGACTTTGTCTTTGAAGCAGTTCTTTCATTCTTGCATTACAATTTTGCTCTTACATGACTTCTTGTTTTTTTCTTTTTGTTTAGATGGCAGCCACTATACTTATTTTGTACGTGTCCAAATTAAATAAGATTGTTCACTTCCCTGATTTTGACAAAAGTATACCTGTGAAGGTAAGGGTTGATATTAATAAGAAAATGTTACCTCTTATAATGGCATTCTTTCTTATGGAGACAAGATATAAAAGAAGAAGAGAAAACAGTTTTGCATTTTTTTGTCAAATATGTTTATTTGTATCTTTGTTTCATTTAGATTTGGATGCAATCATTTTAATTTCACTGCAGTATTCTTGCCTTTTGTTTGCAGAGAAATCTGGTGCCATTTGGTTATGCAGTACCTAGGAAAGTGTGCTGTGCCTTCATACAACTGGGTGAACTCTTTCAGATTCCTGAAGTATTTTTCTGGATGTATACAGCTCCCTGCGGGATCAATGGGAGATCTGTATTTAAGAAAGAATTTTGATCACAGCATGAAAGGCTGTTTGGAAATTTGAATGGGACGTGTGATGAAACAATAGAAAAAGAATATGTGATAGACCAAAAACCCGAACAACCATTGATTCCAAATGTAAGATCTATGTTCCGTAGGAGGGGCTAAACTAATACCCACCAAAGATACAGTAGGTAGGGGCTAGCTGCATCATGCAGACCTTAAGGTCTAACGAGGCAGGATAGAGAGAATACGAGAGGGTCTTTTATTGTCTCGGATTGGGAACTAGGATCTGAAATGACTGTAGCAACGATCCTTGTAGATTTTTGCATCCATGTGCAGTGTTGCTGGAGGTTTACTTTGATGCATAAGCCTGCGTATTTATGTCTTGTTGCAAGGTATTGGCCAGCATTTGCTCAGAGATACAGGGAGAGTTAGCTCCCAGCTCTGCCGCAGAGCTCAGATATCATAGCGTTTCAGGCCAGCATCTTCATTGCAGAATCTTGTCTTACTATCAGTATGAGGTTTACTAGGAATGTCTTGCAGATACTGGCGAATGCTGTATTTTCTTAATGCACGCTGAAATCATTGGGATTTCTGCATGTAGAAATCTTGTAGGAATATCTATAGCATCAATTATAAAATGGACAATCCTTATCTTTTCCAGAACATGAATGAAGAAGGTTTCCCAGTGGGTAGTTTTGAGTTCAGCATATAAACAACTTGTGGAGACCTCAAGAGGTTTCTTCCCTCTGCACCCCTGCAGTCCCACTACTCTCCCTCCCTGCTGTGGTCTTCACTTTAAAATCAGTACAAGGGCATTAAAAAATTCAGTTTTCTTTCTCCTAATATCTATCCTTTGGAAGACTTTCCTGGATATGCTGGGAGCAGTCAGTACTGCAGCATCCAGGACTTGCGTATTGCTTGTAGTGCTAAATTTGACTAGTCACAGTGAATCAGCTGGATTGCTTATTGTTGATTTCTTTACTTTTTAAAGCACCCTTTGACTGACTCTTATGACAACTTTTGCTTTCATTGACACTGCAGTTATTGTTGCTTTTCACTCCTGGACAGGTTTACGTCCTCAGTGCTTTCAGCTAGAGTTTTAAAGTAGCAAAGTGCTTATTTTAGTGAGGAAGCTTTGGAGTTCTTGACCCTTTTTAAGTAAATGTTTCATTGATCTCTGATGTTGTGCTGGATGTTGTGATTTTGCCTTTACAATAGATGAAGTTCAGAGGAAAGAGAATGTAATGTCAGCTCTGTTTTCACGCTATGAATGAAGATAGTTTTCTAAATAAAAATCTGTAGAAGAGATTGTGTATTACAAAATTTTTGCAAACTTATGTTGACAGGCTGAATACTTACTGTTGCTTATACTCCTCTTTATACTCCAGTTTACTTTTACTGTTACCTTCACTTAAAAGTTAACTTTAGTTAACTATAGTTAACTTTTACTGTACTTTCCTCCTCTCTCCTCTTTGCTGTAAAAGAAAGGCAGAGTTTTTAACATTGATAAAATGCAGCCCATTCTTCTGTATGCTTTTCCAGCACACAGTGCTTTGAGAAGACATAGCCTCTAACAAACACAGTGTCTCCTGAAGCATGTATAGGCAAAACAACAGCATCTATTCCATGTTAGGATAGAGGATCTGGTTTGTCTTGCTGCCATTTCAGCTCTGCTTGACTGGTAGTGAATAAGACTAGATGTACACACCACCTTTGTCCCCAGTGATTACTTTGGCTAGTTTTAATCTTCTGCAACTTTTCTGTGGTGGGAGAATAACAGCTTTGAACTGCAGCTGAATATTGTGTAGGGATCCCTGACTTCTGGTACATTTTCTTAAGACTCTGAAGTTCTGTTATTGCTTCTCTGCATTGCATTAGGGCCCATATGTTTTTGTGGGAGTCAGTCTCATTATGCTAGAAGCTGGAAATGGTAGAGTTTAATTTACCCCTAAATACTTGTCTTTCCTTTCTAGTGTCTCACATAGCATAATTTGTTAGGTAGATCTAAAATAGAGTATCTTCCAGGCATACTAATATATATGTGGAGTATCTAGAGAAGCATAGCATACTTACAGCTTTTTCATTCTTTTATTCCACCAGTTTTCTTGCTTATTTACTTCTTGTTATTAGTATTACTTTTATACCTAAATTTCAAATGTTAGAATGAGTATTAATCTGAGGATTATAGTAATTAAAATAAAATCTATTAACATTTACACTAAATGGACTCTTGAGTCTCATTAGAGGTAGATTGTGACTCTTCTAATGAAATCAGCGAAGCCGTGGTCATGAATGGTCACATGAATGAGAGCTGCAGATCAGTTTGCAGCATAGTTACATTTTTTTTCTTAAAAAAACCTCTTTCTTGCTAAAAGTACATCTGATATTAAAGTTATCAAATTCTATCAAAGTTTCTCAACAGTACTTCAAAACATAATAATCTGAGTTGTGCTTTTAATTTTATCACAGTTGTTTCCTCTGCCTCTGATTTATGTTGGAAACCACATAAGTGGATTATCAAGTACCAGCAAACTCAGGTACAGTAAATGGAAGTTATAAGTAGACTATCTGGATTTTACCCTTTTCTTTTGTGGGGGTAAAAAATAAACACTAAAAAAAAAGCAATTGCGTAGGCACTTAAATGCACATTCTGTCTGTCTGTCTGTCTAAACCCCTGATACTATTATGAAACTCTTACCCAAACATTTGATCTGTTTACAAGTTGTCTGCTTCTTTTAAGGGGGACTTAGCTAGGTCTGTACTGACAGAAAACCACAATACTCCTTGTGACGATGAAAGTGTTTTCACTTTCTCCTCATATCCAAGCATCCAGCTTTTCCTGGGTGTCCTAACTAGAGAGTTTGAAAGCTGTAAGAAAGACATTTTTGAAGGAAGAAGAATATGGGAAAGATTAGTACCATGATGTCAGCACAGGTTATTTAGGACACACCAAAGATGGAAAAACGACTGTGTAATGGGGTGGGGGTGGCGGTGTAGCCTGGTTGAGCACCGAGAGCAGGTTGTGGGGAGATTGCTACAGGGCTCGCTGGCTCCTGTATGCCTATAAGCATAGATCAGGCATGAGAGTTGCTTCCATGCTAGTGCTAAAAAGGTGTAAGCTATATAGAGGACCTGCTGTAATAGATTGAATGAGCAAGTTTTCGATGGAGGAGGAATGCAGAAGCATGACGGCTGCACCAGGATTGGAGGATACAGCACTACCGTTGCGGTGGTTTCTTGTATGTTATTACAGGCTCCTGAGGATTTGATAGTAAGCTAAACCAAAACACAGAATTTTGCAGGTTAAGCATTTCGTAACTTTGAAATGTTAAGCGCCTGATTCTGCAACACTTTGTGGTACGCATTCAGAAGTTGTTCCACTGAAGTGACTGTTCAGGCAGACATACATAAGGACTTTGGCAGTACTGGCCCTTCAGCCAATGTGAATATAGAAGTTCTTTCAATCCTGTAAAAGTTTGATTCATGGGTTCTTCTTTTCTCTGTTTCTCTCACTGTAATTTTAAAATAAAAAGCTTATTAGGTTATTTTAAACATAAGTGCACCATCTGCTCCTCCTTTGACTGACATACTTCTTCTAGATTTAGTATTCATAACTGATTTTTATATCAGAAAACTAAGAATGGCTGCAGTGTTTCTACCATTAACATTTTGTTACCTTGCATTTTGTTACATTATGTTGTATTTGTTTATATTAATGGGATTTTCGACCTTGTTTGGGTGGTCTGTAAGGTGTAGATGATCCTATGCATAACTTCAAAATGTCTGTTGTAAAGTGGTTAAACTCTGTGTTAGGATTTGTATCATTTATTAATGCAGTTGCTAATAGTTTTCTTAAACAGAGGATTAATTGGTCCATATGGCCATGCTGTCAGATTTCCAAAGTGTCAGATGCAAGTTTTTTCTCAAATTAATCAAAAAGGTTTCCAACTGCATCACTTCGTGTAGACCAACAATATGGTGTTCAAAAGTAGCTGTTTGTTTGGTGGTTGCAGCTGGTCCCACCTTTGATGTTTCTTCTACTTTCTCTGTTTTTTTTCCTTGTGAATTTATTTTACTTTTTTGAAAGTACAGCTTGTTTACTATGCATGTTTGCTTTGTATTTTATTTCTGTTATGTGTTTTTAGAGACAGGTTTACTATGTGTCTTTAAGTTTACAATAGAAATAATTTTTATTTATCCTGCCTGTGAATTCTACAGGAAGAATTCTTTCATAGGGGCTATGCACGGTGGAAAATAGCTTCTATATTTCATTTCACTGATGCAGAGGGGCCTTTTAGAAGATAGCCAGTTGCATTGTTTTACAAACTGGCAAATCTTGTTATTTTTCAATGATTTGGTTATCTAATCTGCCTGTAGTGTCAGACTGACATTTTCTTTATGTATGCTAAGTGCCTGGGAATTTGTTTCGGTTGCTTATTGCTGGACTAATGGTTTCATCCTCTACTTAGTAAAATTAAATAAGAATTAGAACATAAAAATGCTATTAATCTGATGCTGTGCTTGGATTTTTTTTTTTTTTTTTTTTGACAGTTTGCCGATGTTTACAGTGCTCAGGAAGTTTACCATTCCACTTACTTTACTGCTGGAAATCATCATACTTGGGTGATCCTTTTTTTTTTCATTTAAGATACCTTTATTTTAGATCATATCAAATGGGTTACTTGTGGCATCTCATCAGAATATTTAATGAGTGCTTTTTACTGAGAAATAGAGAAAACCAAAGAAAGTGGTTTTATGTAGCTTTTTTTGAAGACATAGGTACATGCACTTTAGTGAATAGAGGAAAAAAAATTCAGCTTGCCCTCATTTACACAGTTCATTCTCTTGACTGTTGCACAGGAATCAGGTAAGGAGAGCACAACTAAGACACCTCTTTTGGCAGTTATGGTTTGTGTCTCGTCTTGGAGGCCCCTAAGCTGCAAACTGCTTCAAACAGACAGATTCTTATGTCTCAAACCAGGGATGATAGTATGGCAGTCTGCTTATGTAGAGTAGCTTTCTGGGTCAAGTCTAAAAACATACCAGTTTAATGAAGCAAAATGGTATCTGGCAATGCGCTGTTAGATCAGAAAACTCCTTGATTATAGATACATCATTTATTTTTAATGAGAAATTAAGACATGCATGCTATTGCAGCTTGGGATCGCTAGTTTCAGTTGTACCGATTTGGAAGAACAGCAATATAAATACATCATACTTTGTCACTGTCATAGTTCTATCCAGATGGCTTGTGCTTGGATAAGGCAAGGCCACAAGGGGAAAAGCAGCTTGCTGAAGCTGAACCCAGGCAAGATGAGAGTGATGGTCAGGGGAGAAGCTTTTCCAAAAGCCTCCAAGTAGATTGGCGTCTCCTTTTGGCAGAAGCAGCAGTTGATCAACGTGATTCGTATTTGGGGATGATCCAGGATTCTTTTCTAGTTGTAAGTTCTCACAGGGAAAGCAGAACTTGCTGTCTTCTCCTGTTGGCCTGAGGCCTCCCGCAAGCAAGGAAAATGTGAGTCAGTGAGATTGCCATGAGTTCTCAGCTGGACTACAGCAATGTGGTGTATGAGTGCAAGCAACATCCTAACCTAAGGGAAGCTTAAGAGCAGAATGCTCTATTCATGCAGACTGCCACAGTGTGTTTCCTCAGGGCTGAAAATGAAAGGACTCCAGAGAGTCTATGCTGGCTTACCTCAGGATTTGAAAAGTAGTCAAGGTTTGGGTTGTTACTGTTGAGATGCATTATGATCAAAGCCTAATATATCAAGAGACTGCATACAGCTTTGTTGTTGGGACAGCAGTCCACATCTGTGCTCCTTTGACACACAGGGTTTTTCCGAGAGCATTGTACATTTTGTTTTCATTGGTCTTTTCTTATGGACCAGCTCAGAGCTGGGGACTGGCCTGAGAGAATGACTCAAGGAGTGTCTGTAAGTCACATTGCAGTATGGTGCAAAAATATTTAAGACACTTCCAAGTAAAGTAATTCTAAATAAGAAGCAAGGTAGTTTTACAGTATGCTTTTCCCCACTCTGTGGCACTGCTGATGTAGACGTACTGAAGAACATAATACGTTTCTGTGCTTTCCCCTCCAAGTACAAGGTTTCAGTTTGACTTCAAAATAAGTGTCTATTTGAAAAATAGCCCAGATAGTGTGCTGTACAGCATCTTCCCCAAGAAAGGCGAGATGAAAAATTACATGAGAGATGTGTAATGATTTTCCTTTATTGGATTACTGGAAGACATTGAAATATGTCCATTATGAGTACCAATACACAGTAGATTACAGTTTGTTCCAGCACTGTTACTTTAAACCTTTAATCTTTACTCTTAAAATTATCTAGTAGCAGAATGCTCACAATGCTTTCTCAATCTCTGTTCTCAGGGCCAAAATCTGACAGCGTGGCACATAGTCAATCACATTGTTTCTGTAAGGTTATTGAGACTGTGCCCTCCTGTTAATGTTTTGTGATTATTAATTGCTTTGAAACTTTTCAGGCAGACAGCCATTTAATCTCCTCTTCAAATAATGAAAATGTGAACTGTCTAATTTTTGTCTACAGGAAACGATACCCACTGAGTATTATAGTCAGCGTATTTGCCATCATTCTTGGGGCTTTCATAGCAGCTGGGTAAGGTTTTCATTTGTTATACGAAGTCATGTTATGAGAGGAGGGACAACAGGAAGATTTTCTTCCTTGTTAAGTGCCAAGTAAACCTAAGTTGAGATCAGTTACTCTGAATTAAGTTGATTTGGAAAATCTCTCTGCTGATATCATTGGGAGGTGCAGGAATACAATAGGAAAAATTAAACTCCAGCTGGACGTGTTTAAGTGCTTCTTTTTTTCCCCCTGGGTTTTCCATGTTTGCAGGATCATAAATGAAGCAAGTTAAAACTGTGTGAGGAATGCTGCTTTTATTTCATAGTATCAGTGTATTGTAATAATGTTAGAAAAATATATTCTTGTTCTGGGTAGAAAGACTGATCTTTTGGTTGTCAAATATTGTTTTGAGTTAGGCAACATCTATTTTTTTAATCACTTTTAGCAAGTTCAAATGTGAGGTTAAGTTCACAAAGCACTCATATGTTAGTCTCCTCTGTTTTTTTTCTGTTTGGATATTGCTTTACTTAACTGGAAATGTAACGTTATTTTTTGTTTCTTGGCTTTGCTATGTACAAAGGTAAATAATTTCTATGTGATGTGACTCGGATAGAGCCATGTCCTATTAAATGGCCATGTCCTATTAAATGGCTACCCTATATCCATGAGGTAACTAGTCAAAACAGAAAGGATGACAATATGTCTGGTCTGACTGTAAAAAACAAGTAGTCATACTTTATTTCCTGGCTACTTTTTGTGTTAAAAGAAATAGATAAGTGTACTCAGTAATAATTGAACAGGTTGTCAGGATTGAGACAGATGGAATTTTTCACAGAATGAAAACTGAATATTTCCTGCCACTTCCACACTGAGTTGTGGGAACTCTCTGATGACTCATTCATGAGGGTCCTGTGACTGGAGAAACGTAGAGTACCTTGATTTACAAAGAAGGCTTAAAGCAAAACCTGTGACTTGCTGGAGTTCTGGGGATTTGCGTTTCCATGTTTATGATGCTGCTCTAGGTAAACAAGCTGGTGCAATGCATTGTATACTGTTTGCTTACTTAAAATATAATATTTCTCTCCCAGGTCTGATCTGTCTTTTAATCTGGAGGGCTACACGTTTGTATTGCTAAATGATATCTTCACAGCAGCCAATGGAGTTTACACAAAGCAGAAAATCGATCCAAAGGTAACTGCAGGGTGATTAGGTTGAATTTAACATTATGACAATGTGGTAACAGTGGGTTACTTATTATATGACTTTACCAAAAGTGAATCGTTTACCTGTAAACTTGATATATATATATCTAAGGAAGATGAATTTTTGACTAGAAATACACTTTAACTGAGGTTTATGTAAAATAAACTTGCGGGTAGGAACAGAGACCTGACCAGTTTGAGTCAATAACAATAACAACTGATATCCTTTTTGGCTGTCTAGAAGCAGGTCTACACCAAACCCAGGTGTGCCAAAGAATTAGGCCATACCTTGATACATTATACTTTGTGTAAACATTGAGCAGGCTGCTCTTCAAATACAGTGCCATGAAAACATACCAAGCTGTAGCAAAGAGCAGTCTTGGAGATGCCGGATAGAGGTTTTGTCACTGACTTTTGTGGGTCAGTCTGTACTGTGGAAATACATATATTTTAATAATCTCAGGAGTCACATCAAATCCAGACTCCGTATTTTTCTTTATGAGCAGCACTTAACAGCCTCTCAGGTTTCTGCAAAATACAGGGTTTCATTTCAAAGCAAGAGATAAGCTGGAGAGATTTGCTTCATAGCATGGCTGAATGTGGAGGAAGGGAAGGCTGCTTTTTCATCCCCCTAATCTTCTGCCTCTGTGTCAAGCAAGTTAACCAACAGTATGTATGGCATCCCTCAAGTTCCTTGAAGTTATATCAGTTACCAGTGATTACAGATGCTCCATCTATGAGTCAGGCTTCATTAGTTTTCCTGCCATGCTGGCCCCAGGGAGCCACCATGCCCTATGCTTTTGTGGTTGATTTGCAGTAGATGGAATGCATAATCCCATGGCCAGGCAAAGACTTAGCTGCAGTCTAACACAAAGCTGTTCTGGACCAGTGCCTTGGGAAGTTTCTGACTAGCTGGTGTTGTATAGAAACTTTTCAAGGTATAGCAGAGTAGTAATATTCTGCTGAACATACAAAGTGACTGAAATGGAAACTCAGCTCAGTACTAAACATTGAATCCAACAATCGCAAGCTTGTATTTTAAATTGAAGTGTATTGTGTTTTGTCCGCTCATTGAAAATAATGTCAGAAGGATTGCCAGAGTAATATTTAGTATTTTGCTCCCAAATGGCTTGCAATGCCAAACACCATCTTTCATTTTTCACAGGAGTTGGGAAAATACGGTGTCCTTTTCTATAATGCTTGTTTCATGGTGGTTCCAACAGTTATTATTAGCTTTTCTACTGGAGACTTTCAGCAGGTAAGGAGCAACATTCCATATCTCAGACTGATAACAATATTTTGTTCAGTTTTTTCAGTTGGGGGCGTGGGTGGGGTTTTTGATTCTTTGTTTGTTAAGAGGTAATCCTACCTCCATATTAGTGTCTAGTATTTGAAACATGTGACTTGGACTTCCCTTCACAGGTGAGAACTTGTAATTACTCACTCTGAGGAGAAGCTGAAGCTGTGCGATAGCCTTTATGAGAGTCTTTGTTTAAAAACTAATGTATGACTGGGGACTCTCAGCTAGAGCAATTGGTTGGGAATCCAGCTGCACCGTGTGATTGCCACATGCTCTAAATAAAACAAGATTGCAAATACTGAAACCAGACAATTTCCAGTCCTTCTCTCATTCTGATGCACAGAACAGATACCTGTTTAGTCTCAGTCTAGTTTAGTAACCTACATTTTACATTCTTATGGAACGACAGCATGACTCTCCATAGCTAATCGTAATACAGTATAATACCATAGGCAGTATGTCCTGGCATGTAAAGTATCAGACCAAGAGGTTTGTGTTGTTTTTCTGACTCCCTCACGGACTTGCTGAGGTGCCTTTTTCTTAGCAGTAAAATGATTCTAGAGATTCATATTCCCTTTTGGAAATATTTGAGATTTGCCACTAAAAATTGTTACAGAGCTTGTGGGTGTCATAAATCATTTGAGTGTCCTTTGTTGTATGTTGTTGTGCCCTGGACTCACATGATTTTGTCGTTGTGTTCTTACAAGTCTGCTTTAAGTGGAAAAATTGTGATTCCCTGTAAAATGATGGCTTTAGATCTGCTCTCAGTGTGAAATCTCTTCTTGTGACGTCAGTCCAGCATGACCTTTTGCCAGTTTAGGAAAATGCAGCTGATGCCCTTCTTGGCAGACTTAGTGGTGGTCAAGTTTGTATGACTGTAAGGTTTCAACTACTTTCCCAGCAGTCATGGCTGGAGTCATTTTGGGAGGACTGGACAGGAAAATGTGTCTTGTTGCTAGATTTAGTCCATGGGAAAAGTAAAGAGTATGTTGTGCCCACATGTTGTAGTGCCTGTTGTGCATATGCATTAGCTTGGTCACTTACTATTAAAAGTCCCATTAAATGATGTGAATTACTAGTGTCAACGTGATGCACAGAAAAAGGGCAGAAAATGGAAAAATACTGATGAAAAGTCAACAAATCGGTGTAGATAAACCTGCATTTAGCAGATTTTCAGGCCACAGGAGCTGGCTTGCTTTTACCCTAGCAGAGATTTTTGCCTTGATCCATGACAATGCACAGCATGTACCTTTTGCCAGTCAAAATATCAGTACCCTGTCTATGTGATAGGGAGATTGCTTCTGCTCCTCTAGCTCTTTCTGGAGCAGTAGCTACCACATCTTGTAGAGACTGCAGTGTCCCGGTTACTCACTTCATGCAAGCGTCCCGGTTACTCACTTCACCAGCTGGCTGACAAGGAGGACAGGTAAGCATGATGCAGTGGAAGAGAAATGAAGCCCCAGAATGTCTCTTTGCAATTTGTTGTTGCACACCAGCACAATTCTAGCAGGGCAGAGCTGGCCAAGATCCCTCTAATCTATTACCTCAGGTGCTGGAGGCTCAGCTAGCCACAGATCAGCATGGATTAACAGCGTTTACCCTGTTTCTCAGGGATGTGTTCAGCCTTTTCTGAGTTTTGTGCTGATAGAGGTAACTTTAACGAGATTAAAATGAGGCGTATCCTGGAGTTACTAGAGGTGGAAAAGAATCTGTGACATGTTTCTTAGGGACTGTTGTGTGGCACTGTGTGTTTGTTAGTTGCATGTCACCAAGGAGCAGACTTCAAAGTGATGATTTAGCCTTTTCATTGACCTTCATTGACAAAAGACCTTAGTAAAGCTTATTTAATCTACTTTCGAGCTCAAAAATGCAGGCTCAGACCTTGAAAGCTGTTCATGATTGAATCTATGGTATGAAATAGATTTCAAGGAGATTATTTATTTATTTGGTTTTCTGTCTGTCTGATAGCAACACTATTTATTATATAATATTAATCACAGTGTTGGTATCTGTATCAATAAATATAAAAATAGAGATTCCTTGTACTGGATTTGTATTGACTGCTTGCAGTGTGCAGTTTTATATCTGCACTGCTATATATGTTACAAGAATGTGTCTAGGTATCATGGGTGCTGTCGTCCTGTTGTCTCTGAAGTTAAATGCATCAAACTGTTTCCAGTAGTAATATAAACATTTTGTAATTATAATGTGAATCAAATATATTTTGTGATTTTGCACATTTTCATATTAACTATATTTTAGATGTGTTTGCAGTTGATTATATAGCACGTAATTCTCGTGCTCTCTCTTTTTTTTTAATAGGTAACGCATTTCCAGCACTGGACAAATTTTTTATTTGTCTTTCAATTTCTTCTTTCCTGCTTTTTGGGGTAAGGACATAGAGCAATCAAGTAGGACACTTTAATAACAGTGTTTCAAATTGAAAATCTCAAATTAAGACTCACTAATAAGTTAAGTTAAAATTCAGAGAAAATATTTTCCCTCAGGCTTCTGTCTTGTCTTTTAATTATTTCTAATAGTGTAAATAACTGTTTCAGTACTATCTATGTTGTTGACTTCACAAGTACAGTGGTCAACAAGATGACATTTAGCTTTTTGCTTTCTGTACTCAGTATCTCTCTACTGGCCATCTCTTCTGATTATCTGACTGCTTCTTTGCAGTTAATAGAACGTAAGCTCTTTAGTGTAGGAACTGTTTCAGTGTGCTTGTTCTTTAAAGTACCTGGAAAAGTATGGAAGACTCAAAAATAATGAGACAATGCTTTGTTCTTGTTGGAACTGCAGAGGCAAAGCGAGAATAAAAAAGTGAGTTGGATCCTGTTCTGCTCTTTCACACATCACCAACCAAGGGGTCAAACTAACTTCAAATACTGACATTTAAGAACCACAGAAAATAGGGATGACTCTGCTAGAGCTCAAGCAGTGCATTTTAACGTGTATTTTGAGTACTCTGTATATGCGCATCATTAACTTAAAATACAGAACCACAGAATCTTTTTTTAGGGTTTGGAACAGGTAGGATTGAAAATCCCAGCAAAATACTCATCCAGAAAATGTTGAACATTTCAAAGTGTTACTAAACTTCTGAGCTCCCTGGAAGGAATTTATAAAATTTTCTCCTTTGATTTATTTAGGTTTCTCTTGATGTATTCTACTGTCCTATGCAGTCATTACAATTCTGCGCTTACAACGACAGTAGTTGGTGCCATCAAGGTAAGTTATGGAGAAGAGGGAGATGAGAATACTCAAATAGACAGGGAAGAGCATTGACTCAGCAGTGATCCTGATTATGCTTTGAGCTGGAAACTCAAAATGAGGGCTAATACTGAGACACTGCTTGTGCCATACATTTTGGACATCCACACAACAAAGTGACCTTGTTTTCTTCCACTGAAGCTCAGGTATACTCTAGAAAGCAATGTGAGTATTGAATTTTTTTTCCCTACATGAGAAATTCAAATCATGTTAATTAAAAGATGTACGTTTAACCACATTTCATCAGGTGCTGTCTCCTGCTTCTGTTCTTTATCAAGTTACTGTGAGTTAGTCAAGGTAGCCTTGTGCAGATGCATTGCAAACTGGTACAAATTAACCCACTTTCACTTTGGGCTGAACTGATTTCCGTTGCTGCTAAGAAATAGGGCATTCATAGATACAGAATAATGGCTAAGCTGTAGTAAGGAGTTTATTGCTTTATGGTTAACTGCTTCTGTCTCTGTGTGACAACTTATATTCTAGCTGAATGGACTATTTCATTTTGGTTCATATAAATTCTGGTCAATTTGATGAACACCAAAATATGTCTGTCTTAAAAAATGAACTTGGTGCCCTTACAGTCTGTTTTCTTTAACCCAGTTTAATTTAAAATGAGTGCAACTTCCTTTGTGTCGATAAGGCCAGCATGTCTGAGCTGGGAAGATCCCTGACTGCACAAGCACCTTTTTGTAGGCCTGTTCAGAGAGAAACGTAGAGCTGTAAGCTGGAAGAGTTTCAGCAAAAGATAAAAGTTGTGCAGTTGTGGGCCAGACAACTATCAGAATCCAAACTAGCTTAACAACAGGAATAACGGTCCTCAGGGTGCTCCCTTTCATGGGTGACTAAGGAAAACAATATCTCCAGCATAGTCAAATCCAGAAAAAAAAGATGGTACTTCTCTTTCTACAGCTGTTCTTTTTGAAAGCTGGCAAGATTAATCTACCAGTTTTCATTCTGTGGTCCTGAAAGTGTTCTTTTAAATTTTATATGCCTGCATTGAATGATTAAGATAGAGCAACACTATTTCTATTTTCTGAGTAATAATTAGTCTTTGAGACATTTTGAACAGGTTTAAAGTTGAGAAGCACTTTACGATGCAGTAGTTCCCAGTAGAAATTGGTAGAAATTATGTCATTGTCCAGGCTGACTGCTAGAACATTTGAAGCCAACAAAGTGTTGGTAAAATGATCACGCAGTTCGACAGCTTTCCTTCTGTCTATAGGGGACAATTTTCCCAAAACTTGATGGGGGTGGGGTGAGGGGTAGAATCTTTAACTTTAAACTGTGCCTGCCTTGAACTTGAGCCAAGTGCTTTCAATGCACATTTAGTTGGCAAAGTAAGGAGGTAACCCTTTTAAAGCAATAGTAAAGAGCTTTTACTGTAACTTTAAGGCATAATTTTTATGCTTGAGAACCCAAAACCTGCTTTTAAGAAATAGGATTTGAGAGGAGCCTTCCAAAGATTAAAAAGAAGTGCATTTTCAGAAGGTGGCCGTAGCTCCATTTTACCTGACATCAAATAGCTAAATTTCTTTTTTTTTTCTTTTTTTTCTCCCCAGAAAGTAACTCTTAGTGCATTGCATGCATTTAGAAAACATATTGATTTTATTATTCTATTTCACTGTTACATTACCAATAACACTGACATCCCGTGAAACTGATTTAAACACCAGTTTTAGAGTGGCCAGCAACAAAGTATAGCTATTTCCTTAGAAAAGTAAATTAATTGATATAATTTATATTCTTCGAGATGAAAACTGACTTCAATACAGGCATGGCTTTTGTTTCCTTTCAGAATATATCCATTGCTTACATCGGAATGTTGATTGGTGGAGATTACATATTCTCCGTGTTAAACTTTATAGGGCTAAATATTTGGTGAGTGGAACTTCAATAGCTTTTCTTTGTTAAAGCTGAAGATTTCTAAGTGAGATACAGTTTTATATTTTGTTTGATTTGGCCCACTTGGGTGATGCAGTTTTGAAACTGCTGGCCTGAGGAGGCACTGCCTAAAGTTCATTACAATTGGTTCTGTCTTTTCATGTCTGTTTTCAGATATTGCATCTTACTATCGTAAGATCCTAACTATGGAAACATGCCTGCAGTTTTACTGTGAGGGGTTGAGTTCATTCTTTTTTTATGAGCAGCAGTTCCGAGCTGTGAGGCTTCCAAGTAAAAGCCAAGTGGTGGGAAGTGAGAACACTGACTGACTTGAGTTGTGTCTGTTGAATATGAGTTATGACTTGTGAGTTGTTACTTTTTTTGTTTGGATGAACTGTTACATCTGTTTGTATGAAGCTGTTGGAGCAACTGATAATTGATCTTTGTCTGCTCAGGGCTCATTTCTCAGATGGCTTACATAGCTGTGAGGCACTCCTAATTTATGCTAGCTGGCATTCTTTAATCATTTGGGTACATACCTATAAAATGGTATATACGACATCAAGTACCTCTGACACCCCTGTTCATTCTCTTTTCTTTAGTATGGCAGGAGGACTGAGATACTCGTTTTTAACCTTAAGAGGAAACAGCAAGCATACGCAACCTGGAGATGAAGAGAACGCACTTCCTGAGTCAAAGAGTTAGCCAAAATGCCTGTCTTGAAAGAGACTGAAGATGAAAGTTTATTTAGCATTGCTGAGAACTTAAATAAGTATACGGTGAAGCATATTTGGAACAAGAAAAAAAAAATCTACCTCAGTTGCCACAGATGTGCACACATCTCATTGGTTCGGAAATATTCTTGCACACCATGTTTTTTACATGTGGACAAGTTTAATTTTAGCTTTTTTTTACACCACAAGCTAATTTATAGAAAGGAATGCCATGAGCAAATCTCAAGTTGTGAATTTCTTCATTTACCTGCACTTTGGTGCTATTTGTTCTGTTTTGGTGTTTGCCAGTACTGTGAGGCAAAACTGCCCATAAAGATCATGAGGCTTGATTCACCATTGCCTTATGCCATACAGAATCTTTGATATCAGTGAAGTAATGAAAGATGCTCGTGATTCAGAATGATTTCACGTACGCATTTGCTCTTCTGTAAGTGACTGTAGAACATATGGGGCAAAGAGGAGATGTGACCCCAGTTTGTTCCTTGTGTAACTGTTGACTGAAGAATTCAGGATATGGCCTAGTGTGTTTGATACGCATTGTGTAGACATTCTCTCTCAGTCTTTTCCTCATTCTCAATAACATCATGGTGTTCTGCTGCAATTGTCACTGTTGTCATAAGTGAACCCTCATAACTTTGCTGCAGGATCAAGGAGAGAAGGAAATTGAGAGATTTTTTACATTTAGAAAGATTTTTTTGTGTGTGAGCCAGTACCAAACAGGTTATTAGGAGAGAAAACAAGGTAAATCTATTTTTGTTTAGGTACATTTGTCTTTTTATATCACAGTCCGCTCCTCTGATGTTTTGTCTGTAATTACCTTTTAACGCTGCAGAAAAGTGATGCTACTATATACAAACTACAAGAGGGTAAACTGATTGCTATATGGAAGACTAACTTGTGTTTAAATGAGGAGAAAGGATCAGTGTCGTCTTGTGTCTTATATATGCAGCGAAAGCTTATCTGGTACTAGTTTATGCTTACAATCAGAATAAGGAATCATAACAAGACCAAGGGCTTGCCACAGTGGACAAGGCTGGTCCAGTGGTTAAAAAAAAAAAAGGTTTGGAATCTGATTGTTTGGGTTATCATCTGGGACAATAATGGCACCGCTCTGTATCTTTATTTCCTTCTCTGAAAATACAGTTGATAATGCTTACCTGTATCTCTGAGGATATAGTGTTAATCTTTGAAAACACCATAAAGCCTTGCAGCACTGGAGAACAGAAGAGTAATTAATCTTGTTGAAGTTTTGAACTCCCTGCAAGCATGAGCCAAGATTTTTTAAAATAATCAAATCGAAAGAAGATTTTGGAAGACCATGACATCGAAACAGGGTGATCTAATGACTTCTTTTATCTCTGCTTGAATTAAAATACAGCTAAATCTGTAAAGCATTACTCTGCGTGTAACACGTGAATGGCCAGACTGGATTAGATCTAAGAAACATGAGCAGCTCACAGCAGAAGCTTCAGGGAATGACTGTGCTGCCCACTGCCTGCGTGGATTTGAATGGCAAGAGGAGGAGTGACTGCAGATATTAGAAGCAGAATTTAAGGGCAGAGTCAAAGTGGAAACAGAAGTCTGGGCTATCCAGTTTCTCACAGCTGGCTAAGAGATGTGACTTTCATTTTCTCCCTATTAAAGAGCTGGGAAGGGAAGGGGTTGCTGCAGATATTTTAGAGAGCTCTTCTGTTTTTAAAGATTTCCTTTATCCTTAAAAAGCTTTTGATATTTTTGAGCGTATTCTTTTATAGGACTCCTCTTTCTCCAGATCATCTCTACCTCCAGAATCCTAATTATTGAACCTCATCTCTCTGCAGTGGGACAAGGCATTGGAAGGTTTTCATTAATTACAAAAAGATTATGAGAGCCATTTGATTGCAATACAAATGGATACATAATGGCACCTGCTAAATAAGATGTAGTTCCCACAAAGGAAAAGCTACTGTATGCATTTAATTCATTAATATTTTGCTGTACCTTTTATAAATAAAGAGATGCAGATTATAGTTTTAACAAGTTTTTAGCTTTTTGTGTGGATGGACACGTAAAATGCTTTTAAGCACACATGGATAGCACAAATGTTTGCTTTCTATGCAATCAACTGCTATACTGTACTTGAAGTAGTTTCATTAGTTCATTCTGTACTATAGTGGAAGTGATTTTATTTAATTCATTGTTCATGTTATGTTTTTTGAAGTCCTTCAGACTTAGACTTCTCACCTAAAATACAGACCTGATTCCCAAAGTCTTTATGATAGTATTACTCAGAATCATTTAAAATATAAATTTGGGAATAACCAAAAGTAGGTAGTATCTAGAAGAACTTGCAAGTGCTTGCGTCCTTTCACAAAGCAACTCAGCTTCAGTCATTTACTGTTTTCCTCTGTATCTGCAGAGGTAATATTGATTCCAGTAAATTTGCTGGTTGAAACTCTGGGAATATGGGCTTAACCAGGCACAACTGTCATGTTAGAATTTAGCCAATTATGGAAATGACTATTTCATTTGGAACCTCAGTAATTGTGTCTTTCAGTTAATAAAGTAGTAATTTAAAACTGATTTCACTTAGGATACATCTGTAGATAGTCCTAACCTTACTTTTCTACAGATTTCATATTAGCTTAATGAAATATTAAAACAGTTGTAAAACTAGATGACTTATTTGTTGTGTGAAGCTTCATTTTCTTTCTTTTGGAAAAATGGTAAAAATTGTTAGAGAAAACATTAGCCTTCAGGATACGGATTTAAAAAAATTATTAAGTAGGCTAGTTTTAAGAAATACTGCGTTGACTTCTGGAAGTCACATTCCCTCACAGAAGTGTCTTGTGGTTACCTGCTGCTAGCTACAGAACTTGATTTTCCAAAGTCAGTCCAATATTTTTAAAACTTTTCAAGTTCTACAGGTGGTAAGGTGTATTTACGAGGGAACATACAAAGAAACTTAAAAATGGTAACTGTTGGAAAGGAATCTTGTACTGTACATTCATCTGTTCATACTCCTAATTTTATAGGGATTACTTAGCAGCAGGCTAGCTGTAATGGAGTGAGATTAAGAGTGAAAAAGTACAGTGGTCACCCAAAGAAGCTTTCTACCTATGCAATGCGTAAGGTTCTTGCAATGACTCCTGTGAAAGTCAGAGAAGCAATGCCTCAGGAAAAAAACTTAAGACTGGGCTGGATGAACAATTCTTCACATTCATAAGAATTTATTATTTTTTCTCTCAGTATCTCAGCCTGATTTACAAATATTAGGCCCATGAAGTACTGTGAGCGTCTCAGACTCGTTACCAGCCTCCAGAAAAGAAAATGTCAAGGGAACATGGGCAGAACTGGAAGTGCAACAGAAAAGACTGGCAGCTGTGGAAGTTTGCATTTTGACTTGCATCATCAAATAGAAGTGGTTTTGTTTCTTTTCATTTAAAGGAGGTATTCAGCATCGTTGCATATGAAGAACACAGTGCAACTTGTTCAGATTTAAAGTATTCCTTGAATAGTGAGTGATTCTTTGGGGAATTTGTGATTGATGGTACATATTTTTTGAAATCTAATATTCAGGTCTTTTTCAATCTGGCTGGCCTTACTTACAGGGTAAACCGAGGTGTTATGGTACAGAAAACAGGAATTATACTGAAATTTTAGGAGAGCTTATGTGTGAGGAAACTGGGTCGTTGTTAAGCTGAGATCATAATGGGTTTTATATCTTCTTGTTACAGATACAGTTAGTGTTACATTCCTTGTGATTCAGACATCATCTTTACTCTCTAATACGTCTGCATATTGTGGTTTTCGGGCTGAAGGTGTCAATAATGTGACACCTGACATATATTGGTGCTCTTCAGTTGGAGATTTCTAGGTGTCAGGTTTAGGTTAAATTTTAAAGATGATTCATGTTAAATGTGGAAGAATATCATTAAAATATATAGACAAATTTTCTTTTACTTTATCCTAAGTGCATGTGTAAGCATCAGCGTTCCTCTTCTGGAGTTTAAACTGGTCTTTAAAGAATGGATAATGTTCCAACTTGCCACTATGAAGAAGTGTGAAGGTTGTTTCTGTGCCTTCCCTGAGAAATTCCATATGTTAACTTCTTAAAATTTTTTTAATCACTTGAAGTCTGAATTTCATTGATTTCATCTTTGTCTTGCAGTGAGGTACTGTTCTTGTAAGCATTTTTTTCCCTTTAAGGTTTTGATACATGTCCTCAACTTTAATAATAGTTCAAACATACTTTGTTCAGAAAAGCTGAAAGTCCTGTTGCCTTGTTAATAGATTACTGCACTTGTTCACGGAATAATCACACCATTTGTAAAATGGGCGCAGTTTCACGATCTCTAGCCCTTGTTCTCGTGGGAGACTTCAATGTATCAGATGTCTGCTGGAAATAAAACACAGCAGAGAGGAAACAGTCTCGGGGGTTCTTGGAGTGTGTGGAAGATAACTGCCTGACGCAGCTGGTGAGGGAGCCAACCAAGGGAGGTGCCCCGCTGGACCTGCTGTTTACGAACAGAGAAGGCCTGGTGGGTGATGTGCTGGTCGGAAGCTGTCTTGGGCACAGCGACCATGGAATGATAGTTTTCAATTCCTGGAGAAGTAAGGAGGGGGGTCAGCAAAACCACTACCCTGGACTTTAGAAAGGCAGACTTTGGACTGTTTAGGAGCCTAGTTGAGAGAGTCCCTTGGGAGGCAGTCCTGAAGGGCAAAGGAGCCCTGGAAGGCTGGATGTTATTCAAGAAGGAAGTCTTAAAGGCACAGGAGCAGGCTGTCCCCATGTGTCGAAAGACGAGCTGGTGGAGAAGACGACCAGCCTGGCTGAACAGAGAGCTTCAGCTGGAACTCAGGAAAAAAAGGAGAGTGTATGACCTTTGGAAGAAGGGGCAGGCCACTCAGGAGGACTACAAGGATACTGTTAGGTTATGCAGGGAGAAAATTAGAAGGGCAAAGGCCCAGCTAGAACTTAAACTGGCCACTGCAGTTAAGGATAACAAAAAATGTTTTTACAAATATATCAGCAACAAAAGGAGGGCCAAGGAGAATCTCTGTTCTTTATTGGATGCGGAGGGAAACATCGCCACAAAAGATGAGGAGAAGGCTGAGGTACTCAATGCCTTCTTTGCCTTAGTCTTTAATAGTCAGACTAGTTATCCTCAGGGTATTCAGGCCCCTGAGCTGGGAGACAGAGATGGGAAGCAGAATGAAGTCCCAGTTATCAAAGAGGTAATGGCGACCTGCTCCTCCACCTGGATGCCCACAAGTCTATGGGGCCAGACGGGATCCACCCGAGGATACTGAGGGAGCTGGCGGAGGAGCTCACCAAGCCACTTTCCATCATTTACCAGCAGTCCTGGTCAACTGGGGAGGTCCCAGCTGACTGGAATTTAGCAAACGTGACACGCATCTACAAGAAGGGCTGGAAGGAGGATCTGGGGAACTACAGGCCTGTCAGCCTGACCTTGGTGCCAGGGAATGTTATGGAGCAGATCATCCTGAGTGCCATCATGCAACACGTGTGGGACAACTCGGGGAGCAGGCACAGCCAGCATGGGAAGATCCTGCTTGACCAACCTGATCTCCTTCTATGACAAGGTGACCTGCTTAGTGGATGAGGGGAAGGCTGTGGATGTTGTCTACCTGGACTTCAGTAAGGCCTTTGACACCGTCTCCCACAGCATTCTCCTGCAGAAGCTGGCTGCTCATGGCTTGAACAAGTGCACTCTGCGCTGGGTTAAAAACTGGCTGAATGGCCGAGCCCAGAGAGTGGTGGTGAATGGAGCCAAGTCCAGTTGGCGGCTGGTCACGAGTGGTGTTCCCCACGGCTCAGTGTTGGGACCAGTCCTGTTTAATGTCTTTATCGATGATCTGGATGAGGGCATTAAGTGCACCCTCAGTAAGTTTGCAGATGACACCAAGTTGGGTGGAAGTGTCAATCTGCTGGAGGGTAGGAAGGCCCTGCAGATGGACCTGGACAGGCTGGATCGATGGGCCGGGGCCAACTGTATGAGATTCAACAAGGCCAAATACCGGGTCCTGCACTTGGGTCACAACAACCCCATGCAACACTACAGGCTTGGGGAGGAGTCGCTGGAGAGCTGCCCGGAAGAAAAGGACCTGGGGATGATGGTTGACAGCCAGCTGAACATGAGCCAGCAGTGTGCTCAGGTGACCAAGAAGGCCAATAGCATCCTGGCTTGTATCAGGAATAGTGTGGCCAGCAGGACCAGGAAGGTGATCGTCCCCCTGTACTCAGCACTGGTGAGGCCTCACCTTGAATACTGTGTTCAGTTTTGGGTCCCTCACTACAAGAAAGACATTGAGGTGCTGGAGCGTGTCCAAAGAAGGGCAGTGAAGCTGGTGAAGGGTCTGGAGCACAAGTCTTATGAGGAGCGGCTGAGGGAGCTGGGGTTGTTTAGTTTGGAGAAGAGGAGGCTGAGGGGAGACCTCATCGCTCTCTACAACTACCTGAAAGGAGGTTGTAGAGAGGTGGGGGTCAGTCTCTTCTCCCAGGTAACAAGTGATAGGACAAGAGGAAATGGGCTCAAGTTGTGCTAGGAGAGATTTAGATTAGATATTAGGAAAAATTTCTTCACAGAGAGAGTGGTTAGGCATTGGAACAGGCTGCCCAGGGAAGTGGTGCAATCACAGTCCCTGAAAGTATTCAAAAAACGTGTGGATGTGGTGCTTAGGGACATGGTTTAGAGTTGGACCTGCCAGTTAGGTTAACGGTTGGACTCAATCTCAGAGGTCCTTTCCAACCTTAACGATTCTATGATTCTATATTAACCTCCTTTCAGAAAGCTCTTTGAAAAGTTATATAATATTGCGTTCTCTGTATAGAAATAATTAGGTGACTTTAGTAACCTTTCATTATTTTGTCTTCGAATTTGTAGATTAATTATTTTTCTAGCCTCCGCACAAGTTTGGTGTGAACTTGCCCTGGAAGTGTCTGGGCTAGGGTTTAACTCTTCAGCGCTGTAAGAAGTAGTGCTGATGTGTGTTATCCCCAAAGTTTGGAGTATTCTTATCCAGGGTTTTGTTTTAGACTCATCTTTAGTTTCTGTGAATCCGAAACAATGACAATGAAAATATTTTTTTTCTTTTTGTTCTTGGGTAGTTTCCAGAGAAGGAGTGAAACTTTTTCTCTAAAGCAAGCACCAGAAATCATTGTTTAGTTGGGATTTTTTCAGTAGTTTACAAATCTGGGTGTAATGTAGAGATGTTATTCTAATCTAAACCCTGGGCATTCCTTGGAAAAAGAAAATCACGTGATTTGATTAGACTTCTCTGCCAGTGCTCAGAAAATAGCAGTGTGCTGGAAAGAGGCATTTCCCGGGGAGAGAGTGAGTGATTCATACTCAGTGCCTTCGCTCGCCATGGAAGCGTTCCAGCATCAGCTACTCACTCTTATTGGGGGTCTGATCTGTTTCTGTACTCTGGTAAAATGCATCAGGTTTATGAAATATATTTTCCCACATATCTGGAGTGCTTTGCCTCAGACTTTCTTTCGATCGCTGGGAGACTGGGCAGGTAAAGGAAACTTCCTCACCTTCTTCTTTTTGTAACTGAGTGATGGATTGTTACACTACTAATCAGGAGAGGTTTTCCTTGCATTTTCTTACCTTGTCCCTTCAGAACAAAACACAGTTTCCGCTAGGTGTGGTTTGCTTAATTTCTTTTTGTTTTCTCCTAGTAACTTTGGTTTTATGAGCCTGAAGGTTTTGCGTACTTGGGGAGAATAGAAACATAGTCAAACTGGTAACAGCTCATGCACCTTGTGTATAGATGTGAATTCTCTCCCCATTCCTACTTCTGATGTTCTTTCTCTACTGCAAATGCTTTAGTTTTAATAGCATTGGCTATATCCTCAGTTTCCTGATATGTGAAGCAACTAGTTTATGTTTAGCATATGGTCTCCACTCTTCAAAGCAACTTTTCTTTGTTCCCGGTGACTTTGCTCCAGTCTGTTTTTCTGAATTGGTGACCTATCCTTAATGGTATCATTAACGAGCCAAATCTACTCTAGTCTAAAAACTTCAAAGGCTGCAACTTGGCAGTACTTTTTAAAAGATATTATGCATTCTCATAAAATAACAGAAATGTTTAATAAACATTCTTCCTACTGATGATTGAAGTTTTTCTTAAGCTCATTAGATTATCAGTATTAAGCAGGAATGAACAAGTACTACAGTGTCTGAGTTCCTGGGCTACAGATGTCACTGGTGGTGGCATCTTGTTAAGAAGTGACCCAAACAGTACTGTTGTGCCTCATTCCTTTCCCCTGCATTAGAGACTCCACATGTCTGGTTTGAGTACCTAATAAGCACATCTCACAGTGGGTTAATAAGAAATGAAATCCACGCCTTTGCAGAAGACCTGTCTGAATACCAGCTGCTTCTGAAGCAATACGTAGGTCTCATTTTGTATTTAAGAGAGGCAAGGACTTTGGTTCCATGCATGAGGTGAGGAGCAGCGCATGGAACTTTCTGTGTAAAATCCTTGTTACCACTGAAGGGTGAGAGACTTGTTTCCTTCAGTGGACCTTTTATGCTCTCTCCTTTTATAAATATAAAGTCTTCTGGGCCCAGTAAAATTCATAAGGCTTGGATGATTTGCTGTATCACATGGAACATGAGATCCTGAGAATCATGAAAATTAAAGTTGGGAGGTGGAAGCTTGTTTTCCAACAGACTCTTGCTTTTCATCTGCAGGTCTGCCAGAGAGCTAAAGATCCACTGCTGCTTCACTGAGGGCCTCTTTGTGAAATGAGAGAGTAATTGCTCTTCCATTGGCAACGAACCTAACCATTCAAAAATCACCTTGCTTCGTCAGTGTCTCTTGCAATTTAGAAGTCCTTTATCCACATTTTTTAGATATTGACTCATTTTCAATTTTGCTCTGAAAATTTACCAGGTTTACCTTGGAATTGCTTTAGTGCTTTCCTACTTTGTTTATTTCTTCTTTATTTGTAAGGTGATAAGGATTTTCTTTCTATAGTTCCTCTTCAGTATTTGTTTGCGTAACATTTGAAGTTCAGGGTGCTTTACAAATGCCGAATCTTGTTTACTTTCCCAGTAACACTAAATCTAAAGGTAAAATGAATAGGACAGCTCTGAAGGATGAAAGTTTTATAGATGGTGGTAAGTTTGCTGTGATGTTTCTTTACATACTGATTTCTTGTGTGAGAAAGTGTTGTCAGCTTTGGCCACCAGTTAGCCCTTATCGCCTACCATTCTGCCACCAGCATATAAGTGAGAGACTTGCAAAGCAGAACTTGTAAAAATATGTATATGGAAGAAAATTCTATCACCTCTTAGGCAATTGACTTGTTGCTGAGCATCTTCTCATTGAAAATGAGAGTAATAATTACCTACTGCATCAGATAGGTTACTCTGGGGAGGGATTTGCTTTGAAGACAAAATGTACTGAATGGAGTAACAAAAAGATGAAAAAGTCAGAAGGAAATACATTTTTTAAAAGATTGATTCTGTGCTTTAGAGAAGCACTTAGGCTGCAATTTTCAGGAAACACAGATGATGAAGATTAAAGAATTCAAGAAAGAACAAGCTAAAGCAGAGCTACAAATGTAATCCTGATTCTTCTTTTTACTTTCTCCAGTGGTGACAGGAGCAGGAGATGGGCTTGGAAAAGCGTATTCCTTTGAGGTAAGAAAGATTACCTACCCTTAAGTTTATTTTAACGAAGTGGCAATTGCTACCCCTCCATCAGTCTCTGCAAGTTAGCAAAATTATTCAAGGATTCAAAGCCACTGTGACAAACATGGTACTAATCCTTCTCCTCTTTGTGTGCAGAATAACATTAATCCAGTTCTGAAAGAAAACTGGTACTGCATTTCAGAGGAAAGTCATTCATGCTTCAGTGGTCTCGTCAGACCAAGGAAATAAAATGGAAACACCCAGTAGTCCAAAAGATTTCATATTGTCTGTCCAGGGTAGAAAGTTGCCTACGTTGTCCTTTTTTACCGCGTTTCACAGCTAATCTGCTTTTTGACTTTCAGTGGGGTGGTCCAGCATTAACACAAAAGGTAATTTTCTAGCCTTTACGCTTGCAAACACATTTTTAAAGATATATCTCAAAGAACAAATAAAGGAAAAATCTGTGTAAATTAATATAAACTACAAGTTATGGAAATTATAAGGAAACCTAATGGTTTAATTAAGCATTGGTAGCTCTAGGAGCCTGCAGAAAGAGAGAGGAGCTCAGTGCTGACCTCGTAGCTGCTGCTGTGCAGAGTCACTACAGCAGTCCTTCTCTATTCACCCATGCTAATCAACGCTGAAGGCAAGGTGGCCTTGTAGTGTCTTGTACCAGCCTTGCTATTAGTGATAGTGACTGAATGGTAGATTTTCTCTTTGCTGTCTTTGTTTAAAACTGGCTCCCTTTCTAGAAGCTAAACAGCAATGAAACAGGAGTTGTCTTTAGAGCTGAGGTGACCAGGTGAAAATCAGCATCCTGTAATATGCAAGAGTTTAGATGTGATGCCTTCTGCTCATAAATTATATATCTCACAGGAAAGGAAAATGAGTTTGCTTTTGAATTAATTTACAGGATTTTTAAGCTAGTCTTTTTAAGTGTATGCATTGTTTAAGCACCTACCTCATGATTTTCGTTACTGGGAATGGCAATGCAATAACTGCATTTGAAAGTGCTTTGAATGTAGGAAGCACAAAGACAAATACCATCTATTATAGTTTAGCATTTGGCATACTTGTGATAAAGATCACAAGGTCTCCTGTGGGAAAGAAGGGAAAATGTTGCCTTCTGTCTCCTCACTGAGTTGCTGTAGTGATGAGCAAATGGGAAGGGTCTGATGAATACTTAGGTCAGGGGGGAATGGGATGGGATCAAGACAGGGAGAGGAAACATCAGAAATGCTTAAACGTTTATTTAACACCACGCCTCTGGGTGTAGTCACGTGCACATGCAATTTGCTGAACTAACTGTGTGTGAGCACCTGGTGATATTTTATCCATGTGAAGGCTGCAGGCACCTGTGAATGTCTAGATCAGAGCCTCTGTCATTGTTCTGCTTCCTTTGTCCTATATGGGTTATGCAAGAGTAAATCCCATTTAAAAGGCCAGTTATAGCATGCAAATGGCTGCTTTACACCATGAGAAAAAGATAAAACAACTACCATGTTGTTTTTTTTAAAACTTGGCTGGAACTGGCTAGATTTTGTGGAACATCTGTTCATTATTTTTGGCTTTTGTGGGATGACTGAGAGCCATCTTCATCCATGCTGACACGTACCTTCCTCCCCAGGTGGTCCCTTTGATTGAAGCTGTGCTCAGCTACTGCTCTGTGGGGCAGATCCCAAGCCCACACCACATGAGCTCATAGCTTGGCATGTTATCTTGCTGATTGAGGTCAAAGAACACACTTGTGTGCGGCTTATGGATAAATAAATCTGACCCTGCTCTTTTAATGTCTGTGTACCTTTGGAGTTTCTGGCTCAGCACTACTGTCTTTCTGGTCTGATGTCAAGGTACAAAATTCTCTGATGTTCTTCTGGCGTAGGTCCCTCTGGTGTTATGGGCTGATGTGAAGGCAAGCCTTGTTTGATGACCACAGTGTCTGTTCTTCTAGAGTTTGAGCTCTGACACCAGGTGATGAATCTCTTTCTGACATCTTGAGCTCAGGCATGGGCTGATAATGAATCACAAATTAATGTAAGTAAGTGCTCCACACTTGTTGGTAGTATATGGTATAGGAGACTAAGGAGAGCAGTTCTTGTGTTTTGGAAGGCTAGTATGACGTGGCTCTCTCTGTTAGGTATTTTTTGTGGAAATCCAAGTAGGTGGTTCCTTGGCTAAAACCTAGCAGACCGAGGTCCAGGGAAAGATTACAATATTTACTGGTTCAGTACCGTTGTTTCCAAGGTATGTGGCTAAATACAGGTCTCTGCAAAGTCTGTTAAGCTCAAGAGCTGACTGGGGCTGTGTGAAGAGCCCGGCAGCTGTGAGGTCTCAGAATACTCCTTTGTTGATGCGAGGACATAGATTTGTCAGAGCAAATTATCATCCCGTTCATTTTCTGAGCTTGTGTTGAGAGGCAAGCATGCACACAACTTGAGCTTATCCTCTTCTGCATGAAAGTCCAGACTTCCATGAAGTCTCTGTCTGTATTTCTAGCACATCAGGGTGATTTTGAACAACTGGCCTTCTTGAGCATGAAGACCCCAGCCTTTTAAGTGACTGCTTTGATGTCAGACTACTGGGATTTTAGATCTAGTTTGCTGTACATATTTCAAAAGCCAGGTTTCTGTTAGATTTGGTCCATTAGTTCTTGGGCTGATGGGGTTTAGACTCACCAGACTTATAACAAGGAACAAAAATAAGTCAACTCTGAGTGTGCTGCTAGGCTGCCACATCTCTACTCATCTGTTAGCATTTCAGGTGCTGGTACAGTCTTGTTTTTTTATGTAATAACTACAGATGTGCTTTAGCATCTGTTACTGGCTTGGCACCTCAGACATACTGGGTTTATGGACAAGGCCATGCCATACTCTGAGACTTAAGGTTTAGCCTCTGCACAGTTCTCATCTGATATCCGGGCACAAGCAGGATGTTGGTGGCTCACATGGTCACCATTTTTGTTATTGTTAATAGTTCACAACTCTCTTATAATTCAGGCCAGTGCTTGTGTCTAAATCAATATTTTAACAGACCATTTTGAGACAGGCACTGCATTCACTTATTAATATAACAGTTTCTCAAATCTTAAACCTTTGTTTCATTTCCTGAAATTGTGCATAGTATTATGAGCAATATAATACAAGTTAAACATGATCTGAGTTTTCCTGCTCCAGTTGCATATGTAGTCTAATTTCTCCACTTGGTCCTGGATTTATTCCTGGAAATACTGCTATTCTACTTGTGTTGCACAGGTGCAGAGCTAGCAGAAAGCTTGCAGAATCCTTCTGCCCTGTTGTCCCAGTCCTGGTCTGCTGGACCAAAAAGGGTTGAAAGATTTGTATCATAGAGATGTTAGGGGTCTGAACCCCAGGCAAGGAAAGAAAAGGGGTGAAGCACTGAGGCCATATCAGCACAATCCTGGAGAAGAGAGAATAATCTCTTTGTAATAGGTAGAAATTTACGGTAGGCAGCTACAGATTCCATGAAGCATTATTAGGGACTTTAAATTATGATATCTAATGATCCATGTAGAGTATAACCAATTCGTCAATGTAACTGTAGTAGTTACATGCACGGTTTGAATCCAACACCTGTGTCTTGCCTTTCATGAAGCTTTATTGCTTAAAATTCACCTCAGACTGAGCTGCAAAAGTGTGCTAGAAAATGCAGGGTAACTTTATACTAATTTAATGTTGTTTTAAACTTTTTAACAGCAAGTTTGTGAGATTCCAGAGTGCAGATCCTGCTTGATCTTTCTTCAATATTAGCCCCATTTCTAAATGCTAAATTGTCAAAATTCGTTATGTCTGGAGTCGGTAATAATGATCTTACATTTTAGCAGTCTGAGGGGCCAGGAGCATTTTAGTCCTTTGCCACTGGGAGTCAGGATTTCCTAACAAACACAAGCAGCTTCACATTACACTGCTGGGAGCCAGTGATTATTCTTAACTGTGAGGGGAAATACCATCCTCTAATGTCAAAGCCTTTTTATTTCAGGAAAATGCTTTGTGCTAAAGATATCTACACTAAAAGTTACCTTTATTTGAAATGCGATAGTGTTAAAACTGATTTAACCTTTGCTGTGGATGGCCAGGAAATTATTTTCTAAGCACAGTTCTTCTTGTTTGCTTGAGGGTCCTACAAAATCTGTTTCTGAAAAGGATGCACGTTTCTGTGTGGGTGAGGAAGCAAAAAAGAGTAGTCAGTGTGTAGTCTTATACTTCTGGTCAGTCTGGTATACAGCAGCAAGCGAGAGTCCTCTCACCTGATGGTTAACAATTTTATAAGATTGCCACAAACATGTGCTTTTAGCTGAAATACAATGCAATCTCAGCGATAGGAATAATTTTTTACTTAGGTTTTAGGACACATAGCTGAGATGACATTGAGAAGCTCAGTGAAGCAGAACTTTGTTTTTATTCTGTATATGACATGGCTGATATTTGGGTTTGGGTTTGAAGGCACAAAAATTAAAATAATCCCCATCTGAACACTCCCAAATGGCAGAAATGAGCAAGTGACCATGGAAAAGGAGACCATTATTGTAAGGGTCCAAGATTATACAGTGAAGGAAATGTTTTGGAAGACTGTTAGAAGCCTGAGTATTATTTGGTCTGGTTCTAATATCTGTTGTTTTCCCATTAGGTAGGTGGCAGGTGAATGAAAGCAATTTAAAAAAATCCATAATTGTTTTTATTGCAAAACAGGAAAAATTGTAAAGATTCTTGTCACCTTACTGTTTTCTAACAACTTTTATATTCCTCTCTTGTAGCTGGCAAAACGTGGATTAAATATAGTTATGATAAGCAGAACTCTTGAAAAATTGCAGAAAGTAGCCTCTGAAGTTGGTAAGTGTTTGTCTCAAACTTATCTTCCTGTTTAGCAGGCTGGCTTGACAGGGATCTGGAGGTCTATTTCCTCCGTACAGTATCTGGTACAGTAGGGCCCCAGATATTGCTACAGATATAGCCCCAGGTATTGCTCCAATTCTACAAATAGTTTCTGGTATTACTGTGTTGCTTGAACCCTTCTGGTCATGGATCGCTTTAAAAATGCATGCTATAATTCAAACAGTGCAATAGGTTGGATAAAAAAGTGAATGTGGGTTCTTTACTGGCTTCAGCTGCCCTTAAAATCTGTAAATACGGGCAAAGGAGATATAATACTAGGGTTATTGGAGGAATCTATGAAACAGTTTATGCACGGGAGAGAAAGGTTACCTTTAGGCTAGTTTTTAGAACATAGCAGAGGAGTAAAAATGAAATCAATGTGCCTTTTTTTAAGGTTTTCAAGTTATATTTGGCCTTTGATAAAACAGTTAAATAGTGTGTCTTTAGAATTAATGTTACCTCTCTTTTCTTCAAAGGAAATTAGCCATTTACTGTGGGGAATGGCTTGTTTAAATATGTTAAGCTTGACAGTTAGGATTTCTTTAGGAGTCAAATGAGTTTATATCATAGTATCATAGAATGCTTTGGGATGGAAGTGACCTTTAAAGGTCCATATCCTCCATTAACTTTAGAGATTGCTGTAATCAAGGTTATTCTTCCCACTGTCTCTTTTTCTATTCATGCCTTCTGTCCACCAGATTCCTTGACTCAGATGTTCCTGTGTTAAGCATGTGTCCCTCCAAGACTACACCTCTGTCAGAAAGACTTGCCTTTAAGCAGTCTTGGCAACTGGCTCCAACAGAGTATCAGGTCCAGGATCCTTATCTGCAGAGAGAGCAGTGCATCTCTCAGGGATGTGACAGACTTGAAATGGGTGAAAAAGCCTGTAACTTATGAACGTGCAGCTACCGAAATCAAGACTTGGACTTTGAAATTTTCTGTCCAATTTCCCTCCCTTTTTTCCCAGGGTAGACTTGTTTTCCCTTGGGAAGCAAGGGGTATCAGAGGAGGAAAGCACCAACTCCCTGAATAGTCTCTATAAGCAGCCATATCTGTGAGACCAATGTGACTATGGCCTACACTTTGCCCCTCTTAAGTAAACAGCCATAAAAAATTAACTTCTGTGGGAATTAGGCCAGCTCTGGTGTCATTGTTGCATTTCTTTGCAGCTAAATGTTAAAGAATTAAAATAATAGAAACCTGGGGGAAAAAAAAAAGACTAAGAAGTTTTTATAGTTTCTTTGCATTGTAAATTATAATCAGAAGGAAAGAGTGAAAACAATAAGATTCCTGAGACTAACATAGCTAAGTAAAGAAAAAAAGTGATGGAGCCCAGAAAGATAACATACTATAAATTCATTTGCACTGTGATTTATTATAAGGCCATCCATGGGCCCCCTTCCTAATTGAGGCTGGACTGTCCTGAGTTGTGTAGCAACACGTAAAGAAGGACTTGCCC
This sequence comes from Theristicus caerulescens, assembly GCA_020745775.1. Taxonomy (NCBI): domain Eukaryota; kingdom Metazoa; phylum Chordata; class Aves; order Pelecaniformes; family Threskiornithidae; genus Theristicus; species Theristicus caerulescens. The sequence continues at coordinate 47,062,752 of CM036583.1, read as the reverse complement.
TGTCCTGACAGGTAACTGCTGAGATAACCTACAAACACTCCTATGCCTTGTGCAAAAGTGACCCATGACTTTTCACATGTGACGAAGCTTCCCTGACTGCAGCAGCACTATCCGTATAACCCAAGGTGTGGGGAGGTGGATGGTGTGAGCCCAGGAGCTCAGGCTACACCGATCAGGTTTCCATGCCATGTTTTGCTGGGTTGTGGGCACAAAGGGGTTTCCCAAAGCTTGCTGAAATGGGTGGCAAATCCCAGCAAGATCTTTCCATTGTTTTCAGTGGGCTTTGGCTGAAGCCCAGAGTGACTTATGTGTTACTTATTGTGTCAGGTTGGAAATGAGTATATAACAAGTAGATGACACAAACAAAAAGAAGGAGAGGAAGATACAGTAACGAAAAGCACAGAGTGTCTGATCTGGAGGCCACTAAAATCAGCAGGGATGTGTGGATGTGGGCTTATGTTAAAGCTTTTGAAATGTTCCACTGATTTCAATTTGCAGACTTTACTTGTAATTAAGCTATGCAGTCATTGGGAAGGAAGAAAAGTTAAACTTACTGTGATTTTGTGAGTAAATAAACAACAGAAACTAAAAATGAAGCAGAAACTTAACCAGAATGGCTTTGCTCTTTTATAGATTTTCTAATTCTCACTGACTTTTCTTTCTAAACTGCTTAAACAAGCAGTGTTTCCCTCCAAGTGGTTGGTCATTACCCTGAACTAATGTGCAAGGAGGTTAAGGCACAGAGAGATAGAGACAAAAAGTTTGTTGTAGGCTGCATGAATTTGTTGTGGGACTGGACACATTACTTGTGTTTCCTTTTTCTTAACAGCTACACCCTGTATCTTTTTCCAATCAGCTGGACATCATAATTAAAAGATTTGCCTCTCTTTTCAACCTGACAATATTAGTTGCCTAATCATACGAAACATTTGGATACTGAATAATGTAAATGAAAGGAGTCTAAAGTTTGGATACTGAATAATGTAAATGAAAGGAGTCTAAAGTGTGAATAATTCCACAGACCTCAGTGTTTGGCTTTCGAACAGTCCTGTGGGCCACAGGTGTGCCTGGGAACAGCTCTGACAGCTGTAGCAGGCAGAAATCCACCATAAGAAAAACATTTTTCTGAAGAAGCACTGGAATTGAAAGCCAGATTTCCATCCACTCGGACAGGAAAGCTCTTTTAGAATGAGATAAAAGATAACAAAGTAAGTCTTGCGGAGGGCACACAGAGAGGACCATTACACCAGGTATACTGCTTATTTAACACATTTAGTGTTGTTGTGAAACATTGATCGAACCATAAAACCAAGAGATTAGAAATGATGGAATGCTACTAACTGCACTGCTCTTTTATTTCTTTTACCTACACTTCCTAAGCAAGTTGTACAGAGAGCGCTAGGTCCTGATTGAAAAGTTATACTTTAGGATCTATTTATATGAGCAGGGTCTGTACTATTTAGCTGTTAATGCCAAAAAAACAAAAGCCACTTTTCTAAGACATAAAAATTTTTCACTGGGATTTTTGGTTTTCAGTTTGGGTTGGTTTTTTTTTTTTTGAGAAGAAACAAGTCTGTATTTAAGGAAAAATAAGGTGTGTGATCATCAGAAAGCAGTAGAAAATACAACTACACCAGTTTAGACTAGCTGAGCATGCAGTTCATGAATTCAAGTTTGGTGAAATCGTGCCTGTTAGTATAGAATAAAGCAGTGAATATAAAAATCACCCCACAGAATTGTCAAGAACCAAATGTGTCTTGCTCCTACTAAGACTTGTGAAGGTGCTAATTCATTTAGCTGTCCCCCCTGCTGCAGGTTCAGTTTCCAGTCTCATCTACTGTGTCCTCCGCCCCTTGTCCTTCCAGAGCTAGCTCCGAGACCTAAGCAGGTAACAAAATGAAATCACTGACTAGCATAAAACAACTCACTTGGCACACCCTTCCTTCATCCTCCAAGGCTATTAAGCATGCCTGTTGTGTCTTGCTGATCACCTGAGGTAAAGCATTATTGCTCAGGGCTGTTTTCCCAATATCCGCTACTGCTAACAGAGCACTTCAGGGCCTTGACCAATGTTCTGAGTGCTCTGGTAACTGGTAGCAATTTCCATGGGTTTTTTTGTTCACTGAGTTTGTGTTCTCTAGTTTCTCCTACCATCTTTTGCAGTTCTGCTTTTACACTCATTCTTTTTGCTTCTTCTCTATTTTCCTGTTATTTCTGAAACTGAGTTATCTTATATTTCTGACAAGATACATTTCTCCAAAAGACTTTCAAATTGTAGCCAGAACTTGTGCTTTATAATCTAACGGATTTTTTTTTATTTCTCCCCAGTCTTAAATACTTTTTAAACCTCTTTCTGTTGTTAAAATAAATTCTCATTTTGCTCTCCTCTCTGCAAATTTCCACTGAATATGAATGCCATCTTAGCCTGAGTTCTTCTCTCTTGGTATTCAGATTTTGCTGTAGTGCTTCAAAAGGGTCTCCTCTTTCTACAAAGATCAGTTCTTGTGTTGCTCAGGCATTCGTTTTGCTACCTCAGGTTTTCAGAAGATGTTCATAACTTTCTAAACAGAAAAGGAGAGTTTCTAGCAGACTACATGTCCTAACCAGCTTCATGCTTCATCCTGATTTATTCTCGTCTTGGTAAATTTCAAAAGGCAGCACATTATCCTATCTGACAAGTGGGATTCCCAAGTGATCTGAGGTCAGAAGGAGTTAGATGTATCCTTCTTAATGATACATTTTATAACACACCAGATTAAACAACTCAGTTCAAGTTTTTAATTTTCCTTAAATTAGTTTTCTCTTCATTTTTAAAAAAGACAGTAACCTGTCCTGATGTTTGAAAACCTAGCCTTTTTGCTTCTGGCATACTTAGGACTTTTAAAATGAGTTGGAATGTCTTGTGTCTTCAAAAACAGTCATAAATCTTTGTCACAGAGAGGGAGAGACATAAGAAACATTGGAAATTATTTTTTGGCTCTCTCCTTTGCAAAATTGTTATCATTTTCTGAAGAGCAATCCCTCGATAATTCATTTTTCAGCATGATAGTTTTATTGTTTTTTAATATATTGTTTTATTCTTAAATGAGACAGAGGAAAGCCATCTGGAGTACTTGTTTGTTGGCTGACAGTACTGGTTGCAGCAGTACAGTTCTGTACAGACAAGGGGATGCAGAGAAAGTCCACATGGTTTGTTTGATCCTCATTTTTATGTTGCTCTAGTTTTGGCTGCCCTTCTCATTGCCCGCAAGAAAGGTGGCCACAACATCACTACACTTTTTAAGACCATCACATTTTGTTTATAGAGCTCTTCAGTCAGAAGGTCACTGTAGGTGTCCGCTCCAGCTGTTGCTCTGTTCTTTCCCTTCACTGCATTTACACTCACAATGTCCTTTTCTTTATAGCTGTACCATTCCCCCAGCCAGGGACCACTAGGGGGTCATTTGCCACTAGAGTTGCTTTTATAGGTTGGAGGTTCAAAGGGTGTTTCGTCCCTTTCATACACACAACTGCAGCTTGGAAAGAGGGCAAGAAAAAGGGCACTCCTTCCTCCTTTCTTCTGTCATGGAGACAGATGTCCTCTAAAATTGCACACAAGACACAGCCCACGTTTCAGATCTGGACTCAGAGCGTCTGCTGTTTCCTCAGATCAGTTGTGTTACTTGGGTAGCATAAAGTGGTCGAGACTTGCAGTGTAGTGAGGGGCAAGGAGGGAAAAACGTCTTCTCACCCTCCAACGCAGGCCCTGCTTTGTTGCAAACTGGCCTGCTGGACCCAAAGCCAGCTTTCTGCCAGCCTTGCTCTCCTGTGGGAGCTGGTGCAACGTCTTTTCCTAAATTCTGAATGTACACAAGGGATGAGGCGAGATTTCTGGGTAGAAATTAGTGAGTCTGATTCCTATTAAAGGCAATGCTCCCTGTTGCCTGTGTGATAAAATCAGGCTCCAAACAAGCAGAGACAGTTTCCCAAACAGGACCAAAAGCAGACTTTCTGCCATCCGTGTGCACCTGAATTCCTGCCACTTGCAGCGAGTCTGCAATCCAGTCATCTACTGACATTTCCATGCTTCACTTGTCACTTTTTCAGCAAACTTCATCTGGATTTCAGGTTGCCCATAAAACTTGAAAGCAGGTTTAGTAGCAAGAATTTACAATGTGAACATCTAGTTAGAAAAGACCTTACTGGGCCCCTTTAAAGGAGAACCTTGCCTTTAAAATGAGTAAATAAGAGCCTCTACCTCTTTTCCTCATGAAACTTCATTGAAAATATGAACAGCAATAAATCAACTGCTGAGAAAAATGGTAGTCTACAGCTGGGCTACACTCCTGCATAGCAATGACGCTGGAAAATCATACACATTTCCCTTTCCCTTCTGTGTAAATTGAGCTTGTAAAATTTAAGCTATACCCTCCCTTAAATGCTTTTTAGTCCTGCAAAATCCTGGGGAAGGTTCAGTCTCCAGCAGCGCAAATATTAAAATAGGAGAGGAATTGTTTGAAAACAATGCAGAAAATACTGCATTACAACCAGCCCTGTTTTTCCGTCCTCCTACATGAAAAGATAAGCTCTGCTTGTTAAAATGTTCATCTTATACATGAAAACACTTTAAAACAATTCTGCAGAACTGTGCTTATGTAGAGGATCTGGCACCCACATTCCCTTGTCTATCATATGTTGACAGAGTTCATTTATAAATATTATGATAACTAGGGGAAGAAGTCCTGTGTTGTTTATTTCTGGGGTATTTTTCTTGCTGAAGGACCAAATGGTGTTTGGATTTTGTGAGGGAACTTCCACTGATTTCAGGGCATAAATTCATCCTAAATTTGCCAGGCTGTTTCCTTGAAAACAACTGGGTACAGTGAGAGTGTTTTGCCTGTGTTTTGACCTTTCTTAAAGCAAGAAAGTTGAAACAATTGTGTACTGTACAGCAGACATTACTAAACGAGACATCTGATTGTTTCTCTCATTACTTAATTACAGCTCTCCCTCTCTCTGGGTAGATGCAAAGGGGTTTTCTATTTTTTTTTTCTTAATTACAGAGCAGGCCACAGGTCAAAAGGTGAAGGTTATACAAGCTGATTTCACCAACAATTCAGTATACGAGAACATTGAAAAAAGTCTGCAAGGTTTGGATATTGGTGTTCTGGGTGAGTCACTAAGGTCTGTTAATTGAAGAGTATTTTATGGCTGCAGTGTATTAAACCGAGAATTGTATAAATGATGTGTCCTAACAACTTGTCAGGCAACACTTAAAACCAAGCATACAGCTGCCTAATGCGTTCAAGCATTAGTTATCATGAAGAAGTTTTAAAAGTGAATTAAGATTCTCCAAAGGCTTCCTGTTTCTCTGTACAGTGGCCTCTTTACTGTGAAACCTCTTCTGCTGCTTTATAAGCAGCATCCAACTTGTGGGGTGACTTCTTCCCTGTTTGGCCTCAAGGAATTAATTTTCACTAATGGTTGTTTTACAGCTGTGTGCAATTCTTATATTCAATCTGAAATGAGCCTGTGGCTAACACTGTTTGGTACGATTCACACAGCAACAATGAAAACGTGTTTTTTGGGGAAGTTTTGGGGTTTTCTTTTTTGTAGAGAAAATCATCCTTTTAATAGTGAAACAAATGAAACAACAACAACAAACACAAACAAACAAAACCCCAAACTCTAGCAACAGACTGTTTTTCTGTTCCCTGAAGTCAGTACTGATCAGTATCGATGACTTCAGTGAGAACAAGACTCAATGCTAAACAGCATTTCTCTTCACATGGAGCTCAAAAGCCTCTTGAGTCTCAAGGAGAAGCCATGGGTTTAACTAGCTGAACTATGCACTTTGTCTAGATTTGGTTCTTATCATTGTGTTTCCTTTGATTAGTTAACAATGTTGGAATGCTTCATAATCCTCTTCCGTGCCGTTTCCTTAATGGACCAGATATAGATGAGGTAGGATTACTCTGTGGGTTTCTACTTCCAATATAACAATGAGGATCTGTAATTCCACTTAACAAGGGACAGATTCTGCCCCTGCTACATTCAGCACATATTTAACTGTTCAGGTGAGTGGGAAAAGAACTTGGCCTGAAGGAGCATATTTTGATTTGTTTTTAATGCTCAGAAGATCTTGCAAGAGAAGACGAATGGTAGATTTCAGCTAAATTGCAGCAAGCACTCAGCAATAGAGGGGAGAGCACAGCTGGCCCAGTTGTAGCATGGATCAGCAGCCCCTCTGGCTCACTGCTTACATGTAATGTAATGGGGTCCAGCCTGGTCACAGCCACAGCTGGTGTTGGGTCCTTTTTAGTATTGTTAAAAATTACTTTGGAACGTCAACGCTTAAGTATGTGAAAAAATGAAAAAATAAACCTCATTTAAACACTATTTACTTTGGGAGGGGGATGAATTTACGCATGTAGAACAGTTTGACAGGATTAAGGATGTGATCAAGTTTTTCATTGCCTTATTGTTATTTACCTCTATAGTATTAGCCACAGAAAAAAGGAGTTTCTAAATGTATTTCTTGCTAGCACCTGTCTCAGGATCCATTCAGTCTGTATATCATCATCTGCTACAAATCAGAGATCCCCAAGCAGGCTGCTTCCCTCTGAGCTGCAGCCATATGATGGCACATCTGGTGCTGCTACGACTTGCGTTTGCTTGCTGGTCTTGGGAGGATCTCTCTATGTGTCAGTGCTTTTGCTGCACAGACAGTCTACCTCTGTCAGTCAGAGCCACCTAGTCTCAGCCTGGTTCCTCTGTAATTTGTTGTCTGTTTACATCCAGCTTGGTTTGCTGGTGCCACCACTGCCTGGACACCAGCCTTCCAGGTTTCACCATGTGAAAAGACGTGGCTGGGCAAAATGGAAGGCACAGAGCCAAAGGGGTGCAAAGCAGATTTGAACACCATGTTTAAAATAGAATGAATCAGGGCTCACCTCTCCTTGAGTGTCCCACATCATAGGCACAGTCAGTGACAATCGGAGGCAAGCAAAGCAGCAACAAAAGCAGCTGCCTTACTAGAAAGCTTTTCAGTTGGAATTCTGGCTTTGTTACCTAGACAAGCTACAAACTCTCTGAAGTTAACTATGAACTTACTGTTTTCTTGCTTCCTGCAGAACCTCATCAACTGCAATGTTATTTCTGTTGCAAAGGTATGTGACACGCTCGCATCTATGTTACATCTGTAATTATTTTATTGGAAGAAAATTAGTTCCACACAAGAGTGACCAACTAGCTTTCCTGTGTATTTTCATTTAAATTATCTACGGATAGTAATTTTCAGCAGGAATGTCAGCATTATTTCAAGGACCCCATCTGTTTCTACTGCCTATGAAATATTTTGATCAGAGCTGACTGGAAATGTTTTAAGACAGTTGCTTTGTTGAGACACATCCTTACGTTGCAGCTGAAACATTTTGCAACAATGTGTTGGTTTTGGTAAACAGGGAGATTTGTTTCAGAATCAAAATCTTCAGGACAGGAAGATCTGCAGTTTTACTTTTTGTACTGTATATGCATTTTTGACACAATTCTGTTCTGTAAAAATATTTTTGTATCAGTGCAGGACAGAAACTTAAGGAGTTGACTCCCAGTTCTGTATTGTTACCTCTTGGTGTTAATTTTGGTTGGCTACTTCCCTTACAAGAACAGTTAGTATTTCATGCTTTCCACCTCTGATTAAGATTTGTATTGCTCTGCTGTTTGCAAGCAGAATGTTAACATGAACAAGAGCAGAACAAGAGCTTTGTAGTTCATCTCAACCTTGGCTAATGGCTTTCTAAACATGACATGAAAATTATCAACAGATGTTCACCTTTCTTTGGCTAGCAAAATTTACATCCCAAATTTGTATTGCTGCCTAATGACTTCAAATAATAAATCATGTAATATCAGTCAATTGAAACAAATTCGTTCATGAAGTAGTTTGGTGAACTTTCTGCTCCTAGGTTTTACTCTATTTATACATCAAAAGAAGAGAATTATCTGCAATATAGATGCCTCACAAAAAAGCAGGCAAACATTTTGTACCTTCTCAGTCTGGATACAAAAGGGTTCTCCCTTCATCATTTCTCGCCTTACACATACCTCGGAATCAACCTCTTCTGCTTCACCAGGGCCTGGGGATTCCTTTCCCCCACTGCTGCAACCATGTCCTTTTCAGTCTTTCACGAACATTCACCTTCCTCCAAAACACAAAGAAGAAATCATGCTCCTAACCAGCATTCCTCATGGTTAGGTCCAAATCATCTTTAAATCTATTTGAGTTTTTTTTCCCCCATCCTTGCCTTGATTCCTGCTAGGATCCTGCTCACCACTTCTTGCAGTGGGATGCCCAAGCTCCAGGTATTCCTGGCTCCCACAGATGCCAGTGGGATTTTCAGCACTGCAAAAGCAGGACCATTTCCCATATTTTCCACTTTATTTGGAAATTCCCCTTCACCCAAGCTGATGTGACCCACCTGCATTGTGATCCTTTCTGAAAATAAAGCTTGTGAACCCCACTCTGCTCCTACTATCCTGTTGTGCACAATGACACTACTGAAAAAATAGGGAATTAACAAGGACTGAATTAAGCTGCATCATTCTTTTGCACTGCTTTTCATTACTGCCCTTTACAAGTTAAGTCACAGTCTTATCCTGAGAAGATTCATACACTATGTGTGTTTTTATAAAGAGTCAGTAGTATGAGTATGAAATCCCTAGGGACTAAGGCTTACTATCAATAATACTCTTCAAATACAACAAACAGAAGCAGATTTCTTACCTAAAAATGGATTTAATTGCACTTTAAAAATCACAAGCATGATTAAGTCTATTGTTAAAATAAGAATGAATGATTAAATAATTAGCATGAAAAATTATCCTAAAGCTCTCTTCGGTAGCAGAAAAAAGTTTTCTTTTCTTGATTTTCTGCTATTTCTGATCCAGGGAGAGCCAGAAGTGAAAATGCAAAAACACAAAATGCAAAAAAAGTTGACTTTCTCCTTACAGTTATGATTGAGTATTGAACAACGATGAAATTCAGATACTGTTGAAAAGCTTTGGATAGGCATAAGACTTTCACTACTTAGAAGACTAACCTTTGGAATTTTTTGACAATTCAGATGATTTGCAGACCGTTAGCATTTCTAAAATGTTTTCCAAAACTTTGAATGTGCCACATTTTAGCTATTTGAACTGTATACATATGGCTGGGGCTTGAGCAAGTGGAAATCTCATGAATAAAACAAGATCAGTTGAAAAATGCAATCAGAAAGAGGGAGAATAGATATAATTTTTAACATGTTTGTCTTACAGATGACAAAAATAATTTTGAAACAAATGGAGCCAAGGTAAAACTAAGTTTTTCTAGAACTTTCAATAGGTTTTAGCTGCTCTTTCCACTTTATTCAGTGGTAGCTATGCTTTTTCATTATTAACTTCTGCACTTTACAGTATGTCAATCAGTAAGATTTTCTTCTATTGCTGCTAGTGCTGTGTGAATGAATGATAAGAACTGCCACAAGTTGTCAGTCAACTGTAGAATAAGACAGAAAATACAAAACATAGGTCTGTGTCCAGTAAAAACGTACAGGTGTTGCAGAAATAAAACGGCATGTGATGGTTCTAATTAGGCAAGAAATGGCATTTGGATATATTGTCATATTGTTCTGAGAGTGGTAGCTGTACTTGGAATAATAGTTTTCAAGCTCTGCAAATACCTTTACTACATGAGAAAGGTTAATTTAGCTATGCAATTAAGGATCCCTTTTCTCCTTTTAATACAATGTGTATTTTAGACATGGGGGTCCTTAAACCAGAACTTAAGTCTACAGACAGAGTTTCTGGAAAACATTTTTAACTACTGCGTTTTAGAGGATAGTGCATGCTTTTTGCTTTGGCAACAAAATAAGCTCTTACTGTTTAATTGTCTTGGTTTGTTTTTTTCCTGGTTGTTGCTGAATGAATTGTTTTTAGTGATTTGTACAGGAAGTTGTGAATAGGGAAGCTAAAACAACAGATGCATGGAGCAGGAAAAAGAATGTGCTGGCTAATGAGCAAAGGGGACCTACCAATTACTTAGGAGTATAAAATCTTTCCTCTGATGGCAGTTTTTGCTCTGTTAGATGTATAATAGCATGTACAATGTTCGCATAGATCTGATTGCACTAGGCATTTAAATTTCACTTATGACTTATTATTCACTTATTTCTAGCTGTTTTAGACTTAATTGCACCTAACTAAACCATAAAAATTAGGCCTTTTGAAAGTGTAGTCTACAGTATAATAGGAGAGCTATGCCTTCTGGGGGAAAAAAAGTTGTTTTCAATTTGTACAGGCTTTTACTATAATACTGTCAAATGTAAACTGAATATAACTGTTTAAATTAAATTTCAGACAAAAAGGTCTTATTCTGAATCTGTCCTCTGGTCTGGGTACTTTCCCTTGTCCATTATACACAATGTACTCGGCTTCTAAGGTAAGTCATTCACACTGCTTTATAAAGAAACCCCCATCAAGTGTTTACCAAAGCATTTGTATCAGCAATATAGGGCCAGGTTTTCAGGACATCAATCAGTGTTGCTCCACTGAAATAATGAAGTGATGTAAATGAGCACTAGCTGAGAACCAAGAATCAGTAAAGCTATGTAAATGAAATCAACTGAAAGTATGTCTGATCATCGAAACATTTTTGCCTTTGATTAAATAGCATTATACCAGTGCTCACAATCTCTCCTTGTTCCAGGAAGCAGTTATTTCTACCAGACTGGCTTAGCTAGTTTACTCAAAACTGTAGATGCATAAAAGTGCTAGATTTTTCTTATGGAACCAAGAATAAAATTCCGGTTAGGTGGGTGGTAAGTTGCCTGACTTCATAGATTTCACTTTGAAATTTTGTTCTGAATTAAAACCCCAAAGCTCATAAAAATGAGGAGTGAATGATTTTTATTGAAACTCCAAAAGCAACTTGCTTAGCTCAGGTTTGCTCCAAATTAAAAATTCTAACAATATTTGCTCAAACATAGCTAAAGTTAAGCTTGGTAAGAAAAAGATAGTTATTCTTGGTAAGAAATTCTAGTTTTTCATTTCCTTTTTCTCTTTTTAACATAAGTTCCTCATTAATCAAAACTTGAACTGCGTTCAAACCAGACAATTTTAGTTCCTTAAAAAAGTTTAGTTAACATTTTTTCAAAGTTATATGGTACATTGATTGTATTATTTTGACTTTTTTCATTCTTGGGTATCTTTTACCTTTGTTTCTTTTTAAATGGTCTTGTTTTGCAAGGCCTTGAAAGGAAAAGTTTACTTGTCAGCATATTGATATTCCATGCAATATCACAACACTTTTGGTGTTTAAATTGTAAGAACTGTCAAATGATGGCTTTGAAACACTGTCATTTTTTCTCCTTACTAGGACTTTTATATTTCTAATTACAGAGGAGTGATCCAATGTTGTCAAGTTTCTGAATATTTCTCAAAGATCTGACTCCTAAAATCAGTCTTAAAAGAAACTCAACTGTTACACAAAGAAGTTAGTATATGCGTACTCTTCATCATGTGCACAAGAACTTAGAAAGATAAACCCTAAAGGTTGAAGCTACACCCCCCCCCAATTCCCAAATACGTGACTTTGAAAATCATATTTGTAGGCTATGCTGATAGGTATACACCGAAGGCATGAGTTGTATTTCACTCCCCTTCTTATTGCAAGAGAAACAATATTGTAAGCCTTGAACCGGGAGGGTAGGTGTCAGCCAGAGATGAGACCCACATGAAACAATAGCTAGAATAAGTGGGACTCAGGCATTTATATCTTTGCATTTTCATAAATGTGACAAAGCTTTCAGTCCACTCTTCAGTAGTACTTGTTTCCTGTCTGGCTTGGGCCAGTGCCAGGCTCAATCTTTTCTGGTGCAGATAAACAGTCAATCTTGCCATTGCTCATGTGCACCAGCAGAAGATGTGTCTTGAAAAGTTCATTTCTATGTTTTTCACCACTGCACAGTGCCTTAGGTTGTATGATGCTTGGCCATTTTTGTTAAGGACCTGTTTGCACATATTTGTGAGCATATGTGAAAGTACTTAGTTACCTATGCTAATGTTATTTTGTTTTATTTTATTCTAGGCTTTTATAAGCACTTTCTCCAAAGCACTACAAGCAGAGTATAAGGCAAAGGGAATTATCATACAGGTGATGCTATGTCTTGCCATATTTGCCTTCATTTTAACAAATTCTTCAAGAATATCTGAGATGCCTAAATCTGTATAGTGTAGCCATCCTTGGTGAAGTACTGGGTGACCCTGTCAAAGCTTTCACTCTTCCCTGTATGTAGTTATAGGCTTTTTTCCTTATTCCACCATAGTACCATTACTTATTCCACATAGTGCTTTAATCCACTGCAAGTATCTGTTATAATTTGTCAGATGCTGTAGGATTCTGCAGAGTGAATGGCCTTATCTAAATGTTAGATGACATTATACTGTTATTATGATTTCTTATTTTAGGTAGTGGCTCCTTACAGTGTTTCTACTCCAATGACAATGTACCAAAAACCTGGTCTTATTACAAAGACGGCAGAAGAGTTTGTTAGTGAATCACTGGATTATGTCACCTTTGGAGATGAGATTTTTGGATGTTTAGCCCATGAAATGCTGGTAATTGAATTTGATAGTGTATAAACGGGTCCCAAAGACTGAACCAAGGCTCTCTGGGCTCACCAGATTGTTTTGACTGATTTCAGAGACCTTAAGGTTGGACATCAACTGAGAAACAGTGAACAAGTTATTAAGGCTAATACGACACCAGTAAACTATGAAGGGAAGAATATACAAGTAAAGCACAGTGGTATCGGCACAGTGTGGCTTTCTCCACTTTTGTGTCTTGAGCTGAGCTCAGTTTGATACCTGGTTAGTCTTTATCCTTTCTCCAGCCGCCTGTTTTCATGACCCTATTAGGAATATTTCTGACACCGCTACTCCTTTACAGAAATTGGCCAGCAGATTGAAAAGTTATTAGTGGGGAAGGGAAAGGACATAAAATCAGACTGTGCTATCACATAAACATAATTTCCTTAGGACACCAAGCTAACAAAATAGAATAAATATTTAGACATGGCAGCTGTTAAAGATGAGCATTTAATGAAAGTATAGGAATGCGAACAGATTTGCTGAAAACTGAGAGGAATGAACATTTCCCCTCTAAGAGAAACATACATACTGAAAGTATAAAGTAAAAGCTTTTGCATTTACTGTTTTCTATGACCTTTCTGAACACTCAGTTAATTTCTTTCAAGAGGTTCCTATAACTCTATGCCTTTGTATTGTTTTTGCTTGATTATTCTGAAGGCATGTGTCCTGCAGTTCATCCCTTTATGGGTATTCCACAGCGACAGACTTCAAGAAGCAGTCCTGCATGCATTTACAAGTTATCTGAAGAAGAGGTGGAGGAACCCCTAACAGAGTCCTTCTTTTCCGAAGATGTACAATGGGAAACCCCACCAGGATGCATTTTACTCTGTGTGTGTGTGTGAATGTGGAAAAAATCAAATCAGTTTGAGCCATAGCCCCATCCAAATCTCCTGTCAAGCGATAAGTGATTTGATCCAATGAATCTTTTAAGCAAATTCATTCCTGTCCCTTTCCAAAGACCATAAAATTTGCCAGAGCTGTTCCAGTGACTTCTGTGGGCCTTAGACAGGTTTTAAGACATTTATTTTACTATTTTAACATAGGCTTGGAGGCCACAAATATTTACACTTATTTGATGTTCATGAATAAAACAGTAATTTGCTTTAGTTCCAAACTTGTTCACAGTCTATTTTGATGCTTTCAGTGAGTATTTTGTGTCTTTTGTTTCTTCTGAAAAGTCAAGGAAATTTGCAAGAAGAAAAAAAGAAAGTTTTCAGGATGTAAAGTCCACACTGGACCTTTGGAAGTCTGCAACCATAAAAAATTTATTTCTGTCCAGAGCCTGTGAATGACTTCATCCTCTGCAATAGCTGATACAGGCTGGAGGAGGCAGGAGCCTGGGCAAAAGATGAGCAGTAATTCTGCTTTCCTGGATGAATCCAGAAGGCAAACCTTTTGATTGTAGATACCTATGAAGATCATACTAGGTGCTATTGAAAGGTATTTCAAGGACAATGCAATCATCAGGAACAGTCAACATAGGTTCACAAAGAGAAGGTCCTGTTTAACTAATCTGATACCCATCTACGACAAGGTGACCTGCCTAGTCAATGAAGGGAAAGCGGTGGATGTAGTTTTTCTGGATTTTAGTAAGGCTTTTGATACTGTCCCTCACAGCCTCCTTCTGGACAAGTTGTCCAACTGTGAGATGAGCAGGTACATCGTGCGCTGGGTGAAGAACTGGCTGAACGGCCAGGCTTCAGGGGTTGTAATGAATGGGGCTACACCGGGTGACGAGTCACTAGCAGTGTTCCTCAGAGCTCAACTGTCAGGCCAGTTCTGTTCAACATGTTTATGAATGATCTCGATGCAGGAGTTGAATGCACCATTAGCAAGTTTGTTGACGACACCAAACTGGGAGGTGCAGGTGCTGTTGACTCTCTTGAGGGAGAAGAGGCCTTGCAGAGGGATCTAGATAGATTGGAGCATTGGGCAATCACCAATGGCATGAAATTTAACAAGAACAAATGCGAGACTCTGCACCTGGGGTGGAGTAATGCTGGGCACAAGTATAAATTGGGAGAGGAGTGGCTGGAGAGCAGCCCTGCAGAAAGGGATCTGGGGGTGCTGGTTGACAGCAGCCTCAACAAGAGTCAGCAGTGTGCCCTGGTAGCCTGCAAACCACGTTCTGGGGTGCATTAAATACAGCATAACCAGCTGGTTGAAAGTGGTGATTATCCCTCTGTATTTGATTGGTGTGGCCTCACCTGGAGTATTGTGTGCAGTTCTGGGCACCACAATTTAAGAAGAATGTGAAGGTCCTTGAATGCATCCAGAGGAGGGCAACAAAGCTGGTGACAGGGCTGGAAGGCATGTCCTGTGAGGGGTGGCTGAGGACTCTGGGTTTGTCTAGTTTGGAGAGAAGGAGGCTGAGAGGTGACCTCGTTGCTCTCCACAGCTTCCTGGGAGGGGATGTGGAGAGGGAGGTGCTGATCTCTTCTCCCTGGGATCCAGCAACGGGATGTGTGGGAATGGCTCAAAGCTGTGTCAGGGGAGGTTTAGACTGGGCATTATGAAGCATTTCTTTACCAAGAGGGTGGTCAGACACTGGAACAGGCTTCCTAGAGAGGTGGTGGATGCCCCAAGCCTGTCAGTGCCTTAAAAAGAGGCATTTGGACAATGCCCTTAATAATTTGCTTTAACTTTTGGTCAGCCCTGAAGTGGTCAGGCAGTTGGACTAGATGATCGTTGCAGGTCCCTTCCAACTGACCTGGTCTAGTCTAGTCTAGTCTCTTTATTCAGATGTACTTCTGTTTGTTAAAAATCAGGAATTGTAATGCATTTTCTCATTTTGCAGGTTTATTTTACTTCTGCATTCCAAAAAGTTTTTTTGTAAAGCTGCATTAAGATAGCAAAGACCTTATTAATAAAAGTAAGTATATGTTGCTGGGTTTTGGCCAAATGTGAGGAAGATGCTCTGTAATCTTTGCCACACAGGATGGAGAGGAATCACAAAATGTATCCTACTGGCTCCAGAAATTCCTGTTTGCTGTATTCAAGCTAGTGACATATATAGGCAACACCACGTAGACTTATAATACAGCACCATAGGGTCCCAACTTTTGGCAGTTGCCTCCTATGCATGTTGCTGTAACTCTTGAAAAGAACAACTAAGGATTGTGCTGAGATCTCTGAACTGAAATAATGAAAATTGTGATATGTAAAATGATATGTATCCTTCCTGCAGTAACATCAGATTTGATCCAAGTCTGCAAACAGTCATAAAAAATCACGTTATTCACATGAGTTCCCAGGTCCTTCCACTGAATTCAATGAAGCTGCTGATACACTTACATTCTTTCATGTCAGAATTGGGAATGGAAAAGTAGGTCACTTAGAGATCAGTATAGCTAAACTCCAGCATTAAAAAAAGGCTTGGCTTACACCTAAAATGGTGAAATTTTACTATACTGTAAGTATTTTATATTTCTGTTTTGGATTTTTTTTTGAACCTTTGAAATTCACATTTTCAATGCTTTTTTTGTGCCACCCCCCAAAAAAACCCCACAACCCACAAACATTTATTTTATATATATTTAAAAGGATAAGCTCCAATTCATACATAACAGCATGATTCTAGAATTTGGTGCTTTCAGGAAAACACAAACAAACACGAATCTTGATAAAATTATGTGTCAGCATTATCATTTCTCTCTTGAGATGGGATTTTAAATGAGTCTTTTCACTGTGCTGAAAATTAAATCCTGTCTTTGAATAAAAAGAATATCTGAGCTATACTCCTGAAGGACAGTAGAAAAAGTGTTGAGATGTGGGAGCGCTGCAATGTTGCAGCAGCCGTGTGCACCTGGGAGGTCGTCCTTGTGTGGGATTCCCCTGAGACAAAATAGCTGCAACTACATCTGCAGTGGATATGGCTTAATAAATACCACTTCTGGCCTGCAGAAGAAATTTTGCCTACTAGTTTCAACAGTCTGTAAGCAGAAGTTTTAAATTCTACTCTGTGCATGTGGAAGTGTATATTTCAAGATAGGTTTGCTGGTTTTTAAGGAAGGAGTGATGGACACCTTTTTTTTTGGTGCTCTTAATCATCATTAGAAATAAAAGCAGTGGATAAAATTTTTTTAAAATTAGTTCTGTGGTTCAGGAACAAAAGTATCACTGACTTAGAGTATGAAATCAGTTCAGTATTCTCAAAATGTTTTCTAATTAATTTCTCTTAGGTTTTGTCTCATCATCAAACGATGACATTCTGTTCTTTGGAACAGGAAGGCATTTCTTTCTGTGACTGTAGAAAGTTTTTAAAAACTCCTCTTGTACTATATGTCCGTTGCATTTCATAGCCTTTTTAATTAAATGGCTTCTATATTTCTCTATGGCCTCTTGTATTTCATGTCTTAATATAAAATAATGCTTCAAATAAAACTACTACTGAATATTGCCACCCAATATAGAAAACATCTGGGAGTGAAAATGAGACATCTGTGCTGGACATTTCAGTGTTGTTGGTTTGAGAAGCAAGGAATAGGAATGGTTTGTTCATCACTTCATGAAGACTGTGATTTCAAGTGATTAAACTGGATTCTTCTAAAAGCGTGATATTTGTGCAGCTGCACAGCAAATAAATATGGAATATAATATATAATAAATGTTATATACGGGCCAAAAGCTGAAGTCCCTAGGGGAAATGCACATTCAATAGGAGGCCTGAGTGTGGAATGCAGAGTTTGTGTTTGCCACTGGTATAAGTGCTCATTTCTCCATGGATGCATATTTTCAAGCAGTACGTTCTCAGATACAGCATGAAATGCAGTGCGCGTCTCCTTCCCTTGCTTCTCCGCTCCAAACACATGCCGAGGCCTTGCCCACAGACAGCTCTTTGCACGTTTGGTTTGCACACATGAGTAGTCCCAGCAGGGTGAAGCAACTCCTACAGAGCAGTGACTGCTCCTGCTCTGCTCAAGTCAGTGGGGGTCACTTACAGGATTCAGTGGCTGCAGCAGCAAATGCCGAGGGCTCCCTTGCCTGCAGCTTGTCATGATACCACATAATATAGCTACACATTCCCTTGTTTTCTCTCTGTTTTTCACATGAGTTACCTAACTCAGGTTAGAGAACACATTTTCACCCTCCCTACAATGACAAAACCTCTGTGTGTTTGCCACTGGAGAAAAATACCCACTTATCTGACATACAGGGACCCCAGGAACACAGAAGTAGCATTGGCACAGGCAGAGGTTAGTGAGCAATGGAGACTTGGTTTCCAAGGTTTACAAGTCCTGTAATCTATGACGAGTGACATTTCCATATTTCTTGTCTCATGTTTGTTTACGGTTGTGCATGCCTTGTGAGTCTTGCAGGCTGTTACTGAAGTTGAGCAATCAGCTCAGCACAGATTTGTTTCTCTTGAGGAACAGGAGGATCTTGTTATTCACTGCTCTTGCGTCATCACTCTGGTAAAGTAGCCATGTTTTGACCTTTTCACTCGTGATTTGCACAATATTAGGCTGGGATCTTGCTGACTTGCAATCTTCAGAGCGCTGTCCCTGACAGTACGTTAACATAAGGCTGCAGAGAGAGGTTTCTCCTCCTTTGGCGCTTTGGAGAAGTCGGTGGGTGGATCATCCATCCATGTGTAAGCCTGGAGGAGAAGTGATTGTGCCTTCCTCTTCGTTTTGTAGGCCACATCTCCACTGAGTGCTGAACAAACAGCTCAGAAGTTGTATCATCTGCTCTTGCTGCTAAACTTGGAACTGCTTGATGCAGAAACAGAAGCAGAGGGGGAAAATGGCAGAGTTTTTCCCAGCACTCCCTGCCTGGGGAGAAGGTGGAGAAGCAGACCAGCAGGTCAGGCTTTCTGCTTCCCCCCAGCACCCATTGCATGGGATTTCCTGTTTTGTGATTAAAACATTGCTAATAACAATAAAAACACCTGTGCACTGAAGCGGTGGCTCTCCACAGACTTTACGGAAGGACTCAGCATTACCTCTGTTTTACAGAGCAGGAAGGAGAGGTGCAGAGAGGCAAAGCACCTGCCCCAAGCCGCTGAGAGGAAGGAGGCTCACCTCTGGACAAACACCGTCCACCTCTCCTCAGCCCCAGCCACACACCTGCTTTGCCAGGGAGCCCCAGGGCTGAGAAAGTTGAATATCATCAAAATTAATTAACCAAAATAATGGCTAACCACCTAGAGCCAAACCCTGCTGTGCTTGCATGCTTATACCCTGACTGTAGCTGGGATTCTGAGGAAAAACTGCCCTCCGGGCCCTAAATGCAGGGTTATGCCTCCATTCCCCAGGGTCATAGAATCACAGAACGGTTTGGGTTGGAAGGGACCTTCAAAGATCCCCTAGTCCAACCCCCCTTCCATGTGCAGCAACACTTTTCACTAGATCAGGTTGCTCAAAGCCCCATCCTACCTGGCCTTGAACACTTCCAGGGATGGGGCATCCACAACCCCTCTGGGCAACCTGTTCCACTATCTCACCACCCTCACAGTAAAGAATGTTTTCCTTATATCTAATCTAAATCTATCCTCTTTCAGTTTAAAACCATTGTCCCTTGTCCTGTCACTACAGGCCTTGGTAAAAAGTCTTTCTGCATCTTTCTTATAAGCCCCCTTTATGTATTGAAAGGTGCCAATAAGGTCTCCCTGGAGCCTTCTCTTGTCCAGGCTGAACAACTCCAACTCTCTCAGCCTTTTTTCATTGGAGAGGTGTTCCAGCTCTCTGATCACTTTTGTGTCCCTCCACTGGACCCACTCCAACAGGCCCATGTCTTTCTTGTAGTGGGGACCCCAGATCTGGCTGCAGTACTCCAGGTGGGGTCTCACCAGAGCAGAGTAGAGGGGCAGAATCACCTCCCTTGAATTGCTGGCCATGCTTCTTTTCATGCAGCCCAGGATACGGTTGGCTTTCTGGGCTGCAACTGCGTATTGCCAGCTCCGATGTGATTTTTTCATCTACTAACATCCCCAAGTCCTTCTCTGCAGGTCTGGTCTCAATCCATTCATCCCTCAGTCTGTATTGATACTAGGGATTGCCCCAACCCAGGTGTAGGACCATGTTGGCCTTGTTGAACTTCATGAGGTTCACAGTGGCCCACCCCTCAAGCCTGTCAAGGTCCCTCTTGGTGGCATCCCTTCCCTCAAGCATGTCAACTGCAGCAGTCAGCTTGCTGTCATCCACGAATTTGCTGAGGGTGCACTCAATCCCACTGTCTATGTCATTGATGAAGATACTGAACAGTACTGGTCCCAAGCGACAGGACTCCTCAACATTTCATGGTCCCTTCAGCTGGAAGAAGAGCTCCATCTAGTGGGGCCCGTGCTTCTTGGGGCTGCTTCAGCAACCGTCTAGCCACTGTATGCCAATTTTGGCCCCAACCAGGGCCATACAGTGGAAAAAAACCCCAAACCTGCCTGCAGACCCCATTGCCATAGGGGCAGGCAGCAGGGAAGGCCACCATCAGTTTCACTTTCCCTCAGCTCTGGTGCCTTTATGGCACAAGACTCTTGGCCATGGCCACTTTCCTCACATGCCGGGTGCCAGGTACGTTGAGGAGCTGCCATTTTGTTTGGTGACCTGAGACAATCACTCAACTGATGGCAGTGCAAAAGCGTTAAGTGAAGGCCATGGCATGGCAGGCCCTTCAGGAGTATGCTCTACCCACAGTTGTTCCCAAAAAGAGCTTATTTGGGGATTTTACTGCAGGGAACTAAAGCTCTGCTATTTTTCTGACTAAACAATGAGCAGAAGGAAGCTAGAAAGAAAAGTGCTGGACCTATGGAAAGAAGCAAATAGAGTCTGAAAGTACAGCATAGCACACAAACAACACATTTTAAGAATCTCATTTTCTTTCTTTCATACACTGTGCTGATTACGTTCCCCTGCTTAGTACCTGTGTGTATTCATGTGTGTGGTCACCCAGTTGTGATGCCAAAGTGTTAATAGTTTGGTTTCCCTTGAAGCTGGGGTTCAATAATGACCCCAGTTTGCAGAAAATCAGATCTTTTTGAACTTCAGGCTCCTTTAAGTATCACAGTGCAAGCATTCGCTAAGGGTTTTGAATGCGTAGGAAAGTATAGAGTTGTGGGGGTTTTTTTGTTTTGACTCTTTTTTTGGTTGTTTTTTTTTTTTTCCCAAAAATCACTGCTTTTTGAGTAAAGAGGTTCCAAGCTAAAACAATTTACAATTGTGGGACGCAAACAACAAATCTTTGCCTCACACAGATTTCAGTTACTGAACTAGTCCAAAGTTAAGGTAAAGGATACAATCACTGAAGAAAAAAATTTAGTTAGTCTCCTGCAACACTGCTACATTAAGGAAAATGGGAACTATGCAGTGCAAGATTGCTTTTAGCAATACGATGCACTCAATCAGTGGATTACACCAGGAACTGAGTCAAAGCCTTATTTTCACAAAGATTGGCACTCCAAATCTGTCTAGACAAGCAATTTACAGCAGGGGGAAAAAAATCTAAACCATTGAGTCCTAATGTTGTAAACAGTCTGTTATCAAGACTGGTAATACAGACAGGGCCCTACTGTTCTCAAGGACCACTCACAAGAGAAAGAATTTGATATGGCAGCTTGCCTAAAAAATTTATTTGCGATATACTGGTATGTGGTAACAGCATGAAGGAGCTGTAGGACTGAGGGAGCAGCTGATGGCATTGGCCTTGATGGTGACTGCAGTATGCACTTCAGAAAATGTCAGTCCTCCTAAAACACAGCAGAAAGACAGAGAGGCTGCAAATGGTCTCCTTGGCTATTCTGCTGTGTCTGCTCATCTTCCCATCGTAATGGCATTTCAAGAATCACAAATTAATCATGACCTGTGTGTAAAGGGTCAGTTGTCCTTTTTTCTTTTTCTTTTTAAAGAGCTTTCTTGGTTAAGAGCATACTTGCAGACCCTATGCAAGCCGTGGTAGCATATATTTTGGTACATTTGGGTTTCTGGGGGTGAAGGCATTCAACATTACAACTAAGAGTTTTCCAAAATGAGTCAGGCTATCAGTCACTGTCTGTGGCTGCAGCAGAAGCGTGGCAGACATCTGGTATAAACTGCCCCTTGACATCCTCCTGCATTTCCTGGGACAGCCATGAGACAATGAGAGCTTTCTAAACCACATTTTCAGTCCTGAATATTAAAGCTAGGTACCTTGATCCACGCTTACACACTTGGATCCCCATTTTACAACAGTATGTATGATTTACATTCAAATTGCTGGCCAGCTTACTCAGCAAGTTGAGAAAGTAGAGTGATAACAAAATACACTTCTGACCAGTCTTTTATATTGATTTTGGTGTATTTTAACCTTTCAGAAATGATTAAAAACAAGAGTAACAGAAATGTTTATACAAAGCATGTTTAAAACTATCTAAACTACTTCTGGTGTTTCAAATCTAAGTGAATCTAGGCATTTGTCATGAAAAACTGTAGCAAATGAACAAAAAAACAACCAACCTGTGAAACAGTTCTGCCTCTCCAAAATGTTCTTTTTTGGTTGCCAAGAAAGAAAGCTGAATGAAAAAATCTAGCTAGTGTTGCTGACTACTTGTGCAGTGAAGAAAAGCACAGGAAAGGCGGCTGGCCCAAGAGGGCTATTACATTCCTCTCTCCCCTTCTCTTCCCTCCACCACTCTGGAAACTTCAGAGCTGAACGGTACAGAGAGAAGAAGCAGGAGCAAGGTCAAACACAGCTTTACACGCCAAAGTCCCGACTTGATAGCTTTGCTAGCTCAAGGGGAGAGTGTAAAATCTACTGGAGGTAGACCTACTGCAGTTTGTACCTCCCTGAAGCATCAAGGCAACTAGGATTTTTACTCCCTGCAAACAGATTAAAAATCTGTTGGGCTTTCCCAGGGAACCTTTTGGAAACGTCAAGGATGGCAAAATTCTATGTGGCCAGATAATGACACTTGCTACTGTCTAAGACAATAAAGGCAGGCCTATTTCAGTACAAAGAGAGACTTTGCTGAAATGCTGTGACCTAGAAGGACATGTCCTGCTGATGCAAGACCTTGTTACATTGTGAGCACAGTGGGAGTTTGTGCTAGGGAAATGTCTTCAGTGAATATCTCCATGAAAATTAAATAAATGGACATCAAAGTTCTGCACACTGTCTTCGAACAGATAGGTGACCTAGAATTTACAATATAAGTAACTAGTGGAAAGAAATAATGATAAAAACATGTTCATGCAAAAATACCTGGCAAAGGAAAGGAAGAAGTCACAGGCAGTTTTGCTTTGACATAGAATAAAGCATAGTTGGGGGCGGGGGACAGGGAGAGAGAGGGTGACTCAGGTGCCCAAGCTGGACCAATCGTAGGGAAGTGATCTAGGTGGAGGACTGCTGGTGGCACAGACTCAGTATGTGGTCAGAAGTGATCATTATGGTCTCCAGGGCAAAGTGTCCCTCCATGGAGACAAGAACATCCATCCCACATCAGAGGTGAAGCCACTTTCTAGGAAGATATATTAACACAAGTATAGGGATAGCTGGTTAATATTACTGCTGTTTAATGACTTAGAATATCTTAGCACTGCATGTGCTGGAAAATTTAATTCTTGCCCTAAAGAATGTACAGCCTAAAATAACTTCTTGAAGAAAAAAGATGCAGCATATAGTAGTATTATAGATGCTTGAATTCCCCTGAGCAGGTTAAGCCAACTTCTACAAGTATCCTTTAGAAAGTACTGATCTACCAGCATGGAAAGCAAGGCAGAAGAAATATTTCTGGTGACCTCAGTGGGCTTTGGCTCAATCCCCAGTGAAACAGAATGACTCTTTGCAGAAAAACAGACATCTTCTGCAGAGTCTGGATATTGTATTTCAAGCAAAAGTATAGTGTTGCAATTCAGTTTACTTACTTATTCGGTCCTAATAGGGCATTTGAGGTAGCACAAATTTCTTGCAGGGAAGTGACTGATAGTGTTAATCAGATCAATTGGTACTTCTTACTGAATACTGAACTGCTGTTATGAAACCAAGACCTCTTACTGAATACTGAACTGCTGTTATGAAACCAAGAGAACAAAACATCAGATCCTAAATGCTAATGTAGGCCAGGACCACTAATTCACTTTCTGAGAAGGAGGTGTAAGTTGGCCTTGCTCCTGGGCAAACCGAGACACGTCAAGGATGCATCCTGCGGGGAAGCGAACAGGGTGAAGTAGGTGAGTGCTGCAGAGATGCCTTTATGCCACTGGCTCAAGGCACGCTCCTTCTTCTTGTGTCATACCGAGACATAGAAATATTGCCTAGTGACTGAAACTGGCTCCCGGGAAGCAGTAAATCA
Source organism: Theristicus caerulescens (assembly GCA_020745775.1). Classification (NCBI taxonomy): domain Eukaryota; kingdom Metazoa; phylum Chordata; class Aves; order Pelecaniformes; family Threskiornithidae; genus Theristicus; species Theristicus caerulescens. Next base: position 47,038,826 of record CM036583.1, on the reverse strand, counting down.
AGAGGTGGCCTCGCCACCAAGGGGTGCTACAAGAGCGTGTTACAGAAACACAGGCAGCAACAGAGCCGCAGCTTGTGTGTGGAAAATACCAACAGCGCGTTGCTGAAATCTGCGGAAACCGAAGTTATTCAGGAGCACCCTGAATCGCACAAAAAGCAGAACAAGGGCTGGGAGAACAAGTTAAATCTTCAGTTTTTATGTACACTGATGTATAAATAAATAAGCTTAAAAATTATGGGGAGCCATGCAGATATCTGAACACACATTACCGCAGGGGGGCACTATGACCTCAAAATAAAACCCTGCCAGATTTATTATTTTATCCCCTTGTTTTGCTGCTTCTACTGCCATTGTAAGCTTCCTACATTCATTCAACTTCTCTCTCCAAGAATATATACAGCCTTTTTTTTTAAAAAAAAAAAAAAGGAAAAGTCGAAAAAACAAATCAAATGCTGATTTCAAGAGTGTTTTTCTTGAGCCAGAACTCAGTGAAACCCAGGTAAAGACATCAGAGCTTGCGATCTTTGTTCTGACCCCAGTACATTTCAGCTCCACGCTGAGCTGGAAAGTCTGACAATCCAGCAGAAAGTCCTGCCTTTCATACACCTCTCAACAGCCTGCCATCCACATTAATAACTTCCGAAAGAGCCAACTGGGCATGCTCACACCAAAAGCCCACGGATGTCAACACAATATTGAAGAAGGATCAACACTACAGGGGATCAGCCCATAGGGGCACACCTGGTTCTGGTTTATGTCTGCTCTGCTTGCAGACTTTGGTTTAAATCCCCTACGTTGTTCTGTTCCTATCCACAGGCTAACATATGGCTATGAGTCGGATCATCTGACTGCTTTATGGGCTCTTATCTTTCACTGTGATCCACACAAGCAGAAATATTTCTAGATTTTGCTCTGGGAGAGCAAACAATGCTATAAGTGACATTAGGTAAATAAAACATCTTTCTGCCTTTGAAGAACATGAAAGAATGCTGTATACCTTCTCACTGATCAAAGATGACTATATTGCCCGTTTTTGTTACAGATAGAGATTTACTGTTGTATTTGTCTAATATTTACAGCATGTAAGACCACTTTAACCTGTCGCTCAGATTTCCTAGTTTGTCTGGCTTTGGTTTTATCTCTGCTTTGACCAGTAAGGTTTAGTGTCAAAGTGTAACTGAGTATTTACTCTCCCTTTTTATTCTAGCCTGGGTTTTCACCTGCATCTCCTTTCTAATCTACTCCACCCCCTACTCTCCAGCCTATGTGTATCAGCTGAGCAGCACTAGTGATTTAAGATTATAGTAAACATTTCCCTTGAAATAGAAGGGAAATCTCTCAGATGTGACCAGAATGGTGTTCTCCCTCATGTGCAGGGGGACAGCAACAGAAGGACCTGAATATGCACAGGAGAGTGGGAGAAAGAAAAGTAGGGAGAAGAAGTAGGCTGGAAAAGGAACTGAATTGAATTGAAAAGTCCAGGGCTGACTTTCTAAAAATGTAAAGGGAGTTCTGAGTCCATGTGATAGCTAAAAGACAAGCAAAGCTTGTAACTTCAGTTATTTTAAGTCATCTGAGGGCATAATATCTGTTTTAAACACTTAAGTCCTGATTCCCTGATATTTTAGTGTAAAGAATCCAAGTCAGTTTATCCAGCTGAAGGAGCTCATCCCAGTTGTCCTCCAGGGTTTGCTGCAGCTTGGGCTATGCCTGCTTCTTTTCTTTTGTTTCCTTGATCTCAGGCACATGGGTAGATCATTCTGGGAAATGGCTTCTTGACTTCCTTAATTTGTTTTGGTCCTTGGATGGGACCAATACCTGGGAAAATTAAAACCCCTTTAAGATGAAGACAAATTAAATCTTCTTTTTCCTAGCATGAGTCCAACACTTTGTAACTTCAATCAAGGGCCTGTCTTTACCTAGTTTCTCTCTTACCTCCTGTATTTTTCAACGGCAATATGTCTGGGTCGCCTGGAAAGAGAGCCTTCTCCTGAAGAAAGGTTATGCATGATGGGAAGTCATCTAGTGGAGAAGAAGGGAATCTGGAGATGAGATGTGGCTAGGGAGAGGCATGAGATACTTACAGGGGAAGAAGTGGACCTGATTGCAAAAGAGGCTGGGAGAGATGCCTGGAAGGTGTGAGCTCTGGACGTAACCTTCAGTGGGACAACCTAAGGATGAGGGCTGCAGACAGAAAGATGAGGAATGTGTCACAGTTGAGGGACTAGAACAAGGACCTAGGAGAGCAAAAGAAATAGGCATGAAGATGGAAATCAGCCTGTGAGGCAAAAGCCTAATGCTCAAGGGCAAGTGGATGGACTTTCTGTAGAGGGGAAACTGAAGAAGCAGTAACAGGCAAGACCATTTTTTTCTGTCTCCTGTGATTCAAGAGCAATCAAAATCTATAAACATCTCAGTTATTGCTGTCTGTCCCATTGCTTCTCCACAAGGCTGCAGGCTTGTGGACTTGCTCTAGCTGCTCACTCCTGAAACTCCTCCCTGTCACATAGCTTGAAGTATGTGCCCATCAGTCTGTCCCATTTCTTCTTTCTCCTTCTCTGCAGTTTTGGTGTATGTCACAAACATGACCTCGGTCACACCATGGGAAAGAGTTGGAGGTTATGTGGCCCTTGCTGCTCTCTGCAATGAGCTATGTGGACCGCCCCCCCTCAGCAGGTTCTCCCATGGCACAACAAATGTTGTAATTCTGCATTTGAGAAATACTGCTTTAAGATGGGAGCCACTGAAATGCGCTGTCTGGGTATATGGCTGTGATAGCATTAGGGCAATTTCAGGTTTAACTGTGTGTCCTAATTTTGATAGTTTACAGTAACTCCACCTTGGTTCTAAACGTATTTCTTCCAGTCACTCTTCTGGGGCTGTTTTCCTGCAAGACAATGTAGTACTCCCTCAGTTTTAATTAAAATTTGATTTTTTTTGGTAAGGAAGTTCTCCAGACTGTAATGACTAAAAGCTTCAGAAGATGTTTTATATCTGTCACACTTAGCCACTTGCACCCAAATACAATATGTGAGTTGCTCAGAATGGATAAACAAAGCGCATTCTGCTTTATTTCCAGAACAGCAACAACTTTGGAAAGGAGGAGGTTTAATGACATATTCTGTACAAAAAAACAGCAGAAGCTCTTGGTGTCTGACACAAATATTCACAGAACAGTGTCTAACTACCCTCACATGCTGATTTTATAGATCCAGGCTTTAAAAGGCAGCTCTCTTCCCCCAAAGCTCCACCCATGTAATAAATCAATAAATAGATCAATAAATAAAGTGACAAAATGTCTCTGCTGCTGATACACAGTAGATGCCAGTTTCTCTTCCTGTTCTGTTTGGCAGATCCCCATGAATGGCACAGAGTGGGTGGCCCGTACGTTGATAATCACCTTGATTTCCAGAGCTGCCTCTGTTATTAAGCCGTGTCACTGATCCCATCTGGATTACAGAAACCCATCTTACTGATGAAATCACAGAGGATTTCAGTAAAAGTTGACTAATATTCTTTCAATATTGAATAACTGTGTGTTGACCTGGTAGTGCCTGCAACACAGCCATATGGCAAGCACATGAACAACATGTTGTACTCTGAATCTATTGTTTTACTTTGTTTCCAGCAGTTTCAGTCCAGACAAATCCATTGATAATAAATGACTTGTGATGGTTTGTTGGGAGAGAAAGAAGTTATAGCAGAGGAACATCCTCCCCTCCTCCCCTCCTCCCCGCCCCCCCAGTCTTTTTGGATAATATTAAAGCAATTTTAAATAAATGTACACAAACAACTTTTTTTAAGCATAAGCAAGTCTGGCAGAAAGAAAGAAAACTGCTTAGTGTAATAAGAATGAGGCAAACTTTGTCAGGAGAGATAATGTCCTTTATTAGATTGACTGTTATACTTGGAATAAACAGGCAATCTTACAGGCACATATGCCCTTCTTCATGTCCTAATCTAATAGAAGATATTGCTTCTCCCCTCAAACCTTGACCGCTTTTATCCTTGTATCATCACAGCTACATCAACACAACTGTTAGTATAATGAATTCATATGCTTGTGTACAACAGGCACGGACACTCGCTTTTGGTGTTGCTTTTGGTGTTTCTACAGATACACTCTCAGCCATCTCTTACTTTTTTTTTTTATATCCTGCAATGTTACAGGCTTCACAGTAAAAATGAAAATCAATGTGTTTTCTTTTTTTTTTTATTTTTAGACTTTTGGATATTCTCCAGTGTAGATGCAGACCTTTGCTTAACGTCAGCAACAGATTTGCTTTTCTTAGCTGCTTCTTAATGACTCTATAGAGACAGCCTCTGGCTCTCCCAGGTGCTGTGTAGTTCTTGCAGTGGTCATATTCTTAATCCCATTTAAATGTGAAGTAATTTACTACCTTTTCTCTGAAAGAAGGGCCACCCAGCAATGTCTGATACAGTGAGGGTGCTCACAACCACAGCAAGAGCGTGATGACTGCTTATTCAGTGCATTTTCACACTTTTCAGTCACTGCAGACATTCAGCTGGTGCATCCATGCCTATGTTGAAGGCAGCTGACTCCTGCTTTAAAGCTGGTCCTGTGCATGGACTTGGCTTTCTCCTTTTTCATCATCAACCACCTTCTTATGAAACCTTCATTTCCGCTGTGGGATGTCTCTTCCCCCCCCAAGGAAGCAGTGCGAAGAGCAGGTACAGCCTCTCACAGGATCTGAGGTGCTGCCTTCCTGGCCTGGGAACCATCGCCTGCCTCCCAGCTGCACCCACCCAGGGCATCCCTCCTCCGCTTCCTCACAAGACTACTCTTGGGCCCTGGTGCTCAGGAACTGTGCTGCTGACCCTGGCCCTGAGCAATGTAAGACTGGGCTGTGTAACTCGATGTAAGGCGACAGGCCAGCCCCTCTGGGGGCGAGGTGTTTCGCCCTAGCTCCAGCACTGATCAAGCTATCGCAGATGAGCCTGGCCAGAGAGAGAGACACAGTCTGTGTATGCAAAACTGGAATTCAGCTTATTTCACCTTCAGGAACTATATTGTGGCAGTATAATTCAGAAGTGAGACAGAGTTCCTCTGGGCACTGGTACACCACGGGTAAGATGTTTTCACCCAGCTGGAGTGATGGTCCTGACAGGTCCAGCAGCACCACCTGTAGCGTTGATGTAGGTAGGGAGAGCTAAACCTCAGCCTGGAGGTCAGGGTAACACCTGGCTAAGCCCAAGCAGTCTCAGGGCCATGTAAGTCCTTTTCCACTTCTGAATATACACATGGGCACACATGTTGCTGGGGGACTAGACCTTTTAGCATTCACAGGAATAAAGTATGTGTGAAAAATATGTCATATCTCACACACACACACATGCATGACATGAATGCTATGAGACTGTCAGGTCATTTATAATGCTGTTTGGTTTTTATTACCAAGCAGACACAAAATTATTCATGTACACATCTTGCATATTCACAAACTATTTTCAGCTGTTATAAAGTAATAAATATTCTCATGCACCTGGCCATAATGGTGCTGCAATTCTTATATATCCCATTTGCCTTTCTTGCATAACTTCCTTTAAAAGTGTAGTATTGATCCGTAAGGTTTCAAAAGTGTGACAATTATTTCATGCTGATAGAAGAAAGTAAAGAGATGTTACTGGGTAAAATACTTGCTTATCACATGTGTCGAGCTCAGAGATAACAATATTAAAGAAATGGTTGGGCTGCTAATCTTTGGAATTCAGTGCTCTGCTGCTGCTACTGTAATCATACCTTTGATTTGATAATAAGCTGCAGGGACCATATACCTCATGTTTGTGACACCATTCACATTCCTGGCACTCTGTAAGGCATAAAACTCATACCCACTCTTAAAGGCTGTCCCAGCACAGAGTGTATAAGGGGGGAAATTATCTTAAAGTGAAATTCTGACAAGAATAAAGACAGAAGTGACCCAAATAAGACAGCTTCCCTCCATGTACAAAAGTGAGATGACACTACAGCAGCCCCGTGCTGTCTTGCTTGAAGCACGCAGCACTTGTGCTGCTGTCTCCCGAGGAAGAGCCTCTTCCCTTCCAGACCACACATCAAGCACAGTAACCACGGCAGCACTTATCAAATCCAGAGTTCAAAATGACTGGAGCTGCAGCTGCAGATCTGGTGCAAGTGTATGGGCAAGCTGCTGTAGCTGCCACTGCTCCCCATGCAAAGGTATTAGGAAGCCTTCCCACATAGCAGGGAATTACAAGTGGGTTTCTCTGAGATTTCTGCTCTGCTGGTAGAGCCCAGAGCTTCAAATGCCAGAGAAAGGAAATAAGTTTGTGGCATTTTCAAATATTTTCTGTGGTGCTACTCTAAATATGTATGCGATTTGCAAAAAAAAAAGAGAGTGCCAATGGACCTGTCATTTCACTGCTCAATCGAGAGAAGATTCTGCGTGGTCCTTCAGCAAGGAAATGCTGGATAAATGCCATTTGTCCCCGAGGTGTGTTTCTAGCTGCCCTCTCTCCCACAGCTGGCTGCATGGTGCACTGACATCAATTTGTAGTTGTGGGAGTTCAATACCACATAGGGAGCAATTGTTGCCTTTCAAGATGCAGCTTTTTTCTTTTGAGACCATTAGGCTTTCTTATCAAGTCTAAACACTGGAAAAAATGGGGAGAATAAATCCTACAATGATGCAATTTACAAAGCGTGAAGTGTTACGATATTAAGATACATTGAAAAGGGTCTTCACTTTGTTAGGCTCACTCATGTCCTCTGCTTTGACCTTGGCTTATGCTAATTAACATGAAGTTTCCTTGAGCAAGGGGAAAAAAAAAAACAGAGTGAAGCATAAAGGACACACGATCAGGAAAATGTCTCTGGTATTGGGGAGGAAGGACAGCACTAAGAAAAATATGTCCCATTGGAACACGGTACTTCAGAATATTTTTATGCTTGTAGAAGCAGAAAAGTCTTTTGGCCTCCATTTAGATATATTTTGAAAGCATAATAAAAAGTTACAGTTTAGTTTCTCATCAGATAGTGTCCCAGGTGGGTCCTGACAGAGAACAGCATTTTAGAAATGGCATTTAACATCTAATGTGAGATGAAGCATAATTCTTCAGGTTTATGAGTATGGGTTGTAAAGACCATGAATGATAGTCTGGCAGAAAGGTCCTGGCAAGGAGGATTACAGTGGATTTTAGTAAGACTTTGGAATGTAATGAGAGTACTTTCGATGTCTACATATTTTGTTATCTGCTTCTCCTTCCGTGTGCTCCAGGGCTAATGCTGCAGCATTAGAAATACTGAATGAGAGCTACTATGCATATGATAGTGTGCTGTGTTTACTGCTGGATTGCCCCCTGGGGACAAGCCACTGAAGAAATCCCTGACACAGAGTATAACCTCCTTGCAGAATGGGATGACTCAAGAGAATGCACACATGCACCCAGAGTGTATTTCATAGTGTGTTTTGGTAGCCCAAGTCTTCTCATCTTTTTGCATCTGGTGAAAGATCCTTTACCTCTGGGCCATTGATGCCATGCAGGACAAGCCCCCAGGTGACATAACAGTGAAAGCATTAGTTGCCCCTTCTGCCCTCCTGTTGGAATGACACTGTGGTGAAGAGAAACTTGAAGCCTTTCTTGCTGGCAAATGTCCTGGCCAACAGGGAGGGGATTCCTGATAACATAACTGTTAGCCAGAGGAGATACCCTGGTCACCACCAGCAGTTCCTCTAAATACCATCACAACTTTAATAATAATTATGCTGGAAATTCTTCTTCCTCTTTTTAGGTGGGTGAGTGTCGTGGTTTAACCCCAGCTAGCAACTAAGCACCATGCAGCCGCTCGCTCACTCCCCCCCGGTGGGATGGGGGAGAGAATCGGAAGGGTAAAAGGGAGAGAACTCGTGGGTTGAGATAAGAACAGTTTAATAATTGAAGTAAAATAAAATAGAACAGTTAAATAGGTAAAGCAAAAGCTGCGCACGCAAACAAGGCAAAACAAGGAATTAATTCGCTACTTCCCATCGGCAGGCGGGTGTTCGGCCATCCCCAGGAAAGCAGGGTTCCATCACGCGTAAGGGTTACTTGGGAAGACAAACGCCATCACATCAAATGTCCCCCCCTTCCTTCTTCTTCCCCCAGCTTATATACTGAGTATGATGTCATGTGGTATGGGATAACTCTTTGGCCAGTCTGGGTCAGCTGTCCTGGCTGTGCCCCCTCCCAGCCCCCTGTGCACCGGGCAGAGCACGGAAGCTGAAAAGTCCTTGACCAATGTAAGCGCTACTTAGCGACTATTTAGCGGTACTTAGCATCGACATTGTTCTCGCCCTAAACCCAAAACACAGCCCCATACCCGCTACCAAGAAGAAAATTAACTCTATCCCAGCTGAAACCAGGACAGTGGGATTGATTCATGATGAGGGGCTTGCACTGCTAAACCTAGGCTATGCCTTTTGTTTTTTCCAGTAGATGAAAGATGAAAAAGCTTCTTAGAACAGAGCTTAATTTCTGGAGAAATGGGGAACTCACCTACTTCATAAAGAAACCTTGAAGGAAACTTTCCTTGTTAAAATTCCTCTTGTTAAAAAACTGTGAAGTCATAAAATTTTACCAAACAATGGTTTTCCATACAAAAGCGCTCTTCAGTCAATAGTTCCTCTCTAAGCTGTTCCAAATCACCCTGGCTTCAATAAGTTCAGATCCTTAAACAATCAGTGCAGGAAACAGTGTGACTTCTATAGGTTTAGCAGCTGTTCAATGTGCTCTGCTGTGGGTCTGTCTATCTGTGTGCAATTTTGTCATGTTTTTCACAGCCTTCCATTATTGTGTCTATCAGACAGGGCACAGAAGAGATCAATTTTTAAAATAGCTTAGAAGTGGAGGCATTGCCTATATCTTTTTTTTTTTTTCATTGGGATGTAGACAGGAGTCCCACTTATTAAGGCTATAAATGGTTTTGCAGTAGGGTGGCAATTTAAAGAGGACTGTCTGAGCTTCCTGAAGCAGACAAGTGTTTTGCAGTCCCACATGACAATTAATGTTAGCATTATTTATTTATCTAATAAGGACCATGATGAATTAAAAAAATAAAACCCAAGATTTTCTATAGAAGTTGAAGCTCTTGTGTTCGTTTCAACAGAAAAGAAAAAGAGTATAAATGCTTATAGTCTCAATCCGGTTCTCCTTTATCTGAGAGTCAATAGAGTAGAAATACAGTGGAGATGAAATGTATTTCCATTTCATACAGTCTAAGGTCAGCTGTTGCCTTGCATTCTCAAATGAAAGGGCATGTGTGGTGGATTGGGTACCACAGATTCCTGTCGTCTCTTACTGAGAATGCAATCAGAGGTTCATTGGCATGCTGCTGTGCATGCATTCATTGCTACTGATGTGCTCTGGCAGGATGTGTTCCTGAGAACAAATTTCAGATTTCACTAAAAAACTGCATCTTCCTATAGTCCGCCTGTAGGATCAGTTGGGTTTTTCAATCCCAGGCAAAGCGGGAAGTTGGAAAAGCATTGTTGAAGAGAATGGACAAGGCATTCTGCGTAACCCCAAAACACAGACTTTCAGTCAAAGATTTTTCTCTCTCTTGTAAAATAAAGCTGGATAAATTTCTAAACAGAACATCACTTCAAAATGCCAAAGCAAACTTCTCAAATTTTGATTTAGGATGTCTAAAAGGACTTTTGCTTTTCTCTGTGTGGCTAAAACAACTCGATGAGTTCAATGTGAATTCCAGCTTACTTGTTACAAAGTAAACATCAGCAAAAAATATCTTCACTGAAAATGTGGTTCATCTGCTCTCTCTAACTTCACTTATTTCTAGATTTATTTAGATTTAACAGGTTTTAAGGCCATGGGAGCCTGTTATTATCATTTATTTTAACCTTCTATGTAACTGAGGCAATATAATTCCCTGGAATAATTCCTGCATCACTTACAATACTCTGGTCCTCCATTTGGAGAATTTTCATATGTGTAGGAATTGCTCTGAGAATTTTAGTGCAGCTAATGATGGCCAGTCACTGCCAAAAACTTGCAAGCCAGAATGGTAAAATCAATATGTGTGGCAGGTTTCTTAGCAGAAAACAGCTGCTTTCTCTTCTGGCAGATAGCCGGGGTGGATGGACTGTATCTCTGATTGCAACAGCCTGAATTTGATAGTACTGTAAATCCGTAATAGAGATATTGGTAATACAGCACTGTGGTAATCTCAGATGGTTCAGATTTAGTGTAATCAAATTTCAGATTACCCAGATGTCAAACATATCCTTCAGTTCTAAAACTCACAGGTTATTTGAATTTATTTGAAATCATGACTCTTGGATTGTCCCAGAGCTACTTGGACAGTTGGAATTTATCTGCATTCCACATAGATTTCAGCAGACTTTCCACCACATTAAAATCTTCAGAATGAGAGCTGACAAGTCATTTTTGCAACCATATATTCACATGCTTGAGTGGCAGTTTGTGTATTAATATGATGTTGCTTCATTTTGTTCTAAATATTTTAGGATTAAGGAATTAAGGGTATTCATATTACACGAGAGAGCTGTTCATCATCTATGTCTGTATCTATGTTATTGTTTTTCAGTCAGATTTTCCACTCTAGCTCCAAAACAAGTCATCTGATTTCAACACTTTGGGCTGCATGCTCTCTCACAAATTCAGAGAAGCACAGCAGTCAAAACACTGTCTACAGAACTCCATTGGTGGAGCTGCACCAAGAAGAAAGCAGCATTATTTTGGAGACAAATGCTTGCTCCCAAACCATACTTCCCATAAAGCTCTGCCACTCCTGGGTGATGTGGGCAGAAGGCAATAGTTTATTGAAGTGCAAGCAGATTTCAAGTGTTGGTTGCCCACCTCTTTCCTCCTTCAGGACAGGTGTTGATAAAGGCTTCATACTCTTGTCACAACTGAAATGTGTGCCACTGATGGTACTAACTTAGAGGTTTGTTATTCACTTGAGTCTTGTGAACAAACGGGATTCCTACCGATTCTCATGTGATCACTCTGAAATTGGCCAAAATTTGCCAGGTAAAACATGCACCTAAAGGCACTTGTTCAGATCCAGTCACTACTTGCCAGACAATACAATTGTCTTCTCCCTCAGGCAGAATGGAGTAGAAATGCCCCGGGACAGTCTGATGTTCCAATTAAAATTATACCAGGGAATGATTGCACTATGGTTTATTAATTAAACATAGAAGCATGTATTTCCTGTTGTTCAAGCATCTGACCATTTAGATTGTCTGCATGGTGTAATGTTCAGGGCAAAGGTTTTCAGATACCCAAAGCGAGGTAGCAAATTTTATAAATGCCTTTTTTTTTAAAGAGAGAATTTAGCAGTAGCTCAGTGCTTCAGTGATCCTGTGTGAGACTCAGTTATCAGTATCCATGCACAGCAAATAGCAAATGAAGAAACTTAAGCTGGAGTAGCAGCACATGACTCAAAATGGTCTATTAGTGGAGGTTTCATCTCTCTATACATAGGGCTATACACTATGAGCAGGGAGGGATGCAGGGTTACATCTCACAGACAGATACTTCAGTTATGCATATGATCAGCATGGAGACTACAGAATAGGAAAGTTCATTGATGGTAAAACCAGGCACCAGTTGTCAACTCTAGGATAGGTAACGATCTAGGAAATGGTGTCCAGTGACACGGCCAAGAAAGATTGTGCCTGCTGATAAATCATAGAATCATAGAATCACAGAATGCTTTGGGATGGAAGGGACCTTTAAAGGTCATCTAGTCAATCCCCCTTGCAATTGGCAGGGAAATCTCACTTTTGACAAAAGAGGGAAGCTATCTTTATGGTCCACATAGAATGTAAGGATGCTGTTTACTTTGAGACCGCTTCTGGAAGAACCAGATGTAAGAAATAGTACAGTGCCACTTTTTGATCATTTTCATTCAGCCAGTATAATTCTGTGAATGTGTGGTTAATCTGGGTGTGTATGTAGGCATTTGTAATTTTATAGTGGGCTTGTCCATAGAGGTGTCAGAGTAGCTGTGTCTTCTTTATGCCATGGGTCCCTGTGGAAGGGAGTCCTCACAGCATCTGGGAAGTATTCATATGGATTCATCTCCTGCTTGATACAATGAAACAGTAGAAGTGAACTGCTGTCAGACAGACAGAAATATCTATGAAGTAGATGATAGGTATGCCTGTATGATTTCACGGCCTGGGCAGGGTGCAGAGAATCAGCTCTGTCTGTCCCTAGTTCTGGAGCTTAGCTTTTTCACTCATTCAAATAGTTCAATTTATTCCACTTAGAGTTGTGGTTCTCACATGTAAAGAAATAGGGGCACAACAGCAGATGCACTTACATGCACAGAAATCTGGCCTTCCTTGCCCCAAAATACATCATTCTCTGTAGTTTAGGATACCCCTGTTAAACTGTGGGCATTACATAAGTAATCTGTGAAGCTTGCTGCAGATGTACCAAGTATTTACTAGCTTGCTTCAGTGTTTTGTGGGAAAAGCAAGGAGAGAAGTGCCCTTCTCAAAGAAGGCTGGTGAGCTGTGCTCTGATGCCACTTTCAGAACTTTCTTTCACTGGTCCTGCAAAACCATGGGGTGCAAGAAGGGGCTGGTTCTGTTCTAGTAGATTTCAAAACTGTCCAAGAATGTGCACTTTAAGAATGAGCTTTAGTTTGTCTACTTCTCACAAGAATAAGGAACAGAAGGGGATGTCTGCACATGGTTTTGTATAATGCCAAGTCTGACTAGGCAAGAGTGGGTTAGTAGACTGTGCCTAGGGTAGTGATCCCGATCCAGAAAGCTATTTAGGTGCCCTGTGGTCATAAGACAGCTAATTGCTGCTGTTGATCTCAACCTAAGAGTTGAGTATGGAAAGAGCATGGTGTTAGCAAGCAGTCATAAACATTTTGGGAAAGAATATGCACCACAGAAAGGTATTTTAGTTAAAAAGGAATAGTAAAAAATAATCATGTTTATGTGACCCACTGTTGGAGATTTATCTGTGGCCCACTGTCTGAGATTTATCTGTTTAAGTTTATTTGGATAATTGAATTTCAGATGCATATGAATATTCATTGACATTTTCTTTAATCAGTGAGGAGAAATGGGAAGCTGCAGGGCATGGCTCCTCTCATCCCATGGCAGGTGGCTGGATAGGTCACAAAAATTCCTCCCCACTGACTGCTGATGAAGGCCAGTCTAACAGTTCATCTCAACAAATGTCTAGATGCAGCAGTATTAAATGATAAGTACTCACTAATTAGATAATAAGTGTTGATGTCTAAATTTTAGGCACTTGAACTTAGATGAAATTAATTTCATTCTCTGTGACTGAGGAAATGAGTCTCCCAAATGCTGCTGAAACTGAATTGCAGTTGGTACTTCATTACCAGTACCCAAGTAGTTAAAAACCCCTCTAATAGAGCTGCTGAGTTGGTGTTTAGAAGACCCAGGACTAAATTTCTTGATTCCCTCATCCTCTTTCAAAGGTGTATCAGGCTTGTGACAGGACCCAGAGGAAATGGCTTGCTCTTTTGCAAGCTTTTCACATGCTTAGAGTTCAGGAGAATATTTTGGAGTGGGTATGGAGGAGCTCATGCCATCCATCAGGCATCCTTAACGAGAAACTTCTCTCACTGCTCTCTCACATCACAGCATCTGGGGCACCTCTGCTGGTCACAGCTGGCAGAATGAGAAAATCAAGTAGGAAAGTCCAAAGCCATTTAGGGCTTTGTAGGTCAAAGTCAACACCTTCACTTCAATCTGGAAAAGCAGCAGGCGAGCAACAGAGATCACAGAGCACTGGTGTCACATGTTGCCATGCTGAGGAGCTGTCAGCAGAAATCCAACTCAAGGCTTGCTAGAAAAACAACAGATAGCAAAAGGTTTGTTTTGCTTCATTTCAGCTGAGTTCTGAGGTTACCAGCCTTTACAGAATGACAACGACAATGTACATTTTTATAGTCCAGCAGAGTTCAGAGCCCTGGTAAGAAAGCAAAGCACTGCTTGGTCAGCTCCACACAGGCACAACAGTTCAAGGGTTCGTGTTTATTCCCCTCTTGGCTAAGCTGTTTTCCCAAGAACATCTTTGTTACTTTTTGCCATAAAACAAAAGGTCAGGTTTGATGTTGCTCCTAGAAATGTTCTTGTTGTTCTGTTTGTTTATATAACCCCCTTCTCCATCCGATGGAGAATGAGCTCTGCTGCTTAATGCCAGCTGCACACAGGATGGTGAGAAGAATGACAGCCCCCAAAAGGGGGCCGGGGGAGGGGGAACACAGAGGGGTGAAGGAAATAAAGGGAAAATAAGCAGAGTTTTGCCTCTGGCCATTTGCAAACAGCTTGTGAGATCCTCACATCACACACTTTGCTGGGTAGCCTGTGACGTTTCTGAACACACAAGCTGTCATTTCCTCACAAGGAGTCAGCACCACTAAACCCTTTCAGGCGACGTGGGTGGGCGCTTTAGAAGACATACTGTCTCATCCCATTCAGGAACTGCCCTCTGTCACTGCTCTTCTGGCATGCTGGATGTTTGTTGTTTAAGTAAATAAACTGGCCGGTGTCTCAGGCTAGATGTGAATGCTGTGTCCTCCCACCACCACTCCAGGGAACAGGGAAAAAAAAAAAAAAAGAAAACAGCCAAAAGTAACAACAAGATGAAAAAGTTCAGAGAGAGCTCCGATGCCACCCACTAAGCCCCAGCCTACAAATAATAAGTGACCAAATGGTGTCATTAGAGGCCCCAACATCCTGTCAGCACTCGGCCTTCCGATGGGAAGTCCATGGTGGAGGTGATTTCAAAACCGTCTTTCCTGTCTCCTTCAGAAAGAAGACTCTCGGAAATGGCCGTCACAGGATACTTCAGTTTTCCTTGTTTCTTCCAAATGAACCTTTCACGTTCCAAGTCAGTGGTCAGCTTCACCAAAACTGAAGGAATATTGTTCGAAGCCCTGTTGTCAGCCTGCCTCCTTTCTAGGCTGGGGGATGTATTTGGTGGAGAAGGGAGATGCAAGATCATGAATCTGCACCTGTTTTGTCAAGGGTGCACAAGCAAGACTGCAAACTAGTTTAGTCTGTGTTTTACTGCATCCCTCTGCCTCTTTTTCCTATCTCTGTGTTAAACTACATCAGGGAAAACAGATGTCTGCTACAACTGAGATTCTCTCTAGAGTTAATAGGAACTTTTCATATTGGCTGGCACAGCATACAGTTTTTCATATACTTTGTTGGTAAATCCATGAGTATTCATGTCACCCAAATGTAAACACCTCATTAACTAAACCAGCTGGCTAGCCACCCTTAACTTCATATGTAGTCAGTGAGAAAAAATCAGGGCAAATCAGAATAATTTCAGTAACTCCTCTTTGAAATTGCTATCTGCATGATTTTCTCCCTCTCTCCCTCTCTACCTCTCTCCTCCCTTCCCCCTTTCCACTGCCTATACTGGGAGCCTGGGAAAGCTAGCTGGATCTACAAAATGCCAGTGATTTAATAAATTAAATGACTTCTTTACACATTAGTCTTTATGCCTATCTGCCACTCGGGAACAGAGTTTCTCACTGAAAAACTGCTTATGGAGAAATCCCTTGTCTATTCATTGCGCAGACAAAGTTAATTAAGTGAAAAATACTGAAAGCTGACAGATCACAAGGGTTTGCTCTATTGGTTCTGCTTCCCTCCCCAAACATGCTCACCTGTTTTGAGAGTGGATAGATGAACCTCAACCACAACAGGAGGTAAGGCATAGATAAACTATCACTAGATGCATCCTGCAGATGCAGAATGGCTAAACTGAATGTTTTTGTAGGGTGCCTAGCAAAACTGGCTTCCAGAAGTGCTTGATTCAGTGAAGATGTCATAAATCATGAGTTAGCCAAAGGGAGCTGTGGTGATGGTTCATTGATTTCCCTAGTCTCTCAATACAGTTGTTCATAAACAATCTGAAAAAGACACTTCTCACAGTTATCAGCACCTCTCAATTAGACAAGCAGGGCAACAATGCTAAGTCCCCTGGCTGAGAGCGTTCAGCCCCTGAAATTTGTCAAAAGAGGCAGCAGTGAGCACAAACAGGTTACTGGAAATCTCCTCTCTGAACCCCAGGCCCACGTAAATGACACTGTTTCTCATCATACCACTTGTATCTCCTGTTCCCAAAAGGACAAAGATTCAAAACGTAGAGGCAGATTCTTAGATCTGTTTCTCCTGGATTCAGCAGTGTTTGTCACCATATGAACTCCATCAGTTTGTGTCTGAAACTCATACAAAAAGCAAAAAAACCCCCAAACCTGAAAACCCATCCCTTAGGAGTAAGACCCATTTCTATCCTTCCATTCAACTTCTATACTTTCACACAATCCTCAACAGGGGGTCTTGTCACCACAGAGGTGTTTTTCACTTCTATGAATAGGCTATATGAAAGAAAATCAGTTTAATGTCAAATTGAGGACACACTGTGGATAAGCACAGAAAGTGACAACACAGTCACGAGTGCTTGATAGCAGCATTTTTAGCAGTTCCTCGGGGCCTGCTTTGAACTTCTGAAGATCCTAGCTGTGTATTTCATTATGAAACCAAAGCACATCCTGCATTTGCCAAAGATTCCAGCAAATTTTAGGAAAGCTTTGAAATCACAGGAAAGAAAGGTCTGTTGCTCTCAGGGAGAAATGAAGTGGTTTAATGAGATCACATTTCTCCTTCCTCCTTCCCTTCAAATCAAGCAAAGTTTAATATTTCAGTTACCTTCACTTTGACCGAAACAAAAAATCAAAGCAAAAAGGGATCCACAAAAAAAAAAAAAAAGGTTTCATTTAACACAGAACTTCAAAACTCTAATAAAAGACACAAAGAAAATCTTAGCTCTCGGATTCCCTCATGCAGAAAAAATCCTCAGGTGGTAGGTTAAGCCACTACTGGCATAATTAAAGGAGTGTAAATAAGTGAAAGCATACCAAATAATATGGCCCAAAGCACTTTAAAGCCTTTTGGAATCATACTGGCTATGGGAGTCAGAATTCTGCAGCTGTGATTACAAATAACTAGATTCAGCATCCCTCCCTATGCAAGAGGCAACAAGTTGGTTTGGTTTCAAGGCAGCCGCTGTCCTTCCTTTTAAGAAATCATCTGTATATGTCATGAAAAGAACTCTGAATGCCTAGCATCTTTAGCAAGAGACCACATGTACATAGATGTGTCTGTAAGAGATTGAGCAAAACGTCATTTCAGATCAAGCATGTCATGTTTTGCAGCCAGTTTTTGTTCTATATCTTGTACTCAGCTTCAGCTGACAGTCTGCCTGGGAATGGCAAGGTACAGCTGGTCATTCATCCACCCATTCCTCAGCCCCTTCAGAGTGGGGACACACTACTGTTCCCTGTGGCCAGGTCCTTACTATGGAAATGGCGAGTGCTTCTTGTCCCTGTCCTTGGCCAAGTTCCTGTCTTGATGGCACTGGGGACTTCCTCTCCTGATCAAGCACGGAAACATGTTTTCCCTTCTCCACCTGATTTGAAGACTCAGCAGGAGGCAGAAGCCCTTGTCCGTTCCCACAGGCCAGATTCTGCACCCACTTCTAGTTCCTCCTGGCTTTAGAGTGCAGTCAGAGTTATAGAGCAACGTAGCTGGTTCGTAGCATCTTGCTTCAGTGATAGGCAGGACAGTGGCTCTGGAGCCAGCCTTTCTAGCTTTCTGTGTGAGCCCTGGCTTCGGCTGCGAACACTTCAAAGCAGTATAAGTCCCACGACTCACTATATAGCCCTCCTTACAGCCAAACCAGACATGAATGACATTATAAACACAGGAGTGCTAGCCATTTCATAGCCTATCTAAATGTCATCTTTCTCCCTACTTGAGCAACATATTTCTTTTTCTTTATTATTTTTTCAGTAAGTATAGGGCTTTTTTATCAGATTCAGCTCTGCTTTGGAGAATGACTTCAAAATGGAAATGTGCTCATCGCGTGGCTCACAGATTGAAGCCAAATGTGCTGTGTATATCCCTTGGCCTTGCAAGCACAGACTGGTAGCAGAGCACCAGGCAGAAAGCCTGTTCTGTGCGTGTATCACTGAACTAACTTGATATAGACTGATTTAGAAACACAGAGCCTGTTCAATGCTGTGTTCACACAGACACTTTATAGGGCAGAGTTGCTACTGAAGGGTGTAGAGATGATGTTGAATACTAATGAGATAACACATAATTTAATCCCAGTTGAAATTTGGAGTTGTTATTCATAGGAATCATACATTTTAATTTAGCTAAACCCCAAGTTTTATTGACAATGTAACTATCCTATTTTACTCCTTGTACAATTTCTGGTGAAAAAAGCAAAGCTAAGGTATGGTTACTATGAGAACTATAATAATACTCTGGACTGTGAATTGTCTTTTTGTGATTTGCACCATTCATGCAGAGAAGGCTAGAGTGTTAAGTAATTGTGCTTAAATTGTCACACACACACACAAAAGGAATGTCTCTCCTCTTTCCCTCCTATCCCTGAAACAAAGTTTTGTAAAAAACAAACCAGCACACAAAGTATGCCTGTGAATCCATTTCAATTTAATTAGCACTACGTTAGTTACAAATGCAAACAGGTTCCCAAGCACGCAGTTTGGCTGCCCCTCCACTCTGTGGATTCAAGTTTGACTCCTTGCTTTGTTCTAACAGAACAAAGAGAGCAAAGAACAATGTGACCCTGACCCTTCTTTACCCCTTCACACACAAATGATCCCTTTTAATATTGAGATGAGCTGTGGCATGAAGAGGTCCCATGAGAACAAACACCTGCCATTTCTCTGGACAGCATTTTGACCAGACATTGCCTATCTAGTTTTTAAACAACTTTTACATTCCTGTGGCTGCTTGTAAAGAAGATGGCAACACTTGCGTTCTCAGGACATCTCAGTCTGTATTTCAATGCAGAAGTGCACAATGCAGAGTCCCTTCCCACCGTACCACACAAACATGCTCCACCTGCAACCTCACAGCAATTTTCTTACCTGGAGGATCAACAAGATAGCCTTGGAGGCAGGGATAGTCTAATACCCTAGCTGCAAACTTTCCTTGAACATGTGTGCGTACATGCGTTCAGACTGAGACAGGCAACCGCAGGCTCTCCGTGCATCTCTCCCCCTTTGGAGTAAGTCCAGACCCAGCAGAGGGGGAGGGTGTTAGGAAGGTGTAGGGACTGTCCAGACTGAAGGCGCCTTTTTATTCCTTAAATGTACATAGGTGCGTTAATGATAACACAAGGGGCATTGCTAGGGCTCGCCCCAGTGAGAGCTGCAGCAGTGGCACTGCAGACATGTGTGGGCAGTGCAGGGGGCTGATCCCTGCGTCCTCTGCACAAACTGCAGCAGTCCAGCTTCTGTGTCTGCTCCAGCAGCACTGGGAGCTGCGGTCTGATGATGCTGGAATCTGGCATGAGATTGATGGTATTTGTTTTCTGGTGATTAGGTACTCTTCCTCTCCCAAAGCCCTAGTCCTTCCCTGCCTAGTTGTACAGAGCAAAGGAGATTTTTAATTGGCTTACTTCTGAAAAGCTTGATAATAGGCAGAGAAGCCCAGCAGGACACAAATATCTCACAGAATTATGTTATTCCTGGCTGACATTTGCCAAACCCTTTCTTAAACCCCTTAAGCACTGGGAATTCCGCCCCTCATCGTGATGATCCATGCCAGTGCTTCACCAGCCCTACCATTAGAAATGCTTTCTTAAAATCAGGTATCTGATCTCTCAAGAGGAATCTCTCTTGCTAGGATTTGTACCCAGTTGTGTCCTATCTGTCATGGACACTGAGAGTAGATTATTTAGAAGAAAGATTCCCCACTGGATGGAAACGTTGCCCTGCTAAATGCTGCGGTGCTGTGTCTGCTTTGTAACCGTTGCATCCAGTGATCACTGAGATATTTTTTTGCCACTCTGGAGTTCACAGTAAAAGATGGGTTTATGTTCAGACTTTCTTCCAAAAAAGGAGCTGTGCTGCTATGTCTTTTACTGACAGAAGGCATGCAAAACAGGGTCAAAGACAAAGGGAAGAAAGGAAACCCTAATTCAGACAGGAGTGGGCTTTGAGCTTGATGTGGTCTGAACAAGGTGGTTTCCTCCACAGTTCTCATCTGTCTGATGAAAAGCGACAGTCCAGGCTGAGCAGGGCAGGTCAACAGAGACGTGTGGGCTGCTGTTTGCCCTGGGAAGCAATGAGAACTAGGCACTGACATATCATCGAGACTTGTCAGCCAGTCTCAGCTCTGGATTTTGACTAGCAGTTGCAGGAACACTCTCAGTCCTTGCTGGGGTGCAGCAGCAAAAAAGCCAAACCAAAGTGCTTATGTCAAAACAGTGCCTCATATTTTGATGCTTCATAATCTGTCAAAGGCTCAGGCTACAAGAAAGATAGGCCAGCTCCTCAAAAAAATTCAGAAGTCTAATTCCCACAGGAATCAGTCATGTCATTGAAATCAATGGGAGTTTGGTACTAAGCACTTAAAAGTAGCTGAGCACCAGTTAATATTCTTCCCAGCCACAATCTGTGAGAAGGTTTTCACTTTGTTTTCCTACTTGAAACAATGAACTTTTGACATTTTTCCCATTGCCTTGGTTCCCAGCAAGAGATGCAGA
This sequence comes from Theristicus caerulescens, assembly GCA_020745775.1. Taxonomy (NCBI): domain Eukaryota; kingdom Metazoa; phylum Chordata; class Aves; order Pelecaniformes; family Threskiornithidae; genus Theristicus; species Theristicus caerulescens. The sequence goes on along the minus strand of CM036583.1, from coordinate 47,018,225 downwards.
ATTTTCCAGGTTAGGTAATGTGACAACCAAGCATTTATCACATTGCGTAAGCCCGAGTCAGAGCTTTTCAAGTAAACGAATGCATTTTCAGAATATTTAGACACAGCTCACTGCTTGCCCTCACATCAGAAATGAGCTCTTGCCCACAATCTAACACTGAAAAAGATTGCTGTTCTGGTTTAAAGTGACAGCCTCATCATTTTTCCCACCACAAATGAGCAAGTTCCTGGCACCCCATGGACTGGCTGGGCTCTATATCAGCATGAACTGTCCAGTCACACCCGAGAGCAGAGGTGATCAAACATCCACCCAAGTGCTGTACCAGTGACCGCATAGGAAATGCGTGGGCAAAGCTGTTTGCTCAGGGGTGGAAGCGACTGCTCTTGACCAACTCCCTCCCTTACAGGCACCTAGAGCCAAATATTTTGTTGTGTTTGATGTGCATGTTGCATGTGGCATACCCGTATGTCCCCAGTGAGGGTGAGTGTCCCTCTGACAAGAGGATTCCTGCAGAGAACAGTCACATTTACAAATCAAAATGTGTCATTCGTCTATACTTGTTGCTCCAATAAGGTTTTCACTAACAAACACTTTCTCCAGAATATTTACTGCAAGTCATTACGAATGCACCAACAATTGTTTATACATTCAAAAGGAGGGTAGCAGTTCTGCTAGTCTTTACTCCAGTTCTGTTTGTGCTTCACATTTTATGCTTCCAGGGAAATTGGAAACCACACAGAAGAATGCTTATGCTTCAAACAAGTTCCCTAAACATCAGCACAGATATCAGTAACATTAAAGAGTTTAGAAGCTGTGCCTTATATTAACGTTGCCATGTAATTCACAGGCCCATATCAATGGGAGTTAATAGAACCCCTTCCTCCATTTGACAGATCAGAGAGCAGAGAGGAGGAAAAATGGGTGGCATTGGTGGTTGTGCCTTCAAAAGCTGAGCTTCTGAGACTGAGAAGACGTGTGCATCTCCAGCTATACAGAGATGTGCAAAAACACAATGTGCAAAAAGCCACCTCCCCAGATGGCTTCTGATGTGTTGCTTGACCACCGAATGTCACGAGGTGAAGCATGCAGCTAAGATAGCTGTGATACAGGCTGAGTTAGGAGTGTTTGGTTCTCATTCTTACTCACGCAAAAAAGATTTGGATTAAGACTTTTGCTGAGCTTTGAACAGACGTTGAGACTCGACAGTCTTCCTCTCTTTGAAGGGAGATGGTGCTCTGAGCTTTAAAAGGCAGGCATCAAGGAGCTTGGGACTGAAAAGACACCACTGATACTCCTGGCTTGTGTTTTCAGATGTCCACTAAAATATGGCTGAGCGACATTTGATGTTCCTGGGGATAACAGATCCTGGGTGGCGGTAAGAGCAATATATACATTCCATCAGAAATCTAAAACATGTAAACAGACAGACAGAAATTGTCAGGGGGACGTGAGAAACTTGTAAATTAACAACAAATGCAGGCAGAGGAAGTCCAGAACAAATACACTGATGTTTTTCACAACCATGGAGGAGTTTAATCCACTGGTTTAAAAAACTTATGGTACACTAAACATTAGATGGGTAACAGGCAGAGAGATACTTGGCAGTGGCCCATGGAAATATAAACACAAGGCATTTGTTTCATTGTGTTTCTTTTTCTTTAAACATTTACTTTCTGTGGTTTTGCAGGATACAGTTTTTCATCCCGTATGGATAACAAGCTACCTTTCCAAAAACAGACTTGGGAGGCAACACACTCAGGTTTGGGTCCAGTGGCTCGTTGTTGGGATTTAGCCTATTTCCTGAAGGAAAAATAGCCATATCTGACTTCTCTCCCCCACTCCCAGTCCTCCATGCCCCACAACTGTGTTTGATAGCTTTTTTGGCAAAAAGACTGTCAAGAATAAGGACTGAATGGGTTTGGAAAACAGCAGCTGCTTGCTCCTCCCCTTTTGCATGGGCTGAAGCATCTAGAAAGCAGCTTGGATGGTGATGTGCCCTGTGAAACATCATGGCATGGAATGGAACTGAGAAATTGCAAAAGGTTCCTTCACTAGCATATTCATGTCCAGTGTTGGCACACACTGTAATTTGTAAGTAAGTCCTGCTCTGTGGATTTTCGGTGTCATGCAGGAATACTGGATTGATGTCTCCATGTTTGCAGGGACATCATTCATGGTTCTGGATATGTCATGAAGCATGGGATTTGGAGGCCAGGTGAGGGAACCATAAGAGCTGGCAATGCTACCTAGAAGATCAGGAATCCACACAAGGTCTTCCTTTGTAGTCCTGAGCCTTCATAGCTTCTGTTACACCTTCACTTTCCTGAAATGCTTCATGCTGGGAGGAATTCACCACTTGGTGTTTGAGGGCCACCTGTAATTTTTACCTCCACACAGAAATCTCAAGCAGCCATAGGAGCATTTACTTTTAGGATGTTCTTACACTGAGGGGAGCTGCCATGAGTCAGAATTGAGGCAAGAATAAGTCAGAATTAAGGTAGCACACAGAATTAAGGGCAGACAAGGTGAAATTATTTTGCTGTGCTTCCTGTGTGTTTTTGTGAATTGTATAGGTCTTCATTTTCTCTCTACCCTAAGAAAGTGCCTTGTGACTGTGCTGATGTGCTTGTGTGTACCCCACCAAAGAAACTCTGTGTATGGCCTTGGAAGGAGGTATTTCTGACAGATCAACAGACTGCCAATGTTTGGGAGGAGAGGTTAGGAGGGATTGTGGACAGACTGTTTTTTGTCAAAATTTATCCATTTTACAATCCTTGCATTTTCTTTGAGATTGATCTGTGCTATAACTAGAAAAATAGTTGAATATCATGAGACATCCCTGAATCAAGTTTAGACCAGCTAGCTCTGATAGTACTGACAGTGTAAAACACCACCAGAACCATGTTCAGTAGTGCTGAGTCGTTTCAGCAGAAAACTGCAGCTGCCTCAGAAAAGGGCCAAACCCTCACCTGCATTTCCATAGCCTTCTATGGAGCAATGTAAATGTGCCTGTGCAGATTCTGGCCCTGCCTGCAAAAGCATTAAATTTGAGATATGCTGTGAATGTTTGTGAACATAATGGACAATTTAATGACATTTCTAAAGGATCCTTAATGTAACAGAGAGGTAAATCTGGGGCAAGAGTAGGTGTCAGGAATGGTGAGAGGAAGAACATTCATTTTGTCTGTCAAATGATTCCCTATGTATTGGCAAATCTTCTTTGATTAGCACATTCTTCCACAGGGCTAGTTGACATTTTTCAGTGCAACTAAAGCTTCCTTTGTATACATATTTTCTTTTGGGTTTTGTTTTGGTTTGGTTTGGTTTGGCTTTTACTTTTAGGGAGGTTCAAACAACTCTTAACAAATGTAGATATTTCTCAGTTAGTTGAGCAATAAAATACTGCTTGTGCCGAGACTGGAAAATAAGTGAATGACAAATAAACACAGGAGAAGTACATTTGTTAATACTTATTCCAACATTCTTCATCCATCTCACATCTTGCAGAGGGGAAAAAAATAGTTAAAAGAAAGGACTGCAGAACATATTTAACTCCACAGGGGGGATTTCTTCTTCCCTGTTCCCCATTTCATCTGCATCTCATAAAAGTTGCAAGATAATCTAGTCCTTTCTTCTATTAAGTTTATGGACAATTGCAGAAGGAATAGCAAAAGTGGTTTAGCTGATGGAAAGCTAAACACTGTAATGTTCAGAGACAGACAGAAGAAGCAGGCGGAAAAGTTCCCCAGCAACACCCATGTACACTCATTTACCAGCACTTCAATAACTCACTCAATTTTTTTGACTCATCTTCCTTTTGGATCCTTTCTTGATTTGCAAAGCATGCCTTCTTCCATCACAAAAAATGTCTGTGGCAGGAAGAACAGAATGACATTGTAACATTTTGCTTTTAAAATGCATTTGAGATAATAAAATATTCTGACATTGAATAAAATTTTTTTAATACAAACAATGAAAAAGGAAAAGTAGGTATGTTTCTATTATTTATATGTAGTGATTATCTTGCTTCTCACCAGGATACCTACTGTATTAAAAATTTTAGGCATGCTGTAAGAATATGTCTTAATATAGCTTTAACTTCTGTGTCTACATTTTTACTAGTAAGATCCTCAAACCTTTAAAGATATTATAAACTATTATGAAATGTTATTTTAATATGAAATATTTTAAAAATATTATTTTAATATTTTTTAAATAGCATGAGAAGCTTTAACCAAAATTGTCCAGATGAATTCTCCAAAGGTACACTCTTTCACTAGTAATACATGTGGTAATTTTGACATAGGATCTGATCCTAGTACCATTTATATATGTGACACTTGTGTCTTCCAGTAAAACTGCAAAGGAGAATGGCTGGTTTAGGGCAATTTCAAGTTTAGGTCTTTGCGAACACTTTTTCCCTGAAGTTCAGAGAGTAATTTTACCTAGTGGCAGCACGAAGCAGCATGTTGACTTTGTTTCCACCAGACCACTTGCGCATTGTACACAATGTTCAGACCAGAGATGTATGAAGATGAGGTCAGGCTTTCCAAAGACATTAGGAGAAAGGTTAGAGCCATGAAAGAGACATCACATGTTTGAGATCTTAGCAAGGTCTGGGCAAAACTGCTGTTTGATCCAGACACATATCGGAGTCTACCATTTAATCAGAGACATGGCAAACTGCCTGCTTTGTACCAGCCCTTCCTGGTGAGATGTCGTGCCACTGTAATCTCTAGCTGGCAGGACCTGCTACCACCTCAAATGTACAGACAGGGCAACAGTGTGGTGGAGCACACTGAATGTGCAGAGGAACAAGCTACTCTCTCATCTCTTACAATTATGCCTTCAGAGCAGGGCCAAGGCATTCTGGTTTGCTGGTGTGGGTTATTGGGCGACCACCCAAATTCACAGGCTGATCATTTGCTGAAACACTCGTTCGTAATAGATAAACTCCTTGTTCTGTAGTTGTTGCTGGAGAAATATAAAGAAGTTTGGCATTTCAGTGTCTGGGCCCACCATACATTGCTATGCTGCTGAATGACAATTTTTTTCTTTCGTTATATTATGCTCATACAAACAACACCAGATCAATAACCTGATAAGACACACAGTATGAAACTGTTGGAGAAAAAAATTCAAATATTTTTTTAAATTTGGCTGTCACTTGAGGAGGACATTAAATAAATAATTCTAAATTCTCTTTTCTTAAAAAACTGTGAACTCTACTCAGAGCTTATTTTGAGCTACATGCTCAGTACATGTTAAAACATCTCTACAGGACTAATTGAATCATTATTTATATGTCTATAGAAGCTGGAACTATAAATCCAAACCAAAACTCAGCTTTATTTTGTGTGCAAATGATGCAACTTTTAGCGTAAATTAAATGCTATTTTTTTCTTTGATTGTTGCTGAGATGTATTTGGACCATATGTAGGGAGCCTACTGCATCCTAAATATAAATCCTATAGACAGTGAAAAGAAGAAGGATTGAAGAATGCGCCAATAGGCATGAGAAGACTAATCACTGTCAGAAGGACCAGGAATAACAGAAAAGTTTACGGAACCAGGCTCATCTACTTTTTCCCATAATAAATTGAGTCAGTCTCCCAGGCTGCCATCCACTTCTTCCATCTTCCTCCATGGGAAATTGTCTCTGGGAAAAGGATTTTTCTTAAAGCAAGTTATAAAAGCCATCAAGAAAATAATTTCACTCTTAGCCATCATTGACAGGCAGTTGCTTTTCTGGGGACTGCTCATGAAGCATTTGTAGATGCTGTTTGCATGCTGGTGTTGCCAAACCATCTGCATTCTGATACGGGTAGCTTGTGAATGTCAAGCTAATTAGCCAAGGCTAATGTCTGGTTTCCTGTAGAGAGCTTTTGTGGAGTAATTACCTTGCTCGAGGTCAAACTGGTGTAATTACAGGTCTTTAACTAATCGAGATAAACAGCCTTTGAATTCTTGAGTGAGTCAGCCAATCACTCTAATGGACTTTTATCTTAACCTACAACAATATAGCGTATTATGACAGGTGATAGCAATGCTTTTTATTTGTGTGGGATCTAAACAATAACAGCTTTCACTAAAGCCATATAAATTATTAACATCTATTAAAGTCTCTGCCTAGGCTTAAAAGCAAAGTCATTGTTACATGCTTTTCAGGGTAGACATTTAAATAAAACAGAAAGTAGGTATTTTCACAGAAGTAGATGACACATGAGTAAGAGCAAGAAGAAACTGTTCTCACCCTAATTTCTCACTCTTTGCCTGGTTTTATTTCTTTATTTTGATAGTAACACTGAATTGCTCTTTGAAGCATAGTATTGAAGCCATTTTAAACTAACAACCTTCCAAACAGCCTGTTTCCCCTGCTTGTGCGTTTTCCTTCCTCTGTGTCCCCTTTGCTCCTCACACCTCTCCTTGAGGCTCAGATATTTTGGGCTACTATGGGAATGCTGTCAAATGTTTCTCCACCTAACTTCATTATTTCTAAGGCTGATTCTCTGTAGGATTTCCTCTTCAGAAACTGTTATTTGACTTACCCCCTTTCTGCCTGCACTTGGGTGAATAAAAACTCTCATATAACATGCCCTTAGATAAAAAAAAAAAAAAAAACAAAACAACCCAACACCCTACTTCTAGTATACTGGGGGTCTGCCCTAAAGAAGAAAATGAAACTGAGTGTGAAAGGAAATTAATGGAGGCTTGACCCCCATCATCTTCAGAAGGCTTCATCTTACCTTCAGAGTGCATAACAAGTTTAGCTAACGTATTTCCTTTATTTAAGTAATCGCCGTACTACTACATTACTAGAAACACATGTAAGTTTAGTTTGGATTCCTGCCACAGATCAAAACCAATATTTGGCAACAACTTTCAGAGCAATCCAATCTATTAGCCAACTGCCCAACAAGGAAGAAAAGAATATCCATAGTGCTGCTACCACTTAATTGATCTTTTAGATGTAATCCACTAAATTTGCACATTTCTGTTTTGGTTTTTTGTGTGTGTGTGAAGTGGGTGGTTTGGGGTTGTTTGTTTTTTTTTTTTTTTCCCCAAATAAACTATGAGTGTAACATAATTAAAGCTTTATTGTAAATTAACAAGTGCCTAAAATACAGCATGATGAACTCAAGAATGGTAACTCATGACCAGACCATATTCGTGGCAGAAAAGAATATGCCACACATAAGGGACTAGTTTAACAGAAATTTGGTAGTCATGTATGTAAAGTCACAAGAAACAGCACTTCAGTTTTATTAATTTTACATACATGACACTGAGTGTGAATCTTCTCTTCTTGTTTTTTGTAACCCCTGTCTCACACTGGGTCCATGTGTAATCATGCAGTGCTAACACTGTGCCACCTCCCCCATGTAATGACACCAGTAAGGACTGGTAAGGGATAAATGAGCTCCTATTAATCAAGTACCTGCACAATTACAACCCTTTTTCCGAACTCAGAAGAAAAATCTGACTTTTCATCTCCATATTTGTACCCATATATGTTTGTACGTATTCTATAAAAATGTGTGTATATGTATATTTTTTCATTCAACATCTGCCACAGGAGTATCTGTTCATGAAGACCTATGGAAAGTCTGCAGAGCCCAGTCCAAAGACCTCAAGCAATACAAAAGTTACTATTATTTACCATGCTGGCATCAAAGGCACTCCCTACAAAAACACTCAGTGAGGTCAAGGGGTATATGAAGCAATTCTGGAAGACGTCCTTGCAGTGCTGAGTTATTTTGGGTGGGATTTTATCTGACTAACTACAGTCAGATAAAGCCTACAATGTAGACATCTGCCTATAAGCTAGTCACTCCAGAGTATTTTCATAGTCAGTAGCTATCAAGTCAATATACAGTGTGGAGTAGGGAATGATTTATTCCTTTTTAAAGTAGGTTCTGAAATAGTCTAGTATTTCCCGCAGAGGCATAATTTCTCTCCATTAACTACAAAAGGACCATAGAGACAACACTGTCAACATATATGGGGACAGGGGGGGTGGAAGAGAGTAATTCCCTCCTTTTATCAGTCCTGCCCCTCCTGTATTTGCAACAACAAAGCAGCCTCTATGACTGCTTTTCATAGCCCCCATGTTCAATGAGATACTGGGAACTTTTCTGCATTTACCCTTTGGCAGTACTTCTCCATTGCAGTGCTCTGGCAGAGTAATACAGCCTCACGCTGGGGACATATTATATCCACATCACTTTAAAGCTCCCTAAAGTTGCCAGCACAAGCTCTGTGCCTTTCTAAATGTGCATTGTTCTACAGCAGCCGTCCTGTTCCAGCCTTTCACAAGCTATGTAATGTGGTGACTCTTCTGCTGTCTCTCCCCTTCCCACCCTGTATATGCTTTCAATCACTGACAATATATTCAAAACAAAAGTATTCGAGAAATTAAAAGCAGAATGAGATCCCCAAGGCCAGAACTGAGAACTCGGTTGTAAATGAAACCTCTAGTTGCCTTTATACCATTAAAGTGGTATAACGGTAAATAAGAGTTCTCATTTAAAGGGTGATTCATGTGCCAGGGCAGACTGGAGGCACATGCACAATGATCCAATTTGAGTAGGCTGTAAAGTGCTAAAATGTTCCAGTCTTAGACACGTGCAGGAGTTTGGGCCCCTGCGACAAGTTAGTTGGGACTTTTAAAGAGGCAGGGATCTGAGGCAGCTAGCGAAGCAGAAGAAACAATACTGCAACATCCATGCTAACGAGAAATGGGCTTGATTATGAAGATCTGCCAAGAGCAAGGTTTTTGCACATGACAAATCTGACTCATCCGTGGCAGAAAATTTCTCTTGTCCTTCAGTGACAGGGGATGAAGCACTGACCATGGTTAGTGCAATTGTAACAGCAAAATTAATTCCAGCATTTTCCAGTGTAAAGGCAAATTCCCCGAGTAGTTCATCTGGAAGCAGCCACAAAGCTCATACAGTGACTGAATACAGTCTTTGATTTCTACCCATCTGCCTGCTGGCAAAACCAAGAGTCCCGGCCAAATGTATAGACCCACAAATATCACATGGTATTTGGGGTTTCTTCTTTTAATCTGCCTATGACAATTCCAGAGAAAACCTATGAGTCTATTGTTCTCCAGAGAACCCTGGGAAAACACAGAAAAAGCATATTTCCAAGTAGATCCGTGGGCTGGGTGGGTAACTCTCCAGTGACTTCCTGTTATTAATATGAGAAGGGTAAGGTTTAATAGTTACAGCAACACGTTAGCAGAGGGATGAACTGGAACTGATTCTTTACATCTGCTCTGACTTTCCCTAGGTTGCTGGGAACCTAACACCTTCTCTCTTCCTCACTTCACACTTTCCCGTCTCCCAAAGGTATAGGGAGACTTTTTGCACTTCTGGAAATTTTGGTAAAAGGTGTTGTATGTGCAAAGTATTATTTATGAAAGAAAAAAGGTGGCGATTCAGTTTCTGGAAGCAGAAGGAAGTGCTTTTGTTTGACATTGAAACAGGTGTCCACGCGGTGCATTTATAGGCCGATACACACTTTCAGTCATAGTGCACAGTAGAAGAAAACACTAGAAAACCATGTCGTTCTAATTTATGGACATCAAAATTGACACTTCAGTTTAAAAGGTGTGCATAGTTATTTGACCTTTCCATTTAGATAATGTATTTGAAATTGTCAAATTGAGTCACATTTGCAGTTAGCTTTGTATTGTATCAAATACTAATCTTGGACCAACAATGAACATAAGGCTGCTTCTCTTCAAGTTTGAGACTCTTTTAAAGCCATTTGAAGTTAGGGTTTTTTCTTCTCAGTGAAAAGATAGTGATATCACAAGCCTCTTCCTGTTGATAAGCTGGTCCTTGAAGATGTTTTTGAGTAAACAGGATATTTTCCTGGATACGAGACTAAAATTTTACTTTGAATATATAGATTGGGTTTGTTGGTTTGGTTTTGTTTTGTTTTTAAAGCCACGGACTAAGAACATACATTCACAATTTTGGGTGTGAAGCATATATTTGTTGGCAGAAATAGTAAATGACTAACTTAATGCTCGGTGCCTAGTGAACTGTAAACTTCTGAAAGTCTTTCGTGAATATCCCTAATCTCTATGACAATTGGCTTTGCTCAAAGGTAGTGAGTTGTGAAAATTGTACTTGTTATCTTCCTGGAGTCAGCACTTATGTGGGGAGCTAACACTTAATTTGTGTATAGTCACACCTGCCAGAATGACCCTCTGAAACTCACACCACCCCAGAACAGAGTGTGTTTGAAAGCCTTCCAGAGTTTGGCCAAGGACCCCATCAATCATGGGAATGACAGTGTGTTTGGATAAGAGAGCTGACAGGTTTGCTCGCCCCTTCTGGTGTTCCTTTCCCTTCTCTCATCTTAAACTAAAGTCCTTGAAAATGGACCAGCTGTTGTTGGGGAGAGGGACCTGAAAAGTATTTTCCAACTGTTGTTTTGAGAATGGGCTAGAGATTTAAAAGGCACCATCACTAATGAAACACATGGAACATAGCCGCGTTTCTCTCATAATCAAAGAAAAGGAAAAAAAGGCCAGCTATTGAGAATGCTGCAATTAAAAACAAAAGCTGAAACAATAGCTTTGGGCAAATGTGATGTTGCCATTGAACATCCTGCTTTGCAAGCAAGCCACACGGAGTGGGATGGCAATGAAAAGTCCCAAATCAGAGACAACACTGAGCAAAGGGTGTTGTTCCGGCTGGGATAGTCCCAGTCTGCCTCCAGTGGGCAGGCTGGAGTGAGGAGGGGAGGGAGAAGCAGTGTTGACACAGAGAGCCTACCATAGTGTTTTCACAGTAGCTTGCCATAGGGAAGTGGAAGCCAGCTTCCAAGAAATATCTTGCGCTCTGGGTGGGCCAGCCCAGCATCACACATAACTTTATTGTGTAGGGCTGCAAAGTTCAAAGGAAGCTCTGGGAAAGGGGAACTGTGGCTCACAGTGCTGAGCCCAATCTGCTGCACCACACATGGCTAAAGTACACACTATCAGCAATCAAGGGAAGGACCTCCCTGAAGCACAAATGGCAGTGGGGGTACCCTTCTATAAATATCCTGCGAAATAGCAGAGTTTCCCTTTCCAGTTGCCTGAGTGACTCCACCTCTTTTGATAGCTTGCAAATGTTCCCTTGGTTTTAGTATTTACCACCGTCGCGTGTGCTGTAGATCAAAAACAAGTGCATGGGAAAAGACAGCTAAGCACAATAGGCAACTGCATGCAGTAGGAACTGTTTTGGGGTTGTGGTTGTGTCCCTTCCCTTTTTTCCATCTTTCTAATCCCTTTCCTGTTTCAGCTACGTTCTAATTTCCTATACTCAGTCAGACCAACCTAATGCCAGCTACAGCTCAACCTCAAGGAATTAAAACCATACCCACAAATTGCTAAAGGACAGTTTCAGCCTGGCCCTTTTGCTCCTGCTGCAGACAGCAAGGAAGGAGAATCCAACAAGAGCCTCCAAGCCAACTCAATACCACCCAAAAACCTTGTTGGCATTTGAGTGATCTTTGTAGATCTGCATATTCAATTCTGAGGTCTGAGTTTGGATGACGATGACCTCAGTACATAGGAGAATTTGCCCTGATACCTTTCCACTAATCATTAGAAAATCTGGTTTAGACTTCACAGAATTCTGTGAACTCAAATCTACTTAAAATGATGCAAAGCACCAAGAAAGCATAAAATACGAAACAGGTTCACTTAAATACATACTTGGGCTCTTTCGAAAAAGAAACAGCAAGAAGTTCCCCTGGAAAATAGCATCTTTGTTCCATAATGTAAAGAGGTAGCAAAATTCAATAACTATATTGCATCTACAGCATCAAATTTAAATCAGACTCACTCATGTGTCAGAAATCAGGAAAAAAAGACAAAAAAAATCCCTTCTTGTTGTTCGTGTGCCTGGAAATGGTTCAGCTGATGGGTAGAAATTACAAATAGTGATAGGAACTGGCCTGTTTGATGGGATGCGGCATGAATATTGGCATTTCCTTACCAGTGGGACTACCACAAACTTAACATGGAAGAATCACTTCTAGGAGTAGTGTTCAGGTCTTATGCAATCCTAAGAGCAGACATCTACCTGCACAAAAAAGGGAGCCACTTAATACTGTAAGTGGCATTAGTCTCCTGTGATATAGATTTAAAACCTTCTAAAGCTCTGTGATGGCTATGAGAAAAATTCATATTTTGGGAAATGGGTGGCTACTTCCTCCCATCCTAGGTCAGATTGAAATGAAGGTCATGCAACCCATCCAGTTAATTTTAAAAAGTTTGAGGAGTGGACTCAATTTGGAGTGACATTGCATTTCTGCAGGGGAAAAGAGGGAAGAGAGCACACCTTCATGGCAAGCTCCCATAAAATGTAATAAATAGAGCCAAGGTCCTACTCAGCACAACAGATTGTTTCCATCATGGGAGATTAGATGGAAGAGTTAGGTGGTTTCTCACATCAGAAACTCCTCCACAGGTTTGGATCACATCTGAAATCCAAAAGGGCTTCTTCTTCTGCATGGGGTAAAAATGCAAGTACAATTTCTTGAAGATAGCTTTATTCCTGAAACTCTGGGGACAAGCAGTGGAAGTCGCAAGCATGACTATTAGCAAATGAGGTTTTCAGTACTAATAACTTCCAAGAACAGTTGTCTCATGCCTTCTCCCTGCTGTGCAGATGTGAAGTCCTGCAAGAGCAGAAAAGATGATTTCAGGCTGACCTTGAATCTACCCCTGAATCCAAGCTCAAATATTGCCTAAAATATTGTCCTGAACCTACTCTGAGTCTGCCTATTTGGGCCCCAGGCCTTCCACATGGTATGCATATGTGGCAGATCGTTAGGTAGAAGCAGTGATAAAAATAGACCTGTTAAATATCCCTTTCATTTGGTACATCCTACTGAACAATCACATGGACATACTAAAGTTATTACAGAAGATATTATATACTTGCACAATAAATACTACTTACACAAAGTATAAGTTAAATACTCTTTATTATTACTCTTTGAGCAAGCTTTCTAACAAAGCCAAAGCCTTTTCTTATACCCACAAACCTCTTTTCATATTTAGCAGAAAAAAATAAATGGCAGATGCCAGAGATCTTTTCCTAGGAAAACAGCTCTCTTTGGCTGTGTTTTTACCCTCAAGCTGTAATACTTAGATGCACATTTACAAACTCTAGCCATTGCCATACTTTATCTATGCCAGAATTATCTATGCCAATACTGTACTTTAATCAAGGTTATGTGCTTGCCAAAAAGTAATTTTTCAAATATATTCAGAACACAGCTTTGATAATAAGGACACTGACTGCCCCAATATCTCCTCTACCTAGTTCACAAAAATTTCAGGCTAACATGTAAATTCATTATGGGACTTTTATTCCTCCATTCATGTGATTCTCCTCATACTAAAGCACACCTTTACGTACACATTTCACTCATATGACCAAGGTACAGATTCTTTTTTGTTCATTATATAAATTGACACGACTTTTAGGTAGGCTTCTCAAAGCACAGCCAGCTTCTATATATATATACTCAAAATATGTTTTGCTGAACAAAGCTGAAGTAGATGCAAAAAATATCTTTAAATACTCACGAGTGCTTAAAATTATTCACCCTATTAGGCTTCTTGAACTTGATGGGATACTCTCAAAATCAGATGGTGTATAAATGTCTGTTGTATAAGGAACTTAAATTTCTTACTTAAAATAATGTTCCTCTAAAGCCTCCATGTCTTTGGTTGCATTTATACTTTTCAAACAAATTTGGCCAGGGTTATTTCTGGTGTATTTCTACTTGACCCGTGGCCTTGAAAGAAATACTGTAAAGGAATTGAAATTCTATAATCATTTCCCCCTGCTTTTATATCACTTCAGTACTTAAAAAAGATAGAGTTGATAAAAACATTGAGGCCTTCTAAGGTTTCCTGCAGACATACTTTACAGGTTTGATCATGATGTATTTTTCAGGTGCAGTTACTCTTTCCCTCAATGACTCTGATGCTATCTCCATCCTGTTGTGGACTCTTATCGCTGAGGGATGAAATATCAGTTGATCTCCTTGCAAGAGTTACATGCTCTGTCTTTCCATGGAGCGAACCCAGTTATGACTTATACCTCGTGAATGACCTTCTAACATGGAAACGGCATGTGGGAAGCAAATGGAATTAAAAGGGTTATCTTCAATTAATGCTAATAAAAGAAAATAAATTAGGTGTACCAACTGCTGAAGTCAACCCACCTTAACTCTAACTTTACCATCTAGCAGGCTTTTTTTTTGAGGAAGTCATTGTAGCAGGAAAATCTAATTTCCCTTTGAACAAAGTATAAATTTATAGAGAAGATGTTAACTGAGCCACAAAATCTAGATCAAGAAGAAGAATCAAGCTGCAGAAAATTTGTTTACTTGGCGTTTGGATATAGGTGTTCTGTCATGTTAGTGCTGCTCTGACCTCAGCATGGATTTCACTGCCATGAGTGAAACTGGATTACATTCATTGGGCAGATGGAAAGAAAAGAAAAAAAATGAGCTACGCAGAGAACTTACTATTTTTAAAATTCTTTTCACTTCCGCAATTTATGATCTATTTAGAAATTCAGGAAGAATTTATCCTATTTCTATTCTGCCCATGAACCGCTTCTGTCTTTTTTTAAAATGTGTTATTTTCTTCATACTCTGCCAAGAGCACTTCAGAACAGCAATGAACTCACTGGTCAAAGTGCATTAACACTGGCATTTCACATGAATAGTACAGAAGAGTGTAGAGGAGGATGAAGATTTGATTTGGGGGAGGACCCAGGAGTCATATGTGGAGTCCGGACAGCTCTAGGACAAATGCAGAGGGAACAGCACAAGTTCATTTTTGCTATTTTGGGCTCAGGTCACTCCTTTTTGCCTGTATGCCACCACAGGCCACTCTGTCCTTTTTCAGCTCTCCACTCCTGCTTTCTGTTTGTTATGTTGTTCACTGCATGACAGTGCTTTAACACTATTTTGTTTTAGGAAAAGGAGGAAAAATATTACTAAAAGGGAAGCAGTGGACACTCCTTTGCTTCCTGTCATCGGACGAAGAAGTGCCTCTTTCTAGAGCACATCCAAGCACCAGTCTCTGCAAAGGAGCGACTCTTGAGAATTCCCTGCTCTGTGATAGCCTGGAGACAGCATAGGTATTTTAACAGTCTCTTCTGACTTTAAAAAACCTAGATTTATTAATTAAAAGAGAAAAGGTGACTTTTTATCACGTTGCTTGGAGTAACAGCCCTTTCTGTCTCTCTTGCAGTCCCTTGGGATTGTTGGGAGACCCCTGGATGAAGGGTGCTAAATATGCAGTAATTGTTCTTGCTGTGATGATCATACAACTGCAGCCTCAGTAGCTGTTAATGTCTTCTGTGAAACTCCTTCTCAGCAGGGTACTCATTTAAAATCTTTATTCTGGCTGTAGTGTTTTAAAATGCATATAGATTTGTCCTTTGGCACATCATCCCCAATTGGGTAAGAGGCACATGATGACTCCAAACTTGTGTTGATTTTTCTCTACCTTTCATGTACATGTTGCCAAGTGTACAACTTGCCCTAACGGAGCTTAGTATCTGTTCTGAGTCATCAAAAAGAAATCTCTTTGAAAACAAACAAAACCAGCTTCAAGTATGTTCACATGAACTTGGTTTTACTTGTATCATTACTAGTAGGTGTTTTATTTTTATAATTATTATTATATTCTGACAATGATGAAAAAGATGATTTTTGTGACTGCCACCAAGAGAATTGTTGCAGCCATATCCCCCTGGGCTGTTATTTTCTGAGACTTGGAAAACAAAGCATCCTGAGATTGCTCAGCACTTAGTCCTTCATGAAATAATATTACACAGTTGTGCTTGGGAGCTGATTATCCACTTGGTTCTTTTCTTCCTTTCTACATAGCTTTAGGATAATTTCCTGCTAGAGGTCCTGATTTTCCTTCTGGTAAGTCATAAGCTGCTATCCTGACTGCATGCTAAAATTAAATGCCTCTTTGCACTTGGGGCAAGAGCTGGGGATGTTCTCTTGGTCAAATTACAGTTTGAAAAATTACATCCTACCTTCTTAAATTCCAGCCGTAGATTCAGCTGGATACAGTACTTATCACTTTCCAGCTTAAAATGTAACAATGTGGGGTGCTTTTAAACAGCTGCTGCTCTCCACTCTCCCTCCCCTCCAGGTGGCTGCACTTCACTGATGGGTATAAGTGATTTCTGTTTACAGAAAAAGCAGCTTTTATAGTTTGTAAATGGTTTTAGGATCCTTTGGGAGGAAAGGCATGGTGCAGGAATGTAAGCTATTCTGATTCTTGTTAAGAGAGGGGGAAAAAAACCCATAGGAATTAGACCAAAACTAAACTCCTGTAAAAACCTCCAGGTGTGCAATCTCTCAGAGTAGAAACACTGGGCCAATAAAATGATCAGTTGTGGTTTTCATTGAAAGTTTTAAAGAAAAAAAAAAAAAGGTTAACAGTGAATAAACTAACATGGGATTTTTCAGGGGGGGTGGGGTGGGGCTGGCTGATAAATAAAAGGTCCCACCCTCAAACATGTATAAAAAAGCAAGAAACTTGTCTAAAGGGCTGATGACATGACCAGAAACGTTCCCACTTCACAGTCAGGAGCCGTTTTTCTGCAAGCTCACGTGGACTGCACTAGGCCACATTGTCTTTGTAGGACCGAGGAGGGATCCATTAAATTGTGATCCACAAAGATTTGTTGTGCTGAAGATGTTAATCAATGTCTAATTAACTATGCATGCAAACACAGACAGCCCCCACGGCTGCTGGCTTTGGGCTTTAAACTCAGCCCAGCACCACTGGTGAGCTTTAAATCCTGTCAGCAGCACTCTGAAGAGTCTCTCTGAGACACAGCCAAGACGCACGCAGTGCGTTGGGAATGTTACCAAGCAGGAACTAGACTCTCCTTTCAGTACAGAATGTTTTCTTCAATTAAAAAAAAAAAAAAGGAAAAAAAAGTGATCTGGGATTTGAATAAACTTGTTAGATTTTGATCTGCGAGCTTATGTCATTTTTTCCATGCTTCCCCTCAGAGAAACGGATTCCACAATTTAAATTAAAAAGTCCCATTTTCTTGGAAAAATATTGACATTGACAACATATCCCAGCGTCCTCCTACATGCCCCCCTGGTCTTCTCCTCGGTGGCTCCACAGCTGGCGGGCCAGGCATGGCCACGGCTGGAGCCTGCAGGGAGCAGAGGGACCACGGGAAGCTGCGCAGGTGACTCCCCGTGCGCTGATGCCAGGAGGGACGGCACAGCGTGGAGCCCCTTCCCTGCCGTCCTCAGGCCCGCAGCATTGATCACACCTTACACGTCTTCAGCAGGTTCACAATGAAGAGACGTCAAGTGGATCGGGTTTAACAGGCAAACCTGTTGGTGGGGTCTGGAAAGGATTTAAATCAGGGTTGTACAGCTACCAGGGTATTTTCAAGACTGAATACACACGCATGTTTTTTTCTGATACGCTTGTCCCAGTCTGCTTGAAATATATTAGCATGCTGCTCCCTAAAGGTATCTGACTCAAGTTTATGTGGGAATTAGCTGCAGCTGTTGCTCCTGGCTGCAGGTTGCCACCCCTGCAGCAGAGGTGGCAGGCTGGGTAATCTACCTGGCTTCTCAGCTGCTGCCGTTCGCAGTCCAGCTGTTAGCGTTCATGGCAATAAGCTCACTAATGGGGTTTGCAAGGACACGGTGGGATGGAAACCATGGTGGTTTGCACTGCTCGCTCTGCTCCTTCACAGCAGGACTGCCAGCAGGCAGCTGAGACACGGGGCCATCAGCTGGGCCATAGCCTGCCACTGCGAAATCAGGCAAAGGACCATGAGCCAGGAGGCAGCAGGTATCTGCAGGAGAGAGCCTGGCCCCAATGGTGGTCACAACTCGGTACTACTGTTCTCCTGAGCAACTCAAACCAGAGCTGCAAATGCAGAAAAGAGAATTGAGGAGATCAGTCCCACTCTAATGACAAGCTTTTACACGTGTGACTGAACCTGGCTTTGAGGCAACACTTAGGCAGCTCAATGCCATCCTGGAGTAAGAGAACCTGAAAGCGATCATTTGGTAGCTGTTCAGAGGCCAAGTGAGGCTAACAAGAAATTTGGCAAGTTTGCAAGATGTGCAATTGCATGGTTACAAGAGCAAATGCTGTTCATCTGGCTATATGCCATTTAACAATGTTTATTAACTGTATAATATCAGGTTAAGGATGAAAACAGAGCTAACTGGCTGAATTATTTAACCTAGCCCTAGCAAAGCTTGTAGCAGTCTGCAGACTTTTCTGTTTTGTTACAGCTCACTGTGGCCATTGGGGTCCCATGCTAGCCAGGTATAGCTGGAGTATGCCCTGGTGTTGGTGCAATATTGACCCATGTCCAAAGAGTCCCTTGTCTCAGAGGATGTAGGAAAGAAGGCGGTGAAACCTTCATGTCTGCAGGGGACCTCCAGACCAGCCAGGTCCCCAGGAAAGGTCTTGAAAAAGGCTACCACTATCTGAGCAGTAGCAGCAGTACCCTGACCTCATGCTGGGGAGACGCTCTCAGAATCTGATTCAAAGCAAACCCAAATAGGAAAAAAAACTAAAAGGAAAAATTGGCAAATGGTTGTTTGAGAAAATTTGATCTTTGCCCACTATTTTCACGTAAGTCAGAATTGTAGCAGTGCTGTTCCTTATGTCCTCTACAAAGACTGGGTCTGATGGTATGAGGAACCATGACCCTAAAAGCCAGGAACTAAGCCTAAGTGTCATTATTTCAGAGGAGACTTCTTTTTCCTACAGATAATTCAGCTTCGGGTTGACAATTCACTGCTCCAAGCTGAATATATTAAAGGGTGCCAAAGCAGAACAGAATAATGAGAATAATGAGAAATTTTACACACACAGAAGTACTGGCTCTGAGATTCTGAAAGAATTTTTTTTTTTTTAACAGGCATTTAATCAAAAAATACACCTAGTTTTAGAGGAAGTAAAGACATTGTGAAAGTCCTCGTGCTGCAGTGGTAGCACAGCATTCCTCTCTGTGCCCAGGCAGTTACAGCCCGACTGGTTTAATGCTCAGAGCTCCTTGCAGCACCCTGGGTTCCCTCTGGCACCTGGGTCGTCACTCAGAGGGGAACCCACGTGCTGCATTGGGACAGGGACAATGCAGCTTTGAGGTGGCAAAGGGCTGGGCCACAGGGTCTGTACTGGTGAGGGTGGCCAAAAGCCAGCCGATGTGCGGCTTTGCCCCTCTCTGCCTCAAATGCTCATACGTCAAACCGCGATAGTGAGTACTTCCCTACCACGCAGAAGTGTTGCAAGCCTAAGTGAACAAATTTATCAGAAGAAGCCATGAGGGTACTTAGAAAAACACTGCCAGCGTTATTAAATGTCCCGTGCCTTTCCAGCCGGTGTGGGCTCACAGGAAGAAGCCGGGGGCTGCAGCCCCGCCACCAGCCGCTGCTCAGTGCAGTGGGGTGGCATGGCCACCTCATCCTCTCCACTTCGTGTGGCGGCCGCATCCGCCTTGGTTATGGTGCTGTATAAACAACGAATAATAGTATCGGTAGGTTGGTTATAAATTAAGCAAACTATATTAAAATTGATTTTGCATTGCAGGGAAAAAGTAAGTTATGAGGTGTTACAGTTGCAAACATTTTGTTTTATACACTACTTCCAAGAAGAAAAATATTATGCCAAATGAAAAAGAGGTGTCGACCAATCAGATCTCCTGATGCCTGTCCCTTCCTCCAGTAGTAATAGTCCCGTCGTGCTGTTTTACAAGGCAGTAAGCCAGTCACCAAGTGGAGAAACTACCACACTAAAGTTCTCCTGGTTTATGCCAGGGAGGGAACCAAATTACAGCCTTGTAAAACAGTGTGACAGTGCTATTATTGTTCTGGTGCTACAAACTGCTTAAAATAGAGTTTTGAATAAGTTTTCCAAAATATTCTCAGGAGCTGGTCAGGTGAGAGAGTCCATGACGCTGAGTAGTGTAAAGCAAAGCAGGAGACCTTGGAGTAACATGTGTCCTCTCAGGAAAGGTGTCCATGAACCAGGACCTAGCAGTGATGCTGCACACCATTCCACATGGCGGGCTGGACCAGCATTAGGCTGGGGCTTGCCACCCTTTTTTTGTGGGATTTTCAGCATTTTCTTGTCTTCTGGCAGAACAGGAAAAAGGCATTTTGTGAGAAAAACTATTATCTCAACTTTACAAGGATAAACTAGGGTGTCAAGATCAAGGACAGTTTAGCTAACTGTTTTTGAGCACTGCTACAAAATGTCCCACCTTGCCCTTTGTAGTCTGCCCAGGCCTCCCTACAATATTAATGCTGAAAGGAGACATTTTCCTGAAGCACATTAAGATGCTAACATGATAAAAGCATATATGAGCTCCCTAGCCCAGAGGCAAAGATGGTGGTTTAGTACAAACCCCCAGAGCAGTGTCTAAAACTAACTGGGTGGGCGAGCAGAGTGGTGGAAGATCAGGGAGCTTCTACTCAAAGCTCTCCTGGAGGAAAAATGAAGTTTCAACCAACAAATGGCTGCTTCCAGCAGAAAATGTTGAATTTCCATTAGAAATAATAAAAATCTCTATCTGAGAAACCAAAACATGTGGGTCAACAGGAAGTATTCCCATTTTGGAAACGCCGTTGATAGCATGAGGGATGAAATGGGGCTATCTCATGGCCCATGGGACAGGACTCCCCAGCCATGTTTTGTCTCCCATGACGCACTATAGCCAGGGATTTTTAGTGCTCACATTGTGTCTCAGCAAGAAAGGTGGCTGGGATACAGGAAGGAAAACATGGTTCACAGAGGGAGTGCGTGCTCAGGTGAGAAATCCTTGCTAGCACTGGCAGTTCAGGGGAAAACGCAAAATGTGAGTGTGGCAGCTCATCAGTTACTCAGGTAGAGACCTGCAAATGGCATCCAGGCACATACACTTCTCCAAAGCCTGGAGGCAGGGGACAGGACAGACTGGAGCTGTTTAGGTTGTAAGTTAGCACTAACTTATTTCCTTAACTTTTGAAAGATCTGGGTTGCAAAGGAACTAAAAAAAATAAATTAAAAAATAAATTGCAGTGCTCATCTGTGGAATCTACACTTGCAACCATGACTTGTGCTCCTGTAGGCAAGCAAAAACAGACTGGGAGCAGGCTGGCACTGAAGCAGAGGGGAAGGCAGATTTAACTTGTCTAATATTTGTAAATACACCAGAAAGGAAATCTCATTGCATATAATTCTAGGCTCTGCTTGTTTGTTGCCTCCAGTAAATTAAATTTCCAGATAAAATTACCAATGGGTATATGTGAGATTTTTTTTTTAATGACATCATTACATAAGGAATCTGGCAGAGCTTCAAATAAAATAAACAATACACAAGGAAATCTATTCATTTTAATAGCTTGAATGCACCCATGGATGATGATAGGGAAAGTAAAGCTCTGATGCTTAGAAGCTCAGTAATACTGTTCAAAAAGAAGGCATAAACAAGGCCCACTCACATTGTCCAAAAAAGGGTAAGAATGAACTAAGAAGCAGGATTTTGTTCAAGGCCTCAGTGTAATTATATATTTTACATCTCTTTCAACGCAACACTTTGTTTAAGCATGGGAATGCTCTAGCAGACTTATAACAATATTTCCATACTGTACATTTATTGTAGCTACTCATTAAGTCAAATTGCTAGCACATGAAGTCATGTGGAAAAAAGAGGGATTTAAGACATAACATTTGCAGGATGCAAACATGAGAAGCGAAGACTTTTTCATCAAACTCTGGTTCACAGTCAAAGCAAAATTCCAATGGCCATGCAAAGGCGAGCTAAAGGGAGGGAGATTACTATCAATTTGAAAATGATTTATGTTCAATTTCTTAGCAAATTACAGCTCTTACCAGGCTGGCTGCAGCATATATATGTGTTGCTACTCATACAAGAAGAAATAAAAACACATTAGGAAGCTAAGCTTTAAAAGCCTTTAAAAGAAAAGAAAGTAAAAGAATCACTATAGCAACCAATCTTTTAATAATTACCAAAGCACTGTTATTCTCACTCCGACAATGATCTATGTAGAGACTCCATACTAAAGCTTTCTGCAAAAAATTGTAAAACACAATGTAATTAAGCAAAGAGAAATATTTGGGGTGTGAAGGAAATTTGGTGATGTCTTTTCCATTTGAGGCCATATGTGTACATGCCACAAATAATACTTTCACCTTGATTCGTTCTTCAGTTATGCTACATTCGCACTGCCTTTCCGTGCTAATTTCTGTATCTTAGTTTCCTTGGTCAGTGTTCATTGCACACAGTCATATTTCACAAGTTCACTAGACATAAAGCTGCAAGCTGTACGGCTCAGTATCCACCTTCTCCTTAGCTGTTTTCATCTCCCTTTGCAGCTGAGCCGGCACCTGAGCCCAGGGAGTGGGTGCTGCGGGAGGGAAAGTTGGCTCTTCTTACTGCAAGCTGGCAGTAAGGCCAGTTTATCTGCCATGAACACGGCAGCTTCTGCAAGGGGAAGTTATCCCCCCAGGCCAGCCAGAAACCTGCCCTCCACAAATGCTATTGCTAACTTGGGGACCAACAAAATGAGCTTCAGCCACCTAAAGAAGAAAGGAAGTGAGGGAAGTATCACTGCATTTGAGGAGGGGCAGGAGGAAAGGCGAACTGTGGGAACTATATATTTATGTGTGTATATACACGTATGTACATTTTGCAGAGGAAGTGAGACTTGTGTAGCTGATGGAGTTAAAATATTGGCAGCATACCCCTGTTGGGGAACAACAGCTGTAGCAACACCAAGAGAAACAACAGCAGCCACCCTCCTGCCTAGCACCTGAGGTGGTCAGTAGTCAGATATTTCTGCTGTTCATCTCGTTACAGTGTGACCAAAATATGTAGCTGTAAAAAGGTCCTTTCCACTCCCTGGTGCATATTATTTGTTATTCGGTACAGCAGAAGGGGGAGGCAACAACAGCTGCAGGAGCAACAGCGAAGTGTGAGGGTGAAACAGAGTTTCTGTGAGGTGGGTCCCTATCTCTGGCAATACTATATTGCCCCAAAATGGACAAATGTAGGAGTGAAAGAACTGTATATTGCAGGGACAAACAGGGGTTAAGTATAGAAAGGAGGCCATCTTACTAAGAAGACACTAGTTAAAAAGAAACTGGGGACTCCCCACCACTCCCACACTCCTGCTGGGGTAGGACTGGAGCTACTGAGGTCCCCAAGCCACACCAGCTGGAAACCTCAAACGAGGATGCAAAGAGAAACAAGAAATAAAGGAACATGCAGGTGTACCTGCCTTCCTCTCATCCAAGCAGCATCACACAAATTGTCACCTGCCTGCTTTCGACAGTTTGGGGGGCAGTAGGCAGGCACACCCCAGACCCACTGGTGTTTTCAGAAGGTCTTTAGTGCAGGAAGGGTGCCTGGTGTCCTGCCTTCCTCCGTTTCAATATGCCTCTTCCTCTTCTCTCCCTAGCCTGCCAAAATTCTTCTCCTGTTTTAGCAAGAGTTTCACACTAAAAGGTCATAATGTATCTCAAAAGTTCAATCACATTTTCCTTGCAAAGAAAAAAATGTGTGCTCTCTTCCACTACGTTATCAATGGATTTACTGACTGAGAACAGGGGTGGGGATTATATGCTGATGGATGTGACAGGCCCAGGAGGATCAGATTTTAACCTTGTATTTTTTGTTAGCCTAGCACTGCCAGTCTTAGAAAGCCTGGTTAGAGGCCCAGGTGCTGCTCTGTGTTTGTCTTTCTTTCCTCTACTTGCGCAAGGAAGGAGACTCGCTTACTTAAACTGACCTGGTAAGCACGTGTACTGCTCGGCACACTTCATCGCTGTTCACTTCTGAAACCAGTGCTGCTCTGGGTAACCTTCGCAAGCCACCTCCATGCTGCAATTTTCCCACCTGTACAATGACTTCTTTGTGAACTGCCTCAAGTTCTACTGTATCACAGCTAGGTATTTATAATACTACAGTTGATTTGCTTTCAGATGGAATGACTCCATTTTAGACAGCATTTCTTCAAAGCGTTGCTGTATTTTTCCTTTTTATCCCTGGAACGTGTAAGCATAGTGGATTGCAAATTTAAAAAATCCCAGAGAGTAATTTTATTAGCTGCTGAAATACATTAGTGTTCCTGGACTTTGAACTAGGAATAACGATAATAGCCTTTCCTGAGAGTGGAATTTCTGACAGATTTTTTCTGATGTTAGATTAAATTATCTTTGTATTGCTTTAGCTTTAGTGGTACATAAATAGCTCTTTCTTAGTCTGCCTTGATGTGATAGGACAGTAAATATGGCTCGCTTTTTGATCTGAGTTACTTATTGCACAGTGATGGTTAGCCAGATGATGGCTGTTGGGCAAGCTCAAAAAAGAATCCAAGCCTGTGATCTTTCCTGTCACTTAAGAGGCCTAGTTTTTTATGGTGGCTGTTATACCTGGAAGGCCTGTAAGGAATCACAGAGAGGCACAGGGAACTGAGGTTGGAGAAATCACTGATGACTTTGCCTGTGTTTCTTGGTCCTGCCAGTGCTCCGCATAAAGCCTTTGTGGAGAGTGCTCACTGTGGGCATCCAACCCTGGTGCTACTGTACTGGCACTTATGGAAAGCAAAGTGATAGTAACACAGGGCATTCATTCACACACCTCTCTATGCTGAGTATCAAGGCACTGAATATCCTTTACTTCTGTTGACTTTGAAGAAAGCTCAGATGCTCTCGGTGCACTGAAGAAGCAGGGTTTCCATTGTACAAGCTCCTTGCCCTGGTGATGTACACCACCCTGGTTGAATGTCTGTGCAGTTTGGAAAGAGACTGCCTGGCTCCATGGGCGCTCCATTGCCTGAGACTGCAACTCTTTCATATGGTCTTTTCACACAATGGACTTACCCAAGGCTCCATATTTAAAACCAAGATGCAGTTCTTCTACTGCTGCTGAGAGTGAATTCTGAGTTGCACACACCACAGCCAGGACTTTTTATTCCATATACATTCAAGTGCTCATTTAAAATTCTTCCCCTCCTTTTCACTAGGGGCAAGAAGTTGTGCTTTTTAAGCTCAAACATTCAATATTTGCAGACAGCAAACACCAAAGGTTCACAGACATTCAGAATTAAATTCAGTTGGAATCTGATCAAACAGCAACAGAGAAAAATACCTTGGTTAGTTTCACAGATCTAATTCTTACAGAGATTATAAAGACACAAACACAAAAATTCAGAATTAAGAAAAGTCTGTGCATCAACATGTATGAGAAGATTAAATAATGCTTCTTCAGAAATTCATTCATCACTCCTGAGGGTACAAATTGCTCTTTTCCTAGACACATAAACACACATTACATACAGCTATTGTAGCTGAACAATCAGGGGCCAGAGAAGAAAGCAGAAAAAAAGAGAAGGGAGAGGAACGATGACAGCCAGGATTTTTAAAAAACAACACAATTGTTACTACTTTTACATGGATTTGAAGGTGTATGTAATCATTATTCCCAAAATTGATCAAAATTAGGATTATCAGGAAGCTATACTGAAAAATAAACTCTCTCAGACAACTGTATCTGGAAAGCTAAAGAACTCTGTGGTGGCCAGTAGACCACAATTAAGTAGTCCTAGCTCTTATGGAAATATTGATAATGTCCATAGGATTTTATCACAGGCTTCCTGTGATTTGAATTTCACAAATTTAGAATTCTCAAGACCAGGAGTTGAGCATCAGTTTCATGAGCCACCTCCTCACGGCAGCCGATGGAAAGACAACTGCCCACTGAGACGAGACTGCAATATGCCTGGGTAGCCCGGCCTGCAACAGCCTGGACGCTTTGGTTGCTACTTGGCCTGTCAAGTAGTCAAACAAAAAAATTGTACAGAGGCAAGAGGGAGAAATTTGTCAGCTGCGCAGTGAGCAGTGTTCAGACCCGTCAGTGGTGCCCTAGTCTGTCTGTCAGTGGCAGGGAGCAGCATGGCTGGGTGTAAAATCAGAAAAGTCCTTACGCATATGAAGAAACTTTAGCACCTGTTTAGTCGCAGAGAAGCTAAAGGAACTTCTTGGGAGTTTAAAGTATGCATGAAAGCCCCTTGTTAACCAGTGAGAGTAGAATTTCTAGGGTGAAATCCTACCACTCAGCCTGCATCATATAGAAGCAAATACTGGAGGTTCAAATTCAGGTTGACTTTTTTTTTTTTTTTTACAGTCACATACTGTTTTTGACTCTTCAGTGTCACATTTTAAATCTTGGTCATATTCATTTTCAGTCTTATAGGATGGCTCTTCAGCTGGACATGTATTTTACAGGCCCTTATTTTGTACTTAGTGTTCGAAGGCAAGCTAATACTAAATCCTTTGAACATTTACACTCCCTCTGAATAGAAGACAGTGAAAGTGCAAGTTCTGAATGGTCCCAAATTTGGAATGAGACCTCACTTCTGTAGCTGAACACCATCTGTGCATCAATCACATGGTGAATACAAAGGACAAACATACGCAAAAATTACCCTAAAAGCCCCATATTTCCTCATGTTCTCCAGCTTCCCTGGCTGTGGCTCCAGCCTTCCCATTGTCCTGACTGAAGACTTTGTTCAAAGCCTGCTCCGAGCCTGATGGAAATCATTCCATTGTCCTACCAATGATTTCAGCAGGCTCTGGATCACACATAAAGACTGGGAAGAACAGAGACTTTGTCCTTTTTTTTTAATAATTATGCAGAGATTGTATAATTGTTATCTAATCAGCTGGGCCACTGATGCATTTTCAGGTATTTTAAAGCCTGCTTTTATCTTTTTAAAGTTGCTTATGCATGATTTTATCTAGATCCTCAGGCTATTTGGATCCTCTTTCTTAAAGCCTCAAGCACCTAAATTGCTGAATCAATGTTTTTTGTTACTAGCGTCTAGACTCCCTAACTAAATTTTGAAAACTGCAGTGTAGTCAGAAGCCTCAAAGAAGGAAAAATAAAAGGAACGTGACTTTCATTACTATATATTTTTAACTGTTGATTTAAGGCATTTTCACAGATTTTTGAGGCTTGACCCATTATCATTTAATTGTTGGAACTGGCAAAAAGCATAATTTCTTCTCTAAACTTCTGTTGTCTACTCCTCAGCAATACTAGTAATAAGTGTTCCCTAACTACTCACTATAACAACATCATTTTTACTGTTTTTTCTGCTAATATTAAGCATCTGGATCTCTTCTTCACATCTTCCCAAGGTGGCTTTCAAACTGGACACTTACCACTGTAGGACCCTGAATGCTGACCACCTAGCTCTGTCATGAAAGCAGTAGAAGCTACAGGTATCAAACACTTGTGAAAAAGTGGTGTATCGATATACATGCAATTCAGACCACAGTGTTAACCAATGCAGGGAACACTTGCAAAAGGAGAAGAAAAACAAGAAAAAAAAAAAAGATGAGGAAATATAATAATTCCCAGTAGCTGCCTGGCCACAAGCCATTTTATATTGCAAGTCTGTAATGGAGAAATGTTATCACGCGACTCTGCATGCCACCATCTCCCAGCATCATACACTGAATGCAAAGGACAGGCGCAGCGGATAGTGGAGGGTTAGAGATGTACTAAATTGGGTTTATTAAACTGTCACAGACTATTTATATGGGCTGCTCAGGGGAAAACAAGATCTAGTATCTAATGTCACAATGGATGCACTGCTTGCACAGCAGAAATTGGTCAATTCAGATATTATTTTTGTTTATATCATATTGTCATATATCATAGCCTTTTCAGCAATTCTCAGTAAGATAAAGGGCTCTGTTCTCATCTCCCTTATAAAGATCCACCATGGAAGTAGACGCAGAAACAGCATGTGCCTTTTTTGCTCAGCCAGTAATGGATTGCATATGGGAAGACAAACTGCTTTTATTTTCATTACTTTCATTAAAATAATGATGTGATGCTCAAAAAAAGGCATTCCTGAAGGCCATTTGATAAACAGCAAGCACTCTAGGCTATTGCCTTGCCAGTGAGATTTAAAGTCTACCAATCTTCTTTGAGAGACTCAGTGCAATTTTTGCTTCCACCTGCATGGCTACTGGAAAGGGCGTCTGTTTAACATCCAATGCAGAACATATTACCTTTAAAAGAAAATGACCTGTCTACAGCTACGCTTCACTGTCAGTACAGCCGAGTCCAGCTCCTAACGTACAGTCTCAGCTATGTTGCCAGCTGGGCCAGAGTGCATTGCATGAACATATTCCCATGTTTAACGGGATGTTCCTTTTTCATAAGGATGTAAGCGATACATTAACACAGCATCTGCCCATGCTGAGCGCTGAGTTTAGGACAGTCTCACAAATACAGCGGGAAACTCTCTCAGTGAGCACATTAACATAGGAGGATTGGTTTGAGTCTGTACCGACGAGGTGGCACACCTGGTTTGTGGGACTTTACACTCTGTCATAATAGGTAAGTTAAGATCCTTTGGAGCAAAAACAAGGCAGCCTAACCTTTCCACGTTCTTGAATCAGTTAGAAAGATTTCCGAGCCATGGGTATAAAATGCATATAACGCACAGCAAGTGGACAAGGGAAAAATGCATCAAGAGATTAACTAATTAGAAGAATATCAGAAGCAGAGACTCACATGTGAATATTATTTTTGGAAAAAGGGTTTTGTTGAATATTTTTTTTTGTAAATGGAAAATGCTTCAAGTTCAAGCCATGCTTAAAAGAATAACCATATGGGACAAGAAAGCAACAGCTGCCCTCAAATATTTTCTTAAGAGATGAACATTCATACTCACTCTGTGCTATATCAAAATAACATTTCTGTATATCAGCTTAGTTCACAAGTGCTGTTGAAAGAGAGTCATTGTTTGTCCTTTCCGAAGCCATTTTTAGCTGGAGCCATCATTGCTCACTCTTCCCTGGTGACGTACAGTATGTTGGATCCTCATAAGCAGAGTAAAATATCCCTTTTCTGGCAGTAAAGAGGGCATTGCCCCCTCAATATTGCCTGAAGAAGGAGAAAGTGAGGAATATGTTCTGCCCACATTATTTCAATATTTATCCATCCTTGAAATAAACATTCAAGTATAACATGTTAAAAATAAAATGTTCAAGATCTTGCTCATAAATACTTTATTTATGGCTTTGAAAATATAAGTTGGAATGTCAAACTGAAATATGTCCTGCACTTACAATCATAAATTATACAGCACCATAAATTTACTGGACATTTTACAAATACAGATATTTCCCCTGTCCCAAAGAATTTAAATTTAAATCAGGCATGACAAACAGAAGGCATGGCAGAGGACAATAGTTCAAGACAGGAATGATGAGAAAAGAATAAACATTTTCTGAAGCAATGGGTTTAAAGGAGAGACAGAGAAGACGAGGTAAAGGTCTCCTTTTAGGTGCAGGAGAGAGTTTTGATTTTAAACTCATCTCTGTTCCCCAGAGAAAGACAAAATACAGCTCTGGAGGTCTTCATTTACATGCTTACTGATAAGTTCACTTGCTGAGTTTTGAAGGTTTAGTTGGAACTTGTTTATGTTTTGATTGTTAATAGATTATTATTCTAAGTATACTTACAGAAAGACACTGAACTTACAAGTGACAGCTTTTGGCTTAGTAACAAAGTTAAAAAGCTCAGCCGGAGGTGGCAGAGGGCTTTGTTTTGCTCTGTGTTCCCAACATGGGGAGCCTGTGCCAAGCATGGAGAGGAGCCACAACCATGGTGCAGAGCTGACTTCACAGCAAGGACGGACAGAGTCATCAGCGTCTACGCAAAAGTAACCTAGCTGGTGGCAGCCACCCAAAGCTAACGTCCTTGCAATTTCTGGCTGGCAGAAGCAGGGCTGATATCACCAGACAGTATGGGATCTAGAGGAGGGTTGCTGGTAGACCTCAGTGGATCTGCAGAGGGTTGTCACTTCCCTGGGTCCCTTTTCTACCAGGGAGGCAAGAACGGGTTTGAGTGAGGTGGTGGATGAAGTCTGCGGTGGGATTAAGCGATCTGGACCTCAGAAAGCTGGGCAATAAATACTTGGAGCGCAAAGCTGAACAAGCTCTATATGCAGTGCTTTGAAGTAGTCGCTTCCCAAAATATGAGATAAAAGCACAGAGAAATATCCATCTATGTTTAAGCAACTGAATTTCTCCCGTGGTGTCAAAGAGAAATGAAAGAGGGGTAAACAAAAAATTACTTTAATATATGGAACTGAAATGATACTTTACCTCAGCCATTGTTTCCTGACGTGTCTCAGAGAGGTGCTGGACAGACATGGAGCAGGACACATGATAAGACATTGTGTAAAGAGCTCTGGCAATCGATACATTTTGGCAGCAGATAAATTGCTCACCTCTGCTGTCTGACTGCATTTCATAAGCTGTCAACAAGGTCAAAGCTCCCCCAACACTACTTGTTCTTCTTCCCAGAAGGACAGCTGTATGCTGCTCTCAGTATGTAGAGTGGATTGGGTGTGCTTGTAGCACAGGGGACACTTACCCCTCTTGACAGCATGAGATAGCCATTGTTACTGCTGACTTGATTAAATGTCTTAGTCTGATATCTGCATGTAAAGAGCTCTGTTCACATTGGTGGATACGTATGAATGCAAATGATTTACTTCCACCAAGAAAAACATGCTGGACAATTTTTTGAGATGTACAGATTTCAGTGATACCTTGTGCCTTTCAGTGGGAGAGCACAGCCATTTATAGTATATGTCCCTTTAAAAAATGACATTAAGTATGCAATTACCAGCACAAACATGATGTCCAGTTACAGATCCAGGCTACCTTCTCTTTCCTGAAGGGACAGAATTATTTACGCCACGTTGGTGAAATCACTGTTGTCCTAAGTTACTACCTTGTTTAGATACAGAGACTATGCTTAAAGCTGTTTTAATGGTTTATCTGGGTCTCTATCCTTCCTTTTAGTTCTAACCAAAGATTAGGAAGGACACATTGATCTCTCATTACTGCCTGCTAGGAACGCAAACTAGGCAATTTGCTAGACGTCATGGGGACAAAGCATCATGGCCCCACAAATATGTCTTTGCACAAAACTATGGTTTTAATTTTCCTAATTGCTGGATCCAGCTGTTGGTTTCCAAAGAGACATGGCAAGGTGCCCCTAAGCAAATCACGGAAGAACTGTGCCTTACAGGAAATTCTCATCTTGGATGGTACAACAAAATTTAAAAATGTCTCAGGGACAACTAAATTGCTATTCTGGAGATATTTCAACAATTAAAAGTTATGATAAATTAGCTTTGCCTGTGACAGTGTTGGTGCTGCCTGCAATAAGTCTAATACTGGTTGTACCTAGCAACAAGCAGATGAGAAAAGGCCACTGCCCACTGCTGAGATGGAGTGATGAAGCAGATGTCTGACCAGGCAGCAGTGCCATGGAAACTGCTTAGAACTCAGCACTTTGGCTTCCCAAACTGAAGAGAAGAAGGAAATCCATATGGAAACTGTGAATACGCTAAATCCTGGTCCATAAACCTGAATATCTGGGCTTAGCACAACAGTGCTGGATGGGGCTATCAGGACAGCTCTTGACCTCCTACAGATAAGGAACTGCTTCCATTAGGCCACAACAGTTACATGATAGGTGCTGGTGTCCCCACTTAGACTAGTTAAAAATATCCAGTTTGTCAGTATCAGAAAGCTTTGTGGGATTGGGTTGGCTTTCACAAATTTGTCATGGAAGTGGCTGGAATACATAACTGACAGTTCTCCATTTTGATTAAGCTTTAGTTGTTCAGACTGTAACAAATATCAAGTTTATATAACACTGCAATCTATATATACACAATGTTAAATAGTTACACATTATTGACACTATCACATGGGCTAATTTAATTTAATTTTCAAAGTTCTGTAGAACTAGAACACTAATATTGAAACAAAATTCTTTTCAATACTACCACAGTAATCAAACCCTGTCAGACTTTTGTTTGATGGGAGCATGTTAGCATTTTGTTCTGTTTTGGAATAAGCTTTGTTTCAAACCATTGGAATTTCCTTTAGAACAGAAATCCCAATTCCCAACCATTTTTGTTCCCATTGTTCCTGCATCCCAGATCCCAGCACCCAGAGGCTAAACTTCTTTTCCAGTGCATGTCCCCATTCCACCTCCCCACGCCCACAAGTCCTGCTGTGTAGAGTCTCACAGGCTCTCTTTTTGAGAAACAGCCTCTGTGGACAGCACAGGCACACAGCCCGCTCTTTGGGGCGCAGTTGTATTGTGTTAGGTTCCTGTGCCTAGGGCTCTTTGTAGCATGATCTCTCACAGCACTAACATTAACCATCTGGTACTGTTTACCCCAAGGAGGGGCCCCGTGGACTACATTACCCAGAATCCTTGACAGGGGAGTTGATGAGTAGCTAATGAGTGAAGAATAAATCATGCTCAGTCACTGTGTTCCTCAAAGTCATGTTCGTTTTCTTGCATAAAAGCTACTAGCCACATGTACACACTGGATGATGGTGACAGCAGGTAAAAATGTAGGCCAGAAACAGGTTGCACCTAAGATTCATCTCAATAAGAAGTGAAAATTCAGACCCAAGGATTCTGTTCAGATCCATGTCCCCAGCCATAATGTGAAAAACTTACTTTTGCTGAGTCCTGACAGAAATACCCAAGAAATCACATTCATTGTAAAATTATAGTAAAAAAAGCCCAAATTCTGTCAATAAAATACCAATGAGATTAACCAAAGTTAACCCTACTAGGATAGTGGGAGGCAGAGGTTAAAGACAGACGACTCTCCAGATGCTGTAGCAAGACACCCATAATGATTTCATCACAGGCACAGCTGGAGAGATGCCAAACTTCCTCACTGCAGCTGGAGCAGGTGACAGCGAATCTCTGGTTCTTCCCTAAGTAGCCACACCACTGAAAGCTTGGCATTTGCACCCTCTGCTACCAGCTCTTTCAGATCAGAGCGCTGCTGCTTCCAATGCTGACAGCAGGCATCCAGTTTCAGAGATGGATCACTATACTTTAAAAAAGCTTCCTTAAAGTTTACGATGGTGGAGATGTCACATAACATTTGGCTTTTGATGTGATGCAGTGTAAATGCTGTAATCATATTTACAAGACATGATTGATAACATGTTGTGCATGAACTCTTTCCTTTAAACTTTCCCATAAAATACATTCATCTGCCATTCCCCAATCTCAACTACCAAAGGATCCAAGTGAAAAAAGAAAAATTAAATAGGTCCAAAGAGAACAAATAGGCCCTGAACGACTGTTTAGGAGCAGGAGATGAAAGTTCAGCTCCAAATTTGAGTTTGCTGAATTATTATGCTCTTCCTTTGAAAGTCTGTGCAAACTGGGTTTGGGTGAGGTTTTTTTTGTTTCACTGAACCTAGACTCATACCCCATGTAAGAGTAATGTGAAATCCCAGTGAATGTTAAGTCCCACAGCAAAACTGTTCACTTGATTAACCGTTCATTAATCCTCCTTTGCAGCAGTGTGATCTCACTGATATAGAAAGCAACTCCTGAGCTCCACTGCTGTACAGAGATCTATGGGAGATTCTGTGGAGGAGGCCATGGACTTCTTGAGCTGCTTTGCTGCCTGATAATACTCTCCCCTGACCTGCAAACCACAGTAAATCACCCTAAGTGACTGCTAGGGTAATATAGCCAACTCTGCTGGCAGTGAATCAGGGAGCACTCTGTTATCATTCTGACTCCGAATCCAGGAGGTGATAATCTCTGACACAGGGCAATCACAAACAATGGCAGGGAGTAGCCCTGTTAGATACTAAAGACCTCCACTGCAGCCTTAGGCACCGCAGCCTGAGACCAGGGAGGGAACATTTTACAACTGAGTCAATCAGCTGTGCTCACTTACCTTGCTTGAAACTCCCCTTCAACACCCATACAGGCAAAGTTTGACTCCTGTAGAAGACCATGAACGTGACCAGCTCACACAATAGAGAAAGGCATTAAATTCTTGTAACTAGATTGTGATGGAACAATTAAACCACCAGTAAAAATGCAAATTTGTCAACAGTGAAGGAAGAACACAGTAAATAAGTCCAGCTGGAATGGAAGATCTCAATATACATTTGTGTTGCACTAGACTTTCACATGATTCCAAGATTAAGGCTACCAGGTAGCAAGTATTAAAAAACTCCAGCTGCAAAAGAATCAAATTCATTTTTTGTGTCATACAGAAATGTATTGTTTTGCTATAGCATGTTTCAATCTACAGCCAAGAATGTCTAAAATGTGCTGCAAACCTTTGGGCAAATAGGGGATGAGTTTGAAGTTGAAGCAAAATCATCCTCCCAGAAGTCTGGCATGTGGTAAAGTAGCGCTGGAATCATTTAAGACATCAGATTATCTCGTGTAGTAGTGGGAGACATTTTGAATGGTAGAAGGACATCCAGTCCTGCAGATGTTCAGATAACAAATGTTTTCAAGGCACTTTGAAGATGAAGCACATAAATAAAAGGTTTCATTATTAGATATTAGGAGGAGTAATAAAAATAAATATGGTTCATGCTAAAGAACATCTGAAGGCTGTTTTATAAGACATAACATAGGGGTCTTTTCAAAGTAATGATTTATTTTTTCACATTACTCCTTTTCATTAGCAGAGTTCAGAAATTAATTTGAGAATTTCTGTTTCATTCAATCCAGCAGTGTCAAACATTTTTGCCAAAGAAAGACACAACTACTCAGACAGCGCAAAGAAGCTTGTAAAAAGCTACTAGATAGAGAAGTTCACTCAACCACTAACAGCACTGATTGGATCCAGAGCCACAATAAAAATGGATAGACAATATATGCCCTTACCTTAACCCATCTCAAATACCACACAAAGGAAGGGGGGGCAAAGGAGCAAAAGAGCGTACTGCAGAAAAACAAAATGAAAGCCATACACCCAACATCTCAATTTCAAACAGTTGTGTAAAAACATCTGGAAGTTGCAAATCCTGAAGAACGCAGCAGTCGCCCAGTCTCCTGTTTCACCCACGGACACCATATTTGGTTTCAATGAACTAGAGAACAGGAACAAAAAGAAGCATAGCACGTCAAATAAGGGGCATGCACCAGCTAGAGATTTGTTGGCTTCATTACAAATTAATCCATTTTCTGTGTGATGAATGGGAAATGTCCTACATACTCAGGTTGTGAGAGCAGTATACTGCAAAATTCCTTTGCTATATGGATAGGCATCAGAAGGGAGCTTACACCCTTGAGGCTTACATCCCTAAGTGTGATCTTTCAGCCAGGTCCCTACAGTTATTGTAAGTGTATACTGTATCTAGTCAACCTTTTGCTTTTCCAGTGATGATTATATGTGATGACAATTTTGATGGATATATCTTCAAGATGGGAAATTCCAGTAAGATCATAGAAGAGCCTTTGAAGTAAGGAATATACTGAATGATAGCCATTAAAAAGTTATGAGGTTTCGTTTACCAGTAGAAGAGAAACGTTTGTGGTATGTGATAGACCTAAAGTGAGAAATACAGCAAATTTAAGTACAGCTTACAAGAAAAGACAAGAAAGTGACTCATGCTGTGTTAGGAAAACAGTGTACAATTTTGTGCATAGGATGATGCAATTTTTGTGAATGTTAATATTATCAGAGAAATCCTTTAATTGAAATATCAGACAGGACATCCTCAGAAAGAAGGATAGGGCAGGGAGCAGGGAGGTAAAAACAAAGCAGAAGTTAAATAATTGCGAACTGGGTCAGTAAATGACCACTTACAGAACTGAGCACCAAAGCAGGTAAGGACAGGACAATGCTACAGAATGCAAAGCTCTTAGATTTTCCTTGTGATTATGGAGAGATGGAGGGATTGTTTGTCGACAAATAAATACTTATTTCTCTGATTTAGATGTAAAAGATGACATGATGTAGAAAACACACAAGCAGTTTTCTAGTGAAAGAGAAGCCTAGGAATATAAGGAAAATTTTAGGAATCTCCAATTAGGATTAGAACTATAAGGATCCTGAAAAGCAAAGCTATTAGGGATAGCAGTATTTTGCATGTGTGGTGCACCCATGTAGAACTAAAAATACACAATGAAGTTTCAGATTCAATTATTTAAAATGAAGAACACCAGAACTTCCCTCACTCAT
The DNA here is from genome assembly GCA_020745775.1 of Theristicus caerulescens. Classification (NCBI taxonomy): domain Eukaryota; kingdom Metazoa; phylum Chordata; class Aves; order Pelecaniformes; family Threskiornithidae; genus Theristicus; species Theristicus caerulescens. The sequence goes on along the minus strand of CM036583.1, from coordinate 46,982,090 downwards.
AAAATCTTCCTTGGGTCCACTTGCCTGGGTGCTTCAGGGTATGGGTGAGGGCTTACAGACTGGGCTGCTAGTCATCAGCCTGCCCCATCCCCAATGTTCTGCATGTGCCTTTTGCATAATTCAGACACAACTTTGAAGACAGAAGTGCTAAGTTGCTTGCAGGTCTCTCTGTTTTCCTTCTTATTATAATACTTGAGTGCTTCACAGACTGCATTTATAACAAGCCTATGAAATGAGGGACCACTGTAAAAGATGGGAATTGAGGCACAAACAGATTAATGTCCAAGGGGCCCACCTCTTTGGGTGCCTAAATTGAGGCTCCTAGGACTATTTTTTTTTTCAGACTTTCTGGCACTTTACATTTTCCACACACCAGTTCCATTGACTTCCATGGCTCTCACAAGTGCTCTGCAGTTCTGCAAGTGAGACCCCTGCACACAGCAAGCAATTACCTGCTAAATTCTTGGCGATATGCTGCACAATAAATGTGTTAGAGAGAGAGAATTCAGTTGTAAGTGGCAGCATTTCACCACCCAAGCTCTGCTTGATGCAGTAAATACCTTCCAGTTTCCTCAACAATGAAGGCTAAAAAAAAAAGATAACAATGCCTTTCATTAAACAGTGCTGTCCCTTGTGCTACTGCATTCAGTGTGCTGAATAGATCCACTCAGATTGTTGTCAGAAACAGTCTCCCCTGCAAACTGAGAGTAGGAATTTTCTCCTGTTATTCCAATGAGTTTCTTCCCTTTCTTGAAGAATTTCTAAAATCTCACTGAGGAGTCCAGTCATGAAAGGTGAACTCCATATTGAAGTTCCCATTGGAAATCCTCTTCAGCAATTTCAACCCTAAGCAAGGTAGTGGGATGGAGTCTGGAAAATATAAATCCAGCATGGATCCCTGTATTTCTGTTTCCAGGAAAAAAACTAAAAAACCCAATGGGTTTACTGGAAATCAGTTGTCTTGTTTTTGACAGTGTGTGCAGATGAATAAGAATGGCTCCCCTTGTATCTTGTGTTCTTGATACAGCAAAATAATGTGGAAAAATCATATAGGAACAGTTGGCTTTTGGATACTAAGATTTGCTAATTATAATGAACATCTGAAGTCTATCTATGCATATGTTGCTCTGGACAATCTTGAAAGTATAAAGCACAGTGAAAGCTGTTTAAAGTCCCTGTACTGTAAGTATGCTTAATGTCCTAACAAAAAGTGAATGAAATTCAATGGTTGTGAAGGCAGCTAATGGTCTCTTCTGGCTTTGAACTCTATGAATCTATAAAAAAGGTATTAAAAAGTTACAGAGGCATTACTATTAATAACATACAATTTCTCCCTTAGTTGTATATGAATATCTGGTTACTTCTTTCAAAGACTTTTGATTCAGCATCTTCCCAAGACCTTAACGTTGCCTGGAGTACGAAAGAGCTGTGACTCACAGGAACAATCACCTGAAAAAACAAATTAGCTACTCTAATTTGTTTTCAACTAAAGAAGGCTAAAACCGTTGTTTGCATATATGAGTTAATCCATTTGCCATAATACACTACAGTTTAGGCAATGTGGGGTCATATTAAATCTTGCCCCACCATATCAGAATACACCATAAAATGACCGTCTTCAGGGCCTTGTCACTATTGCTACCTCCTGCTTTCACTGGCATGCAACCAACACTTGCAACTTAATTGACAGCTTGAAATTAATATCATAATAGTTGGTGCCATAGAGGACCTCATTTCTCTGTCATTCTCATAAGACCTTTACATATACTCCTAGAGCAAGATTTAGAAGTTGGTTATTTGCAATAGGAGAAAATAATTTCCTAACTGGCAGCCCTTAGTAACTGTTAAGTTCCTCTGTCAACATGAACACAGTGACATTCTGCTGATGCAGACTGAAACACAAGGACGGGAAAGACCTTCCAGCACATGGCATGCATCTACTCCATGTGGGAAGATCACTTGTTCACCCTTTAGGCAAAGGTGAAACTTTTTCAGACACTATGGACTTCTTGGATTTCCCAGAAGTTTTGATCCAAAGTTGACATACCTGAAACTGAAGCTCCATTTTTATTTAGGCAGGAACTTGTTTTTTTTCCCCTTTCTTTCCAAGCTCTCAGGCACTCTGAGCCATATTCACTGACACTGCATGCCTGTTACAGCCTCCAAATTCAAGAGAATAATGAGTGATTCAGACCAAAGCTTGGGGCGGGAGCAGGGCGGGGAAGGCAGTGAGATTCAGCACCTAATTTAGTCTCCATAGTAAGCCGTCTGGATATTCTATACTTCAGCAGATCAGATGAATATCCTTTTGCTGCTCTCTGCCAAAGAACGCAGCACTCCTGTGCTTCGCAACACAGTTTTAGCCTCAGCTTTTTACAACTACGTGTGAACTTTACTGTAATAACACCCAAGAGAAAGAGATGGATTTCCCCTGTTTAAGTTCCTCATAGCATCAAGAATTTTGCATATTCACCCCTCTAGGTTGTCTGTGGTAGTCTAGCTGTGAAATCAGAGGAAGCACAGAGGTTATATCAACCTCCATTTTAACTCTCATTTAATCAAGGGTGATTATTGTTGTGTCGTGTTGCAGCTACAGAATTGCTCCAAAATTTTCAGCTGGTTCTGTGCTGTCACCTGCAACCTGAGGAATCCAAAATACCCTGGTATTGTCTTCCTGAAAGGCTCACACTGACCTGCATATTTTTTGACTTTGTCCCAATTTCCAGCAGTTTCTTCAAGGTTTGTTTGAACAAATAAGCGTTTGCATTATGAGGCTGTTTCCCACAACAAAAAGACAGTCTTTGAATGTGGTCTTTGTGCTTTCTCTTTGACCCCAGTTATTTGCTGCACAGATGACATGTTGCTGTTGCAGTTCCCTGGCATCTGTAGTTACTGTTGCCACTAATCCAGTAATTTCTAGTGCACATTTTAGGGCCAAGCCAGCCATTTGCTGCTTTTTGACTGCCTCCTTTTGCACACCACACACTAACCAAGCCTGCAAAACAACACTGAAACTCTTCAGCTCTACACAGCTCCATTAATTTTCTTAATTGAATCAAACACTCAGAATTTCCTTTGTTTCATTCTTTCTTCACTTGGAGACACATTTTTACTAACAGTACATAGAAATTACATAGCGTCACCATGATCTCCGATAATTGTACTGATTAGATACACAGCCTCATGAAGATTAGCTTTATACAGGCTACCTTGTCTGGCTTCTTGAGTAGGACACAGCAAGCATCAGTAGCTGCTCAGAAAATTTTAAAAGTTCTCACCAAATGTTTGTATGTCACAACACTATGCTTCAGTCTTTTAACCTGATAGCTTCCTGTGTGTGCTACAGAGTATATACAAACTTTGATGAATAACAGGTAATTCAACATGTGCTATTTTGGTGACGTATCTGCAAAACAACAGCAGAGAGGAGGAATGACAGGAAATCTTTCCACAGGAGGCAGGCACACTGGCCTGGTGTGGGATTTTTTGTTTTTCCACACAAGACTGGAAGCCTAGCTCTCCTGAAGCCACAATGAGTTCTACTGTAGATTACAGATGCAGATCTTGATTATGACAGCATTTTACTTCCTTCGGTGTTTTGCTAGAATAAGGCTCAACAGAAGCAAATCTGGTGACAGACGTGTACCCTACCACAGAGGCCTTACTTGACCTTTTGTTGCACCCGATAATATTTCCTATGTATGTTTAAATGGTGCAAAGGACTTTGTGGGAGAATTTGGTCAACATGTATGTCAACTTAAATGTTAAAATAGCATTTGGCATCAGGATGGTCTCTAGATGAGGCTCCTCACTACACTGAAAGCTCCTGATATTCACCTCCAAGGGAAAAGGAGAAGCTAATGTAAGGATATTCTACAATTATTGTATCATTAGGCACAGAGAAGTTACAAATTAATTTGGATTGGGGCCCAGCAAGCCAACCTCCCACGAAGGGGCAAACTGCCAATAGGGTGGTAATGGAGACAGCCTGAGGAGACAAGAGACATTTTGATTGGGATAAAACTGGCCATGGGGAGTGGAGGCAGAGGGCCAGGACGGAGCTGAGGACCTGAAGGATGTACACTGTTGGTGTATAAAGGGTATAGATGACTTTTTGGAAAAATAACTCAGGCCTTCACATAGATGTACCAAGATGCCTCCTATGCTCTGAAGTTACAGAAAGGTACACCTGAAGCATTAAGAAAATGTGTGCTTAATATTGAACAAAGCCACAATGTTCCCTGACAGCAGCTACTGCTTACAAACCATTATCTACCCTCGGCAGAAAATTGTCAACCTTTCTGTTTAGTGTTTTCCTTAGATTGAATACATGTATCCTGAAAGAAATAAAAAAGGTGGGGCCCAGGAATGAAGTAGAAAATACAGCAAACCCTTGCAGCAAGTAGAGATATAGAAAGCAGAAAAAGCCAAGGAAGATATGCTGCCTTCTGGGGATTTCAAAGACTTTTAAAGAGGCAGTTTTAACACAATGCAGTTATGCTTTTCACTGAACATGACAGGATTCATGAGAAGAATTCTCAGATTTTAGAAGCTTTTAAATTATGAATAAATGTTATACATAAAAAGCTATATTTTCATTTCTGCATTTCTCTCTCTCACTCACCCCTCTGGCACATTTTCCTCAGAGCTTCTCACTTGAGCAGTTGAGAGGCATTTATTGCCAGGATCTTCTACCCTTATTTACTGGAGCAGAAGAAACATACCTTACATCTATTGCCCAGAGAGAAGAAAAACCACAGAAGTGAAAAAAAGTGCTTCCGAAGGGCTACAAAGCCTCATTACTTAGAGGCCTTGCAAAATAGAAAAGAATTACCTGGCAAGAATATCGAAGAGCAGGCAGTAATGTTCAAAATCCCTAGGTTACTGCTTCAGCCTGTGTATAAATTATCCCTCTAGAGGCCAGCAGAGTATCAAAAAATAGTTACCGTGAACTAGACCATAATACCACTGTAGAACCAACTCTTATTCAAATTATTAACATTTAAAACTTCTTCCAGCTGTCTAAAGGCTGCCTTTTGCATTGAGACTGAACTGTCCTGCAAATACAGTAAGAATGTAAGAAATATGCCATAGTATTACCTTTATCATGGATCTAAATTCTTTACGTGGGGTCATGGATGCCAGAAGTAGAGTGCTCACCAGAACAGATACATTACCTTCATTCATCTTGGGAAGACCTGCTCATTTAAGCAGTGTGCTTGAGATTAGTGCATACATAGGAGAAACAGTGTGTATTGTGGTTAAAGCCAGGAATGGGACTCTGCTATACTCTGTCACTGATTTGCTGTCTCTGGACTTTGTGTCTTGATTTTACCATCTGTAAAATAGACACTATGATACTTACAATGCACAGCTGACCTAGGAGAAACACGTCCTGCCTCATAGAAGTGATGGGAAGATTAATTATTGCAGTTACACAGAAGAGCCTCAATAAAGACTGCAACGGGAATGCAAAGCAATGAGAGATCTGGCAAATTAAACAGGCATACACATGCCTTACTGTTTTCTTCTAACTAGTGCACTGATCTAATTCTTTCACTTTGAGCAGGTCTTACTCTAAGGCTTGTTCCTGCAGCCCTCACACAGCCACATTCCCACAGACATTTGCTTGAGGAAGGCCTCAAGATTCAGCTTTGTGTGTTTTGTCTTGGTGCCAGGAAATATTATCCTTTTAATTAGCAGGTCCATTTCTTTGATAAGTGTTTAAGTGGCTTCACTGCAATTTCATCTCTTCAGTTGTCATCCAGCACCTGGGAGGTAAGGAAAACGGAACCCAGCACTGAATTTTTCCATCATTTCTACAGAGGGATATTTCTGAGACACTGTACTTGTGTGGGTGGGCGGATGGATGGATAGACAGACGGAAAAGGGAGTTTCCTTTATGGGATTCCAATAATTGGTATGTGGCTTACATTCCATTCATCTGAAGGACTCTGATTTTAATCAGAAACAGGCTTGGACTACTAAACTACCTCTAGTGTTCAAAACATGCCCTTGCTTTCAGCCAGTGACTTTTCTCACATGCATCTTTTCTTTGACACCCACAGGCCCCAAAGAGTAATGTGGTCATTTACCACCAAGAACTCAGCGTCAGGTCCTATAATAGGAGCTGATTCAGAGCCCTTTTCCAGGCAGAGGTTTTCTGATTGCTAGCTTCACAAGCAGAAGCACTTCACAGTGTGGTATTTGAAATTGACACTGATTTCTTGAAGAGGGTTTTGGGTTTGGTTTTTCTTTTTTCCTAGGCTCATCCAGCTCTGGGAAAGCCTTGTCTGGACAGTGTCATGGAGGTCTGGCAGCACAGCTTGGTCTTAGTAGCCAGACGCTAATGCAGACAACTGCCAAGAAAAGCCCCATATTCAGCAGCTAGACTTGCTGCTGTGCATTAAGCACAAATGAATGAAGGGCTAACACCTTGTCCAGAACTACTCAGACTAAATAAACAAGAACACAATATAAATTTCAGCTTTGGAGTTGGTGAAAATGTGGAGAACTTCAACATCAACTGCTGTCATCAAAGGACAGGGAAAACATACAATGACTTCTGTAGTGTATTGGTATGCTGTTATTCAGAACTCTCTCTGGTCCATTTGTGACAGGCCTGAAGTAAACCCTAAAAATTTCTTCAAATCCCACCTTTCCCTGTCAACTAAGTTGTTCCACTGTCCAGATTCGTTTACTCTTAACTTTTAATTACACATGCCCCAACACATTTATCATTTCTGGGCTTATGTTGACTAACCTGTCTAGATTGTATCTGCACATGCTTTGGAGATTTCCATACCACCCTTGACCACACAAAGTGCTTCACGTCACAAGCCCCTCCAGTGCTCACCATTTGGGCAGGTCTGCCAGCCAGCCCAGTGGAAGATCTGCTCCAGGATGCTACACAATCTAAGCAAGGAAGAACAGTTTTGCAGCTCAGGTCTACAGCAGCTCGGGTCCACCACAGACTTTTTGCATATGCTGTTTACCTGCCTCGTGCCTCAGTTTCCCCATGGGGAGAAGGTAACCAGGGACAGATGCAGATCTGACATCAAAGTGAAGGCTAAGCCAACCTCCTCATTCCCACATGGAAGATGTGATGGGGGAGGTCTGTGGCACTGGGCTGTGGACACAGACAAGAACTGCAGTGTTGCCAGTTCTTTCTGGCTCTGTGGATCCTGCAAAGACAACATGCGACATGGCTTTGGCAGTTCACTGGTCTTCGGCCTGCACTGGGCAAGGAGGAATTGCTAATGTCATAAAGGAAGCAAAAACATTAAATACCTTCTCCTTCTCCTTTGTGATTCAATCACCTTTTGGCAATGTTCATTTCACCACTGTTTATTCAGAATGTGAGACCCTTGGGACCCAATTTAACATTGGTACTGGCAGGTGAGAAGTATTCGAAGTTGTGTTTTGGGTTGAAAAGGTCTCAGGAAAATCCTTCACCTTCAACCCAACTTTTTCCTTTCTCCTGCCACAATGAAGCAGGAACCTCACTCCTCAGGCAAAGGCCTGTAGCCCTGCACTCTGCTGGACCTCTGCAAGGTGTGGGTCCATCCTGTGCTACCTAGGGCAAGGAGATCATTGCTTCAAAACTGTCACTGGATGCCTTAACCAAATTACATTACCATACTTTGTCCTGATCTCTCAGTCTCCAAGATCTCTGTCTGAGATTCATTTTGAAAGACATTCTTCCATCTTGATTTAGCTCAGAGTAAGAACGAAGTTAATCCTGTAAATACACAGGTTGGACAGACAGCTGTGGTGTTAGCTACATTGCTAATTTAGAGTAAATCTATCAAGACCAAAGATATTCTGATCACTGACTAATGGATTGAAAACAGTATTTGGAGTACTCAACCCTGTTCTGGCCAAATCATTTCTAATTAGATGAATAGTAACATTTTGTAAGGCTCCCTGGTGCTGTCCTGTCAGTTGGGTTTCACCCACCCACAGCTGCTGGTTTGGTTCGTTAGCATCCTGACTGCATTCTGGGATTTTTTGTTGTTTAGGCGTTTGTTTGTTTGTTTGTTTGTTTTTTTTCCTGCCATGAAATAAACCATAATTTATTTTGGATTTAGCATAGAGCTAGCATTCGCTACTCTAACACTTTGCTCCTGGACACCCATGGTTTTCCAGGGTAGAACCATTTACTTATGCTGGACACTAAAACAGTTTGATACAAGGAGTCTTTGGATTCATCTTTTTGGGGGTGACTATAATGAATTTGCACCACATTTGATTAAAGGAAGGTGAAATGTTGAATAAACTATGACCAGAACACCACAGGAGACTCCTAGCAGCACAGTCAGTTCATTTAATCATTCCCCAGTGTTCTCCCTGGACTGAGCAGACAGCACCTTCACACACCAAAAACTATAATCCAGCCTCTAATGCTAACTAATGTGTGACTGCTTAAACTTCTGTGTTTTTTTCCCTTCTCTTCCCTTGGCTGGCCACAACTGTTCAAGTGTTGCTGAAGGTTATTCTGTTTAAGTATTAAAAAAATGCTTAGCTAAATAGGTTAGCTTATTTGCTTTTGCTGATAGTAGCAGTCCACCCACAGAGCCCTTTCAAATCTCTTCAGTGTTTTGGAAAGTGGATAAGGGACTTATTCAGTGACGTGAAAGTTTTGCCGGAGCCAGGAATGAAGCGTGCATTTCATGAAATGAGAAATAACCTCAGACCACACACACAGTGTAATTTCTGAACTCCAGCTCGTGCTCTCTTCCCCTCATCCCCACGCACACATACACACACTCGGGCTAAAAAACAAGATGATGACTGACATCCCTAAATCCTTTAAGCATTCTTCTACAGCTAACGGCAGAGGGAGGTTTTCAGAGCTTAGGTGGCTCATTATTAGCAACAAGCTGATGAAAAAATGGATTACTACAGTATGTGCATACCATGCCAAAGAGAAATAGCAAAAAGCCTGTGCCATCTAAACACAGCTTTCAGGAGGAGAAACTGCTCATGCAAACATATTAAAGCTATTTTTACTGCATAGGGACACAAGGAAAAGCCCTCCCCACAATTTTCCTAAAGAATAATGTTGGCTCTGTCACTCCTTGTTTAGTTAAGCTAAAATCAGTGTCTAAAATATTATTTTTCATTATAATCCAGTGAAGTAAAACAGACAGATAAATTTATTGCATATAAAAAACTCACATCCTTTCCTCTCCCAAGCATAGGAACTATGTTGCATGGCTGGTGAGAACAAACTATACACAGAATAGGCAAAGGGCAAACTTTTCCACAGCTGTTACTCCAATATGTGTTACTTCAATATCATCTCCAGACCTTAATTCTCAACAGCCTTACAGCAAGTGAGTACACTCAAACACTGAGACATTGGCCAAACCCCTGCTCAGCTCTCCTTAAATATTTTCTTTATGCTGGTCTAAAAGAAGTGGCTTCATTGCTTTCAACAGGTAAGGAGTTCTCCTGCATTACAATTGTAGTACGTCTGCTGAACTGCCCCTGCAGAGATAAAAATGAACAAGCAAAGATACTTGTAGATTGACTTCTGTACCTCATTTGCTGCTTTGTACTTGATCACCCACCCAACTGAGCCATTGATATCTACTCCATCATCCTGAATACCCTATACCTGCTTGTGCATACAAATGTACATCTATACTTGTATTATATGCACTGCAGTCACTTCCACCAATAGTTAAGCTTGCTTAACACTTTCCATCATAGGACCCTGCTTTCAGTTGTTTATAACTTTGCCAAACTCCAAGTGCTCAAGCTGAAGTTTTCCATGCTGAGTGTCTGCGTCAGGCTGAATTTTTCTGGTAAGTTTCAACTAAAATAGTACAGCTGTTCTGAAAATGGGGTTAAAGGGGAGTAATCTCCCTTTCCCCCACATTTTTCTTACAGCCATTTAACTGAAAATCTATTTTGTCTGCATGCTTTGGGAGAGATATGGAGGGAGGGAAAAGGGGTTACCCTACTGTAAGGGATCAGACTGTCAGGGTCATGCCCAGTACTAATCTTCTGAAAATGTGCCAAATTTTGGCCATGTTATAAAGTTCTAAAACCTGTGTTTTATCCGTACTCCATATAAGTCTCCTAGAGAGTAGCACCATTATTTTCTGAATATTCCACTGAAACAGAAGATGACCATGACCTCACACACCTCCTCCATGTCCATCACCAGACTGTGTGTGCATCCTTCCCACAGATCAAATGAGCAGCTTCCAAATTACAAAAGGATCTATAGGACAGTTTGGGACTTTTCATGCAATTTCTAGTGCTGGCCCCCAGGAGCTGTTGTGGCATCAGAACTGAGAGCTAAGAAATTCTGCCTGTGGTACCATCAATACCCGTTAATGCTGCCCATGCAGTACACTTGAGGAAGCTCATTAGCCTGGAAACAAGCCGAGGAGCTTGAGGTAACAAGAAAGAAATGGAAAAGCAGAGCAGACTCCAAGAGACAGATGCAACAGGAGAGCAGAATAGCCAGGGCATAATGATCCATTGTGTTAAATACACACTCTCCCCAGACTGCAGAATAGAACCAAGAATTCACAAATGCCAGAACTCTTGTTTTCAACCAGTTTCTGTGACATCTACTAGCAACTACAGCCTTTCTTCCCCTAACTGGCTGGTCCACAGAAGAGACCCTACTGCTTCCTGCTATTAGCCACTCCATTTAGTCAAGCAACAGAAATTGTGACTCTAAATGTTGATGATGATCCATGTGGGAATCAATCACTTCTGAATAACACAATTCTGTTCCTTTTTGGTTTTATATTAAAGTTTTCAAAAAGCACATTGTCATAACTGTGCTAGAAATATTAAAGTTATAAAAACACTCCAAAGTTAGAAAATGCCAGCATTAAAAATGCTCGTGCAAACTGGTGTAAATGCATTATGGTACAGTCTTTAATTGTATGCTCATTGATACTAATTTTTTCCCAGGGATGTCACCCCTCTTCTCTACAGAGGACACCATGTTTCTGGAAAGATCTCTTTATTTCTTTCCCTTTCAGATTTGCAGTTTTTCTCTATGACTGTCACAAAACAAAGCCAAGAATGAAGAAATTCCAGGTTGCACCTTCAGATCAGTTGCAGCCTCTGCAGCTGTGAAGAGGCCACAGCAGCACAGTGGCTACCATCTCAATTCATCCAAACCAAACTACTGGGTAGCTATAATCTTTTCTAGTTAATTCCCAGTTCCCTGCCTGAACAAAAACAAAAGGTAAAGCCAGACACATATCACAGACTTCATGTCTGTTACCCTGTAATCCTGCAAGGCTAAAAATGGAAGTTCTCTGCCACCAGAAGGAACAGACTCACTGCAGCTTCCCAGCGGTTCTGAACACCCACTTCTCACCTCTGAAGGAATGAAACAACAAAAGATAAACCAGTGACCTGCTTAAACTATAGTAACTCAATTACAGAGATTTTATTGCTCGCTCCGAGTTTTAAACACAAAGTCTTCTATTAAGACAACTCTTGGGATTTCCATGGTGAGGAAAGTAAAATAAAAATGTCTTGTTCTATTTTTTTAAACTCCTTTAAACTTTCTAAAATTACTTTCTTACCATGATTTTTTTTTTCAGACACATCATCCCCAAGACTACCAGGAGACAGCTGTCTCTTCTTACGGTAGAGGCTAAGATTTCATGTATGAGATGAAAAACGGTAACTACATTGAACCTACTACCACGGTCTAAATACCTAACCATGGAGAGAAAACACTGCAGCATTGCAAAAAGGCCTAAACCTTTGCCTTTCTTGGTGGCAGAACAGTTTGACGTTGTGGACATCAGGGTCTCCAGGTGCACACAGGTTCCACATCTTTGGCTTTTTCAGTCACTAGCTAGGATATTCCTCCTTTTACTGGTATTCGCAAATGTTAATACGTAGAGTGCCTGAACCAAAGAGTAAAGGAAAAGATTAAAAAAACCAACTTTAAACAGTTTTCCTCACTATTACTGAGGATTTTAACCTTTCCATTACATAAGCAATAGCAAGTCCAACTTTTCGCTCCAAGTGCATTCCTACGGTTTCTGTCTCTTTGAATGAAATGCAATTTATGAAGAGAACCCCTTCATACATATCCAGAAACGTTTCAAGGGAAATACCAGTCTTGGCCAAATGCATTTTCCTATATTTTTTTCTTCCTTGTTCATGTGTGCAGCTTACAAAGAATCAGAGATGAATGCCACTGAATTCAGGTATTTGCTATGGATGCAAGTTATGATTTTTCAGTGTTTTCTTAGCAGCCTAAGGTTTCTGAGTTTGAAACAAAGTGCCATCAGATGGTGAGTCACCCAATTACAAGTTCAATAGAACCACAAAATTATTGTACGTTCCCAAGGTTCAAACAACAGTATGTAGGTAAAATACCTATTATTTGTTTTGCCACAGGCCTAAAATACGCATTTCATACAATCATAATTTCTCTCCATGTATGTTAGAAGTAGATTATATTGTACAGATAATCTACAATATAATTGTAATTTATACTATAAATATATATACACAATATAATTACAATTTATTTTATATGTAGTATAATATATTATCTACTTCTAATGACTAGGGCATGTAGTATTGTAAAGAAATAATGTCCATTACAAGTTAACTTAAATTCTGATTTTGTCAAATACTGCATACAGTGACATGTCAGAAGCAAAACAAAGCCTTAATATTTGATTAAAGAGAAGATATTCCTTGATATTCCATCCAAGAACAAGACTCTTAAATTGGAAGCAGTGTATTGTAATCCAGCAATATATATAACTGCAACTACAAAAACAGTGGGGGGCAGAGAGAGAGGCAAGAGGACCCTGAATTACTCTAGCTATGCTAGCACAATATCTGTATGAAGAAGGACCAAGCCAAGTTCACATCTGAATCTACTGTGGAGGTGATAAGACCAAAGCACAAAAGAGAAGTTTTAAGAAAACAGCTTTCTCAGAGGTACTTAAATTATGTTTCCAATTAGACCACAGTATGAATTTGTTTTCTTTGCCATTGAATTATAAACGAGAACAACTAGAAACTGTGCTGGAACTTCTACTGCAGCCTGAAGCATGGAGAGGCCAGTGCTGCTGACAGTTGTGAGCATTTACCTCAAACAATATAAATAGACATCTGGTATTTGTTTTTAAAGTAATTGGCATAGAATGATTTTCAGGGTGATATAGGAGATCATGTTTACATGAGCATTCACTTGATGGAAACAACTTAATATCAAACCATAGGGGAAGAAAATCCTGTTAGTATAAACAGTTCTGTTGAAGTAAAACACAGATTCATTCTGAGTTGAGCTGGTATTCGTTTCGCATCTGAGCTATCCCCGCTGCTTTGCCATTGTCTTTAATGGGTGCAGTGTTAGGGATTGCTAGTGTTGATATCAAATATACTACCAACATTCAGCCATCGGAACTTGCTATAATAGGCCAGAGCAAATTCTAATGTAATTATGCTGTGTTTGTGCATTTTCAGAAAACAATGCTTTTAGTGCAGCAGGCCTGCTCATGCTCCAGTTTGTGCAAGTTATGTGTGCAATCTCAATTCAGTTGTACTGCATGTAGACACACAGACGCAAGGTCAGGTTCTGACCGCTCAATTCCATCCCCTCAGCTCAAGCAAACTCAAAGAACAATTGAGATAACTTGTCCTCAAGTATCATGCATGTGCAACATACCTACATTCAATTTTTTCTTTCAATTTAGAGCACAACCTTCACTTGGTGTTTGAAAAAGGAAATTCAGGTTTTTGGATGCCAACTAAACAAAGGTTAGGATGCCAAACAAACAACTCTGAAGCCCTCCAACCATCTTATTTAGATGTACTTTCCTTCTCTTTCAGAATTAGCTGGCAGAAGCACACATGAGATACTCATTTAGCATCACAAGGGTCCTCCTATGATCCACATGTGATCTGTAGGAAAAGAAGCATTCCCCTTAAATGTTCTGAATCACTGCTTACCTCTCTCATGTGCACATCTAGACATCCAGTTTAGATCACAGAAACTGAATTTCCTGTTACCTTAAGACAGTTATCTGCTTTTCAGGTGCCTTAATCAGGAAGGTAGATTCTGGCACGAAGTCTACTTTGACGGTTATTACTCTTTTTCTATAGGATGCACCAGTCAAGATGTACTGAATCATGGAGGAGAGTTTTCCTAAGAATACTACCTCATTTGTTGCATAAGATGGAAGGTATGCAGTGAATAAAATATGCAGGGCACTGCAGGAACAGAAGAATACCTAGCAACAAAGGCTGTTAAATGCTTCCCTGGAAGAACAGAACCCTGTCCTCCTTCTGCTGTTAAGATTCTTAAGCAAGTAACTGAAACTGTCCTTTTCTTACCTAGTAACTGTATTATCATCTTTGAAGTATCCAGTGATACTTTGACTATGCTGTTACCAATTTTCCTTCTCTCCTATTAATGCTGCTTTCACTCACTGTGCTGAAGCCATGGCACTGGCGTCAGTCTGCCTTTCAGTGCTCGAAGTCATGACCTGCTAAAGCTGAGCAAATACATCCTTTCAAACTGCCTTATTGTGTTTGCGAAATGTTTGTATGCACACCCTGACTTTCTCAAACATATTCATTATCTGAAATTATTCATTCTCTCTCTCCCAGACCAAATATGAAATCTGTGTACCACATGGCTACTCCCAAATCTAGTTATAAGCATAGTTCCAGTTTGCAAAACATGCTTAAGATCCGAACTATACTGTAAATCAGACCTAGGACACACACAGTGTTTTTAACTAGGTCTGGTGACAGTTTTGTAAACAGGTTGCTGACAGAGCTCCATTTGTTAGCATAGACAGGGTCAGATTTCTTGCTATTTCACTGGCAACCTGTTTTTTTCCCCAGTCAAAGAATTTCCACTGAAGGCAATGGGAACTATTGGTACACCCTGTCAGGTCAGGGACCCCAGAGCCAGACCCATAGGAACCTCACTGAGAAAAGAACAAGGAAACAGCAATAAGTAACAGTAAAAACCTAGCGAGCCATTTCCAGCTGAAAGCGATGACAAAAAAGACACCCTTCTCCTCCTGGCTGATTTATATTGAGATCAGGTGAAGCCTGATCATGAAGCCATTTCCTTAGGCTAGGAGGCTGTTACAGTTTCCCTCTAGCCTGTGCCTCCCTGCAACCATGCAGGAACATGCAGGCAGAAGCTGTATGAACTCCACTCTACCATAATTGTAAACACAGCATGCCCCAACGCCTCCTCCATTTTTAAAGCCAAACAATACAATAATCATAGATTTCCAAGAAGACAAAAATTATCTGTTTTTAGTATTTGGAGGATATGCCTTCAAATATAGGCCAAATTCTTCGCTTTTGTTCATATTCTTTTTTTTAAATCACACACACATCTTATTCATGACAAAAATATTTTATACACAGATCCCTAGGGCACAAAATTGCAGTATTTATAGCTTAGGTGATACCACCTAGTAAAATATGTTAAACTTGCACAGGAAGCTCTAGAGTGACATAAATCTTACTTCAAGACATCTTCCTGCAGCTCAGTTTAATTGCAGATAACAAATGCATTTCCACAAATATATTATCAGTACTTGACATACCTGTGAATAAAACATGCACTTCTATGGAGGTTGTGATTTATGCATATCATCACCTTACAGGTGAGAAACGTAATTTCCTGAGTACTTCAGGAAAATGATGATGGCTTTGTACTTGGGAATCAGCCTTGCAGTTCAGCCTTGTACCTGTACAATTCCACTGCTCTGAGGTTCTTCTAAAAGAAGTAACATGAGAAATCTTACCTAACTCAATCAGATTTTGCCTTCCCCTGTATCTGCTGACTTAGACCATGACTGACACACTAGTGGTGCTCAGGTGAAACCTCTCTCTAGTGCCCTGATATCAACTGAAATCAACAAGATTATTTAGCCCCTTATGGCCCTCAGATTGAGAAGCTACCAGTCCCTCCTTCTGGCCTAAAATAAGGTCAATTTTACCTATGCAACTTCTAACAGATATTTGTCTCTCCCGTTCTTGACAACCTCCAATATTGTCACTGCGCAAAATGTATAATACATTTACACTTACAGAGTTTGCCTATTATCTAACTTCAGCTACCTCTGGTGCAGTTTAAGCCACTTAACTCTTCTCTTCTTGCTGTGGACATGAAGGGACTATTCCCCTTCTCTATGCAGCAGCCTTTTTATGTATTTGATGGCCATATTCTTCATTCCACCAAATCTTCTCTTCTTTAGCTAAGCAGCAGTTTGCCTCTCTAAGCAGAAGAATGCTGTAAAGAAAATCAATAATGATGCCACCAGTAAAAGGCCTTAATTTATGCCCTATTTATTAACATCAACAAGAAGGGCCCACATATTCCCTGCCTTAAGTTGACTTCCTTCAGCTGTACATAATTCAAATGTACTAATAACTAACAGTTTTAGGGCTTCTTTTATTTTCTTAGTTGAGATGTTTTTTCAAAAGCTGCTCCAACTGACTATACTAAATTTCAGTTTGTATCTTAAATACTTTTTGGTATAATACAACAGTAAGATAATATATAATACAACAGTGAGACAAACAGTTAGGGAACACATTTATCTTACTTACGTTAGTTGCCTGCAAAGACCAACCCTCTTACTGCTTTATCATATATGTTAAATACTGAGCTCCTTGTTCCAGGTAGTTAATTCAGATTTCCCAACTAAGTTTTTAGATGGCTTCCACTTACAATAAGCGCATAATGGTTAACACAGAGACAGAGCAAAGCCTGCAACAGCTTCCCATGACCTAAAGCAGAAGCTCCTCCAGATCAAATTTAAGCTTATTTTCCAATGGGCAGTCATCCAGACCACAAAAACCACCACCGTTCACAGACTGCTGCTGTGCAGCTTCAGTGTCCAAGCTTTTAAAATTTCACATTTACCCTTCACATAAAACAATTTATACAGTATACTCAATGTAAAACCCTATACTAATACAGCATTACATTTGAGATTTCAAAGCTTACAAAAATCAAAGATTAGGGTTAAGGTTTCCAGAGCAACATGAAGCCCTGGCCTCTTTTGGTTATGTGTTATGATAAGGTACTCCTTCACATGATCCCATAGCATTGAGAAATGTGACAGATTATTAGGCAAATGGGATATGACATTGCTTATCTTACAACCACTTCTCCAATCTGTGAAGAACCATTTGCATTTCAAAATTTTATTACAGCCAGCATTTCAGGAGTAAGATGATAACTTGTCAGTATGTAGAAATTGCTTACTCCATATATACTACATTGCATATTCTCAGCAACTGACAAGCTGAACCCTTCCTTTCTGAAAGACTGGTTGTGTATTAAGCATTGGAATAAAACTGAGATCTAGCAGCTCCGCCCCCCTCCAGTACATCTTGGAAAGTGTTTATTATGTTCTCAGATATATATAGATTTATCTGTGTTTTGCATCCAAAATGCTAAAGGGAACCCTGAGGTCATGTTCCTCACTATCTTAAGAGGAAGAATGAGTATATTGTTATAGAAGTAGCTGAATGGGGTACAGCCTGTGTTTATTCACAACTGAGTAAAAAACCAACATTATTATCTATCATTCCATTTGATAACGCACACATTTGATACATGCATCAGAGGGAGGAGTTACGGTCTGATCCCAGTTTTACATTTTTATTCTGAAAGCTTGGGTCTGCAGCCCTACATAGCACTAGTGAACTGTTGGGCAAAACTAACGTTTAAAAAGTCCAACATAAAAATTATTTGCCCTGAAAGCTACGAGTGTGAACTAATAGTACCCAAATTTGATGTTGTGAGAAGTGTTATGATCATAACCAGGCCCATTTCAACTCCAGTGCTGAGGATAAAGTTGAATGCGGAAGACACGCATAAATACATTTGCTCTGGCTGAAATAGAGCAGCCAAAACAGGCACCCAGCAGCTGTCATGCCAAAGCCAGAGGAACGCACAATACCCAGGGCTACAGACAGAAATTTGCCTGAGTAGCAGAGGTGGCATAAAGCAGGGGCTGGCACCAGTGCATTCCTCAAGCATAGACTGCTGTATAAGCTGCTTCTTCAACAGCCCTTGCAGTAGAACCAACAGACATTCCAGTGTCCATATTTGCATTAAGGCCCATCATGTGCCACAATATAACGCCTGCTCACGAAAACACAATGCCATCAGGAACACATCCACAGCTGCCTCCCTGAAAACAGGCTCAAAGGGTAATGGAGTTAAACAGTGGGATACAATCAGGAACACAGATTCTCTATGCTTTCAACGGTGAAGGAATGCATGGCGTGCATACCCAGTGTACCCAGATCATTTATTCCTTGAATTGCTGGTCATCTACATAGATGAGATAATGGAGTGGCTTGAGAAAATGGTCTGACTTGAAACTGGGTGATTAACTGAACCTTCATAATGAAGTGTGACTGATTGCTACAGGAGTCCTCCAGGTGGCAATTTTGGATAGTAATTCTCCCCCTCTACTCCACTCTCATGAGATCCCACCTGGAGCACTGTGTCCAGCTCTGGGGTCCCCAGTATGAGACAGAATGGACCTATTAGAGCAGGTCCAAAGAAGGCCATGAAAATGGTCAGAGGGTTGGGGTTGTTCAGCCCAAAGAAGAGAAGGGTCCAGGGAGATCTATTGCACTCTTTCAATACTTAAAAGGGCACTTATAAGATAGACTGAGAAAGGCTTTTTACCAGGGCCTGTTAGGGACAGGACAAAGGGTAATGCTTTTAAATTGAAAGAGAGTAGATTTAGACTGGACACCAGGAAGAAAATTTTTCTCTGATAAGGGTGGTGAAATGCTGGAACAGGTTGCCCAGAGAAGTTGTGGAGGTGTTCAGGGTCAGGCTGGATGGGGCTTTGAGCAACCTGATCTAGTGAAAGATGTCCCTGCCCATGGCACAGGAGTTGGACTAGGTGATAGTTGAAGATCCCTTCCAGCCCAAGCCATTCCATGATTCTATGATCATGGTTCTTGAAATGCCCTCAGGCAGTTAACTGCTCTGTCTAATTTGTGTACTTCCAATGTGGTAAGCAACATCCTTGGTGAAGTGTCCCTGAGACACACTCATAGCTTGTTCCTGCTGCAGAAATGATTACAGTATCATATTGGAGGAAAAAGATGTAGCACAGCAAGAATTACAATTATGTAAACATAATACTACTGACAGACCTTTTGACTATCAGCAGAAGCTGAATTCAAGCTGCAATACACTTAACAGTAATATTCAGTGTCAACAGCAGAACTAACTCAACAGAAGATTACAGTTAACTTCCTAAAAATGTTACTTCACTGATTTTGAGTATGCACGCCTGAGTTTAAAAAAATGTGGCCATACAAATGCCCACAAAATTGCTCATACTAAAGTGTAGTGAAAGATGAAATTTGACACCTAAGGTCATTTAATGTGCTGTAGATCTTGCACCAAAAAAGAGTGAACAAACAAAAATTGCTGATTTTACACACCAACCAAGCTCAGAAACTCATTGCTATAGGATACTGAAAGATAATGAGAAGCTCCACAGCTTCAAAGAGAGACTGAGCAAAATCATAGAAGAAAAAAAAATCCACAGGTTATTAGACACAAAGACATCATCCCTGTCTCATGAAGTCCCTGAGTCTCTAGTAGGTCAGAAAAATATGTGGAGCATCATTGCCAAATCCTTTTAGCATCATTAGATTCTGCTGACATGACTGAGGGTGTCCAAATGGGAGAAAATGGGAAAAACTACTTAGTACTGCTACTGAGTCTAGTAATAAAATCAGAATGCAAGAAAGCAAAGTGCATTCAGACCATTTTAAAAAGTTTAATTTAAAATTAATATATCATAGCTTACAATAATATAGTACATATGTACTATATATTACATATGTAATTACATATATATTGACATCTGTAAAATGTAAATCCATATCATCATAAATATGAATTCATAACTTCGCCTTTAATTTCATAAAGGTATCACGTTTTGCTGCATACTGCTGAAGTGCATATTTTAATGTTTAACTAAGACAATGATAGTGCAACTCACATAGAAAACTTTCATTTTACTACATTACAAGATGTAGCAGTGGATGGTTCATCTGAATCATCTGGACTGTATTTTTTCCATAGAAAATTTTCATTTTTTTTCCAAAGAGAACTTTCACACACCTCTCTCTCTTCTGTCACTGGGGGGTGAAGTGCTCTTTCACATAGCTTCTCTATGACTGCTATGTCTGTGAGCTTTCTGAGGCTCTCCTCACTCTGCTCATTCAGCATGTCCCAGAAGTCTTTTGGTCTCTCCTTTGATTTTTCTACCTGCCCTGAAGGGAATCTCCTTGGTGATTCTGTAGGCCCATTTCCATCATTTCTGAAGAGGTCATTGAGAATAGAGGTATCTCCAAGTAAGTCCACAAAAGACTTTTTCTTACAAGTCTGAGCTTTTCTCTCCCCATTTTCTGACTGAGACAGGGATCTTTTTCTTGGCAGCTGTGTTCCTTCGGAGTCCTGCTGTCCTTCACAACTTTTTACAGACAGCACCTCAATTATTTCTGATTTACTGCTTAATGAGCCAGATGCCATAAAATCCTCAAATGCCTGACTGTTTCTCCTTTTAATAAGTTGAGTAGCAACAGTGTGTGATTGTTTATATTTTGCAGCAACGCACATATCTTGCATGTGGGAGTCATTGTGAAGTTGTTCTACTTCAGCCTTACGGCTCTGCTGGCTCTGTGTTTCTGTAGTTCCACTCAGAAGTAGACCTTTAGCTGATGAAAATCTAGACTTAGATCTTCCAAAATTAACAATGCATTTTCTTTTTCTGGAGTGTGTTGTACCCAATTCTTTTTCCTCGTAGCCATGTGAAGCTTGTGCTGGTATTTCAACTGGGAAGAAAGACTCCACCTCTGGATGCTTGGAAACATAGAATTCCTTCAACATCTTCTGCCTCGTTTCTGATGTAGCTTTGGCAATATGTTCTGCCAGTTCTTCCACTGATGCCATATTAAAGTGGGATACCATTTCCTCAAATTGTGTTCTGTAATTATCAAGAAGGAAAAATGTGTTGAGACCTTTAACTAGAAACAAAAGCAGCTTTCAAGCAATTCATTCAATTCACGTACCTCACATATCCCAGAAAGTAATCACTAGAAGTAACTTATTAGGAGCTTTGTTTGTTTTTATTAGCAAAGAGAAGAAAGAATAATGACCTTAGAATTCTGAATCCCAAATTCCAGTGTGATTTCCTCAGCTTATGACCCAAAGATTTACTGACTTTCACTGTAGGTCAGATTTTATACCAAAGGACCAGAGTTCAGAAGGATGCAGATGGAGAGATGGTAGTGTGGGTTTTTTTGTTGTTTTTGGTTGGTTGGTTTTGGTTTTTTTTGGGGGGGGGAAACAACAACACACACCAAACCCACAAACCAAAAAACACAAAGTAGTTGCTCAAACTCCTTTTAAAAGACTTGCTAAACAAAACCTGGATAAACACATTCACAGGAGACAGGGACTGGCCCCTCCATCCTATCTAATGACCTATGGAATAGTTGTTTCTGCTAAAAGGCCAAGTTCTAACTAAAGGAGATCATCCTAATCAAGTTAACCATAGTTTGGCATCAGGTAACCTAACATGAAGGCTGGTGAGGTGGGTTTATGCTCCCTTGCCAGAGAATGCATATGAAGCCTGTTGCTTTTCCTGTATGAGAGCTCCAGTAGGCAGTGAGATTTAACCCTGTTTGGCCTCAAATACTGCTGGACTGGTTAGCTCCAGCTATACCCTTTGTGTGTGGTGACTGCAGACAGCTTCCCACTCAGCCTTACAACTACAACACAGAAAACTGAGGGACCTAATCATCCTCATTCATTGCACAATAGATCCAGATGCACTACAAAGTACAGCTACAAGTGAGATGCTAACAGATGACCCGCTTTTAAGGTTGAAGAGTGAATGTGCTTAAGCTTTTTGCTAGATACAGCTCTAGGGTATTGGAATAACATCCTTAATTACTTCATTCCCTTAGAAAATTTTTACCTCAACAAATTATTGATAACTATGATTACACTTTTGAGTGTTTTTCACATGAAGAGTTCTCCTCTGCCTGCTTCTTAAATATTTAGAACTTTCAGTATCTATAACAATTAGCAAGTCTGGCACTTCAACAGTAACAGTTTGGATAGCGGAGGCCAGCTGGCTAATATGACAGATTCTGAACACTTAGCTATTACCTAGATACCAACTCTCATATATTAATTTATTTGTCTCAAGGCTAAATTAAAAATATATACCAAATCCCAGTTCTACAGGTTTGCCTGGTTAGCTACAGCTTTCTGCTTTCTATTTCCACATACCATCTGGCTATTGTTATTGAACTTCTATCTATATAACAATGGAATTTAAGTATTTATATTAATAGCAGCAATAGTTTGGGGGAGAAGGGAAAACAAGGAGACAAAAATTGTTATCCTTACAAACATGAGGGGGGAAACAACATATTAAAAGAAGTATTAAAAAATATTGAGGTATTTATTAAAAAATACAAAGTCCTTTTTTTTTTTTTAACAATTTTTCAATGAAAGTGATGAGAGCTGGGCAAAACCAGTAGGCAGTCAGAAGCTCACACTATAGAATTTCTTGCTTCCATGCAGTTTAAACATTGGTTTGTAGTATTGCATGGTGCATGTACCATGAATACTGGCAGTGATGACATCTGCACAGCTATGTAATATATGACACATTGAATCAACACATTAAAGTGATTTGTGGGTTCAATTCATTTTATTAATCAATTATGGTAGTCTTTGTATAGTGTGAGTGGAAGTTTCCCATTAGTTCTGCTCTTGCCACAGAAAATCATCAATATTCCCTGAGTATGGTTGAAACAAAGATAAAAACAACTGCCCATAGGGAAATTCGCTTCAAGCTTAGAATTTTACTTCCATCTCACTGAAATAGTCTCACCTGCGGATTCCTTTGGGTGTCTTTCCAATCAAGAAGGTGGTTGAACCTACTCTGTGTACTTTTTTGTTTTTCTGGGTCACAGGATGCATAACATACAGGTGATGTTGCTTATTGATCGCCAGCTTTTCTTGCCTTCCCTTAATAAGGTTCTTCTTTCCTGTGTCTTCTGGGTTTTCTTCATTTTTCTAGTAAAATAAGACATGAAAATCATCAAAACAGCTGTGTCTGGGACATAGTGACAAGCTCTATTATGCTCAATTCTGTCACTCTTTGCTGGCACTCAATGGTTGGAGTGTTAAGAATGGGATTCAGAGCTGCAGTATAAACTCCCTACTCAGTCACAAACTTCCAGGGACACTGAAGGCAAGTCTTGGTTCTCTAAGAATAAGGTGTGATATTTCTCCCAAACGGGTTAATTGTGAGGCTAAATGAAAGATCTCTAAGGTCTCTAATGCATAAACAGGGGTTATACAAATACTTAATCCTGCACCACAGGACTCAAATCTCAGTTACAACCTCCAAATATTACTATAAATAGAAAATGCCTGTGTTAATAGCTTAGTCTTAAAGATAAATTAGAATCACAGCATCTCAGAGAAAGGTTGGAAAGGACCTCTGAGATTGAGTCCAACCGTTAACCTAACTGGCAGGTCCAACTCTAAACCATGTCCTCAAGCACCACATCCACACGTTTTTTGAACACTTCCAGGGACTGTGATTGCACCACTTCCCTGGGCAGTCTGTTCCAATGCCTAACCACTCTCTCTGTGAAGAAATTTTTCCTAATATCTAACCTAAGCCTCCCCTGGCACAGCTTGAGCCCATTTCCTCTTGTCCTATCACTTGCTACCTGGGAGAAGAGACCAACCCCCACCTCGCTACAACCTCCTTTCAGGTAGTTGTAGAGAGCAATAAGGTCTCCCCTCAGCCTCCTCTTCTCCAAACTAAACAACCCCAGCTCCCTCAGCTGCTCCTCACAAGACCTGTTCTCTAGACCCTTCGCCAGCTTCGCTGCCCTTCTTGGGACACGCTCTAGTACCTTGATGTCCTTCTTGTAGTGAGGGGCCCCAAACTGAACACAGTATTTGAGGTGTGGCCTCACCAGTGCCAAGTACAGGGGAACTATCACCTCCCTGGTCCTGCTGGCCACACTATTTCTGATAGAAGCCAGGATGCCAATGGCCCTCTTGGCCAATTAATCCAGGAAGATACTATGTATCAAGATTAACAGATTATTTGGATTCACTGCTTCCTGCTTGTTAATGCATGTTACACAATTTTTGCACAGCACATATTCAGAACTCTTAGTTACTTCAGCAATTTAACACTCAACTAAAAACTGTAAATAATCACAACACTATTCAAAGACACTGAAGTTAAGGTAAAATCATTTTTGTCAATATCACAATCTCTAAAGCACACACACACACAATTAGTCAGAGTTGTAAAGATACTTTTGGAAGAGGCATCACTATACTTACCTGTAAGTGAACAGAAAAAAAATTACACGTTACATTTTCATTATAATACTCAGAAGACTAAAGCTGATAAGATATTTAAAATTTTAAATATAATGGTCATAAAAAGCTAATGTTTTAATCAAATTCAAGACGACTATGTTACAGATCAATTCATCATGCATTGACAGTCAATGTCTTGCACAAAATCATAATCCTATTTACACCTTAGTTATTTTTCAGAAATTCTCACAAATTCTTGTCAAAATTTTCCCTTTCCCAAAAGGCAAGCCAAGGGAAATATGAAAATTAAAGAATGTGTTTGAAGAGTGGGGAAAGACAGGGGAAAACCAGAAAAGCAATATTACTTTTTTTTTTTTTTAAAATGAGATCAGGGGAAAGAGTAACTGCTTAGTGATGTCTTCAGTTCCCCTACTAACACTACTTGAGAGATGAAAACACAAACTGTGTTCACACTTTCTCATCTGCAGTTTGAAATTTGATTTTGGATCTACAATGTTTCTTCCCAATGTGTTTCTATTTGATACACGTCCACTTCCTTTATTCCCATGGGCTGTTCATGATGTTCTTGTGCTTTAGGATCTAACATCTGTTCTCAATCCATTACTTTGGCAAGTAACCTCAAACTAGCAGAGAGAGATGTTAATAGTAAGGGACCTACAGGCATAAATTTTCACTCTTTAAGCTAAATGCACAACTCCAAAGATTAAAATTTCACTGCACTATTAAAAGTTGTACTACACAAAACTGAAACCAAGCCCCCAATTAAGATAAAAACCCTATCTCCCAATAATATGATGATAGTAACAAAATTAAGATTGAATTAGCAGATGTTATGTACAGCATAAATATTCTATAGTTATCTTGCTAATTCTGTATGCATTTAAAATGTTTACTTTTTTTGTTTTTAAGATATGCATAGGTAATACAGAACTTTACTTGGAAAATGTATTTTGAAAGAAGAAAGCAATGCTAGTTTTAAAATATATTTATTTTGATGGAATTTTTTCATGAAAAATACTTATGGTATTCAGATCTCATTATGATAAGATGCAGTGTATTTGTCACTCTGTCAGGAAATCAGGATTGTATAATTTAATTCAAGCAAGCATAACCTGTGTAGAATACAAGCCTAACCACATCAATGCCTGTCATAAAAGTATTTTAAATCCCCATATAGGTGTATCCATCTACCTCTTATTAAACAAGACCAAAGTATATGACGCATACTTTAGTTTACACATCAGTTCAAACACAGAAGATTCAGTGCTAGGTTAATGGTTGGACTTGATGATCTTAAAGGTCTTTTCCAACCTAAATGATTCTATGATTAAAAATATCTTTGGGAAAAAAGCCAGATGATGTAAACACACTGAAAGTCGTAAAATTGCTTGTCTTTTAGAGAACCCAAATTAATGTAAAAAGTACTTCTAATTGCAAATAAACTCACAAATGGCATATTTAGTTCTGGAAGTACAAAACTTTTAAGTACATCGACCCACACTGCCAAACCCGAAAGACCAACAGCAAAATACCACCATATACACACAAAGAGCTCCTCCTCTTCTATCTAAATTAGCCACTCAAACATTTTTCCTGAAAGTAGAAAAAATTACTCTAACAGTTACCCAAGAGCTGCAGAAGCTAATGTCAGTGAAAGCCCATGGCCACTGTGAGCTACTCTTGAAAAACTGCTTAGCTCTCTGGAGCAAATTCAATTGATTAAATGGCACCCAGTTAGGCTGAAACACAACTGGCCCTGTTGAACTTGTGAACATTTTTGAAAGTTTGACAACTTAAATCCAGTGCCCAAATCCAATAATTTCTTTTTAAAAAAAGATAAACGTTTTGTCAGTAAAATGAAAACACTTATTTCTGTTTTTCTGAAGATGTCGCCATGTTCATTAAAGGTCAAATCTGAAGTTTTTTACTCTGAGCAATACATAGATGAGGCTCTAGAGGTACGCTTTACACACATATAGATGCAAATACTCCCTGTATCTTTCTACTAGCGTTACATTAAAAAAAAGTGAAAACTTCAGTCAACATTCCAGCACTGTCAACATTCCACACTATTTTGCTTCTTTTTGAATTTGACTTCACGTATTACTTTCCTTAATTCTGCTCTCTCATGGCTGATTTCTTTCTGATTCTCTTGCAATTGTTTGTCTTCTAACTCACCAACTGAAATCTATTTCAAGATAAACATTTCCTTTCAACAGCTTTCTATTTTTTGTTCCTCAAGCACTTTCTCTATGAAACTATTGTGTGAGTGTTCCATTATTTGCTCCTACATGAAATCCCTTGTTGACTTTACAGCACTGGTTTTGTTCACCTGAATTATCAAGTATACCGTATGCACAAGGCAATCTTGCAAAGGAAGACTGAAATTAATACAATTTGACTCAGCTAGGAACCTCTGACTCTTGTTCTTACACTACTGATACTAGCACATTTAACAATCTTTTTATATTATTGAATGTCAGACCCTTTATGAATTAATAAATGTTATGACCAAAAGAATGGAATAATAAAGGAAACAAAAATCCTTCAACAGAAGTACTCTGTGCATTTGGAAGCGCACATTATCTTTGTTTAACTTAAAGTACTGCACATTAACTAATATACTTGGGCAAGTACAAGTGTTGCTGAACTTCTTGAAAGACCATTTTAACGATGTAAGATCTGACTACAGCATTTTCAAATCATTATTGGAAAACTGGAAAGATGATAGTGATCAGTCCATAAGCATATCTCAGGGCTAGAAAGAGTGATTCAACAGAAGGAAAGAAAGGAGAATTAATTAAGAACAAGACAATTTTTTTTTGTCAAAAAAATCCAACTGTTTTGCCAAATAGCAAGTCTAGCTTTGCTCTATGGCTCAGCCACATAACTACTGAAAAATGTTAACCAATTTAACACAGGGAGAAGAAAAATAGTCAAAATACTCAAATTGCACAAATAGCGACACGTATTCTTTCTCCTGGAATTAAGATTCCATTCAGTGCCTAAATAAGTAATAGCATGTTTTTCTCACTTTAAAATGTAGATATGCTTAAAAGTTTCAAATACGTGATTATAAACAAGTTATTCTGAATGACAATGAAAAGTCACAGTATAGAAATCCAAAAGCATTCTTGCCAAAAATTATACCATCACATACATACATACTGTGTGTTAAAACATTCTTCATGCACTGCATAGCACACCTTCTGATTAGCCTTCTGAAGTACACGATGCAAAGCTAAAGAAATACTTAGTATAGCATACAGTATCTGCTATATGCATTTTAAAATAATTTTTACAAAAAGATTGACAGCAATGAAAGCAGTTAGTCTTTACTAAATGTTTAACTATATTGAAGACATTATGCATTTGCAGCGCATGTTATGAAATTTCCACTGTTCAAAGTGGAAAAGTTTTGCTTAAACTTGACCACATACTTACTGGTCATCTGATAAATTAAGTGCTCCTATACGGAATTATCTGTAACACCATTACACATTTCTGCATTCTTCACATTATCCTTTCTCAAACTAGTACCTTGACAGGGGGGAAAAGGTGCAGCAAAATAATTCCTTCGATATCAAAGACAAAATTTCTATTTAGTTACTGAATGTAACATTTTTACTGTTCTATTCAACTTTGTGCACCTCCATATTGTCAAGAAAATCTGCAAAGTTCAAAAGAAAAACAATTTATTTTCAAAGACATACACATAAGACAAAGGGCCACAGATGCAAGCTGTTTAGTAGAATGGAACATTTTTTTGATTCAAAAAATTATGTGAGAAAAGGTTACAGTACAGAAAATATCCCAGTAAATGGAAAGAAATAAAGTTGATGAAAGCACAGTAAAATGAAATTGTGAAGTGCTACTGCAAACTAGGGAAAATAACATGTAAAAGTGCAGCCATTCCTTCCTGTCTTACACTTGTTTTCTTATCCTATCCCCTCTTCATTTACTGCACTTACTCTGAAGAGGCTTTCCATATATTGCAATGGGAAAGAAGAGAGATTACTACGTAGTTGTGCAGAAAATAGTTTAAAAAGTATTCAGAAAACCTAGGGACTCTTACCACACACGAAAAAAAATACAAAGAAAGCATTTATTTTCACTTTTCCTATTCCATTTAGTCTATGGGGTTTTCAACATAAACATGTTTTATCTTCCTACCACAGAAGATATTTTCCTCCACCACTTCTTTTGTGATGTATATCTCTTATTCTTAAAAGTATACAGCAAGTTTTGGATACCAATAATGAGTTTCCATTTCTTTGAGTTACATATCACATGCAGGCTGTAATCAAGAGTTCAGCAAAAATGATAGCATCTGTACATTTAGAGTCTTACACCAGCTCACATTTAAGGGTAACACTCTTCAAGAAGAATGAAGATGTGTAGCTGAGCATCAAGAAAGAATTTAACTCCCACAATGCAGCACTAACTTCTACTTAGAGATTCCACCTTGAATCTGCAACAACTCTTAGATCAGTTAGCTCCATGTAACAACTTGTCTCCTGCTGCATAGTTACACCAGTTTTAAAAACAGTATATACCTACCAAAACCAATTTTTGCCTATCTTTGACAGTACAAAATTTCAGTATCTGTTCTTCCTACAACAGGCATAAAAAGGTGGCTCTACACTCTGGAGCAATGAATGCTAATCCATTATAAGCATCCTCAGACATGACTGAGATGACTGGCCACCTTAAGCCTGTGACTCCCTGTTTCCTCTCTTTAGCCCCTTCAAGCAAGTCCAAAGAGAATAATGTTCACTTTTTTAAGTACAGGAAGATGCAAATGTATGGGAGAGCAAGTGAGCAGAGGCTAGAAGTAAGATGAGTAGAGGAAAAAAGAGAAACAGAGATTCAGGGATACATGTTTTTCTAAGCCGTCACATGTTTGTGGCAATTCAAGTCGCCAGACTTGGAGGATAATGAACTTCCTTCAAAAGCCTGAATCTGAAGTTGAAAATATGTTTGCATAATTATTCCTCAGCAATAGTTGTACTATGTCTGAGCATCTTCCTCTTACTGCCTGACTACCCAAAGAATCACTGTGGTAAATACCTTGCCGAGTACTGACTTCCAGTCAGCAACGACCCCCTCTCACTTTCCCACTCACAGCTGAAACAGTGTTAACAGGCTTTTCTCTTCAGGTATGTATGAAACCACTGCTGCCAGATATCCAGGATACTTTCCATTGCACAGTTTCATTGTTTGTTTTCATTTCTAAAACAAACAAAAAAGGCCTTCTCAAAGCTCTAGCTGCCTTTCAGTCACCTAAATCATACAAAAGCATGAAACACAGTGAATTCAGTATGACTGTCCTCTTAAAACACAGCTTGCAAGCAAATAACAAACCCTTATGCCATATTCTACTTTATATTTTCCCACTCCCCTCAAAACCTGAGAAAACACATGGCTTTCCAGATATACTGTGAGTTGCAGTGGGTTTTGGATGATTGTTATTATTTTGATCAGGTGATACTGCATTACAGTGAATTCATCTACTCAAATTACAGTTCTAAATTATTTCAGCTGATCTTTTTCCCCCGCTTATAATTTTCCTTGTTTTTTTTCCCTGGGAGCTTTTCCCGTAATATGTATGAATTACTATGACCTTTCTATATGCTTTTCCTGAACATATGCTATTCTTAGATATTGCTTTTATTTTACCTACGTTTCCTCTACTTGTCAGGACATATGTAAATACCTTGGAATGTCTGCTACCTGACTGTTTGTTCTTTGTCTTGTTTTCATCTCTCTTTTACACATACACAGGTCAAACAAGAATTTCTTCCTAAGTTATTCTGCATGCCAAGGAAGACAAAGTATAATAACATCCACTTAAAACTTCATGTAGTTTCTCTTAAAATGAGGTCAAGATAATAAATAAAAGTTATCAAATAATGTCTCTACTTTCACCTGATTCTTAAATAAACCAGAATTGCTTTTCTACTCACTCTATACACTACTGAGCAAACTATGTACTTCAGAGGGTTATGGTGACTTACACATGCCACAGTTTGAAGTAAGCCTGAATCTTATGGTATTTCAGAATGATTTCTCATGTGGACATTAATTTTCCCTCTGAATTTGACTTTCTTAATTGAAAAGCAGTCTTACTCAGACTGAATTTGTCTCTTGTTCTAACAAAACAGGATTGTAGAATGAGAATTAGCGGTAATTGCATAGCTAATGGTCAGTACCTCAATTGTCTTGGAAAATGAAGATAACCTACCTTAAAATTTTAGAGTACTGTAGGACAGTCACATTTATACTCAAGCTTTCTGAACTAAACAAAGCTACTCAGGATGTTGGCTCTGAATACAAAGGTATCTAATATTTGATTGTATACAGGAGACCAATAGCTGAAATAGTCTTCAAGCTACAAAAAATGTTAAGACTTATTCTGGGTCCAAATTACTCCTCCAAAATACTCTGCCAACACCGAGACCAGCATTCAGCTATACCCGCTGATAAAAGTAAAGAAATTTTATCAGAGTAATATGTAGCTATTCTTTTTCTTGGTAGTGGAGAATTGACTACTAAGTTCAATTGAGGACAGATTGTGTTCTCTCTATTTCACATTTACTTCTGAGTCTGTTTTTTTTCTCAGTCAGGTAACAAAGCAAGAATTTCCCACTGGGAGCAGTTTTATTTAATTTGTTGACTCTTTAACAAAAAGAACTCCTATAAGCCTTATCACTTTCTTGCACCAAAAATCTGACCATAAATCAATATAGTTATTATTACTGTTGAGAATGAGAGGAGATAATTAGCCCGTCTCAGAATTCAAAGCTAAGGTAATTGCTTATTCCAGCAGAAACCTGTGGACTTGCACCTATCTTCTTTCGCCCTCTCACCCCTCCACCAAACAGCCACAAAACCAAAAGCCATGCACATACACCATAATGAATATGCAACTACATGCTTCACAAAATGCCACATACAAACTCACTGCATTTAAAAAAAGCCATACTGAAATGGTTAATTCCATTGTAAACTGAAACTGTAAACTCAATAAAGCAGCATTACAGGCCAGTCATTTGGGAACAATTATTTTAAAGCTGAATAGCATTCCCCATCCTAGAAGAGCAAGGATAATGGAATGTTATCTCCCAAAAGCCTACTCTTTGTAAACAACTATCTAAACTTGTTGAATCTGAAAGCTGTGCAAACACACTGCGGAGTTACTATAACTGATAGAAACTCTTTGTTTAAATAATCTACAAAATGTTAATGTAATACAAATACAACAAAGAGAAGTTCTTAATAACACAACTTTTGTATTTACAGTATTCTCAACAGCACTTAAATCTGCATTGGAGATACAAAGGGCATGTTTTTTCCTAGGCTGACAGCATGCTTAGTTCTCTCATTTACACCAGATTGCAATAACATAAAGAGGGGTTTACCATTAATCCAGGTTTTACTACAAAGCATCCCGTTATTTCTCTGTCAAACACTGGCAAGAGTGCCAAATGTCTGTCATCCAATTCAGAGGATTAAGTCTTCTTTTATAGTGTGATTCTTGTACCAATTTATAAAAATACAGATATAGTTTCTTAAAGCTGGTCACAGTCTATATTTTGGCCTGAATTCATGCCGCAGAGGTTGAATATGACAGCTGGCAGGAAGCTGAGGGGAGAATACATCCTCCCCCTTTTCAGTCACCACATTTCTGTTGCCATAGTGATTAATCCTCAATTGAATGGCTGTCTTTGTACATTTCTTTTCAGTAAAACTTTAAGTAAACTTAAGCTGAAAACATGCAGTTGACTAAAAAAAAAGACTCCACATACTCAACAGGTACAGTACAAGTTCTTGTGACTAATACTTTTCCACATATTAAAAAGCGCAAATTAGCTCTGATGTGGGACATCATCAGTTTTTCAAATTTAGTATGTCCTGTTCCCATTTTTTGTCTTTTTTGTGAAGCCTCCAAGCCTTCTACAAAGTCTTCCCCATGCTCTAACCCCCCCACCAAGATTCCTATTGACTACGTATAACTCCACAAATTCAGCTTTATAGGAACTACATAAAGCCTATTCCAGACTTCTCTACTTATGTAAAACATTTCACATAGGCTGTTTTTGCCAATTAACACAGAAATTAATTAGGAAATTAATTAAGGAATGCTGTCATTTACTTCAGAATACACTAGAAAAGTTAAAAGAAGATATTTAGTCTTTGCTTCTGGGAGGCTTCTATTTCTTATGGTAGCTAAGAAAAAAGCTTCACAAATAACAGTGCAAGTTATCCAAAAAACAAAGTAACAAACTCCTGCACTCAAAATCAAGCAGGTTGCTTTGGAACCTGGAACTCACCAGAAAAAAGGGTCAAAAACCCCCAAATCTCTAAAAATACTTAGCAGATGACTAAGGTCTTAGAGAAAATGTTAACACTTTCATTTTTTCCCCAAAATTAATAATGCCAGCATAATTTTGAGCAAAATATCACATGAATGACTCAATACTTTTTTTTTTTCCCCTAAAAGGCTGAAATACCTGTAGGTCTGCTCTGAAAATTATAGTCTAGCTTTGAAAGCCCACCATGTCCAGTCTACAGGTTCATTTCACGTTTTCTTTTAGAAGCTTTTGTTTTTAATATCCTTCTTTCTGTAGTTACACAAGATAAACGGAAAACAAAATGAAGAACTATCTTCTTAACAGACAGTAATAGGGTAACAGAGACAATCTTCCACTTGTTTCATTAAAAAACAATTATTTTTTAACCAAGTCTATTTGCACACATGTGCAAACAGAAGACTTGAATTGAAACTAAAATGCAGAATAAAGATGACTCCATGTCATTAAATCAGCCTAAAAACATCACACAAAATAATGCAGGAAAAACAAGTTATTTATTCCAATAGATTAATTTCTAATATAATCTTCTTCACTCAGACTTCTACATAGAAGACCAGAAAATCCTCGTTACTAATGATCTTCCATGAAATAGCAGATCAAGTGTATTTTGTAGTCATATGCATAGGAAGCAATAAAGACCAGCCATCAGTAATTTTTAATGTAGTGAATATCTGCCACACTAAATGACATACATTTACTACCCTCAGATGTTTAGAATACTGAAACCTGGTGTGATTCTCTCCACACCATGGTAGTGCAGAACTGACCATAATTTCTGCTTTAACACTTATGACTTGCTATGAAAGATTACAAATAGCCAGAGCAAAAAGAGACACCTGACTGCTTTCTGAGACACTTAGGTTCTGGGATGTACAATAAATTTTTAGAACTACAGAGGAAGTTGAGATGTATAATCTGTATCTCCAAAACGTCTTCAGGAACAGCTGTCTGCCACACCTCTACATGGAACAAAAATCCCTGGCTTTGTTTTAATTACTGAGGCTCTTAAACACCTCTAATTATTGACACTTCAGTGCCTTCCACATAAGCAACACTACCAGAAACATCAACTGTTTGAGGGACCATTGTCATACTGTTCTTCTGTCCTTTCTTCTCAAAATCTACATTGATCTGACACTGCGAGCTGTGGTCAATGGTCAGAATACGAACAATCTTCAGACACAGGATAATATGTACAATTCAGGAACTGTTGGTAGTAAGTTGAAATATTTTTACTGTGATTCTAGATATCCCTTAAATGTAGAATACTAAGTATATAAATACCATATCTATAAAAAAAAGTCTTTTAAGTACCTCCCTGATTATACTTGCAAAATAAAGTATAAGCAGATATCCACTGCTATAGATGACTATTTATGAAAGCTCTCTCTATAACAAGACAACAGTATCTCTCTTCATTGAAAATGCTACTCCAGCTCAGCTACAGCTACAGAATCTTCTTCCACTTTTACGCAATCCCATGAACTTCTGTGATAAAGGGAATACATTCCCAAAACTACAATTTATTTTAGTTTCTTCAGGATCACAACATAAAACCTTTCATATTTGTTTGCTTCTATTATTGTCATATACAAACTATCTTCAAATAACTATCTTTAATTCAGACGCTGGACAGGACTTACTTTGACTAATGATATTAAACCAAAATATGGTTTATTCTCTGGCTTGTATAATTAATGCATACTTTATACTGTTACTTTTATTACTTTTAGGTTTGATTTCACCTTTCATAGCTCATAAGTTGTAGGAGAGCTCTCATGATGTTCTATTTTTATTTCTTGACAGCAGACTTTATATTCTGATTGCTGTTATCTAACTGTATTTTTGGTAGTCGCATAGAATTTATGGGAATACACATTAAATAAGCATTCAGGATAATAAACGTGAACATTCTAGCTAAACTAGTCAATTTCCACAATCCCTTTTAAAACATACAAAACCAGAGTATGACTGCACTCCCTACCACCTCAGGAGAAAGAAGAGTCAAAGGCTCTGCAGCAGTCTTGAAGCCATGTACCAGGACTGTTATGGAACTTGGAGCACAAAGCAAGCAAGAACAGAAGAAATAGTAGCAAGACTTGTTTCCCATAAAAAGAACGAAGAAGTTGTTCCCTTTAAGCCTTTAATGGTATGGAACACTAGCAGGTTAAAATAATATTTTCTATTACTTCAGAGAAGAGGTAGCTGGAGTATATGAGTACTAGCACAGGTAACATTAAGGACAGACTGACTTACTACTGGATAAAAAAAATAGGCTTGATTGAAAACTACAGTTTAAAAGGTTAAGAGAGATTTGACTGTGAATTACATTAGTGCCAACAGTCCAGATCTAACATAGATCTTCATAAGTCAAATTACGGAAAGAAACTATCTACCAAGATAAACATCTTTTCTTATCCCAAAGTTCAAATCTTACACTTTTTATAACCAACTTAAATCCAAGTTTACTTATTCATTAGTTACTTGTGTTCTTAAATAAGATGTTCTACATACCTTCAAAGTTCTCTTTTGAGGAACAAAACTCCCTGCCTCCCATCCCTTCTACCTTGGCTTTCAAGGATCTTCTTCCCACGCAACCTCTCTCACTTTGAAGGAAGAATCCTCATGGGTTCTGCAGTCTGCTCCAGTTTGAAGCAGTTTCTACAACTTAAGTAACTCCATTAGTCTCCATGCTTCAGCAACAAAGGAAAGACTAATAGACCTAATTTATACTCCTTTTATCTACTGCAGGTAGAAAACCAGGAAAATGACTTCTTCTGTATTGCTTCCTAGCAACTTATTTTTGCTGTTACTCATATTCACCTCATTTCCATAAATTAGCTAGGATGTAAAAGTTTATGGGAATTTAGTAAAGCCAATGTGATTAGATGACTAATCAATAGCAAGAAATAAACAAAATGTCAATGTTCTTACAAGATGTTATCTTAATTGATTACTTTTGCTTATTATTTATTACTTTTTTTTTATTACTTATAACATTGTTACATCTGTCATTCTAGATTCATAGGTAAGCAGGAAGCAAAAATGTTTTACTCAGTCTTCAACTAAGATCTGCAGGAAAAGCTGTATTTCCCAACTTACAACTTATCCACTTCAATGGAATACTTTGTCAGTTTTTAAGTGTTCTTGCGTCCCTTTCCCAGAGATATTAGTCAATTCTTGAAAAATTTATTTAAACTTTATGAAGTCAGAAATGCATTATTATAGACAGATTGTAGAGCAAAACTGCAAAGCAGGAAGACAGCAGTTGGCATAGGTGAACTGAACAGCACAAAGTATATTTTACTTTTGTCCCAAAGAGACCCATCTATGAAATGAAAGGAAGAGGTCCTTTTTTGATCACTCCTACTTAGAAATAAGACAAATTGATGAAATGTGCTTAAAAAGGGACATGAATATCAGGGCATTATTCAGGAGTCTTCATGATGCTATTAAATAAAGCTTCAATATAAATGCACTGTAAAAGAGCTAATTAAGAATGTGATCACTGATACCCAGAGTGAACAGAAACAGCTACACAATTTTATTTACGAAAAATAATGACGGAAATTTAAACTGTTCAGTTGTATTTTTAATATTACACATAATACTACTTTAATCTGTTGAAAAACTTTTTTATTAAACTTCATGTGAAATCAGCATTCTCTTTATAACACAATTATTTGCTCTGATAGTGAATGTTTTAGCTTAAACTGATGGCAAATAAGTGAAAAATGACCAGCAAAGACTAATGGCCAGAAGAGCAACAATGATCATGTTTTTCATAGAATGCCTTTTAAAATAAAAATAAAATAATGAAGAAAGGAAAAGAGTAGAAGTAACATTCTAAGTAGATCATATTTCAAAGTTGTCTATGAAGCTCTGGCAGCTCTCTCTTTAAGATGAGCACAAAAAATTCAAAGCTTCACATTTAAGAATACGCAGCCATCTAGGGATTATTTCTAGATTAGTGCTTCTACGTCAAAGAAAGAACAGGAAGCAAAGGAAGAGGCAGCCTTCTCCATAATTATTGATGCTTTTCTTCCTACTTAAATCTTGAAGATAATTGATACTACCGCGGCTTCTGAGTGAAAAACAGATACCTTAGAAAAACTGACTGACAAGTTAATCAAGAGAGGTTAATTTGTAATAGTTGCAGTCACACAAACTCTAAATAATGAGATGTAAGTTACATGAACAATACAAATGACTCCCACAAACTAGTTTTGAAGATAGGTGGATCAACAGACATTTATTCAAAGTACCTCTTCAAAGTTTTTTTTTTCATTTATATTTAGTTTTATTAATGTTGTCAGCCACTGCCCTTAAATAAGGACCTTCCTACACTATTCTTGAGTATTTTTGACCAACTTTTCTGTTAATAAGGGACATTCTAATGCAAATGTGATAGAATTGAAAAAGCCTCACTTTTACTGGTTGGCCTGGTTTGATCTTCCCAGTGCAAAAATTCTTTGGCATCCCTGCTAATGGCTTAATTAAATACAGTACATAAACAACACTGGAAGAAACTCTTCTAGCCACTGCGGATGATCAACACCCCAGAACGACATAGTCTTCTGTCTACAATTTCTATAGTGATTGCCAATATGTTTGTAAAGATTAAACTGCACATTCACCAATTACTTATTCTATGCTTGTGGTTTATCTTAAGAATCAGTCCAGGAAAGAGCAAATGTTTATTACAAGGCAAACAACAAAGTGTCCAGATAATCAGAGTAGATTAGAACCACTATGTAAATAAGAACAAAAACCTGGAAGCTGTACCTGAATTTATTCCAGATTTGTATATATTCCAAATGTAATTAAACAAGATGCATGACAAACAAAAAGCACAAAGCGTATCTGTTGCTGCAAATGAGCACTCCCAGTAAACTGTACTTTTACGTTTCAGACATTAAGCACAGACAATAATGACCATTACTTTAATCTATTATAGCAACCGCACGTGTCCACCCCCAAAAGAAAAAAAATCTGCAAACTGATTTATGTTTGACCTTCTACACCACAGATTCCGGCATGTACTGTGGCAACTGGATTTTTGTTAACTGGATCCAGGACAAACTGAAATTTTTTCAAGCCTCAAATCAGAAAAAGATGGCACAGAATTTGATTTCAAACACCCAATCTTTAATCTTTCTCTCAGAAAAACCCCACAGAGGGTGATCTGCTGCTTAATTCCCAACTCTTTCAGAGCTGGCCAATGTAAAAAAAACAAAACAAAAAACAAAACACAAAAGTAATTTATTAGACCTCCATTTGAGCCACCTCCTCCTCCCATCCTCAGTGGCTTTGATCATTCATGGTGGCCATTAACAGAAAAACAAGTTTGTTAGAGCTTTTTAAGATGAAAAATGAGGATAAAAACAGTAAAACCAACATTTCCCAAACATTTCTCTTTACCTTGGCACTACAGACTGCTACATTAGCAGGAAGCTGGGAAAACTGCTTCAGTTGAAATACATCTCGCACTGCCCACCGGCTCAAGTGATTCTCAGCCTTGCTGGATCCAACCACATTCTGATTTGAATGAATATATGCCACTTCTTGAACACCATCTAATATATTAGGAGAAAGATATAATCAAAGATTTATTCCAAAACCCTGAAGGTACACAGTTGCACTGAAGAAGGATATTGTAATTTTAAAAAAAGTTTTACATGAAAGTTGTAAGATTTATGATTTCACGCAGCACCAAGTTTCTCAGCTCTATGAAATGAACAAAAATCATTAGACTTACTCAGATTTAACCAGACAGTTTAATACTGCTTCCATTTCAGTGTGATATGTTTCAGATGGACAAAGGAGAAGTTTCAAAGCATCTATGATTTAATGGCTGCAATATTAATGTTTAAAGCTGTCTCTAACAGAATCAAATCTTCTACATGGTACTTCAAACTCCCAAATCACACAAATAAAAACTTATGTACATGAAAAAAAAACCCACCAAACTTAACAGCCCTGTCAAGACTTAACGTTTTACAGTTCAAATATTTAGATTTGTGAATTCTTAATAGATCTCCAATCTTAGCATCTTTCAATGGACAGTAAGTATTTTAAGAAAATATTACAAAGCAACCCACCACCTCAGAAGATAGGAAAGTAAGGCTAATATGTAAAAAGAGAGATACAGAAAGACATTACTAAATAATTTAGCAGAGTATTTATTAGTATATTGTAACAAAAACACATATTGCAGGAAGAACTTAAAACCTACCAACAATGATAAATTAAACATATGTTACCACTGTAGTTGAAATAAAATCAAAGAAATTAAATGACTAGTTACCTAAATATCTGTCCATTGATTCCACTTTTTGCTCTTGATGTTCAGATTCAGTTTTACTTGTAGAAGTTCTATGCGCAGCATAATTCCTAGACTTCATTTGTGCAACAGAGGTATCTTGAATAGGATGAAGCATTTTAGACCCAAACTGAACTCTGCCTCTCTGTCGTTTACACTTATAGCTTTGCTTTCTGGTATGAATTTTCTCAACTGGTAAGTTATCTTCAGAAGATGAAAATTCATCTATATTCTGAGAATCACTTTCCTTTTCTTTTCTATTTGGCTTCTTTGATTGTAGCACAGATTTGGAGACACTACCTAGTCCACTGTTACGGGTGGGTCTTTCTTTCCATTTCAGAAAGCTGAAAGTTCTCAACTTTCTTGATTCAGAATTATGGCAAATTTCAATATCATCAGACTCATCGCTTATGTCACTTGCCCCTTTCAAATCTCTTGTGCTGTTCTTGATGTCTTCAAAAGACATGACTTTGCTGAAATTTGATTCAGTACTATGGAATCCAAGTTGCCTACTGTCTCCCTTAAATACCAACCCATCTTTCTCTTTTGCTAACTCTTCAGAATTTTCTGTCCTGTAAATTTCAGCCTTTTTAGTAAGCACTGGTTGCTGGTGTGCTGGAACTTGGGTAGGAAAGACAATATCATCATTCTCTTCAGAACTCCATTCTGTTTCAATAACTACATCACTTTGCTTTGAAATGCATTGATCCTCGCTTTCTCTGCCCTCTTCCTCCTCAGAGCCTGATAAAACAAGCCAGTCTGTACTACGCATATCTTGTTTATCAGTTCCGTCTGCTGACTGAGCAGCTTTCCCATGCTCCAAAACATGCACATGGCTTTGACATTTCTGAAAATCACTATGCTTGCTATTTACATTTGTTCTTATAGTCTGATCATCAGAATTTGAATGATGAGAGTTATAATTATTACACTCTTCTTTGGTAGTTTCAATTTCTCTCTGCAACAACTTAGAGAATCCACATTGCATTAAGGAAAGCTGTCTCTTTGTTACCATTAAACTATTTGCATTGTGAGGCTTCCTTCTGTCACATTTTTTCACAGAAGTTTCCAGAATATCATCATCACTAAAGTCATCACAAAAATCCGTTCCTTCTCTCTTTAATTGTGCTTGAATGCTTCCAGGATCTTTATCTTCTTTACAGTCTGGTTGTTCATACTAAAAACAAAAGTAGTTTACAGCAAAGGTATTTAAAATGTAAATAATATATGGAACATACCTAATTCCAAAGCAGTGTAAAAAAAGTGGATTTTGATTATGTTACTCAAAAAATATACAAAATGGTATTACAATACATAAATAGAAAGCAAATACAAAACAAATCATAAAGAGAAATTATATGAAAGTCTTTGGCAGAACAAAATTTTTAGCTGAACAAGAACGAAAATAACCAAAAATATATAACTGAGACTATATATGCTGCACACTGCTAAAACAACCTATGTCTTCACAATCCACACCTGTATTTTTCTGGTTTATACTGATCTTGTTGCAACTTTTCATCTGCCAAAGGCATTGAAAAGTGACTTCACAATTCAAACCTTAATAGTGTGTAAAGACATTAATAAAAAACCCAATAATTTCCCAGTAGTGGTCAACCTCCTTGTATATGGGGGCTAACATACTAAAAGAACTATGAGTACATATCAGCAATTAGATGTATTAGCAATGTGAGGTTATGACCAATGTGATGGCATACTGATTTAAATTAATACTGACATTTACCCACAGAAATCTCCAAAAAGAGACAGTGGCTAATTTTTAGTACCGTTCAGTGTGATCTAATCTAATGATATTTTCATGCTTAGAGGCTCCCATTAAAGCCAGCCTTTACAGGTGGGCAGGGGGTGGAAATCTTGTTCCAGAAGGAAATGATTACATACATTATTTAAAAGAAAAAAAGCCAGCATTGAACAGACCACTGATTTGGTGGGAATCACTGTCTGATGACACCAACTAAATAGCCTATGTCTTCCACAGCAGTCCAAAAAGCCTGAAGCAAGGTTTCAATCCTCTAAACCAATTGTACTCCTTTCCACAATTCCCTAACCAAAATCTTCTAAACAGTAGGTGTTAGATTCTCAACTGACTTCTTGATCAGAAGGCTGTCATATCATGTCATATCATATCATATCATAAGGCTGTCACTCTTAAGAAACTACAGAACAATGCTTCGGTAAACAATATTGCTCTGTAGTAACATCATTTAAGTAATACCTTCATTTGGACTGAGGATATCCAAGTATTTTAAAGGTCATGCAATACCCTATTACCAGGTCTTCAGAATATTCCACTTTAAATACAGACAGCATGTCATTATCTAATGCTTTACAACATGTAAAACGAAGGGCAAGCAGACAGTAAAAGATGGCAAGTGCAATCTAGGGTAAAAGCATTACCAGCCTAACAACATACTGTCCACATTTGCCACTGTAGTATCAGGAACTAGAGGGACTGTCATGCTCTGGTCCATAGTCCACAAAGACACCTCACCTTTTCTGAGCTGCATGAAGGAGTCTCTTCCTTTAGCCATGTAGTTGCTGTCATGACTCCTGCTTCTACTTGCCCTTCCCTCTAAAACAATCAAGAATGTACAGAATAAAAACTGTTATCTGTTCAAGTTGACAAAGGTAAGCCCAGAAAAAAAAAGTTTTTCTTTTTTTCTAGAGAAATATAAGCATAAGAAGTACAATCAGCAAAGTGCAGACTAAGACTTACATTTTGGCACTTACTGCTCTTTGATCTAACACATAATCTGCAGGAAAAGTAACATACTGCATAAATTGGGAGGATCTCAGGCATACACTATTTTAATAATTTTAAACTTTCTTCCAAAGCAGAATACCTGCTACAATGTTCATATTACACGCCACATTTTAATTTAGATTTAATTCAGAGAACTTTTCAGCTTTGTATCCCCAAAGTACTTGTTCTTACACCACACTACTCTTGGCTATGCTGCCTTTATACTGCTATATTATATTCCCCAGCCTCTTCCTCTATAGGCAAAATAACAAAATGAAGGGAAGGACAGAAAGAAACCTAGAATAAAGCTGCAATAAATTCCAAGACACAGGCTGGCTGCAGCAAACATGCCGGATAGAAAAAGGTATAACACTGCATATACTTAAAACCAGTGTGCACTATATGCTACGGAATTGTGCCAACAGTCTCTTTAGAGTAACTAAAATAAATCTTAAAAGATGAAGCCTCAGTTATTTACTTCCACCTTGTAACATTTTTAAATCCAGCATGATAAAATATATTTTATTAAACAGTTTTTGAAATCTCAAAATGTACTATACAAAGGTTACTATGATCATAAATAATATTTTTATGATCAGAATTCTGGCTTAAAAGGTCACCTTTTATTCATCAACAGCTCCGAGTACCTGTGCACAAAGTTGACAATATGTGAAAGTATCACAAAAATCAGTGGCATTTTTATTAGGAAAAGAAAATATATTAAGAAACTTTTTGAAATTATAATTCAAACTTTCAGTTTTTTGATTTAAGGAAATTTATCTGGTCTACATCAGAGCAAGAAATTAGCATGCCTATTTCATTTAAGGCACTGCATAGACAGGTACTGTTTAAGTTTCTCTGTTTTATAAAGTATTTTGTCATAATTTTGAATGGAAACATATCATGAGGAAAGGAAAAATGTAAAACTAATATCCAGAAGTAAAAAGGTAGGACTTCGCACCTCCAGGATGTCTTTGGTAAGACAGGACCCATGAGTCCTAAGTTTGAAAAGGTTATGGATCCCAAAAAGCTCTCCTTGATGTTCCTTTGATCCTTGTACTGCCTCAAAATACCGCTTGGCATTTTCACTTCCAACCACTGCACAGTGAAGTTGCTAAAACAGAACAACATGAGAGATTTCAGAAGTGTTTGCTCCAACAACATGTCAGAATTTCCTGGCATCCACATTATATACACAGCTTTAGTTGGAGCAGGCAGAAATTCCTAAGGGAGGATATTTTGTTTTAATTTCCCTGGCAGATGTTGGTATAATAGATTGTGGTATAATATGAACCTGCTTGGTTTTACTGAATTAAAAAAAAAATATTTCAAGTCTTTTACTTCATTGTTGTCTAATATTAGACACCCACTATACACACTACTGACACTCCTCTATATCTTGACTGCTCATATTTCCTCAATACCAAATTCTTACTTTTTTTTTCAGTCCTTTGCATTGCATGCTTACTTGGTAAGGACAAAACAAAAGCCACAAGATTACTCCTACTGATCTCTGAATATTTTAATTATCATGCACTCTTGCTAAATAAATTGAACAGAAGAAACTTAAAAATCTTCCAGGTGAAAAGGAAAGACAAGTAAATAGTTTGTCAGGCAGAATTAGAACATTTTTGAAGCCAGGCAGGTTTAGTTGCATTCCAATGACTGCAAATTTTCAATACTTACATAATCAGTATATTTGACTTTAAGTGGAAGAATGTCAAAACCATGGGTTTATGGATACCAGACCTGTAATATTTTTCGTAACTGTCTCTAAGCAGTTGGTAGTTCTTCAGTTCTACTCACTTCTAGTTCTAGCACTGAACATGCATTTTCCTAGACAGCACATCTCTTGAATTATGTAGGCCAGTAACACTACAGTCAAATTTAACTTTAGCTAAGCACAGTTTACTCTTTCTTGAATTATGCATGGTATTTACAGAAGTATACTTAGGATACATATATAACTTATTCAGGTTTCTATTATGTTAGATTTCAATTTTATTTATATCAGATTCTTCAGTCACATATGGCTAGGTCAGACAACCAAATACTACTAATAAAAAAAATCAGCAATTTTAAAATGAAACAGATCCCTCAGTAAGAATACACTACAAACATGATAAAGCATTTTCATTACATAAATTCATTTCATGAAAAGGATGGATGACAACATTTAGCTTTCTGAAAGCACATTTGTATAGTTCAGCAAAAGCCACACGTCCACATGTACTCATGATTTCTGAATATTCAACAGCCAATAAAGGCATTTTCTTCACAGTTTACTGAAAAATTCCTAGCTATGCTCACGTGGCAATAGCAGGGAATGAAATTCAAGTGTAGACTTAAAAAAAAAACCAAACACCCAGATGTAAAATTACTCTGTGTATTTCTTCTTATTTGACTTGAAAAACACAAGTCAACTTAAACAAACAAACAAAAAAGCAACAGAAGAACAACAACAAAAAAACCCCCACACGACAAACCCAAGAGCTTTTAAAAAAGTTTTATGCATGCTTTTTGGAAATCCAAACAGACCATATCATCCAGGTCTTCTTTATCTACAAGATCACCAACTCCAAAAACCTCTGTGAGGCATCACT
The DNA here is from genome assembly GCA_020745775.1 of Theristicus caerulescens. Lineage (NCBI taxonomy): Eukaryota > Metazoa > Chordata > Aves > Pelecaniformes > Threskiornithidae > Theristicus > Theristicus caerulescens. The sequence continues at coordinate 46,937,599 of CM036583.1, read as the reverse complement.
TGCTCCTTCAGGATTTTAGTGAATATAGCTGGTCGTAGTCTGCGTAATTTTGTTAGCCTTTCAGAGACCTCTCCTACTGATACTGGCTGTTGAAATGAATCCTCAAAAGTACTTCGCACAAGAGAAGCTTTGGAACAGGATGCTCTCTAAGCTTTTCCATGAATGTGGATATAAAGAATAAATCAAGTGGGTTTTTTTTGCAATGAACACTCCTGTAAACCTTGCTAAAGTAACGCCCATAGAGCAATACAATTCCTACTCCTGATGTGTTTGAAAACTAAATTAGTGGCTTTTACGTTTTTAGACCACTGTCCCTCAAAAGTAGTTTTTGGACTTACTGTGTTTTATATTTAACTCGCCTCATTAGTATATGATTTCAACTCTTAAAACAACGTCTTCTTCATTCTGAGCTTCTGATACAGAGTCTCTGAAAACTGCCCAATTACCTGTGAGTACATCAGCCCATCACCTACTACTTTGAATTTCTTCTTAATAAGTTTCCTCTTCTCTTATTTAGATCATTTTGTCAAAATTAAACAGAACTCTTATTTTCTTCAGCTTCTACAAAACATTGAATTTAAGTGAGATAAAGTCACTATTACACTTTTGAAAGTAACATTTTAAAGCAGGTCATACACATTACTGAGAGCAGCTCAAGATTTGATCTTCCAGCTGTGGGGCTTCTGACTATCTCCTCGGTGAAACTGGATACCACGTTCAGATACTTGATCTTAGGACCTTATTCTTATTTGTCACTTACTTAAATCTGTATGAGGATAATGACAATCTGTCTGTTACTGCATTTCCCACTCATTCAGCCTCCAACCTTCTCCTTGTAAATAACCCAGCTACAAGAGGGTGCATGTCACTGAAGATTCAATACCAAATTTTTCCTATTTAGGGCCAAAAATTGAAATTATTAGGTTAATTAATCAAATTTCATAAAGCTTTCTTTAATATATGGTATCATTTGCTCACTGAGGTGACCTACTTTGCCTTTTCTATGCAATGCATTCTTCAGGACAACTGTATCTCACTGATTTTCTTCCTACAAGCTGTTTCACCCTCCTCTTATAAGCAAGCTTTCAAAGGCAGTAGAGTAGCAATGTCTTCTTACTTTTCTTCTAGAGTACCAGCAACATTTTTGCTCTCCTTCTCCAACCTTTCAAAAGAAAAAGCTGCCTGAATCAGACTGCTGCAGATACTAACTGCAACTTTTGCAGTTCTCTTCTCTGCATAACCTGATTAATGCATATTGCATAATTAAACTGTCAAAAGTTACAGAAAAACTTGAATACAAATATCATTCTGTTTTGTTCTTTGACAATTGCTAAATGATATATCTCTGCTTAATAAGTGAAGGAAACAGCGTATATCATAAAACCAATGTAAACTACAATTTTGCTATAGGCTAGCTCAGCTTTGAGTCATTGAAATAGCTAAAAAGAGCTCCAAGTTTAAATAGTTTGTGAACTTTACCTGTTTGTAAACTTGTCGCAAGTACATCATCTCCTCCACAGTTCCCAAGGATATCAATCTAAACACTTTAACATCTTTGTATTGGCCAATCCTATAAGCTCTGCAAGGACAGTCGCATATTAAAAAACATATTTTTTTATCAGTAAAAAAAATAGAGAGCTCTTAGGGGTAGTAACGTAAATAAATTTAAAAAGCATTCCAATAAAACAGGAGTACTCTAAATCATTTAGGAGTTGGTTGGTTTGGGGGTTTGGTCGTCGTCCCTCCCCCCCCCCCGCCTTTTCTAAATTTTCCTCAGTATTTCATTCCCTTCTCCTTTACCCTTCGTTTTCCAAGTTTCATCCAGGTCTATCCAGTTGAAAAAGCTTCTGCCTCAAGTTGTATCACAAGCCCTGTCTCCCATCTCTCTTGAAAACCTATCCCACTATGTTTTCTCAGGTTTTCCGCCCCCCCACCCCCCCCCCCCGTCTCCATCTGCTCTTGCACAAAATATTCTATTTGCATTATATAGGCGTTAGATTATGGATTACTTGGGGCAGTCTGTTCTTTCTTAACTTTATAAGCACTTTGCAAGTTACAACATAAAAACAGCTAATGAACAGGCAGTGTTCTATCTAAATGGCAAATCCTGAGACTTCCAATAGGTTATATTTTGAAAATTCAAGAGGGGTTGAACCAATTTATAGAAATGTGGTCTTACAAGGATTCTTTAAAGACAGCCCCTTTCAACAACAGACATTTCTGATATACGTATTTCTCTACAGCAGGTGCACATAAACACCTTTTAGAAGTCAGAAAGACCTTTAAAATGGAATTACATAATTGGATGGGACAACAGAAACAAGTTTATTTCTGCTCACGAAAACATATAAGTCTACTGAATTTTGAAGACTTCCAATATTCTTTACTTCAGCTATTCAAGAGTCTGTCCTGAATTCCTAGGGAAACATCCTATGATCAAAAAGCCTTGAAAGAAAAATCTGGATTCCTGGAAATCCTCCCATGGCATAATATCAGAGATGGAAGTGAGTGCTGAAATGACACTGATCTCCACAAGGGCGAAGCAGAAAAGAACATATATGTTTTTCTTTAAGGATTCTGGAATTCAAAACATCACTTGAACTCGGGTCAATAACAACGTACTCTGTCCTGACGAACACAGGAAAAATGCCATCCAGCTACACACACACACATTCTAGAGATCACAAAAAGTTACACTAACTATGGCTTTTTTTTTTTATGAACCTACTATCACAGTGCCACAAAAATAAAATGGAAAATAAGTAGTAAAATTCAGGGTTAAAAACAAGAACATCAAAGCTAAAAAATAATTTAGCTGGACATTTCTTACTGTCTCGTGGACAAGTCAGACCATGTAAAAAATGTCTTCCCTTAGGAAAGTTTAGTTGGACAATTAGATTACAGGATCAAAGCAAAAGGAGAGTACAACACGGATCAAGTTCTGTATTTTGAGAGTGTACCTGTCAATAGCTTGAAGATCATTTGCTGGGTTCCATGTAGGATCAAACAGTATAACAATGTTGGCACCAACAAAATTAAGACCCAGTCCACCAGCCCTAAAAACATAAAAATGAAAAAACAGAATTATTTGACAGTAAGAAAATCAGAACAATTTTTTTTCCACTGTCTTAGGTTCATATTAGCATACCCTTCCCCAACATAAAAAAGAGCAGAATAGAGATACTGAAAATAGTGGGGTACAGCTTTGTGTTACTGTTGTGTTAATAAGCACCAAGTACTTAAATAACCACTGCTGGAAAATGCAGTTGTCTCACCTAAGTAGCAAGAAGATTACAAACTGTATGACTAGCTGAGTCATAACCAACTGCTATCACCTTACTATAGTAAAAGTCCTGATAGCTACTTCATACCCACATACCCCCACAAGCCCACTCCCTCAACAGCTGTACTGATACTTATAACCACTTTTGTGCCAGTTAACATTATAGAAGCAGGAAAACTATAGCTTAAATAAAAAGTCTGCATTAAATTTTATTTCCTCTAATCCCAGAACATAGTTTTGACAATAATGCTATGCAGCTTCCACTAAAATGGTCACTGTCTAGGGTAAGTTGTATCTATAAGAATTAACAACTGTCACAAGTATATTGGTACAGTATGTAAGTCAACTGTTAAAAATATAGTTAGCCACGCAGCTGCATATCAGGAACATTCACACCTATCATTACAAGGAAAAAAGTCACTGTAAGAAAATTGTCTACTGTGATGGAAAGGAGTTACAAGGGTACCAGTTACATTGTCTTAAACATTCAACAGCTGTACTTTGGGTAAATCCTACAAGCCAACAATGCATTTGAGCATATGCTTAATCTGAAGTAGCTAACTAATGCCCTTGCTGAGGGCATTAACAAAACCACTCAGTTTACTTGGAGTTTGGCATGTGCATAGCTGGATGATTTGATAGGAACAAAAGTGAGGAAAACACCACTTCTCATCCAGCTGCAAAACAAGCAAATACTGAAAATTCTTTTCAACTGGCTCAACCAATATTCCTACAAAAAGAGACAAGTTCCTATATAAGCACATGCCAAATACTATTATTAATTTAACTATTAAAACAATTCTTTACATTGACATAGACAGCACTAATTTCAAGTGTGTTTTTCTCTGAATGAAGTACCACAAAACTGAAAAAGTCAATCCCATTTAATTTACCAAGCACCTGGTTTTAATAGATTACTTTATATTCTGCTTGTTTAAAGCAGTGGGAAAGGTAAAGTTTCCAGGGATGTGAATAAATGGAGACAGAAACCAAAAGCTTATGGAGCCCTACCACCTTTTGGTCTTCATGGAATTCCTGTTAATGTAAATACAGTTGTGGCCTCTTCCTTCCAGGTGTAGTGTGGTGTTGGGTTAGTTAAATCTGGAAAGGGAGAGGATGTGGGAACCTGCCAATATTAACGAGGTTTCCGGAGGATGAGCACTCTCAAAGTTTGAAATGCTGAATAAAAATCTTTGTATTTTTCAGAATACCTTACTGTATTTCGAATTTTGTTGTATTTCTTTTTAGTGAGGACAGAATTCAGCCTCTCATCTTACCAAACCGACCCTGAAGTCAGACTGAAACATGTCAACATGTTTTTCCAAATGCTTTCTCATAAAAAATTGCAGTATTTGGAACTGAAATATGAATTAAACCTCAGTGCAAAGCCTTACTGTCAGTAAAACAGACTGACTATGAAAATTAACTGAACAGGATACTTAGCTTTATGAAGATTTTACCTTTCAATATTTTTAGGTATGCCACAAAAATTCAGATACTCCAAAAGAGAAAAAGAATGGCTCCTATATCCTTCATGGACAGAATGAACGCAGTAGTTTGTGCGTGCATTGTAAAGAGTATCTTCCATTTTAAATATCATTTTAACTAGAAGTTAAAGTCATTATTGCAAGATGGTCCATGCAAATGACTATACTACAGCTTAAATGAAGAGCCCTGTATGAAGTGTCCCATAACAGTTCTGTTACAAACATCAGTTTTCAAAAGATCATCTTATTTAAAACTGCACACAGTGTTAAGTAAATGGCTTGTTTTTATATCCTGTCACTAATAACTTAATACCACAATGTTCAGAAGTTACAAAACAATACCGCGTTAGGAAAGCTTCCATGAAAGCTGTGACTATGTAATTCTATTTATTGAGGTAAGTTTTTTATAGTTTGTATGTTCTCTGTTTCAGTGAGATCTTGTGGCTGAGAGCTCTTTGAATGTGATTACATGCAGATTAAAAATTATTTACAACATAGTTGTGAAGAATTCAAGTTAAATGAAGCCCTGAAAAAGTACAAAGTAATGGACAGCAGTCCAGTAACGGACAGTAACTGAGTACGCTGCAGGTAGAATGGAAGTGCATACTGTTACCTTTCACAGTAAAAACTGTCTACGAATTTCTGTAACCATCCTCTCTTCATCATCTAAGCATTTCTCTTTACATAACAAAGAAAACTGAGAAGCAGAAATAGATTTTTCATTATTCTGAAGGAATTAATCTAGAGAAAAACTAGCGTGGAAAACCCAGCGAATGGTGATTTAGCTTTAAAGGTGGAAACACTTGCTGCTCTTATTTCTTCCACAATACTGCAATGGAACAGGACTGTGCAGACTTCAGTATTGTACATATGCAGTTTCCCTTCTTCAGGCTAAGCAGCGTCAATGGAGTTGCAAGCTCTGACATTCTCCTATCAACTTACAGCAACTCCAGCAATTATTTTAATGTTTCTAAGCATGACCAAAAATCCCCTTTCTTTCTTCCAAATAATCATACATTTTCCCAGCAACACCAGCACAGGACTGACGCATTCTGAAATAGGCTTTACTTCATGAGCCTTAGAAGTTCCAACAGATGTATACTTATTCTTCCATAAAGTTCAAAGCTGAAATTCATAATCTGTATCTACTGGTTTGATGGAATTCACCAGCTCTGAAGAAATCAATCATATTTTCTCTCAACACCCATAAAATATATTTATCCATATAGCTATACTAGTCATAGCTATCCATAAAAGCAATATGGATAGCTATATGACTATGTTTGATACTAACATTAACTGCAAGACTGTTAAGCTATATAGACAGATTTTTTTTTTTATTGTTTAAGGGCCTATTTCTCAAAAAACTCACCAACCAATTAAAATCAGGATTTCCAAATGTCTACAGGCTATACATAGGCAATTCCAGGCAGAAACAGCATTTTACTGGTATAAAAAAAATGGAATATAAAACAGGAACATTGTAAATTTAACAGTGAAGTCATCACCACTGTCTGCACTGTAACTCACTAACTTATAAATTGGAGCTTCCTGTTTAAAGTTGTATGTTAACTGTGCCACTGGAATATAATGGCAGACTCAAGATCACTATGCAGGGAATTCATCCTTTGCAGAATGCATTTTTGCAGCCAAAAGACTGTGCAAGTATTTTCAGCGAAAATCAACGTTTGGCTCTTCAAGCAGTGGGACTTTCAGAACACGTACAAGTTGACTACACAGAACAGTCGGCCAAAAATTTTGCAAGAAAGTATGGACAGAAGAGAATGACCCAGTTCTGTCAACTTACTATGCGTTGAGAAATAAAGAATATACTGTGAAGTCCTAATGCCTGAAATATGAGCAAGAGGAAGGATGAATCTCTTGTAGAGTAGAACTGGGATAAATCACTTTCTGATTTCCAGAAGATAACAAAATTAAAGCTGCTTCTATTACTGTGTATCAGTCAAGCAAGAAGATAACTTTGTTATCTGTGATAAACTACACAAAGAATTGCACCTTCTGTCTTTCTTAGTAAAACTGGTTATATTGACTGCAATTCCATCATTGTTTGTTCCTTCCATTTACTCAGTAAGATGAGAAACACTAACAACAGAATCAAGACTCTCATCTCAAGCTCCACCAGCAGGCATGGAAAGCTCACCAATCTCTGTATTCACAAGCTCTAATAGCAGAAAGTCCATCTCTGTTTACCTGACCTTCTTTTTTATTTCTATGTAAATTAATGGAAGAGAACTGAAAAGGTTATAATTATGCAACTAAACTAGACTGATAGAAGCACAAACTGGAGAGCATTTCCTAATGCTACAGATGCAGTAATTCCCTGCTGTCTTCAGGGACAAAGAATAGGGACCCATAAAGGTCTTAGGGAAGCTGATGACTACATTCCACAAATGAGCATGACCAACAAAAATCTCTTCACAACCCTGCCCACATGTACCAGAGAGTACCTGAAGACAGTTCCAACATGCACCTGTAACAGTCTTTAAGATTATGTCTAACGTCTAATTAAACAGAGGTAGTGTGGATCCTCCTATCTGACTCCAACATCCACACTTTCAGTAAAGAAGGGCCAAAGTGATGATATAGGCAAGAACAGCACATTTGCATGTTCCATTGAGTTTCACTGAGTTTTTCCTCTGGGCAGGAAGATTAAAGTTTCTCTTTGTTCGCTTTCTGCCCTTGCCTGGTAGCAAACTTCATCCAAGATGAAACATGGAAGTAACCAGAATTTAAAAAAAAAAAAAAGAGAGAGAGAAAAGAATGGTCATCATATTTTCATTATTTTTAGTTGAACACACCGCTCTAGTTCAAAAGAATTCACTATCCATCATAAACTGATAAGCAGATCTGATAGGCAAACATTTTTAAAGGACAATCAAGGATTGTTTGAATTATTTTAAACAGACATACACTAATTAACATGGTTAATAAACTACTGAGAGATAATTTTTCAGTTTAATACAACATTTCATGTTTTCTCACTCGTGCAGCAAGTCAAAATTTAAAACTAGGATTCAGAAGACCTGCTTGTTTCAGATCTTAGCAATCCTCATAAAGCAGAGGAGAGGGGAAGGGAAGAAGTCTTCAAATATTTTAAGAAGCTTCAGTTCACAGCAGTGAGTTTATGTTTACTAACAGACAACAGAACAACTCAGTTTCTCAAAAAAGTAACCCCTCACAAGGTCATCAAGTAAAATGCAGAGTAACCTGTTTACTAAACACTAGAAAGGCAGAGTGGAACAGACTACAAGTTAGATTTCCTTACATTGTAGATACAAGACATATGTTAATTTCTTGAATGCTGTTGAACTCTCTTACAATTCTGATCCTATCTTCTGATTTTGTATTTCCATCAAGTCTTCGGTAATCTAGCCCAGATGCCATGCAGTACTGTTCCAGCACATCCAGCAACTGGGTGAAAAAGCAAAAAAAAAAAAAAAAAAGATTAAGTGCTTACTATTATCTTTTTAATTAAACAGAATCACAGAGGCCATGTTTCTCAAATATATTTTCAATAGACCAAGCATTGAAAATCACAGTAAATATTCCCCATTTTGATATCAACATCCTTGACGCCCTTTAGCTGGGATTCTATAGCACGCAAGGTGATTAACGTTGGTCTGCTGTGGTCTCACTCAATCTTCCAACCCTGTCTGCCTGTCCCACCTCCAAGTGATGCTCAGTCAGTTCAATCCAATAAGCAGGCAGGCAACAAACTATTTATTTCCTACCATCGAAGCAAGTTACAATGACTTGGAAGTATGGTAAATGAGCACCAGAGCCAGCACAGGAAACATGCTGGTATGCACAGCCAGAGTTCAAAGGGACAGAGTGAAAGAGATTGCAGCAACCAGCAGTCAGTCTGGTCTTGAACACCGTGAAGCACGGCCTAAGACATGTGAACATTTTACTACTATATCTAAATATTAAACTTGCAGTCTGGCTTAAAACCACAAAATTATTAAATATTTAAGACTCTGAACTGTCACTCACTATTATTTTTTAATACTTTTTAATGATATCATTACAAATACTTAAGTAAAGAAAACCATATTACAGTTTGCACCATTTCATGAAACACATTACTCTAGCAAGTCCCTTAAAAGTGAAGTGCTCTTGCTCCAATTAAACACTGTTTTCAGTTCAAACCAAGTGGCATAATAAATCTTAAGGTTGAAGTTTCATCACTGGTGATGGTCAAAAGCCAGTAGAACAGAGGAAATTTAACTACTTTCAGTGCTAACACAAAGGTTGTATGATACTTCAGTCCTATTTTGCCGTGACACTGCTCTAACTCAAGACATTAACAGCTGAACTCAGTATGAGCTAGCTTCACCTGAAGTAATATAACGATTTTAAAAAGCTCTAAGGAAGGCAGCAGAGTGTTACATCTGTTTTGCCATCACCATTTTTATCATGAGATAACATAAGGTTTCAACATGCTTCTGGAATACAGTACACCGTCCTTTTCATCATTATTTTCCATAGTACAGGGAGAAAGAAAATGTGGTTGACAGCTGTCACCTCAGTGCTTTAAGCTTCAGAACCTACTGGTGCAGTTAATTGACAAAAATCACATGGAGCTCACCTTTGTGGAAAAGGAGAAAAGAAGAACTTTATCCTTGTTTTTTCTGAAGTGATTTAAAAGCTGCTGAAGGACCTGTAAATGAACCACAGAATACAAATGAAGAGGTTTTATCTACAGCTCACCTCACACACACTTTCTTGTGTTTTCAGCCTTTAAACAGGCTACACTGTAATTAACTGTTTGCAATGCCAAACAGAAGTACAACAAAAAACATTACTAACATAATAAATGTGACAAAGGTAATGGAGATGCCCGACCTATGCATTTTTCAACAATTTAAATGGAAATCCTGCTATAAAGGCCATCATACTACTAACAGGTAAATTCAGAAGCTATTTCTGTCAGTGCATAGACCACAACAAAATGTTACTTATCTCATGTGCTAGCTCAGCTTGTGAATTTCTGCATTTAGCAACTGCACACAGCTACCCTGAAAACAGGAAGGTCTGTTTAAGTTTTCTGTACTACATCTGAGTTCAGAACTTCTTGGAACTTGTCTTCTTAAAATAATCACTGAGATGTATGCCCCTCCCTGCTCCCACTCTCGTCTGTTACTCTGTTTACAGTAGGATCCGGCTTCCCAGACTCTGCACAGACCTTGAAATGCCAATAATCCGCCCACACACAATGTTCTTCTGGTGGGGAAGCAAATAATCCAGATCCTTGTGTATAATAGTGATACTGTTATTTTCAAAAGAAGCATGTCCACATCTGGCAATGGCAGCTCCAGAGTACTGCGCAGAAGCAATACACAAAGGGGAAAGAGGAATTTTCTGTACCATGTCTGTAGCTTTCTCCCACTGGGCAATAAATATTTTAAAATTATATTTATTCAGTGATAAATACATAAACTGCTAATTGACACTGATTTCACTAAAAGCCTAACAAATCTTTGACAACCAAATAATGAGGAATGTTTATATTAAATTTACAGTTCTGGATAATATCTAGAATATAAAATAGTAATGCTACATCACTTATAAGCCCTTTTGTATACATTAGCCAGTTACAAGTGAAAACAAGGTACAAACAAGGTAATTTTTGCCTGTTTTCATTGTACAACAACATATAAACCAGGATTTATTTTATTGGGTAAAAAAATCCACATCGGGTAATTTAACAAGAGCTAAATGACTTACATTTGCATTTTATTTAGCCACATTAAGAAAGAGAAGAAAAACAGTGACATGCTTTTAAAGTAGAAGGAATTTGGCTACTGTATTATTGTTGTTATTATTGGAGTAACGTATAGGCCAAATAATGAATTTCCTATAGGAGAACACACGAACAAATCCACCCAGTCTGTTTAAATAAAATGGATCAATGTTATGCCCGTTGGGATTTTAGGTATTCTGGAGTAAAGAACAGCTCTGATGAACAGGGAAAAGTAATGAATGGTTTTGCACCAAAGAGAAATAAATACTATGCTTGCACACAGAGTATTATCCTGAAAGTTGTTAGTCTGAAAAAGAAATACTTGATCATATTCAAGCAAACTAACATGCTCTTTTTGTAAGAGTCCAAATGGATTTAAATGCATATCTCCCCATTACTACCTATTGTGAGTTGTTTGACTGTGATGAAATTTTACCTCTCGTATCTGAGAATATCTTGTTTGCATACAGATGTCCAAGCTAGCCTAGAATGTTTTTAAGCCTCCAAAATCATGCCTGCCTGGGTTAGGGTTATGTTTAATATGGGAAGTTACTATCATTTGCAAGGTGTTCCAATAGACTTTCATTTTTCTACTCAAATAATTGTGATATGCCAGGCAAAATAAATGTCTTAGGAATAACTATATTGGATTGATTTATTTATATTAATTAAGAACAGTATTTCAAAACTCACAAATGGATGTCTGTGGAAATATTATACCTGTACTTTAAAAAAAACGTTATTTCAAACACCCAGACATTTAATAGCCCTTTTCACTTAGAAAGCATATAGTCTCTCTGAGCCAGAATTTTTACAAAACTGTAGAAACAATCAAAGTAGTAACGAGAATTACTGCAGGTTTTTAAAACAACCCTCATTTTCCTTACTTCTTTTCTAAGCAGTTCCCAATACTTCTGTGTGAACAATTGCCAATCTTTGTGTTTAAAAAACAATGAAATCACTTGTCCTTACACTTTGCAGGTCTCCACTTTCTTACTTCGTGCGGGAAAAAGGGTGGTTTCCAAACAAGGCAGCACACTCCTTTCACTTCAATTCTGACATATTAAACTATTTCAAGTTAAAAATCTAGGCAAAAAATTCACCTTGCAATAGAAAGGGTAAGCAAAGTCTTCTGAAAACTCTATGTTCCGCAGTATGATTGAAAATGAAGGAGTAATTCCACAAAAATAGCTGACGTTCAGATCACGTCACTGTGTTATTACCCACCTCCCACCATAACAAGGATTGATTAGAGTCATAGGTATACAATGAAGGCTTATAAGTGTACAGTTGGATTATAGGAACTGTTTTTTCCAGGCTCTTGTTATAATCTTAAATTCAGAACAGCAAACCTGGGGTGGCACGTTGTAAATGCTACAGCTTGCAAAACACAGAGATGACTGCAGCCACTGCACAAGGTAGGACACAAACTCTCACACTTCCGTTCAAGCAATTCTAGTTTTACTGGTGGCAGTAGGCATATTCCACAGTACAAAAAGCTATGTTTCCCTAGGTGTTTTATCTCTGCTTGGTGAGAGAAGAGGAGGTATTTTAGCAGATAGGTTAACCCTTCAAAACAGTTACAACTGCTCAGCTAATGAACTTAATCATCAAACCCCAGCCTTGCCCCCGTCCTGAATAAATTTTAAATAAATGCCACAGTAGTCTGTACTAAATTTTTAATTTAAAGGACTAAATAATACCTATGCAGTCTATAATTACAGATGAAAGTTACAAAAGTATTTAAATTAGTTTTTAGAATTTATTTATAGAACAGAAAATGTAAAGTATTACAGTGGGACATGGCTATTAGAAACATTTTACTATAATTTGTCCCATTTATTTCCAAATAAACATGTTAAAAACATATAAAATAGTTTCCAAGCTCTAGTATCTAATGACTCTCCTCCGATTACTTTCTGATGGTAAGAGGACCTTCTAAATGGAATACCTTCTGAATGACTTTCCTTCCTGAGCATAAAAACCAAAATAATCCCAAACAGCTTGTGTTTTAAAATTCAGAATAGAAAACAAAAGAGAGACAATCTCTTCTCACAAGACAAACCTCCAATGCAATCAGCAGCAGCAAAAAAAAAAGCCACCACAATACCAGACACATATGAACCAATTTGGCATCATAATTATTCTGAAATGAAATTTAATGGACTCAAAACACACCTTATTTTTCAATAATGGCTACTTGGCCCATTACATAAAACTCCTCCTTCCAGGCACACAGATATCACCATACAGTTCAGAATATTCTATTTATACTAAGACATATTTCATGAACTGACACAAAATTCAACTTCCCCTTAAAAGAGAAAGCAGACCAATTTCCCTCAAAGTAAGCAATTCTTTCAATAATTCTTAGATAAATTCTATCCAGTTTGCAATGGACTGAAATAGACACTATAGATTTCTAAAATAAAGCATCATATATACAAAACCAGAGGTCATCAGTGGAAAAATATTCTGTAAGTCTACTGGGCTGGCATAAATGCAGCATTTGAAAACGTTTTATTCTATAATTCATAAAGTAAAAAAACCAAACCAAACAAGCAGAACCCCTCATAATAATACCAGATCATAGTTTCTTACGTTGGAGGAAAGAAAGGTCCATATTGCTTTGTACCTTTGCCTACTACTACTACACTGTAGTGTCTGATCTGACTTTAAAAGGTCAGAGAAATAAAATGTTCTGTGAAAGAATTATAGCGATTTTTTTTATTTCCTTTCTTTTCTACAGAAATTTATATTGCACTTATCTCTCATCTACCAAACATACTGAAGAAATATTTTGCAATACAAATATGACTTCAAAAACATAAAGTTGGATTTTAAAATCCAGTTTCTCATGATATACACTGTACTACTTTTTTTAAAATGGAAATTCTCCATATCAAGGCTCTTTTCAAGAATATGTGCTTATTTAGGATTTGGGTTTTGGTTTTTTGGGGGGTTGTGGGGGTTTTTTTGTCTTGTTTGGTTTGGGGGATTTTTTTGGCAATTATCTAAAATCTATATAAAAAATACCTTGAAATACAGGAATATTGATCAGTACAGACAGATAACAAGCTAAAAGATCAAAAATTAAATAAAAAGCACAATCAGGAAAGACTCTAGTGAGATAGCACGAAGATGAGCATTAGGTGATTCACTAACAATAAAAAAAGACAAAACAGGAGTAATCACCTTGCTAATAGGTCATTATTTTTAATCACATATTTCTCATCTCATTGTACTTGGGGATTGGACTAGATGAACTTTAAAGGTCCCTTACAACTCAAATTATTCTACAGTTCTATTTATGTTTGGGCAATTTACCCAGAAATGTAAGTTGGCCTGGCACTTACCTACTGGTAGCTCAGAGATTCGTTTTTTTAACCATGTGGATCTCTCAATGTCAAAAGGAAACATTCAACCTGCCTGACATCTCATCAGTATCAAGCCATCAGCACAAGCTCAGTATACTTAAAAAGATCACAACCTCTGCTCTCTTGCCACCTTGGTTATGCTCTTACTCTGACACTACAATATAGCAGGACCTTCCTCCTTACCACCCAAGGTCACTGAACGCAAGCATGAGAAGAGCCTTACTGCTACCAGCCAAGGTTACACCCAACCCACAGACACAGCCAGCCGCACCCCTGAGAAGATGCTGCAGTCTATGCTGTCCCAGAAGCAACTCAGACTTACGGCCATGGTTTGGAACAGATTCCTCCCAACAGACAGCTCTGTAAGCTGCAGACTTTAAAGGCACAAAATGTTGGAACCTCTGCCTTAACTCAGGCATTTTTGCTTGCCTGTGTTGTTCACTAGTGTGTCAAAAAACAGGTTATGAAAATGTCATAAGGCAGTGCTGGAATGATGTATGCAATAGCTCCAGGAGAAATTTCTAGAGAAAGCAAAATTAGTTTTAACCAATAGAAGAAGAGCTTCATAAGCACCACTGCACATCATGGTCTTAGTTTTTACAGGTATGTATTAAATATTTGCTGGTAGCTAATTGTCCTGGTTTCGGCTGGGATGGAGTTGGTTTTCTTCCTGGTAGCCGGTATGGGGCTGTGTTTTGGGTTTAGGTTGAGAACAATGTCGATGATACACTGATGTTTTGGTTCTTGTTAAGTAGCGCTAAGTACTTGCTAAGTGGTGCTCACACTGGTCAAGGACTTTTCAGCTTCCCATGCTCTGCCAGGGGCACGGGAGGCTGGGAGGGGGCACAGCCGGGGCAGCTGACTCAGACTGGGCGGGGCTATTCCATACCACGTGACGTCATGCTCGGTATATAAGCAGGGGAGTTGGCCGGGGAGGGGTTCGATCGCTGCTTGGGGGATGTGCTGGGCATCGGTCGGTGGGTGGTGAGCAATCGTACAGTGTACCGCTTGCTTTGTATTACTACTGTTCTATTTTTCTTTTTATTTTACTTTAGTTATTAAACTGTTTTTATCTCAACCCACGAGTTTTCCCCTTTTGCCCTTCTGATCCTCTCCCCCATCCCACCGGTGGGGGGTGAGCGAGCAGCTGCGTGGTGCTTAGTTGCTGGCTGGGGTTAAACCACGGCACTAATTTAACAATAAAGTTGACTTTCATGAGATAATGAAGTGTATATAACAAAGGTAATACGCAGGCCTCTCACATGTATGTAATAACAGAAAAGAAAGATGTTGGTTGCATAATAACAAATCAATAAAGTGATAACAACCATTACTGTTAAAAAAACCGTGGCCCGGCCACCGCCTCCCCCGCCGTCCTAACCAGCAACTATGAATATCCAGATTTATAGAGAGAGCAAAAATATAGTGTACTCCATTCTGCATAGTTTCTTACCCTCCAGTTACTCTCAGCTCAGGAACACTCCTAAACCTAATATGGTTTTCTTTTTAATTAGCTACATTAGACATCTTTAACAGTTATTCATCCTGTTCCCCTCTGAAACCAGTTTCTGAGGTAAGGAGTTTTACAGGTTTACACTTAACATGTTTATTTTGTTCATCTTTAGCCTGGCTCCCATTATCTTCATTTGATGTCCAAAGGGTTAGAAAAGACAGTAAGCACTCAGTACATCTTCACCAGTTCCATGCTACTCATGATTGTCCCTCTCACATTCATCCTAAGACATTTTTTCCAGGCTGGTGAGTCCCAGCCTACTTGGTTGCTTCTGTCCCACAGCAGTGATCACCTCTGTGGCCCTTCTCTGAATTTCTTCAAGCTCTACTACATGCTTTTTGAGAGGAGGGACTGGAACTACCCACAATATTGAAGGTGTGTACAAATCACTAAGTCCGTAAGGGTTTTTGTTTCGCTCTCTTTTCTTTCCCCAAACATTTCTGACTGCCACCAAGTTGACGGTTTCATGGAACTAGCTATCATAATATCACAACTCCAACCCCCTTGACTGCAAGGTTCATTTCTGTGACCATTGTTTCATGTGAAGCTAACATCTTAGGATATCGCAGATCACTCTTATCCAGTCTTTGCCCAGAGTCACCGCGAGCCAAGACAGGAGATTTCTGCTGTGATATCACCACCATAAACAGCATGTTTAAAAAACCACAACTATA
Organism: Theristicus caerulescens; assembly: GCA_020745775.1. Taxonomy (NCBI): domain Eukaryota; kingdom Metazoa; phylum Chordata; class Aves; order Pelecaniformes; family Threskiornithidae; genus Theristicus; species Theristicus caerulescens. Next base: position 46,921,501 of record CM036583.1, on the reverse strand, counting down.
GGTGTACATTTTGTTATATCCAAATACTACAGCTGCAGATCTATTATTACTATTAATACTTATTTTTCCTCTAAAGAACAAGTTTACCTTCATTTTTCCACTGTACTTTGGATCTGAAATTGTTTCAAAGGCTGCATCTTTGCTTAACTGCACAAAATCAGGAAAACTGGAAAATACCTGGCTGCATACCCGTTTGATATGTGCTTCCTGGAAGAAAAACAGAAAGTTTGAACAAGCATTAAAAATTAGAGCTACATTGGGATACCAGTAAGCCATACAAGGAGTTAAACAGGTTGAAACAAGTAATCTGCCGAAGTAACTCAAGCAGAAAGAGTTATGTGTTTTTATTCAGTTCACTACAGAAGTACTGGATAAAACATCTCCTGTGTGTTTTGGTTTGCTTCATTTAAAAAAGAAAGAGGATCCTAATCTGAAACCATGGATTCCAGTTACTAGAGTTAGAGATGCCCAAACTTTTTCTCCTGGGCAGAGACTGCAATAGGACTGGACAGAACTGTCAGTCTCAAGAACTCTGTTGACTTGAGGCCTGCATTACTCAACAGTTGTGTACCAGTATCTCTCTTGACCCTCTGGCATGATAAGCCAATGTGAGAGTTACATGTTGACCCACCAATATGACAAAACACAATATAGGAAATGCATTTAAACTCTTCAAAAGCCACATTAAAACTCCACTGCTAGAATTTGGGTAGCTCTGAACTTGAATGTGACCGTACACTTTAAGTCTACTTTTCCAGAGGAGTAGAAAAGATCTCATTTCTCACCTAAGAATAACACATGTGATAGACTTTAATACTAAAGGTAAGAAATACTACAAAATATCTGTTTCTTCAGTAGATTTTGGAGAGGTTAATAATTATGTATGCCGTAAAAGCTAGTAAGTCTCAATATAATTGTTATTTCAGTGGCTATTTAAACTCTCAAATGTTTTTACAACAAAAACTACATACACAATATAAAAAAAAAAACCAACACTGAAAACATTTGGGTATTTACTGCATATAAGACCCTGGACACTAATAGTAACATTTTCTAAAAAGCACAACTGCTTTAATGGAACAAACTGGCCAAAATTAGCTAGGATTTTCTCATTTCCATTCCCTTGTGGCTTCTCAGAGAAAGTGATAACATCCCTACATCCCTTTGCTCATTTTTGGATCTTAAGGATCACATACAAGCATTTTTAAAACTCTGCCATTTGTGGGTCTTGTAGATTACTGGCCACAGTAACAAGATAAACTGATACTGTTCTCTGCTTGAGCATTTTCTACTAAAACATGTTTCTCATTATTTAAAGAAGCTCAGCTCTGAATATAAAATACTAGAGAAAAAAACCCAACATGTTCTAATTCCTTATTATTTACTTATTTGCACAAGACATTCCTCTTACTAGGCACTTGTCATAAATGGAACAGAAATGGCATTATTAGAAATTACTAAAAGTTACTCTTCCCCCTGAAGCTCTCCAATTTTTCTTTCTATAAGCCTTATTTTCAGACATGTATCACTAAATGAACAGACCGCTGTGTAACATCTCTATTAAATAAAGGGCTACATTCTGAATTACTGAATGGAAAAGGAATTTTGCAAAATATCTTAATTTCAGTTAGTTAAGACTTAAAAATAAGGCCAGCAGCAATTTTCACTCAAGAGTTTTCATCCTATTTTCCACAAGTATTTTTTAGGTGTTTCTGAAACTAACCTGCTGCTTGCTAGTGTTGTCCGTCTGCAGCAGTGCAGCATGATTTGCAACCTTCTGTAGGATTGTCAGGTAACTGAAGCGCAGTGACTTAATTGTTTCACCATGAGCATTTACCTACAAAAAAAAAGAAAAGAAAGAATGTTTATGCAAACAAATGCTCCTTGAAAATAAGAAATAATCTAAAACAACTGCTATTCTTTCAAGGTTCAACGCATTAGCAATTCTAAGTAGTACAATAGTTGATCCCAAAGAGATGCATACTGTATTTCTAACCAAAATGCAGCAAGGGTTTTTCCTCAGCTTTGTGATGCTATTGACAGAAAACATCTTCTCAAAAAGAGAAAAACCGCACAGTTATGTTCATAGTTTACTAAACGTTTCAGATGGTGTGACAGCTGCAGAAATTATTACGACAACCAAGAATTCCTTGGTAGACAAAAAAGACAGTAACTTTACAACTGATTTAAAAGTAAATCAAACTAGAGCTGTTCAAGTGACTTCTTACCATACAACTGCTAACTTTACTTTTCTCTGCAGCAGAAATGTATAAAGTTTTATAAACATCTCAAGTAACATAATTCAAACAACTTCAAACATTCTAAAATGCAGCAGCAGCAACAGCATCAGCTATTTTTCTGGTTATGGTTGGCTAATTCAACCAATATTTGTTTTCCTTTCCCTTCTCAAGTTACTAAATTTCATGGCTAACCTTGGAATAAGACAGTCCATAAGAGCACCTAAGTATCTGCAGGCCTGCATAATGCCCTTTGTGAGTTAAGTTCAACAGCATTTTACTTTTTTCTACAAAATATCACGAGAAACAGAAGCCTGCCAAGAATTAACACGGAGTTAATTAACACAGAGTATCCATGGAGTATTAAACAGGCTCACAGAGTGACTATTTTTAAAGAAAGATGCAGAAGACTGAATAAGCTACATCATTTGGAAGAAAAAAAAAAACCAACACTATACAAGAATCAAAACAGGCCAGAAAGAAAATAGGGAGAAACGAGTATGAGATATGTGCTTCCAAATGTTAAAAAGACATGCTTCATCTGAGCCAACTGAGTGATATGGACAAAGCAAATACAAAGCTAGACTAATCAAGTGTTAATGAAGTCCAGAGACGATAGAAGAAAGCTACAGAGCTGTTACTCGTGAACAAAGTTCTGCTTGTGCTCTATGGCTACTATCAGTTCTCCCTTCAATGAAGCAAACCAAAGCACATGTTTAGTGGCACAGAAAGACAGAATCCAACTGCAGTTGTAACACAAGCAAAGTCCAGACAACCTGCTGGGTCCAGGATGCCTCTGATTTGCAGCTTCTGCACTGACCACCTGAGGCATACGGGAGCAGCATGCCTGACACATACTGAACATCCCAATAAGATATCCTTGCCAACACCAACTGTTTCACAGGTGTGCTTATTAATACAACAAACCCAGAATTTACTTCATAAATAACAACCACCTGCTCAGGGCATGCAGAGCAGCTTTGCTGTAATCCCAAAGTGCTTAACTCCATCATGCTTGTGATGCAACCGCCCATGTTTCCAGTCGGGATTTCCCAAACAGATGGCCTACAACCACACAGCCATTTCAATCAGCTCTTCTTCAGCAGAGAGTGGCTCGAGAAAACCTACTTACCACTCAAACCAGAAAGACTACACTCAAATCCAAACAGTCCAAGTTCTTACTTTGTAACAACAGTTCTTCCTTTTACGGCCGCTGTTGCAGCTACAGGGCTCTCCTGCTCGTAATACTAAGTTTACATCCTCTGTCTCTAGCACAGCCTGGTACACTGCTTTCTGGAATTCAGTCAGGGAACAGTACACCATCTGAAAGAGAGAGAACCCCCAAAACACAATTATGTGCAGTATACAGTGAAAAGCAAAGAGCACTGCATCGAAAAACATAAAACTTTGAAAATAAAGTAGAAAACAAGAATATATTTGCTCAAATAGTTACATGAAATTATTCTACCACCAAATGAAAAAATCTGAATCTTGACACCAAAATAGTATGAAATTGTAGCCAAAATGTATGTATAGTTATTTTATCCCCTCCCAAAATTCTACAAAGAGTATCAATATCAAGCTACAACAACCTGCTATTAGGTTTCTATAAAGCTTTCAGTATAGCTTTTGAGGAAAGATAAGAGGAAGAGGCAAAAGTGAGAGAAATAAATGCATAATTGTAATTTAAGGATTCCCCTCTGCTTTGCCAGTTGCTGTATTTACCCTTTCTTTCCTCTTTTTAGGCACTAGCTGTTGTAGGGCACTACCACAGGCAGGACAAACAGAATAAGCATTGAGAAGGCAAGGATCTACACAGTGCTATGGCTGAAACTCTTATTCCTCTTCTTAGAGACCACGGGTGGCATCTCCATGACATCTTTAGTCTTAAGCAGCAGGAGACAGAAATCCCAAGATCATTCCTTAACCTAGGCCACCCACACAGCACCAGCACCATGCTGAGCTATAATAATACAGCAGTAACTTGAACATATACTCACATTAACAAGAGAATGAAAAGAATAAAACCTGCTAGATTTAGAAAAGCAACTGACTGACATTTGTGTTAATCTTTCCTTCAGAATACAGTTTAGATGACATTATTATACACTAAGGATGAAGAATAAATACCAAATTTTGAAAACAAAACCAGGTGCAAACTAATGTGTTTGTCTACTTAGAAGGAAAGCACAAAGATATCTAATAAGAATTTATCAGAACTCTTAGCTACAGTCATAAGTGTCATCACTTTATATAATGTTTTCAATACCATTAGATGAAGAGGATTACAGACCTATCAATGATCAGCTTTAGGTTTGGGGGTTTTCTTTTATTTAGCAATCAAAAATGAGGGAGTTAAAAATGAAAAGTGTACTGTTCTGTGTACAAGAGTCAAGCTGCAAATTCAGAAGTCCTGCATAGAATTTCAAGAGATTTACATACATTGCATTGGGTTTGCACAGATAAATAGAAAAGTGCACATAAAATAGACGTGTAAATCACTAGTCAGAAGTCTAGCTGAGCATTTTCATGCTTGATTAACTCCATTTCAACATGCAATCATAGTAATTATGTGAACAAAGCACACTACTGCATGTGCATTTTTTCCAAGGCTCTGGATTCTTCTTAAATTCGTAAGTCCAAAAGAAAACCATAAACTACTAAAGGCATGATGAAAGAGAAAAAACACAACAAAAACAACAAAAAAAGAGAATATTCATTAGCGTTGTATTTGAAATGTGAAGGTGCTCTTACTCTGTCTTCCTTTTTTGGCAACTGATCACTGATAAGCGCTTTGGTACGTCTCAGAAAACAGCCAGACATTTTTCTTGCTAGCTTCACCATGGCCTTACGACCTGTTGCTAGCTCTCTTTTAGTTGCAGTGTGCCTCTGGCCATGCTCCACTGGATCAGAAAATTTCTTCTTGAAATGTAGTCTGCTACCCAAAAGTCCCGGTACAGCCCTATTAAAAAACAAAAGGGAGGGGCGGGGTGTGAAGGAATAACAGCATTTTCTTTACTCCAAGGCAGTCTATCCTTTTCCATTGATTAAAAGCATACCATAAATTGTTTCTGGCTAACAGCAAGAGATCTTAAATTAACAATCACTAGTGAAATTAATAAAAATTGTGTATATAAATCGAAACATACACTACTTCCAGTCATGCCATTTTTTCATTTACTTACTGTGATCCTCAAATGTTAAGAGTCTCCTTAAGAAAGGGTTGCCATCTCCAGAAAAACGAAAGCTCAGCTGAGCAACAGAAGTCACAAGCATATAGAACCTCTAAACTACAAGGCTGCTACTGTTCGGGAGCCTAAATTGGAAGCTAAGCAGTCATGCTTTCAATTTTTATTGTTTTTATTAAAATCGGGTTATGCAGATATTGCAATTTATTAAATAAAATCTTAAGAAACCCAATAGGAAAAAGAATTTGGTAATCATTGGCAGCACTACATATTGGAACAATCTATTAATATCAGCATAGGATGCAACACTAAGCTTACTGTTAAAGTATTTCTTTCCTGATGTTTCAATTCAGTCTGTATGTCCTTGTATTTAAGGCATGTTTGCTTTGTTGCTCCTCTGTAAAGCATCCCCAGTAAGTCTTCTATGTTTAGATTTGTATCTAGGGTTATCTCCACCTCTCCCTCTCCCTCTCCATTAGAAGTTTTCCTGGACAAGACTGTTGCTTTCCAAATATGTGCACTTGTGCATTTTGAAAAACAGAAAATTATTATTACTTTCAACTTCCAAGTAAGTCAGAATGACCTGCACACATTGGACAGAGCAAAGGCACAATGCTGTTCAAAACTGTGTAATGATTCTCAATCTACTGTGTGGAGGAGAGACAAAGAAGAAGAAAACAGCATCCTTAAAAAAGAAAGGTAAACATAGGGGAAAAAAGAAATTCATTTTAACTGCTTCCCAAATTTCCCAAAGAAGCCAGATGATAAAGAGGAGCTCCAAATTCATTAAATAACTGCAAAATACATACTGCAGATGTATCTACCAGGAGCTTACCTCAAATACATCTATGGAAAAACATATTTACATGCTCATAAAACATTGGGTTTTTTTTGTGGGGGAGACTTGTGGTTTGTTGCTGGTGTTTTGACACAGATGGGTCCAAATCATCCAGCTCTATCCCAGTCCCACTGCATGGGTAACATCTAGAGGTGTTTAAATCGTAAAAAAAGTTATTTTATTTACCAGTCCATAACACACCAAAGTTCCTTCATATTGTTTTGAAGAATGGTTCCAGTTAGGCCTATGCGAACACTGCATTTTAGTGACTTCATGGTTTGGGTTATTTGAGCCTTTGGATTCTTGATTCTATGTGCTTCATCCACTATCACAGCAGACCATTCTACACTGCAGATCAAGAAGAAATATTATATTCACTGAAACTACTTAACCCGTCACCCCACATACACATGCAAAGTGAAGTCAGCCACACACGTGGCCATGATTATTATAAGACACTATTACTTTTTGGTTTTCCTGTCTTACATTGTATTATACTACTCAGTTCCTTATATTCTGTTTGTTTAGTAAATTTAGTTGCCATTGTTGAGTATAATGGCTAAAGTATATAGCCAAACAAATGAAGTACTGTTAACTGTATCAAATGCTCTGTGTGAAGAAGATAGTTTTCACTCTCTGGAGCAATCAATCCAGCACATCTCACTAGCACTAATTCCACTCATAAGTAAGATTTAGAAAAATTAAATAAATCTCTGAAGGTAAACCACTGAAACATGCTCAACACAGGTGTGCATCTTTTTTCCAACAAAACCTATCCAGTGTAACCAGAAGTAGACTGAAAGCATTTCAATCCACATGGTTTTCTACATGAAAGCATCACTCAACTTCTTGAATATCTATATGATACCAATATGGCAGGGGAGTTTTAATATTTTGTGATTTTGTGACTAGGAACATATCTAGAAGCAGGGACCAAAAGATACTTTGCAGACAGTTCAAGCATAAAACTTGGAGGTAGAACAATCTGTATACTGTGATACCAATTTAAGTCATCAAGTTGCTAGGAAGAGATTTATTAACGTCATGAGACCATTTTATATATAGGAATGAATATTTCAGAACAAAATCATATCCACTTTGATGATACTTCAAGCAGCAAAAAGCTGAAACAGACATGTTTAGAAGGAAACCTCTCTCCTGAGCAAGCTGCACTTAGCTCACTAATCTGAAGGCTGATCTTGTGGCATTTTTGATGCCTGCTAAATACATTCGTTCTTATCCGAGTCCCTTACATTCCTAACATCTCTGAAAAACCGGAGCTTCTGAAAGGAGCCTAACAGATGACCATATGCTAGATCCTTCAACTTAATCTTTCATTATGCTGATTTACATGTGTAACAGTCTATGTATTCTTATTAGTGAAAATTAATTATTTAACACCAGTTTTTGAGGCCAATCCATCATTCTAGCTAAGCAAGACACATAGCTTCTTCCAGTGTCAGGATTATAAGCCCATCCAGTCACATGCTCTGCAGAAAGAGTTTGGTAAATCTGTATGCTGAAGTAATATATGTGCAAGCAGTCAGTCACACATCAGATCTGCTCTGCACATGCACCTATTTCCTGACCACTGTCTATTCAATGACCAAGCCTGAAGAGTTCCTCAGAAAGCCAACAGCAAGAATTGGTGTACTGGTAACACAACTCCTTTCGTCTTCTCCTATCTGCACTTCTTTTTCAGACCTGAGCACAGACAGAGCTGGAGATCCAATTGTTTTGGTGATGGCTGTCCAGAACACTAGGACACTCACTGGGGCCTGGACCTTTCCCAACAACTAAAACAAGAAGACGTGAAGAGCCACTGACAACACCAGCTGCTAAGGGCAGGTGGCTACTACTAACTATTCTTGCAACTTGTACCCTGCTTCCAAGATGAGGTAAGGAAAGAGGACCACTAGGATCAGATGAGAGGCTAAGTACTCCTGAACACAGCCAAAGGAAAGGCAACACTCCTAGTTTGAAAATGCTGACAGCTATGGAACAAATAAAGTAGGATTTCTAATACAATCTGCTGACAGAAAGACCTTGATTCTGATAAGCCCATCAGGTATTTAAAATTATACACAGAGACACATATACACATCTTATATCTCAAAGTTTTTAGGACTCGGGAATTTCATCAAGCTGGTAAAAAGTGCAAATAACAAGGAAAATACCTTTTGAAAATTTGCTAAAAATTCCGGATTTTTTTTCTCCTTACATTGTACTGAAAGATAGAAATATCTTCTGCATATCTTTCAGCTACCACCGGTTTTAAGGCAGGCAGTTCCTGCAACTTTTAGTGAACACTTCACGAACCAGTTAACAGCAAACGCTAGCTTTATGAAAACTATTCAAACTTCTCCCAAGCATCCCACTACAAAGATAGTACAGGGTAAACTCTCCAAAGATAGTTCAAAGGGATTCTCATCTTCAACACAATGAGTCGTTGGATTTAACAGTAAGTACATTACACAGAAAGAGTAAGTACTTGTAAAGAACAATGCAAACTTAGACAGTTAAAATTCTGTGTGTAGAAAAATACATTAAAATCATTACCTGTTAAATTCATTCAAATACAGGCGAAGTATCTCATATGTTGTAAGGGCAACTTCATATTTCCCTTGCTTGATGCGACTCAAGTCATCATCCTTTTTACTGCCATGTAACACAGAGACCTTAAAGTACCCCCATGTATCTAACTCATCCTTCCAGTTGTACAGCACTGAAAGAGGGGCCACTATGAGGAAAGTCTGAAAACAAATAGCTGTTATAGTATTACCAGAAAAACTAGAACATAGCACTTTCTCAATAAGGAAAGTGAAAATCTTGAGATTTCACTGCTTTATAGTTTGAATTGTTTAATTCTGTCACTTCAAAGCATAGTATAGAAAATATCTGAAGAGTCAATACAAATTAAAAAGTAATCAGTTTACTCAGATTATGTACACAGTACAGAAGAAAAATACTGTAATATTATAAAAGATACCAGAGTACTGCTACTCACTCAAATTATACTCCAACAACTGCAATAAGACATGAGATACTATCACTTGCTTTGTTATAGCATCTCTATCTGTGTACCATAAAATGTTTTACAGATGGAGAAAACAAAAGAATAAAGAGGGCAAGCAGCTTCCTTCAATTCACAGGTCTAGTCAATATACTACTTCAAAACAGAAAGACCTGAAAAGGGTTTAAAAATTTAAGATGGCTTGTACAACTCATTTAATATCATAGAGTAATAAAATCAATGAGGTGGGAAAGGATCTCAGGAAGTTTCTAGTCCAACTTTCTGGTCAAAGCAGGGGCAACACTGAATTCAGACATTTAGGGTGTTCCCTACTCAGGTATTCAAAACCCCCAAGGATGGGGCAGTCCACAACCTCCCTCTGCGAGAATTATCTTCTCTTATTCCCAGTCAGAAGCATTCCTGGTTTTTTTTCCACACAAAGTGCTATCCCTTCACTTTTTCTTCTCTGCCTGTCTTTCCTGAAGACCCTGTATCCATTATTCACAGAGCTAGTGTCATATGAACCATTCTGCCAGTTAAATATTCCAATTATTCCAATAAAATAAAACCAGCAAAACCAGAAATAGCATGGGTCCTGTGATGAGTAAAATTAAAATTATCTTCAGATTTCTCTCATTCACACAGAACTTTTACAGGTATCTTTATTTGCTGTATTTGATTACCTAGATTATCAGTCAACTTTACTTCTGACATTATGACAGTCATTCAAGAAAATATGCTAGGTCACAAGAATATTAGCAATAAATTTTTAAAATATATGCATTTGGCTCAATTATTTAAATATCACATTAATATATACACGTGCTTTTTGTAGTTTAGAAACACAATCACACAAAACTAATTTTCTACTCACGGACATGGGCTTTTCAAGGTATTCTAGCTACAAATCTCATTCAGATATTTCCAAATGTTTTGTGTTAGAGCGGATCAACAGTATGAACAGATCAGACAATAAGAGCTAGATAATGCGCTACAACAGTCTGGAAAACTGAAGGCTTCCCTAACACCACTAGGAAGGCCATGAAGTCCTAATCTACCTAAGTAGCTGAATATTAAAAATGAATATACATAAACTCCTAAAGCAAACAAATAAACAAAAAATCCAAGTATTGCCTTTTACCAAAATCCTTAAGCTTGTATCACTAGAGGCTGTACCTTCTTGGGGTTACACTTTGATTCCTTTTTCATTGTTCTCAGTAAAAATTCTGGCATATTGTTTTCAATATCTTCACGTGTTCCCTTTTTGTGCAACACTGCAGCCAAAAACGAAATGACCTTGAGAAAGAAAACAACTCCCAGTGATTATGTGCAAAAATGCAAACAAAGTAAATTAGTTCCACTGAAAATAAACATTTAGGACAAAATCCTGGATGGGATTTAGAAAGAGGGCTTGGGGGGGGGGGGGGACACTGGGTTTTTTGTTTGGTTTGGGGGTTTTTTATTTCTTTGTTTTAAATCAATCTGTTTTTAAAATGGGAACCCCTTCCCTTGGAGAATCCTGAATTCATGATAAGAACAATTAATTGCTCTACTTTACTTTTTCACCCTCTAAGTGGAGAAGTCCGCAAAATACAGAAGAGATTATGAATAAGCCAGCAAGGAGATGAGAAGCATGCCTTGCAATCTGCTTCCATTTTCAGGACACTTGAATCTTGGGTGAGAAAACAGAAGGAAAAGATATTTTCCTAACTATACTCCCAACACTACTTCTGCAAAAGGGAGAAGAGGTTTAAACTAGAGGTCAGATTTTTACTAATATGTTGTTTCCTGCACATTCCATTCCTTCCAATTCCTGTTGTTAACTTCAAAACCAGTTCTTTCTGTTGTGTTTGGGCCTATATTATCATAGAACCGTGGAATAGTTTGGGCTGGAAGGGACCCCCAAAGGCCATCTAGTCCACCCCTGCCCCCTGCAATAGAGCAGAGGCATCTTTCACTACATCAGGTTGCTCAGAGCCCCGTCCAACCTGACCTTGAATGCTTCCAGGGATGGGGCATCTACCACCTCTCTGGGCAACCTGTTCTGGTGTTTCACTACCCTCAACATAAAAAAATGTCTTCCTTATATCTAGTCTAAATCTACCCTCTTTTAGTTTAAAACCATTCTCTCATCTGCCTCAAACCAGTCAAGGTGATTTCCCTTTGATTATGAGAAGACACTTATTATAATACACCACAGTGGGGACAAACATCCCAGCACAGGCTATTCCAAGCTGCTCCCACGGTAATCCAAAACAGGAAGAAGGCACAGAGAGATCTGGCCAGAACATTCAAATCCGTAAAACCCGCTTGGTATCCATGGGGCCATGCAGCAGCAAGAACCAGATGCATCATCAGAGAGGTGTCCTTCTTTTAAAAATTCAACAGGCCCCCTTTACTCTGAGCAGCCAGCTCCAGCTGCTTCCTTTTGCAGCTGCTGCGCAGCTGCTCATAGCAGGGCAGAGGTAAAGCTGCCATCTGTTGATTTCCAAAAAAGAGGAAATTTCCAGAGCTTTCTCCTTCTAACAATGCATGGAAAAGGACCAGCCAGGAGTGCAGAAATGCAGGAAAAATACCTGAGAAGAGTAAAGGTAGATGAAAAGAAGAGAGAGGAAACACATCACATATAGGGCTGCAGGGTGGGAAAGAGACATGTAGAAGAAAAGAAAACCAAACATTTTTATACATAATATTTCATATAAACTGAAGCTAGGAGGAACTGAAGTTTGCACATGTTGTTTGACTTTAATTTTTTTTTTTAAATCCTTTCAAGAATAAGAATAAAATTCAACTGAACATAAAATCTCCATGTGTCTTCCAGATCCTCCGTTTTTGGAAGAATTATGCATCACAAATTTGTAACAACAGCGAAAAGGCTGTAAAAGGGCAACTCTGCTGAGAAACCTTTGACTCTTCCAGATAAAGAAGGAAGGAACCTAAAGGCCTTAATAGGAAACTTTAACTTACTGCAATCATGTTAAGAAACAACATTCTACTTGCCTCCACCTCAACTTTAGCTTGAAATGAAAGAGCCATACAGTCAGGCCATTTAAGCAAAAATCAGTTCAGAAGTATAAAGAATATTAAAAAGCAAACGTTTTCAGAGAAGTCTTTATCTCATAAGTCAACCTATAATTCAGAAACAATAAGGTTCAGCTAACCAACAAACGTAAGACAAACTTTCTATAAGGCTAAATCAGTTACTTGCTACCTGATGGAGTTTAACTAATATTTGTTCTTTCATACATGCTAAATCTTTTCTAAACAAGTGAAGTCCTTTCACTTCATATCCACTGAACCGCCTTTCCCATAGTGAACTCACACAAACATAAATACTGTTTTTATAAGAAAGGCACAAGATATTCTTCAAAACTTCTACCTTTCTTCTGCAAACTTGACACTGTGATTAAAAGAAACAACCATCAGATGTGAATTCCACACAAGAACACACTGTCACTGTGTGATAAACATGACCAGGTCGTTACAGAATCAGTTCTAAGATTCAAAAAATACAAGAGATGGAAGCAAGACAACTCAATTCCCCCCCGTCCCCCACTTTACCACTACCTTATATAGATGCTTCTTACTATATGAAATCAGGTATTTGCAGTTCTGAGCAGAAACAAACTTCCATAACTACTGAGTTCTTAAAACTGCCATGGACAAGAAACATGGCCAAGCTTAAGTAAAACATAAGGTAAATGAATGCTGTTTAGTTTTGATAAACATCTGTTAACAGATCAGCAGCAGCTGCACAAAGCCATGATGCACCTCTAAATGCTCTATCCAGAGAAGTTTTGCCAGGTTAGTTTACTCACTCCTCTTGCCAAGTTTGCTACAGAACAATACTTCTTTGCACTGATGGGTGTCTGTTGGCTTTCTCCTAAATAGAAAGGCAACAGATGCTACAGCCAGAATTTGTCAGTGAAGGAATGAGCTTGCATTTGACACATGGAGGGAGACAAAGACTAGCCACCATAAGATTCAAGCTGCTAACTTAAAACCAGACAGATTAAAGAGAATTTTCAAACATAAAACCACCCTAATTTTAGTAAAATAAATAAATCATTTGGGCCACACTGATTCAAAGCATAATGGAAAAATCCAGCTATACTTTTTCCCTTTCATCAACCCAAGTTGTATTTCCAAAAGTGTGATAAAAATAACATGGAACATCTAAGCACTTCTTCCAGAGATGGAAGTAAATGTGTCTGCTGCTTCTTGTTCCCAGTACAGTCAAACTATTGGCTTCCATGGGAAAAAGGAAAAAGATATTTAAAGAGCTGCAGTCAGATAAGAGCTTTAAGTAGTTTTAGCACACTCCAGTGCAAATTACTTCCATGATGCACAGGTAGCAATCCTCCAAGTACATTCAACATAAAAAGAATACTACTATTTTAACTACACTAACTGTACTGTACAGTAAAAGAGGCCACATCCCAGTTTTGTGGCCTGTCAGAAATGAATCTTAAATACAGCAACGGCTCCTGGCTGTAAGTGGTGTCCTGGACAGTCGCATCCTGCCTGCTCCAACTCCACAACAGAAAAGGAAGGTTAAGCTCTGAGGTGGCTTTTCTTAAATACATCATTTTTTAAAAAAGATTTACATCTCACAGAAAACACACTGCCAAAAAAGTTATCTATTCTCTCAATGTAACAATCAAAAAGAATACCTGTATTGTCTTTCCAAGGCCCATATCATCTCCAAGAATACATCCCCTTTTGTTAGCATAGTGTCCATACAGAAATTGGGCTCCTTCCCTTTGATAATCACGCAGGTATCTGTTAATTGTATACGGGATAAAATCGCCATTGTCAGATAATTTAAAAGCAACTGCAGGGGATGGAAGATTTCGGTCAGGAAAATAAGGTTTTTCCAGATCACCATCATCAAATATTAAGCTTTTCCAGGGTCCTCTACTGGCTTCAACTCTACAAAGTTTATCTATTGGTATTTTCCTTTCTTCAGACTCCAAGAATGATACAACAGCAAATGGTTTCCCATTCTTGTCCTTTTCAGTAGAGGATATTGTTCCTTCATGAAGTTTCCCATTTTCAGGACAAGGGGCAAGGCATTTCTCCCCAATATGCCAATTACCTATAAAAAAGCCAAATAAACACACATAGTGATAAGCTAGCCAAATGGGCAAAGTATTTCATTCTGTCACGCTAATAAAACATTGGATATAAATTTATGTGACAAAATGCATACAACTTAAGATAAAATATTTTACTGAAGGTAGCGCTAGAATTACGATACTGATTACTGTTTAGAACCAAATCCTGAGCTAGATATTAAATCATAATTTGCTGAAGTGCTGCTATTTTACAAATATCTGAAAGTCTATAGGAGAAAATTTCATGTAAAAGCCATATTCTGATACATTAAGTTGTTCCACAGTGGCTTCACTAGGCAAACACCGATATGCTGATGCCTGCAAGTTTAGTGTCCAATTAACAGACCACATGAACTGGTCAAAAAGGCCATCTATATATAGTCACTTCTGATCTACCTAAATCTAGTAATGCAGTGTCAGTAAATTGTTTTACAAATATAATTGCATAGGAAAAACATCACCTTTCTCCTAATAAAGTCTGGAGCAAGTAAAAAACCTTATGTTAGAAACAACAGAAGTGTACTTTAAGAACACTTAGTAGCATAACATTTGCCTATATTGTTCATCAAAGTAGCTAATTACTCAGTAAACTACTTATGTACCTGTCCAGTCTGGAACTGTTAAAATCTGTTCCTCTGTGTGGTCTCACTATGGCCTTAATACAGCGTATCAAATATTAACAGCAGAGATGACTGAACTGGTTCATTTTCAGCTATCTCAGTTTTAGATTTCATGCACAAAGATAATTTTTTAAATGGTATGTATGCTGCTAACAGAGAAAGAGGAAGATAAGAACAGCAGTGTCTCAGAGTCCAAAGAATCCACATCATACTGACAAGGAAAAAAACAACAAAACATCTCTATCAGAAAAAACAAGGCCTTCACTCCTCATAGTTAAAAGAGAAAGACCTAGTAAATAACAATTGCACACAAAGTTTTCCAAATCTGAACTGAGGAAGTGTTTGCCTTTTGTGTTTGTGGAAACGATTTCCAACATCCCTCTGCTAAGCCATCCCAAAACAAAGAGAGGAACATATATGATTCATGTCAGAACTTTCATTGTTTCATATCTGTTTGTGGAATAAGTTCTGGTACTTCTGAGAATGTCATTATCAGCAGCAGCGAGAGGCACCTAAGGTTTTTATAGGAAGGAGTGAGAGTGAATCTTGCATCAGAGCAAGTATTCGTACTTCCTAACTATGATCAGTGGTAGTACACCTTTCTGGGCACATCAACCCAGTTACTTTTCAGAGGTAAGGAAAAGAAAAGAGGAAGTCCTGAAGGCAAGAAACTCCGCCTTCCTCCATTTTTATGCGTCAGTGCAAAAAACTCATGGAGAAGACAGGTTCTTCTCACTAGTTCTTGAGGTCCTGTAAGTGTACGCTCACAGGATTATTCTCCACAACATATTAGTTAGATCAGTGATAATTATACTTCATTTTTTAAAATTAATTAAATTATATACACTAAAAGAAAACAAAAACATCCCACTATTCTGCAACCAGCAGTGGCCATAAGTTGACATCCAGGTAACAATAAAAATAGCGCAAGCATACAGAATACCTCTCTTCTAAAATTTTTTGTCTTCAAACTATTCTTTTAGCTACAGATATTTCCTGGGCCAGGTGTGGTTTATCTGTTCAACAAACCCCAGTGGACCTCTGTCTTTCAAGTAGCTCCATTCTGCCTTCAACACATGCAGATTTCTTGCATTCAGCATCTTCCGACCATGAATTTCTCAGGTCTGCTAATATCTGAAAAGCTTTTGCCTGCTATGAACTTGGATCCCACTACCCAAACCGATGGCCCATTAGTTCTTATGCTAACAAGATCATAAACCACGACCTCTCCATTAGAGTTATCATTTTGCAGATCTCTCTCATATCACCTCCCATCATCCTTGATAAGTTCAACCCCACACCCTGTGACCTGTACATAAGCCGTTCCATACCTTCAGCCACTCCCACTGACCTTCTCAGAGACTTGAAGCTCAAATGTACCTTTTTGACGCATAGGGTGAAGTACAGACAGTATATTCAACAAAGCATACCTAACTAATCTCTCAAACTCAAATCCATACAAAAAAATGTGCACGTGAACTTCTCCCAGTAGCATCTGTCTTTGAGCAATTTCTCAAAATCAAGAAGCAAGACTGAAAAAACCAAAACCAGCAATATACAGCACACTGTTAAATATGCAAAACAAAGTTTAAAATAAGAGAGAGCATTTTTGTAATTACTTTCTTTTACAGTAATATCTGAAGTGACATGGGACACTAGTTTAAAGACTCTCAAGTTAAAACCATGATTTAAGATGACAGTGCCTTGGTTTTAACTAAGCATTTACTTGAGTTTAATGAGTTGCACATGACTTGTCAGAGTTCGCATTCCAGGTGCAAAGTGGAATAGATCACACTGGACAACAGCTTCAGTATTACCAAACTGGAAACCTAGTGAGAAACAAGGAATGGAAAGAAAAAAAGGGAAAGAAAAGCAAAGCAATGGTATTAAGGACACCATTGCTACAAAACCCCAGAAAATAATGCTGTACAAGCCAAAGCAAGAATTGCTACTTTAACTAGACTGATGCACTAACTTCTTGGGTTTGAACCAGAACTATAATTTATGTAGGCTACTATCTTTACAAATGAAGAACATTATCTGGTATGGCTTCCTAGCATGGGTACAGTACACTTGCCATCAATGAAGAAAGCTGGTATTTAAGATGCCTGGCTATACTTACCCCTTTTTTCACAGTTGAAAAAAATTTGTCATTATATATATTGACTGTACTAAATCATGCTGCTAATGGCCTACTGTCACACCCTAGCTCATTTCAACAACTACTCCTCTACAAAAAAAAAAAAAAAAAAAGTACCATGAATGTTTTCTAACTGTTGCGGTTTGACCACTTAATGTAGAGTGCAAACATTTTTTTACACTCCAATAAGTGACTGCAAAAGCAAAATTCAAGGATACTATGAGGTAAAAGCACTGCCCTTCTTAAATTGCAAAGCTTAACTACAAAGTTGTTTTTAAAAGAGGCTAAAAAACCTTAAAACGTTGTCGTCCAAAAGAGATATTTTGAGTTCACTTAACCACGTTTCCACTTCTCCCAAGAAACAAACGCAAATGTTTCTGATAAACAGGACCGATTTAAAAAGAGTTTTCTCACTGAATATTTCTAAAACATATACACCACCATACTTCTTATATTCAAACACCTCAGCTTTGCCGTTAGGCGAGGCCTGGCAGCACTGCAGCACAGAGATGGGCACACAAGGCACTGCCAGGGAGCTCCCACCATGGATTACCAAGCACCTCCTAACTTCCACACCTGTGCTCGCTTTCCACCTGGGCAAACTGAATAAGCGATAAGCGCCTGAACACCGCCCTGGCAAGATACGCAGAAGACGCTTACCTGGGACATCATCACACATTTTAACTTTTGGCCGTGCAAAGCCCAGCAGAGCTCGTGGGCGGAGGCACCCGGGGCAGGCGGGGACCCGAGGCCAGCCGGGCCCGCCGCTCTGGGGGCCTACCGCCACAGGAGGGGGGGCGCGGGACGCTCTAGCGCCCACACCCCTTGGCTGGAGGCCACACGCTCCTCCGGGCAAGGCCCAGCGGGGAAGGGGCTGCGGAGACCCAGGGGCGGCCGAGCACTCAGCCGGCGGGCACCTCACAGCCTGTCAGGGAGGGAAACCGCCGCTTGCCGCCCGCCCCCGCACCACCGCCGGCCCCGACAGCGGCCGGGCGACCCCCCCCACAGCCCCTCCGCCAGGGTGCAGGCAGCAACCGCACCCGGGGACGGGGGCGAGCGGCCCCTCGGCCCCGCGCCTGTCGCCCCGCCCCCGCCGCAGCGGGCTCGGCCACAGCCGCACTGCGGGGTGGGGTATCGCGAGAGCAGCAGCGCCCCAGCACCGCGGTCTTAAAGGAGCCGGCCGTGACGCGGGGGGGGGGGGGGGGGGGAAGTATCGCGAGGTTTGCTGCTGGTGTCGCGAGAGGCGGGCGGGGAAGTGGCTGGGCGCGGGGCCTCGCAGCGGGGAAGTGTCGTGCGCAACGGGGCCGGGGCCGGGGCCGGGGCCGGGGCCGGGCCGGGGCCGGGGCCGGGGCCGGGGCCGGTCCCGGTCCCGGTCCCGGTCCCGGTCCCGGTCCCGGTCCCGCCCCGCGCCGCCGCCCCCGTGGCGGAGGCTTCTCAGGCAGCCGGTAGCGGTGGTGGTGTGGCCCGGAGGGCGGCCGTGGTGCTGGTGGGGCGAGTCCCCGGGAGAGCCCAGCGCAGGCCTGGGCTGGGTGGAAGGCGGGGCGGCGCCGCGGGGCGGTGTTAGGCGCAGCGGAGCAAGGGTGCTTCCGCAGGGAGAGGGCCCGGGCGCAGGGTGGTGCCCGTGGCGGTGCTGCACAGGCCGGTGGCCCCCGGACGGGGCGGCGTTGGCCCTGAATGTAGCCCCCGAGGGGAGCATCGCTACTTCAGCCGGAATGGTGACACCTTGGCCCCCGCTAGCTATGCTGTAACTGAGTTTCCTCCTAATGCGGCCCTTGCTTGTAGCAAAAACTGTAGAGGAGGGACAAAAAAGGGACCTAGAATTACTTTATAAGAAATTGTGTGGGTAAGGAAGCGGGGAGAACGGTGCAATGGAAGGTGCAACTGGTGCTCTGGCAGGCAGCGGCCTTGCAGCTGGCATGGTACGAGAGGAGTTAGCTGCAGTGGGGCGATGGGAGCATGGTAAGAAGTGTAGCAAGATCTAACGTTTGGGGAAGAGGCTGAAGTGAGAGGGGACTGTGTTCTACCTCTGCCCATTTTCAGAAGAGCTTAACTGGATGCAGTAACACTTTGCAAAGTATAAACTCAATCAGTAATACCCATCTTATTCTTGCTGAAAAAATTTAGCCCCACCAAGGAATCTATCCAAGTTACTTCATATCTCGGTAACAACTTAATAGAATGTTACATGAAGGGCATGAGTTCCCAGATGCTTGCTATTACTTTGACAGAATGCTTTCATATGCATTTAGTAGTGCAATACTGAGTAGTTTCACAAAAATTAAGTGTGTCAATATCATGCAAGATCTATTTTTAGAGCAGCTTTGATTACTTCTTTAATGCAGGAGACATCAGTTTGGGATGAATCTCTCGTTTCTAATTATCTGATAACTTCCACCATTTTAATGAGATGTTCAGGAGGATTAAGCATTAGAGAAAAAAACATCTTTTTGGCATGTGCAATAAAATTTTGTACGATGAAGATGGATAGTCAGACTGGCTGATAAAAATTCTACATCCTACAATATTTTCAGAAATGAGGCAAGGCAATAAATTTTCTAATACATGGGTCTACGTGCTGTTTCTGCACACAGCTGATGTGCAGGCAGCTACCTGCCTGCTCTGGAAGTAATGAAGACTTACCAACTTGGAGCAATGTTAAGTTGCTTCTTTAAGTTGTGCACTATTAACCAGAATTTTGTTATAACAGAAGTTAATGAAAGAGGTATGGTTTTTGATGAGGCAGTTATATTAATGAGAGAATAGTGGGCATGAAAGCACTAACACAGTTGCAGCAACAATAAACTACATGAATATCAGGCACCACATATGTTGGGGAAGGTTGTTAAAAAGGAATATAGAATCATAGAACTGTTAAGGTTGGAAAAGACCCTTAAGATCATCAAGTCCAACTGTTAGATCATTGAGTCCAACCGTTAAATATAGAACCAAGAAATTACATTGTTTTAAAAATATACATGTTGCCATGCACTTAACTGCATTCATTGCAAAGGAATGTGACAAGAACTATACCATCTTAAAGCTGAAAACAGGATGAGATTTCAGATTTTTAAAATTTGGCAAAATAAACGCAATATAACTTTACTGTGACCTCAGATACTTAATACACCTCAGCCCTCAGAGCATCTTAGAAAAATCGGTAAGAATATAGGCCCTGATTCTAAGGCAAGCTTTTAAACTGGATCATGTGTGAAGATAAACGTGTTCATACCACAAGGTGTTTATTTCATGAATACTATGTTGCATTTGATTCTTACCAAGATATTTGTGCTTAATAAGGACTCTTTCATGGAGACTATAGCTGTTGTTTTGTAGTCGCAAATACAATATTAGGACTTCACAATAGAAGGAAATAAGAAACAGATTAAAGTCTTGCTTAAACACTTTAATTTTTCTAATAAACAGGCAGTAAAATTCTGCCTGCACTCCAAGGATCCTGTTCTGCTTTTATGTCAGTGGTAAGACTCAGTGGCTTAGCTGGAAACAGAATTGCACCTGAAAATCCCAGTGAAGTCACTAGGATGAGTCCCCGTTACAGTTACCTACAGTCTTGTAGCTCTTCCCTTGAGGAGAGAGAAAAAAGGGAAAAACACACCTTTAACAGGAGCAGCTGGTTAGCATTTCAACAGGTAGTTTTCCTCTTGCCATTAAAATTGCTCTGGCAGATAACAAGAGGTTTCTGTATCTTTACTCCACTTTGAAAAAAAGCTAGAAAACAAGCTGGCCCACTGAGATTGGGACGAGGCCCATACTGAAAATGTTTTCAGAGGCCAGAGAATTATTTTGTTCTGTCGTGTATCTTTGAAAGTTTTTGGCATATGAAAGTCCTTTCAGGAAATCTTTCTAGCTCAGGGTAGAAGTTACTTGCTAGGATGTCAAAAGTGTCTCACAGCATGTTTCTACAGGGAAAGGTTTGTAAAGGGATTTGACTTTGAAAAGCTGTTGCTATTACTGAAAAGTTGAATATATCCAAACTCCATATGAAATTTGAACTCTGCTCATATTTGGCTTAGTTTAGATTTCATAAGAAAAGTGTTAGGTTCAGATAACAACCAAAATGAATAGGATAATGGGGATAAGCACTTTTTAAGTATGTGCTATATCCCTGAAAGCATTTGACATGTAACATTGGTTACAACATAACGGTTGGACTTGATGATTTTAAAGGTCTTTTCCAACCTAAATGATTCTGTGATTGTGGCCTTCCTGTTCACTCTTTGACAGAGAGAGGAGATAAATTCACTGATGTGCATCTAAAAAGGGCAGCTTAGTTACATTTACAGCATCCTCCATATCAGCATGTCTGAAAACAAAGCAAGCTAGTGATTCTCAGATTTGCAAGTCTAACTGAAACCCATGGAAAGTACAGGCACCTAGAATTCTTGAAAATGCAAGTCAGTCGTTTAATTCTATGCTAGAAGAAAGAAGAGGTGGTTCAATTCAGCAGTATTAATTAAGCATGGCAGCATTAAAAGTGCTACAGAGAGGAACTCGGTAATGCGATGTGCACTGAATTAGCATTTTGGAAGGCCTTTTTTCTCTCCAGCAGTTCATTTGCCACAGTATTTTACACATTACCCGTTAACAGTATTCAAGAGGCTCTCGGAGTTCTTCGTGGAAGCCAGACCAATGATGCTCTGAAGTGTGTGTACACTAATGCACACCCCACAGGTATCAGATAAGGGACATTTAAGCCCTTGTGTGCAGCTGCAGGGCTAGTCCCTTTGGGATCACAGAGACTGGAGTGCTGCTGTGGACAGACCTGGGCCAGCAAGGATGAGCCAGGATGGCAGGGAGCAGAATTGGTGTTTTATGTGAGAGCAGCAGGGATACCTGGAGCTCTGCCTGGTCTGTAGTGACCATGAGATGGTGGAGTCCAGGATCTTGAGAGAGGGGAACAAGACAAATAGCAGAATCATAACCCTGGACTTCAGGAGATCAGGCTCATGCCTGACCAACTCATTAGCCTTCTGCAATGAAATGACTGGCTTGGTGGAGTAGGGGAGAGCAGTGTATGTTGTTTGTGTTGACTTCAGCAAGGCTTTCACCACTTTCACCCATAACATCCTCTGAATAGAGGCTGATGAAGTATGGGGTGGATAAATGGGCAGTGAGGTGGGTTGAAAACTGGCTGAACTTCAGGGCTTAAAGAATTGTTACTAGCAGCATAAAGTCCAGCTGCAGTCCCATTACTAGTGGAGTACTTTGGGGTCTGATATTGGGGCCAATACTGGCCATTTCATTAATGACTTGGATGATGGGACATAGTGCATCCTCAGCAAGTTTACAGATGATACACAATTGGGAGGAGTGGTTGACAGACCAGATGCTTGTGCTGCCGTCTGAGAGGGACTGCAACAGGCTGGAGCAATGGGCAGGTAGGAATCTCATGAAGTTCAAGAAAGTCCTGCACCGGGAGTGGAATAACCCTATGCAGCAGTATAGGCTGGAGATCACCTAGTTGGAAAGCAACTTTGCACAAAAAGAACTGTGGGTCCTGGTGGACTGCAAGTTGGCCATAAGTCCATGGTGCACCCCGCACCATGGGGCACAGAAAGCCAACAGTGCCTTGGGCCATGCTAGGAACCACATTTCCCAGCAGGTCAAGGGAGGTGATCATAGAATCATAGAATTGTTAAGGTTGGAAAAGACCCTTAAGATCATCGAGTCCAACCATCAACGTATCACTGCCAAGTCCACCACTAAACTATGTCCTCAAGCACCACATCTACCAGTCTTTTAAATACCTCCAGGGATGGGGACTCAACCACTTCCCTGGGCAGCCTGTTCCAGTGCCTGACTACTGTTTCAGTAAAGAAGTTTTTCCTAATATCCAACCCAAACTTTCTCTGACACAGCTTGATGCCATTTCCTCTCGTCCTATCACTTGTTACTGGGGAGAAGAGACCAACCCCCACCTCTCTACAACCTCCTTTCAGATAGTTGTAGAGAGCAATAAGGTCTCCCCTCAGCCTCCTCTTCTCCAAACTAAACAACCCCAGCTCCCTCAGCCGCTCCTCATAAGACTTACTCTCTAGACCCTTCACCAGCTTTGTTGCCCTTCTTTGGACACGCTCCAGCACCTCAATGTCCTTCTTGTAGTGAGGGACCCAAAACTGAACACAGTACTCGAGGTGCAGCCTCACCAGTGCCGAATACAGGGGCACTATCGCCTCCCTGGTCCTGCTGGCCACACTATTCCTGGTACAAGCCAGGGTGCCATTGGCCCTCTTGGCCACCTGGGCACACTGCTGGCTCATGTTTAGGTGGCTGTCAACCATCACCCCCAGGTCCTTTTCAGCCAGGCTGCTTTCCAGCCACTCCTCCCCAAGCCGGTAGCGTTGCCTGGGGTTGTTGTGACCGAAGTGCAGGACCCGGCACTTGGCCTTGTTGAACCTCATACAGTTGGCCCCGGCCCATCAATCCAGCCTGTCCAGGTCCCTCTGCAGAGCCTTCCTACCCTCCAGCAGATCGACACTTCCACCCAACTTGGTGTCATCTGCAAACTTACTGAGAGTGCGCTCAATCCCCTCATCCAGATCATCGATAAAGATGTTAAACAGGACTGGTCCCAACACTGAGCCGTGGGGAACACCACTCATGGCCGGCTGCCAACTGGATTTGGCTCCATTCACCACCACTCTCTGGGCTCAGCCATCCAGCCAGTTTTTAACCCAGCGCAGAGTGCACTTGTCCAAGCCATGAGCAGCCAGCTTCTGCAGGAGAATGCTGTGGGAGACGGTGTCAAAGGCCTTACTAAAGCCCAGGTAGACAACGTCCACAGCCTTCCCCTCATCCACTAAGCGGGTCACCTTGTCATAGAAGGAGACCAGGTTAGTGAGGCAGGACCTACCTTTCATAAACCCATGCTGGCTGAGCCTGATCCCCCGGTTGTCCCGCACTTGCCGCATAATGGCACTCAGGATGATCCTTCCCCTCTGTTCAGCTCAGGTGAAACCATGTCCCATTCTTGGCTCCCCATGACAAGAAAGGCATGGACATACTGGAGAAAGTCCAAGACCATGAAGATGAAGAGGTTGGAGCATCTGACCGTACCAGAAGAGGCTGAGAGCTGTGATTGTGTGGCCTCAAGAAGAGAAGTCTTGGGAGATCTTGTCAGTGTGCATAAATACCTGATGGGAGGGTATAAAGATGGTGAAGCCATACTTTTCTCAGTAGTGCCCAAGGCAAGAGGCAATGGGCACAATTGAAACAGGAAATATCATTTAAATATAAGGAGAAGCTCTTCAGCTCTGAGGGTGGTCGAACACTGCCACAGTTTGCTCAGAGAGGTCGTGGAATCCCCATCCTTATAGATATTCAGAACCCAACTGGACATGGGCCTGAACAACCTGCTCTAAGTGATGCTACTTGGAGGTTGGCCTAGATGTTCTCTAGAGCCTTCCAGCTTTTGGGGAC
Organism: Theristicus caerulescens; assembly: GCA_020745775.1. Lineage (NCBI taxonomy): Eukaryota > Metazoa > Chordata > Aves > Pelecaniformes > Threskiornithidae > Theristicus > Theristicus caerulescens. The sequence continues at coordinate 46,896,911 of CM036583.1, read as the reverse complement.
AGACTTTTTAGCAGGGTCTGGTGCAATAGGACAAGGGGTAATGGTTTTAAACTAAAAGAGGGTAGATTCAGACTAGATATAAGGAAGAAATTTTTTACAATGAGGGTGGTGAAACACTCCAACAGGTTGCCCAGAGAGGTTGTTGATGTCCCATCTCTGGAAATATCCAAGATCAGGTTGGACAGGGCTCTGAGCAACCTGATGTAGTTGAAGATGTACCTGCTCGTTGCAGGGGAGTTGGACTAGATGACCTTTGGAGGTGCCTACCAACCCAAACTATTGTATGATTCTATCATCTTAACCTCATCCATTCTGTGACTCTTTGATGATGTATATAGGACAAAATGAGTTCTGGCTAACTGCTTATGCTGTATATTATTTAAAAATTAAGAACTTTAAATGCCAGGCAGATTGCTTAGCCAGAGTCCCATTTGTCCTGTAGCCCAGTGCCAAAAGACATGGCACCAGTGCTTACCTAGCTATATGCATATTTCCAATCTCATCTTCCTGTTAATGACTCGTAAGATCTTTGAGTCATTCTTCTCTTTTGTATCGTCAATCGTAAAATCAAAGCTTGAAAATGCACACTAAGGATGTCTGGATACGTTGCACAACACTTAAACCTGTGCACAACACATAAAAAATAGATAACACCTTGAGAGTTTAACTCAATAAATCAGATATCCCTTGTATTGTTAACTCATTCTCAGAAAAAGTTTAGCCAGTCCTAAATCTTACTAACTCTTGGAAGCCAGGGTAGTATAATTCTTATAACCTGCTGCAAAATTGTCCTTTAAAGTTTGTCTGCCAGATGATGTGTTACTCCACTTGAATAAACCTGAGAGACTGATTCCACAAGTGTTACAAAGTATTGATTCATTTCCTTCGAGTGTCTGGTTAAAGAGTGACTTGAGGAAAATGTAAAGTTTTGCCCTTAAATAAATATTGTATATAAATGGATCATGTCAGCAACACTCAGATTTCATGATTGCCTGGAGTGGGAACTGGATAATGAGGCTTGTCAGCTCCATTGGATTTGTAGCAGATATTTGTGTAGAGCAGTTTTGAATGTTTCAGAAAAATATGTGAACATTTGAAAGGCTTGTGGACCAGTCTCAGTTATGCTCTGGGTCTGGTTAAACCAAATCAGCATAATTGTTCTTCAGAGGATCTTTTATTATGTGTTACACATTTCACTTTACAAATAAAAATTATTTCAGAAATGGAACAGAGCTTTCCATTAGGAGTAGAAGTCATAGAAATGGTTTATGGAGATTACAGTTGAGTTTGGTTCCCGTAATCCCTTTTTTCCTTGAGGAAAAAATAAAAAGTATTTGCTTCCTCAGGTTTGATTTCACATCTTTTAGTTTTGATTGACAGCAAAGCATGAAGGGAAAGACTTAAAAGCACCACACACACAGAAAGAGAGCAAAAAAAGACTAAAACTGGAAAGACATCGGGTTTTATTTTCTTTTTTTGGGGGGGTAACATGACAAGCTATCTTCAAGAGATAAGAAAGTCATGATTTACAGCCTCCTAGGCAGATAAGTTGCAAATGTGTTGTGGTGTGGGAGACTGGAACATGCAACTTTCACAACTAAACCCACAAAACCTGGAATACACAGCCCTTGTAAACAGCCATCTGACTTAATCATCAGGTCCAGCCTAGCCAAAGCATCTCTGATCGCATGAAACCGTAGGGTCATCTTGGAAACGTGATGCCAGCTGTGAATTGCTAGGCTCCTATGATGATCCAAAAATAAAGAAAAACTGTATGTAGTTATCCTCTTAAAGGCATTTTTTTTTTCTTTCTCACTTGTTTTAAGCAATTTACCTCATTAATTGTGTGAGCCATAACCTGATGTGTTGCGCTTTTGAGGAAACATGCAGAGACATACTCACACAAAAAGGCATATTAGGAAGCAATTCTGAAGCTTTGTTAAAAAGATACAACTTCTATTTAAACAAAAAAATCCCATTCCAATACTGTGAGTAGAATGCAGTGCTTTATACAAGTTATTTCCTGTGTTTCTTCTTTGTGTTATCTATACAACACATCTAGCAAAATAGGGTAACTTGATGAAGTGGCAGCTTTTAGGGGAATATTGTAACTGTGTACAAATATGTTAAAGATGTAAACTGGAGCTAGACAAGATAAACTGGGGGCTTGTCAAACAATTCACCAGTCAGTTCCCCTAAAACATGTAAGAATGATGCGTTTTCATGTGGAAGGCAGGGATATTTTTGTTCCTGGGGGATTTTTCCCCAACTGTGAAGTCAGTTAACCTCTTTTACTAGGAGGATCAGACTGCCATTGGTGCCAGAAACCACAAACGTCTGGGACCAGTATATCAGAGATTATTTCTGCTGAATCAGCTCTCAATATAACAAATACATTAAACCAGTAACCCAAGCACAGAAACATTTCATAACATAATGGGAGTGGCACTGCAAAGTATATCTTTGATTTAGAGAAATTCTGAGCCCCTGCCCAGTGTTCACTGTTATGTTAAAAAAAAAAAACCAAACAAACTTTTTCTGACACCAGAAACAAATTACAATACTTGTAAAACTACTGGTAGACTTTTCCAAGTCTTTGCTTATGAATAACATCGAAGATAGAATAGGAGAACTACCATTACATGATTTCTAAATCATCAAAGAAATTATTAAGCCAGTTATATTAAAAGTTAATTTAATTTAAAGGTATCATCAGAAATACATTATAGATTAAATAAAAAAGTAAGTTGCCATGCATGCATATTACTGAGTTGATATCACTTGAAATTGTTGTCAGGTATCTGATCATTGTAGTAGGTAACATCTCTATTAGGTTTATTTAAAATGACCTATCTATCAGTTTGTACACATATGTGTACAAACATGTGCTGTGTCACTGGCCCACAAACAAACTGAAACCCATTCCTAGTCTGTAATTAAGGCTTCTAAATGCAAGTATCAACAATTAAAACTTAATAAAGCCACAGAATAGTAAACTTGATTGATATGCCACAATAGCTAAATCTTACTGTCCAAATCAAACATCCTTAGCCTCCTCAGCTGTAAGTAAATTCTCAGTTACTTTGAACAGCAGTATTCTCATATTTTCTGTGATTCACCTTATCCAGTAAATTCTGAGTTGATACCAGATTGTTTTCAAGATGTAGCATATAGCATAAGTTATTATAAACCACAAAAAGAAACAATATGGCTCACAAAAGGAATTACTGTTACTGTTAAAAACATACATGTTTTTTCTAGCTTTAATTTATCTCAAAGACAGGTAATAGGCTTCCTTATAAAAAAATTCTTGAAACAAAATAAAAACCAAACATTCAGTCTTACTCTGGGATTGGACCCCAATCTTAATTTTTTTCTTATTTTTAAACAGAACAGATTTCTATTTTTTTGGTAATATTTGCTACGAAATTAGTTTTAAGTTACTCGTTTTGCTGGCACATTTTAAGGAACAGACCAGGGCCAAAGAAGGGAAGCATTTATTGGAGTTTGGAAGAATGCTTTTGTTTCTGAGGATGATTGCTTGCTAACTTTAAGCAGACTTGTAATCAAATTAGTTACACTGCCACAGGGCAGCACTGAGCAATGCGCCTGCCTTGTTCAGCGTGGTGCTCTCTCATGCTGAATGCTTCATTTTGCCCTCCAAAACCAAAGAAGATTCATCCTTTAAGTATAATAAGTAAATAAAGCCAAAAAGAAAAAAAAAAAAAAAGCCAGAGAGTAAGACAAAAATACACAGCATTCAACTGCTTGTGCTTCTGTACAGGCCTACCAGGGCATTCCCACAACATTCAAGATTACTGCCAGTTCAGAGCTTAAGCCCTTTTCAAACTTGTATGTCCCTTCTGGGTCAGTCCTAGGGGCCGATTCTGTCCCTGTGGGTCTTGGGTTGTAAGTGTAAGGCACAAGTAACTGACTCCCCAGGCCAATTGTCAAATGTAGTCCATTGACTTTCACCAAAAAAAAAAGACATGGAAAAAATCCAAATCTGCAGTCATAGGTGTAACGAAAATAGAAAAAAATAGCAGAAAAAATGTTCCCCAAGAGCATTCCTATCACAGCCAGTCATTCATATTGCATGTCTTTTTTTTTCCTTAAAGACATTAGCTTGTCACTTGTACCCAGCTCTATGTGTGTAGGTGGGAGGGAATAATTCTGTATTAAGACAGATGTGCTGTTATTATTACTTCACTGATGTTTATCATCTAACTAATACAACTACTGGAGCCATAAAAATAAATGGAGTAGCAGCAGCCACCATAGAAAATGAGGCAGAGGAGAAGCCTTCTAAGCCAAATTGTTGTCTTGAGGATCTGTGTCTTCTGTATGGTATGAATAGCATTTGCGTTCATGTGCAATGGTGTAATGTTTTCTAAGAATACTTTAGGCAAAATATAGAAAGATTAAAAACTCTCAATTAGTAGGTGGCTATATTCATTTATACTTGTGTGTATATGAACTTAATATAGCTAGTGCAAAGTAGCACAATCAAATCAGTTTTCTACAGAATGTGGGACATTCGTGTACAACAGAATATTTGTCTAGATATACAGAAGAAAGAAACAAAGTGCTTAAACTTTTGCTTAACACACATTTTCTGATCAGTACCATCCTTTCACAACAGAGACAGTAAAACAAATTCTTTTAGCTGAGTGGACATAAGCCTTAGCTTGAGTGATTTTGTAAAACAGAATGAGATTAGTCAGTACTTAATATTAGGACAAATGAGAGCCTAGGTTATTGTGTCATCTCAGAAAGACCACAGAAGGCAGAGAGACTTACACCTTGTTTCTAAAAAGCCGTGTAATCTTGATTCCTTAAAAAAAAAAAAAACCAAACAAAAAAAAAGGAAGGCTTCTATTAATTCTTGTGAGGTAATAGATTGTTTTGACAACGTCATTGTCCAGATTTATGGATGTATCTTGCAGCTTCACTCAAGATCTAATTCTCCTCAATTACTTGAAGACTGGTGATTGCTGGAATCCTCCATGGATTACCCCTGATCCTCAAGGACATGAGAGCAATTCCAAATTAACTTCCAAATACATTTATGTAAATTGTGTATCCTGCCTCAGAAAGAATAATCCACTACATTCACATATAAACAGAACCTTTAAATATGCAACAGATGTTCCATTTTTTGAAAAGCTCTTGAATTCATTGACAAGCCTTTGGCTAAACTGATGAATTAATTTGTTCGGGGCGGATTTCATAAATCCTCTAATAATTCTTACCCTTACACATCTTGACTTGATTTCTGAGATCTGCGGCATGTGTTTTAAATGTTTTAACCTTTACTACTATAATCAGGTAACATTTATTTCAGGGATGGATGATGATCGGTCATTGAAAGATATAGTTGACTAGGAAATAAAATCCAATTTGTCAGTTAAACAAACCACATCTGAAATAAGAAGAAATCAGTCTGTATTACTGGATCCCTGAAATGCTTAGTGGTTTTGATATCACTCTCCCTTTCAAGAATATATAGTGCTGGATTGCTAAGTAGTGCTGGATGCAGTGCTGGTATGCAGACACCACAGTTTCCATGCTTATGTACAACTGATTTCTTGGGGTAGTTTGAATGTAAGCCTTTACCTCTATACTGAGATTTATTTCTATCATTTTAAGCTATTTTTCTTTAATACTTAGAGGTTAGGTACCAATTTAAGCAGCAATGAGATAATCTGAAAAACAAATTTTGTCTAAGCTGTTTGATTTGGAGAGGTCTTTAACTATGTTAATGCCTCTGATGTAATGTACTAAGTTATATCAAATAATGTAAGGGGGTTTTATTGACAGATGTGTTTGATAGAGTGCAATAAAACATGCAGGTAAAACTGCGTTAGAAAGATTTTTGTCTTCCATTGCTAGACAACTGGCATGCCAGCCACCCACTCAATAAACCTTCATGTATTTTTTTGCTCTAATGGGACATTCAGAGGTCCAGAAGTCTACAATCTCTAAGATATGATAAGAATATATTACATTTATAATGTTTTTATTTCCAATGAAAACCATAAACAGAGCAAACGGCCGTTTTTTGCCTCTTCTATGACATTTGCTTATAAATCTGGGTTTAGCTAGATTGAGAAGAGTCTAAGTACATCTGTATGAATCCACAGAATTATGAGTGTTACAAACTAATTAGAGATGCTGACATCCATTCTGTAGTGTTTGATGCTTTCTTGCTCTCATGCATTTCTAAATGAACTCTGCTACATCAAGCAAAGTGATGGACTTGTGAAAGAATTGCAGGATTAGACAGTACATAACAAAAACAGACCTGCCCATCTGAATTCAGCCTTCAGAAATAAACTGAATTCTAGTTAAAATCCATCTAGGTCATTTACATTTACGTTTATTTGAAAGAGTCTGCAATTAAGGTTTCTTAATCTGGGCCAGTTATGTATATATGCTTCTTATATCTCTAATGTGAAAATGCAGTTCATGAAGTGGAACTACATTTCATGAGTGAAAAAATAGTTGAAAAATGAATATTCTGTTTACCATCTTGTTTTTTTTTTTTTTTTCATTTTCCAAGCTATTCTGGAAACAGGAGACTTAACAAAGTGTATTTTTTTCCCTTGATATGTTCACCAGGTTCCTTCTTGCCAGTTCCTTTGTAGGCCATAATAATATCAGCTATCAGCTGACTAGCAGAAGCCAAGCAAAAAGTGTATGAACTGCCTCCTATCTGCCTTTCCTTTGACAATGCCACTTATATTGACCTCTCTACCCAGATGACAAATCTCATTAAATTTTAGAAATGTAATCATAACAGAGATTTTTAAAACTTGACCAAAGTCCTGAGCAACATATTCTAACTTGAAATCAGGCCTTTTGTCAGCAAGAAGTTGGATGTATGATCACCCAAAACCTCTTCTGACTAGCTTCAGTTGAAATTGGCCCAAAGACTTGGAGATTATTAGAGGAGACTAGTAGATGATACAATCACATGTGTTTTGCAAAGTTGTATGGAAGATTATAATACATACGGTGTAATATAAAAGAAAAGATCCAACATACAGAGTGTATATAGCTGAATATTAGTTCATCCTTTGAACCGCTGTGCAGCTCACACTGGAACAACCAGAATTCATTGTTATCAGGGGTCCTTTAAAAGAATGATCTGGAGAAGTCAGTCAAAATCTCTTGGTGTATAATTTGTTTCATACGTCGTATTTGGCACTCTGTTCCCACTTCATAAATGATAAGGAATGATTATTCATGAGAAATTAACTACTTTCATGTTATTCACTAGAGGGGATTTTCTGCAGGGTAAATCTAGATTACAGTATTCTCAGGAATCAAGACTGATGCTAATGTGCTGTCCCCATTGCAATAAGAAGGCAAACAGATCTTGTGCCTTTGAGTTGCTCACCAGAAACAAACCTAGCCACTTAGAAAAATGCCTACAGGAATTTTCAAATTGTTGTCAGGCACTGTAACTTACAACTGCCAAACAAACTGCAGTATGTTATGAAAACAACTGTGTGATTACCCAATTCTCCACTTCGCTATATTACCAGCTTCGGAACATACTAGTGCAAAATAGGTGACAGGATAAACCTGTAACTAAAAACCAAATATACCATAAACTGCATGAAATTGTTGTTAATTAATTTTCTTTGAATACTTTAGTTAATAGTAACAATGCCTTCCATCACAGCATCTCCAGTACCTAATCAGTAACATATTGCAGCATATATTGAGAGCAGCAAAGTATTTCACGGCTAAGCAATCAAATACGAGGAAGTTGAGTGAAAGACTTGCCCAAGAGAAAAAAGAATTCTTACAGTAGCCAAGAATAAAGTGTCCTTTGGTTCTTAGTTTCTCCTTTCTAAACTCCAGATTTACACTGCTAAACTCAAATTCTAAACCCAACTTTTACTGGTAGTATGTTGTTTTCTACTAAAAATTTGAGATTCATACAGAAGTCAAAGGACCCCAAACTCAGCTGCAAGCTTAGCTGCAGAAATACATCATATACGAATCTGCAGTGAAACAGCATCATTCATGCCAAGAAAATAGTCTTATATAAACACAGAAGTCATTCTCCTATATCAACTAAAGTGGGTGTGGCCATTTCCATAACATAACCAGAAAAGACTATATTGCTCAGTGGCTGACTCTGCACTCTGTTTTGGAATGAATGTGCTTCTAAGATAAGAAAATAGAGTACTGCTTTACTAAGTCTACATATTATTTTCAATGAAAATACACCACCAAAACTAGCCACTGTGATTTGACAAATGCAGTTTCATTTGGCAAAAACAGCTAGTCTACATTTATACTGTAGAAAAACTGTGGGAAAACTTCCCCCAGTATTGTAATATAAGTAGTATGATTTCTAACAATATATTTTGACTAAGAAATTATTTAATTAATTTGTTTAGGTAAATAGGATAAGTTATTCCCAAAGAAGTACTCTGTTGCCAGTGTGGGTTGTATTTAAATTCGAAGAGTACTCAAGTGTTGCTGTATTATAGTAATTGTACGAGGAAATGCATTCTTCAGCTTGTTCAGTGACCTAGCTTTAAATTAGCTGATCTGGTTATCAAGTTCAGCCACATCAGAAAAGAACCCAGCAAGGGTGGGCTTTTGTATTTTTTCTGGTAGGCTTTGCAGCCTGCATTGTGCTCTGTCTTGCTGAAATGATACTGATAACTGCACCGAAGCAAGCCAGTTTGAAGGTAGCTTAGATTACTCAGTATTCAGTCACAGGTGAAGCTCTTAGATCAGTATGCTAATACGTACCTAGTTTATTGATATTGCTGCATATTTACTTCCAGTTGCATCATAGCTGTGGTCTCATAGAGTGAGTGAAGGCCCAAGCATTTAGACAGGGAGAAAAGACTTGTCAATGTGCTGAGTTCCTACAGAACTCATATTTTTCCCTGAGAAAAAAAAAACAACCAAAAAAACCCCATTTATTCTAATTGAACAATCATAACTAGGTGCCACTTTAAAACATTGCCTTAACATTGGAGTTGACAAAGAAAAATGCTTAAGGCACAGGAACTAAATCTTGAAAAGTGTTCCAGGTGCATCACAACCCTGTATTTTATAAAAAGGCTTTTTCTAACTTTTTAGTAATATAAAACAGTTCAGTTAACTGGGATGAAGACATAGATTATGATCCCACTTCTATTTCTTTCTTGCCTTCCCTTTGCCTGTTTTCCTAGGACCAGAGGGTAGCTAGAATTAGAGACTGTAGGCTTTCAAAAACAGGTACAAGAAATCACAGAGCTGAGAGACACATCCATATGTATATTTGCTGAGTCACAAAATTATTTATGTCCAAGCTTCCTACAGATGGAGCTATAATGCAGTTTGTAAGGGCCTGTTTTCTTTCGCAGCAGATAAAGGGATGGCATCTCCACAAGTAGGCTTCTTGTTTAGATGCCTTATATTGTGTTGCCAATTTACTTCTGTTTTATTGGAACAAGTATTTTCCAGAAAAGGTTAGTTTAAAAGGTACCGTTTCTGCTAGGTTGAGTTTTATGCAGAAAAGTGGCTTTTGAGTTTGCTGAGCTTCCTTTTCTTCCCATTTAATACTCCTGCATTTAGCTTATTACTTTCTTTAATCCTTTCTTTAATATGGCAGTTAATACAGAAGGAGAAAAAAACCAAAGAACATATTTGAAGAAAACAGAGACACAGGCTCAGTGTCATTGCTATATCGTTCCACTCTTGTTGCATGCCTTCTGCTGTTTTGCCTTCTCCGTTATCTGCCTACATTGTAGGCTTTTGGGACCGAAGCCATTTTTTTCACATGTGGAGGTACATGAATATTATTCTAAAGCCTTTGTTTTAGAAAAAGGACAAATGGCTGCAAGTTGATTTTTTCTTGGGATCCTCCAGAAGGTTAAAGAGACATCTTAAATTGTGTCTTTCAGACTTCTCCAATACTTTATCCCTAAGTATTCACACTTTCTGATCTTCTATTGTGCCACTTGCCTAGCAGACTGCAAGTAAGCAAGTGCCTGGGCTGGCACCATGGACAGAGGCCCCCAGTGAAGTGGCTGGAGCTGTAGCGTGTACATTCCTTACAAACCTTACTCATGTAACTAAAAGATTTAAATTATTTAATTAGGTTAACTGAATTAGCTGCATTGGTAGATTTTTGAGAATGGATAATTGTTCCCTCAAAACTGGACAAAACCAACAGTTCATCTTCTATGTAGATTGGGAGAGTTTCAAATTGTGAACTGGTAGCTGAAAGATTCTGTAGTCGTATTCCCTACCACATAATCTGAGAATAATAGTAAACACCATTATGAATTGATAGTCCAATCTTATAGCATGACACTGGCAGACTTTACTTTTTGGTAGTGGTCTTCTGCCCTCCAAAATACATTTTCAGCTCCCTGCAATGTTCTCCATTGCTACATCTAATAAACACATACAGCTCTAGCCCTAGGAAGACACAATCCAGACATACTCCCTGTGGCATGTGGGAGCTTCCATTTTTATTTCCCTCTTGAGAAATGGATTGGAGTGGAAGACATTTGCTATCCCCAAAGGACACTATAATTCAAACACAGCTTCTGGAATTTCACCACTGCACTGTAATTAACCATTCTCACTGACCTGAAAAAAAAAGATAATAAGGGGTGAGTGTTGTGTATGTGTCCTAAAATTATTGTTATCATCCATTTCATGTTCAACAGTTTGTCACACACTTTTGGTTGCAGACCCCTTGCTGATACACTGGGACTTCTTAGTCACAGACAGCCCTACATCAGCCACACCTGCAAGACATGTGGAAGTGGGTTCTCAAGATGAGGTAGAGATGAGATGCTCCTCAGCTCTGGACAAAGCACTGCATCCTAACACAGTGCCACTCCTCAAAGCTTTTTGCATATGAAGGTGGGCTCCTTTTTATTAGTGTTGGCTTCTATGAGACTATATTTTGTTCATCATATGCAAAATACAAACAAAAAATCCTCTGCCAGGGGCTCTAGGAGTCCATTTGGGGGGACTTCTAGTTTTGCCTAAAACCTAAGGGCTGAGGAGGGATTCAGGAAAAGAGAAGAGATTCTTGCTAGTCAAGAATATGGGCCTGGGGCCTCAAGAATAGCAGGGAGAATCACTTCTAGCTGAATTTATGATCCACAGTGGTGGTAATGTTAGGCTGCAGTCCCTGCATTATGTTTTATGGTAAATGCTTCTGTCTTACTGCAGATGATCTATTTGTGGCCAACTTCTATTCATCTGGTACTCTCCAAACAATGTAAATGCTCCTTGTCTGGCAAGGTAGGCCTCAAAAGTGGCCTCTGTGACTAAAAGTAACAAAAATGCTTCTCAGTGGACCACGTATGAACCGACCGTGTGTATGGGCCTATTAGTCTTGTGCTCATGGAGCTATATAGAATAACACTCGGAAACATTACGGAATGTGGAAATTATTTTCTGTGGAAAACAAACCCTTCAAGATGTGAATCACAAAAGATCTGAATTTCTGAATTACAAGTGGTCCTTGATTGAGAGATTCAGTTGATAATTTTAGCTTTGTATAATGACGACTTCGGGAAATTTCAGGTGCTGAGAAGACAAAGCCTGTTTCATATATTCCATCCCATATATCATGAGTTAAGGCAGTTCTTCCTTTTGACCATACACTAAAGTGTGCACTTGTTGCCAGCACCAGTGAGCCATCTCTGACAGATATTGTCAAAAATATGAACCAAAGATAATTTGATAGTAAAAAAAATTAGGTACTTTTCTTCTTGAAAGGCAGCTTGTGTTGATAACAGGTCCTTTTCTATACAAATTATACTAAAACTTTATTCCCTAGGGATATGCTTCTGCTGTAGAACTTAGGGCATTCTCAGAAAATAAAAATTGATGCTATCTCCCAGCTCAACTGAAAGCTGCCCAGAAAAAAAGGTTTATAATGCAATTGAGATGTTGGCTTTTATTTTGTTTAAGGAATACTCTTCTATGTGTTACGGTAGTGCCTGAATATGATGAAGGAAACCCTCTGTCTTTCCTTCTCCTTGCTGCCTGAGGCACTGTTATTTATGATTTCAGAGTTGTATCTTTCAAGTTCATAGGAAGGCCACCCAACCTTAATATTGTGAGGGCTAGTGAATCAGGCTTAGTGGTGAGACTGTAAGCCCTGTCTTGACATTGGACTATGTAGTGGGCAGTTTATTTTTTAATACCTGTCAGAAACACATTAAAGATTGTAAGCTCCTACGACACTAGAGGCAGGCTATACAAAGGGAGGATACTAAACTGGGCAATAGAAGAGTAGAAATAGAAATAGAAATAGAAATAGAAATAGAAATAGAAATAGAAATAAATAGAAACACAATGAGCAGGTTGCATGCAGCTTCTGTCTACTTTGTACTCCTTTTCTTGCTTTGGTTGGGGAAAAGGGCTGCAGCCTTCATCAGGATCCCAACACTGTTGTGTGATTGTCTTATGGGTACTACTTGCAAAGTTTACACTGTGTATAAACTAGCTGGAAGGTTGAGAGCTGTGAAAAAGTAGACCGCCACAAAACTGAAGTAGCTGTCAGAAGAGAGAGAAGGATCTGCTGTGCCATATTCAGCCCCAAGGGTGAATTTGTTCCCCCCTTGTTGGCCTCTCTAAAACTTAGCACATCTGTGGTCCCTGCAATTTAATGAAGCATTTGTTTGCGCTTTAACTAGAGAGAACTAATATGCTGTCTGTTGTCATTTATCCAACTTACCACAGTCTGACTATTACCTTTTGCAGTGCTAACCTGTCTAGTCTTTTGTGTCTCAGCTTGCATTTTGTTCCCTAAACTATTTTGGTCTAGCACCTTAGCTCTATGCATACCAGTCCTAATACAGAGGGCTTGAAGTTGTTCTGTGCTTTTAAAATACAAAATTAAAAGCAGCCTGACAAGATCTGATAATTATTAAACATTCGGTGTCAGCATTGTTCAAGTTCCTCATGGCTTCCTCAGTAGCCGAGGAGGATTCTTATCTAAAGTTTATTGGAAGTCATAGGGCCAGCTCCTACTGATTTGTGTTAGGTGTGTTTCATTAGAAACCTTATCAGGCCCCAGACCCAGACTTTATACGTACTGTTACAATCCCCATAGCTATACACGTTTATAAAGATGTGCATTCAAGTGTTACAGATAAAGATTTGATTTCAGATTAGAAACTTAAGCCAAACAGATTATTTCTGCATCAAATAATTCATCTTTCATATTCTGTGTCGCATAGCCGCCAGAAGAATCCAGCTCAGCAGCCAAAAGAAATCACTCTACGCTTGCTTGATATTTAACACTAACATCTGGGAGGGCAACCTAGGTGTTGAGTGAGAGGAAATGTCTCTTTTCTGCTTCTTGTCAAGCAAGTTCTCAATTTTGGTTTGAAATGTCTGCCCCTTTTCCTTAATGAACAACTCCCACTTGGAAGGTGGAGTGCTAAAGCACATGCCTAGGCTCAAGAAGAAAGCCTTCCTATCCTCGGTGAGTTAACATGGAGCGCATCCAAGTACGGGAAGATAAGGAGAAAAGGCTTGAAAGCAATCCTCCAATGGATCCATGCCACATTAGTCTTGTGAAAGAAACTAAATTATAAACAAATAATGGAAATGGGTGGAAGGGAAAAGTGGGGGCAAAACCCCAAAACTTTATCTGGAACAGAAGGTACATGCAGTGGAAGATGTAGAGATCACTCAGATATGAATGGTCCTTCAATCTTAATTTCCATTTAGTCTGATCTAGAAGAAAAGGATAAGTTTTCATATTAACTGTATTTTAAACCATGAACCAAGCAGAAGAAAAAAGATTAATAATTGCATAATTCAAGTCTGCTTTCCTTTTTTTCTTGCTCTGGATAAAAGTCTTGCCTTTGGCACAGGCATAATTTCCATTTCAGCATATTCTTCTGATATTTGCTATTCCTGTGTGCTTCTTCAGGGGGAACTTGCACATTTAAAATGTTTACTGATTTAAGACTTTCTCCACAAACTTCAGTGTCTTTTAGAATAACAACTGAACACATGCTGTCTGTCTCTGAAATGTAGTCTCTTCTTGTTTGGATATGGGACTATTAATTCTAGGGAAGAAAAAAGCTTGAATCATTAGGTACATTATATCCAACTGTAGGATAATCCTGTCACATATGGGCTGCAAAGGTAGCATTGTTAGCCATGGAAAATATGGAATGCTAAAGGCAGGATCTGCTTCCAGGAGGGATGCATAACTGAGGAAAAGAGAGCATAAACCTGTGTTATTTTAATGTACCAGTTTCCAAGTCCTCTCTTGGGAACACAGACTAGAAGCAGACACAAATTTCTTCTGAGAAACCCATTCAGTACACTGCATGAATACCAGATCACAGAAAACAAAGGCTTCATATATATATCTTTCCTCAACTGTGCTTAGAATAACCAAGTATATAGGTCAGGAAGTCTGTGTGGTATCCAGCTAATTAAATTGAATAAAACATTCAGTAAGTATCAGATAATTAGATACTCTTGACTGGATTTTGGTCAGAAGGCCATAGCAGCCATGCCAACTCTTGCAAAAAACCCAAACATAATAAATTCTTTAATTATCATAACTGGTCATAATGTACTGTTTTAGTCTCATTTGAAAAGTGGAGTTTGCAATGGCACAATATTTGCAATGTATAGGCAGGATGTTGTAAATATGAATTGTAATAGAGCGTTGCACTCCAAGTATTGGTGAGGAGCTGTTTTGGTCTGTACAAAATCATTCTTTGTCTAAGAATAGCCCAAACACTTCATTCACTGTAAAAATTTGGTTTTTTTTTCTATGTAGATTCAGAAACTGCTCAAAAAGAAGCTGTTGTGTTATTAAAACTGAGTAATTTTATGATATATTATGATTCACAATTACATCATATATAGGAAGCAGCCAACCAACACTGGAGGGTCATTACTTAACCCTCTGGCCACATTATTTTGTTTGAAAGATCTGTGTGTTGTGTGGAAGTAGGATAGCTTGGCAAAAATGTTTAATAGTAATGTTCCTGGCTTCTCAGAACTTGTTCTTATAATTGCAATACTTCCTGCTACTGTACCTGTCATTATGGAGTTGTCCACCAATAGGAACAAGCATATGAGGCATTCAATTGCAGTTAAGAATCAACAGTGACATAATCCTGTGATCTGCAGTAGAGCTGGCACAGTAATTCTCTCAGTAAGCAGCAAAATAAACAAACAAAAAGGTATCTACAATGGAGATTTTTTTTTTCAATGCACATAGTAAGTTGGATATGGAAGGTACAGACAGCCTGAAGCAATGTTTTACATCATAACCAACATTGATAGTAAAACTTGAGCCGTTAGGGCAAATCAGCACATTGGTGTCAACAAATGCCAGTATAGGTGGATCTTACTGTGCGGTATGGAGTTTTTACTATGTATGGAGTTTTATGCTGCCAGAGTTTTGGCACGGAGTTAGAGCTTCCCAGACCACCTTTATGTGTTAGTTATAATTTACAGTAGGATTGGAACAGCAAGCAACAATCACAGTATCAGAAAATCTTATCAGATGGTTGCCTTTGTACACCTACCCCGTGAACCCATACTCTTATCTGAGCTTTCCCGTCTGTCTCAGCTAACACCAGGATGAAAGTTGTTTGGTCTAATTACTGCCACATGTCTTTGTAATTTCTTTGGTACAATGAAGTATTTGGAATGCTTATTCCTTCATCCCTTCTTGCACATTCCCCCAGTATGTTTGTATATATGGTATAAATGCAGGCTATACACTTTAAGATGCTTCTTGAAATGATTTGCATCAAAATCTGTGGTGTGAACCATGCATGATGGTGTGGTCTTCATTTTCACCTCTGGTAGAAATATCTTTTTCTTTTAGAAAAAAGGTATCCCGTCTTATTTTTTCTTGAATTAGGCATTCCATGGTTCAGACAACTCTAGTGGGAATTATCACCCTTACATAAGAGATACATGGTGAGCCCCGAGAAGTCTTAATTAGCTCTGGAGTGGCTGAGACCAATATTAAGCTTCTTGGAGGATTCAAAGGGAGAAGCCTAGCACTGTTTTGTTTTGTTTTTCTTTAAGAATGGGAATAAGACAGTTTTTTTAATCTGTTACTGTGGGAGTAAAGCACTGACAGAGTGCCAGGACCTAACGAAGATTGCTCCCTGTGGAAAGGTAGAGCTTGATAGGAGATGAATACTTATTTAGCTGCCAAAAACCAACTTAGGCTTGCCTGAACCTGGGCAGGATAGAAGTGTTTGTAGAGTCTAGCAGTAGTGAAGAGTCTAATGAAAGTCTGGGCCCAAAAGTGGTGAAAGAGTTTGGGGGTTTGTGCTTATTTCGGACTCAGAGTATCAAAGAAAGGACAGAGTTTTATATGACCCTGTAAGAGAGCTGCTCTGGAGGCCAGATGTATAAGCTGCAAGGTCAAGAAGGAAAAAGGAAGTACCCACAGTGACCTGCCAAGAGTCAGAGTACACTAAAACATTTGTACTCTTCTTCAGTGTCATTTTAGAGTGCTGTGCATACCTATCCCAGCTGTGTGTGAGTGACATTTAATGAGAAGGATCATTGAGATGATGATTTCTTTTTTCTTTTCACTACATGGATCTGATAAACACAGAAGACATCTAAATCCTTGGGTACAGAAGTATGCCATGAAGCATTTGTCTGTGTTATGTATGCTGTATATGAATCTATGTGCTCAAATGCACATTCCCAAATTCAGATTATTTTTTTAAAACTATGGATTATATACTTATTTGATCATCCAACAAGATGGGCAAAATAATCTTCTGTGACTATTCACACTAACATCTTTCCCATCTATTATGAACCATACACTAGGAAATAAAAAGATTGCTTTTCAAAATTTTGCAGAAGTAAAATTCTCCATTTTTAACTGAATATACAGTAGAAATGTTTATGCTTTATATTGACCAAGAACAGTGACTTGTCCTATGCTTTCAAGTTTAATTTTTTAAAGTGTTTAATCACTATTAAGCCTAGCATCTCAGTATTATTCCTAGTGCCTAATACTGTAATAGATTGTCAACACAGTCCACGTTCTCATGTCAGATCTCCTGCCATGTCAGTAGGAAACTGACGGGAATTCTGTTTTTGCCTACACTGGCAAGTAATGTTACTGGGTTGAATTTACCACCATTATCTTTCTTCTGTCATTCTCAAATTACGTTGTCACATAAAATCCAAAAGGCATTAGAGAGGTTTTATTAGCAGTGATGCAGTTTCCCTGGGGTGGGGGAGTGGACAATTGACCCTAATGGCTAACAACTGCCCAATGCTGCAGGCAGGGTATACTGCCTAAAAACTCCTTACCTCTCCAGAGTAGAAGAACTAAGGTTTCAGGAGCAAAGACCATTTGAAGCAAGGCTGTACTTTCAAATATTTTAAGATGTTGCTCTGTCAGAGAAAGAACTGCAATTTAGTTCAGTTGACATAAAAAATGGCAGGCAAGTCAAGCTGAGTTGCAGAGTTAAAGTTGAAAGTAAAGCCAAAAGCATATCTAAAAAATGTAAATGCATAAGAAATGACGTCTAAAATAAGATACACATTGGGTGGTAATTCAGACTTCCAGCATGATGTCTTACGATTATTTTTACTGTTTACACAAAAATTAGTTGGCCATCCTGAACAAGTTTCGATATTGTTGGAAACATAAACATTTCCTAAGGAAAAATGTAAAAGATATGTGCTATAAAAATACTAAAAATTGGTGAGAAGCAAAGCTTATTATATACTTTATATAAAACCTAGTGTGTTATTTAAACAGAACTGAAGATACAAATTATATTCTTTCTTTAACTAGAGTTAAAGTTACACATCCCTTTTCTGTGACTTATATTTACTTTGTTTACTGAGTGGATTTGAAAGGCAGGAGAAAGGAATGGAATAACATTGACTTATAATGACCCTGCATTCATGAAGTACGTGATTTTAAAAGTTGAACCTTTAGTTGTAAGAAGTGGTGTCTAGATTTTTAACAGAGAGAGGATAAAACACTTTCTATTTTGTTTCTCTGCTCAGTGGTGATAAGATGGTAGTGAAGTGAATATTCATGTAAGTCCACTGGAGAAAATATGAGCTATGTAGTACTGCCAGGAATTTTGTAAATAATGATCTTCTCAACTCCCTACCTACAAATTCGGTAATAACATGAACGGAGACCAAATTATTGTCCAAGATTCAAGTCATTCCACTAGATACTGATCTAAATACACATTAACAGTCACATGAGGCACTTAGGCCCTCTTTTTTGTATCAACAAAGCATTCTTAATTCCAAACTAAATGCCTACAAAAAAATATCCAGGAACGTCTCTCAGAAGAGGGCATCTTAACTTCATTCAGTTTATCTGTCACCAAAGGGAGGCAATTGTACTGATCTACATTAGTACTGTGAAATTAAATCATTACCAGTTGAAGTTTTTTGGTCTCCTAAAGTGTTCTGAAGTCTTTTGACATAAGATATTGTTGCTCTATTAAAATTGAGCTTAGTCATCTTCTGTTTATACAACCAAAATTTTAAGCTGGAAATCAATACTTGCTTTCATTAACATGTTCACACTTTTCCAAACTACTGGACGTGTTTTCCCCTGTTGCTGATGAGGAAGAACTTATCATCAATGACAGTTCAAATGGCAAGGATTTAAATTAAATCTGACATTGCTTTCTGCTATGGTGGGAGCTTTTTGTATCACAGACAATGTAAAGGTCACATTGGCTTTCTTTATTAGCAAAATAACCCCTTTTGTGTTAAACATTGCCCAGAGTCTCCAAAAAGAGGAAGTCAAGATTAGCCTTAATTCCATGCAAAAGAAACTCTTAGACATGTTTAGAAATCCCTAACATTGAACATCTAATTTCTGTGATTCTATTTTGAAAATATTTTCCACATTATGGAGGTTGATGGGGCTAGAACTATTTCATCAAATACTGAACACATCATGAAAATATTCAAGCATTATGTGAGAAATACAAAACTTTGATCAACTGAGGCCTGAATAAATAAATATTACAGGATGGGGCCCTATCAGATAGATTTTTTTAATCACTTAATTTTTGCATGATACAAAATGGAAGCGGAAAGAAGGAATCTGTGGTAAGCACCATGGAAACATTAGAGATGATTCAAGAAATACATTTGAGACCATTCCAACTCCAGGTTTAATTGCAGTCTTGCTTTTATGTCCACCTTTTCATTAAGAAATTCTCTTTCTTGTCCTCACATATGCAGATATCCAGGTTTAAAAGAATAAGTGCATGTGATCTTATATTTGTGCCATGAAGTCTTGTTTCTAATGCTGACGAATTTTCTTCTTCCCACCTTGTGGTGTGTGGGAAGCTGCAGCTGCAGACTGCTGGTTCAGTATAAATAATATCAGTATAGAGTCCTAGATACTCCCAGCTGCTGAAGGAGCAGCTGAAGGAGTAGATAGCACTGTCCAGAAGAGGGCATGACTATGATGTCTAACAAAGGTGTTGACTTGGAGCCTACTGCCAGCAGAACTCTCATGAAACAGCAAATACCCCTCCACAGTGATGAATTGCCCCCTCTGGCATAGGAGGGTTGGCTGATGTTTGGATGTGCAAATTACATCTCCCTGTGGCAGCTTGTCTAAATTTGAACCTTTAATTGTAATTAAGTGATGAATACATTCCCTTCATTTTTGTTTTGTTTTAGTGAATTCAGCTCTGATAAAGGTGACAGATTAATTGCACTGGGGAATGAAGTCATTGAAGCTGGTTGAGAAATGGTTCAAAAAGTATTTCATTAACTTTTTTTTTTCCTAGAATTACCCAAAAAATGTTTCAGCTAGGTCTCAAAATCACAGCTTAGTCACAGCAGGAGAGTCTTTTCCTTCTACCTGCATCCAGATATCTGCACCACACCTTGAAATGCTATTTGTGTAGTAGAGCCAGGCAAAAGCCACATGGTTTTATCTGGGCTCTATAGGACAGACATCTCAAAAATATTTCAGAATGGCCAGACAGATATTCACATGGAAATCTCTCCTCCTGATGATTCACAGGATTTTCCTGGTCTTTGATAAAAGAGAGAAAAATCTCAGAATGTTTAGAAAAGCAAATTGAAATGAATGGCAAATATATACCCATGTTTGTGGGGCTTTACTTGAACCAGTATTTGTGAGCGATGTGTGGCAGAAAACTCCTCTCTACAGTCACTGGTAGTTTAAGTTACTTTCCCTGAAGGCTTGAGAAGAGGAGAGTCCAGCAAGGATCTGGTGGCCTTGTCCAAGGCCCTCTCTGCATCAAGAAAATGGTATGCAGGCAGGGTGCTGCTTCCCTTTTCTCACCTATCCCAGAAGAGGTGCCATCCTCCTCTGTTTCCGAATGGGGAGGGAACATGGGGGATCATTAAAAGAAACTGCCATATCCTAATCGCTAGACTTCAACTTCTTATTGCATCTTTTGGGGGCTTCTCTGCTGCTTAAAGTAAGCAGAGAAGGAGAGTAAGGGCATGTAAGTAGATAAATCATGATTTTGAAATTGTTGTGGTGCATCTCCTGGTCTTCTAGTATGACTCCAGAGACTGCTTTTCATATCAGAACACTTTAACCAGGAGAAATGGATTAGGATAAACAAGGGAACATCTAGAAAATTGTACTAGAGCTGATAAGTAAAGTGATAGTGGTTTATATGTGTCCATTTTGTTCCATGCACATAATATGAAGAGGCAGCTTTGTGCAATGCAATGGAGTTCTTTGTCACACAAAGTAATTGTTGCCACCAAGTTCATGTTTTGTATAATACAGAATTCTGGTTCAACATACAAGGTTTAGGTAAGTGACAAAGGATCGAATCTTTTATGACCAAACATTTCTGCTAATGTGTATTTTCCATCTTATCTACTCCATTTCTTTTTTTTAAGCAAGTTTTTTTTATTGGCCTATGAGTAGCAAATTTCTACAATTTTATAGCACTGTGACATTGTTGTCATTGCTTTTAGTACAGGAAATGGTACATCTGTTAGTAAAGAGACCAAAAGAACTCTCCCATGAGTCACCAAAAAGCATTTGCCAAAACTAATTAAACTAATGCCAAATGTGACAAGTCAGTTTAAGACCTGTAACAATTTACAGAACATGGGAAAGGGGTAGAATATGGGGATGAAGGTAGTGGGAGGTTAGGGTAAGGAGCCAAAGTATAATTTCGCAGAAGAGGTAAAGCTCCCTTGTCTGAATTTTTTTCTCAATAATTCATCTACCTGTGTTGAGCTAGCCCAACAGCCATTTTCAGAGCCTTTGTTTTCCAGTTGTATTCATTTACCCTTAAATTGCAGCTAACACGAAAACTGTTCATTCTGTCTGGACTCATATCTTGTATTTCTCCAGGTATGAAATTTTAATTATTATTCTAAGATGAGAACTGTTTTAAAACAAAATTGAATTTATCCTTGTATGTCATATTTTCTAGGAGTTTCACTAAATTTCATGGGAATCTGCTAAAGAGATGTTTTGATCTTGATTTTCTTAAGGAAATTCAGAATGAAATACAGAGTTCTTTTAAGTGTTAAGCTAAAGAATACACCAAGAGCAGCAATGTAAGTTTTGATAATAAAGACTGCAGAACTACTTTTTTCCCATTGTGCCTGAAAACCCAAAACATTACAGGCTTGTGGTCTAATTTTAACTTCAGAAGGGCTTCTAAACAATGCATCAAGAAAGCTGAAATATCAATAATAATCAACCTGATTTCTGCAAGCAGTAGTACATACTACTTAAGAAAATTACTCCTTTGAACATAGTAAGTAGCCTACTTATTGTATGCTTGCAGTTTCTGAAATGAGAAATTTTTTTCAATTGTAAAGCAACTTAGAGCAGTGCAAGTAAAAATATGTCTTCAGAAATAAAATGTGTGGAATAAAGCACACAGAAAAACTACATGGCAACAACAGGAAAATATGAGACATATTCAGATTTTACTGCTTGCAAAAAAAATCTAGGAGTGTTCACTTTATATTTGTGCTGCACATTGCTAATGGAAATATCATGTGATTATATAAGTCCTGTATTAATCACAGCAGTCTGCTACAGTGCTACCCACATGGGGCAGTTGGATATTCACCCTAAATTGTTTACTGCAGAAGAAATTGTATGGTTGACAGTGCATGTACAGGAGTAGCCAAATTTGACCCTGTATGTCCTACTATTCCCCAAACTCCTTCCACATGTGCTTTTTAATACTTAAGCTTTTACATACACATATACCAGAAATTTACCCCAAATGCTGCAGCGTTTCTAATGTTATGAAATACAAATATAAGTATTAAAATGCAGCTATAAGAGTATTGTAGAATTATTTCATCTAGATGAGCCATTAGAATTATTTTCTATTCTTAAAAGCATTATTGTGTGGTTGCAATTTTTGGACCATGATGCCTTGTTGAAGCAATGAGGGACAGAAGGAGAAGAGATGGGTTATCTAAAGACAAGACCAAGATCCTGGCAATACCTGACTTTTTTATTTGACAACTCTAGTTTGCATCATCTGTCACTCAGTCTTGTAACAAAAGAGCATGGAGAATTGAGTCCCTGGTTTTATCTTACCTTGCATTTTTCTCCAGTGTCTGCCAACATTGTGCTACCAGTGCTATGAGCTCTTTCCTTTCTCACTTTTCTGCAACAAAACTATTACTTTTAGGGATTTTTTTACTCAGAGTTAGGCCACCAGGCTAGAACTAACTGTCAGAAATCCCTTTACTAATAAATATTCTACTCCATTCTTGCCTTATTCTATTGACACTTCAGTGATTTCTCACTCTCTGTCTTTGTTTCAGAATACCTTTGTGTCCTCAGCCTTCCTGTTCATGTTCATATATCTGCTAAATTAACTTGAGCGAGTCCAAACAATTATCATTAACGAGTTTCTTCCCTCTTTCAACCTAATTTAAAACCAGTGTTGCAGGTTGTTCTTGTTTCAAGTCTGGGAGTTTGTAGTTTTCACTCAAATGAGAATTTTGTGATATCCAAACAAGTTCTTTTCAGAAAAAAATTTCTAAGTTCTCATCACCATTTCTGTGAGCTGTTGATCAGTCTTCAACACTAATCGTGATAAATTTGTGGTGCAATGTAGTTGGCAATTTCAGGTTTCTCTCTAGCACCCTGAAAAAATTCTCACTGAGTTTTCCATGATGGCATAATTTCTCAGCCTGCTACAGCTCTGTCCTGGACACAGATTTCCTGTTTATAAAGTGAACATCTTCTGATAATTTAGGATATTTAGTGTTCTTAAATTAATATCTAATCCCATTATGTGGGAGGAAGTATGTCATACTACTTTCATTAACTAAATTGAAACATCTGTGGCTCAAAGCTCCCTGGCATAGACTCAGTGATCAAGAGCTCCTTAATCTTTTTGATGGATCATGATTATATTTCTCGATAGGAACTCCTGGTCCTAACACCTCCTGTTTGGATTACTATGGTCATCTTAACCAGGACTAAATGATTACATTCATTTAAAAGATATAGCTAGCTCAAAATATAAAACCTTTTCTATGACATGCAAACTATTTAGAAACCTACAGTTATACTGCTGTAGACAAAACTGTTCACATTGTTTACTGTATGGAGGTAGAAATTCTGTAATGTCTGAGCATTAGTTTCTGAAATTGTTCCTTTTTCTAACGCCATAACTTAATGATGCATTTATTCTTCATCCTTCTGTTCCCAAAGGTATTCCAAGCTCACTGATTTTAGGAACATGGGATACAGATCATCTGTTCCCTGAATTTCTACTGAAAGATGTGATAAATGAGTTTGAGTTTTATAGCAATGGGAGTCCCCACCTTAAGGAAAAGATAATCCTGCCTACTAGATTTTATTTTTTAAGTAAGAAAAACTATAGGGAAAGAAAATAAGGGAGATAATGACAAATGTTAAAGCTACGATATGAACTGATTCTCCATCTAGTTGCAAAACCAGTATTTTTTGGTCAAGGACAAATATAAAAATGTATCATAGTAAGGGACAGAAAATCTTTTACATAAGGAAATGCAATATTTTATGCAGAAATAAAAAAATTTATACTGTAAATAGAGACTGAGAATAAATTTTACTCTTCACTGACATAGACAACTCTTGCTTTATGTTTTTCTTATAAATAGAAGAAGACTACAAGATTTCCTTAAAATTCTGTATTAGGTGTTGATGGCAGAACAACTTCAGAAGAATATATTATCAATCACCATATTTATAGCTTGTATAAAGTAGAAAGCCATGGCAGACTGGCAAAGTCCCCACTGGCTGGAAAAAGGGAAATATCATAGCTGTTTTTAAAAAGGGTAAAAAGGAGGACTCTGGGAACTATCAACCAGTCTTCCTTTACCTCTGTACCTGGTAAGATAATGGAGCAGATCCTCCTGGAAGCTATGTCAACACATATGGATGACAGGGAGGTGATTAGAGTCAGGCAATGTGGCTTCACAAAGGGAAAATTATGCCTGCCTGATCTGGTGGCCTTCTAAGATGGAGTGACTGCATTGGGGAATAAGGGAAGAGCTACTGATATAATCTATCGACTTCTGTGACACAACATACTTGTCGCTAAATTGGAGAGATACAGGTTTGATGGATGGACTATTCATAGAATCATAGAATACCAGGTTGGAAGGGACCTCAAGGATCATCTGGTCCAACCTTTCTAGCACAAGCTAGACGAGATGGCACAGCACCATGTCCAGCTGAGTCTTAAACGTGTTCAGCATAGCAGAGTCAGCCACTTCCCTGGCTAGATTCCAATGGTTGACTGTTCTCATGGGGAAAAATTTACCTCTTGTGTCCAATCAGAATCTCCCTGGGAGTAACTTGCACCCGTTACCCATTGTTCTCACCATGTGACTCCTTGTAAAAAGGGAGTCTCCATCTTCTTTGTAGCGCCCCTTTAAGGACTGGTGAGATGGTGAGATCACCTCTAAGCCTCCTTTTCTCAAGGCTGAACAAGCCCAGCTCTCTCAGCCTGTCCTCATATGGCAGGCTTCCCAGACCCTTGATCATCTTGGTGGCCCTTCTCTGGACCCCCTCCAGCCTGTCCACATCTCTTTTGTATAACAGGGACCAGAACTGTACACAGTATTCCAGGTGTGGCCTGACAAGCGCCGAGCAGAGTGGGATAATGACTCCTTTATCTCTGCTGGTGATGCCCTTTTTGATGCAACCCAGCATCCTATTGGCGTTCTTGGCTGCAGCAGCACACTGTTCACTCATATTGAGCTTCCTGTCCCCCAGGACCCCCAGGTCCCTTTCCACAGAGCTGCTCTCTAGCCAGGTGGATCCCAGTCTGAGCTGCACCCCTGGATTATGTTTTCCCAGGTGCAAGACCTTATACTTGTCCTTGTTGAACTTCATGAGGTTCTTGTTAGCCCACTCTTCCAGCCTATCCAGATCTTCCTGCAGGGTGGCTCTCCCTTCCAGAGTGTCTACTTCCCCAATCAATTTGGTGTCATCTGCAGACTTCATCAGGCTATGCTTGATCCCATTATCCAGATCACTTATGAAGATATTGAATAGTGTTGGGCCCAATATCAGTCCCTGGGGGACCCCACTTGTGACGGGTTGCCAGTTTGAAAAAGAGCTATTTACCACCACCCTTTGGGTGCGTCCTGCAGGCCAATTCCTCACCCACTGCACAGACCACTTGTCTAGGCCATAACGCATCAATTTCTCCAGGAGGAGGCCGTGGGGAACCGTATCAAAAGCCTTGGAGAAGTCCAGGTAGACGATATCCACTGCTCACCCCATGTCACCCAAGGAGGTCACTTTATCCTAGAAGGCCACCAGCTTTGTCAAGCACAATCTGCCCTTGGTGAAGCTGTGTTGGCTTTTCCCAATCATGTGCTTCATTTGACTTGTGATGGCCCCCAGGAGGATCTGTTCCATGACTTTCCCGGGGACTGAAGTAAGACTGATGGGCCTGTAATTACCCGGATCCTCCCTTGAGCCCTTCTTGTAGATAAGGGTAACATTCGCTTTCCTCCAGTCCTCTAGGACATCCCCCGATCTCCATGACTTCTCAAAGATTGTAGAGAGTTGCCCTGCAATGACATCAGACAGCTCTCTCAACGGCTTCAATGGCTAAAGAGTTGGCTAGCTGCATCCAAAGAGTTGCAGTCAATGGCTCAATGTCCAAATGGAGATCAATAACAAGTGGTGTCCCTCAAGGGTCTGTATTGGGCCCAGTACTGCTCAACATCTTTATTAATGACATAGACAGCAGGATTGAGTGCACCCTCAGCAAGCTTGCCAATGACAGCAAGCTGTGTGGTGCGGTTGATACACTTGAGGGAAAGGATGCCATCCAGAGGGACCTTGATAGGCTGGAGAGGTGAGACTGTGAACTTCGTGAAGTGCAACAAGGCCAAGTGCAAGGTTCTGCATCTGGGCTGGGGCAATCCCTAGTATCGATATACATTGGGGGATGAATGGATTGAGAGCAGCCCTGTGGAGAAGGACCTAGGGATATTGGTAGATGAAAAATGACATACAAGCTGGCAATGCGTGCTTGCAGCCCAGAAAGCCAACCATATCCTGGGCTGTATCAAAAGGAGCATGGCCAGCAGGTCAAGGGAGGTGATTCTCCCCCTCTGCTCTGCTCTGGTGAGACCCCACCTGGAGTACTGCAGCCAGTAATGGGGTCTCCAGTTCTGGCGTCCCCAGCACAAGAAAGACAAAGAGCTGTTAGAGCGGGTCCAGAGGAGGGCCACGAAAATGGTCAGAGGGCTGGAACACCTCTCCTCTGAAGAAAGGCTGAGAGAGTTGGGGTTGTTTAGCCTGGAGAAGAGAAAGCTCCAGGGACACTTTATTGTAGCCTTTCAATGCATTAAGGGGGCTTATCAGAGAGATGGACAGAGACTTTTTACCGGGGCCTGTAGTGACAGGACAAGGGACAATGGTTTTAAACTGAAAGAGGGTAGATTTAGATTAGATATAAGGAAGACATTCTTTATTGTGAGGGTGGTGGGGCACTGGAACAGGTTGCCCAGAGAAGTTGTGGATGCCCCCTCCCTAGAAGTGTTCAAGGTCAGGTTAGATGGGGCTTTGAGCAACCTGATGTAGTGAAAGATGTCCCTGCCCATGGAAAGGGGATTGGACTAGATGATCTTTGAAGGTCCCTTCCAACCCAAACCGTTCTGTGATTTTGTGATTCTAAACAGAAGTATAGCATAATATTGCCAGCAATTTTACATGTTAAGGCCTCAGTTAAGAAATTAATGCCTTGCTACTGACTTTATACAGTATTAGGCAGAAATTGATTGGTAATCCAAAAATTGGAGTAGTATTTGATATATGATGGCTTTTAGGAGTGAGATTTTTATGGGGAGGAAAACAGTACCTTGTGGAATGAAGGACAGCCTAGATGATTTTGTAAATACATGAAAAGCCTTTTAAATAGTTCTGGCACAATCATAATCCTCTCAACACAAGAAGTATAAAATAAGGACTCATTATAAAATTAGGACTAAAGACAGAGAAAAAACAAGCAGTTCCTTTGAACAGTGAGACACTTCTATTTGTAATTCTTTGTTAGTCATAAATTACGATGTACTGATTATATCTAGATAAAGCTGTTTATAGGGTTTATATATGTTAATAGTTCAAGTGTGTACTACTTGTTACAAAACATAAACACACATCGGTAAAGCCTAGCCTGGTATTTCTGTAAAACCAGAGGAAGTCCACTGACTTCACTAGTGGTTTTTGGTGTTCAGTCTTACAAATGAAAGTAGGATTTGGCTCAATGTACTTTTCAAAGAAAAAAATATTAAAATAATGACATCTGTGTTAGAAGCCATATAAGTTAGTATATTACCCCTTTCTCTTTCTTCCAAATAGAAAGCCTGAGAAATAAAATGCTATAAAACTGTGTAGAATTAAAAGAAAATTTTAAATTATGATAAAAAGCAGAGGCTATTTTCTTAATATCAGCTTCCAAAAAAAAATCCCCAAAGAGCATGTTGAAGTGAGTTAAATCTCCAATGAATGCTTTTCTTTGTCATAACAAGAAAACAAAAAAATTACAAAACACATTTCAAAATAAGGTTATGATTTAGCAGAACAAAACCAAAGCTTTTGGTATTGTATTTGTTTGTTTGCTTTGGCACTAGCATAATTTTTTTATTGTGCTTCAAATGCTCAGTTTTGCCCATGTATATTTCTTGCTAGTTTAGTTTGGTTTGTAAAATAAGAAATCTCTTGAAAACAGGCTTTGGATAAAGTTGAATAATAAACATAACTGTCTGTCAAAAACAGGCTATCAGACAGACATTGACCTGATCTATTTGCAGTCCAGCATGAAAAAAATACAGAAATACAGAAGTTTAGGGCTTTTTTGCTCCAGACATTCTGTTTTCTCTATTCCAGCCCCATTTTAAGATTCTGAAGTCCTCTATTGTGACACAAACAATACTCAAAAGAAATAGAAAAGGTGTAAGACATCTACAACTGTGGTATTACTGTGTCATGAAGAGAGAGGTTGAATTCTACATCTTGTTCCATAAAGATTTTTTTAATTCGGCAAATGAAAAGACCAGAGTTCATGAGCCCCTTGTAAATAGACTGTTTTGACTCGATAAGCTGAAGTTCTCCTTTAACTTTTTTTCAGTTATGCTTAAATGTTAAAGCTCTTGTGCTTTCTTTGGCAGGGATAGTAAAGGGGTGTAGATTCATAAATGGAAAAGAGATGCTTACTGGAGTTTTCTTTGCAGTAGTGTGGGATCAGAGAAATCAGCTATACATCTAACATACTTGTTAAATTCTGCAGTATATCATGGTGTACATCATGTTAAATCCCACAGTATATCATCCTGATGAATCTCTGAAATCCTTAAATTTGACCTCGTCTTTGTTGCTGTGAGTATGGAGAGAGAATCTTTTATACTGCAGGAGACATCCAGGCTCCTCACTCCCCCCCAGGAAAAGCAAGTTCAAAGTACAGTCGTGTAGGCTGTGTCACCAGCTAGAGAGAAGCAAAAGCCACACCCACGTTCTTTTAAAAGTTTTTCTTTCCCTCCCAGAATCTTTTTGTTTTTAACAATAGTCAAACAAAATAAAATCTCAATTGAAAACAGAAGTCAGAAGCCTCCCTGTTTTGACCAGCCAGAGCAGGGAAGGGAGGAAAAGACACCCATTCCCCACAGCTCCCTACCTCCATTTTCTAATACAAGCACAACTACAGAAGAGCCAGATTGCAGTCCTTTTCATGCAACTTTTTTTTCTTTGACATGATGCCAGTTGATAAGCTACTGCGTAATTAGAAGAAGCTCTGGTGGGCCAGAAACCATCAGTTCAGAAGAAGCGGAGGTGGGGAACACCTAAACTTGATTGTTTGCGAGGAGTAGAGCAGGGCTGGAGGTTAGCGAGTTGTTTACTCAGGGAATATTTCATGTTCTGCCTCATTTGGTGACACATTTTTGAGGTAGCCCCTTGTGAGAGGTTTGAAACCCTACCGTTACGCCAGCATCTGAACAGTGCACTGCAAGTGCAGATCTGTGTTTAAAGGAAGAAAAATCTAAAATTCCAAAGAAACAGCACTAGTAATTTCCCACCAGAAGTGGAAAAGGGGGTTGGATCATCAAAGCCATGGGAAGATGCAGACATGTTCTGGAAGTCCAGGAAGAGAATAAGTGAAAGCATGCAACACACTCAGAAGAGAGGAAGCATGAGGGTTTTACTGAAAGGTACTGGTGTTTCTAAAACTAAATATTTTGCACAGTAACCTGGCCGTATATTGCTATAAAGTACCTTGTTAATGTGCTGTTATGTTAGTATTAGAATTTGCCAAGAAAATCTGTCTGTATGTTTCCTTACTTTGGAACCCAATAGGGTATATTTTCCAAGTGCCTTATTTTAGCAATGTACTTGCAAAGACTTATCTGATACTGGAAATGTGGCACCTGAAAATATTTTTCGCTTCTACTGCAAGCTCAGACCAGCATCATATAAAACATTCAGTAAGCACTTTCAGGAGTAAAAAGGATACTACTAAGGTCTTTAGAATACTTACTGCAATCTCTAATCACTTGTCTCTGTCCATCTACCTGTAAACTTGAGGAGCAATGTACATACAGAGAAAAGAACACAGGAGAGCAAAGGTAGAACTGAGACATGCCAAAGAGCTGGGATTATTCAAGGAGAAGACAATGCCAAAGATTTTGAGTTAAGATTTTTTACTGCAACAGGCTTCTTTAAATCCCGTTGTGCTGAAGAAATATTGAAATAAGGCTGAATAATTTTAAATTAACTTTTAATTTTTCTTTGCCTGTAAGTTGCAGTGAGACGGATGTAAACATCTCCAGCTAAAAATAAAACTTTGTTTATACTAGTTCACACTAGTTCAGCTTTCATTAGATGATTAGTAGGAAGTCTCCTATAATCTTCAGTTCACAAAAAAATGCCTTTCTATTTTTTGGTGGTGTTTGTGAAAGCAAATTAATTTTGGCATCCTAAGATATTCTATATGCTTACATTTAATTGTACTGTCTGAGTATATTTCATTAACTCCCCCTAAAAGGTAGCATGCAGTAGTTCAAATCCTAAACTTCAACCTAGAAAACAGAAGAAATACAGTATTTTGAGCCAGTTTCAAAATCAAAATATAAAGTCCATATGGAAGGTATCAGTGAAAATACACTATGTTATGAGCCTGCAGACCTGGAAGTTGACCTGGCATTCTGGAGAGGTATGGGACTATGTAGACCAATTTGAAAACTTGCTTTCTTATGGAAGAGCAAACCAACCTTCCTGTTCCTAGCCCAGCATGTCTTTTGTTGGTGTTTTGCACCTCAGATTTTACATACTTGCAAGCACCCCAGAAAAGCAAATCTTTGAAAACTTCAAAAGAGTGTAATTTTGAAGGACAAACAGAACAGGATTCATTCCCATAATACTGAGTGTGCAGAAATGCAATAAAACTCAAAGCAGAGATCACCAATTAAGATTAAAGAGGGCAATGACAGGCATTTGACATCACAGCCAGTGTCAAATGTATCAGGAAGCCTGCTTCCCATGAAACAGCGATGCCAAGACAACTGATGACAAAAATTATTTTTCTCCTCAAATGATGATGTTGTGAAGTGTTGACCTGAATTGGGACACTCCTCTTTGTTCTGCACTGGGACGGAAACACTGAAAATGTATTTACAACTGAACTGCGGCTCATTATACAGTGACCTCGTACAGAGACCTTTTGTTTAGCAGCAGAGACAAAGTGAGCATGCCAGCCAGGCAGTATAACTGCCTGCCTCTTCTGTCTGTGCATGAAAGGCTATTGAGGCTCCTTTGGCTACAGCTGAGATACAGTCACAGCCGAAATTGGGTGGAATGCCATCGATGTGAGTGCATGTCCCACACAAGAGTCTGCTGGGCTCAGACACGCTATGCTAAATTTATTCCTGAGGTTATGCTAACGTAAAAGCACTCATGAAACACTTATTTCAAAATGCTCCTTCTGTCTTGTCCTCTCTCCCCTTTTCCCTTACCCTATCCCAATTTTTTACCATTGGCTAACGGGAAGCGTGAGGGAGAGGAACTGCAGTGAGTACGGTATTCACAAACATAGGAACGTGTCTTAAAAGATCAGTTCTGTTTGATGTCTTACTGCATAACAGATAGTAAGACCTTCCTTCTGTTCTTCTTCCAAAAGGTGACCTTTTGGGAGAGGGGAAATTCCTATTAACAGATGCTAAATGCATGACTTTACATTTTTGCATTGTTGAGTTCTTCCCGTGGCTCCTGTCCTCAAACTTGCCTAATTCTTACATGATATTTTGGTTCTCCGCTGGATGGTTGGCACCCCCCGCCTGGGACAACAGCAAATACTTTTACTTTTACACCTATTTGTGATCTTGTAAAAGAATTTAAAAAATGGAATGGATTTCCAGAAAAAATTCCTTTGCACTGAATGGTTTTACTCTAGCCAAGTACTTCCCCTTTCAGCATAACTCATTGTATTCTCCTGTTTAGTTAGTGTTTTCCACCTCTTACAATTCTTATGTTAATCATACACCATTTCATTTCTGATATACCATCATACAAAATATCTTGCTGAATCTGGATGACTTATGTCTACCATCTTTTGTACTTAAGAAATAATGGATTTCTCATTAAAAGATAAATACTGACTTAATGTGGCATAGCCTAAAATCTCCTTAAGTATAAATTAATGCTAGCTAAGCTAGAGACTTCTACATACAAGCAACTGGCTCTGCTTGCTAGTTTTCAAAGTCCTTGATTCTGCAAGTGCTTATGTATAGATTGAACTGCAAAAGTGGTCTCACAGATAACAGAGTTACTCATGGGGTGAATACTTTTGGTGAAAGTTAAAGATGTGTGTAAATTCTTGCCAGTGTCAGGACCAAAATCATCTGGGTCAAACTTCAAGATGTGGCCATCGAGCCTGACCAAAAAAAACCCAAAGTAAATAGAAATAACTGCTAAAATGAATGGAGATGGATCTGTTTACAGTGCAAGTGAGAACAGAAGAGGCCTATAGAATAATTCGAAGGTGTTAGAAGTGTAACAGATACAAGTTTGGCTCAGGCTTTCTAGTCTTTTAACATGCAGATTTTGTTGGGTAGTGTGGTGAACAGGGTGCTTAGTATGGCCCCTCTCCCATCGCCTGCCCCTAAAAGCTGAACCAGAATGCTTTCTTTCAACTGGAATTCCTACCTGTTTGATGAATTTAGCTCACCTGTGCCCATATTTGGGCATCCTTTTAGGCTCTTCTTTCATCAGTTGCCCAAACTGAAGACTGCATAGAGCTAAATTTGCAATCTGTAAAAGAAAATAATGCTCTTTGCTACTGAAAATCAACCAATTCTGCCATAGAAGGATTTCCAACTTTTTCCCAAAGAAATCTGTTTCAGAGGGATACATTAGTAATTTCAAGAATTAATCAAGTTTTAAAACACTTTTATAGAGTTCTTTGCAATAAAAATTATTTTTGCCTATCATAAGTTATCAAAATTATAACATGTATATAGACCTATTGTTAAAAGTTGATTTTTTTTTTTTTTTACAGACACCATTGTCCTAACTGCTAAAGGATATTAAGCCAGGTCGTTAGTACAGGGGCATTGACCTTCCTTATGCAGAAATTACACAAATCACCTAGAGGTGTAAGGCATGCCTTCCAGAAAGGGCTTTTGAATGGCTGGAAGTTGGAACTTTTTTCTGTTCCCTGGCTGGAGAATTCACTACATACGCATTTAGCCAGTGGTTATGACAAGCCTTCTGAGTACCCTGCTGTACTAAGGAGTTGTTTCCCATGACTGAGTTTTCATGTCTTTTAGCAACATCTGACATCCATTTAAATAAAATAAGCCAATTTCCTATGTCATTTATACAGAAATTGCAGCAAGAAATATAACCTTTTGCTGAATTTGCTCCTGACTCCTTAGAAATTAACTGCAGTAAAAGTTGGATCTTACTAAATGAGACAATTACTTCATCATTTTTGCCGCTAGTGCTGTTACAAGCATATTTCAAGAGAACTTCTTGTGGGCTTTAACAAACTGGTTTATGGGCATAAGATTTATGAAGGAAGGAGGGCATATTCCTGAACCATGACCCATGAATGCCTGTCTGTTCTCAGGGAAGGCAGAGAGGGGTACAAATGAATGCAAACTTTTCTTTCTGAAGATTCTGCCCTTGGTATAGTTCGTGCCTTTTTACTCTGGGAAGTCAAAATCTTAACATTTTGATAAGCAATCAGACAAATCGAGTTCTCTTTCCATATCTGTCTAGTTCTGATCCTATCCCTCTTCAGACTCCCAGAAGTACCAAAGGCAAGACAATTTTAATTTTTCTTTTAACCTTTGCACCATTCATTACTAATTGAGCTACAAGTACTAGTTGACTTCTGAATTACCACACTACCAAATAGTTACTTGTCTTAGTCTTTCTGTTAAAAATGGCTTGATATTTTTGAAGTTAGAGCATCTCTTTGAAGTATTTTCCTAAAAGCCAGTTTTCTGGTATTAAAACTTGTCACCATTTTTGTTTTCTAAGTAATGTGTAATATCTGTTAACCCAGGCTAAAATCTATTAAATTATAAAATTAAAAATATAGAACAAAACTCAAAGCACTTATTAAAAATTACTTTGAAGTGTTGGTGAGTACTTTAACTATCTATAAAAACTACAGATCTGCCTTTTTCCAAGCTCTAGTGTGGCTGCTTTGAAGGACACACATCAGATGAGATATGTTTGAGCCCATGCCTGTGGAAAAGTGTATATGGAGAAGAAAAATGCACTTCTGACAGCACTTCTGAGCTCTTCAGTTGAAAATAGAGAAAAAGCTAGAAAAGTCTGGAGTATTAGTAGCAATAATAATTAGACGAGCTGATAGAGTCCAAGAGTGAGGGGAGCTGTCAGTCACAAATCAAATCTGCTATTAATACCTGGAGTAAAGGCTCCTTGGAGTAGTAACTATTCTCTGAGAAATACGGAGAAAAACACAAAATACACGTATAATGCACTGATTAAAGAAAAATTAGCATGAGTTTTGATTATTCAGTGCTCTCTAAAGTATGTTGCTAGTATCTGCTGGATTAAATGATACATGAATTTCTTCTACGAAGTGGGCACAGCTGTGCTTTCATCAGTGACTGATTTCAGGTTCACCAAAATCAGAACCTCCTATTCTAATTCTCTGCTAGCATGAAGAGTTCAATTATTCATTTAAATAATTGCATTCTGAGGTGGGTTGACCGCAGCCTGCAGCTAAGCTAAGCTTTGGTCAGTTTAGGTCAGCTGTCCAGGTTGCATCCCCTCC
Organism: Theristicus caerulescens; assembly: GCA_020745775.1. NCBI lineage: Eukaryota > Metazoa > Chordata > Aves > Pelecaniformes > Threskiornithidae > Theristicus > Theristicus caerulescens. The sequence goes on along the minus strand of CM036583.1, from coordinate 46,862,115 downwards.
CAACTTCTTGCCCACGCTTGGCCTACTTGCTGAGAGGGAGAAGGAGGAAGAGAAAGCCTTGACGCTGTGCAGGCACTTCTCAGCAACAACCAGAACACTGGTGTGTTGTCAACAGTTTTAGCTACAAATCCAAAACACGGCACCTATGAAGAAAGTTAACTCCATCCCGCTAGACCCTGTACACATTCCTAACCATAGAAGTTTACCTGTACTGAATAAGTGCAGTACAAACAGTGACAGGTAGGGAAGGTGATAGCACAGGAAGAAGAATAGGGTTCTATCTTGTATTTAATTTTGCTATATGCTTTCCTGAACTTTTGAGCCTTGTTCCCTTAGTGGGAACTCAGTCATTTCACTGATTGCCTAACTATGGTGTTGCTGAAAGTGGCATACAAACTGTTTTCAAAAATTGAAGTTCTTCAGCCCCATTTAAAAAAAATAAACTGTCTTAGGCTTCCTGCAGTGTGAACCAGTGCATAATTCAGTGTGAATTCCTCAGCTACCTCGGAGCTACCTGGTGGACCAACACAATGCAGCTCAGCACCGTGCAGGGAGCTTTTGTAGGATCAAGCTTTTGGGCTTGCTAGCTCAAGCTGCAAAAGCAGTACAATGCAGGTAACATCACACTCAGTGATTCTGAGATTCCCAACACAAGCATAAAAAAGTCAGAAAACCAAGTAACTTGCTTGCTACTTTTTGAAGTGAAAGCCAGTGCAGTTAGAACTTCCATGTGACAGAATGCTGCTGGTCAGAAAACAGTAGTGGATGACAGTTACACCCCTGTTTTTGCTTGTGCCATATAACTACTGTTGGATAAGCAATCAATCAGAACTATTAGCACAAGAAATTACTCCTTATATCCATACTGAAAACAAAGTAGATTGAGAATAGTTTTGTAGTTCATATAACCATCCTCTGCTTTTGTCCACCTGTGTGGAGTTTTTTGCATCTATGGGGGGGGGGGAAGTGAAAGAATTTGAGAATTTTATTTCAATTAATTTTAATAATAATAAGCCCAAGAACAGCCAGAGGTCTTCCATTCATCCCTAGCTAAGGAATTCAGAGCTGCTGGTGTGCCTGCTGGGTACCTGGCTCCTGGTGCTATGGTGTTGCCTCAGAAAGTGGCACTTTCCTCTCAGCTGAAGTAGCATGGATGTATTAAAGGAGTGTGACAAGATGAGAGAAGTGGAAAAGCTTAAAGATAAGAATTTTGATAGATATGCTTCAGTTGCCAGCTCTTGCCTACAAGGTGTGACCCTTGTCTACACTTCATGCTGTTAAAAAAATTCATAAAGTGCATTCCACAGTGAGGGGAAATGGATGGGTTGGTTCAGTCACTCGCAATGAAATACAGGTGCTTGTAGGGTGGAGTGAAGCTGCTATTTAACAGTGCATTAAATGCTACACAACCTTTTGGTCAGAGTGGGAAGAATGCAGTAACAATTTGAAAGCACAGAGGAAATGACAGACTATAATTACTCACTGCAAGCTGTAAAATGGGGCTAGTGCCCCACCTCTTGCACAAAGCAGTAAGAATCCTTAACTAAAGCACTTTATTATTTGTTTTTGTCTTGAAAGCAAAAAGCTGAGCAGTATAACATTGAGGCAGCAGCTCAGTACTTAGTCAGTGGTTGCAGATGGAGGAGCAATGAATTCCTTGCCATTTCAGTTCCAGACTGGTGACAATAAAAAAGGAGGCTGTACTGTAGGCAGAAATCAGCACCCCAGGCTACACTGGCAGGCACAGCATATCACTTAGGCTAAATGGCAAAAATATCCCTTTATGATGCTGCATCTTCTGTGACTGCAGCTACTACTCGTCAGCTATAATGGTGCAGTATAACAGATTACAAACCTGCAGTATAAACACAAGTGAGTGCTACCTGCTGAATCACCAGTGCCACTTTTGTCCAGTATTTTTTACACAGATGGACAATAGAAAACATCTAACCTTATTCTCTGGATGGATTGTACTTTATCATGAAATACAACTGTAGGCAAGCTCTGTGTGTGTAAACCACTAAACTGTAGTGCATATAGTACCATCTTCCAAAATTTTGTCCTTGGCTCCTTGTTGTGCTGTTTTATGTGATCATAAACTATGCCATTGTTATTGTCTGTCTTTACCTTTGTCGGTCAGGAAGCTGAACTGTTTTGCAGTGACTGTAAATGTAACAGAAATATTAAGAATTTTAATAAATGGGGTGGAAAACTCTAAGAATGGCATTTTAGGGTTCTGAAATCATTGTGAATCAATAGCTTCCTATCATATATACTCACATTAAATATAAAAAGAGTTATTTGGAAACATTAAGCTTGTATATGAGCCTATAATAAAAAATTTGAAATAAAAAGTAAGAAAGTTTTGATAGTGTGGTACCTAGAAAAGGCTACAGCTTACTCTGACAGATTACCCTGTATTTGTATTTCCTTTCCACAGGGTTACGTTTTTCCATTGAAACACACAGATGGCATTCTGAATAGATGAGAGACTTATTTACCTCTGACTTTTAAAAAACCTGAGTTACTTCTTTGGTGTACTTTCAAACATAACTGAAACTAAGTGCAGTCAAGTTTCAGATGATGACTCCACTGTGTTAGTTTTATTTCCATTATTAAATTGTTTACATAAATTACTGGGAAGTAGTTACTGGGGTGCCTTTCTTCCACAATTTCTGAAACAGTAAGGGGTATTTAACTTGCCAAAGGCAAGATAAGAAACATCCAGTACTAGTCTTCTTCATACACCGGCCTCTACTCTCACAGGCATGCTTCCTTGATTCTCTATGGTGACATCTTCTTGATCTTTGTAAGCAGAAATGTCTGAAATAAAGATCCTAAGTGTCATCAGTCTGGAGGTACAAAGACATAGACAACTTTAAATGTAGATGGGTAAGTACACTCAGGGAAGTTTGAGATCCATTGAGGTAAATGGTGAAAGGACCTATGTTTCCACCAAAAGCATTGATGCAATTTCACTAGCAGGTACTGTGGTCTACTGTGGTCTGCACTGTATCGGGAGGTAGAAGTACTGGTGCCAGTTTGCTAGATGACTGTGGATCCCTCATGCTTTCTAGCTCTTTTTTCGTCGCTCACAAAAGTAAGAGCTGTGTGCAGAGTTTGACATAGTTGTAAAATATGATGAGCACACAGCATTGGAAGAGGAAGAACTTGTGGTTCCTGGCCATGTGCTTAATCATTTCAAAGTGACTTTGAGGTGGGTAACATAATTACATTAAAAGAATTTGAGCAATCTGCCTTCCCTAACTGGAAGCAATATAGGCTAATGGAACGCCATTAGACCAAGACTCTCAAATCCTTGTGAAAATAATTTATTTTCCCTCTACCACAGTTTCCCTGGCAGAAGAATGGGGATAAAATGCTTACCACTTTTTGTGATAATGAAATTAAAAGAAAGACAGTGTTCAAATAGTATCTATTGTGCTCTGGAACAGAAATTAGTTTTTTTTACTTCTCACAGTAAAGTGGATAACAAGATGGAAAAATTTAATTTCCATTGTACGAACAGTGAAGTGGAAGGATTATTTTTGCCAGTGAACTTTATATGCCAGCAACATTTTGATTAAAATTTTTAAAAATGTTCTAAATTCTAAAAACAGCTGTAGGACTCCGAGATTATTGACCCAAGGCTTTATAGTGAAGTATAAAACTGCTTGCACTGATAGTTAAATGAACTCTGTAGATTGCTAGCAGTAAGCGTGAATGAGAAAGAAAGAAATGAAACAAATCACTTCCAAAGTTTTATAGCAATCATGTCAAGAGGGTGGTTCTGTGAGCTATTAGTTTGTGATGATTTTATTTCCTGTCTTTCTTATTTATTTAGCAGGAACAGCTTAATAGGATAAATACAGTGTTTTCATGGCCCATGAAGCAGAGCTCCTATGTAACTCTCTAAGAAGTCAGCCACGCAGCCTCTGAGGAAGGAGAGACTTAAATTAGTGAAAAGTGATGGAAAAGAGCAGCATGAATGAGGGAGATGAAATAAACAGAGTAGAAACAGAGTGCTGGAGGGAGGAACAGGCATGGAAGGGCAGCTTCAGTGCATGTTGGTGTAGTGGAGAAGGAGCCTGAAGTGGTTGCTGTACAAGACAGAGAGCGGCAGTATACTGCCAGTGCCTTGTTCCTCCCTTCTCAGCTTGCTGTGCCTGTGCGGTAAGAGGAGGGGACTTTCGGCTGCAGCTAAGAACATGCAGCAAAACTGCAGCGGAGGTTCACTGGCGGCCAGAGTGGGTGTATATAAAAGAAAGAATGGAAAAACAACTATTTTAATTCTGCTTGGTTACAGCAGGGAGATGTTTTCTACACAGGCGGAGAGGGTGGTTTAGAGAGCCTTCAGGGTAAATGGCACTCGGTATTCACACAGGCCACACACAGGGATCGTGCACGCATATGCACACAAACACTTGCAAAAACAAATCCTGTGCACAGGCTGTCTCAACAAACATCTTAAAAATCTGCATTTCACCCACAGTGCCAGAGGATGCTTTAGGACCTTTAGGATTGTTGTTCAGGCAGCATTGCAGATGTCAAGAAACACAGCATGTAAAACAGAGAAAAAGATTGAACAAAATGGAAAGCACAAACTTTACGTTAGAAATAAACATAATATGCTTGCTGCATATGCAAAATGTTCCTGGGACAGGTGGGCTTCCAGGCATTTCAAGATGAGGGGGATATATTTCTGCCTATTTCAGTTTTTCCATACTGATGTTATAGTGTGCCATCATTAACTCTTTCCTGGAGTGTAGGAAGGCTAGGCATGCCTTTGTGTGTGTCTGTGTGTGCTATAACTAGCAAATGAAGTAAAGCTGAACAGCCTGCTGCGATGTCGATTGCATATGAGGCAAATAAAACCAACTGCAAGAAGGAAAGTTCCATAACATTTCAAGGCTTTATGTGGGAGCCCAATCACTTTTATTTGTAAAATGAGATTTTCTTTTTGGCTCTTGTGACCAAATACTTTACCAGAGTTACCTGAAGTAAGATACACAAGAAAGTATTACTCTGTATTACTCTTCTCATGCGATCTTGAAATCAGTAACTGTGGGTCAACTGGGACACAAGCTTTGTGTGTCTTCTTGCACGTACCAGTCTTCCCTGTCTACTGTCCCTCTGCTCTCTCATAGATTTGATCCTGTGGCTGCGTGCTCCATAGTCAGCACTTGGAGAAAACTGGTAAGGAATTTGTCAATAAAATACATCTTTTTCTTTTCCAGAACACCCTGAGAGCCCACATCCAGCTCCGGCCCACGTGAGATTTCGTGTCTGAAGCAGAGAGTCCTTTCCAAACCAGAGCAGCCCATGGCCTCGCTGGAGACCAGGTGGCAGAATGCTTGGCACAGGGACATCAGCCTGAGTTTCCCACCCTCCAAGTGAGGGGAAGAGCTATTGGTTATTGGAGGTGGGGCTGTTGTGATTAATAAGCAGGAGATATTAGTAACACCAGGACTTTAATCTTGTTTACACGCCTCAGTTCAATACCACAACTTCTGAGGATGAGGTCTTGCACTATTTCTCCCCTTTATTATTATTTAATTTAGAGCAAATCTATGTCACTGTTTAAACAAAAATTTGACTGTGGAAATTTTGCGAAAGTAAGCAATTTAAGGATGCTCTCTTTTCTTTGCAATGATTTGTTGTTGCTAGTGCTGCGGAGTAAATCAAGGACTGTATGGCAAGGTGGTCACTAAGTGAGGGTTCAGTGCCGGGCTCCCACAGCCCCAGCCAGCTGGGGGTTCAGTGGTGTTTCCGGCTCCCAGGGCTGTGGAGCCCTCTGAGAGCTGGAAGGTAATCAGGAGGTTAAAAACAAGCTCAGTAAAGCAGAGAGGTCACTACAATGCTGTACCTACTTGGGGAAATGGCCAAATTCTGGGAAAATCTGCAGGTCTGAGCATCATCTGCTGAAAAAAAAAAGCAATAGGAAAGACTGTGGTTTAGGTAGCTGGTGGCAATAAGCAGATAGGAAACTACTTCTGCTCAAGATAAGCAAAAAGTTGAACAATGCGGAATGCCAAAACTGTTTGTGATGACTTCACAGCTATCCTGTTGATATCAAAGGCCAGATTTACTTTCTGTATCTCTTCCCTCTGCTGTAGGTACAGGAAGGATTAGTCTTATAAATAAGCATTCAATCCTATATTGTCTGTGTAAATAAGGTTGTGCCATTGTTCAGTTCGTACACATTTAAAAAAGGAAAACTGAATATACTCAAATTTAAATTCCTGAAAGAGGTGTGATGTTTAGAGGGAGAGAGAGATATGTACTTAATGTGCATGTGATATATGTACTTAATTTTTTTGCCTCATGATACAAGCAGGCAAACTTTGCTAAATTATTATCAACAGAGAATTGGACTTCGAGACAAGACCAGACTATGCAAGAAAGTGTCACTAGCACTCTGGAGTAGCTCACAGCAAATGTAGTTATTCCTCATGTGTGGAGCTGGTTACATGCTTTTACTACAGCAGTTTGCGAAGCCCAGTCTGAAGGGCCGTAGTAAGCTGTCTGCTGCCAGTCTGCTCAGCCACACTGAGTCATGCGTTGGTAGCAATGTGCCAGTTCTGCCTGGCCTTCAGACGACTAGAGAGCTTCAAAGTTGATAGTGACGGGCTGTTTGCAACCACCTGAAGAAAAACAGGAAACCATGCAAACAATTAATTTTCTTTAAAGTTCACGATGCCTGTATTCTTTCTGAATGTAATTAATGCCCCAGGAGTACATAAGGCACTACTCCATTGTTTGGTATCCTTTCTGACTGAACCCAGTGGAGTGTATCCCTGAATGGCACCCCTATAACACTTGATTAAAGATTAGCGTGGGATATGAGTAGGGGTTGGATACACTGCCAGTATAACTATATATGGTTTTTTTAAATTAGTAAGGGTTGATGTTCCCCTTTTTGTTTAGAAGTGATACACTGCAGGTAATGGCAGAGCTAGTCTCCACCTAACTCTTGCTGTGCTGAGCTGGATGCTAGGAAGGAGTGAAAGAGAAATTAAGTCATAGTATTCCTCCTCCACAATAATCTCCACATAGTTTTGGGTAATGAAAAGCTTTCTGTACTCCTCAACCCATCTTTAACAGACTACACAATTGTTTCCATGATGTAATGAGCTTCAGTGACTGCTATCCTGGCCTGGATTCAAGCTGATGATCTGCATCTGTCTATTTCCAATTCACAGCTATAAAAGTTCAGCGTTTGTTATCAATTCTTTTCTGCAACTGCATGTTCAAGAACACAGACTTGCATCCAGGTTTGCATATGAAAAATTCTGGACATCCAAGGGATATTTACTTTGTTTTGGATTGGGGTTTGGCTTTCCCCCCCCCCTTGCTTTAGCTGTTGCTGCACACACTAATGAGAAATTAAGTTGTCTGAGAAGTAAGACTCTGCCTCACTGCTTAACAAAATAAGGGCAAAAGTTTGCTTAGGTTTCAGAAACTTCATTCAATTTCCAAGCTCCTTTCCACCTGACTCTTATCAGGTTATACTGACATCTGTGTGGGTTCAGTACATGCTACCTGAGTGCTCTTAAAGCAAAATTCCAGACCTTCACCAAAGCCACAGAGGATATACTCACCATAAATGTGTGATAGTGGATACTTGGAGTTATTGCAAAAAAACAGGGATAGTAAGAAGTAGGAGAAGATCCTTTGCTAGAGATTGGTGGGGAAGTAGATGGCTAGGGTAGCCTGAGGGATGAAGCCTCTTGTTTAGTAAAAGAAGAAAAAAATGCCAAATTTGTTGATTCCTTACAAATGACATGATGGTGCAATTCATTCTAGAGGTTATGAGATTCATGATCAAATTAGACAAACACTTTCAAAACACAGTCAGGCATCAGAGAAAGCAGATACTCTTCTTAGCAAGGATCATGGGGTTGAAGCTGGTGGAAGAAGCAGCAAGAAGGGAGAGGCTGTGGAAACAAGAAGGATACAAGAAGGCAAAGCATCACTCATAGTTCAGATAAGAGCCATCTTAAAAAAAAAAAAAAGCTTGCCAAGCAATTGTTTTTAAAGTTCTCTTTTTATGGTTCTGAAATTTTCAGGTTGTTTCCTAAAATATATTGCCTGGTACAACTGAATGTGTTCTGTTAGAAACATATGAAATATTTGCAATAAAAGTAACAGTTTTCAGCAATTTTCACACTTCATTTCTAGCCTGTAAATGAGCCTGTCTTGCCAAAAACATTGTTTTATTTTGTGAATGTTTTAAAAAGGGGCTTTGCTAATGGAAAAATAGCTCCTTTCCAGGAAAACTGAAGTTCATCTGAAAAGAAAGTACTGCTGAAATTAGAAAGGTTAGTATAGCACAAGAGCTTTAACCAGGAGAATCATAAGAGCTTCCTGTGATCTCTGCAGGCACAAAGTCCCAAACTTTCATTCCTCAGCTAATTAGCGCAAAACAGAAATTTTCCACACTGAAAAGCAGTATTACCACCATTGCAAAACAATGTAACTTACAGAATTGCTGCAGCAGATTGGACCCAAGTCCACCTAGCCCTGTAGAGAGTCTTGAAAAGTGTCTGGTATATTTGTGGTGAGGACAGGGTGACTGTTACTACCATACATTGCCCAGCCTCCCATAGCCAGTGTTTGAGGCATTTATATCTCAAGCCTCCAAGTTGCACAACTTGGAGGTGTGGAGGAAGTCAGTACTTTTTCTGTTAGTATTAAATCTGTGTATGTAATTTCACTGGATGTCCCTGTTCATAATTTCATTAGATCCTTCTTTAAGCCTCTTCACTACAGTAATAATTTCATCCGCCTCTGTGATTCTTGTCCCCTTCCTTCATCCTGCCTCAATCCTCACTTCCCAAACTGAAGAATCATTTTTACTCATCTTTTCCTGTATAACCACTGCTTCATACCACTCTTCATTCTTGTTACCCTTCTCTGGTTTTGTTTCTTATCCTGCAACAGTTTTTTTGAGATAGCAGTACCAAAACTGCCCAAAATTTTCAAATCTGGATACATAATAGATTTCTATAGTGTAACAATTGTTAGGTCATCTGGATGATGATCTGAGAGTAAAACTTGAGAGTTTAATTCCTAATTAAATTTTCAAGCAGCCATCACAAGTAAATGCACTGTTCAAACACTGTGCAGTGCTCCACCAATGAGTGGCTGTTTGCCAAATGTTAATACCAGTACTCATGCTCTGCCTAACGAATGAAAAACAAATTATCACAGCTGATAACGTGGAACAGTAAGGAATATTTTAGTGCTAAATTGCACTAACCTTGGCAGTTTGTCACTGGATGTCTGCAGAGTTGTGTAACTACAAATTACAGCTGTCACAAGATTTCCAGGTGAGAATAGTTTTATCACATGTAGAAAGATGACTTCAGAGGGACTGAAATTCCAAACCCAATTCAGTAAGCAATTTGTGGAAAATTCTTCAACATAATTTTTGCCAGTTGTAATTGTCAAGGGTTTGTAGTAAATGCCTCTGTATCACAAAGAAGCTTTTGACTAGTATATTTATATTATCAGACTTTCTCTATTTTTTGAAACATAATCTTACTCATAAAAGAGTGTAACAGGCAAGAATTCACAGCCCTGACAATTTACACCAAAACCAAGAAGAGACCAGTACATGTGAATACAATTTCAACAATAAGTTCACTGAAAACAAAAACTAAAATTCTGTCAAATTTTTCTTTATTGAGATATGCAAAGCTAACAGGGGTAACAGCATATATGCAATTGCTTCTCTTTTTCCTCTCTCTTGGAAATCAGTCAGTTCTGAGCTTTGAGCTTAAGTAACAAATAGGAATGAATTTAAGTCAGAGGGAAATAAGGCTGGTATTCACAACATATTCAACATATTCCTAATGAACACTTTATTTACATCACATCATACAAAATATCCAGTCCTAGAAGAGGCTGATCACAAATTATTTTCATTCAGATCAGTAGTGACAGAGGAGATACTACTAAAAGAAGTTCTAAAGCAAATGCCTTTAAGGAAAAATGTAGGAATTGTATAGCTGTAATTGGATCTGGAGGTACCTTCCTTGTCTTCATATTCACCTGAGTCATGCATATAAAATATGTTTTTTCCACTCAGTTTTAGTCCATTTAAACTAATAGTGTGGGCAAGGTTACCTTTTTTTTTTTTTTTAAGATTAATTTTATTGACATCACTGGACATAGAGATATCAGCATTTCCACACTAAGTTACCATCTCTGAAGGCTATGAAATGATTGAACATGGTAGGCATCCTTATGGATTTTTTCTAAACTAAACCAAGCTTTCACACTTAGACAGCAGACTGGGGTAAAGATGAAGCAGAAAAGGCAAGGAAAAGATAGCATTATCTTTGACATGATCTGTTAAACAAGAAATATCACCCGCCTGCATTCTCCTTTATCCCCCCCCCCACACACACACACACATAACCTCCACCCCAAAACAGTAACTGTAACTTGAAACCGATACTTTAAAGAAGTTTAGTGTCCTGTAAATTACAGAGTCTGCTACACAAATAATTTGCACTGAAATGTTTATCAGCTCTCTGACATAGCTGCTTCCATTTATAGCTTATAAACTGTATTTACTGGTTCCTTCACATCTGATAACATGGCTTCAGAACAGGTGGTGAGAATGTTAGGCAATTATGAGAGCCTCTGTTTGCGCGTGTGTGGTCTCTTGGTTTGAAAGGCCACTGACCACATACGAAGGCATTGTAAAAGTCTCAAACTTAGATTATCAGCCTCCGTTGTTGAGTACTGCCCTAGCTGCAGCTGGAGTCTTTCTGGACCGTAAGCAGCTTTGTTTAAGGGTTAGAAGTTCAGAATTACCAAAACCTACATTTAAGAAGAAAATTTACTCAAAGTAAATCACAGAATATTTTTAAATCTTACATATGTAAGTAGCATGGCACTGGGTAATTGTCCAGTATTCCAGTGTAAGGTTGGCTGCTTAGTACGGCTCAGAAAGTGGTATGTTGGCCAAGGCAGGAGTGGTTATTTTTGTTGCATATACCACTGCGCCTTTAGAGGTTTTACAACAAACCTTGCTGGAATAAGTTGGCTCTCCAGAGATAAATTAGGATCAAACTAATCTTATATTCCATCAGGTTGGGAGAGGGAGAGTTCTTTAGTATTCTTTGCAGCTTTATCATGAAAATATCTTTCAGGAGATTCCTTGCAAATTCTTCTTATTCAATTAGAAATATCCACCTTTAAAGACAGAATACTGTTTCACCAGTGGGTATATCCAACTCAGAGTATTTTCCACTACTGTCCTGCATTTCAATGTGACAAGTGCCATTTGCTGTTATACAGAAACAGAAATAACTTCAAATATTTGCCCTACAGGCACAATAGTGATGCATATCTTAGATTTCAGCAGCCGTTAAAATAACCTGTATAGAACTGAAAGGAACAAAGAAGTAATAGAGAGGATATTCTACAGATGGTACAGTCTTGCATTACTCCTTGCATCACTGTATTCCCTCCCAACACACCTGCATCTATCCAGGTCCCCTTCCCATTCAGTGTGCAATCATAACCTCCAGAAAAAGAACATGTGCTCTAGTCTAGGATTTTAAATACAATGGGCTCTCTTACATCTACAATGCATGTACTTTCAAGAGAAATTCAACAACAGGCCTATGCAGTTTATTTTATCAAAATGTTCCCAGTAGATGTTTCCAGTACTATTGACTGAGTTGGGAAAAGGGTAGCATGTCTGTACATAAAAAGTGCATGAACCATAATCACTTTGAAAGAAGCGTGTATCAGAAAGATGAACTGCATGGCCTGTGCAGAATTCCTTTGGGACCCAGTGTAGTACAATATACCCAGAGGTCATTCTACTCAAGGATTAATCCCTAAGGATGAATTTTGCATTTTTGCATTTTCCTTTCATGCAATTTTGGTTGCAGGTAATCCTGAAAGTTAGTCAGTGTATGGCAATAAACATCGTAATTCTAGTACTCAAATAATTTGTTTATCAATGTCAGGAAATGACTGAAAATAGAGGATTATAACAGAAAATGTTCGGCTGCTTGCACTGCTTGTGCTATCATCATAGCAGTGACTATGTGTTCTTAAAGGATCAAATTCATTAATACAAGTTAAGATAACTAATACTTAAGTAACTAAAGATAATGGACTACAGTGGCTTTACAATGAAGATTGTAGTTGTGGAGTATCCCCCGTGGTGGTTCACGCTGAGAACATGTCCCTCTTCAGGAAAGCAGAGGAAGTAAGTAGAGAAAAAAGCGTGGCCTAACCCCTGCTGCTGGGGACCATGTGTGCTGAGGGCTCCAGACACTTGAAGAACACAAGGAAGTGGAAAACAGAGATTTTCAAAAGCTTGATATTAAATGTGTCTACCTAAGGGTTCCTGTGCAGTAGAACGGGAGGCGACAGCACAGGGAAAGACTATGCCACTGATCTTCCCAGTAACTTTCCTCATGATAAATTGAGATGTATTTGATATGCAACAGATTGTAGGGTTACTATTGAGGGCATTATAGGCTTAACTTTCCTAAAGAGAGGCTTCTTTTGGGGGAAAAACAAAATAAAATAAAACAAGACAAACAAACAAAACAAACCTCAACAACAAAAAAACCCTCCCTGCAGTAAAGAAACTGAGCTCTGTTTTCCTTTTCCATCTATAGGACCTCACTCATAGCACAGGTAGTAGGATGTTTGGTCTACAGCCATAGTGTATAGGCAAGTTTGTCCCTAAAAGCTGCATTGGTGTAGGTTGCCCTCTGTAGAAAATGATGGTGTGGAACTGGTTTCAATGGAGACCCCAGCTTGCATCAGGAGATCTGTATAAAAATGTTGCATGTTATTCAGAAAATCACAGCGATCTGTAGGAGGAAGGAGGGGGTTCTTGGGGTCTGGGGTTTTTTTTTTTTCTTTTCTTTTTGAGCCAGTTCTATCATCTACTTCAGAACTTCAACTTGGGAAACGAAGACTAGCCATAGTTTACATAACTGTATAAATAATGCCAGCTGTAGAAGCATTCATACAACATTGACAGCAGTGGATAAAAATACATAAAAACTCAATTGCTCAAACATTGCCTTTTAAGTACAGTAAATAAATGAGCATAAGTTCTCTGAAACACCAACTGAGTTGAAATACAAATGTTTATAAAATATGGGGCTCCCAAGCAGATGGGCTAAGGGCTGCTTGGTGATTTGCATGTAAAAGCAAAAATTTCCCAAATGGCCACTGTTCTGGATCCACTTACATTTAAGTTGCAAACTGGCCATACCATGATCCTAGTCTGTAGAAATGCTAACCTATCACAACTTCACATGAGTTTAGTGGCAACTGCAAGGCTTTGCCATTTTTGAAAATCAAGATAAGGTGCCAGACATTAGTTGCCCAGAAATATGTAACTGCTTAATTCCTTTTCCTTTTGCCTTTTTGTTGTAGAATTGTCATTGATAATCACATTTGTTAAACTTTGTTTTCTGTTCTATTAACATCAAGGAAAATAAGAGAGCATTTGCTCTGAAATTTGAACTGCTTGTATATTGACAGCAAGCAATGACTGGAGAACATTTGCAGTCTTGGGCATTCTTGTGTAGTTTCAAATTGTGTGCTATTATGAGAAATTAGACATATAAAGTGCTTTTTCATTGTCTGGTCTGTATTTTCTTCACTCGCAAGTCCCCTGTTCTATAAGGACTGTAAGGCATCGTAATGCAGGTTACTTCAGGAAATCAAAGGAGGGACCATATGTCCAGCTAGCTGGCATTTTTGTCTGCTCTGCTGCTTCTTTACAGCCCAGGAACTGAGTTTGCCAGTATGGCCATATTTATACTGCTGTCCACTAAAATATTGTAGAGCCAATCAGCATGGTGAAAATAGGGATTACCCAACAAACTACATTTAAGGGATTTACATGTGATTGGCCTCAAAATACAGAGTTTGCTTTTGCATAGGAGCCTGGGATTCTGACAAACTCATAAGAGCTGAGAACACAAGTATTATAAGAGGATGGGAAAACACAAAGGATCAAGGCTGCAACTCCTATTACTCCCCCATATTGTTAAAGAGCAAAATACTAAAACAGAATTTAACTTGCAAGTAGATATACATGAAAATAAATATCTCATGCCCAATTTTGCTACTCAGCCATAGCGGGGTCTTCTGTTCCTAACATATGGCTCTAACAGATAAAATTAAACTGAATTCTTACAGGTCTTTAAACCTTTATTTCAGCATTTTTTTCAAAAAGCAGAAAAAATGGTAGGTGATTAGCAACACTCAAAGATCTACTGCTCAACTAAGTGCCTATCATCGGATAGTTTGTGACGCAGGTTAAATACTTGCTTTCTAATTTGCCGTCTTATTTACATAAGACTGCTTTTCTCAAATAATTACCCCTTACTGATGTCACTGATAGTTACAAATGGGATGCAGTCATGGCATGCAGTGTGTCTCAGTGTGGGGGGCGTTCAAGATTTACTTTCTGTAGTTTTATGAAATAATGCCTATATTATGTTAGTGCTCTTCCCTGTTCTCTGCCTTATCTCAACCATGTGTTCCTGACCATCTAAATACTCACCAGAAATACAAGTAGAGCAGATCTTGTTTCCAATGAATGACATTTTTATTTGTATGAATTTGCAGGGGTTTCTGTTTAGCCTGCTAATGGATAGAATTATGGAGTTCTTTTTCAATGCTTGGTCATGCCAAAAGATTACACATACAGACAGAGGGAGCAGCTTTTTCTGTGTTCTGCTACCAATCTAATATCCTTCGTCCTTGTATAAAATTCAGTTTGTGGCTTCTTTCCATTTTTTTCATTTAGGGCTATTTATGAAACATGTAGTTCACAACTTTATTGAAACAGAGCGGAATTGTTGGGAGTGTTGAATAAAGAGACTCTACAGGAGGCTGTTCATGTCATGATGTCCTCGTCTTGCCTGGTGTTCTATTTTACAGTTCAATGTACTGAAAGATTTCAAAGTAAGAAAGGACTATTTTGTTCAGTTAAGTAGTCTCACCTTGCATCTATTACAGGCCATTCACATTTTATCAAGGCCCAGATCCACAACTTTTTTCTTACATAACAGGAGCTAAGCAACCTGAAAACCTTGTGGGAAGCCTGTAGATTTCATTGGAAATTGGTTTTGCCTAAAACATGAGGTGCTATCAACAGTAGATTTGATCTGCTACATTGAACTTGAATTTAAAAAAGAGGACACCATGCAAAGACCAGAAAGTTTCCATTAGGGAATAACAGTAAGACGCAAAACTATCCACGGTTCAATTCTGATTGCATTGTGAGTGACTGGAAGTTTTATCAGAGTACAAGCAGAGAATTAGCAGATTCTATCTAACCTCAGAGAGAAACTGCAAAAAGACCCCAAGCAGCAACTTCACCAAGTTTTAGTAGAGTAGCTATCAGATGTCTGGGAAAATAATTCCTCAGTTTTTAAATGATCTACACAAAAAAAATGGATTAAAGTGTTTTGGCTAGACAGTATGACTTTATTTTGTGTTTGCTCTGGAGACAAGATTTCATCATATAAGACACTCAGTTTCTCACACTCTTGGGATCAAATTCATATGAAAAGTTAAAATGGAAAAAAATTAAGAACAGTCCCTTACTGAATTTTGTATTAACAATAACAACAACAACAAAAGCAACCTTGAATTGTCTTAATTTTTGAGAGGGTCTTTTTTTCCCCAGTTTTTATGTTTTGGGACTCAAGAGTTTACAGAAAACAGAATGCTAAGTCAGCAATGCACACCAAGCAAGTCTCATAAACAGTAGTTCAGCACAGGATAATATCAGAGATGGACAAGAAGCTCTGTTCTCGCTTTTTCAAAATTAAAAAAAAGAAAAATTCTTGTCTCACAGTAGGACAAACAAATATTATGCATATTTTCTCAGGAACTTCAGGTATTTTCCATGAAAACAGAATGTAAAAAAAACCCAGATGTTTTTACACCAGAAGAGTTGCTTAGCTCAGGAGACTCAGACAGAGCCAAGGTTCAAGTCCTTCATCTGAACCAGGCAGAACAGGCTGAGTTTCCTGAACATTTTTCTCCAGTAGTGAATTTCTGTGTGACTCAATATTCCTCTTTTTTGTCAAAACTGGCATATATTTGAAAGTTTCATGTCTTGTAATTTTTTTTAAGACAAAACAGCTCACCTGAAAATATCTAACTAGTTCTAATGAATGTATGTGTTATCTAAACTTTTCAATCTATTGATTGATGTCTGCTGAGTCTTGATATTGTTAGTCTTTCATTAGGTATCCTGTCCATGCTAAAGGATCCACTAGATTAGTTATAAAACTTTTACCCCCATGCTCCAGTCATTTCAATTGGCTTTTAGTCAAATGAAAACCTCATTTTAGCCAGTATTAAAATTGGTGTATCTGATTTGGCTTAAGACTGTATGTGAACAAGTCCCTTTATAGCAAGCAGAAAAATACTTTCACCAATCTTCTATTTTATCCTGAAATCTAAAGTTAATTTTAATGCACTTTCTTTTCAGAACTCTGCAAGTACTATGGAGTCATTAGGCATTTGAATTAAGGGAGTATATGGAAAGACCTTATCATTCAATTCATTAACTTCAGGAGAGGGAGGCTGTATCTTCTGTTTATATTCAAGGAAATGAATGTCAAAGATTGCCATGTGTGTGGCGTAAATAAGAAAGACCACCAGTGGAGAGCTTCCATTTTTGTGATGAGAACATAAAAGTCAGTTGCTTCTGTTCCAGAGGTGATATTTTACTTAGACGTCTGCTCTGTTTGCAAAAAGGAGGCAAAATGTCTTTTGTTATTGATTTCAGACTGAGAGGGTTTGGACATCAATTAAATTTAAGCCTTTTGAAAGTCCTTCTGTAAACCTTCATGTTTTAATGATAGTCTGAACAGTTCTTTGTAAAAATACAATTTAGATGAGAGACAGAGGGAATAAAGCAAATAGAGAGTGGGGATTATCACGAGAATAATTACACTACATCCCGGGAGCATTTTGCTGCTTGTCATTAATTTGTGTAGACTGTAATTCTACTATGAAAACTTTGCCGTGGGGAATTATATCATGCTATTCTAAAGTCTTAATCATAGAATAATGCAATTTTTGCGTATGTTTACCAGGGAAAAAAAGATGATGAATCTGGCCATTTAGAGTGGCCAAAGGTGACAGGATTTTAAAGGAATTAATTTAAGGAATTTTATGTGCTCCATTCTTCTTGATGTCTTCAAGACATCTTTATTCTTTGGAATAACTTTTGGATGAATAAAAGCAAGGCCAAGGATGAATATTAGGATTTTTGTTATAATTATGTGGCTCAAATAACTTTGAAAATGAAGCAAAAAGAATTATATTCAGTTACTATATATTTATCCTACGTCACCATCATTCAAATAATCTATAGAGAAAAGAATCATTCTGTAGAATATGTTTTAATCTCTGAACTCATGTTTAATGGCTAAATTGTCATGATTTACAAGGAAGTGGTAGAAGCTGTCTTATTTTTGTTTGAACACGGACTTTTCTCTAAAGTCCAAGAATGAGCAGTCATCCAAGACACGTAAGCAATAGTTAATAAGAACACTTGAATTTCTTTTCTGCATCCGTCATCATAAGAACAAAATCATCAGTTCAGGTTTTTTTCTATGCTGTGAGAATACTCTCTGAAGCTGTACCTTACTCTGCTATCAGTGTAAGGACTACAAGTAACTTTAATAGCAATTGTGTAACCAGTATGTTCTCCATGTTCCTGTTACTAATTCCATAATTAACATTGGGATCAGCCTGGATCTTTTGTTACTTGAATTTCTTGAACCTTTGAACAATGAGTGTAAGGTACTATGAAAATAAATAAACATTTTTATTCTAATATCATCATTGCAATTGGTAAGGTGCAACATAATCAAGACTCAAGCTGTTTAAAATTTCCCTCTTTGCACTTGATACAATTCTTTATGTTGTTATGATACACAAAGAAATCCATTACACTATAGACAATATTGATAGATGATAATATCTGAAAAAGATTATTTAATTCCCAGATATTTTATTCTGCTCATGTTTCCTAATGTAAATGGCTGAGTTGAGTAAGGAAACACAAAATACAGAGGGAAGGACCCTTAAAAAAAAAACCATGGTAAAACATTTGACCTTGCAAAAGGGGAATGTGCTAGAATAAAAAAATAAAATGGTGGCCCCAGGACAATAACTGCTGATGCCTGGGTGACTGCTTTCGGTCTCTAATTTTGTGTGTATGAGCATATGGTGTTGCCCACTTGGTATTTTTGATGCAACTCAATAGAAAGTTGAAATCTGTATTCTTTTATTCTGTGATGAACCCATAGCAATGTAATTGTGATAGGCAATTAGTAATATGTTCCGCTAAACTATCTGGCCTAAACAAAGACAGCTACATCAATAGTTGGCCTGCTGCAGTAAACTCACAATTCTGTGTTTAAAAGAGGCGATTTGTTTGACATCTTTAAAAGTGACAAATGATACTTAACAAAACCAAGAAAGCTCAGAATGTCATACTTAACAAGCATATAGAAAACACTTGCATCTTCTTTTAGAGGTGTTTTGTAAATGTTCTTCAAAAAAGACAGCAGCAGGAAAATATTTTAATTTTTTTTTCTTTCCAGGAGAAAATTAATTTTGTTTTCTGTGTAGACTACAGTGCTCTCACTACTAGCTGTACACAAATCACAAATAAAATCCTTCACTTCACCATTACTACGAACCAGATTTTTCCTTCTGTTGCAAGTCACATTCTCAATTCAGAAAATAAATAATACTATACGTCAATATGCATCTGACCCTAAAATTTTGGGAAGATCCTAGAGTTATACTTAGGTACTTTATCTTGGCAAGAGGGTTCCAGTGACTAAAGTGATTGGTAAGCAAAATGGTTCCCACTATAATATGAAATAAACACCACTGACTTTGCCATTCACCATCTTGTGCAGGCTTTTTATAACCTTGAAAAGTAATTTCTTAGAGCAGTGAATACATGAGTGTATACTGACACACTTTAAGTACTTCCTTGAAGTTAAAGCCACTTAATTTTATAATAAATTTCAACAATTGAGAAACACATCCTGCCTTTCTGGGTATATGATTGCAAGATATGCAAAACAAGAAATAAATATCACATGTATTAAATTAATATTCTTCTGTTCATAAAACTACCATACAGACTTCCCCTTAGAAAATTCTCCTTTTATGAAAAAAAAAAAAAAGCTGCTTGAATTTCCTCTGCAAAACGGCAAGTAAACAAAGGTGTTTGCATTGCATAGAAAACAGATGGTAAATGTAAATGAATTTTCTGAATTTCCCAGAATTTTTACCACTGATTAAACTGGTACTGGCTCTACAGTCCTAGGCATCAAGGTGGATAGATAACCCCTTACCTTAAGCAACAATAACATATAACCTGAGGTCTAACTACAGAGTGCATTATTATTAATGATGGTGCTGGTGGCAGCATATTCTGCTGTGAAGTTGTCAAGTTGTTTTGCAATGTTGAAAGTCAGGATAAACACTTTAATTTGTAATCTAAGTTTAACATGGAAATAACTAAGAAAGAATTAGCAAAGAATGCTTTAATACACCAGTCATTCTGCATATTTTCCTATTTTCTCCTTTTCCACTCAGAATTGCAGTTGAAAATGCTTAACTAAGTCTGAGTTTGGCTTTTAAATGTCAAGTTAGTTTCCTAGCAGATTGTGCAATGTATGGACAGTTCATGAGCTGGTTTTGTAAAGCTTTAACATTGGCTCTTAGTTTTGTGACCCAAACCAAAAGAGATTAAAGCTTGTGATTCTATTTCCAGCTGTTTAAAGTGGGTTGGGGGCCTCCTCCTTAGGAGCCATTTCTATTTACTGTCTGTTATTACTGCAATGTGAATACTGCTGAGGATTAGGTTCAACTGGCATTCAGGTTCATAGTCCACATTGTGGTTGCTTGAAACTCTTTCTTTTCTTCAAGGATTATTTTTATTTAATTCCTAAAAGCCCACAAACTGACCATTTCAAAGTAAGACATCTTTCTAATATGGGACAGCAAATTCACCCATAAAAATGGAATAAAAACAGCCTCATGTGTCCAGAAGAATTTGAGAACAGTTCAGGATGAAAGTAACTTACAGGCTTCATGCTGCAGTATTGTGCTTTATTCATTCACAGGAAAGGAAAAAGGCAGTGTGGAAAAGAATTACACTGAGTTACTGTGTCTCTGCACATTTAAAAAATGCAGGGCAAGGCCATTACCTAGAAAGGCCCAGAAATGTCTAGGAAAAAGAGCATGACAGATCCTGGACACACCTCATATAATACAACTTTATGTTTTGCTCATGAGCGAGCTGTGTCATAGTCAGTCACCTAGAGAAAATCAAATTGTTAGAACTTGGTGGAAAAAAAGCATTAGACACCATCTTGCAGGGTCAGCAGTGTCTGCAGAGAAGGCAAAGTCCCTCTGTTTGATAATTTTGAATCCAGACAACACAGTGCTGTTTTACCAGCAAGTAAAGATTGGTTCACTACAAACACAAGGACCAGCATGCTATCAGCCAGGAAATCACCAACTGTTTGTGTGTTGAAAAGGTTTTGGGATGTTTTCAAAAAGCTATGAGACCTGCCTTTCCATTCCAGCCTCAGGGAATCCAGTGGCACACTCCACCTGCTGTGCAGGAGTCATCCATGGAATAAGATCAGAGAGTTGTGTGCTTATGTACACAGGCTAAAATAAGCCTAACTGTCACTGTTCGTGTTTACACAGGGAAAAGTTTCTGTATGCAGTCCCTAAAAAATCAGTTATAAATCACCATCACCCCTCATCAGGCAGCACTCCTCACTCTTTTGAAACTTGTGAGTGAGACCACCATTTTTGTAGTTCTCAGTATGACAAACTCTTGTTTAGCCAGGCAGAGTATTTTAAGCACTCACGTTCACAAACCATCTATGAAATGTAATGAAGTAGAGAAAATTAAAAGCAGAAGTTGCAAGTTAGAGGTTGCCATCTATTGTCATTGCAAGTGTACCTTGATCCAAAATACAGATGTCTTAAGATGTCCCTTTCATGTCTAACACAGACAATAAGTATCCTCTGAACTGAAAACTGAAGGTTCATAGCAAAAGTGTAAAAACAACTCTCACTGAGAAGGGATGCCTGCATCTAACATAATTCATGAGGACTTCTGTGTGCTGTGTCAGAGGCAGGGGAGAAAATTAATGTTGTCTCTATTGAAATAATTCTGAACAAAAAATGTGTATCATTAGAGTTGGTCTTAAATGCAGTGATTCTAGCTTGAGTCTGCATTATTTCTGCAAGGCGTTGCAGTTGGAGCCTTGCCACTGGGAAATCTCCCAGCAGTTCATATGGCTACTGTTTTACTTTGCTTGGCTCAAAAGAAAGGAAAAAAGTTGTGTGGAAAAATCATGGGTCGTAGCAGGAATTACGGTGCCTCTGCAAACTCATGACATGCAGGGCCAGGCAATTACCTGGAAAGGCTGTGACACATCCAGCAATACAGCATGGCAGTTACTGTCTGTGCCCCGTGCAGGAGCTGCATTGTACGTGCAGGCAAGCTGCATGTCGTAGGTGACTGTCAACTTGAGAGAACAGGACACTTAGTTACATGTCCATGGTGATCGTACAAGAGCCTCCGATTGCTGGTGGTTTCCAGCTGCAATGTCACAAAGAAGTCAAAAGAAAGAGGAGACAGTGTGAACCGTATTGGAAGTAGAGGTATCACTGTGTGTATAGTAGTCCACAACATACTGCAGACATACCACAGGCAGAGTTTTAATGAGGTATCGGAGATGTTGGATGCAATCTAGCTCCAGTTCGCGTTGTCCATGTCATCTGGTTCTCAAGACTTTGTTAATATCTTTTCTTGATGCTGTAAGGACTCACACTGTTAAGATACTACCTGTGGCCTAGGCTTAGAGTCTTATCTATCTTGGCAAGTTTCAGCTCAGCAGATTACCTCATTCTGTTTTCCTCTGGTTAGACTGCTTCTGCTCTCCAGCCTAGATATTTGGTAATGAACAACAAGTATCTTCCATGACAATGGAGATCTGTTGCATAGGAATGGAATGATCTACCAGGTAAATTTTCTTTTTTGTCCCATTTGTCTCATAAGCACCACATAATCAACAGTGTCAAAGGTGAAGGAAATATGGCAATTTGAGCACAGAGATGCTTTTTCTTCCCCAAAAGAAGAAAAGGATTTTCTGTCAGCTCGGTTTGTTCCGAGTCTGATCTGAAGCCGAACTAATGTAACCAGTATGGTAACATCCTAGTCATCCCTTCCAAATGAATTTGGGCAAAAAAGGAAATTTGCAGTGGAATAGAAGCTGCGGAGTTCATTGGTGTTGCCCGCAAGCTTTTCCAGATGCTCCAGATCTATGGGGTAACACATATCTCAGAGTATGTGAGTGACTGTATGAGTTTGTGTGTGTATGGTTTAATTGTTTTCAGATCAGACCTCTCACGTAGCTAACTGTCACAAAGTGGAAGTACTCTTATTATGAAACTGAAATGGGAAAAACACCCCCACAAAATTATGGGGAGGTAGACTGTTGAAACCAAAGTTTCAAATCGGTTTAATTGCTACGGTCATATTTGTCTCAGATTTTTGGACTATGCTGTTTATAATTCCTATCCAGAGAAACATCCTTACCTCATAGTTAGGATGAATTACTTTCATATTTCATGTTCATTTCACAGGAAAGTTATTAAAATTACTTAATAGTCAGCTAAATTTCAATAGTTTCAGTTTGAATGGGATCTCAAAGCCCATGCATAGATTTATGTCTATGTGGTGCCAGAGGTTTGAGGAGATGGTTTGCTGTAATCCGTAACTACTGTTAAGTATTTTAGGTTGGACTTACTTAAAGGATAATTTTAGTGAGCATTTGTAAGCTGTATGGACAGATATTACAGACATATACATGTACCTCATATACATACAAGTTGCCTGTAATGCCAACATACATAATTTAGTTTTCAAGGCAAGAGTAAAGTTCTATATAAATACAGGGGAAGGAGGAATATAAGAGTGTATAGAGATACTTTTTCCCATATCCCTCTCAGTAAACGTTTACTGAGAACACCATATGCATTCTATATAGTTCGAGTGGATGGTATCTGGTTTTAGCACATGTTGGAAAAGTGTCTCATCCTTTATTGGATGAATGAGATGATTCCAGGAAAAGTGCAATTATCAACTGTCACTCTCTGGCAAAAAGTCAGGCGTCACCCACAAGCACAAATCAACCTACTTCCCAAAAATATGTCAGCAGAAGAAGGGAGATTTTCTTTTCCACATTAACACCATGTAACACCTGCTGGCCTGATCAGCTTTCTAAAAAGGGAAGTGCTCGTTGGTCACCAGCAGCTAAAAGTAGTTAAAAGCTGATGAACATGGTTTTACCATATGTAGAAAGTAGTGTTAGCAAAGCATGTACTGCTGGTGGTCCTTCAAGTCAGAAGAAAACTGCCACAGAAAGATTAGGTATTTACAAGACACCGACTTGTATCAAGAGACAAGGAAGATAATTTCTTGTAACTCTTTTCTTTTTCCTTGCACAAATAGATTTGGCTTCTACAGAGATCTGATTAGGTGGTGTGTTTTCTTTTGTGTTTTTCTTTTTTGATTTTACTGAATTTTCAAAGACGATGAAACATAATACTCATGCATATCCAAACCCTCAAAAAAGAAAAATATAATAATTTTCACAGCAAAAACCTTTACTGGGAACACCAACAAGCAACACTTTTTTTTTTCCCCTTCAAAATGTTTGCATGAAAAAACAAAGTAGAACCCACAAAGCATTTAGCACTCTTAGAAAACTTCTTAGTCAAGCAAATCTCTCACCAGACTCAATGGGATGTTGTCATGTGGTTTGCTATGGGCTAAACTAAAAGGGATAGGGCAGAGGAATCATAACAAAAGTGGATTTCCAGAGGACATCTTGCCTGATGCAGTCAAAATTCAGCAGAGCTGTGCATGCAATGAAATACAAGTTTCACCAGCCTGTGGAAAGAGTAAATGCCCTCTCACACTGAGGTTCCTGGCAGTGTCAGAGACTTAGGTCCCCAGCACATTGACTGCTGCAGCGCTTAATTTTTAAGTACCTTTCCAACTCTTGGAACTCATTGTCCTAGTTTTGGATATCTGGGTTTCCTAAGGCAATGCCCAAAAGAAGAGAGAAAGCATGCCGTACAGAGAATGGGACTTTCCATTCTTCCTGTTAAAGCTGCTCCAGTGTTAGGCAAAATAATTATATAAGACTTGAAGTCAGAGGTAAAACAAACAGAATTTCTCTGTCTTCTTGTAGCACAGGAGATATGTTATGCCATGCCAAACTGCGTAGTTTCTTTAAGCCAGGGAGCTGGGGTGCTCTTTGCTGAATGCAGGAAGCCAACAAGAGATGTCACACAAAGCACAACAGCCCCTTGTGAGAGAGGATGTAGCACACAAACTGTTCATTTCAAATTAGTCTGCATGGGAAGGTAAATGTCATGTAAGTCAAAGAGAAAGTTGTAACAAAAAAAGCTGTGTAAAGTAACAGAAGATATCCATTACTTCAATACGATGCAAAAATTACTTCCCTCCCTAAATTTTCAGAATCTTAAGTGAAAGGAAAAGGTAGTGAAATTGGTACAGATGCTGAAGGAGAACTGAACTTACTAGCATTCCCATTTTCCAAAAAAGTCAATGCAAACTTTATTGTAAAATAGCAACCTGTTTACTGGTAGAAAGCCAGCTCAAAAATATGAAATTATTAGTTTACTAATGCTGATTACTGCAATGATATCTTATTGCATGTGAAGAGCAAGGATTTGACACTACTACTGTTTGGTTTAAGGAGGAGGGAGTTGTCTCTAGGACTCGAGAATACCATGAGTCCTGCCTCACATGTACCAAGAACCTGCAACAGAGATTTGCCCCTTTTCACCAATAAAACTCTGAGCATCTTAGGTGTTTTTTGATGTAAGGGAACTCATGTCTCAGAGAGCTCAAGAACTACCACTGAGAAGTTAAAAATCCAATGCAGTAGGATAGGATTCAGGTAGGAATTTCAGTAATGGGTAAAGTTTGTGTACGAGTGTACAAAGTAGTAAAGCAAAATTAGTTTGTGGTTGACGGCAACTGATGAATTCTGCTATCACTGATCAATGCTTTCCACTCTAAGTAGGGTGTGTTGTAATACCTTATTTATCTCTCCTTCTAGTTGTAGGTATTTATGAGCCTCGATCATCACAACATTTGAAAATAGAAGTAGCTATTTTCCTCTCTGGGTTTTCCTTCTTCCAGACAGTTAGTAGGAAGGTGTGATGCATTTGCTGGTTCCTTACTTTTGTAATGGCTAGCTTGCTTCTGTGATTTCCATGCATGCAGGGAACAGGTGTTATGCTCTGCACTGTATGATATCAAAAGAACATACAGTATACTTTCTGAGATGACAATCGGCACCAATGACTTCCAAAATTTGGATATTTTTGCAGCAGGAAAATTGTTTTCTTAGGATCACCAGAATAAAATACCTTGTATTTACTTCTCTCAGATCTCCAGCACAGGATCTTTTATTTAAAGACCTCACCTTGTCACTGTCACTCATCTAGTAGAACCAGATTTGCTAGACACTCAAGGCATGCAGCTGGTTCCTCCCATAGACAGAGGGACCTTAAAAAAAAATGAGTTAAGAAAACCATTGCATTTCAGTTGAAGGATTAGCTGAGCTGAATAGGTTTGAAGAGAATCTTGTTTTCAGTGGTGATATTTAGAATATTGTTAAGAACGTAATGCAAAGGCATATCAGTAAACCAAGTAATGTTTGTCATGTATATTTAGATCACACTACTATATATCTTAACACATACAGGTCACTCATATTCTAATGAAAAATTCTGAGGAAATTGTTAGGATTTGCTTGTATATGACTCATTTGTTGTATAACTCAGTTATTTGTCCATTCTTGGAGGTTTCCGTATTTTTTCATCATTATCTCTTGAATGCAGAAAACTCTTATGTTCATGCAAAATAAACCAGTTTTCCAAGCTGTTGCTTCAGCTACCTCTTCAGTAATCACTTGCCTCCAAAGTGAGAGCCTTGGAAAAATTTAAAGAACAGCTCCAGAAATGGTGGTTTAAAGTTTAGGAACCAACCAGTAAAGAGCATAGCTCTTACTGACAGCAGCTTTCACTGTTTCATGAGTCATGGTGCCTGTCTTGGTGTGCCTTTTATCCATCTGTAAAGGGATATGCTATCTTTTTCCTGTAATGCGGCTTGCTGCCCTGCATGTCCTATGCCTCCCACTGATGAAGTTGTTTGAATATGTTTTCTGAATATCATTTCTGTACTGAAAAAAATCATGTTTTGCCATCATCTATGTGTAGCTCCCAAAGACTGTGATCAGTTCATTCACACTGGTATATTTCCATGGAGGTTGAACATTTGTTAATATACTATACTTGTGTAGACTTTTAATGGCTGTCAGATGTTTCTCCTGTACTAATGATACTAAAAGGTATGTTGCTGTGTTCATAAATTTAAAGAGAGGGAGAAGAGTGGTTTAACATTACTTAATAATTCAGATTTCAGCCTTCCTTTCTTTGTCTCTAATGTCCAGTCTCTGCTACCAAATTCATGCTGTCTATTATATATCTTGGCCACATTGTTCAATGAATTTTTAACAAGACTGTGACAAAAAGTATAAAATGGTACTTTACCATATAAAAGAAAAGCCAAGTCCTTTCTTTCTTTCTTTCTTTTTTTTTAAAATATATTCTACTCCCCTTTATCTCATTCTTGCCTGGCGTCTCTGGTCTCTCATTATGTACAGTATATTATGTTAGAAAATGTCTCCACAACAGTACTACAACACATCCACAGTCAGCTCTTGAAATGTCCACTTTCACGATGATAGGAAACAGGACAGCCATTGAAGCCCTGATCTTTTATAGTCCTGCTGTTAAAAGTACAGAATGTCTTCATGTCTCCATCATGTAACAAACATAAAACAGTAATAGGACTCACTTCTGAAAGCGATTCTTAATTAAAACAATATTTGCACCATTATTTTATTTAATAATAAAAAACAATATGGAAAACTCTTAAAGTATTTGAAACACTTCTGTGCAAAAATAGACCTCTTGAGAGTAGATCTAGTCCTTCTCGCTAGTATAAAAGATTTAACCGATTGCCTTCAAACATTTTAGTGAGGATCTTGAGGATGTCACATCATCTGGGGAAAACAAAAGCCTATGACACTAGGATTTCTCTAGGAAAAAAAGAAAGCGTCAAAAATAATCTTAAAATGGAAATGTTCTTCTAACCTGTGATGTTTTTTTCTCATAAATATTATAAACCTCATTCTTTGAAGACAAAGCTTCATGTACCACAAATTGCATGGAAATGTAACATAAAAAATCATAGCACAAGGCAGTTGAATTAATCTCCATGCAGAGTGGATGAAGTGTAGTATAACCAGAGCTGGGTTTGAATAGCAAACAGTGAAGTTCTAAGTCTGAAGGACAGTGAGGGAAAAGGCCAAAAGACAGAAACAAGGTATTTATGTACACAAAAATTTTACTCAAGAAATGGTTTTGTGGGTTTTTTCGGGTTTTTTTTTTTTTTTTTTTTTTTCAGAAAAGCTGTGTTTTCATGAGGGACTGTATTGTCTGGATAAAAAAGTTATGCATACAAATAATATTCTAATACCACTGCTCTTTACAGCAGTCAGAGGTATCCTTACAGTACAGATAAACATTTTATCCAACTTCTTGGCTTAAGTTTTCTTTTGAGCTTATTTTCTTCCCTTCATCATAGAAGGTCTATTACAAATAGGTGGCCTATTCATAATAGACCCAATTAAAACAAAAACCCCTGCCTGCCTAACAAGAGCAAACAGCTTGTCAGAGAGCAGCAGGACTGGGCATCTCCATATGGGAAGGCAAGCCCAGAGCTGAGAGCAACAGCAGGGTGGTGACTTTACAGGCAAGGGCCCAGAACAAGAAGAGCAGAGCAGGTCTGATGCTAACTTCATCAGCCACGAGTCCAGTGATCATCAGGCAACGTCACAGTGATCAGACAGGTCTGAAGTCAAACCATGGTGGCAAGTCTGGTCCGGGACTGAATCAGCGAAGTACATGGCCAGGCACTGGCACAGCTGCACTATAGTTCAAAGACCCACTGCCTGACTTTATCTGCAGCTTCCAGGCAAAGCAGGGAGCCCCAGTGTTTCTTCTTGCTGGTCTTTCACAGCACTTTTCACAGCAGCCTGATGCCAGGTTACACAACTGCACCATACCAGAACTAGCCCTGAACACAGGCAGCCAAATCCATAGGAAGGGTAAAATAACTAGGACACTGGGCCCTAGCAAAGCTTTTGGATTCACATCATGTTCCTCTAGGAAAAAGACTTTCCTTTCATTTCATGAACTTCATAACTTATATTTTTATGTATCTTATTTTGAGAAGTTATTCAGCCATATCTCCCACTTTGTAACTTCATTGTGATGTAGCATGAACATACCTAAGGACAAGCAACTACCTAACAAAGTGTTTTGAGATCCAGAACTGGAAAAGTAACCAAAAAGCAGTTCTGGTTCAGTCAATTTTTAATGGCTTGCTTGGTGCACATTCATTTGAGGTACATTGTATTCTGTCTTCATTTGGCAGAACCAAGAGAAACCAACTCTTGGTTGGAACCAAGCCTATGGTTGGAAGGAATTAGCCCCTGCAGTGGGATAGGGAATTTACTTTTGGAGCCATTGCCTGGACATGAAAGCAGGAAACAAAGGTTTCTTTTCTCACACTTTTGATGTTTACCTCTTCCTCCTTTTCAACCAAGGCCTACAAAGTAGCAAGAAGGATAATTGTCAGACAGAAAAAAGTCTGTGTCAGGCTGCCCCAAGGTGGGACAGCAATCCCCATGTCTGGAGAAAAAGAACTTTTTATCCCCTCCCTCATATTTCATCTGTTGGATATAAGAGAGAGAGAAACCCTCAGGCATATCTTTTCTCTCAGAAGGCCCAAAATGAGGGTATTTTTTTCCCCCCTTCTGAAGCTGGAGCATAGCTAGAAAAAGGTGGACAAAAACCAGAGAGTCCTGTCCCTAACAGCAGTGTTTAAGACATCTATTTTTCAACCTTGAAACCAGTCCAGTAGAAAACATACAAGCTGGACATGCTTTTCAAAATGATCAGGAAGATGTGCTGAGAGTACATAATGTTTCCCAGGATCACCATTTTGCAAGCATCTGGAGAGAGACATAGTGATGAAGAAATCAGAAGTCCATCAAAATTGTGTTAAATCTCAACTATGTAAAATTTCTTTCTTGAACAATAACACTATTGAATTAGTTAAAATGTTAAATGTGTATGCTATCTGTATGAAAGGAGCAACCAGAGATGTAGAAAACAAGCTAGATACAATTCTCAGAGTAATGATGCTTCAGTACTTCTACTGCCATAATGGGGGTTACCTGCATGAGCAAGAAGTAGAAACTAGTCTTCGGTGTGTAATGCTCTGCTTTCAAATGGCATTCATTTAAGTTTTTCTTTCTTTGTGGTGTATATATAGTTCTATCCAGATAATCTAATGCAGGTTAAGTGATCTGCAATTGATAGAAACACACAGTACAGCTTTTGCTTGGCTTTAATGTAAAAGTTGAATTCATCTGTCCCAACACTTTGATGACAAAAAGATTTTGAATACCTCATATGTATGGATAAGTAACAAGCACAGTGCCCTCCTCTCCCTCTCAGTTTCTATAACATAATGACCCTTCTACATTAACACTTCGCCGAAAAAAAATCAAATAGCCAGTTCAGTAAACCAGGTGCAGTCACAGGATGTGACTATTCTTTGTTAGACACACTGCAAAAATAGTCCTAAAACCAGCCAATGAGACTGGAAACAGACCTGGATGCATAAAACAAAAAAATGCAAAGCTGAGCCTATAAACAGCTCCGTGTTTTTTATTTAGCTAATTTAATTACATGAACTTAAAACAGACCAAGTGTGTGCAAACAGCAACATTCTTCTATAACTTGATGCATTTTAAATGCTGTGAGTGTTTTCTTGTGGGAGAGAGAAGAAAGGCACACTGAGCTCTCTCTGAAAGCAATTAAATACTAATAACAGGGGGTGACATCATGCTGCATAACTTCTTCAATTAGAACACCAAGTCATTTCTGGCTTAATCATTCCCACTTGTTAATTTGTTCTCTAGAAGACTTAACAGGCCTGCTTCATGCCCCTATTTAAAATAGGATTTCTGATTCTGACACCTTTTAAACAGAATTCCACTTGGATGCAGCCTTCTATTAAAACAGAATCTGGTATTTTTCCTACAGCAGAACAAGATGTCAATAGCTCAGATGAAAAACTGATACAAATTAAATAAATGAACATGAGTGCTTTCATTTGCTGATTAGCAAGGGTATGGACTGAATCCTCCTCTTACTGAGATTAAATAGAAGTTTTACCACTGGCCACAGTAGAAAGCAAATGTAGCCCAGTATATGTAAACTATTAGACACCTTCCCAAGTGCTTACCTTTCAGTTTGTAAGAAAATCATTATTACATGTCAAATCATGTATTCAAAGTATTTGAGGGGACTAAGGGGAAATTGTAACATTGAGCATTTGAAGAATGTTACTAGAGTAGGGATAATCAGGGGTATTCCTATTAATTACATGGTAGTATGTACGTGAATTGAATCTTGCTTTGCATAAGAATTTTTGGTTCTATACTGTTTTCACTCTTAAAAGGTTATTCTTCAAGTGTTTTCCATGTTAGACAAACATGTTTTCCATGTTAGGCAAATAAGGCAGTATAAAAACATCTAACCTGAAGCCTCTTCCCATTCTCTACTCTTATTCATGAATATTGAGATGTTACTGTAGCCTTCTGTTTTTCAACCTTGTGTGCTCTAAATCTAAATGACTGATGTTGCAGCTACCTCTTTAATGAAATCTCCACCTATTTCAATGGAAATACAGCAACAAGTTACTACCCTTTTCCTTAAAGTTAAAAGTAGTGAATAACTGTAGAAAAATAAATTTAAGACCAAATCTTGTTTCCATCCTCAAACCAGGTTTAATTTTTAGAAGTCACTTTTGACTGAAGTCATTGCACCCTATTGATTCCAAAATCCCTTCTAATATTCAACAGACCTCTCTGATACTTATTACAGCTCTTAATCTTGTATATGATTTTGAGTGATTTGACAGTGTTTGTCAGAGTAATTGCTTACAAGACTGTAAGAATTATAATCAGGGCTATCAGGTGTATTGGGGCTTGCCTGAGCTGAACATATCCCGGACAGTGTGAAACTGAAGTCAGCTCCATCTTGATCTAAGTAAAAAATTATACATATGACAATCTTTTACAAAAATGTAAAAAGAGAAAAGGAAAAATTCTGCAGGAAAAAAAAAAGGAGAGTCTCAGGAAAAATATACGTGGTTGAATAAAGAACAAATGTCAGCAGCCAAAGTAAAAAAGAACAGGATCCATGATACATTTGGAGGAAAGAAAATACATCATTGTATTGGAAAGGAATCTGGCAGGCTTTTTAATACAATTTTCAAATAACCTTTTTCATGAAATCTAGTAAGATCAATGACTTTCAAATGAAATGTAGATAAATGTAGGTAAAGCATCAAAATTCCAAGACCCCACCTGAACTGAAGCATCTGTCTATATTTTTAAAGCATATCTTCCATTCTTTTATCTGTGAAATACTTTAGAAACTTAAGCTAATAAGCCCTCCAAAATATATAAGCTCCGCAAAATATATACTAGTATCACCATTTTACAGGTGAAGAAAGATTAAGTAACTTGGCTCAGACCACAAGAAAATGATGTATCAGAGCCAAATTAGAGATTTATAGTTTCTAGTCCTGCTCTCAGACCATTAAATCACATTGCTCAGTCCAGCCATCACTATTAACAGACTATCTTCCAAATTAACAGTGAAATATGATCTCGCAGACCTTCTAGTGTGTCCCTTTTCTTGCTTCTTCCTTTTTCACTGGAGCACTCACAGACTTTATTTCCTAGTGAGAGCTAAAACACTGAGATCTACTTTGAGTATTGATATTAATGTGTAAAAGTCCCTGCGCGACAGAAGTGATCCAGAGCTTTCTGTAGTGCAGAAGGTCGTGCATCTGGCATCTGCACCTGGTGAAAAGCTATTCAAAAGAAAACAGTAGAGCCATTTTCCAATGGCTACATATGTGCCTCCCACAGAGAGCTGTAGCTTCTGGCTCAGGGTAAGGACAGGAACTCTGTTACCGCTCTGTATTTTTTCAACGTGAAAAAATATTATACCAATTTAGGTGGCTCTTCATTACCAAGTAGCTTGGGCTGTAAGCCTGCCTTAAGTCACCTTTCCTCCCAGTTACCAGTGGGCAAAAGTCTCTAGCAATCATTTTCATTAAGCTTTATTGTCTTTCATCTTACAACAGAGTGTAGAAACAGAAATGAAAATGTTCTCCAATAAGACAAAAAAGTGCCCATATTGTTTCAGATTAATAAAACCGACAATTCAGTCAACAGCTTCTAAGGATTTCATTAGATATTTGTTTCTTTCTCATATTCTTCTCCATCTTATCACTTATTTTTGTGCAGCCATTTTATTTCCACTGGAACAGTGTGGGAGAAATCCTGATCCCTTTGCAGTCAAAGGCAATGGTGAATATACCCTTTGCTGCAATGTTTTATCATGTTCATATGCGTGAAGTGCACAGTAAAAAAGCTTCTTGCTATTTTATAGTATTACAACTATACTGTCTTTCTATCTATGAGGCACATATTTGCTATATACTTCACAGCAGTAAATCTTCAAGTATAAAGGGAGAAACTGGTTCTGGCATAATTCCAGTGGAGTAATTAGGGTGACACCCAGACTGAGTTTGTCTGGCAGCATCTGGTTCAGGAGTTGACAACCATCTTGCCAGGACTTGAAGACATGAAGAATTTACCACAGGAAGAAAACTAACACTTTTTGATTCCTTCCCTAGGCTTGCCATATCTGACAAGGAATATCACCAGTGGGTCACAGCTGAAAGTCAATTTTTTGGTAGGAAGTACAGTCTCATTGCACAGAGATATTCCATGTACTGTAATGTGAAGAAAATACAAATCCTGACTTAGAAAAGCTCAGTATATAGGGGAGAGGAGAAGAGAGGTAGGGAGGTATGTAGACAGAATGATGGACAGATAGATTAGTTATGATAACAAATTACATTATGGCCACTTTGTTTGAAAGATTGCCTTCTTGTAAATGGAAAGTTGCTCTGCTGAGGCACAAGACATCCTTGAAGAACAGGGAGAGAATTTTACTGAAGAAGTGGGACACAATGCCTCATACCTTTGCTTGTTGTGCAGGCTGAGGAGAAGTCAGGTCATAGCCTACATCCGAGCCTTGAGGTCTGGATTCTCTCCCACCCTCCACAGGTGCTGCTGGGCTGAAGAGAAAGCCAGGCCCAGATATTTAATTCCTGTTTAGTAGCGGGTAAGAGGAATTGCCTCCAGCTTTGCTGCCAAGGTGGAAACCACAAGAAGTTTGCCAGTTGTGGCAATTGGTTTCAGCCCCATCCTTCTCATCCTTCATTAAGTTACTAAACAGTTGGTAAGATCAGGGAACTGGGTTTGGAATAGATTTTGGAAAAGCCCAAACTACCCAGAGTCTTGCCTTATGTAGTCCCTGCATGTGAAGTGCAAGTGCTGCAGTCATGTTCAGTGCGGCTGGGGGGCACAGTTCAGCTGACTGACTGGGAGATGCTATAGCATTTTCTCTCAGCTTAGCAGTGCACAGTGTGTCTGTATGCCTGTGCACCTTGAGATTACCCTTCTTTTACCTTTTACATGACAAAAGTTGGGAAGCTAGACTGTTTTTAGGATCCTGAGAGGAGAGTGGGAGCACTGCCTTCAGAACCACCCAGGTGCTGGTGTCAGCAGAAGTCTTTTTGCCAAGCAGTGTGGGCTGAATACTTATGTAATTTTAAGAAAATTGTGAACTCTGAATTTCATCATATGCTTGTGTCTCTGTTTTGTTACTTCTGCATTTGCATCAGAGATGCTGTGCCAAAGCAAAGATCACAAAATATGAAATCTTTGAGAGCCTCATGGGTGTGTTGCTGTTCCAAGATAAATATATCTGTTTTACGCAGAGTCCTACCTCAAGCACTGATTGAGAACAGTTTATAGGAGCATAAGTACTGAATTGATCTAAGGGCAGCAGAGACCCCAGAGAAAGTATAACAAAGTTTACTGTGTTGTTTATATAACTAAGATTCTTTTCTAGCATCAAACTATAGCTCCAGTTATAAAAAATCTCAGTCAGTGTTTGACTTGGTTATGAACAGAAGTCGTCAAATTCAGCCCTAGCATAAACATTCAAATTCCACTGAAATCAAGAGTCATTGGTCCCACTTACACCATGGCTGAATTGAGTCTAATGATTTGCAGAGCATCAAAGTGGCTGCCACTACAAATGCAATTACTATTTATAACAAGTTATTACTTTCATGGTACTAGCACCTGGTGGAGCCACTTGGATGTGAAGCTCCCTCCAGTAGACACCATTGCATGTTTTTGTAGGAGAACGTCCCCCATTCTATATTTTATAAGTGGACAAGGAAAGTGCTATGGTTTGTCCAAGGCTACCTGGCAAACCTATGAAGTTTGGAATAGTTGTATTCTTGTCTTCTTGAAGTAGGCTGTCTGTGACTGTTCGCTCAACTGCTGTTCAGGTTTTGGGTAACACATAGCCCATGCTAAGGCCTGACATACACTGGGAGCAGTGCCATTGGGTCCATGTGAGAGCAACTCGTAGGCAGGACACGATGGCCAGGAAGGGCTAAATGTCATTATGCAGCCATGATCACCTGCAGCTTGCTGTATCTTGCAGCCAGTTTTGCTTCTTGGAGAACAATATATGTTTGTCCTTCACCAGGCAATCATCTTCTCTGGACCTGGCTACTCTGATACTCTTCATGGGGTCACCTCTCACAGCAGTGGACCACAGGCAGAGCTCTAACCTGAAGCTGAGGTTTTTCCTCCCGTTCAGATGACAAAAAAAGTCTCCTGAGAACAACAAAAGTTGTACAGTTCTGTGGGTACTTCCAAACATAAGATACCAAATAATTAATTAATCACTGATCTTCCCGTGTTGGCCTTCAAACTGAGTGAGCAATTAGCTCTCCTTTTTTCAAAAAGAGTATTTTCTTGGGTTCAAGTGAGACTGCAGCCTGTGATCCATCCAGGGCTTTCACAAGAAGTCAGTGAGAAAAGAAGGATCCTCGAGTCACTGTAAACACATTTCCCAGATGCCTTACGCTTCAGCTGGGATTTGTACAAATGGCCTTTCAGACTAAATGGACCCCGCTAATCTGCAGTGCAAAGCTGTCTCTATTGCATTTTCTGTGTTTGTTACCATGAGCAGTAGGATGACAGCTTGATTACATTTATGACGTTTAAGGAGCCAGGACTTTTCTTCTGTTACCAGAAGAACAAGAGAAATCACTTGCTTTGAAAGAAAAGAGCCTGAAAGTTCATTTTTAGTTTGAGATTTAATCAATAGCTCTTCATTAACCTTTTATTTTACTGATCAGAGGAAATTATCTCAGATTAAAGGTATGTGGTTATGCATTACCGTGAAAAAACATGGTATTCCATGCTAATGCACCATTCAAGGACTGCAGTCAAAACTAAAAAGAATAAATGTCACCAAGCCATGATTTCTGTTCACAACTGTAGACTGATTGAAATGCATGACCTTCTTGCACTGTCAGAGGCAGCCTTTCTTCAAAGGACACAGCAAGTCCAAGGAGTGAGACATATATAGCATGTGACTCAAGTAAGAAATAATGAATTTGAAAGAAGATGTAATTCAAATAATGGCTGCAGTGTATTTTAAAACTAGAGTCTGCCCTTGCTGCAGTCTCAGAGCTCCCACTGAAGTCTGTAAAGTGGGTAGTAAATAATGGGAATACTGGGCTTGATCTTCAAGTCACTACTTCAGGAAGGGCAAAAACCCTAACTAAATTCACAGTGAAATGGGTCTGTTCAGCAGGACCTTTCCTGGAGAATGAATAAAGCACATCATTCTGTACTGATTTTAAATGGTTAATCATATCAGCAATCCTTTTGAATAGTCCTTTTGCTTATCAATCAGATTAATCTTTTTTAGGAAAAAGAATCACTTCCGCTGGAATCAAAAGAAAAATCCCCATCAGGAGAGGTAAGAATGTGTCCATTACTAGCTTACTCCAGACAACCCTGTCCATTTTATTTAGTGTCTGCTGCCTCTTGCCAAAATTTCTTCCTGGCTGTGAAAAGAGAGGCAAGACTTGGAATGGTTGGAGGGGACCGCGGAGGTGATAATCTTTATGGAGATTCTTAAATCTTTTCCACACTTAATAAATCTGGCAGTGTCATCTGGTAATGTCCTTTTATTTAATATGTCATTCAGAATTTATCAAGAGACCCTGCTGCTTATGATGGATGCTGTCTTTCCTAGCTAGCGTACTAAAATTATATACTTATATAAACATATAGTTTAATTATCATATAATTTCCAGAGCAGGTAAACACTCATTTGGTAATACCAGTAACATCCTTCCTCTGATTTCCTCTCTCTACTTAACTCACAAAGTACCCCTTCCTTCAGAACTCAGAAATGAGTGCTCAGCAGTCTGGTACCTATTTTATTAAGTAAAATAACTTAGTTTCTATTGCAATAATACTTCAGAAGACAGAAAGAGGGCTCCATTACAATGAAATCTCTAAAGCAACAAGAAGTTTTTGAAGATGATGGTAATTATTAACCCTGTTTTGCATTGCCATGAGGAGGGAGGAGAAAAGAACATGGCAAAGGTACCGTGCAATCAGTTTTGCACAAAGTTAGTTTTGGTTTCTGCAGTCACTGGGTCACAGTTGGCTGATTGCTTGGGCAGGGACAGACATCATCCCTTCAGGGACACCTTATCAAAAATAGATTTGTAAGTCTAAATGAAAAAAATCTAAAGCACTGCAAGGGAAAAAAATTGAAAGTTTCCTGGAAATGGTGAGCCAAAAGCAAAAAAGGCCAATTGTTTATTGTCTATCAACAAAATAAGCATATGTTTTCCTGTGAATCTCAAGTCACTAACTATTGCAATTCTACCTGTTTCTGATGCTCTAATTTTAATTTCCACTGATACTCATTTTTCAGTCTTGTCTTATTTCCAAGCAGAAAGAAGCGGGACCAAAATCATAATTATCTCCATGTGCAAATACATGCCTCTATTTTATATTTCTACTCTCTTTGCAGGCTAATAAATGCAATTTAATATTTTCAAGATTATCTATTTTAAATGTAATGAAGTATATTTTGAGAAGTTAGTTCAGATTAAGCCCATAGATAGTCTCTGCCAGATCTAGTAGTGCAAGTTAAAGATGGCATCCCCTCCTTTTTTTTTTTTTCTGCCATTTCTTTGCCAGAATTTACAAGACCTGGCAAATAGTAAACCATCCTTAATCTACTCTGGGCAAAATCAGCTTAGCTCACCAGTTTATGAAAACCTGGACAATAGATGGTGATGAACAGTTTGAGATTATTATTATCGTCAGCTAGAACAGTTATTTGTGTAATGAATATTCAACTAAGAAATAAGAAAAAGAGGACTTTTTACATGTTTATACAAAAATGTTGTGAATGTAAAATCCCAGAATGATGCATTCCTCTGGCCAATCTAATGTTTTTCTGTCTTGTAAAAGACATACATTGCTTAGTAAAAATGATAGTTCCTGTGTTACTGCTATGCCGTGTAAATGACAGACACTACAGTAACTCGGCAAATGGAAAGTAAGATAAATGTATGTTTAACTTGGGTTATCGTAACCAATTTTTTTACATAATGTAAACATAAA
Source organism: Theristicus caerulescens (assembly GCA_020745775.1). NCBI lineage: Eukaryota > Metazoa > Chordata > Aves > Pelecaniformes > Threskiornithidae > Theristicus > Theristicus caerulescens. The sequence goes on along the minus strand of CM036583.1, from coordinate 46,824,187 downwards.
TAATATCCAATAGAGCAAGCTTCCTGAGTGGCGTTAAACTGTTGCTCCTGATCGCACAATGTATGAATAGCCACAACTAACATTTTATTCATAGTTTAAGTGTCTTTTACATAATAGCTGTGCCAAAAACAGTGATAGTTGTCTTCTAATTATTTTCTCAAATCCTTGGGTGGTTTTTTTTTCACAGCATTAAAACATTTTACAAAATATGTATTAATTGTGAGCAACTGAGTTTTTTAGCTGTTCAGTAATGAATCGCACACTAAGAGCTGTGTTATTTCTTCTGTTCTGGTTAGTTTCAGCTAATTCGTATCACATTGTTGCTGGTTCCAGATTACGTGAGTATGCAACAATATTGCAGACAAGAATACTTAAAATTCCTAATTTAAATGTTCATCTCCATGAATAGTTATGAATGAGACTCTTCTTAAATTAATTCTTTTGGGCCAGTATAAATTAGTTGCCTGAGTGGTAATAGAAGGTCAATACACATGAAGGCGAGATAATATAAAACTAAAGCAGGCATTGCATGTTTTTGTACTCATCCATTAATTTCAGTTCTGTAGAACTGTATGGCTATCTTGGAAACATTTACTCCTTATTCTTAGAATTCAAAACTATATATAAAGACAGGCTACAAAAAAGGAGCCAATATAGGAACCTTGCCTGGGGCATACAGGGATGGTGTTATACAGGGTTATACCTGATCACGAGCCAAAGCTCAAGAGTTGAGCTGTAGAGATGTAACTGGCAAGAGGTAGTAGGCTACAGAAGTAGCTACTTTAGCAGTGCAAAAATAAACTAGGAAAATAAATCTGGGCAAAGCCATATGACACTTGCTTTGGGCAGGCTGGACGGGATGACCTCCAGAGGTCTCTTACAACCTGAATGATTCTGTGATTCTGTGAATGTGCAAATGAAGAAGCAATAACCTCCATCAAAACTATGCTAAGGCAGAAGACAATTTTACAGCAAAACATTCTTCCTTCCAAACTGTTTTTGTCAGCAGCAAAGTTTTGTTCTTTGAAAAGTATTTATGTTTGAAGCTGCCTTTTTAGCCAAATTCAACTTTTTGCTTTTGCATGCTCCATTCCTTGTGGATTTCACAGTAACCATTTTGAAGGGTGAAACACATTCTTAAAAGCATCCCGAAAACTGTTTCTTATTTGAGCATCCAGCAAATAGCTTGAACATGAGTGTTACAAACTCACTTAACTTTAAACATGTGAATAGTCAACAGAACAACTCAGAAACTGAAAGTTAAAACCATATTTAGGTGTTAGGTTTGGATTACAGCTCTGGAAGGCAATGGGAAGCAGCATCATTGCTCCCCTTTTCAGTCTGAGGAATAGCAGTCTATCGTAAGGTAAACGGCTTGTGTAGTCTTAATCCCTGGAAGCTAGGTAGTCAGAGACTGGAAGCCTAGAAAGTGTTTGGAGGAATTCCTGCAAGGTTCTCCAAATAAGATATGACTCCTAACCATCAAAACTTAGGAGCTTTCCAAGCCAGAGAGAAATTTTAGACATTAAAATGAACTAGGCACTTGTTGGATATACTAAGCAGAAGAAAAATTCAAATGTAAAATTTACATTACAAATATGATAATGTTAAATAGATGTTTATAGTGTCTTAAGTGAAAAATAACCTGGTATCCAGGAAACTAAATGAAGACTTAAAAAAAAAGCAGGCGAAAAGAGATATTACTTCTCAGTGAATCCTTAAAATCTGAAAAAAATCAGATTAAGTCTGTGATCAACCTTATCTAGAATCATACAGCTCACACTCCTATAGTGATACAGAAACTAATTCACACAGAGAGATGAAGACAAACGTAATGTTTTGGAGAATACGGTTTATCACAACCCCCAAATCAGCCTTCCCCTGGAGACTGGAGGTCTGTAGGACAAGCTGCCATTCTTATACAGTGTAATTGTATATCAGACTATCAAATTGTCTAAAAAAATCATGGCTACGGAGAAATCAACAGTGCTGTAAACAGTTAATCCCAGCTGATCCCAAACTGCTATCATGTCAGAAACAGTAGAATTATGATATTTAGCAGTCTTCTGATCATTTGAATCTCTTGAACATTTCTGAGCAAGCAATTAGTTGGTTTCAGGATCCATCTGATGATGGGGGGAAAGTGGGGAAGCTGTAGGTTCTCCCAGCCTCAGTGGGTTATCAGTAAGACAGAGGAGTTCCTGGGAGGGCTGAAGAGTGAGACTGGGAACCCAGTTTTGGTGTTACTGGGTGCAAGATCAAAGTAGAACTTCTGGGGTCTCTGGGAGGCCCATGATTGCTCAGAGTTGCAGTAGGGATGGATCTGGACACTCAACATTTCATAGTTTAAAGACTTTCTGCTTCTCTTCCATCTTCAGTGCCCAGACTCTGATGAAGGTTAGACACCACAACCTAGGAGGAAACCTATGGTTTCCTCTTGAATCTTTACATCCATTTCTTTTACTGATATGCATACTGATAGTTGCTTTACTTGAATTTGATCTCCCACTTTTACAGAAATAAAGCAACAATAGAAAGGGAAAGAGAAAGAATAATTTCAGTTCCTAGCACATCCACTTGGCAAAAGCCATCTGGTATTTATCTATGTCATTAATTGACTTCACAGCTGAAGACTTCAAAGAGGAGCTGTGTGGGAACTGGAAATTAGGTTATTTCAAAATTTGTTTTCATTTTAACTTAGATCAGTGTGTTATATTTAGAAAGTTCTTACAAAAACAGAATTTCAATAAATAATTTCAATCTTGTAGTGTTACTTTAAGAGGGTATCAAAATATTCCTTCTTAATTTTTATATTTTTCTTTTATTTTCTAGTTTAGTTGATAAAGTCTTTTTCAAATAGGCTTTCCAGTTTCTATTAAAAAGATCAAAATATTCTCTTCAAACTTCTGAAATATTTCACACTTGTTTATTCCGTTCTGTTTCAATGGGCTGCCTTCCAAATCACCACATTCCCATGTTTCAGTGTGGATTGAATGACACTTTGTTTCATTGGATAATTTTGCAAGATCTGTCTACAAGGAATCAGCTGTCTAGAAGATGCTGTTAAATACTCTTTAAAAAAGGAAAAGAAATTGTAAAGATATTTGTGCTGACTGCACCTCATCATTATTGGTTGTCATTATCACAATTTCATGTGCACGTCCTGCGGATGTTCCATCTGATCTGTGCTCCTGTCTGCTCAGTCACATGCTCCCTGGGCACAAGTGACTCCACCTTGCAGCTTTCAGGAGCGCTTATTTTAAATTGGGCATACGCTACCTGCAAAATTCATCTCATTACATGATATTGCACAAAGAGGCTATGGTACATGCTTAGTTTGCATTTGTCAGTTGATTCTTACTAGAATAAACCAGTACTGCTTGTTTTGATTTGCTTTTGTCTCATTTTGTTTCAAACAAGGTAAAGCATGCCACTGTTTAGTAACAATTTGCATTTCCATTGTCTAATTTTTGCAAAAATATATATTTACCAGACAGTTTAAGTTTTTACAAGTAAAGAAAAAAAATCATCTTCAGGGAAAGCATAAGAAGTTTCCAAGTCATAGTTTTATTGGAAGTAAGAGCGTGCAAAATTGCAGTGGAAGTTACTGCATGTTTTCAACCTCAGTGGAAGCCAATAGGTAGCCTTTGTATTACAGCTGCAAAACACAAACATTTTATGTGATGTGTTGTTGTGATATAGTAATTTTATGCTTTCCACTTTACGGATCTGGAACGAAAAAAATTAGAGTCCAGTTTGTTCCCATCACAAGAATTACTTGCAGAGCTCCTAGAAGCATATTCCACATGTGCTGGTGATGCATGCCAGAAACAGTAAATGAATGTCATTTATGGTGGCTCTGTTGTTATCTACAGCTACAGAGAGCACAGAATAAAGTTATGCTTTTGAAATTTTGTAAAGGACGTAATTATTTTTAGAGTTCTGTTTTAGCTAGAACAGGGCAGGGAGGAGGGGCTGGGAGAGAAATAGGCTACCCCATGAGGGATTTTAAAGGAGTGGCTGGGATGAAAACATAGGTTTGAATTTAGAAAAGCTCCAAAGGGTTGTAGCGTATACAGTAGATGTTGCCAATGCTATGGTGTGTATATACAAACATACACTGATACACAGGCCTAGATTTTCAAAATAATTTATTATCCAGGTTTGGAACCGTGTTTCTTAACTCGGCTCCAACTTACCCGATGTAGTTCTTTTGAAAGATATCCCGGTTTAGTTGCCTGAATGGGAGCTGAGCTCTTTAGGGTATCTGACCCCAGCTGTCGGCACCGCATGCTCAAAAATCTGGCCCCATAGCGCGTACACACACAGCACGCACCGCTGTGTTTGTAATTATGTGCAACATACAGATGAATAGATAGCGGGACATTTGATTGTGATTAGGCAGATCGCATTCATTTTTAGCAAATGTTAAGAAAAAGCTGCTAAGAAAATCCAGCTGAGTCCCAGTGAATGTCTGAAACCAGTGTTCACAGCGAATGTGGGTGGGCGGTCCTGAACTGTTTATGTGTGCTGGCCGAGAGACAGCAACACCAGGAATGCCAACTGCTGGAAGCCAGATGAGAAGGTACAACCAGCTTAGTGGGACAGGGAGCACACCTCTGGAAACAAACCTTATGGGAAAAAAGCTACATGTCAAAGTCATGTCATACGTAACATTTGGAGATCTTTCCTCAACTATCATTTGACAAACTGCTGACAAAAAGTGTGATTTATTAAAAATTGTTGCAGTTACCAAAATAACTACAGTGCAGCTCGGTACAAAAATAGAAGGCGGGGGGGCAGAATTTCCCATTATTTTAAAATACATTTGCAAAGTTTTAAGTTAGAAAGTCTAGACAAGTTGTTTCCAGGGCTAACACATTTCACAGTGTTACAAGTTGTTAACTTTTCATCATATACTTCTTCCAAGAAAAAGGGGGGAGGCAGAAGGTCTCATTGAAACTATGTATTTCTTCACAAAAAAAAAACAAATTACAAAACTGTTCTCAGATTCCTCGTAAAACCAGCTCCTATTGGGTTTCTTTGAATAGTTTTTCTCTGGCTAGTTAGGCATGAAGAAAGGAAGTGAACGAGCACTCTTTTGTTGATAGCATATCCATGCAGATGAGACTTAGATATCCTCCAGCCACAGCCCCCCATCAAAGGTAGCTCTCTTGAAGGATGACTCATAAAAGGGACAAAGAATAAGGGCTGGGTAGGAATTTACTCTGTAAGAAATTTTTACATACTTGATTGGTCAGTACCCTTTTAATACACTTGGGAAACAAACCCCAGTCATCTTTCTGGGAAAAGCAGAGTGCAGTCGTGACACACTGATATATAAATTCTGACAATGAGGAAAGTTCAGTTCTCTAGAAAACAGAAGAGACAGAAGAAAATCCACCTCCAGGACATCAGGCCTGCAGCCATAGTTGAATTTGTCATCCAACAGAGGGAATGAGAGGTTCTTTCTCCTTTCCTTTCTCCTTTCCTTTCCTTTCTCCTTTCCTTTCCTTTCCTTTCCTTTCCTTTCCTTTCCTTTCCTTTCTTTCCTTTCCTTTCCTTTCTTTCCTTTCCTTTCCTTTCCTTTCCTTTCCTTTCCTTTCCCCTTTCCTTTCCTTTCCTTTCCTTTCCTTTCCTTTCCTTTCCTTTCCTTTCCTTTCCTTTCCTTTCCTTTCCTTTCCTTTCCTTTCTTTCCTTTCCTTTCCTTTCCTTTCCTTTCCTTTCCTTTCCTTTCCTTTCCCTTCCCCTTTCCTTTCCTTTCCCCTTTCCTTTCCCCTTTCCTCCTTTCCTTTCCTTTCCCCCTTTCCTTTCCTTTCCCCTTTCCTTTCCTTTCCCTTTCCTTTCCTTTCCCCTTTCCTTTCCCTTTCCCCTTTCCTTTCCTTTCCCCTTTCCTTTCCTTTCCCCTTTCCTTTCCTTCCCCTTTCCTTTCCTTTCCCCTTTCCTTTCCTTCCCCCTTTCCTTTCCTTTCCCCTTTCCTTTCCTTTCCCCCTTTTCCTTTCCTTTCCCCCTTTCCTTTCCTTTCCCCTTTCCTTTCCTTTCCCCTTTCCTTTCCTTTCCCCTTTCCTTTCCTTTCCCCTTTCCTTTCCATTCCCCTTTCCTTTCCTTTCCCCTTTCCTTTCCTTTCCCCTTTCCTTTCCTTTCCCCTTTCCTTTCCTTTCCCCTTTCCTTTCCTTTCCTTTCCCCTTTCCTTTCCTTTCCCCTTTCCTTTCCTTTCCCCTTTCCTTTCCTTTCCCCTTTCCTTTCCTTTCCCCTTTCCTTTCCTTTCCCCTTTCCTTTCCTTTCCCTTTCCTTTCCTTTCCCTTTCCTTTCCTTTCCCCTTTCCTTTCCTTTCCCCTTTCCTTTCCTTTCCCCCTTTCCTTTCCTTTCCCCTTTCCTTTCCTTTCCCCTTTCCTTTCCTTTCCCCTTTCCTTCCTTTCCCCTTTCCTTTCCTTTCCCCTTTCCTTTCCTTTCCCCTTTCCTTTCCTTTCCCCTTTCCTTTCCTTTCCCCTTTCCTTTCCTTTCCCCTTTCCTTTCCTTTCCCTTTCCTTTCCTTTCCCCTTTCCTTTCCTTTCCCCTTTCCTTTCCTTTCCCCTTTCCTTTCCTTTCCCCTTTCCTTTCCTTTCCCCTTTCCTTTCCTTTCCCCTTTCCTTTCCTTTCCCCTTTCCTTTCCTTTCCCCTTTCCTTTCCTTTCCTTCCTTTCCTTTCCTTTCCCTTTCCTTTCCTTTCCTTTCCTTTCCTTTCCTTTCCTTTCCTTTCTTTCCTTTCCTTTCCTTCCTTTCCTTTCCTTTCCTTTTCCTTTCCTTTCCTTTCTCCTTTCCTTTCCTTTCCTTTCCTTTCTCCTTTCCTTTCCTTTCTCCTTTCCTTTCCTTTCCCTTTCCTTTCCTTTCCTTCCTTTCCTTTCCTTTCCCCTTTCCTTTCCTTTCCCCTTTCCTTTCCTTTCCTTTCCTTTCCTTTCCTTTCCTTTCCTTTCCTTTCCTTTCCTTTCCTTCCTTTCCTTTCCTTTCTTTCCTTTCCTTTCCTTTCCTTTCCTTCCTTTCCTTTTCCTTTCCTTTCCTTTCCTTTCCTTTCCTTTCCTTTTCCTTCCTTTCCTTTCCTTTCCTTTCCTTTCCTTTCCTTTCTTTCCTTTCCTTTCCTTTCTCCTTTCCTTTCCCCTTTCCTTTCCTTTCCCTTTCCTTTCCCCTTTCCTTTCCTTTCCCCTTTCCTTTCCTTCCTTTCCCCTTTCCTTTCCTTTCCCCTTTCCTTTCCTTTCCCTTTCCTTTCCTTTCCCCTTTCCTTTCCCTTTCCCTTTCCTTTCCTTTCCCTTTCCTTTCCTTTCCTTTTCCTTTCCTTTCCTTTCTTTCCTTTCCTTTCCTTTCCTTTCCTTTTCCTTCCTTTCCTTTCCCCTTTTTCCTTTCCTTTCCCCTTTCCTTTCCTTTCCCCTTTCCTTTCCTTTCCTTTCCTTTCCTTTCCTTTCCTTTCCTTTCCTTTCCTTTCCTTTCCTTTCCTTTCCTTTCCTTTCCTTTCCTTTCCTTTCCTTTCCTTTCCCCTTTCCTTTTTCCTTTTCCTTTTTCCTTTTCCCTTTTCCTTTTCCTTTTTCCTTTTTCCTTTTCCTTTTCCTTTTTCCTTTTTCCTTTTCCTTTCCTTTTCCTTTTCCTTTTCCTTTTCCTTTTCCTTTTCCTTTTCCTTTTCCCTCCTTTTCTCTGTTCTCCTTTCTCCTTTCTCCTTTCCCCTTCCCTTCCCTTCCCTTCCCTTCCCTCTCCTCCCCTCTCCTCCCCTTCTCTCCCTTTCCCTTCCCTTCTTCCCTTCCCATCAGCTACCTTAGCTTTCAAATGCAATTTTTAAATTTTTTATAGTAGCAGCTTCAGCTTCCTGGAAGTTAAAAACTAGTAAGAACAGCTCTGTCTGGGGTTTGTTTGCTGGTATCAGATTTTCAAAATGTTCTGGCTTTGACTGCATGTAGGTTGGCAAGTTAACTGGGTTAGACAAGGGAAGGGAAGTTGCATGTTTTTTCTGAAATACATACATCTTGGCTTCAGCTTTAATTTTTTTGGCGCTGTGGATGGTGCAAAGTCCCCCCACATACCTCCTTCTGTAGGTAACAATGAAAATAGCTATGGCCACAGAGTAATAGCCATAAATAGCCATAAAGAAGGCGGCACATGTTTGCTATGCATATGCAGGATTATCCAATACAGTACCTTCATTAATAAAACCGCAACACCTACATTTATCTGGTAGGTGTCCCACTTGTCTCCTGGAGGTACTATTCCATACCCAAGCAGATTGCACTGTTAAGAGGTTTTCTGTCTTTCTCTCCTTCCCTTTGGTTTGTCTTCATCATGAATTTCATTCCACTCACTTGCCCCGAAATTGCATTTCTTCCTGGTTGCCTACTCTCTCGAAATGCTTGCAGTATCTTGATGACCCCTTGTTGTTGTCTCCATTTAGACCTCATAAGTAGTTCACAGAAGACAGCACTTGTGATCAACAAGACCCCCTTGGGCTTGGTACCCAGAAATCCACTATTACTCTTCTTGTAAGACCAAGTACCCATTTTTTTCTCAAGATGCATGTATTCTACTCTTAACATATTTACCTGACTTGCTGCTCTAGAGATTTGTGTAAGGCTATGCCATTGAAAACTGAGAGATTAAATTCTGCTGTCCTGCTACCAAACCCACCCATCAGTAACAATGCTAGGTCTCCCAGTGAGAGGGTATAGGTTGGTGTAATGAAATTCAGAATCTACTGTGGAAATAAGTTCTGCTCCAGTCTCTTCAGATCAAACCTCCCATCCTTAAAGACTTCCAGGAGACCTGGTGTGTCCTCAGTCTTAGGTGGATTTTGAACTGGTGGATTGTGAACTGATACAGGTGAGTCTACGTATAACTGCAGAGTGATCTGTGCAAAGTAAGTAGGAACTTCAGCCAACCTGGGGTATTTTCACTCATGCTATTCTCTGTCAGATCCTTTGCTCAGAGGAGAAAATCTGAAATAGCAGTTGCTAACAGCAAGAAGTTGAATATATTTATTTAGTAGAAAACTGTCGTCTTTGAGCATACATGGTCTTGGAGAGCTCTCTTCTTCAAAAGTGTAGGCTGAAAAATTGCCAGCACATATAGTCTTAAACCAAACATTGTGAGTTTTTTAAGCTGTCCTATTTGATGCATTTGCCAAAGTCCCATTTTAGGATTCAATATTTCCTGTATTGTCATCATTAGCAGTATCATTAAGTGTTTCAGGGAAACCAAAGACTTGAGTGTTAGGTCTTCCGAAATAAATGGAATAAAGACTGTTTAACTGAGGTGGTGTTAAGGAGGAACTTTCAAAACAGTGAAAACTAAAAATACCATGTAGAAACAGTATATATTGATGAATTATTATATTATAAAGACTGAGAGTGTTGGTCCATCACAGTGCATAAACACTAATATTTAACTATGAACAGGTAGTGGAGGGGCAAGAAATTGCCAGCAGCAAAGACATTCCAGGTGGGATTTGTTGGGTACATTTATATGCACGAGTTCAGAAAACTTTTAAAATAGCTGTAAATAGTCCAATTTGATGTTTGATAAAGAGGTTTCGCCTGATGACTGAAAAACCAAAACCAACAAAATAAATCCTTTTTCAGCCCCACTCTGAAAAACAGAACAACAGAAAGTTATGAAGGAGATCTGAAAATTAAACCAAGAAAGAAGTCTGTGGGTATTGGAAAGGAGGTTTAGTTGAAGCCCTAGAGGGAGAAGGACGCCTGCAGTTTGTCCTCTCTGGCATATTTACTTATAAATATCTGATTTACAATACACTAAACCTTCCCTTGGGTCAGTCTGTTTCTGAAGCATGGTAAAGACAAAAGGGTATGCTGTAACCATCCTATCGGGGGCGGGGGCGGGGGGGGAGAGAAAGAAGAAGGGAAAAAAAAGAAGAAAGTTCTCTTTTACTCTGAAATCTATCTTTCAATATTTACAAAAATTAATTATAAGGGGGGCATTATATAGTGTGTGTGTGTTTCCATGTGTATAAAAGAGAGATATTTAAGGGGAGCAGAAAATGTGTTATTTAAGTATTAATGAAAAAGGCCAGACAGCATATAGTTCTCAGGGAGGATATCTTTTTTCATAGGTGATTAGTGACCAATGTTTATGTTGGATCTATGTCAATATACATTTTAAGCTAGGATCATATTAGTAGATTCTGTCTTCAGACCAGTTTAAAACTATTTTTCAGCTTCTCTCTCACTGCTTTTAAGAGTAATCACTGGTCACAAAAATTCTATGTGCAAAACTTGTGTCCCTGTGCTGACTGAAATCCAGTGTAAGGTGGCTGCTTAGCAAACGTGTTGTTAATGCATAACCGAAAAAACCCTAGCTGTGTCGATGCCACAGCGCTAATGGGAGTAAAATGCAAGAGGGAAAGGTCTCCTCAGAAAAACAAGTATGTATTTCCTGAAGTACTTATTAGAAGCAGATCTGAGAAATTAAGAAGGAAATTTTTCCTTCCTTAATTTCAGAAAGAAAACACACAACCACCTTTTTGGTCATTTTAAAGAAATATTGTAGTCATAAAATCCAAATTATATTAAAGAAGTTAGGTCATTTGGTAAATGGGACCCCGCAATTCTGAACACAGAAACGCTGATGTGAAGTTCTGCACCCAGGCAAGAGCAGCATCACCTTACATCGCCAAAACGTCTGGCAACAGCTACTTTTCAGAGAGCTACTTCCTAAAAATAGATCTGCCAGTTGAGACAGTGAAACTGTAAGCGCTTTGGTTAGTCATCATAGACTAATGAGCTGTTTTTGAATAAAATAAGTACTTTAAAATTACTAAGCATACTAAGTTTTTGTGTGGCACAGAAAAAGGTGATGAAAGATAAAAGATGCTGTGAAGCTGACCATAGCTGGACTTTATTCACCTATTGTGATTGCAGTTACACTCTCAATGAAAGGTTGATGGAGACCACCAAGAGAAGAAAAAAAGAAAAAAGCTGCCAGAAAGTTCAGGAATGCATAAGGCTTCAAACTCTATAAATGTCGGCAGAGATTAGAGGAATTGAAATATGTAATTTTACTACTTTAACTCTTGTGAAATAGCAATAAAACTTGTCACAATAGGGGCCTAGCAACACCTACACATATTAGTTTTGCTTTTAAAAACTATGGAATCATTTCAACATTTGGTTTTATTTTCTCACTTTAAAAATGGCTTTAAGAAGTGGCAGAATTTCATCCTTCATAATTCTGGAAGCATTCTTTGCTTTAAGAAGCAGGCTTTCCCTTTTAATATTCTTATTCTTTAAAAAAAGTATCCAAAGTCTACAAAGATCAGTCACTAAGTGAAGTGACAAAAGAAACAGAATTTCATTCAGAATTCAGTCTCCACTTGGGATGTTTTGATACAAGGAGGACATCTAGCTAGACTACCCAGATGGATCTATGTGACCAGAAATCTCTGTGTGTGTGTGCACGCGTGTGTGTGTGTGACTGTATAACAAATGCAACACTGGCAACTCAAAGTGAATTTTACACTACTTGATTTTTGTTTTCTTCACTTAATAGCACAAGGCACATTCAGAATTTAATTGTGGGAAAATCTGTAATGACCCTGATAAAAATAAGGGAGTAAAGGAAAAAATTGCTCAATCATTCTTTTTCTTCAATCTTAAAAATAAATACATGTTTTTTGAACACTAGGAGAGTATCAATACTGGGGAAGAAGACCAGCCCAAATCTAGCATGTAGTGAGCATCTTACCAACAACTTCAAGGACCACTGAAGTCTGAAGAAATGTCACAAATCTCTAGCCAAATTCTGGCCGCTGTTTCATCATAGTAAATGACAGGAATAGTCTAATTAGTGGCAAATACTAAGCCCCCTTATAGTCTCTTACACCACAGGAGCAATTCATACTCTGGAATCTGGACTCACTCCACAGCTACTAACTGCGCATCTAACCAAGGATGCTGCAAGTGCATCTTGGCTAGAGATGCAGTCGTGCAGGCAAAATGTAATATTGAAACCAAGAGTGAAAGTTAAGATGAACCTCCTTACGCCAAAGGCTGGTGAGGGGAGAAATAGAGCTGAGAGAAGAACATAAAGAGCTGAGTGGCTGCTCTTGGGATGAGAAGGATGGGAAGGATGAAGTTCCTTGAATGGTCTTTCAGAAAGAGTGACCAGTATCCTGCGGAGCTGTGTTCCACAGATTCAGGCCGCTCTTGAGGCCATGGCAGTGTCAAATTAACTTTCTAAGACTTGGAAGTAGGCTAAATGACTGTTTTGCTGCTCTTTGCAATCTGCTGCAGTAGGCTGTTGCCTTTTTTTCTTATCCTTCAATTCACAAAGCCCTGGTTCATTACAAGATAACACTACAGAATGATGTTCATATGCTCCTTCCATAAGAGAAATCTATTGAAGTGCAGGCTTAAAAAAGCACAGTTCATGCTTGTAAAGTCTTCTCATGGAAACACAGGGGCTTATAGACCTCATGGCATGGATGTCTATCTGTATCATACCCCAGACATTTCTGCTGTTTGCATTTGTGGAAGACGTGCATGGTGTTTGCATCAGAACAGTCTTCCCATTCCAGAACAGTAATAGAATTTAATCATGCTCCTGTCATAGTGCTGAGGCTTTGCTGATTTTCAAGAATAATGCCCAGGATGAAATAGATTTTTAAAGGCATAGGACTTCCATACTGTGTAAAAGATACTGAGGCATGCAATATTGGGTTTACATGGAACTAGAGTATTAGCAGCATTCTGGCAATTGTTCTAAGCTCCACATCTGTTCTATGGCCTTGGTATTAGCAACAGTTTTGGATGCCTCTATATTGATTAAAAGCAACAGGATACAAATCAGGTGTCATTTCTTTCTGCTCCCCTTCAGATCCTAGTAATAAAAATTTGATTCTCTGCATAGAGACTTCCATGAACGAAAAGTTCAAAGGACTGTCAAATAATGTAAAATGCATACTGCTCACAGCAGTTTCCAGAGTCATATATGTAATTTCCCTTCTTCTGAGTAACTGTGTCTGTAGCAGCACCTCTGTCTCATAATTTTTATGTGAGAGAGCATGCTATGATTATTTAGCCAAGAATTAAAATTGCTACCAAGATGCTCTTACAGGCATGCATCACTTCTGTGTCTCTCAGCTGACAAAGCAATGTCATTGCTTATGCTCCAAATTGCTTTTCCACTTCCACATCTTTCCAATCTTAAGAAAGCCTACAAAAATAGCTATTGCAGTCTGGTTGGTCATGATCCCAAGCACTGTCCCTCTTGCTGATCCCATAATTGGGATGGTGCAGCACTTTTCCTCCAGGATCTCAGCCTTGTGAGAATGAGCAGCAGCAGCAAGCAGTGATACAACTATGCCCTGGATAAAAAGAAAATACTGAATAGCTATCTTCAGGCTTTATGTGAAATATTCTGAAGTAGTTGTAGAGTACAGGTGAGGCACATGAGTTGGAACAGGTTTCATGGCAGAAGAGTCTGTCTCTATGTGCTCCCACAGGGATACTGTATGGACCAAATCCCTCCAACCCAAAAGACTCTGATGTTTCACAATGTGAAGAGGAGTCAGGCTTCACCACTTGGCTGAGAAATAGATGGTGCTCTATAATACACACTGTCACAAAGACATTGTAGATTTATCCATAGTACTTCATTAGCATTCAAACTTCAAAAACATTGAGCTAGTCTATAATGAAAATACTGATTTAGTTCTGAAACAGTAATATTAAGGAGAAAACATTGCAATCTCAGAATACACAGGAGAGGATTTCAAGAAAGAATTTTGTTTAAAAACAGATACAACATATTATAAAAGATGCTAGGCAGATAATTATTTCAAAAGATCCCAAAACCTGAGTTTCAGATTATACCTGCACAACCTTAATTTTGTGCCTGCCAATGCCCTCACCCAAAGCTGATTTAATAATTTAAAAATATATACAATATACACATCTCATATAAAGTCACATCTCATATTAAGTGAGACATACTAATACTACATACATTCAAGAACATATGAAACATTTAAAGCTACAAGTCAATCTTGCAAAACTCTTTTAAAGTAGTTTTCTTTCTTAAGTTTACCCATATGTTAGAATAATAAGATTCCAATTTCTCAGTTTTTAATTACACTGTAAGGTAAATATTGGGGAAAAAAGATGATATAATGAAATGAGAGATAAATCTACAGTGACCAAAAATCCAACTAGGAATTCAGTGAAGAAAAAATGATTGTAGTTTCTGGGCTCAGAGATAGCTTTGAATGTACAGTAGTTCATTTGTTAATGAATGCAGAATGGCCAGTAAATAAGAGACCTGCTTCATTATGGCTGCCCCACAGTTGCTCTAAACCTTATTTTGCAACAGCGTGGAGAGAATAAAAACTTCTTAAGCTGGTTGTCTTTCTCTCTGAGACAGGATAATCTTTGAGAAACATTTTACGGTGCATCTTTTGAAGAAAAGTGCATTAGTCTTTACTGAAAAAACATTTGGTTGACCTTGAAAATAGAGCATTCATGAGAAGTATGAGCAGAAGTTTTCATTATTCCTTAAGCCCTCCCTTCAGAGAGACAAAAAATTCCTCCCTCCATTGCCGCTCCACAATACCCAGTTGCCAGGCAACTGATCTTTTATGGTGGGTCTCCATGGTAACTGATGTACACAAAATCATAAATCCCATTACCTAGCTAAATACTAGGGCTGCGCTGTAAAAAGAGAAAGAATCACTCTGAAGTTTAAAGAGATAATATAAAAGAGTGACAATGAGATTCAACAAAATAAATTGCTGTTGCTGATATTATAGTTAATATGATTTTTCTTACCAAACTTTCTCTTTTTCCATTTTCCTACAAGCCATGCCAAATCATTTTTCTCCTAATTTACTAAGTACATTTTCAGCATAATTAAGCAGGCTGAGGAAACCACTACACTCGACAGGTAAACATTCAGCCACAGTTAAGACCAATCTGTGCACACAGGAATTGTGCTAGCATTGTTATAGTGCATTGAAAAGCCTTTGGGGTAGATAAATCAAAGCTGAAGATGGCTGGTGAGCTACAGTGGCTAAGCAGATAGTTACACCACTCTTGCCTAGTGGAAAGTCAAAATAGAAACGTTCAACACCCTGGTCACTTTTGCTCCCCATGATCACACAGAGAAATTCAGGCTGGCCACAGAACCAGGTCAGATCTGAACACATGCTCATGGGCTCTCCAGAAGGATCTTACAGCTGCTGATACTATGGCAAAAGACCAGGACAAGGCACAGACATGAACTGTGCAAGCAGAACTTTCTTGAACTCAGCGGTAGTAGGTGTAACATCCATTTGGACACCCATGTCAACAAGTCATTTTAGCAGCACCCTTAAAAGATGGAAGCAATGTAATTTTGCATCTTTGAGTGGAAAAAGGCTGCATTTACATTTATTTGGTCTACTTCTTCTCTATTTATATTCTTCACTTCCCCTTCACAGGGAACCTCTGGTGTTTTTACCTTCTTAAGTCCTACTTCCTTCTGGATAGACTCTGTCTTTTAAGTACCAGTTGGTGCCACAATTCCCCCAAGATGGTACCTCTACACTTTTTGTTACAATCCATGCAATCTAAATGGTGACCCACAGCTGGCATCTTTGTGACTCTGATTATACTTTTAAATATGATCAACATGAAATACTTCCAAGTAAAATTAAATCATTAAACACAGAGATGTATTTGAATTCTTTTTAAAATCTGACCATATGATTTCTTTCTTGAGTAGTGTGCATTCAAGTTAGAGTCCCAAGAAGGAAAGAAATGATTGCACCCAAAACATGCATAGTATTTTTCTTACCTGTGGATAGTGCGGATGAGCGGAACAATTTTAGAAGCAGATGTATGATTTGCAATTGCATATGCAATGATTATTTTTTAAAAGTATGTAAAAGTTAAAACTTACTTATAGCTGCAAACTAATAATAGTAGCAAGGATATTATAGTTTTGAGTGTACACAGATTATGCTAAAGTACTGACTATTCCTTATGTTAACACCTCTACTCCTTTAAAAGCATTATATATTAAAAGCATTTTGCATGGGTCTAGCAATAATAAAAGAAAAATAACCTTTTATGGACATCTTCCTTGGAACGCTTTGCAAATTTCTTCTGCCCCAGCCCCTCATCTGCTCAGAGCAACATCTTTTAAAAATTGATTAATTGTGAAGCAAGGACAGAAAGCTCCATCTCTTGATCTATAGAGTTGTACATTCTAGGTCAAACAATACATTTTGCATCCTATAATTGTGATTGTATTACGGTGTTCCATAGCCAAAATTAGACAAAAAAGTACATAATCTTTTAGAAACGTTAAGTGAAATTCATAATACTCCATGTCAAGGGTAATTCATTAATTCATTTAGCAACTTCCTAGCCTCTGAAGACTTATTTTGATAGTAAGAGGACAGTACCTCTCTAGTTCTGACTGTGTGAAGAATCTGAGTTTCCTTGTAAGAATGTTTTCTTTTTTAGGTCCCCTCTCTCCCTTTGTTGTTTAATTTTTTTCTGTAACTGCTTTACAAATACAATTTGAGTTAGAAATGGATTTGAACTGCAAATCCTCTTCTGAATCTTTAATTTACCACAAAATGGGCATGAGTACAAGACAAGTCTATAGGCCAAGCAGGGACAGTAAAGGAACAGCATCATTTATTCATTGGATGAGGAAAGCTTTGTGTGGGTACAGAAGCATGAGCAGACCTCATATATAGCCTGAGATTGGTTGGCTTGTCTTGTGTATTACCCAAGAGTGTCAAGGCAGCTTGAGAAATTATGGCTATGCTACGGCTGTGCCACTGTCTGAATAGACCTGAGCCTGACAACCAAGGTTTAAAAAAGTGTAACTGGAGGATACTGTTCCTTTCCATGCTGTTGGGGAGTTCAGGAAGAGGTAGGAACACAGAAGTGAAGACTTCTGTCATGAGACAGCTACAAAACACTACTGCTGACAAGCATTGCTGTCTTCTCATGGGGAGAAAGAACATTTTCTGGAAGACAATAGTTGCAACCGTCTCACTATACTGTCTCCCTTTAGAGCTCCTGCAGGAAATTCTGTCTTGCCTTCTCCACAGGCTTCACAGGTAGATTACTGGAGATTACAGTATGTTACTTTACAGTAACAAAACAGCACGCATACCCCAACAACTTGGCAGGTTTTGTTCCTCTCCTTATTGATACATGACTATTTCCTCCAACAACATATGAAGCCTCTTGTCTGGTTTCAATTAAAGCTAATAAAGGTTAGTGGCAATGTCCTTAGTAATAGGAAGTCTAGCAAGAATAGCTTTTTGTTATTCTGCTTAAATGCTTCTTCATTCATGTTCATCCTTCTAGGCTAATGAAGATGCTAAGTAAATATATAAAACAGGATCAATGAGCATTATTTTACCGGCCCTCACTGAAAACATGATGCAAGGTTTGTTTACCATTGTTTAGCTTTGCTGTCACTTTTGGACAGTATCAGAAAATACTGATATACTTTGACTTGTGTTTGATGGCATAACACATATGTCCTAGTTTTCATGAAATAAATACAGTAGGACAAAAATAGTATTCCTTTTATAGTTAAAAACCAGTCAATTCCTATGGAAATTTTCAATGAAGGCCAGATAGCTGTTGTGCCTTTAATCTCTGTAATCTCAGTTATCATGTCTTTCATGGTAGGTATATTATAATTACAGATTGAAATAAACTGGTTTTAATGTAAAATGGAATTGGAAATTGCAAAAGCCTGTGCCATGTTTTCCATTATTCCATATACAGTACTCAATATTCTCCCACTTTTGCTATGCTCTGTAAAAAAAAAAAAACCATTCCTCTCAAAGTACAGCAGTAAAATGTAAATTATCCTGGCTCACGTTCATCTAAAATATAGCAAACTATTGAAAAGTATGTACAGCTAATAGGATACTTCAGAATTTAGAGGACTTTTAATTGAAATAATGTCTAGTCTCACGGAGGCCCTGGGGTTTTTCTCATAAGTAGGGACAAGGAAAACAACAGAATTAAGGGCTGAATAGGTAACAGAAAGGGAGGATATTCTTAAGTTGTTTCTCACAAAATTCTAACCGCAACATAATGCAGAATTAGATTTCTTTCAAAATGAAAGTGTGTGTGGATCATGAAAATACTAGCCTGAGAAGAACAAAACAGAAAACCACTCTAGATATTCCACTATTATTATGCATTTTTTTTCATGTTTTCCATCATACAGACATAAAAAACTGGGCCATAGCTAAATCTGTCTTATAGATTTTCTGCCCAAGTGTCTTGCTCAATCCACCTGACTTTCCAACCACAGCTTTAATGGCTCGAGTTTTTTCTGATGTTCTGTACATGATCTCCCAGCTTTGTAAGTCAGTCAGTAAAGATAATAAATGGAGTGGGGTTGTGTAGAGAAAGTATGAGCAGGCAAGAAAAATAAGGGTAACCAAACACTTAAGATTTTCCTTGTCTTCATGTTGTTTGGATGAGAATAATAAAAAAGGCTCATAGCACCAATTGGCAGTCGTACGCATCACAAAACCACCACAGAATTTGGCACAATTCAGCACAATTTCTTTTTCTGAGAGACCCAGGGCTGGAAACACGTTGATGCTGTAGATCACAAATTTATTAGCAGAGTGGGTGCAAAAAAATGTCTATCTTTTCACAGGCTGGCCAAAAGGAAAGGATTACACCTTTAGGTAAGTGTGGCATTCTCCCAGTATTTTGGAGGGCAACTAATACGTAGGAGACTTGGTGGTAAATCAGGGTCCTTAATAACTCCGTACATTGGATTCTGGTTTAACCAGAATCTCCAGAAATGAAGCTGGCCGGTCCCCACTCACAGCCATGTACAGCAGGGACTCTGCCTAGCTGGCAGCTATACAGAAATGTTATCCTCCCCACTCTTACCTGCTGCAGTACTTCTGCATATCCCACCTGTGCTGATGCACATGAGTTAATAAAAGAGGAGAACAGCCTAGCTGAGTTAATCTAAAAAATGGCAGGTGAAGCATTCAGAAATATATGCATAAGGAGAAGCTCAGCGTCAGAAACTCAGAGGGTTTTACAGTTTTAAAAATTATGAATTATTGCTGTTTAAAAAAAGGTTTAAGGAAAAGTATGTTCGTTTCCTATTTTGGTTGACTCAGACTGCAGTCAGGAATGTCCTCATTTCTTCATTTTCTGGACTTTATTGGATATTCTTGCTCATTTAACTGGGAATAATGTTTTGCCCTCATATGAAGGACACTTGAATGAAGTTGTTATCCTTCCTGCTGCTATTATCCGCTCCAGCAAGAAAGATCATTGGATCCTACCAGTAGGTGATCCTTGAGAGAAAAAACGTGGTGACAGATCCTCCTGCCTTGCTCTAAGGTCAAGCCATCTCTGGTGCCAGTTCCCCAAGAGTTCTTGTCTTCCTGTTGGAAAAATGGTACCCAAACAGCAATGTAACAAAGAAGCACCCATGCTTACCAGGGACATTCATTGAAACTGGTGTGTGGCTAATTCTTTTGGTGGCCATAACTTTTCAAAACCCAGACTAAAACAATAAACCTCTCAGCTTTCCCGCCCCACTGGAAAAGACTGAGAGGGACAGGCTAGCCTGTCTTTCTGCAGAGCTGAAGCTCAAGCACAGAATTCACAGTCAGGTGTGTGTGTACTGAACAGTCCAAGGTTGATATAATTTGTCAGCTGCACCTCAAACCTGGCTCTATCACTGCAAATGTTCTTGAAAACCCTGAATAAACAGATAGTCTTTCAGTGAAGCCCCAGCTTCATCCCTGAAAGCACTCAGCATGTTCAAGTATTTGCTTGCAACTAACTTGCTCTTCAGAAAATCTCACATGATTAAATAGAGAGTGCCTGGGCAAGAAAGGTTTTTTAAAAATCTGTAGTAAAGATTAGTCAGTAAATTAATTCATACACTTTGACATGTTCATTACACCTGCTCAAGTTTTGTGTTTAGAATTGTTTTCAAAGTTATTTTTAAAATGGAACTGATTTTTTTTCATTTTTGTTAATTCGGTCATATCAGAAATAATGAAACCACTGATACAGGTGCTGTTTATAGACAGATTTAAATTATGACAGCAAGACCTCTGTAAGATCGATTTCCAAGTGCAACCAGACTGTCACCTGTGTGTGATCATTTGACTTTATTGTATTTCAGCAAAGAGTTGAACTGTATTCTTACTCTTATGGTTAAATCAGTATTGCTGCAGCTGTAGAGCTTCTGTCTGGGAATGTAACTAAAGGTCAGCAACAGAAATACCATCCTAATAACAGTTAAATTTAAATTGTTTTTTCATTGATATTGTTCACAAAGCTTGAAAAATTCTCAGCCCGGACCTCAGTATTGTACAGATTGCATATCTGTAAGGCACCACAAAATATCGTTTAGACTACCTTGTTAGCCAGGGTCAATGTAGGATGAATTATGCCTCTCCAATGTTAGACACCCCATAAACTGCTTATTTTGATTTGTTCTAGTATGTTATTAGCCTTACCACTCAAAAATTTCTCCTAGTGTCTTCTAAGTCTTTTGTAGGTCTCTTAAGCCCTTCTAAGAGTAATTCCATATTTTTACCTTGGACACTAGAAGAAAATGGATGGAAATCCCTATGCCCCATTGCTGATCGCAGACAACATAAGCTATTTTATCTTCAAACTGCAATATCTATTCTGGACCAGCCCAGAGAAGAAATATTTCCTTCATGAATATTGGATCCCATGTGGTAGACAGAAGAGGGAGTGGTTTGCTGCCATTTGTTGGGTTTTAGATTTTTTTTTTGCCTAGTCTCAAAGAGTCTTTTCACCATGAAGGTAAAGCTGCTTTTGACCACTCTTTCCTATAAAGAAACTTCAAGGAAAACAGAAAATAAGGTAAGGGGACCAGACCAGTGCTCATGAAATGCACAGGCCAATAGATTTACTTCCAGAAATCACCAAATGTCTCTCAAATCCACAGCATGCAGCTAAGCTTTCAAATACCACTGTGTTTGTTTTGAGAAGAACATACAGGGTATCTGCTACCATAGCCTAAAGATGTTCTTCACATGGCAAGCATTCATGTCCAGAGAAATAGATCACATCTCTGAAACTACCACCCAAATAAAATATGCAGACATACCACATTCTATGTGGATCACAGACCTATTCAGACAAGAATATGAATAGCACATTAAGTGATCGGATAGAAAAGAAGTGGATGAAGCAAATATCATTTGACCAGGATGAGTAACAGTGAATGAAAACAACCACATACCAATAAGAGAACATTTTTCATGATCATAGTTCCACTCCTGTCTCTCAGAGAAGGTTTAAAAAGCTTATAGTTTTGCTGAAAAATGGCATCTATTCAATAGAGGTACTGATTTTGTGGCATTTCACAATCTTTCTGCTTCTTGCCCACTGCACAAGCATTAACGCCTGTTTTCCCTCTGTTCCATTATATCTCTCTACTGTCCTATAGTCTGTCTGTCCCTGGCATAAGCATCTCTTGCTCAGTGCTATTAATGGCCTTTCTTGCTCAGGTGTTCTAATCAAGCAGCATTACCACAGTTAACTAAGAGCAATTACACCTAACTTGTATTTAGGTTAGATTTTCCTGCTTCTCAGACTTGTTGGAGGAATGCTGCATCTGAAGGCTTTGTCTGCTTTTTCCACCTGTAGCATCTCATCTAATAAGATATGACCTCTTCCCATAGTCTCCTATGAACAAAGGATCCCTCTATGTGAAGAATAAACAGAGTATATTGACTAGACTTATCTTTAGCGTATACAGTTTATATCAACATTTTTAAATGTTTATACGTTTAAGAGAGAAGACCTAAACAACTGACTAGTTTCAATAAATTACACCCCTTTATTTGCTTTTAGATGCTTTTTAGGGGCAAAATCTTTGCTTCTCTATCCCTCCTGCACAACTGCATAGTTCCTTGGTGGTATGAGCAATGTTTGGATATGGCATAATACCAATTGTGTGTGAGGCCAAGAGCTTAGCAGGATTCAAGAAAGGATTATACATTTGTATGGGTAATGAGAACATCCAAAGTTACATTAAACAGCATAAAATTTAAAAGAATAAATCTCAATTCTTAAATTCTGAAAACAACTATCCAGCTAGGAGCTATCTAGAGACTTTTACCAGTAAGTAGGTTACAGCAGAGTTATATGACTAGCCTGCTGAGCTAGTAATACAATTCCTATATTCCATCATTGCTATGTAATCAGGCCTGCTTTAGTTCCACTAATGTTGGACAACAATTTGTCACCTAAAAGAAAATGGATGCAATTGTTTCTTGAAAAACTGTTACAGTTCAGAACAACTAAAACAATAAGGCATTCTGCAGAAAAAGTGGCAAGAATGAATGTGATAAGTATACTGAAAGTACAGCAAATACTCCCATTTTTACAAAGGAAAATCAGTCCTTCAGATTTCTTTTTTTGATTGGTGCTAAATTCTAAAAGCCTCTTGTTCCCTTCTATAAACAGTGGAGATTAGAAATAAGATAAACACTAGAACAAACAACACAATTGTTAATAGAAACTCAGCCTGGAAAAGAATTACACTGTTTCTCAGTATCATAAATAAAAAGTAATAGTTGGGTTTTTTTTAAAAGATAATTCAACTTCAAAGACTTCCTGTGATTTCTAACAGTTGAAACAAAATTAGATTACAAAATCTTTTTCATTTTCTTGTAACCCCTCTCTAAAGAAGAGCGAAGCCAGAACAAATGAAAACACAAGACTCATACACCTCCAGGAAATGCTTGCGTAAGGCTTATTTATCTTTTAACTAACATTTGTTAACCATGGATTAGTGGAACAGCCTCTTGTAATTATGGTTACTGTTCCATTTGTGGCTATCTTTGTGAGGCCAGTGAATCTTTAAATTACAGGCTGACCACCCGGGAGCACAAGTATTGAATCAGCCACATCTCCATAGGCACCACATTTGGATGATTATCCCAAAAGATGACATGCTAACACACACATACACAACAAAGGAGGTTTATGCTTACAGCTTCAGAGTCACTTTCAGTCCCTGTAGTGGTTTTGAGCTCAATAAAACCAGGGTGGCCCCTGACATAATGTGCTCCATTTTAGTACACAAGAAATGGCTGGTGAAGACAGTCTTTGTTAAATACCGGTCATTCTGACAGCTATCACAGCATCCTTCAGTTATAACCTAAGACATTGGACTGCAATAAGAGTTAAGAAACTGGCCCAAGGAAGAAAGGTTTGGTTTGCTTAAAGGCTGTATACATTTGAAAAATACATACATTTATGTATATATGCATATGTAGATCATATACATATACATATACACATATACATCAAGTAAGAAGGGAAACAAAACTATTCTTTTATTCCTAAGAGTCTGTATAGTTAAAGGGATTTTACTACGTTTGTTATTGTCTTTATTACTGCCCCAGGGCTTACCATTTAAATCACCACTTCCAAGATAAAAGACTTTATGATCTTTATTGTGTGGATCATTCATCTTTGAGACTTAATCTGTAGTCCCTTGGGATCAGACCACAGATCTAATTCTCAAAAGCCTTGATCCAAAGAAATCCATCCACTCAGCAAAGCACACTAAGACACTCTGTGCTGCACCAGCCTTGCTTTCTCTCATAGCTCCACGTAAGTTGTGCTGGCATCAGAGATGCACCCAGATATCATCTGAGGGACTTACAAAGCAAATTGTTCCATCTCAGTCTGAGATTTATAATGGTCAGTTTACAAATCCACACATATTATTGACTTAAGGGCTTTCTGGAAGCCTTGCAGCAGAGCTGGTGACCTTACCCTAGCCCAGGGCACAGCTACAGGTGGATAGGCATCGTTGTACAAAACCAACTCTCTTCCTCCATAAAATTTGCTCTCATATATCCATTGTCTAATAAGTTATCCATTTAGAATAGAATTTCAGAAAGAGACCCAGCACTTTTCAAAAACCGCACCCTAAGTAAATAGGGGCAAGGAATCTGGCTTTTACTTATTAGTCATTCAGTCCTTCTATAATGCATAAATAATGTGTGTGTAATATATACACGCTTACAGGCATGTTTTGATGGCATCTATGAATTCAAAGAGGATTTGGTTTCCCATTGTGCAGGGCATTGTACAAACACTGATTTAAAAGGTGGGACTTTCCCCAGAGGCTTTATGACATAGTCTTAATGCTTTGCTGATGGATGCCTCGCCATCTGTGCAAACTCAGTTACCAAACTGTTGCCAGATTACATATAGGCAATACACATCTGAACCAAAAATGTTGCAGTGTAGAGAATTCCAGGTAGACAGTGTAGATCTGCTGTGATTTTGCAATTATAACATGTATTTTGAATTACTTCTGGGATACGCAAAGTTCAGCTGCGGAGCTTTGAATGGGGTCATCTGTACTGTGTGTGAGGATTTGGCTCTTTGTTTATACAGTGTTTCTTCTATTGCGGGGGAGGGAGGAGGATATTTAATGTTTTTCAATGCAAAAATCGTCATATAAACTTGAAATGTAGAACGACTGTACACAGTGTAGAGCAGGTGCACCCACACTGGTTATGGTAACCCTTGCCCAGAGGGACACCTCCCATTTGCCTCCTAGCTCCACATTGCTTTGAGATCTGAATGCATTGCTACCATGCAGTGCTTGCTATCTGGCTTTCTTTGGAAGGAAAACCCTAGGCTGGGAGGAGCTGTGATTCACTGCTGGGGTTCCTCTGGTTTGGAGGAGCAGGGTCTGAGGAGCACTGATGCATCACACCTTCCCTGCCACAAGGATGTGGCCCAAGGGAGTGGTAGGTGCCCCAGGACCTTCAGGAGAGTAGCAGAGCTTGCCATGGTTATTCAGCAGATCACAGCCTTCGTGTTATCCACTGGTTCTCCTTCTAATGGCAGGTGAGATGTAACAGTAGCAATGAGGATTTGATCCTCTGGAAGTATGGACTCCTCTGGGTTTCTTCACTTGAGCAGTCTGTGAAGGCATTCCTGTGAAATGTCACTGCTTGCTCCTGCACCTCATGGTAAGGATGCACGCAGACAGAAAATAGTTATTTCTCCTGCAGTTTTTAAGCTTTCTCTGAGCCGTCGTTCTCTGCTACTGTTATCATTGTGTACCACCTGCCTGCTTCTCTAACCTTGGGGTCTGGATTCAGAGTACAGTTATTTACATCCAATTATCTTTTAGCTCCTGCACGACCCTTCTGTAAAACAGATTTTTCCTCATTGACAGTTAGCAAACAAGATATTGAGGCTCTCAACTTCATACTGTTTTTCACTTGGTTTGTGCAGCCACAGGCATATTTATCTAGCATGAATGTTACTCCTTAGACTGTTTCATTCTGGCAACAAGACGCTGCCTATGGAGAATGGCTCATTCTATTGTTTCCCTATCAAAAAGAATTTGGGGGAGGGACAGAAAAAGTGGAATGGTTACAAGATGAAACAGCCACAGTTTTAATCATGCTGCATTCTTTTCAGGCTGCTGCGACACTTAAAGGTAGCTTGCTTTGGATACCAAAAAGGTTGGAAAGCATCACCGAGGCATGATGTACAAAATCTGCTATTTACACAAAAAAATACTTCTGTCTAATAGGACAGAGGAATGAAGAAGAGCCAAGACGAAGACTGCAGTTAGAGACAGAATGAAGTTTGTCATATCAAAAAATCTTTATAACAATTTTAGGTTATACCTCTACAATCTTTTTTTAGTATTATTCTTTAAGAATGGATGAGAAATCAAATTAACAATTGTCCCATGTTTATAAAAATGCATTTGAGTACATTGGTGGTTTGGCAGTTTACCTGTCTTTTTTGTCTTTTGAGAGTGGACAAGTGTATCCATACTACATTCACCCACACTACAGCTACAGTTAGGACTATAGCCAAAGGCCTAATAAAAAAATAAGCATTACAATTTTCCTTTGCCTTCACAGTAGATGTTTCTTTCAGATGACTGAAAACCTGGGCTAGCATGTCCATCTGCCACAAAAGTAGTGGAAGGAGCTGCATCATATGCACTTTTCATGTTGGACTGGGAATTGACTGTAAACTATGAAAAGTCCTGCTTATCTCGAATATGTAGTGTCCAGCATTGGTGCAAGGAGTCTCGACAACCTTTGCAGATTCGACCCCTGAGATTCAGTGGGGTCATGGTGTAGGTGGGCAGGAGGGCAGCTGCGTGTAGATGGGTTTTTTATACTCTGCTTGTCCCCCATTTTCTAACGGAGAGAATCGGGGGTTGAGAATCAGCAACTGGCAATTGCTCTGAAGTTGAAGCTTAAGCTAAAATTAATCTTAGAACCACAAACTATTTCATAACATCTTTCATAATAACAGCAGTTTATTGCCTTGTGATGCTAAGTCCTTCCCTGTTTCTTCACTCTGAAAAACCTCTATTGTGCTGGCTTCTTCCTGTTTCATTGAAGGGAACAGCTTGTATGAATCAGGGATGAACCACTCTCCAGAGTTATGAATACCCAGCTATCACTCTCTGTCTTGACTGTCCAGAAGGGCCAGAGCTGCATCTTCAAGTATCTTTCCATTCTTCCACTCTTTTCCCTCTGTGAAAGGGAGCCGTGGCTGAAACCAGGATATTAGCCAAGTCAGTGTATAATGGAAATTTAGGCCTCCTAATGGCACGAGAAGCACATATCTGTCAGTTTGTCTCCCATACTCACTGAAAAGCTATTTCTGCTTATAATTTTCTTGTATATTTTTTAAACAAAATTAAATTCTTTTTGAAAGCGGGGGGGGGGGGGGGGACGGACACGACGACACGACGACACATTAAATTGAGACACCCCCCCCCAGCCCAGGTGTCTTTTGCTGAAACTTTAAAGATCATCTGAAGATATCATAAAGTCTTACAATACACAAATGTCAAAGATCCCAACTTAACTTCTCAAGAAACAACTTGACAAGTAAGCTGGTAATAAAATTGATATTATTTATGAGTTGTCAGTCTTCTAAGAGCTTACTCAGTCTGTTTTCAGATTTTCTGGTTCTTCAGTACTCTGGAAAATTGTGCCTGGCTTAACAACGTTCTTGAACTTTTCAATTCCTTCTCTGGTGGTGCAGAACCTCCTGTTAGCCCCCCTGGGCTCTTCTCATAACCAGTATTGTCACAAATAGACTGAAAGAGCTAATGAGCAAACCGTTTTAACTTAGCATAAATGTGGGATTTAGAGCACATATATAAAAATGTAAATCATTACTAACTCCACTTTTCCCCCTAAACCAAAATAAAACCACTAATGTTAAAGGGTGGATATGACAAGCTCATCTACAGATCTTTCACAGTCGGTTACAGTATAATACCAAGTGTAGAGTATTTATTACATGCAATGCTGGACACTGTAGGGTTTCATTGTGAATCTGCAAGCAAATAACTGTTCAGCATTTGGATCGAGTACACAGCCAACTAAGATTACCACAGAAAACATGGGACATGAGAAGAATATTGTTTTCTGACCATGAAAAGACCACACACACGGTCCATGTGGAATGCACGCTGGACCATCTTCAAAAACATAGAAGTTTCATTCTCTGTTATGCTCACAGGCTGGTTTAATTAAATATAGGCATTAGGCAGTAAATGTGTTGGCAGTTTCACACTGAAATGCTGCTGTTCTACAAGTAACTTCCTCACTGTAGTTTATTCTTTTAAAATGGTACCATATTTTTTCATTCTGCTTAAGACTGCAGATGCTTGCGAGGGAACATATTTCTATAAATCAGAATCTTAAAAAACGCAATGTGAAAAATAATTAATTCATTAATTTAATTTCTAAATATTCTAAATTAAGTAATTAAAAATGTAGGCTTTTACAAGCTTTAGGCTTCAAAGAATAGTTATAGGTCATATTATAAGTTCAAGCGGTTATCAGGTTTATATTTTAATAATGATTTTTCCTGAGAGTAGTATTTACTATTTAATACTATTACTTTTATATACTTATATATTCATGTAAGTAATATATATACTTACATATTCATGTAAGTAATATATATACTTACATAGATGCCATCTATATTTTATTCTGTTTATAGTGTCAAAGCTAGACTGTGGCTGAATAACTTAGGTTAAAATGTTTGTGACCAAAAATGTAGTTAAATAAAACATACTATATGAGCTTTGTAAATTTTAGGAACATAAACCTGAGCCATTCCCTTAGCACAGGCATTTTTAGCCTTGAAATTTCCATATCTGTTTAAAGATCTCAAATGGTCCATATAACATTGATTTTATTCTACTGAAAACATCCTTCCATGAATAAAAGCAGTCCCTGTTTACTGAAGCTGCAGTTACGTATGCACACCCTCATTGGCTAAGTTCACAGCTTTGCTTAGACACTGTCGTTCCAGTAAGAGCAATGAAGTTATATGTCTCTTGTGAATTCCGGAAGCAGTAAACTTAGGGCTGGAAAAGATACCTATTCTTGTTGAAGAAAACTTTTTTTCTTACAATTGTGACCTGCCTGCAAACTTTCAATGGGCTTTATTTTACAGGAGTAAATTAGCATAAGCTAAGGAAAGAAACGACGTTAATGAGAAATAGGCACCAAGAAAGTGATTGTGGGGAAGAAAAGATCAGACGTGAGTGAGGTGAGAAGACTTTCAAGCTCTAGAATCAGCCCAGATAGCTCCTGCCCAATTGCAAAAATTACCATTTCTTCTACCATTTCTTCTATCACCTTTGCCATTTGTAGCCAAGCAGTTTATCTGCAGGATGAGGGAGGTAGTGAGAGGAGAGCTCTTTCCCAGTTGTGTGTTCTTCTGATAGCGAATGCATTACATCTTCTCTTTTGACTTTTTTCTTTTGGAGACTTAACCTCTGAATTTGGGTCAGGCCTTGCTAAGAGGCTGGCCAGCACTTAGCCACCCTTAATGTCAGGAAGCAGCATCTCTAGGTGTTTTAGCTTTCTCTGTGATTTAGCTTGGAAGCATTTTTTAAGGCATATGTCTTGGGAGGGGGGTGATACAGTTGGTTATGCGTTATTTGTATTGCTCTGAAATTACTAGCTCTACTACTGCTTTAAGACTCAGAGTAAAATTCTCCTAAACTCACTCCTTTGAAGTTGTTTCTCTGAGGCAAATCCTTTGAATTCCACGTGGTTACCAAATCACGTCTGAGGTCAGTATGCCCCCGCTCGGGATATGTCTCTGAGACTTCCCACCAGTGTTACTGCCTTTGAGGTGGCATCCTGTGAGCTGGGGAAGGTTTGGGTATTTTTCCCCCCTTAGCATATCCCAGAGATCTTGAAGCTGTCATGAAAGACACTGGTATGCTTAATAACCAATTTCCAGGCTACCCTGGTATGATAAACTTATTGAGCAGGGCAGTTTGTGCACAAGTGGCTCTGTAGCAAAGGTACCAGTGCTGGCCTGAATGAAGCATTCACCTCGCCTGGTAACTGCAGATACACATCACTGTGTAAATAAATGCTCTTTAGGAGGTGCAGCACTGTTTACTTCTGCTCTGAGGAAAAAGGTTATTTAAATAGATGGCACAGATGGAGCCAAAATATTTGGGGGAATGGAATGACTACGCCGGTCTTTACAGCTTAAGTTATACTTCTCTTGCAGCTCCCTGATCATCGTTTGTGTAGTCCTCAGGGCACAGTGTCCCCTGATTTTTTCTGATGGACAGGGAGAGGGCTGTCGAATGAGCTGCCGTTTTCTCAAATTGACAGCAATGTATTTGTTCTGCTTTGAGCCTGCATCCGTGCACATCTCAAGTCAGAGTTTAGTACTGAAAACATATGTTGTTTTAATCTGTTTTATGTCTAGTATCAGTAATAACAGCAGCAATATAACCCATTTATTTCAGCCGAATGAAAGAAGCCAAAAGCCACTCTTTTAATGATTTTTCCATTCCTGCTGCTTATATTTTTATAATGTCTATTAATTGGAGACTATTAGTAAAACAATACTGTGTACGCTATTTAGGAGCCATGTTTAAAAAGAACTCATTATCTGACAAGTTGTTACAGAGAAATACTTCGGTGTTTAAAATAAATAAATAAATTAAAAGCGCGTGCACTCCAGCCCAGTCTTCAGTGGCTGGCACTGAAAGGAGTTCCCCCGTTTTCTGAAAGCCCTTCCATGGGGGAGAGTGAGCTTACTTCCTAAGGAAATTACTGTGGAGGTGTCTGTAAGAGAAAACCAGGCACCACTTTGCAGCTCTACAACTGCAATGAGAGTAGTCATGAATGAATGCTGAGCCAAAAGAGTGATGCATGTTTACATTATGCTTACTACATTATTCCTGCAAATGCATAAAAATGTAGCTGCCATGAACAACTGCCATGTATAGCACTTAGTATTTGGGAAAGCATTTGGTTCTGAGTACAGGGTTCTGTGTCAACCTTCTGCTTTTAAAAATCCTCTTCCAAACAGCTGCAGGCTTGGAGAGGTGAATGCTCTGGCACATAACGCACACTGCAGCAGATGAGCAGTGCCTGTCGGTGCGTTTAATCAGAAGGGCCATTCTTTTCTGCACTGGATTTTCATTTAAAGAAACCCCACTGCCCTGTACACTGTTCTGGGACTTTAAAAGGAGCAAAGTCACTTTGCACTGCTCCAGTGACCCAGGGGAGGCGATGGACCCCAAGCATGTTTCCTTTGGCACCTGGAGAGGTTCTTCCCCCTCCCTCCCTCCTGGCACAGGTTAAGCTGGTACTACTGTTTGTGGGACCCTATGGTGAACTGGGTCAATGAGTGAGTCAAGCTGGACATTACCCTTGAAAAAAAAAGACAGTATTTTTAACCTGGATATATTCCCTGATTACTTCATCTTGTGGTTTCATGAACACTTGCACTGACACCACTGAGAGGACAAAAAATGGGCAGGTGGAAGCCACTTACATGACCCTACCACTGAAAAACAGGCAGGTGTAAAGCATGCCCTTAGTGTAGAGAAGACAATCAACCCACGGGTATTTGTCTTGTCATTCCTTTGGGAACAGTCAATGATATTTTCTTTCCATATTGTGAATTCCCTTATTCCTTCTAACCAAGAAGTTTCCCAGAGTGATACATTTAGAGAGGGTAAAAGAAATTTAAAATTTTATTTAGATGGTGACTGAAGAAACAAACACTTTCAAGGTTAGCAAATCAGTCTGATAAGGTAGAAACTTGTGCTACCAAGCCTGTAATACATTGGAAATCAGAGGCTATTAACAGACAATGAGTTGTGAAGGTGATTTTTTTTAAAATTATTTTTATTTTTTTGCATCGCTCTAAAAAAAATGAGTGTCTTCACTAAGTCTATCTTGGAGAAACATTTTTTCACATTCTTGCTTTCTCTTTTGCATATTCTCTTTGTGATTAGTGCATTAGTGTTCTAGCATTCATCACACAGTAAGTGCACTGCTGAGCAGCCCCCTAAATAGGAGCAGAAATACATGTTGATTAAATTCTTTCAAACTCCTTGACAAGAAAATGAGTGTTATAAAAGAGTGCTGAAATGGAGTGATTCAAGTAGTCCTACATTCACAACCTAATTCCTTGAGCCTGCCTATTTTCTCTGGGTTTATTAACTTCTGAAACCCTTCAATACCCCATGTAGGCCAATACAGAACAAATTAGCCCAGGTCTGAAGCAAACCGGCATTCAGGCACACCTGTAAATCCTGGCACAGGTAGCACACCTACTGTGAAGTTCTGTGGTCAGCAGAATAGGAGTCTGCAGGCAACCAGGAGATTGATAAGCGCTGTGCCTAATTTCTATAACCATTGTGCAACTTGAGTAGCCAAGTGTAACGGCATCCTGCGCTACTGCAGAGGCACAAAGCCCTCTGTGGCAGAGGGAAGAGGAAAGCAAAAGAAACAGCAGTTTCTCACTGCGCCAAAACCTCACTAAATTTCTGGTACCAGCAGCTTGATTATGTTATACCACACTCTCAAGTTAACTTCGAGTTCTCAAATACTCTCAATACATATTTGCTTCTTGTAGCTAATCGTAGGCTGAGTACATGCATGCATCAGGTGGTCTTCAAATACTAGTAGTTTGCACCTCACTGACACATACGACTTCAGCAAGTCTTACCAATTAACCTCCTCTGTGTAGAAATTCAGAAAGAAATCATCATAAACACTTTGCTCTCAGTTTTCCTCACATTTTTGAAAAATTAATCCTGACAACTTTCACTGACTGTAGGTAAAAGGCATCGTTCCCTCACAGTCACCCTTGCATGCGTTGGTGTATTTCACCCTGTGGTCTCTGTGCAGGCACATCAGTGAGCGTGTTGTGCCTCCAGCAAGCATGACGGGAAGCCTGGCAGCAGCAAGCTCCCTGTTCCCTTGGTCACCCTCAGTGTATTTACATGCCAGAGTAACGAGTGGATGACAAGCTGCTGTTCTTCATCAGAAAACTTACAGATCCCTCATTAGAGAGGTTTTAAGAGCAGATAACCTCTGCTTTTTAAAGTCCCATTTCGAGTGGACAGACAGGAAGAAAACAGTAGTTGGTAGATGTAAAGTCAGAGACAGAAAAGAGTCAGCAGAGGTTTGTGCACCCTCGGGAAGTGAAGCTTGCAGGCTGCATCAATTACAAAAGGCAAGACAAGGAGGGGAGGGTGAAATATATTCTTTATATCTGTATTCTGCAGTGTTGTCTGAAAGTCAGCTTGATTAGAGACTTTCCTGCCCCATGTTCAAATCTGGATATTTTTACATCCACATAGAATGATGTGAAGTATCAGATCTTGAGGATTTAGCCCAGTGTTCACTTGCAGGCTGCACTGGGACAGTATTTTTAGAGGTCCAGAATGCAGGTCTGAAGATCAAGTACATGGAGGCAAGGAACACTAAGGCAATTTTCGGAAAAGAGTGGGTTAAATCACTTTAGAGTAATCTGGCCAAAGAGTTATACTTGAGGGATTTACTACTGAGGGTTTGCTTAAAAACCAAATCAGTCCCAGCAGAGATTTTCAGTGATGAATGTGTGAGTTTTAACAGAGAGACAGCTTGGAAGAAACCTAAGTATCACCCTGTTTTAGCTTTCTATTTTGTTTATTTTTAACCACACTCTTCCATATTTACTTCACAACAACAAATTGTCTTGCTCCTAAAGTCTGCCCACAATACTTTCCATCTCCTAACTGGATTTTTTCAGCTCACATTATGTAGAGATAGTCATGGAAAAAAATAATAGGCTATGACTCAGGCAAGATGGGGCTATTTAGGCCCACTTCATTATTTGCACGAGCAGCCATCAACACAGCCTTAGCTGTTGGGAAGACACTCAGAGCCTTCTGCCATAAGGCAGCTTGCGAAGCGGAGAGCCATCCAGAAATAGAAATAAGCATCCTCTGGCAAGATCTGCACCTGAGTGTTGTTTGTGTGCTTACATAAAAGGTAATTGTGTCCATTGAACTGTTCTTAGACCTCTGGTTACTGTAAGATATACACGCCAGTCCTATTTGCCATCTGTGACTTGCTACTAGAGTACATTGTGGTATTTGGGAGAATAAATGCTCAGAAACAGGGGATCAAGAACAAACATCCAGAGGACTTTGGCACTGGCACATCAAAGTTACAAACACCTCTGAAATCCCCATTAACAGCAGCCAGCTATCACACAATAAAATACTCCAGCTTTTTCAGTGTATGCACCTTTTTTTTGCATCAGACAGTTATTGACTAATGTACCATGTGTACCTCCAGTAGGTTACATCTCTGGTAGCTGGAGAAGGTGGTATTAGTGAGTAACAGTACTTTTGACTGTACGAATTGCCTGCAAACGGACATATAACCATTCTCAAGCACGTTGTTGAATAACACGGAGTTAGGCTGTCACAGATAAGGGGAAGTGAATGCAAGAAGGATAAATAAAATTCTGCACAAACAATGGATCTACTAATTAGTCTTTCTTGGCAGAGACCAAATTGCTCAAAACTAATGTTGTACCTACAAAGCATTCTTTGGTCCTGTCTCTTAAAGCAGATGACTGCGCAATTTTAGCTTGGTTTTCTGAGGAAATGGGAAGTACAGAACTATGTAGTCTGGCTGTTCGCTGATTTTAACCAGATTTGAGATAAGTTTCACAAAGTATTGCAAGGGGCTGAAATAAATCCAGGAAACCAAGAATCATTAGTACTTGTTTGAATAGAATAACTTGTTTGTTTGTTTGTTTCCATATGCACTGCTTCTTTTGTCATCCTACCTGACACAGTCAGAAGAGACACATGGAGAAGTTTTGCTTCTCAACTGCAGAGAGAGACTGAGACTCTGAAAAAGCATAAGGAAGGCAACATAGCCTTTACACGGGCTACACTACCCATTCTGTGGATGGTAAATAAACAGACTGTATCTAGTTTCATTTTTTTTAAAGTTAATAAAAGTAGCTTTGTAACTGCTTGTTCTGATCAAGGACTCAGAAAAATCTGAAAAGTTTCTCATTGATTTACTTCATTATGCTACTTGCACTGTTTTTCTGTTCTGTCAGATATGGTGACAACTATTATTTTCTATACTTTTTCTATGGGATGATTCTCCTCATCTTTTGATGCTCTTTCTAAGTCACAATGTTACTAGTTGCAGTGCCATGCCACCCAAGACTGGAAACGTTCTACCTACATGCCCTGCTGTCTCCTGGGGTCGGAGTGGAAAGGTGTTGATTTTCACATGGTTTCCCTGCTTCCCTTGGCTTGTGACAGACACATGCTGATACGAGTCAGCAGAACATAATAGGTTCTCTGCATTAGCATTTGGGTGATCTTTGAAGTGCAGTAGCTAATATTAATGAATAATTCATAAATCTCAGAAGCGGAATGATTCAATTCTAAATTATATTACAGGTGAAGTAATATTAGGGGATACTGAAGTTTTCAACAATGATTTGGCCTGAAAATAGGTCCTTAGTGAAAAGCAATGGATTGCTTATGCAGTCTCAACATTTAAAACAGCAGAATTTTATGCAGCTCTTTTGCCATTTCTGGACACAATCCACATGATTACTTGGTCCACACTGCAAAACAGCAACAGTACTTTAAGGACAACAGGAATGCCTTGACTGTTTATTACATATGATGAAGGCCACATTTCTTTCTCCTCTGACTTCATATCACCCTTTCAAATCTTTAGATTCTCATCTGCAGCTGTTCATCATGGCACAGGCTCCTGGTGTGGGCTGCTGTCAAGGGGCCACCCCCATGCTTCTCCCTTGCTCTGGGCCATTTGTTGTGCCAGCTCTGGTGCCTATATATGGCTGTGTGGTGAAATAGATTAAGAAACTGATCTGACTGAAAGGTAATTGTAACAAAAAAGACTGGTTATCAGTTCTCAAGAACTTCGCTTTGTCTGGTTTGCTGTCATCAGTTCTCAGCCCTGATCTGGTTTAAATGCTACGCAATCTTATCACCTTGCTGGTTACTTTGCTTTAAGCAATGCACAGCGATGAGATAATGGCCTTGAACTGACTCGTGTACTATGGGACTACAAGAGCTGCAACTGTTGGTCACACAAACATTTATTATTTTCAAACATTTCTTGTTCAATGTCTCCTTTTGAACACAACTGCTTGCACTTGTATCTTTCCTTCAGTATCCTAGTGAAATGACTTTTCCACCAGTGGTTTTTGAGAGGAAGAAACCGATTACCGATTCTTAGCTCTATTTTATCTTATGAGGGAGACTATTTTCTAGAATACAGTGCTGGTAAGCTACAAACCTCTTTTTGGAGCTGTATTGCAAGACAGTGTTTATTCAATTTTGGTGTTCAGATATCATGCAGAATGGGAAGATGTTCATGCCACTGTATGAACATAAAAAGAAATATAATTTTGAAACTATATTAAAAGAACCTTAGAGGCACGCTATTGAGCACTGTAAGACCAGGAAATGCCAAAATTAACTGCAAATTTTCAACCTTCATTCTTGACATTTAAGTATGCACAAACTATGATTTAAATGTAGTCTCATTTTTCAAGTAATAAAGCAAAATATTTCTCAACATTTTCTAATTCTGAATAAAATTCATGTATTATAACATCACAAATAGCGTTTGAATAACATTTTGTATATATCACAATCATTATTGTAATTTTAAGGAGGTAGAGGGTGACAAATACTATTTTAGATAGTTCTGAATTACAGTTGCTATTGATAAAAGCTAGTCCAGGGTTTCACCCTTAAGTTTGCTATCTAAAGCCCTGCAACTGAGAGTCATCCCCATATTATTAGGGCTTAGGTGGAACACCAGAATAGTTGGAGGCCTTTTGTGGGTGTCAGGGTCTGCCCACGCGCTTCTGATAGTGTTATATAGCCAAAACCTCCTTCCTTGAAAGGGCATTGTCATAAGCTTAAGTCAAGCACCTGTTTGATGATTTAAGAGGAAATCTCTAGCAAGTATTAGGAAGATAAAACTGAATGAGTTACAAATTTTGACATTCAAAGCTTTCCATTTTGTTTTAGATTTGGAAGAAATTTCTCAGATTAAACACACCCTGCATGCCCTCAGGCTAACTGAATAAAATTTAATTCCACTAAGGTGACCTGGGAGGCCACATTTTTACTTAAAAAGAAATTAGAGTTAAATGCTCAGATTCCACCATGATTATGCATCTTTTCAAAGTTTCCCTTTATGTTTAAAAATCTTAGCTGGAAGTGGCTTCCCAGAGTTTCAAAGTGCTAACCACCCAGTGCTGCATTGGGTGGTGCCCACATTAGGTTGAATGATCAGGCAGAGAGAACTGCAGAGAGTTCAAACCTTTGAAGATACAGACTTTAGCCTAACTGTGTAGGTATAGATTTAGGTACTAAGGCTAAGCACATACCAATCTGAGCTCTACACAGCAGCATGCAAGCTGCTAGCAATCTTGAAAGCGCATTTAATAAGTACAAGACATTTAAAGCCTTACCATGCAAAGAAAGACCTTTCCATAATGGACTTTAGTATAGACTTTTATTAAGAAGATTGGTCTTCGTTGTTAAAGAATAAAAAACCCAGTACTTGCTATGCTGTACATCATGCCCACTTTTTTCATACAGTTGACTACAGTCGAAGAGCAAATCTTCCTATTATGAACTTCTTCAACATAGACAAAAAAAACCTTTTCAAACATAAGTTTTTTTAAGAAAAGTCTTAGAACAATTTCAAAAATGTTCTGTGAGTCCCAAATTCATCATAAAGAACTCTTCTTTCTGTAGTGCTTTATGTTTACTGACTGTTATTTTAAGTGCAGCCTTTACATTACAAAGCTGCAGCTTAGTTTCATGAAGCGCTAAGCAGAGGCAACCATTGAAAACCACTCAACCAGTGCTAGCCAAATATAACCACTGATCAGCACTATTTGCCTCTTAAAGTTAGGACCTAATCCCTAATGTGATCCCTAAGAAGCCTCTACTTTGTTTTGGTGTTTTTTGCCCTTGGAATCTACTGCCTTCTTCACCACAGAAAACAATTGATGTCTCTCCCCCTCTCCCTCAGTCATGTCACACTCAAAATTGTAAGCAGAGCTGGAGGGATCAGTTCAGAACAAGCTCAAAGCAGGCATTGCTGGCAGTTTGAAAGAGTTTAATTACTTTATTCCATTGTTTTCCTCCTTTTTTTCTCTTTTTTTTTTTTTTTTTTGGCCTAGCGCTGTATGTTCTGATTCCTGCAGGGACTGGAAGTGGAAGCGGGGAAATGCCATAAGAAAAGCTGTTTACAGAGGACTGTTTGCCTGCTCAGAAGCACTAGAAATCTCATGAGGACCCTTGCATATATGAGGTTTTCAGCTCAGTTGTACAAACGGAAGAGTGCAGTTGAAGTTGCAGATCAACATCCACATCAATTGATAATTACTGTTATTTATTTATGCTGTGGCAAGAAGGAGAAGTCCCACAAGGTTAGGCAGAGTGCAAAAGAGTCTTTCTTCTTCAACCTTCAGATTAGCAATGGACTTTATTAAAGGTGTGCTGTGTCATTTGTATTGTGATACCTTAAAAAAAAGCATTAGGTGGGTACATAACCCTCTTAAAGTAGGTACAAGAAAAAAGCTTGATTGGATGTAGAGTAGGAAAGCTATCCACAAATAGCTTCCAGCTCATTGTCAAGCAAGAACATTGTGTTGTAAGATATCTTAATTCATCCTGAAAATGTGTAAACTAAAAGGGAGCATGGTCCCTTTGCTCTCCAGTGAGATTGTACACAGCTGAAGTAAGACAGAAATAGCTGCAATGCCATAAATTCAGACTCTTTCATCTGAATTCACTTTCAAGTGTTATCAAACCCCTAAAAGATAGTCCCTATCCTATACTTTAATTTAGTACCTAAACACAAAGATGTTTGTTCAAACCAGTCTCCTGAAACACACGAAAACTAAACATTTTTCACTTAACCACCCTTTGCCCATCAGATTACCACAAGAGCTCTCAGGGTCTTAAATTCCTTCCCCATAGTATAGATCCATATAGTGTCCTCTGAAGACTGATATGCCACACTGAACTCAGCCTTAGTATTAAATCCTATGCAGTGTCACTGACTTTATTGGAATTGAGTTTGTCAGAGAATTTAGCTCTTTATATGATCTGAAAACTTCAATTTATAAAAGTTATTTGTAGCTAGTATCATCTTTTACAAGAGGTCATCAGCATTTTACTGAAGAAATTCGCTTTCAGCAAAGTCTCTCCTCCTCTTGAGAAATTTCTTGGTGCAAGGAAAATCAGGTTTCAACAGCTCAGGTTTCAAACTGAAGCTCAGCAAAAACTGAAAGAACAAAACTGAGGAACTGGTTTGGAGGGTTTGAGAAGGCTCAGGTATACTCGTGGATATTTTTGTCACTCTACCGCCCGCGTTTCTTTTTGCTCTTTTTTCTTTTTTTTTTTTTTTCCCAGCAGCAAGCTGAAAGAGACATGTGGGGAATGGGCACAAGATGAAGAAATGTAAAAAGGAATCATGTGTAGGTTTGGGTGACAAAACTGTTTTAAAAGCTCCTGTCCTGTCTCCCACCTATGCCTGTCAGTTCAAAAGAAGATCTTGTTACCCTTAGCATTCAAACCCAAAACTACAGCAACCAAACCTGCCCTTGATTTTTAAATTTCAGTTTTCACTGTGAGCTAAAGGAGCACCCTGTTCTGCAAGTTGCTCCAATCATTCAGTATTTCCAAGGTTTTCTGTGAGAGAAGACGATGGCATCCTGCCCTTAACCGGTTTATACTTTGAAGAGTAAAAACTTTGATTCTACAGCTTGGGTAACAAGTTATGATCACTAAATTTTTCTTCATATGATTGGGTCCATGTATTGTGGTATCCACATTTCTCAGGTATTGTGGAAGACAAATATGGATTATTATACATTTGCTTTTTTTTTTTCCTTTATATCCAACTAAGATCAGAAAACAGAAGTTCAAAACAGCTTCCTTTTTGTCTCATACAAATATCAGGGTGACTCAACCAGCCAAGGGGGGTGGTTCTACCTACTGTGGTTGCTAAGAATAAGTATTAGGAATTCTAGATTTGAATGCATTTTTACTTGGTGTATTTCCTACTTTTCTTTTCATATAAGAAAAGCCTGTTCCAAAAAGACATTTATTACATAGCAAGAGTTAACAATTACTCCCTAGTGATGCATATATAACTTCCACGACAGTTTTGCTCAGTTTGTAGGTCAACAGTGTATTCCTTAATGAAAGAAGAAAAAAAAGAGTTGTTGTTATGACGCAGGTGCTGAAATCTCTGTAACAGTTCCAGAGCAATGTGAAACCACTGTAAATCATGACTCCCTCACAAGGCAACCAAGGCGAAGGATTTCCCCAAACTACTCTTATTTTGCTAAGAGTGTCATCTTGTGGAATTCTTGGAACACTCTTCAGACCTGATTGGCAGCTGAAGAGGAGGATTAGTTTTCCTCCTGGTGGAGTAATCCATTATAACTGAGAGTGATTGCTTTTAAGAAAGCAATGTGTCAACAAAACCAAAGAAAATGTGGTTTCCTGACATCTACCGCTAATGAGACACCATTCTTTTGTTTGCTCTCCAGAGGTATTTCCTAATGACAAAGGCGGGGAGGGGGTTGTTTGTTTTTTTAACCTACAGCAGCTGCGCAGACTTTGATATCAAGCTGTTATAATCTCAAATGAAAAGACACTTAGCACCCATAGGACTGTACAGGCTTCATTACACCTGATGGGTCTGAGTCCCCCATTTCTACTATCACAGTCATCCTCACCTACAAAGCTCCTTGGTGTCAGTAATGATAACCTTAATCAAAGTGTACGTTTTTCTCTTGACGTCACACTGCAAGAGGCATTTCTTCACATTCTCTAATTTTGTCAGCTTTTCTGTGACACATGTTCTAGGCCATGGCACTGTCAAATCAATGGCAGCAATAATAAAAAATGTCAATTCTGAGAATGGAATTTATTTCCTGTAACCAAAGCTCTATTCTGTGGCAGTATGCCAAAAGGCAATTTAATTTCTCTTTAATTATGTAAAGCAATTCATGTTCTAAAGCGTTCTTTTGAAGTAACGTGCCACAAAAATATGGGTTAGAAGCTTTAATGACATTATGTAGGTCAGCAGACAAGGACAGTTTTCAAACTACAGTTCAGTACAATTCATTGTGTAGTGGCTTAAAATTTAACCTTGTGTTAAGCAGCCCACACAGCTTTTATATAGGATATTCAAACTAAACATAAAGGCTAGAATGGCTGCTAGCTGGAGATTTGAAAGTATTGCTCTCCTTCATTTGCTGTTTCATGAATCTTCACTCTAGGTAGATATCTTCTGTTGGTAGCATACAGGCACCTGGCTTGCAAAGATATTCATAAAGAACAGACAAAAAAAAGATACTTCTGAGTGTTTGCAGATTCTGAACTGAGGCTATTTCTTACATAACCCATGAACAGGTCAAAATGAGCAGCTTTACTGGTTTTGAAAATAGCAATGAACTGTTTAACTAACTAGCTCATAATACTGGGACTCACACAGATGGAAGAGTTCTGCTGAGTAAATCAACAGCGCTACTTCATTCAAGAGCAATTAATTCTCAGTGAAGTCAATGCAGCTGGAAATAAGCCCATGGTTCT
Organism: Theristicus caerulescens; assembly: GCA_020745775.1. Taxonomy (NCBI): domain Eukaryota; kingdom Metazoa; phylum Chordata; class Aves; order Pelecaniformes; family Threskiornithidae; genus Theristicus; species Theristicus caerulescens. Next base: position 46,783,181 of record CM036583.1, on the reverse strand, counting down.
ACAAGGCTGTGTTTTTCTAAGCTCTTCCATCCAGATATCCTCAGCTTGCAACCGAATTATTGCTCAAAAAGGTACCACCACAGGTCTTTTAGAAGCATAAATTTTACCAATATATGAACACTCAGGTTTTTAACCAGATTCTGGTTTGTTTGTTTATTTGCAGAGGGGCTCCTGGCTGCCTCCAAAGTGGAGGAAATCAAGCGCTTCCCAAAATCAAGAACATGGTGTGTAAAAAGAATATAAAAGTCATAGGCCAGCAACGAACTGGAAGAACCACTATCACTTCTACCAATGCAAGCTGGAAATAGCCATTTGCAAAATGGCAGAAGCTCCAGCCACCTGTCCAGAGATGAAAATAACTTTTTTCCAAACAAAGCTCAATTGCAATAGTAGCAATAATGATGAGATATGGAAACATGAGTAAACATTAAAAATAGATTCATAAACATTTATGTGTGTGCCTTTGAGTAGTGAATCCTAGCCTATTTGTCCAGATAATTTGTTACAGATGAGTACAGAATGCTCAATAGCATATGTCATTGAACTTCAATAATATGGATGCTTTCTTAAGTTTCACATTTAGCAAAGATTTAGTAGCAGAGCATTACAATGTACTTTTGTATTAGTGTAATGGCATAATGAGTGCTAAGACTTCATTTAATCATTTGCTAGTAGATTAAATAATATCATTAATAAGGAAAATGAAACTGCCAAAATAAATGGAGAAAGTGTATTGTGATGCACGATTCTTGGGGGAAGCGGGAGAGAGTTGCTCTGTGCATTCCTTCCCCACTTTACAAAATAAAAGGCGAAATTTTTCCATTGTTATTTAAGAGGAAATACTCTACCACAAGAGTGTCTTGGGTTACAATTTATAATACAGTATTTTTACCCAGACTCATTAAATATTGTAGAGAAGACTGACTGGCTGCTCTTCCCCCACTGGAACATGAAAGTACTTGACAAAATGAAAAAGCAAAGAAACCATGCAAAACACAACTTCATAATGTTACTGAGGCAAATAGCTGGCATTTATCTGTGCAGAAAAACTCTACGGCTAACTTAGCTGGGATGAAATGCCAAGAGCAGTCTTTCAGTTCTTATGCTTCAGGGCCTAAACACACCAGCAAAGGAGAAAGCACATTTCTGTCCTGCCATCTATAGTTGAACAACTAAAAACTTCAAGAGGATAGGAAAGTTAGGCTTTCTTCTGAACAGTTTGGCATTCAGACGCACTGGACTTTTCTGTAGCTGAGCTGCCAGTTTGTTAAAATGAGAAGATGTGTAGGTAGAGATAGTATCTTGTATTAGTCCAAATTGTACAGCTGGAGGGAAAAGGATAGCTTTTGGGCGCACAAACCTTTCTGTTATTAAAAACTCCCTTCAAAAGATGCACCTGGGAACTGAAACTCATAACCACAGCAGACACTAGAAATCCTGGATTCATTAGTGGTTTTAGGGCATACTTCCCCCTCTTCCGTTTTCTCCTCCAGCTCCCTCCAAAAACTTCTGTGTGTTCCCTAGGCAATAAATTACCCGTTTCTCAACTATCTTAGCAGATAACACCTCTTAACACCTCTCTACTCCAGAGGCCCAAATACCTTTCCTCTCATTTCTAATTAAACTCAGCATAATTAGGCACTGTTCCTAACTTGCATGTAACTTTGAAGTTTGCTCCTATTCTTTCAGAGCTGAAGAAAGGCTTGTGTACGCACGAGTTTGCCTAGGTTCCCAACTATTCCACTTGTTCCAATTTAAAAAATTCACCACTACTTACAAAACTGCCCTTGAGTATATCTTTAGTATGTATGACCCCAACATCCCACCACCACCATCACCCTATTTTGATGTAAAGTACAGTTAATAGCAAATGATGGCATAGGAAATCCCCTTGCTCCTGATGGCTACCAGTGTCCTAGGATGTACTACAGGGAGAAGAGCAGATTGCTTAGCCCTTCCATAACACTTCTTCATGTGGCAGACAGGTAGGAATGACCTGTCAGCAAAAACCCTAGCAGAGTCCCACAACTTATCGAGACCATTACTTATCGAGACCATTACTGTTCCCAGAGTTCACCAAATTCTAAGTCCCTCTTGGAAGAGTGGTCCCTTCCTTTCCATGGAGAGGTGTGGATCTGGGAAATGCTGGAGCAGAAACAGGATGTTCACAGACTAACACACTCTTTGACATGTCCTCCTAACCATACATCCCAAACCCTCATTTATCACCACAGTTTCAGTAGGTGCAAGGTGTGAATCCATCTCTTGGATCCAGAAAAATTCCTAACAACCACTCAGATCCATGGTGCTGCTTCTCTTGCTTTTCTGTACCACATGAAATCTTTAGTCCCACAGAGACAGTTTGCACCATATCTTTAGACTGATGTGTAGGATTGGCAAAAGGCCGCATACACTCGCACACTCATATGAAACTTCACAGCTCCAGCTTTGAGGCTGATGGAAGAGACCATGCAGAAGATCTGCCTCTCTTTTGCCTTCTGTCACTTGCATTCTTTCTGAGAGCCCGCTGTACTTCCTGCATGAACACACCAGAAGCCTTGTGTGCTAGGTTAATTAGCTCAATAAACCAGAGAAGCGTCTTAGCCCAGGGATGGCCTAAGACATTTCTCAGGTTTATTGAGCTAATACCAAGCCAGGGATGGACTGAGAGTGCAGCCTGGAGACGACTTATTTGTCTTCTGCAAAGAGTGTCCCTCAGTTCTACATTTCTGTTAGCATGGTGGGAATCCTTGATATGACATTCGGTCTTGTATCCTTCATGTGACATTCTGAAACTATATCATCAGTTTTAGTTAGTCAATGAATTAGCAACGTAAATCATATACTGTTGATGGCTTATGGAAGATGGGCTAATTCCCAGCAGCTGAGCTCCCACCCTTATTAATTTTTGGACTACTCTTAATCAAAAAAAATTTTAGCAGTATCTTTAAATTAAGTCAGTGAATTTTGGGTTCACTTCCAAAATTAACAAGCATATTTTTTCTAACGAGGCCCAACAGAGGTAAGGTAAAACATTTCATGTTTTCATTGATGATGGACAAACTTTTACTGGAAAGCTTACTGTATTGCAATATGATACCAAAGTAAAATGGCTAAGAAAATCATGAGACTTCATAACAGCTGAATATGATACAAAAAGGTGGAATAGAACTGTTTTCCAGTGACATATAGACATGCTTAAAGTGAAGCCTTCGGGGAAAGATAATGAAGAAAAGGGTCTGAGGATTATAGTGGATTCTATGCTAAGCACAAGGAAAAAAATGCCACACTTTCAAATAAAGCAAACTCCACATTAGGATCTGTAGGGAGAGGTACTGTGCATGAGCCGTGATTCCACACTATTTGGACCAGCTGTGGATCACCATGAGGAACATCTCTTTTCCTAGGCTTTCATAAATCACCAACTGCCTGCAAGATACTCATGATACAAGTAGCAAAGCACTACCAGACTTATATATCTACAGCTGTTCTTCCCTTCTCTATAACAAATAAAAGCAAAGCAGTCAGTGTCTTCCTTTTCCCTCTCTCCTTTCTCCTTTCTCTGCTCCAGAGATTAACACACTCAGGCCTGAAAACCATGGGACATTTTCTTGATAATAAGGTTCAGCACTGAAGTAATAAGGGTCTCTTTTTGTAAAAGAAATTGTTGGAAACATGCTTCACTTTAGCATCAGACCTGCAGGTACTGGGTACCAGGTTCACTCATCCAGGCATGAGGCTGCCCTGAACATAGCAAGACTAGGAGACAACTCTCTTAATCTTAGCTAGCTCTCTGCCTTAATTGTGTCTGCAATGGATATGTGGCACATGGTCATTGACATTGTGGCCTTGGCACGTGTTCAGAATGGTTTTCTTGGTGCCACCACCTATAGTTACAACCAAGATAGCTTGAGCTGAAGACTCTCAACAGTGGCCTCAGAAGGGAAGTACTGAATGAGATTGAAATATGAGCTTTATTAGTACAGGACCAAAGGGAAATAAAATAGGACCAGATACTGCAGCAGGATCCTGCTTAGAGAAAGGATTTCTGGTTTTCAGCAGCAAAGTCAGCTTTGGCTTAATTTTTTCACTTTTCCTTCACTTCCCTTCCCTTGTGAAGCACTGACATCCAGAATGAACTTCCAGATTATTATTTGTAATTATCAGTAGAGTAAATGTGGCAGCACTGGCCACTGTAGGGTTACCTATCTGTGCTAGGAAGCTATGGGAGAGATGCCATTGGGAACTACCTACCAGAAGCCTCTGAGCTTTCACACTTGAGTAACCACTTCCTAAAAATCAAATCTGCAAATGGGAGTGCACACAGTGATTTCTCCTTATTGAGGACAGCATGATGGTTCATGTTTACCAGGCTATGAATTTTGTTCCCCGTCGTTTTCAAAGGTTTCTGTCAATGGATCGTAATCATTACTTCTGCTGAGAGTATAGGGGGCACAGTAACTGGTCTATTTTCTTCCCCAGGAGTTCCATTAGGTACTGTCACATGAAGCCCCAGCCTGACCAGCATGCTGCCTGCAACAGAGTCTAGTAGGAGGTGCTTACAGAAATAGCATAGAAAACAGAATGGTTATGAAGTAATTCTTCCCTTGTTTAATCTCCCAGCTATATGTAACATCTTTGATTAAATAGCTGCATTAGAGAATGAAGAAACTGGCACTCTTACCTCTGCTCTCCTGTTCTGAAATATTCTTGGTGATCCCTGTACATGTCTCTTATTTCCTTTGTGCCACGTTTGGTCAGTTCATGTGCAATTATGCTATTTTTTCTGAACACATTAGGAACTTTAGTGCCATGGGGTGCTGAAGACTCAGGTTTACTGGGTAGTACAGAAGTAACTAGAGGAATTAGAGTGGCAAAAGAAAGAGACAATGAAAGCTATAGTATTTACCACTGATGTACTTTTGATGTTGAACAAGCAAGGAGTCTTATATTTCTCAGGTTATTTTCTCTGATACTTCCCAACTTGCACTAACATCCCAATTCTTTTATTGTTTCTAATTCTTTGTCTGTACTGCACACCTCTTTCTAAAACTGCACAGTTAACATATTGCATCGCTTTACCCCGCTTCTCTCCCCTAACAGGATAATTGCTCATTCTTTATGTGACTATTCTGCTGTTCTCCCCCCTGCCATCTTAAATAACAGTACTGTGGCTACATGGCGTGGTTAGGCTAGGCACTGTGGACACTGTGCTGTCCAGCAAGTGGAGCCAGAAAACACTGGAACTTATTATCAGGAGTTATGATGAGTTTCTCTGGAAAATTTAAGATTGAATGTGTTGGGTGGGAGGACAGATTGGAGGATCACAACCATAACATTTATGCACCCTCTACCCTTGCTGTCTGTCTTTTGCTTCAGTAATCTGTGTGATTGATCAGTGAGGCCATAAAAAGTGGTATTTGTTTTTCATGTACTCTTTAAAAATCCTGTAAAATGTCTTTTCCCATGCTCTTCCAACTCTTTATCATTGACACAAGCCCCTCTGTCATGTAAAAAATGTAACATTTTTGTGGGCAAAATATCCTTCTTGCTCATTATTTTGATGCCTAGCCTGGTTTTATTCAGATAAGAATATGTATGGAGTTAGGCTGTTTAATGCAATCTGATCATGAGATGCTCTATATAATGTTTTTATATTCTTGATAGTGAACATATGACTGTAAGATACACATTATTTTCTATTAGTGGAATTCTCTAACAGGAGCGATACAGGTAAAACATGGCTAAAGGGTATCCAAAAAAGTCGTGTGAAATCACTGAACCCAACCATGAAGTATGTTTTCTAAATGTATTGCAAACAGAAATATCTGGGCAACTCGGACACAAGACTATGGCAATGTGGAATATATTTTGTGGATATACCAAATCTGATAGCAAATCAAATGTGACTGACTAGGGGAAAAGGATCTTCCATAAACAATTAGTAGCATGTCTTCCACGACACACCATTTATTCCTTGCAATGTGCTCTAATCTGGGAGCAACAGTTAACATCGGTTCTCTCAGATCCTGTAACGATACTCAGCCACCACAAGATCCTAAAAAGGTAGTAGTAAATTTCTGCAGTGTTAATATCTTGTTTGTAACTATCGAAGGAAATGTTGCTTTTAAAAAAGAAAATCACCGACCTCTTCTCCAGCGACATTCAGGTATTATTCACTGGAGCTAACGTCCTTGCTTTGTGCTGCTTCCCCACCTGAAAGCTGACTTTCTAGTGACCTCTAGCAAAAATGAGCAGGACAGGCATAAACCTTTCAGAACAAAACATACTAAATCAGGTGCAGCGCAGGGCGCTCAACAGCCAGAAGAAAACTCCGCTTCCCTCTCCTCTCCCTACACATCCAGCCATGTATTTCTTTTGACAAGGAAACTGCAGTCCGCCACCTGGCACCTTTCACCCTCTCCCCCCCCTTGAAACCCAAGGTGGGAGCAGGGAGCGAAGGCAGGGGTTGAAGGAGACCTGTGAGCTCCACTGTGCTGCGGGGGGAGCAGCAGGGCCGGGGCCGGGACGGCGGGGCCGGGGCGGCGGCACGGGGCTCTCCCTTCCTTCGCTTTTTTTTTCCCCTAAAGTTTATTGTAAAGGGGTAACGTTTGCGGGTTCGTCACGTGACCCCGACAGGTCCTGCCTATTGAGAGCCAGACCACCCACATGGAGGACGATGGAGCTGCTTAATAGAAACAGGCATGTAATTGTGAGGCTTTCCAGCACTCTGCAGAATGCCTGCAACCTAGGAGGGTTATTTTTTTACACTTTCAGTTCCTTTGGGGTAAAAAAAAAAAAAAAAAGAAGGAAGAGGAGGAGAAGAGAGGGAAGGAAGGAAGGAAGGAAGGAAGGAAGGAAGGAAGGAAGGAAGGAAGGAAAGAAGGAAGGAAGGAAAGAGGAACTAAAAGGAGAAAGAAAGAAAAAGAAAGAGAAAGAAAGAAAGAGAAAGAAAGAAAGAAAGAAAGAAAGAAAGAAAGAAAGAAAGAAAGAAAGAAAGAAAGAAAAAAGAAAGAGAAAGAAAAGGAAGAAAGAAAGGAGGAAAGAAAGGAAGGAAGGAGGAAAGAAAGGAAGATAAAAGGAAAAAGGACAGAGGAAGGAGACACTGATGTCCCCCTGAAGCCGCCAGTGCCCGTGGATGAGGGCGCACCCAGCCCTCCAGCACGGCTCCCCAGGAGCGGCTCCGGCAAGGATAGCGATGGTAGGTGCAGCCCCGGCGGGCCCCGGCGGGGCGGCAGCGGGGCCGGGGGCCGCGGTACCCAGCGGAGAGGGCCGGGGGCCGGGGCGGTGCCGGAGGGGCTGCGCGGGCCGTCGCCGGGGCCGCTGGCGGCTGGGGCCGGGGCTGGCGGAGGGGGCGGGGGGAGCCTCCCTCCAGCCGCCAGGGGCCCGGGGCCTCCGCCGTGCCGGGGGAGCGGGGCCGGGGCTGCGGCTCCCGGCCGCCGGGTCCAGCCCGAGCGGGGCGGGCAGGGCGGGGCGGGGGCCGGGGGACGACGGGGCTCCCCTGGGGCCGGGCGCTGCTCTGCCCCTCGCCCTGCCGGCTCCCGCGCCTGGCGGTGCTGTGGCTGGGCGCTCCGGTGGCGGGGCGCGGGGGGACCCGCCGCTGACGGGAGGCCGCTGCCGCGGTGGCTCCGTGCCGCCCCGCGGAGGACTGCGACCGGGTCCCCGGTCTCAGCATCGCGGCACCTGCGTGCGCCGCGGTCCGCACAACCCGCCGTGCGGGGAGCGGAGGCCCCGCCCGGGCCGGGCGGTGCAGCACAGGGGCCGCAGGGAACATGCAGTTCGCCTTTTCTTTCTGCTCGGGAAAGCTAAACAGGGCTCTTGCATCAATAAAGCGAGGTGCACTGGGCAGCCCTTCCCCTCTTTGCAACTCGGACGGAATGCCCACAGTCAGTGGAAGCTGCTGAAAACAGATAGCTGTGCGGAAAAGGAGGGACAGTCACTCCCTGACTACAGCAGTGAGATACGTGATGCGCCTTAGGTTAAGTGCAACAGTGGCTTCAGCCTCCAGCATCGGGCTCTCCGTGTGGGTGGTACCTGGCACCATCGGGACTGGTACAGCACTGCTGCCATTGGTCTTGCGGGTGTTGTCCCGCTGCTCCCAGGAGCTGGAGGCTGGAGGATGTCCAGTGACACACCTATCCGGGCTGCCACCTTAGCCCCCGTACGGAAGGTAGATGGGGGGAGCGAGGGGGAGACAGGAAGGGAATGGGGGAGATATCTGGTGTCATCGGGTGGTTTTAAAAGAAACGGCGGAGCCAAGGTGGGTATCTTGGCCAGCCAGCATTTACTAGTTCTGGTTAGAGGGTCTCTCACATTTTTTCGGCACCAGTCTGATAGGTGTGTCTAATTTCTGGTTAGGGCTATTAGGGTCATTGTGTATCTGGATTATAATCCGACACTGTATCTGGACAGGAGGTAGTATTGTTGAGAAATGGTAGGGCTGAGGAGGGAGGGGGAGGAGGAGGAATACTTTAAAATCTATTTGCTTTCAAGAGCCGGTAGATATAAAACTGGCAGCCCGCTCTGAATTAAAATGTCTTGGGCTTCTCTGTTTTCATCCTTATTTCACACACACATGCACACACATGCATGCACTCACACACACACACACACCTTTTATTTTGTTCTGCCTTTGCCACAGTGTATAAAGCCCTATTGAGACATGTAGGCGTGATGTGTAAACCGGATTAGCAGTATGAAAGAAAGACATACAATGAGCCTGAATTGTTTTACTTCCTTTTCATTTCTCACGCCTATATCTCTAATAAATTTGTTGCTCCAGCAGTGGGTCAAAGGGATCGTGTCGCTCAGCTTTTTTTTCTGCAAGACCCGGTGGCAGAGATCATGAAAATGAATGCCCTGCCTTCTGCCAAATGCAAGACTTGAGCTATATGGTTACACAGACCCGGTGTTGTCCGGACTGGCTAAAAACTGTTCAGTGTAACTTTCCCACCTCTATGCACATTAAAGTCCTGCAAGTGGCAGGGCATTTTGCCAGGAAAAGGATCTGTTTTGAAGACGACTTGGGCTTATAGAGCTAAAGCCCCTCGCAGAGTATGACAAGGTCTGCTAGGGCTGGGATGTCCTCCAGCTTTTGGAGGGAGAGGGTTGCCGCTTCCACCGCTGTCCCCCGCAGCTCCCCAGGCGCTCCAGTCCTCCCCTGGGAGTCTGCTGCTGCGCCGGAGGAGCCCAGCAACCTCGGAGGCTCCTCTGGAGGCACATTTCCCCACAGCCCTCCGCGGAAGAAAATGCCAGCGCTCCTGGGTTGGTGCTGTAGATCCCTCATTTGCTCCTTTGTGGCGTGCAGAGCAGCTTTCCATTAAAGGAGATCAGGGGTAATTAGCCACATTATTTTGACAAGTTGGCTCGAGCAGTTCCCTTTCTTCCAGGGTTGAGGAGGGGGAGAGGGCCAGCTTCGTGCTGCCGCTGCCTTCCCCAGGCGCGGGCGCTGTGCGGTGGCGCTGGCCTGCGCAGCGGCTCCCGGCCACAGGCTGCCCGGCGGTGCCCAGCGAAGGCTCTGCCCCGTGACCTTGTCTGATGTCAAAGCCAGCGTCAGGCGTGCGTGTGGAGCTTGGGGCCCGGGCAGACACGGGCCCTCGCGCAATGAGAATGTGTGTGAGAGGCAGAAATCTGAGGGAATAGACAAAACCAGGCTATTTTCCTGCAAATCCTTCTTCTGCCATGGTCAGGTCTCTCCTGTAGCCCCTACGAAAGGAAGCCCAAGTGCCGGCGCTTCATTTCTGCGTCGTTTCTTTATTAAGGTAATCAGATGCTCCAGCAGAGCAAGGCTCTTGGTGCTGTGTCCGCAGGCCATGAGCAACCTGGAAAAATGCTTTAAAGCAAAATCAGTGTAAATACGTGTTACCCATCATTAACCCCTGTTGGATTTGATCCTTCATCTGGCTGGAGGAAGTGTGAAGCCCTGCAGTATGTGAGGTTGTGAGCACAAAGGTGACCTGAGTAAGAGGCAGAGCATTACAAAATGAAGCCGCTACGTATGACCAAAGCCCTGAGATTCTTGTACACCAGCCTTGGCTGTCCAGGAACCAGGAGGACCAGGTATAAAAGGTTGCAGACTGCAGCCACTCTAAGCAAGTAGACACCTCGTTAGGCCTTCACCACAAAGCAAGTCAGAGATAAGAAATCTGTGGGATCCCTGCGAGTTGCTGAAGACGGGAAAAGCCCTTGGTGTGGAGGAGCAGTTGCACACACAGGGAATGCATATCACAGCCAGCAGTGCTTACAAATGTAAATAAGGGCAGATTGATTAGGAACAACATTATCACCAGGAATGTAGCACGCAGGCATCAGCTATGAGGCAAATTCGGGGCAGCCACTGCTCTGACCACCCAAGTGGAGACTTTTACACTGACACTTCTTCCTTAAGGAAAAAAAAAGAAAAAAAAAAAAACAGAAACAAGGCCAATTAGATCCCTGCAGTAATTCATCTCTTGTGTATGCTTTAAAAAAAAAAATCCCTCCAGACCACAGGGAGAGAGGGGAGATTAAGATAGTGCTTGTTAAATTTGAGTCTTCAAGACTGAGTTCTGGAACCAGCAGAGAGGACCGACGGGCGTTGGGCTATTGTGTGAAGCTGAGCAGGCAGGAGGCAGGCAGGGCAGCTCTGGGGGCTCGAGGTGCTTGAAGGGACACTCTTGCCCGCTTGTGGAGCCTGCTGGGAGACTGAGCCAAAGCGCTTCTCCACCCATCCCTTCCTTCTCCATCTCCCAGCCCTGCCACCCCGTCAGACCCGCCGAGGCCGAGCGGGGGCAGGAGCAGTGGCACATCAGTTCCTAGCCAGATGGACGGTCACTTTCCCAAGCAGAAACTTGAATTAGAGGTGGCCGACTGCATCCCAGGTGCGGGTTTCAGCCTCCAACAGAAAACAGCCTCCAGCTCCGCGCCCTTGAGGTTTCCTTCTGCCGTATTTATGCACCTACGGGTGCGTGTCCGACAGCTTGCTGCTCCCAGCAGCCTTCCTGGGGACAGTCCCGTGCGGAGCACAGGGCCGGGCCTTCAGGGAGGCAGGTCTCCCAGTGTGGGAAAAACAGAGGTGGGACGGAGCGGAAAGGAAAAGGGACCCCCCCGCCGGCGGCCGTGACCCTGCAAAGCCCCTGTCGGTGGGTGCCCCTCGGCAGTCACGGAGGGAGCCTCCGCACGGGCGGCGCGGTGCGGAGCCCAGCCCGCTCCCGCCGCCGGCCCCGGCCCCCGGGGCGCTGCCCGCCCCCGCTGCCGGCGGCGGGGCCGTGTGTCTGGCAGCCCGGCCGGGGCGGCCCCGCCGCCGGCGCACGCCAGCCCCGCCGAGGGGAGCTCGCCCGCGGCCGCCGCCCCGGGCGCACGGGTGGCGGGGCCGAGGGGAGAGGTGCGCGGTGCCCGCCGGCCCGGCGGGCGGGACGCCGCCCCAGGCAGGGGGCTGCCCGGGCTCCCCCTCACACCTCGGCTCCCCGCACTCCCCTCTTTTTCTCTAAACTTCGTTTTTTCCCCCCAGAGAACGCACGGCGGGCGCGCCTGGCAGCCGCGCTCCTCCGCGGGCGCGCAGCAGCCGCCCTGCCGGGGGCGGCACCTCGCACGCCCCCCGAAAGCGGCTCCGTGGGCCGGGCCGGGCCGGTCGCGGAGCGGCGGGGCGGGTGTCCCGCTGCCCTCCGCGCCGGTGCGCCGGGAGGTCCGCCGGGGCGCGGAGACTCCGCGGGGAGCCGCGCTGGGGGCCGGGGCGCGCAGCCCGCGGGGCGGAGGGGAACGCGCGCCGCGGTAAGCGCAGCGATTAATGGCTGATTATCAATGAACAGAGACGGGGAGAAGCGGTGCCAAAAAAAGTAAACAATCGCGCATAGTTCCAGAAGTGTTTAGCGCGGCCAGGCAGGCTGCGTTTCATGGACTTTTACACTAAAAACATATTAAAATTGGCTTTCCTCAGGTTTCAGTTAAAGAATGAGCCCTAAGTTGAAACAGACTAGCTACCGCGCGGCTCTAAATCCCTCAAGTGTTAAGTTTTCATTGTGTTTTTCTAACTGGATGGAGTGGTTTTCTTGCAAGGAACTTAGTCTCCTCTTTAGTTAAAAAAGAAAGAGAGAGGGAGAAAAATCTGGCACTTTCCACCGCAGTATCCACCACCCTGTCATTATTTCTGCAAGCCTGGGAATTCAGCTCGGACCTCCCAGTATTTGTTGCAGCTTGAGGCCAAGGTGCCTCTAAAAGGATTTTCTTTTAAGGGCTTTAGAAATCGTTTAATGCTGCTTTTCCCCCGTTTCCCTCTCTTTCTTAAAAGGGAAAAATGTATTTCTGCACGTCGATCGCGAGAAAGTTGCGCGCGTGTATGTGTCTGCAAGCATCCCGTGCGGAAAAAACAAGGGAGAAAACTTTCTTGAAAAGAAAACGAAGAAGAAAGCGGGGGGGAAGGCATTCCTTAATGGAAGTATTGCATGCAAAGAAGGCTGGATCTCTTTAAGGCTCCCCCTGAAGCTGGAGATGCACACACAAGGGTTGCCGGCCTGGGTGGTCTCTCTACTTTGGTGAGCTGTTGCTAAGCAGCTAATAATAGTCATGTTTGCTGAGTAATTTCTGCCCTCCCCGAGCCAATCGCCTCGCAGAAACCCAAGCCATCTGACAGCCCCGGGGGCGGGCTTTCAGCTCTTTTTTTTTTTCTTTTTTTTTTTTTCCTCCCTCTCTCGCCTCTCATGCTCCCCCCCCCCCTCCACCCCTCCTCCTCTTTATCCAAATGGAGAGAGTCCTTTTTTTCTTCTTCATCTCATCTCTTGAGCCGAGGGGCTGCAGCTCGGTGCTGCCGCGCACACGCCGGGGGGAGAGCGCCAGGCAGCCGGCCGCCCGCCGCCGCGGTGGGGCCGACCGCGGAGCCCCGCCGGCCCCGCGGCCCGCGGGAAGCACCCCGGCGCTGAGGCAGGATGGTGCAGCGCGGCCAGGCAGCGCAGCAGCAGCAGCAGCCGCCGCGGCCCGCCGCGCCGCCGCCGCGCCGCCGTCGCTGAGCGCCGCCGCGGACAGCGGCTTCCCGGAGGCAGCGGCGGCCGGAGGAGGCGATTTCCACGGGAGCGGAGGAGAGCGCGGCAGCGGCCGGGGGGGCCCGGGGGTCGCGCCCGCCCGCCCGCCCGCCCTCGCCGGGCGCGGGGAGCGGCCGCCTGCAGCGCGGGGTCCGCGCGCGATGTGGCAATGGGAGGCGCGGGCAGCGACTCGGCCGGAGCGGCCGCGGCGGCAGCCGCCGCCCCGCGCCCCGCGTGAGGCGGCCGCGCCGCAGCAGCCCCAGCAGCAGCAGCAGCGGCGGCGGCGGCGGCGGCCCCCGCAGCAGCAGCAGCAGCAGCAGCCCGCGGCCCGCAGCGCCGCCAGCCCCCCGCGGCCTCGCCGCGCCCCCGGGCCCCCGGGCCCCGCCGCCGCGGCGGCAGCGCCAGCGGCAGCTCCCCCGTCCCGCCGGCGGCGGCGGCAACATGGCCTCGGCCGGTAACGCGTCGGAGCCGGAGACCAGCAGCAGCGCGGGCGGCGGCGGCCACCCCGGCCGGGCGGCGAGGAGCGGCGGCAGGCGGCGAAGGACCGGAGGGAATCGGCGCGCCGCGGCGCCCGACCGGGAGTATCTGCAGCGGCCAAGCTACTGCGATGCGGCTTTCGCCCTGGAGCAGATCTCAAAGGTGCATTCAATCTCTCTTTTTTTCCAGAGATACGCGCTAGTGCTAGTGCTGTTTTTCGGCGGGGGAGGAGGAGGAGGAGGAGGAGGAGGAGGAGGAGGAGGAGGAGGGAGGTGGTGTGTTTTCTCGCGGGGGTGGAAGGAGGAGATGGAAATGAAACAGCCACCAATAAAATGCTGGGAAAAAGAGAGGGACGTCTGTGACTCTTCAGTGCGGGAGAGAGTGCCCTCCTTCCCTTCCTTCTCGCCTCTGCCTGCCCCGGTGCCTGCCTGCGCTGCCGAGCCGCAGCTTTCCTCTCTTAACCCTCCTCTCCTCCCCAGGCAGCCCCGGCTCGCTGCCGCCGGCCTCCCCCCGGCTCGCCTCGCCCTGCCCCGCTCCCCCTCCGCTTCCTTGCGGCCTCGCCGTCCCCTCGTAGCGCCCAGCCGCCTCGGCAACACCCGCTCCCGGCCGGGACGGGGGAGAAAGCGGGCGGCCGCTTTCTTGGCAGAAGCTGTGCTTTTGTCAAGTTCTTCGCCGAGCGCCGGCGCGGCGACTGCCCTCGGAGAGGGGGTCCCCCAGCAGAGAGAGCTCGCAGCCCTTTTCTTCCCCCCCCCGCCCTGGGCGGTCGGAGGGGAAGCGAGGGCCGTAAGCAAATCGGCCCTGCCGCGCAGGTCGCGCCGGTGCCCGCGGAGCGGCGGCGGAGGGGCCGGCGGGGGAGGGCGGGAGGTGCCGGGGCGCCCCGCAAGCCCGGCCCGGGCGGGGCGGAGGGGCGGCCCCGGCCGCCGGTCTCCGCCGGCCAAAAAAAAATGCTCAAAGTAAACAACCTGGGGACGCTGCGCCTTGCTGCAGGGATGGTTGCGCTTCGGGGAGCGGATTTCTAGGCTTTGTAAGAAGGGGGAAAGGAGGAGGGGAAAAAAAAGAAAAAAATCCATGTGGCTGCCCTCTTCCGTTCACAAATATTGTCGTAACTTACAGATGGCTGCTCTACTTCCTAATTCAGATCACACAGCGTCTCCAAACTCTATGGAAATGAATTACTTCTGATCTTACGGCGCTGCTCACCACGTGGGTCCTGCCTGAGCACCAAACCCTGCTAGGAGCTGGGAATGGGGGGAACGGCCGCGAACGGCTACTGACTAGCTTTCTGTCACCACCGTCCCTCCCCCGCCCCCCCCCCCCCAGCCCCTCAGAGGCCTAAGGAGAACAGGAAAAGGGGCTTTTTTTCTTTCTTGTGGCTGTTGAGGTGCATCGGCAGTGGTGACTTCTGCCCTGGAGCCGCGGGGTCTTGCCGGCGCCAGCGCTTTGCAGCCCGGGCTGCTGGCAGCGCCCTGGGCGCGCCAAGAGCGTGGCGGGCGGCCAGCCTAGGCGAGGGCGCGGGGGTCCGATGCGGTGGCGTCGCCCCCGGCCCGCGTGTCGGTCCGGGGCAAGGATGGCTACCAGCAGGTGCACCTGGGCCTGTGCGTGCGCCTGGGGCCGGCGGGGCGAGGGCCCTGCTGGAAGGACGCCCGCCTGAGCTGCCGGTGGTGCTCCCTCTTTGCAGGGCGAGCGGGGCCGGGGCTCTCCCCGCCTGCCCTGGGCCAGGGGCGCGCATCCGGCGCGGCGGCCTGCCGCAGCCCCTCACCTACTGACCTCTTCTTGCCTTGCAGGGGAAGGCGACGGGACGGAAAGCGCCGCTGTGGCTGCGAGCAAAGTTTCAGAGACTGCTATTTAAACTGGGCTGTTACATTCAGAAAAACTGCGGGAAGTTTTTGGTTGTCGGCCTCCTGATATTTGGGGCCTTCGCTGTAGGATTAAGGGCAGCTAATCTCGAAACCAACGTGGAGGAGCTGTGGGTGGAAGGTAAGTCCGACGTCCCCCTCTTCCTGCTGCCGCCCCGACCCGTCCCTCCCCGCTCAGCTCCAGCGGCGGCGCCCGCCGGGCCTGCCCGCGTGTGTCGGGCTGCGCGCAGGGCCGCCGGGCAGGCCGAGGCGGGCCCGCCGCCGGCGGGGGCCGGGCTGCCGCGGGGGAGCCGGCGGGGCGGTGAGGCGGGCGGTTGTCGAGGCGGGCGGCGGGCCTGGGGCCGGGGCGCGCGGGCCCGGGCGGCGCCTACCACTTCCCCGCCCGCGGGGGGCCGCGGCGGCAGGCCGTGCGCTCCGCGGGGGGCGCCGGGCCGGGCCGTCCCCAGCCACCCCGCTCCCCTGCCTCCTGCCCGGCTCTCGGGGCGGCGGGGCGGCGGGCGACGGGTCTCCGTTTCCCCCGCCGGCGGCGGGAGGCGGCGGCGCTGCCGGGATGCGCCCCTCCGCCATTTTGGGAGTGCGTGCGCCCGCGGCGGGGGGAGGGGGCGGGCGGCGAGGAGCGCGGCGGGGCGGGTGCCTGTGTGTGGTCCTGTTGTTGGACAGCTTTCAACTGTGGGGGGGGAGCGTTTGTCTCAAGGTAAAAAAAAAAAATAAAAAAATAAAAAAGAGGCGGGAGAGGACCGGAAACAACAACCAAAAAAAAGGCTGCCGAGGCGAAGCGGGGCCTGGCCGGCCGCGGCCGCCGGGAGCGGGGTGGCCGCGGGCAGTGCCCGGGGCGGGGGGCGCCTCCCCCAGGCCCAGCCCGAGGGCGGCGGCGTAGGAAGGCAGGCTTGGTACGGGAGAGGAGCGGTACGGGGGGCCGGGGCTTCGCGGGCTGCCTTTCGAAACAGACCCCCCCCCCCCCCCCCAGCCGGGACGGAGGCACGGGGGGTGCGGGGCGAGCAGGAGCGGCGTGGCCGGCGCCCCCCTCGCAGGCCCCGTCTGCCCCTCGGGGAGCGGGCGGGTTACCCCGCTCGGAGAGGCACGGCTCCAGGCTACCGGCGGCTTTGGGTTTGCTTTTTTTTTGTGTGTGTGTGGTATTTTTTTCTTTTTCTTTTTTTTTTTCCTGGGGGAAAATATTATTTACTTAGCATCACATTCCCCCCGTTAGCTGGGTTGATGTGAAAACAGAGTTCCTTGACTGCAGTAGTTACTCTGGGTTTATGTCAAAGTCGCTTGCAGCAGAATTTGGCTTATAAAAGTTAATATGGAGGGCTGCGTAAATAATCATTACTAAATAGCTCTCTGTATGTGCGTGTGTGGAAAAGCTGGTGCTGAGTGCAAACAAAGTTAGCGGCTGTTAGGAAGGTGGCCTGTCCCGCCCTGTGGATGAATTAGAGCATATAGGACCAGATTCCATCCTTGCAGATGACAGCCATATTGGGGTCAGGGTGAGGTTCACGGGTCGTTTAGTGAGTATTGGTTTTTCTGTTTTGGGAAATAATGTGTTACCGACTGAACTTTCTTGGTCCATGTAGTCCAGGAGCCCAGAATATGTTGATATCTGCTGCCAACAGCCCTGAGAAACAGAGCAGGCACTGCAGGATCCCATCCATAGGCAGAGATGTGCATTCAGAGTCTGTACTGGTCACTAGGTCCTCTGTACCTTAAATACTAATGCAAACAGTTTTGAACATCCTTTTTTCTTCTCCACTCTTTTTTTGTTTTTCCCCCCCTAAGTCCTTGGGAGGTTGTTGTAGCAAACTTTCTTTTGTCAATTTATGCTCATACGTGTTTCATCTCTGCTTTTCTCTAAGTGTTTGGTAAATAATATGTGAATGCAGTTCCATCCAGCTTGCTTCCCTGAAGTTTATTATCATGATATTACTGGGGTTCACTTACTTGGCAGGGTGATCCCATCGCATTAAGGCCATGTGTTTTTGTAACCATGTAATACCAAGAAACTGCTTGCTGACGATGCCTGTATGACTGGCCCAGCAGTAAAAATGCAGTTCTCAAGGAAAAAATACGATTTGCAAAATAGCCACTTAGTTCAGTTGCTGCACTGTTCTCTTCTCATGTCATTATTCCTTCATGGATGCGGGAGGGGGGAAAGTCCTTGGTATAAAATCTAGTTGAAATTGATCTCTGAGGTTTTTATGGCCAAGAGGAGTTCATAATGCAGCTGGTTGTACAGAGTTGACCTATGTAATTTCACATCTACTGAGTTTATTTTTCATGTCAGAATTAAGTGATGTAAAAAAATGTATTAAAACTCTGCATTGAGAAACCCTTGCATTTCTAGATTGCAAAAAAAGGCTAGCTGATTAAGATGAGATAAAATATTCTAGATTTAATTTAAATTAACTTCTAGTCTTCCTGATCTAGCCCTACGTGACCATCTATGCAAAAGGGCTTGCTCAAATGTGCTTTCTTGGTAGAGACTCTGTAAATGCTCCACCCATGGACCAGGGTGTTGTACAAATAAGCCTAACAAATAGCAATTGCGTATTTCTGTTGCTAAACTACCGAGAGAAGTGCAGAGTGAGAATTTGAGATGAACAGGTATGGAAAGAGAGAGTTTGGAAAATGCTGTTCTTCCTATGCAGAAGTGGAAAGCAGTGACCAAACTCGTTTTTCTGCACTGGTATGCACCTGGTCCTAACAGCTTTAAAGTACGCTCCGTGGAGGTTATTATACTAAGGAACCTTTTAGATCAAGGTTTCTTGTAGTAGAAGCAGTGGCTGAATTGCCCTGTTTATTAAAACAGTTGTCTTATTTTTGCCTTTACCTTTTGTTTACCAAGGGTTTGAATCAACTGTGCAATGTTGGTCAAATATGGTAGATTACTTGCAATATATTTCAAGGAACAGTTTTGATTTGCTACTGAAGCTTTCTACAGTTATTACTGCTGAATAAATTGGCAGTATTTACATAAAGAGACTGGTTTTATATGGTGTATTTCTGAATGCCATGGAGCATGGAACATAATACAGCACTGAAGTTTTCTGGAAGTAAATGGTTGCTTTAAAACCATAACACAATTAATTAAAAATAGTGAAGTGAAGTTTGAATGAGTTTTAAGACCATGCACATTCCAAGATAAATGATTAGTAGTCTGGGCCTGAAGCTATTATGGCTGAAATATTTACATAAGAAGTTTAGAAACCCACCTGGTAGGCAAACTTTCAAAGAGAGAAAAAGAAAAACAGATCTCCAAAACATCATTCTTTCAGTTTTCCTGTAGTAGTCTTCGTTCTTCAGAATTTGTGCCAGCACTCTTGGCCTTCTGTGAGCCTCCCGATACCAAAGTGGCTTTCCTCTCAGATTGTTTCTTGGCACTAAGTGTTGCAGAGTAGCTTTTTTTAATTTTTTTTTTTTTTAATACACAGTCCTTCTCTGGCTGCTGTTCAGAGCACTTCAGTTATTACTGTGTGTCCCACAGTATGCTCTCAATCCCTGCTCCTGTCTTGTAGTCTGGCTCTCTGGCATCTCTGACTGGGACACATACCTGTTTCCCCTCAGCCCATCAGCAGGTCTGTCATCCCCGTGTGCATACCTTGCTACTGGAGGATGCTTGTTTTTCGTGTCTCGGGCAAACAAATTCTGGACTGGCATTTTAATGGCAGTTCTGTTATCCACAGCCATTCAGCTTTAGTTGAACTGCTGTATGTGGGTGTCCATACATACTGGAGTTGTGGAGACTGTTTAGCATCTTTATACATCGTACGCCCTTGAGAGAACAAGAAGGGCTTTGCGTTGATTTCCTCTGTGACTGAATTTTGTTGAACACAGATGTGCTTTCAGAAACATCCATTCAGAACTAGAAAGTACTCTGGATGGAAAAGAAATCATGCTCATAACTGGTTATGTTTTTTGCTACCACTTTAATAGGCACTCTAAGACCCTGTGTGTGAACAGCAGTCACACATGTAAATTCACAGCCTCTGCTTCTGAAAGAAGGTAGTTTCGTGGCTCCAGAGAAGGTTCTGTTAAGTGGAGCTTGAAATTTGGCTACTGCAATGCCTTGAATGGCGTTAATTGGAGCAGCGCATAAGGATGGTCTAGTCTTCTTCCTTGATACGGAACTTTCATGTCGCTGTTGTCTTGGGATTTTTTTTCCCTTACTTTATTCATTACTTTTTCTTCTTTAAGAGGTTGAAGATCATGGTGTTCTTTCCTTCCTTTCCACTTTTTGGACTAGCTGTAGCTCAGTCGAACCTTGCCCTCTTTAAGTAGCCCTCTTCACAAAGCTAACCAAGCTCTTCACATGTAGAGCCCCTTCTTTAAGCCAGTTTGAAGGAAGAGGGTGGGTGATACAGATAGGGATAGGACAGTGTACAGGGAAAACAGAACGCCTCAGTAGCCACATAGTTCAGCTTTGGTGCTTGGAACAAAGTGAGGGTGTTCTAATTGTAAGTGAATTAGGACTGAGTGTGTACAGCAGAAACTGTAAATGAAGATTTGAGCTATGTGTAGTATTGTTTCCTTTAGCTCTAAAGGGCCAAAAATCAAGTTACTCTACTGTAGTATTTATGGCTGACCCATCTTAAAATACATTAATCTACCAGTGCAACATAAGAATGAGGTGAAAATGAGGAAAGTGTGTGAGTGATGTGGTAACCAGTATTATTTCCTTAGATTCTCAGTTTGCTTAACCCAGCAAGATCAAGTGCAGGTGGAGAGGAAAGTTATTCTTAGGTTCTGCCTAAGGCACCAGTTAACTTCACACTAGTATTCTTTGGAGAAACAAAAAAGAATAGTAAAGGAACAGATCTTTGTGAATTTGTTGTTTCAAGGAGACAAATTTATGTGAGTGGGCTGGAGTAACATGTTTGGTTTGAATACAGTTAGCATTAATTGACCCAGTCAGGTATAATTCAATTCTCCCACAACCGCGCACATTTGTGCCCAGCAGCAGATAGTACTGTTTTAGATGTGCTTACACGTGCATCACCATCATCGACACAGAGTAGATGGCAGAAGAGCAGAAGTTACTCTGGTGGTGGATCTGAGGTGGGGTGTTGGTAGGCTGTGTGACAGTCTGGGGGCTCTTCTCTGATCACGTCACCAAATCCATTAGTTTCATATGGATCAGGTGACGTAAGAGCTTGCTTACCTCCAAATACTGTGTTGCATCCTTTAGTGTGTATTGAAAGTGCCTTGAAAGGTGTTTATCTGGAAAATTTCCGAGTTTGCTGTTTTGTTTGAATTAAGTGTGATTATTTATTATGTCGTTTCTCAAATGGGAAAGTAGCAGTGGTGTTTCCTCATGATGGCTGAAGGACGGTCAACTGGGCAATGTGCTCTTTTTAAGGTTTGCTGGTCAAAATGGGAAAGTATTTCAGTCCATGCTTCCATTTTGAAAAATAACATTAAATTCTAATATTTAAGCTTTACATGATGTTTGTGGATAAAAACATCAGGACAGTGGGTGTTATATTCACGTGAAGTTGAACTCCCTCTGCTTCTGTATACTGGAAGTTGTTAAAATGTTTAAAGGTTTTAGTTACATGGATGTTTGATTGTCATCTTTCAAGGGCCTGCTGTTAAGTTCAGAATCACGGGGGTGCTGTTGTTCTGCTAAGTTCCATCTTGACAGGTGTCCACATCACTGCTCAGAGTTGGTGCTCATTGCTGAAAAGCTCGTACATCAAAAAAAGCCCCCAGCTTCAGCATTTAAAATTCCTCTTTCATCTGTAAGAGCTTTAATGAAGGTATTGCATGTGACCGTTCTTTGGTCACTGGGAAAGTAAAGGGTGAAATCCTGAACTCGCTGAATGTAGTGGCGGAACTTGGAATGACTTTAGTGTAGCCAGGCCTTTACCCATGTACAAAACTGCAGTCGACTAACAGTGTGCCCCCGCTCTACTCCTTCTGGGAAGGGCAGGAGGAGGATCTCCTGCTGTAGAACTGGCACCCCTCTAAGCTGTAAGTGCATGGTTGCACGGTTCCTTCTGCCTTTCAGACTTTAGAGGCATTTAATTTACTCAAGGCTGCAGAACATTAATCTTCATTATTATTTCCGAACTTAACACACTGTCGCCAATGTCAGTGCCAGAATGTGCCCTACAGATCCTTGTTTGGAAGGGTCTGTTTCCTTCTCTGTTGAAAGGTGTATTTAAACAGGGCAGTGCCTTGGCTGCACCATCCCCCTCTTCCTCTCTTCTGAGCTTTGAGTGTCATCTTGCACTCTGGGGATTTTGCTGCTTATGAACAGGGTATGAAGACATTCCTGTAGTTCTGGAGAGCCTGGAGATTTCAGTACAGAAATCCTGGAGTGAAATAGAACAGTTGAAAGCAACATTGCTTTATTGTTGGTCCCCATGCCACTGCTGCTGAGCAGCAACAGGGGGAATATAGGTAAGCAGAAGAGATAGCTGTAGGGCTGGCTGCTGCTGGAGTTGTGGTGCTATGTGGAGGTGGTGGTGAGTGGTTTGAGGTCTGCTGCCAGCTCCTGTTACCTGCTAAGTGGACTGTCTTTTTTTTTTTTTTTTTTAGAGAACAGGCCGCCTTTCTCATTATTCCTCAGAGAAATGAGGATTCAGACAAGAGTGAACTCTAAAAGCCATGGGTACTCAAACTTGCTTTCAACAGAGAATGCATTAAGGAAAACTCTAGCTCCTCACCCTGACTCCATCCATTTTCATGATTTATTTTTTCTGTGGGAGGAGATGGTCCAAGCCCTGTTATTAAATAGTATTGGTGGTGGTTCCCCAGAAAGTAGTAATACTACATAGCGTATGCACATAACAGTTCTTGACCACTCAACAAATTTAAAGGCTGTTACATGCAAGTGGATGTTTCAGTTACACATAACTGTTAGGAGGCTCCAAAATATGACAGCTTCCAGATGTATGAACAGACTGATCCCTTTGTTTAGATTATGCACCACAGCTGATGCCTAGATTAGTGCTGGCTGGACAAAGCTATGGGAGATTTGTCTGGTTTCCACAATGCCATGTTTATATTTCATTTGGATTTCTCCTTCAAAGCTGACCTCCCTATGACCTGTTGGAGCTGTGTCCACTAGGATGCTAGTTTTAATGTGTCTGCAACTGCTTTCCTTTTGGTGTCTAATGGAACGTGTTCTCATTTTGACACTCACGGACTTTTATGCACAATCCTTTTAACAGTGAATTACGTGCTTCAACCTATGAGCACTCAGGTAGAACTGTGGTTGTAAAGTTTTCTGTCCACAGCTAGCTTTTTAAGAATATTCTAATGGGTTAAAACTGTGTTTTTGTTATAGACGTTGCGGGGCTGTTCCTTGTCAGGCATTTTCTCCTGTATAGAGAATGAAGTTCAGTCTTCCAGCCTTTGCACAGTACTTTTTCTCTCTACAGATGATGGCACGGGTAGACATGGTTCTAGCTGCTCTTTTTGGAGTTCAGCAGGAACTGGAGTGCAGGATTTTACCACGAAGTTAATTCTTCATGTCTACTGTAGAGTTATATATATATTCTCAATCATCCCTATTTATCTTAAGTACTCCTTTGGATCTTTTAATTTCTGTAATCTCTCCTGCCTTGTGTTATGCAGGACGTCGTTCCCCATTTGTGTTTGTGAGTTACTGTACCTGGAAAAACCTGAAGAAATCAGTAAAAGTCCTTATGGGCTAAGTGACAGTTCTACAATAAGAAGTGTAGTCCCTTCTCAGAGTACAGAAAGATGAAGAAACACAACTTTAATTATTACTTATAGAAACTGTATGGTTTTCTACTGTTGATGCTTTACTGGGGCAACAGATTCCTGAGATGGTGCGTCATGACAGAAAACTCAGCGCTTTGAAGTGCGATTTCTGCACTGAAAATGCATGCTATCTTATAATGGCCACTTCATTTCTGTGCCCATGAATCGAGGAGAACAGGGAGATGTTTTGCTCTTGTTTTGCATGATCTGTGCTATTTTCTTATCCACCTACAGTGTGCTAAATATGGCCAATGAATACCAGATACAATAAGCTATGTTCATCCTTGCTGTTAATTGAGTACTTTGACTTGGAATAATTTGTCATTGTACCTTGCACTAGAAATAGGTGGAGTGGAGTTGCAAGGAGTAACTGTGAATTCAGAATTTAAAAATAAAATCTATTTTTCTTAATTCCTTTTTTGCTGCGTAAACTTAGTTTCATGTCTGTAAGTATAATTTACTTGCTATTGTTTTTTCTCTGTTATTTTCATTCAGTATCACCTCAGTTGCAATAAACATTCTGAATTTGGCAGGAGTAGTAATATTGTGAGGTAAAAAGACCTTTATGGAAACTGCTGACCATATAGACGTTTTGATGTATGGAGAATTTTAATCTTGGTTTTTAGAATGAATGTCTTGGCTTTAACTTCTGCTTGGTTTTGGAAAACTTAGTTATTTCAGTCCTTGAGCAAAATATATAAGAGGTAAGGGAATGAGCAGAACCATAACCTGACTCTTTCTGCAAAGGTGCTGCTCCTTTAGAGAATTGTACTGAACTTAATTCCAGCTTCAAATATACAAGTAATCATTGTATATTTGAAACATCTGTATTTCGCTCATGTGCAAGAAAAAGCCGATATTTTTAAGGCACATGTGCAGTGTTGTACACCCTTAGATCTGAAGCTGGAACTGAGCCCTTAAACTGTAATACAGTCTTCATTTACTAACAGTAAGATAAATTAAAAGAAACAGCCTTCTCTTGTTTACCAGTCTGATGCATTTCTGCTTTTCAGTCAGTAACTAAAAGCTAAGTGCAACAAACTAGAAATGAGCGCTGTTAAGTCAAGTTGTATGATTTCCCCCCCCCCCCCCCTTAAATCATTGCTTAAGGGCTTCTGGCCCCTAGCTCAGGAATCCTGCCCAAAAATGCCAGATGTATTACACAGTCAAGTATTGCAATGTAAATAGTGTTCTGTGCCATGAGAGCAGGGTGGTCCATCTCCTAGTTAAAAAAAAAAAAAAAAAAGAAAAAAAAGAAGAAAAGGGAAAAATCCACATGCTCTGGAATAAGCACAGTAGTTGTAGTGTTATTTGTGTTTTAGGCTCTGTGATGAGTATTTTGGAGCTGAAAGAACACCTAAATTAGTGCTTTGGACTGGCAGATAATAATAACTGAAACTGAGATGCTAGAAAGCAAGATGTGTCTTGGCTGAGGCTACTTAATTTAGTAAAATATAAAAGTAAAGGCCATTGCTGACAGGCAAAACCTGTTACTTTACCTTACTGTGAACAGCAGTCTTGTGCACATGGAAGCAGAGTGGACAAAGGATGGGAAGTAGGGAAGGAAGGGGCATAGGGTTCTTCTCGACCTCATGCTGTGTAATGGAAAGACTGGGTGTTACTGCACCTTCTAAGTATAAACATTGCTGAGCTGTTCTTGGTTTTAATTAAGTACCCTTTGCTGTGTATTAACAATGACTTAGCTTCCAGTGTGCTTATCTTCTTCAGATGCAGTAGTGGATATAGGAGGTTTATTTGCACATTTTTCCATTTTGTGTATGAGCATGTCATTTCATAACATTTAAAAGTAGTTGAAAGGAGATTCCACAAATTTGACCTGAAAGGAAATTGCCAAGGGTGATGCAGTAATCAGATTTACGTTTGGGTTATCTGACAAATCTGTGAATTGCCATAGCTTCCTTGGGTGTGTGCAGAGGGGAAAGGGGTTATAGGAACTTATTTGTATGTGATAAACTGTATTTAAATAGCTCCAGGAATGTAATCCCAACGCAGATCTCAGTGTAATCTCCTCAGTGAGATACTCAGAAGAAGAATAAGCTTTAGGAACTCATTTAAACCTCTCCCTTCCTGCTGACACTATGATAACATTAAAAAAAACCCCTGTCCATTACAACTTTACATTTGTCTTCCTAAGTTACCCTTTCTGTAAGGGTAGAAAAAGTACACAGGTACTTAAATAAGATACTTTCTTGCACCAGTTTTCCTGGAGAGTATTTCCTGTGCATTTATCTTGTTTGCCTCTTGACATGGGCCTGATTCTGATTTCATTTACACCAGTCTTACTCTGCTGACTTCTTGAGGGGTTCCACATGCTCAGAAAAGAAGCCCTTGCTGTTTAGAAGCTGATGCTGTTTAAGTGGTAAATAATAGAAAATATGATATTCTAGTGCAAATTATTAAGATCAAGAAACAAAACTAAAACATGTTTAGTATGACTTCCAACTGTAGATAAAAGCTAGCAACTTGAGAGAATTGTGATCAGGCGTAAACATCTATTAACTGCTCTTTCTAGAGATTTGGGGAAATAGGATGACCTTTTTTATTCTTTTTTTTTCCTTTTTTTTCCTCCTTTTTTTTTTTTTTTTTTTTTTAAATAGGCTACAGTTTCACATGGCTTGCAAAAGAAATCTTTCTCCCTTTTTGTTTCCCACACCAATTGATTTATCATTTTGCTTGCAAGCAGACTTAGAATGTTAGGGCAGGAACACACTCACTTTTTTCTCGTAACTTTTTTGTTGCGGACCGAAACCAGTTGACTTGAATAAATTTTTCTGTGGTCTGAATGAAGCCAGCAACGTGGAAAAATCTTGCCATTCAGAGCCGTCTGAATGTACATTTCAGCCACACAGTAAGCTGTATTGGTAGGCAGTGGACTGCTAAATACAACCATTTTTCGCAGCAGAGAGTTAGACAGGTGATTAGCATAATTAGCACAGAGTAGGCTATACATATGGTAATGTTAAGTGTGTAAATGCCAGCTGCGGTGTAAAATTTATGTCAGGGGTCGACAGGGCTGTGCGAAAGTATTGTGTTACAGCTGCAGGTCAAAGCCTCCATTGCTTTACCCCCTTTTCTCTTGTTGGTGAATGCGCTAAACAGAAGAGAAAGACGGACAGAAATATAACAGATAAGGCTTTGATTGAACAGCCTGGTTCTGTGCAAGAGGGACTGCTCTTAACAAAAAAAAAAACCCAAAGACCCCCCCAAAAAACCCCACACACAACCAAAAAACCCAAACCCCAAAAACTACACATGCACATGCAAAACAAGAGTCCCGCTCTTTCGCTATAGATTTTATTTTGCATCATGCCGGCTACAGAAGTGTTGCTGTCTTTGAGCGATGTCATGATGATGGGGTGAGGGGAATCTTTGGGGGGGGAAGTATGAGATTCGTAATTAAGCTTTAAGGAGCAAAAACAAACAAGAAACTTTAATTTGCTTTCTCCTTCCTGCATTCCAACCCACTTTTTTTTTTTTTTAATGTCTCTGTTACTTACTGCACTTAGGGGGCTAGGAATTAAATAGTCTTGAAGGTGACAGCATTATATGTAATAAAATCTCAACAGTGCAGCAATCTTCAAGCTGCATGACTGGTTTTAGACTAAGTGCCAGAAGTTCCTCTGTGGTTTTGTGTGTGGGTTGCTACACTTATTCCCCAGGTTCCTCCCACCTCCTAAACCACTAAATTCTTTATAAATTAAAAATGACTAATACAGGTTTCTCGTTTTAAAGGAGCACAGCGTCGAAGGGCGCGCATCTTTTTAAACAGCTGATGGGAAAATATGTAAATCTCTTTGTTGCCGTAAACTGTTCATTCATATATTCCACTTTTTTCCCTTTTGTATTTTTTGTAGTCGGCTATAAGGAGCGGTGGTGTTGACAGAATATAGTTCACACCACACTGACCTTGCGATGAAACTTCCTCGCAGCCGCAGGGGGTCCTTATGAATCAGCCCCTAATCCAGCTAATCCCGCTCGCAACAAAATCATGAAAGTGGCTCCCAGCGATGTGTGTTTCCCTGCACAGATGCGGCGGGAAGGAGCGGCGTTGGAAAGGCGGCGGCGGGCCGGCCCTCGGGGCCGGGGCTGCCCCTCTGCGGGGGCCGGTGCGGGCAGGGAGCGGCCGGCCGCCGCCGGCGCAGCCGGGCCGGGGGAAGGAGAAGGAGGGAAGGGGTTCCCGTCGTGCCGGGGCCGGCGGGCGGGAGGAGGTGCCGGCCGGCCGCACCGGCTCCCGGGAGCTGCCGTGCAGGAGCTGCCGTGCGGCCCCGCGGCGGCTGGGGCGGGGGCGTGTCCCCGCCCTTCCCCTCCTGCAGCCGCCCGCCGTCGCGGGTGCAAAGGGAGAACAGACCCTTCTTGTCGTCTGGGGGGCTTGGTGGCGAGGTGGAATTGCCCGCGTGATCGGACTCGCCAAAAGTAGAAAATAAAGGTGGTGTTGTGGGGTGCGTTTGGCCGTTGGCGTAACTTTCTTTCCCAGCCCCTCTCCGCTTCAGAAGGCGCTCGGCCATATGGTCACGCTCTCAGAGCGTCTGACGGGAATCTCTGATTGCGTCCTGCGCAGAATGAAATGTGCCCTTTACTGCTCGGTGTGAATAGCAAGCAAACTATGAAAAATGGGCCTCCTGACAGATGCAGCACTGTCTTGGGAGCTGGTGGCCAGTAAGAAATATCGAGGTGGGGGGAGCCGTGACAGGCAGCAGGTTCGGTGCTGGGGGGAGTGCTGACCTGACCTGATTGTGTCCAACAGCGAGAGCAGTTCTGCTTCAGTGCAAAGCCATTCAGAAGGAAGCTGCTTAGGCAACAACAGATGGTACAGCAAGCAGCTGGTAGGGAATACTTGAAAGAAACTGTACCCCGTTTCGTAACACGTTCATTCCTTTCATTTTTCTATATGTTCGTTTTGCTGTCTCCTAAAAGCACTGTTTAGGAAACGGTACCCCCTAAAAAGTTCTGGATGAAGAGTTTTTTCGTTGCCGTTTTGCTGCTTCTTTAAAAAATTGCTTTCAAATTTTGTGCTACTCCACGTACAGATGAAATTTGTGCTATCCCAGGAGTACAGATGAAAAGACTTAAAAATGCTGCTTTTAACCACACAGGAAAACAATTACATATTTGAGGAAAGGGCACTGAGAGGTTAAATGAAAAGTTGGGCCTAGAGGAAAGCTGACTGCTGTGGAACAACACAGCAAATTGTTTTTAACATATTACCCAGCAGAAGCTCTTATTCAAGTTAAAGTAACTTAAAACAATTATATTCAGCTGTTTTGAAATCCTTAGGTTTAGACCTTGAAGCCCCTTATATACCCTTCTCAGCAGAACTCCTGGAAACTCAGTTACTTTCACGTACAGTTGAGGATTTTGGCCTGTTACGAAGTGTGCTCAAGTGTTTTCTTAAATTACCGAAAAATAAAAATTCAGCTTTGCTGCTCAGCAGGTGTAAACTGTTACATGACTATAAACCTCTGGAGAGTTTCAGTAATCTGTATTAGCCGCCTGCCCTCACTGTAGGCCGTCTCCCCGATATCTAGGAAGAAGCGAGTCTGGAGTCCTTTATTCCTGTGCTACTTCAGCCAGAAAATTCAGTAGTTGGGCTTCTCCACCAAAAGCTGTGGCGTAGCTCTGACCTGATGGGACCAGGTCTTTGGAAGAAAGGATAGTTCGCCCTCCATGCCCATTCATTCCTCAGTCTCTTTGTTGGGATGGTCAACAAGGATGCCAATTGTGATGGCGGTTTTCTATAGTGTGGACACCTGCCCACTAGGAAATGGACTGAGACCACCAACTCATTTCACATAAGCTAGCAAACAGCTGTCAGATGGTAAACAACTTGTGGTCACTATTGTTCCTGGCTGGATTAGAACCAGTGACCCAGAGGTGAACAGCTCATATCCTGTTACCAAGGACATGTGTCGCAGCTCAGTAAGCAGCTACTGCATTTTATGTTTAATTGGAAAGTTTGAATCGTGTGTTCCAGTTTTGTACATTATCGTACCTTTCAAAGCTGCTTGCCTTTTTTTTTTTTTTCCCCAGTTTGTACTGTTCAATTTGTTCATTTTGGTTTGTTTTGGTTTTTTACTGTACTTTTGCAGTTTCTCAACCCAGAGGGGCACCAAGCAAGAAATGCGTCAAAAAAGGTCTAATTTTTTTTTAGCAATCTGTCTGTTTTACCCAATGAGAAATAATATTTTTCTGCGTATGGGCAATACAGATGCATACGTGTAAAACCAGCTTTTACATGATTTTTAGAAAGAAAAGGTTTTAGCTCCTAAAATTGCAGGGAAGGTTTCCCACTACAAGCAGAGGCAGCTGTTGTTGGGCTGTCTTCCTGAGTATGCAGAGAGCTTTGTATCCTTGTCACAGCTCTAAACTTTGTCAAACTGTGACAGAATGAGAAGCCGCCTTTGATGTGTGTTTTTATTTTTGCTATTTGTAATCATGTCAGCATTAACGAAATTTGTAACAGCAACATTGGAGTCATCCCCAGCATGTGTGAGGAGTAACTTAACTCATATCATATGATGGTTTGGGAGATAAAAAGCAGTCTTTTGAAGTGCTTTGTTTTGGGGTTTTTTTGTAATGTTTTTGGATTTGTAGGCCACAAGTCTTTTATCTTTGCTTTTGCCTTTTTTTTTTTTCTTTTTGAAGCAAAAATGAAGAACCTAGTGTTAGCTCAGCGTGACAGAAATGGTTGAGATGGTCACATTGCTTCTAGGTTTTCATAGAAGTCAGTGGTGCTAAAGAGAGACTGAAGTCAGTTAAATCTTCACATTGGGATGTGATGGTATTCTAGGCAGACAGTGTCCTTTTGTTGGACATTACAGTGGGGGAGGAGGAGAAGTGTAGAGCGCCCACCTGGACTTTGGGAAGGGAGATGGTAGGGCGCAGGCTGTCTTAACCTGGGCAGGCCCAACCATTGCTACTCTGTGCAAGCTATACAAACACAGATATGTGTATTCAGCAGAGTAAATGCCATGAGAGAAAACCTAGACACAGCATGGAGTTTCTGACTGCCTGTAGTCCAGTGCTGGCATAGATCATGTCTAATTACATGATAAAGATGATAATTTTTCATTGAGCTGTTGCACAGCCCATTGAAGGACCATGTAATCTCTTTAAGATGCTGATTGCTTACCACTGTGTTCTAGCTCTTGCAAGCTCATCATTTCTCAACAGATTTTTTTTTTTTTTTTGGTAGCTAAATTTCAGTCACTCCCTATGAAGTCTTTATTTTGCACAGTTAAATCAATGAGCAGAAAAAATCATTGCAGATAGCCAAAACCTTTTTATAACATAATCCTGATGGGCTTATGAGAGCCATCCTTAGCATTGTTAGAATATCAGATACATCAAATACGTGATAATGTCTTACAGTCAGTAGTTAATAAATTCAGAGATTAACCATGTAAACCAATAGCAGTTCTGACTCTACAAGTAGACAGCATTTTAAAAGTTTAAAGACACAGATGTGCCAACCAGTCCCATTTCTTGTACTGCCTAAACTTAAATTTTCAATGAAAGTGTTTTGCACGTCCTCCCAGTGAACAGTTTTACCCCTTGTACTCTGCCAGTCAGGCCTAGAGAGTGATAATGCTGAGGAAGGTGCTGTCTTCCCTGCTTTTCTGTCAGGATGCTAACTAATGCTGTCTGTGCAGAGAAACTATATTCTGTTGCTGACAAAGAGCAGCCCAGACAAGCTCAAACATCCAAGAGAATACGAAGACAGAACTCCCTAGAGAGCAACAGGAAGCTTTAAATCAAAAGGCCATTATTTTTCTGTGCCCAGTAAGAGGCAGGGTAATCTTCATATCTGCCAGAGAACTTCAACACTTTATCTCAGTTTCTTTATAGGAGGTTTCGATCCTGTGTGAGTAGTACTTGGCTGCTGTGTTTTGTTGACATGAGGTCTGTGGTCCTTTATCAACAAAAATGGAAAACCGTCATTGGTGTCTTTGGGTACTGCCTTCTGGTACGTGGCAGGTGTGAACACTTCTGATCCCGGTACGCAATTAGGACAGGGAGGCAAAGCTGTGGCTGTCTGGCTTATTGGCATACCATCGTAATGGACTGAAACTAGTTTCATTTTGTAGTTTTTGAGTAACACTTGTGTATGTGTGGAGTAGAAATGCACAGGGGAACAGCACAAGGAGAGACTGTGTGAGGAAGTGGAGCAGAAGGAAGCCCTTAACAGCAAAGTCGAGGGAGAGAGTCTACGTGGGATGCCAAGGAGAGAGGTACGAAGACAAAGACCCTTCTTGGTTCCCATCCCGACAGGGAGAGCGTGCTGGAGGGAGAGAAGGGAAGGTGCCTGCAGCTTTCCCCGGCACTGGCACTCGCCCAGGGTGGAGCGCGTCCCGTAGCGGAGGGCTGTCTGGTCTCCTTGCAAGTCTGGGCTGTTTTTGTCTTTCTCTACACACCGCTGCTTTTTGGGTTGGTTGGTAAAGGTTGAGTTTCAGGTGAACACATTGGAATATTATTCTCAATCTTTGTTTTGATATGGTTACTGAGTCGTGAAGGGTTTTTATTTTCTGTTTCTCTTTGGTTCCTGTTGTGGTGATGACAGGTATTGCAAATTGCAGAGGTTGCCTGCATTGGTTATTGCTCAGGCTGTAATGTAAGCATTGTAAGGAGTACTAATCTACACGTCTGATTTATCAAAAAGGGTCAGCATCTTTTGGAGGGATGAAATGAACACATTGTTTGTGTGAGGTGTCCATGACTACCAGAGGTATGATTTTATTGCTTTGAGTTGTCACTGTCAAAAGGTTGGGCTGGATTGCTCTAATGCTCCACATTTGCAGTCCTGGAAAAATGAAAAAGGTGGTGTTGCTTGAACAAAGCAGAAGTGTGTCTGCTCACACACAAGTGCTCAGGTGGAAACACCTTAAGGCCCATATGCTTCAGAGGGGAGATTCTCCAGAACATTTTTCTTCATTCATGCACCTCAGGCTTGTCGCAGAAGAACTTTGCCTCCAAAACCAGTAGGTATTTCTGGAAATCTTGGCTTTGGTTTCTCAAAGTCTGTCCTCCATATTGCTAGGCAAACATTTTTATCTCAAGTGTTTGGCTTTCAGGAATGTTCTTTTCTAGAGAGGGCTTGCTCTCTGCTAAGCTACTTGTTGCACAGTTGTGCACAAGGTAACTATTGAACGGTTAATAGAGGTCACGTTCATGTCCGAAAAAAATAACAAAACCTCAGGCTATATGATGCAATTCCAGTAACCTGAAGTGGAACATTGTAAGATATTCTGAAAAAGAAATATTTAATGCCTTTTGAGCAACCGGACAGTAAATTAACAAGCAGTGATTTTTGGCTATCACTCATGGCTTGATTTAGGATCAGTCTCTTAGCGTAGCAGAAGTCAAACTTACTCCTGAGACTGCTCAGTGTGAAAGGGACTACAGTTCCTGGTGCTGGATTCCAGAGTTCTTCGTAAGCATGTTAATGTAATGCCATGTACATTTCGAATGCTGGTTGTGAGAAAGGTGTAAGGTAAGACAGTGGCATTTGCAGTGGAAATAAGCACATGAGATCAATGACCCAGTAACTTTGAAATTGTTAGTAAGTCATTGGAAGGAAATCTGTCAGAAATTGTGCCAATGAAAACAAACATGGTTTCACTGTTATGTCATTGGAGGGTGCATCAGTGTTGTGCAAATGTACACTAGAGGCAAGCAGTTTTGTTTTTTTGGGTGCTTCTCACTTAAGATACGCCGAAGCATTTTAATGTGTGATGACTGAAACACTGGGACTGTGACCTCAGTGCTCGGTAATGGGATCTAGAGCCTTTCACCTATAGGTCATGGGTTCAGGCCTGCCTCAAGTTAAGGATGACTAAAACTTGTTACCACCTGACAGCTGTTCATTGCTCTTGGGGGAGGGAGGCACGGTGGTCCTTGCATAGTTCTTAGCAACCCAGCGTCTGTACTGACAATTACTGCTCTCTTCAGGCCCTTCTGAAGGGCAAAGAATTTAGTACCTTGACCAGCTTCTGTTCCAGTCGGTGGGGAAGTTCATGAGGAGCAGACGCGTGTTTCGTGGTGCGGGATGCTGACTTGCTCAAGGCAGATGTCCTGTGTTCTGGCAAAGAGCTAAGAGGGAAGACTGTGGATATCGGGGAGGGGGGGAAGGAAGGGGGAGATCCTTTCCTCTTCTTGATAGTGTACAAACTGTTGCATTGTGTTACCACTGGCCATGAGACAATGTACCGATCTGTTATTTAAATCAGCATTTTGGCTTGTGGGAATTTGTACCACCAGCTCAGCCATCTCGGCACTAGATCATAAGGAATCATGTCACAAAGGACTCGAATACCATCAAGTGACTTTTGATAGATCAAAAAAAGAGAGTGATATGTGGATTTTGTCACCAGAATAATAAAGTGAAATAGTTCTGTCTGATATGGAATATAATGGGAAGTGTTGGTACTGTGTGCCACATAGACAATTTAAGTCAGTACCATTTTGAGTGTAAAATGTTGTTGTCACCAAATATAAGAAAACAGAGTCCATAAAGCAAGACCACAAAACACAAGCATTTTGTTCATTGGTCATACTTTCCATTACATCATTTGTCCTATAGTGTGGAAATCCTACGGTGACTGTAATGTGTTGTTTTTTTTTTTTTTTCTTACAAGTGTAAGGAATGACTTTCTGCAGAGTGTGCAAGTGTTGAGCATAGTATTTCATATCCTCAGCACAATGAGGCCAGAGGCTTCAGGTGCATTTCATTGATATTTTTAGTGGTCTCTTTCCTGGGTTTTTGCACCAGTTGTGGATAGTCCGGGGGCGGGGGGGGGCAATAAGAGTGCTTGATTTTAAAAAAGTGCATATTCAGCTGATTGTGCTGATTGTGGAGGCTTAAGATCTCTGGGTATGGCAGCCTCCAGTGATCTTTGCAAACTTTCAATTAAAATAAATGAAAACGTAACTGGTAGAAACAATTTAAATTGTTTTTTTTGCCTTCCCTTTTGCTTGTTACTACTTCCGATATGTTGAGAGGCCACCAATGTATCCATTTGCTTCTGGTCTGTCCATATGTTTTCACATAATCTGACTTTGGCAATCAGAATTTTCCTCTGCAACTACGTGTATAATTTCTTTGTACCTAAGTGTTACGTTGTATAAAGTATCTACATTTGCCTGTGTAGTTACCTTTACTCTATTTGGCTGAAGAAATGTACACAACAGACCCATCAAAGAAGTAATTAAATGGTGTAATGCCTTAAGAAGAACGTGGAGCAGATCTATTGCTGGGTTCTGGAATGTGCACCCGCCTTCTTGGGTGGTTTTGCTATTCCTGTTTTGAATGTTAACAGGGGAAAAAAACGGCTTCTGTTCTGATGGCTGACTTGTGTGATGCAATTTTGATTAGCTAAATCTGCCTTGTTCAGTGAAGTTGATGTGGTTTGACAGGAGCTTGATTAGGAAGCAATCATTTCTGTTGATAGTAAACAGTTGGTCACTTTCAGCAGAGATAGGAATGCCACCCTTTGTCTTGCATGAAGTATGATTTGTTGGTTCAAGTCCTGGTTAAATTCAAAAGGAAAGCATGGGTGGAATGGGAGAGAATATAGTACCAGGAGTAGAAGTTTATGGTAGACTCCATAGTCCTCATAAAATTGGGGGTTTATTCTCTTGGCTGGCATTGAGACACAAAAGAGGGAGAGAGACATTTTATCTTTGGAAGCGCTTGCAGTGTACAGGACTGCAAAAGAAAGCTCTGGTTCCAAGACATACAGATTAAGATAACTCTGCTCTCTTACCCCCACCCCATATTCCTGTAAGATGAAGCAAAATTTATTAGCGTGTCATAGACTACTGGTTGGTGAAGAGAGACGGCAGGGAGCATGAACATGAGCCTGATGAGTGAAAGTATTTTTAGGGTTTAATTCTTGATAAAAATTAACGATAGCTTTTTGTAACCATGCATATGCAGTCTCAGTGATTGTGTGTTCACTCACTGTAGTAAGAGGGATGTTAAGAAGTTATAAAGGGACTCTAGGTAAGGAAGATGTACTTTGATTTTTAGTTTTTTCTTACTGTGAGCTGGTCACTGTTACTTGATGTAAAGGAGGTAATGCCACATGTGACAGGCTGAAAAAATGGAGTGTGTTGTGGAAGCACTTACTACTTCAAACAACTCTTGAACTAGAAATTAAGCAATGCTTTGTGCCAGAATGACTGTACGGTTTAATTGTTGAGGGTCTCATTCTGACTGCTTTATCCATGCAGGGGCTCACGTTCGTGCCTGGTGGTCCTTCTAGCCCCAAGAGGGTTACGGGTGCATTATGGGCCCAAGTGATTGAAAAAGTATGTCCCTGTTCAGGCTTGGGAATGTCATGTCCCACACTGCCAACTGGTTACAGATCAGTCTTCCGTTACACGGCCTAGGAAGAGATAGATGTACCTGCCTAATTTCCGTTCACCCTGTTGCAGAACTAAACTTTGGCAGTAATTCAGATCACCAGTGCCAAGCTGACTAGGACTGAAAAAAAGGTAACAAATTAGACCAGGTCAGTAGCTTGGACTTAGCAGAGCAATAAAGGTAATAAATTGTAAGGGATGGAAGCAACATGGTGGTGGTATTCTTGTCCTCCTCATCTGGATGTGGTATTGATTCAGCTAATGGGCTGAATTAGTTGACCCCGCCTCCCACATGTGTTTGCTAGAGAGACTACAGGGGAGGTTATATAAAGTATATGAACTCTAGCTGAATGCTTTTTTGTAAGAGGGAAGATAATTTTCCATTCTTATGTAATATTTTCTGGCAAGGCAAATTGAATATGGCTCCCTCTAGAGCCTGTTGACTTTGCAGTCTCCCTCTGCCTTTTTCTTCTTATTTTTTTTTCACCATGTTTTAATATGGAGCACACTGTTCAGCTCATGTGGGTTTAAAAACAGATGTTGCACATGAGTGATCTCCTGCCTCACCACGTGTTATGCAGGTACTGGACCACTGGGGTAAATTAGCTGTAGATAGTCCCTTCTGCTACACTCAGAACTGCATCTCTTTATGTGAACTTGGTATTTTTTCTTTTTTTATTTAAGGCTGAAAGAAGTACTCATGCTCACTTACTCTTTCCCTCCCTCCTTTTTTTAACTGAAGAGAAACATTCTCCTTCTGCCTTTGCCAAATTATTTAGGAGAAGAGTGTAAATTAAAGCCATTTATCTTGAAATGTGCTATTGGAGCAGACTGTTTATACAAGTGTAAGAAATTGTAACATAGTATTTGGTCTGGTCTGCAAGGAAAAGGTGGGGTTTTTTCTTTCTTTTTTAATTTTTACATATGGGATATTGGTTATAATGTCCAAAAACCTGTTTGAGGCTCCAGTTTACGCTTCAATGTTTTAGTGCAGTAGAGACAATGGTATTTGAATGAGGAATATGGTTTTTGTTGCAGTGTTACTAAAATATAGTTGTTATTAGAGTTACACTGTGATCAGTTTGAGAGAGAATAGTCCATGCATGTGGTCAAGCTTTTCTGACTGGAGAGTGCTCATCAAGTGAATCCAGAATAAGCAGTTACTGGCTAATAAAAAGCTGTTGATATTTATCCATCAGTTGGTGGACGAGTGAGTCGGGAGTTAAATTACACGCGGCAGAAGATTGGAGAAGAGGCCATGTTTAACCCCCAGCTCATGATCCAGACTCCACAGGAAGATGGTGCTAATGTACTAACAACAGAAGCACTCCGGCAGCACCTTGACTCTGCGCTTCAGGCCAGCAGAGTACACGTCTATATGTACAACAGGTAAGGGGAAAAGCAAACATTTTCTAGATCATCTGTAACAGCTAAAAAGTGGGGAAATGCTTCCCTCCGTATATTTCTGAATGGTTAGCACTTCAGAGCCTTTCCCTTAGGACTGTGTTTTGATTTGAATATCGCTGGTTGCTGCTACTTGATGTTGTGGCATGATAGCAGTGACAACTGGCTTTTAACAAATAAGATGGGGTAAGTGGTGCTGGAAGAGATTCTGAGAGTGTACCCCTATGAGCAGTGCTACAGTATCCAGCATTTGTCTTGGTAAAGGGGTAATGTCTGTGCTCTTAAACATAGGACCTTACGGATGGGATCCCTAACATTGAAAATCCTTCCATATTAGAGTTGAATTCACTCGCTGACACCATCATGAGGTACATAATGACTATGAACAGTGGCACAGGTTACTATCCTTCCAGTAGTTTGGATATAAAGGGAAATACAGATGTGTGAGAAATGGCAGTGGATGGAATAGTAGCTGTTTAATAACATAGACATAATAGAGCTGGCCCTCAGAGTGTCTGTGTGCACATACTGAAGGTTGGGAGTTGTGTGTTGTCCAACAAAAAAATAATAAAGGTGAACCTTAGGAAGGTACCAGCTTTGGGCTAGTGAGATGTCTCCCTAAAAAGTGGTTCCTCCAGGGTTACTACTCACATGATGATGTGCCTAGGGGTGCTGCCTGCGAGGCATGAAGCCCCCTGTCTCTCAGCACATCTTTTCAGCACATCTACCTGATGCCTCAGTGAACTAATGCCAAGGCTCCAATTATCTTCTACCCAGCTCCTGCCTTGTCTAAGGCATTAGAAGTCATGGCAGTGGAAGTTGTAACATAGCTGAAAAAGGAAGGCAGAAATCCTAATGGTTTCTTTTCTCCTGCATGTGTGGGTCAGCTGGGAATATTCTAGCCCTCTGAGCTGGAGCTGGCTTCTCCCTCGTGTCACTGAGTCATATCTTAAGTCACAGGTGGTCTCATTTATGCAAAGATGGATTTCTGTCCCTTTAACATGTGTTGACTAGCCTGTTAATCCAAAAGCAGCTTCATTATTTTTAACGAGTTTTACAGAGAATGTGAGAGTAACTGAAACAAATGTCTGGTCTGTAACTACAAAAAGAAAGGCCTTTGCTTTTTTTGTGAGGTGTAGTATATCTACGCTGAATAATATTTGCCTTTCTCAATGATTTGCTGCTTGAGGCCAATATGTGTATATAAGTTGCAATTTTAAATGTCTATTACATTTTAAATATAACTTTTCAGTAATTGTGCAAGAAAAAAAATATTCTTTATATTTCTTACAGACAGTGGAAATTGGAACATTTGTGTTATAAATCAGGAGAACTCATCACAGAAGCAGGTTACATGGACCAGGTATGTGAGGCAGCCATTTAGTTATAAGATTTGTGTATTGTCATGATTCAGCTTGTGCTGCTTTGATTATATTCTATTACAACTGTGTTTTTCCCCTTTCTGATTTTGACAGATCATAGAATATCTTTATCCTTGCTTAATTATCACTCCTTTGGACTGCTTCTGGGAGGGAGCAAAGCTACAGTCAGGAACTGCCTATCTATTGTAAGCATGGTTTTTTTATAACTTTCTGGTCTGACTGATTTTAGTTATATAACTGTGTATGATTTTTCAGTTGCATTCCCATTGTTTATTCAGATTCTGGTTTAACAGAAAAATAAAAGATACAGTGTAGTGTCTCTACAGAAAATATGCATGCCTTTTTTTTCATTGAACAAAGATTTTCTTGTTTCTAAGAGGTGATTTGTAGGCATCAATTTAAATCCTATGTTATTTTTCTTAGCATGCAAAATAAAATGTAAGTTCTAAATTGAAGCTTTAACAATTTTATGCCTTTTTTTTTTCTTCCTGAAATAAACTTGTTTCTGGTGTTTTTTGTTTGGTTTGGTTTTTTTTTCCATAAAATACAAAAACACTGGCTGGGAACTTTATTCCTAAGAAAATGTCTTGAGTTAAATTTCAAGTCTTCCTAAGCAATAAAGAACAAATCCTTTGCTTATGAGATCATTAAAGAAACCATATAGTATCTTTTATGGGTGGTTTCTCACAGTTTACAAGTGTGATATTATATGCCCTGAATCCTTTAAAGAGTTAATTGTTAATCTGTGCAGGCATTTTCTGTTAATTATGCAAGAGTTAGCATTTGAGTTATTGTTTCTGTCCTGGTTTGCATGTCTCTGTAAAAGCAATTTGCAATGGCCATCTCCTAACCTTTAGTGTACAGTTTTAGATGGGGAAATAAGGGGGTTTGTGTTTTCTGGTTGGGAGATTTGAAATAATGACTTAAGCCTGGTTAAGCAGATACAGTGTGGTTTGAACCACAGAATAAGGCAGCCAAAAGCCTTTCTAGTCTGGCAACATCACAAATTCAGAAGTGGGGGGTGGGAGATGTGACAGTGATAGTGGTGACAGCCATGGTAGCAGGAAAGCTCGATGGCTGATAGTCAAGCTGCCAGGGCATTTGAAGGAGCGCAGTATTGTTATAGATAAATAAAGATCAGCTATATTGATTGATTACATTTGCAAGATGATTATTAGACTAGCAAGAAGTAATCTGATACTATGAGAAAGGCTTTCTTTCCTCAGCCCCCTCTCTTCTTTCCCTCTCCCCTCCCCCCTACTTCTTTGAAGCGGCAGTTGGCTGCTTTTTTGTTATTTAGGTGCTTGATGATTTGTTTTGCTTTGCTTGTAAATGGAAGTATTTTTAACCTGTGAATATTCCGTTTTATACAATAACTTTGTAAGAACTGAGTATTTTTGTTAAAACTACAACTGGGCTGCAAGAAAAGTACATAAACAAATCTAATTAAAACATGCCTTACATTTTATGAAACAACCTTACCAGGAAAGGTTTTAACTTATAACAGAAACTAACTCAATTATTTGTGCAAATATGAATTTTTAAAGTATGTTTGTTTCAGTACTTCTTTTGTCTTTTTCGTGTGTGTCATTTTCTCCTGGTTTCTCTTGCAGAGGAAAGCCTCCTTTGCAGTGGATCAACTTTGACCCCTTAGAATTCTTGGAAGAGTTAAAGAAAATAAACTACCAAGTGGAGAGCTGGGAAGAAATGCTGAATAAAGCGGAGGTTGGTCATGGTTATATGGATCGACCCTGCCTGAATCCTGCTGATCCCGATTGCCCAATCACAGCTCCCAATAAAAATTCCACCAAAGTAAGTTTGCTTGTCCTTGTGCATATCTTTTCAAGCGAGGCTGGGGTCAGGGGGGGAGGTCAGAGAGGAGAGAAGAAGGTACCATTTTCTTCCAAGCAATATATAGTTCGTGTTCTTGAGTGATGTCATTTTTCTGTTCCTATTATATGCTGTATGCTGTTAGCCCACAGTCACGAACTTTCCCTCATTTTGTGATGCAGTACTTAATCCCGCATATTTAGAGTGAGAGTACAGTTGTCAGCTACTGGCTGGGTGTGGCAATGCGGTGATGAGGCATTTCGGCAAACCTGATGCCTCAGACAGACAGAGCCGCTGCTGGAATACAGCTGCCACTATACACTCACACCACGCAGCAAAGCCTTCCTTCAAGTAGGGCCAGTTTTGTTGATTTTTGTGAAGAATTTGAAGTCACGGGCTCTAATTTTATATATCCCTTTATCAATCACATCAGGCTTTGGAGAAATTGCCGTCTGGTCAACACATATCCAGCTGATTTGTTCAACTTGATTTGTTGAACACATTTCTCTTTGTAGACCTCCTAGATTGTCTTAATGTCTGTTATTCTAGTACACTGGGTGTTGAATAAGGGTATGAGTTTGTCTGAAGTTATGAAACTGATTAATTGCTTCTCTATAACTTTTTCTAGCCTCTTGATATAGCCCTTGTTTTGAGTGGTGGATGCTATGGACTGTCAAGAAAATACATGCATTGGCAGGAGGAGTTGATTATAGGTGGTACAGTCAAGAACAGTTCTGGTAAACTCGTCAGGTAAGCAAACACTTAAAGAAAATGTCAAAGTTTTTCTTTGTTAGAGTTTGGGTTTTGGGGCACAGGGGGAGGATCATGCAAAATCTACTGCCCTTCATGTGTATTGTGAATCCCAGTTTAGGAGGACATGCCTCAGGAGAAGAGAATTTAAAAGAGTGATTAGACAGTTGTTTAAATTTAAGGAGGTGTCATTGCTTCCTGCTTCTGACCTCAGAATGATAGTGTACCTTGCTCAGAAAGAAAGCTTTTTCCTGGCAGCTTTGTTGTTTAGAATGTATGTATAAAGCATTGAACAGTGCTTAAAGCACTGAACACCTTTGATCGTGTTTTGAAATATGATCAAAGGCAAAAGGGGAAAAAATAATTGATAATATGCTCACTCATTTGACTTCTGTCAGAATTCCAAAATCTCTACTGAACTTGTTGTTCAGAATCAATACAGAGAAAAGTCTATTTTTATGTCCCTACACCTTGAATACAGTTTTGAGTGATAAAACAAACCCCTTTGTTTCAGACTTCTTGAAGAAGTCATAGAACACTGGACTTAAGTGGGGGGAAAAACCTGTGAAATAGAACTGTTCTGAAAAACATAGGCCATACTAAACTAAATGGCGCATAATTATTTCATATTTAATACAGAGAACTTTTACTAGAACTTTTAATATGAATTTTGACCTTTGCATTCACACTAAACATTGATAAGTCTTTCAACAAGTAGCCAGAGAACATATTTTTAGTGAAAAATAGAACAGTTCCCTAAGCTTCTAAAATTGTTGGATACAGTTGCATACTGTGGAAATTCAGGATGGATAGTTACTGCCATCGTGTACTCCTCGCAGCTTGTCAGACACCAGGAGTTTAATCTGGCATTTCTCTCCAAGGGATGAAAAAGACCAAGGTCTTCAAATGACAAATTGCCAAGAGCATTTACAAGATCTCGCAGAAATAGCTGTTCCTGTGGCATCGTCACAGTAATCTGTCTATCAATCATGATCTTTATAACTGATTTGTAGGGTTACATTCTTTGCTCCTGAAACTGATCCTATTGAAAATAATGGCAAAACTCTCGCTAACTTCAGTGAAACTAGATTTAGCCTCAATACTGCGTAGACCCATACAGCTGCACCAGATACACAGTAGAATAATTCTACTCTGTTCAATTTTAATACAAACATGCGCCCTATAAAATCAAGAACTCATGCAAGCTCCTGTTAGGGTCTCATTTGGGACTTGATGCCATGAAAACAATTTCCTGAAAATGCTCATTTTATGCCTCTTCCTCCTCTCCCTTCTCTCCATGTCACAGTGCCCGGGCTTTGCAAACCATGTTTCAGTTGATGACTCCTAAGCAAATGTATGAGCACTTCAAGGGGTATGAATATGTTTCACATATCAACTGGAACGAGGATAAGGCAGCAGCAATTCTGGAAGCCTGGCAGAGGATGTATGTTGAGGTAATATTGAAAATAACGTAGATATCCTACTGTACAGTCCTGCTGAGATCCACTGCCTTCTGTCAACGGCTTTTTACAGTATTCTTTAAGGAAGATGCTTAAACCAGAACTGACTCATTGCCTCCCAGTTTTTCAGCTGTTTTTTCATTTGGTTTTTTTTTTTTTTGGTTGGTTGGTTGGTTTTTTTCCCAGTTAAGAAGCTGCTTGGTTATTCACATATGAGAAGCCATGAAGGTTTTGCTTTTTCCTGTCTGGGACATTTTTGCTTTTCTGGGGCTGAGAAGGAACCAAAAAGCTAGCCGGAATTTATAAGCTTTTGGTTGGCGTGGTTATTCTAAAGGTGTCTGGAAAACATTAGCCAGCCATGGGCTGCTCTCCCAGCGGCAGCTCGGGTGGGGAGGCTGTGTGACAGTGCCTGGCCTGTGTGTCCCAGGCTCTGACCTCTGCTGCGCTGCTTCTGACCTCTGCAAATGGCCAGACAGGGGGGAAAGAGGAGCACCCCGAAGAGATCGGTGGCCTTGGGTTCAATGCAAAATTCGTACTGCAGCAAATCCGTGGTGGAGTTACAGGGAGAGGATTCAAGTTAAATGTTTGGAATGGGCTGGGACTGCAGTAGCCTTTCCTGAAGGATGCAAATTCTTGTCTGATAATCAGTAGCTTGCAAGAAATAATTACCAAACACGTTTGTGTAGCATCAGCATAATCTCCATGTAGGGTGTGGGCTTTTGCAGGAATGTTAAGGCAAAAGTAGTTGATTTCAGATGTGTGCTGTAGAAGATGGTAATGAATTTTTTCTTTAGTCACACCAAGTTTTATTTTTCTTTTCATAGGTTGTTCATCAAAGTGTTGCACAAAACTCTACTCAGAAGGTGCTTTCCTTTACTACGACCACCCTGGATGACATCCTAAAGTCATTTTCTGATGTCAGTGTTATCAGAGTAGCTAGTGGCTACTTACTAATGGTAATAAAATTATTTATTTTTCTCTGGTAGTAGAGCAGGGCTTAAATATTTGCTTTATTGTTACCAGTCAGTAGTCCAGAAAATTTTAGGCATACTTAGGATGAAAACTACAGTTTGTAAACTTCTCCTCGGGCTTGTCACCTGTTCCTCTGTGTAACATTTGTGATGTGTCTGTTCTGTTTAAAATGTTTGTAAGGATGTGTATTTTGGGTGGGGAGAGAGAGCTGTTAGAGAAGGATCCATTCTAATGTTTTGCTTTTTTCCCCCCCCAACTCCTTCTCCCCCCCTCCCCTTTGCTTTAGCTTGCCTACGCCTGTTTAACAATGCTGCGGTGGGACTGTGCCAAGTCTCAGGGTGCCGTGGGGCTGGCAGGAGTCTTGTTGGTTGCACTCTCAGTGGCTGCAGGATTGGGCCTGTGCTCATTGATTGGAATTTCCTTTAATGCTGCCACAACTCAGGTATTTAGGAGACACAAGTCTGCTGTTAAATTACAAGTACTCTATTAGTAAATGAACACAACTGAATCTTCGAGGGGGAAAAATCTGCAAAAGTATTTTGGCTCTAGATTTTTACTTGTGCTTTTCTCCTGTCTCATAGCTTATGCTGTGAGAAGTTAAGTGATCATGCTGCCAAATGATATTACAGAAAAAAAGAGGTATCCTGTAGTTTGTATAATTACTAGATTCTGGGTTATTTGATTTTTCTGTGTACTAATACGAGTGGAGGCATCCAGTTGTACATAAGAAACTGTGGGCTTTGTCTTTACATCTGAATATATCAGCATGTTCAAATTCTGAAAATATTTTGAGTATTATTATCAGATATTCTTTGTTTACCCTAACTTGAATTACTTTTGGTGAGATTTTGTACCTATAAACGGTATACTGCAAGTTCCTCAGCAGTATTCCAGGATAAAAGTTAATAGTTGGATTGCATCCTTTTGATTTTCATTTTACCCTTGGATTTGTGTACAGTGTAATGTAAAAGTTGCTTTAATTAGCCATTTAATGGCTAGCTGCATGGCAGATCATAAAACAACCTTCTTGGATTTTGTTTGTTTTGTTTCTCCCCCAAGGTTTTGCCTTTTCTTGCTCTTGGAGTTGGTGTAGATGATGTTTTCCTTCTGGCACATGCATTTAGCGAAACAGGGCAGAATAAGAGAATTCCATTCGAGGTAATGACAAAATGGGGATTTGGGGGAAGATAAA
Source organism: Theristicus caerulescens (assembly GCA_020745775.1). Lineage (NCBI taxonomy): Eukaryota > Metazoa > Chordata > Aves > Pelecaniformes > Threskiornithidae > Theristicus > Theristicus caerulescens. The sequence continues at coordinate 46,738,757 of CM036583.1, read as the reverse complement.
ACAAAAGGCTTCATATAGGAAAAGATAATTGTATCCAGAATTAATTAGTAGTTATTAAAAAAAAAACCAGTTTTTTTCTCAATAGCTTTTTCTAGGGTCTGGAAATTCTTATTTCTGTCAAAATAGGAAATGATGGCAATGCATGTCATTCTAGAACATTTTGGAATGTTCACATTCTTTTTTTCCTTTTTTTTTTAAACAGTGTCTTAAATTTATTTTGTCTTGAAAAGTTAGCTGTCATATGACATAGCTGTCACATAAAGGCTAATTTACGTAATCCAAATTCTGCCCAAAATTTCAGCGAAAGTCGATGTAAATTTAGGAACAAACTCAAATACAAGTCTGACAATTAAATGATAGAATGTTTTTAATGGAAGAACACAAAAATGTTAAGGTGAAAAGAAAGAGAAGGAGGACAGCTTAGGAAACAAACATTTCTTTTTATTTGTATCAGCTGTTACCTTTACTTACTTGTTACAGCCTTTAATTTGAGTTATTCTGTATATTTTTCTCTGTTTTTCTTTTCTGATTTTCATAATTGACCATGACATTTCAAAGCATAACATATTAATGTTATGAAATGCAAGATGTCATCACTTTTATGATCCTTTCCTTTTATTGACCTTCTTACCCTCAGTCCGAAGTTTCATATCCAAAGTACAAACCATTTAAAAGCAATGTGTATTTGCCTGTTCTGTTTTGTATCTTCCATGTGCTCTTTCCAGCTGGTTTGGCATGCAGGCACTACAACCTCACTCTACTACAACCTGTATATGCTTCAGAATAGCCTGTTGGGTTGGGAAAGGGTCACATGTTGATCTTGATTTCTCTGCTTTTTTTGTGTGTGGTCCCTGGGTTTTGGGTTGTTTTTTGGTTTTGTTACATATTTCTTCAAGATGTGTAGCTGTGTTATGGCTCTACACTGTCAATACATGCTTATTTTGTCTGAAAAATGAGAACACCAAGTGACTCCACTGGTAGAAAATACACCCTACTTCATTACAGATGTATTTGATATCATGTCAGTACGCATTTAGTTTTGTGTCCTGAAGCTAGAATCAGCTTTGATAATATTTTCTACCTGCAAAAAACATGAGCACTTTTTTTGTCATCTGCTTTTCTCCTAAACAGTATGCTTAGCATATTGTTTATTCTCACATACTCTCAAATGCACGCTTGTATTCAGAATTTCACTGTAATGATTTTTCACTGTTACTGTGTTACATCTGTAGGATGACCCCTTCATTTGCAGGACATCACCTTATTCACTTGACTTTTAAGATACATCATTTGTTTTGCAGGACAGAACAGGTGAATGTTTGAAGCGAACAGGAGCAAGTGTAGCCCTTACATCTATCAGCAATGTTACTGCTTTCTTTATGGCTGCCTTAATCCCTATACCTGCTTTACGAGCATTTTCACTCCAAGTAAGTTTATATGCTATTTTGTTAGTTCTTATGCATGGTCCCATCATGGAAGGCCAGTGACGATAACCTGTTAGTGGTAGTGTTAAAGTGTGCGTTCAGTGGTGCTGCAGTTCACTGAACCAATATGTGATCACTGTTTACTGTAGATCTGGGTAATAACAACTGCTGTCTGCCCTTGATTCTGCTCCTCCCATTTCTCATGCCTGGAGTCTCTCACATCCTGTTAGCAGGTGAAAGAATACCCTGCCCCATCACAGCTGGGTTGAGTGCAAAAACCAAGAGGTATGCAACTAAGCAGAAACAAGTCTCCAGAAAGATTTGCATTCTTAAGTCAAGAGGAGTAGACTGTACTGTAGTGTGTACTGTAACATTTCTCAGTAGGATTTTAATCCTGTCATTCATGTTTGTCCGATTTGCTGCTCTTAAAAACTGTAACCAAAGTGCAATGACAGCAGTGAACATGCATTTGCCATATTAATTATTACTGCAGCAGTTTGTACTGCCTTGCTCCCAGTGTAATTTTAGCAAACTTGAAGAAAACGTCAAGAATTTTACATTACAACTGCTTTGAGAGAAAATGTGAATTTTATGTGCTGAACCATGTATCGCTCGCTCTCCCTTTCTCTCTTTCTCTTCCTGTATTTGTTTGTGATAATATACCTTCAGGAATATGAAATTTTAAGGATGCTGGAGAAAGTTTTCTTCTAAAAGCAAGGGCTCTTTGAAGAAAGCTTTGGGAATTTCTCCCCTGACACTGCTTTAATACCCAAGCAATTGATAACACTGTGTGACCTTGGTGCAGAGCAGGCAAACTGTACTTTTTCAGCAGTTATTTTTCTTCTGATGTAGCCTGGTTGGCTACCCAGAGGAAGCCAGGGCTGCAGTTTTTCTTAATACCTGTGGCAATTATTGCTGTTTTCAGAAATGTAAGTATGGCTGCATTAAGCTGTAAAATGGTAAACTGTTTGCGATTGCAGTTACGTTACCAATAAGTATTAATAATTTGTTTACCATTTCCTTCTCAATAGGCAATTTGGTAGTGAATAATAGAGAAAGTGAAGGCCTCATTGGGTTTCTGCATTGTTTAGCAGATGTCTGTGGCAAGTAAAATTAGACCCTTCATCCTGAATGGTTATCAGTATTTAGCTCTGCTGATTTGCCAAAACCTAGATGTCTCTTCTTGCAGGTGATGTGACAGTGAATTGCTTTATTTTATGGCAAAGACCAGTGTCAATGTGTGAAATAGTTTTTGAAATGTAACACTTCTTCTGTTGGAAGATGTTATTTATGTCTCCTAAATCTGTGGCCCAACCTCAAACACTCAACATGTACCTTAAGCAGCTAACAGGGTACTGGAGATCTTCACTAGGAATCAGAGAAGGCTTGTTTTGTCAGGCTTTGTAGTACCTGTGCTTTAGAGAAGTTACTTCAGCCTAAATGCATCTCATAAGAAGTACTCGAGAGATGGGCCATTTTGTCCTGATCGCACTGCTAAGCTATTGAGTGGGAGCCAAGAAAATTAATTCTTTCTTATCTGATCAAATTTTGCTCAGCCTTTCTCTGTTCTCACTCTTCACATCAGAACATGACAGGTTGCCTTTGGAACATATATGGAGACAACAGCTGTAATTGTTACTGTAATCTGAGTATAAGTTAAATACACCTTTCCTAAAGTCTTTTCTTTTTGCCTGCTGCCACGCTGTAGACTGAGTCACTGAAAGTTCAGAAAACGAAGTCTGCATAGCAAAATGACAAACAAAGAGTTTCCAGTGAGATTTCAACATATTCATGTATGAACATGTTGATATTATTCAGAATAAAAACATCATGCTCAAAGTCCTTTTTAAGGCAGTGATTAATATGGAATCTATGTGTAGGAATGTTTGGGTGTCCAGAAATTAATGTTTGAGTTGCTCAATCTTTTCTCACATGCATCTGTAATTTGTCTTTGCTTGCACATAGTAACCCCTTATATGTATATGAGAGATGGAAAAACATGCAAAAAAAGGGCAACTGGAGGCCTGTAATGAGGATTTATTGGTGCTAGAGCAATATATATAACTGATACCTATGTAAGTTAGGAACCACTGAAGTAACATCCTTTGTTGTTAGAAAGTAACATCTATTATTGTTTTGTCTGGCTTCACCAGGTAAAATCAAAATCACGTGATACATTACTCACAACATTCAGAATCAGATAACCATGGCAGATTTTGGTGGGTGGTCTATATTTATATATGGATTTCTTTATTTACAGTCTTCTTCCTCCCTCTCCCTCTTACTCAGGCTTGTTTAAGCAAGAAGTCCTTGCTGTCTTTGATAGCTTCCTAGCAAGACTTAGAAAGCAATGAAATACTGCATTTACTTTTCACAGATGCTGCCTTCTTCTTGTCTAGATAGTGAATTTTTAACAGATGGGCTTAAAAAAAGGATTGCTCTTGACCTTGTTTTGCTCTTCATTCACTTTTCTTAAGACATTGCAAGATAATTGTCAAAGTTTCCATAACTTTTCAGGCTCAGTATCTGTAAAACAACCCAGCTGCTGAGGGAGAATAAATGGTTTCCTGCATCTGCAAGCCCAACTTTTCGTTAGAAACTCATGTTTTGCATATCAATGCTTTCTTCTTTCTCAGCTTCTATTTTGTTCTGCTAGCTAAAGCAGGTCATTGATATCTCTGAGTTACTCATTTACTTTATGGAACTCAAACACTGCAGGTCTGATGCTGTCTTAGGAGTTCGCTAGGGTTAGCTCTTGCCAAGTTTTATAAAATGGACATCAGTCCTTTTGAAAGAGAGATTTTTAAAATTAATTCCATTATGCAGATAGGGACTGTTTCAGCTTTTTCACTGTTTTAATTTTTTTTCATTTGTTGATCTTATTATCCCCTTATGTAAGCAGCTTTAGGGCTTTGAGATGTTGAACATGTCCTAAATAGTCAGTCACAAGAATCACCTGTAAGAGTGCTCAGGACTTCAGAGGAGTACGTCCTGAGGTTTTGGATGTGTTTCATTTCTTAAAATTGTGACGCAGGGGAGGTTGTCAGAGAAATCCACTGAAAGGTTTTGAAGTTTGCAGTAGAAATGTCTTAAACATAGCCCTTTGTTTTGAGTGTAAATGAAGGAAGGGAAAGCAGAGCATAACTACCACTGGGCTGAATTCTTTCCTCAGACAGACTATTCAGACACCGTTACGGAATAAATTCTGCCTGGGAAAGAGGAGGTAGAGCTTCACAAAAATTCATCTACCTCTTCTCGCTTACACCAGAAACTTCCTTCCCTAACAGTGGAGGAGTGGAGTGGGTTCACTAATGAGCAGGTGTGGAACTTTTCCCAATAAGTCTTAGCAGTAGCTCTTTCCCTCACCATAAGAATGACAAGGTTTTTTTCCTAAACGTAGAGTGCATTACCAGGTGGTGGTGGTGGGTTTGTGGGGAGAAAGAATGTAAGTTTTTAAGCGCATTCAGTTATCTTACTCTGCTGAAGTGGTTTGTCCCTTCCTTTTACCCACTTCATTTACCTTTTCCCTGTCCTGAAACGAGAATTTAACAAGGAAATTTAAAGCCTAAGGGAAAAGGGGCAGGGGGGCAAGGAGGGGATCCAAGTCTGTAGGCTGTCAGGAGGGAGTTGCAGATAGGCAGCAGTAGGGTGGAAGTTTCCCTGACAGACCTCCTTGTCTGTTCATCACCTCTGGCTATACAGCTCACCCGTTCTCCTTGGGTGGGCTGCCAGGAATGGCACATAGCAGCACATACCTTCGGTGAGGCCCCAGCCTACCAGCCTGGCTCGCGTCTCCCTTGCTGCCTCCAGCACAGACTGCCATTCTTCTGTCTGCGTACAGTTGCAGCAGCAATAATATTTTTAGGCTGTGCATAATGAAAAGATGCAAAAAGCAGAGCATTTTTCTCAGAAAGTCACCAACATTTTTTTTCTGATGGAATTTTTTTACTACTCTCTGATCTCATTTCACTGAATGCCTTTATTTTACACCCTTGAGTAGGCCCCATTTTATCCCTTCTAGGACTAATCTTACCTTTGTTGATTTCTGAAGGAAAAGGTCTGAGGCCCTTTCCTCTCCCATTTGAGCATTCATCTCTGCCCTGTCCCCAAAAATCCTAAGCGTGCTCTCAGCTTGGGTGCTGCTAACAGATTGCCTGTACTCTGGAAGCTCTGCTACCACAGTTTTTTGTTGGTGCTTTTCCAGTCAATGTAATTGTTACAGGTTGTGGGGATTGCCATGATGGCATTTCTCATACGTTCCCGTTTCCAGCCACCAGATGTCTAAATGGTGTTGGGAGGGGAAGCGGTGGCTGGTACATCAGGTTGGAGACTGAGTCACCCCTCAACAGTTCTTCTTTCCCTCTCTTTATCAAGTCCCAGGGTACTTTTTGATGGTACAACAAATTAGAATTGATATAAGAAAAATATTTTCTGTATTTAATTGTGAAAACTGAGAACTGTTACATCCTTGCTGGGGAGGTGGGTGAGGGAGAGACTATGCAATATACAGGAAGTGTGGCGTTAAGCTCTAGGAATCTCTTTAAGTACAAATCAGAACAGAGAGGATCGTATAATAATATTTTATTTGCAGGCTTAGTACATCAACACCAGGATGGCACAATGGAAAACCTGGTTCTAAAATGAGATGCCATGTTAATATGCAGATTTACTGTGTGTTGTTGGATTAGTTTTGATGCTTCTTAAAAAATCAAATGCGAATATAATTAATGGCATCTCTACCATACACTTAAGTATCAGTTTTCAAGTTTAGCGGCATTTGAGAGTCAAGGATGTTGGGGTTTACAAAGGGAACTGATAAAGCATGAAGTATTTTCAGTTTATGGAGAGGACTTATGTTAGTTTTTCAGCCATGCTGGGAGGAGCAAGAATTATTGAGTCACGCCTCAGCTGTTTTTTCCAAATTTCAGTAAATCTTAGCTGATCCTTGATAGAAGATCTTGGTTAGACACAACTAATTATTCATGTTATATGGGTGATTCAGTCTTCTCTGGTTTAGCAGCAATAAAGAAAGCAGTTGTATGAACTAGGTCCAACAAACACCTTGATGGCAACAGCAGCCATTTGTTTTTCTGACAGATTTCAGTTAATTATAGAGAGGATCAAAAGGAAATCACTTAATTTAAAGTCTTGGCTATGACCTTACATACCTTTCTGTGTGGATATTTATAAATCATGTAATAGTCATTGGATCTTTCCTCTAAAAGACAGCTAAATGCTAATTTGGCTTTAAGTACTAGTTAAATCTGTTTTAGTAGTTATGTCTACAGACAACCAGCAGGACCAAAATCTTACTTCAAGCAGGCTGGAGACAACAAAAGAGGAGCACCAATAAAAAAACCTTTTGTATACAAGATATCTATGATTGAAATGACTGGAAAATATTTACATAACTAGTTGATTCTGACATTGTCAGAAAAGTAAAAACAATATCTAGTCTTTTTAGTATACTTTGACAGCCTCAAAATCCTAAAAATCATTCAGTGTGTTAGTACGTGTATTTTCACAGATAAAGAGACACAAAAATAAAAGTTGCATTATTTAGACAATTTATATTCTTTATTTGACATGTAAGTCAAGAATTTTTAAAACATGGATTTTGGATATCACATGTTTTGAGCTGCCTGTTTTGAGGCCTGATTTTTCAACATCAAAAGCAGGCATTCGTTTATTTTGGAAAACGGAGGGCCTGTTTATATCAGGTCAGCGACTTCATTTTTGTAGTCCAACTTTTGTTCTTTTTTGTGACTGTTTTAACCCAAGTGGTCATTACTTCAGAAGTTACAGGTGGAGGCACTTGATAGTTTATATGATTTCCTTAACATGAAACTGGGCTATTATTGAGATGGCTACTACTAATCTAATTGGTAAAATATAAGGATTTCAAGGTTTTTTTTCACCTGTTGATGGCTGAACCATTTTTTCCAAGTGTCTCTCCTACTCTTACAACTGTCTTCCAGTCCCATCTGTGCCCAGGCTTTCCCTTTGTGATGAGTAGTGCTCCTAACAATTCTGCATTACAAATAAATGCTATTAATAATAATGATAGATGCTGCACCACATATGTTTATGGAGATTCTCTGGGAATCTCTGTGTGGGAAAGGGTTTGAAGTACGGTTTGAAAGGGGGTGGGCGGGGAGGTTGTTCTTTTTCATTACGTAATGTTCGCTTCACAAATTGAACCAAGTATTCTTGTTCCAATTTAAGAGGTATTCTTGTTCCAATTTAAGGCTCATTTCAGTAGACTGGCTCATTAATCAAGTTCTGTTAAACACAAGCATATTAATATGTAGATTTATTATGTGGCATTGGGACTAATTTTGATTCTCCTTTAAAAATAATCCCTGATAAACCCAAAAGGTTGCTCTTTTGGGGTAGACTTAAGTAAGTACATGAAGTGCATAATATTTTACTAAATAGAACAGTTTCATTAAAATTTACTTAAATCTTTATTTCATTTCTGATTTAATAATGTGCTTTAATATTACTGTGATGCTTAAATTACTTTAGATCCCTTAAATGTGAGAACTTCAGTTCTAGTTTCAGGTTTGCTTTTGCTTCCTTCTATTTTTTTACTGTGAGACTCTAAACGTGGCAGAATCTCATGCAAAAGTATGATTTGTAGACGCTGTTTTTCCATTTAAAAATCATCGCCACATCTCCAGACACAGATGTATTAAAATAATATGAAGTTTATTATTAAAAGAAATTAATTAACTACAATAGGCCTACCATAATGAAATGGGAATGTAAAAGTATATCTCCCAGTTTCCTCAGGGAAAACCTTGAAAGCATCTGATGGGTTGACATGATAAATGGGTGAACGGATGAGAACTGAAAGAAAGTTTTATGCTTTGTAAAGCTGATGCCCTACATGAAGCTTAGTAATGACATCACTTCTCCTATGATTGATCTCTAGGCAGCAGTTGTGGTGGTATTCAACTTTGCTATGGTTCTGCTGATTTTTCCTGCTATCCTGAGCATGGACCTTTATCGTCGGGAAGACAGGAGACTGGATATATTCTGCTGTTTTACAAGGTAAGAATGTGTGACAGATTGATGTATGAGGTGCGTCCTTTTTGTGGTCACCAATCAGTGCTACCATTCCTTGTCAAGAGTGGGAATTCTTCATTGCAGCAGGGTCAGGATGTTATTGTTATGATTTCATTGCTAGTGACTGACGTACATGTGCTACCTTGGTTTTTAGCTGACTGAGGGGAAAACTTAAAATCTGTCTCTCTCTCTCTCTTACGCACTTTTCCCTTCATTCATACATATGTTCATTTTGACTGTTGGAGGACAACTTTTTGAAAGCAGATAAAAGATCCACACTTTAGGCCTAAATATCTTCAAGTGTTTTAGAACATTACAGGGTACTCCAAGGTGTCCAGTGCTAGTCTTGGGTAATCTTGGAAGACTAACTCAGGGTACTGAGAAGACTTACTTAAAATTAATCACTATGTGCTAATTTTTATGCTTTTTATGCATTTAAACTTAAATACATAAACGTAATGTATAAATTGTAAAAATACTTCCCCTTAGCTGAGTTTTCACAGGACTATAAGGAATGCAAGATGATCAGTACCATTACAGGATGATGCGTGATAAAGTTTCTGTTATCACTGCAACAGTAATTTGGAATGGTAATACTGCCATTCTAAAGAGTGTATACACAGACTTTTACCTCATACACAGCCAGCTCTGAGCGTAGAGCGGGGCTAGGAAGTGTCTACTGTCATCACTGGAACCACTACTTAGAAATTAAGCATGTTTTCTACCTTAGTTTTTGCTTTTGTCTGCAATGAAGAGCATCAGCTACATTTCTGCACATGTACTCTTACTGTCATAACCAGGATGTGGAGAATCCACCTTGTGTCATCTTAGCCTTTTACACCCACCTAGGAGCTGACATAGTTTGACATTTTAATTTTAACGTCAAAGAGAGAAAGCACTTTCCTAAATTTGTTTCTGAGGGAGTGGTTAGAACAGGGAGTTGATCCTAAGCCAGGACTCCTACTTTCTATTTCTGATTCAGTCAGAGTTTCAGTGGATGGCCTAATCTGCTTGAATTTTGGAGCCCTGATTCTCAGAAATACAGGGCAGTCAGACCTTCCATTTATTCCCTCATCTAAAGTTGCACCAAACGTGTATCAGAATTTGGGCCCATTTACATATGAAGAAATGCAGTTAATGAGAGCTTGCTTTGTTTAGGTAGGCAACATTCTGAATTCCCCTTGTTTTTGTACGATATGTCCACTTGCTGAAAAATCTCTGATACTGTTTTCTATCATCAATTTGTCATTTCTTATTTACAGAAAGAGGTTTGTCTCGGATAATTTTTTTTAATAAACTAGGTATCTTTTAGGGTCTTGTGTAGACAAAAATAAAGGGAATGCTTCAATTACTTCTGTAATTTTGTCTCTTCATCTTGCCCATCCTTCCTGGGAATTAATCCTTGCATATGTTTACTTAATTTTTAAAACATTCAGTCAGTGTATGGCAAGTGGTTTCAGCCTGCCTCCCAAAAGTCTGAGATCTTATCCAGAAGGCCCAAATATTATTTAATGGTTACTTCAATAGCTCTAAACAGAAGAACTTGGTATGTCATGTGTTTACATTTTGATCTAAATAGCTTAATTCTTAGCATGGGCACATAGATGCAAACTCACACACATACTGTGCATTCAGACTGTGTGCAGCTGAATACCTGGGTATTGACCTGATTAGTGTTTGTAATTAATGGAGTGGTGTGGATAGATGTCAGTGTCTTCAGACAGATGCTGGTTCCTTCTTTCCTGAGCTCAAGAAATGTGCACATATCATCAGAGGCCTACACTTTGAACCGTGTCTGAGAAATGTTTCCTAAAGGTGCAGAATAAAATTCACATCAAAGCGTTACACTTAATTAATATAAACCATCTAATAGTACTAGAAGCAGTCTCAGATGGAAGCAGGTTATCCTATCTAGTCTGATGAAAATAAAGGTCCATCTAAATACAAAGAGATGTTCTTCTCTTCTCTTACAGTCCGTGTGTCACTAGAGTGATTCAGATTGAGCCTCAAGCATATGCGGAAAACGAGAATACTTGCTACAGTCCTCCACCCCCGTACAGCAGTCACAGTTTTGCACATGAAACTCAGATTACAATGCAGTCTACAGTGCAGTTGCGCACAGAATACGATCCTCATACACAGGTGTACTACACCACAGCAGAGCCTCGCTCAGAAATATCTGTGCAGCCAGTGACAGTGACGCAAGATAATCTTAGCTGCCAGAGCCCAGAAAGCACAAGCTCGACGAGGGATTTGCTTTCCCAATTCTCAGACTCCAGTATGCATTGCCTTGAGCCACCCTGTACGAAGTGGACACTCTCATCTTTTGCAGAAAAGCGTTATGCTCCGTTCCTCCTAAAACCAAAAGCTAAGGTAATCAGGGAACTATTTACCTGTTTTTCAAAAATAGACTTCTGCCTTGCCCAGTAATAAAATTATCCTGGCAGTGGCATTAAATATAAGGAATAAATAGAATTCTTTTGACATAACAATTCTTAATAATTTTACAGCTAATTTCATACTTTAAAAGTTTTATCTTGTGAGTGCTGTAGAGACATACTTTTCAAACGTAAGTTGAGTGAGTGTTTTGGGTTTTCAGTAACATAAGCTTGTGAATAGTGAAACGAAAGCCACTTTTAAACTTTATTATGATATAAATTTCTCATCCACGATGCAGAGCCCCTTCAATAAAGCACAAATTAGCTTAGCCTTCTAGTGTGTATGTGTTTGAAAAAAAAAAAAGGAAGAAATAAAAGCTTTAAAGTAGACTGATGGGTGTTAATTTTGAACCTGGCTTTGTAGTGTGCTATTATGAATTGTTAGTTTCTTCAGAAACCTAAAATCAAATGCATTTCCATTTTCTGTTGCAGATTGTGGTTATTTTTCTTTTTCTGGGTTTACTTGGGCTCAGCCTTTATGGAACTACCCGGGTGAGAGATGGACTAGATCTCACAGATATTGTACCACGGGAAACACGGGAATATGACTTTATTGCCGCACAGTTCAAGTACTTTTCATTCTACAACATGTATATTGTGACACAGAAAGCAGACTATCCAAATGTCCAGCATTTACTTTATGAACTTCACAGAAGTTTCAGCAATGTGACATATGTTTTGTTGGAAGAGGACAGGCAGCTTCCCAAAATGTGGTTGCACTACTTTCGAGACTGGCTGCAAGGTAAGAGAGAGTTGCATGAGCTTTTCTTAATTCTGCAGTAGTAACTACCTGTTCACGCTAGTGATGCTCCCCTGTTCGAACATAGTCACACGGTTAAAGGCTGCAAGCAGGAGGGAGAACGCCTAGGTGCTGATCTGAACTCGCACATTGACTCGCTGTTTCTCCAACAGGTCACTTAAATTCTTTGTGGCTAAGTTTACTCCTCAGTAAGACAGTTTTGAAGCTTTAAGAGATAATATCCATGAGAGGCCATCTCATGCCATTAATTTCTAAGCAGCTAATGAGGAGTTCTTTATAATTAATGGCCAAATATGGCCCACTGTCTTGGGAAAATAAATGTTTGCTGAGTGTTTTGAGAACAGTAAATGAAAAGTCCCCATCCAGCGATGTATTTTGGCACAGGCTTAACTTTTACCACATGAGTGATCCTCTTGGCTTCAGCTGGGACTGCTGGCATGAAGAAAATTCAGTGTGGCTTATGTGTTTTATTGGGTTGGGAACTTACTATACATTTTAGATTTCCAGTCAAGTATCCTCACTCTTTCTGTGGTGCTGCTTTTTCTGTGCTGAATTGTAACAGTGCCGGGGAAGACAAGAGAAGGCATGGCCTTTCAGGTACTAGGATGATAATTATATTGAAGTTGGATTATTAAAGATATTATAATTACACATGTTGAGACAAATAACTCTTTTGTATTTAAAATAAATAGCACTGTTATGTTTCAGCAAATTTAACATCTCTCTGCTGTGAGCAAACATTTTCTGCCCGGGAGTACTTCTGTCCCACCTCTGTCTTTCTGTTGGGAGAGTCTCCAGGAAGCTTTTGCTAACAGAAAAATAAATTGTGCTGACCTAGTGAGCCCGTAAATTTTAACCTTAACTGTTCATAGACAACCAGTGCAGCCAATGATTCTTAGAGACACATAGGTAACGGCCAGTATTTGGGGTATTTTATTCCTTCTGGAAATACGTCGGGCAATATTAGGAAAGCAGATGCATCTAAGCGACACATCTAAACAAAATCATCAAGTTTCCTATGTGTTTAATGCACTCATAAATCATGCAAAGCAGTATTTCAGCTATTAGCTTTGGTTTTTTAATGGTTTTTAAGTATATTGGATCCATGCATTGCAGTCTACTTACTGGAAGTTTTACTTAAAATATTTTGCTCACGTAAGCATATTGAGCTGTAAGGGAAGGTATTACTGGCAGGAATAAAAATCAACAGCGTAGATATTTTGCTGGATTGGAACCTTACTATACTTTCTAGATTTCTAAGCAAGCATCTTTCTACATGCTTTTCCAAATTCTCTTGTAACTCTGCTGTTTGTTTTATTTCTTTGGTGGGTATTTGTTGTTGTTGTTCCAAAACAGTAGGAAAAAATGTGTCTGGTGTCCCCCCTTCCGCCTCCTCCCCCACCCCCAAACGTGTGAGGGAGACGGAAATCTGAGATCGTGTCCAGGATCTTCAGATCAGCTGAACCTCAGTGTAGTCTGCCAGCGATGAAGGCGGGAAGAGGTGCCCTTGGGTCTGCTCCCTTGCTGGCTTCTCAGAGTGAAACGCTGGAGGCTAGTCCCCTTGGTGTTGCTCCCAGGGGTGCTCGTATTCCCATTCCCCCTCTCTCAGGCCCACCACGTACTTTATTGAACCTCTGCCACTTTGGATGCCTCCCTGTCCTCTTTGTAGTCACCTCCTTGTGCTAAGGACTGTTTGCATGGCCCTGGCCCAATGCCAAGGGCCTGCTCGTCTGCTTCTCTGTGCTGTATGTCCATGCCCATATGGGGCCTTTCCAGATCTGCTCTTCTCTCAGGGGTGTGCCCGTTCTCTTCGTATTGCCTATGGTTACATTTCCCCTTCCAGTCCACATTGGGCTGCCTGTCCTTCTTCCTTGTCTTCCACTTTTCTTCAACTAGAGGAGCCATGAGTATTCCTGGTACCCTGGATATACTGACAGGGTGCATGGAGCTAAAATGTTGTACTGGGGTGGTTCAAGTGGCCGTGGTTGCCCTGTGACAGAAGGCACGTTGCTTGGCCTGTTGATCACCCACAGCTTTAGAATTAATCATGATGATTACTAATTAGCATTTAGGTCTGTGTCCTTACCCCTCCTCCCCACCTTCCCCAAGAGGGGCACAATTAGCACAAACCAGCTGCTTTGTAAAGGCACAGGGCTATCTTCGCAGAGGGCAATACTGCATTCACAAAGCTGTAAAGAAGAAGGATATTGAGATGTACCAAAAGAAAGAAGTTATGTTTTAAAATGGTACAGGGCATTGATGCAACTGGCGGGAACTAAACTGTGCTACTAAAAGCTGCCACACATGTCATAGTTAGGGATTTATCTCAAGGTGCAGACACTAATAGAATAATACTTGATCGTTACCAACTGGGGCTGATGCTGGGGGAGTAAAGGGGAGGGAAGGTGAAAACAGAATTTACAAGCAAGGTACAATTTTAGGCTGGATTCAGGGAGAATCCTCTTTGAGGTGCAAACAGTTCTACTGGTGTATTTTTACACACTGGAGGAGCAGGATAATCAAAGTAGGGGCAACTTTGAACTTCATGGTTAATTCCTGCCGACTTGACTGGGAATTCAGTGCTAGAGATGAATGGCTCGAAACGGCCTCCTGACACGCACACATTTGTCTGGCAGAATGAGGGAAGCAGCAGCATGTGAACAAAAGCATTTCTTTTATCAAGAAGGTGTCCTTGGTCGTAGCTGTACATTTCTCCTCATTTACGAGCAGTAGAGTGCCTGCAGCCTAACACACTTCTTTTTTCAGAGGTTCCCTTGTATTTTTCTTTCTGGTATCATATCATGTTAGCATATTTTCTGTTACTGAAAATGCAACAGAAGAAGAGTTAACACTAATCATTCATTTGAACTGGAAATGTTAACATTATTTTTGTAAGTGACTGAATGTAAATGAGGTAGCTTGAATTCCCTGATGGCTTGTAATTAGGCTTGTTTTTGCAAAGGGTGATCTTATCTGGTGTTCCGTGGTGCCAGCTGTTCACATGAGTCAGTAGGAATTCCTTCCTCACCCCCATTCCTGCATCCCACATAATTTTGGAGGATTTCACTTTCTTCTGAAGCATTACGCAAAAGTGACTGCTGATACAAAAAAATCCCATATATAAGATTTTTTAAATTCCCTTAATTTTTATAACTTTTCTGCAGAAGGAGGTCAAGTTACTTTTATCTGTCTGCCCAGAAACATTTGATTGATCTGATTTATAAAAGATTGAATGTGTTGTAAAATCATTGGTATGAACAGTTTATAACTGAAGTACTGTTTGCTTTGAAAGCAGCAACTCTGCTATTAATTTCAAAGTGTTATGGGAAATTTTAATTACTGAAATTTTACATTCTTTAGAAATTAAGCACAACTGATAGTGGTTTCTTGGTGTTCTTTCCGCAGCCTTTCAGTTTCAGCAAGGTCAGTAGTAAAATAACCCAGAGAGTAAAGTGGTTAAGCCAACTGAGGAATAAAGATATAAAAGGGAGCAGGGTTTGAGGGATGACCAAACTTGTGAGAACAGGGGAGGGAGGGAGATGCGAGAGAGCTGAGTTTTCACCCACTGCAGTAATGTTAAATGTACATGCACTTTTTTGATATACCTTGCAACCACAAATTGGTAACGTCATGTGCCAATGGGTATATTTGTTATTGTGTGTCTGTGGAGGCCCCTGGCAGGGGTTGGATGTTAGTCTGGAAGCTCTGCCTCCGTGTGCTGTCTGTCACGCCATTTATGTGCTCCTCTGGCTGAAGGGAGTCATTTTTACTGTAAGTTAAGCTGTTCTTTGGTGGTCACCTTCTTTCCCATGTGCTTTTTTGACAGCCTTCTCTTAACCTCCCACAGTTGTCTTTCACATGACTGGTACCATAGCACAAATGGTTTCACCTGGCCACTTCCTGAGAGACTGACACGGAGCTGAACTTGGCACAGGAAGGATGGCTTGGTATTTTTGCGTGTCCTAAGCAATGTTTTCTCCTCTCCAAGGGCACAAGCAAACAGTGCTTTTTTAAAGGGGACTTTGAAATCCTCTGGTGATGCCAGAAAACCTGATGGCAAATTGTCCTGCTCCTGGGCAGGTGCTGGAGGGCTGCATGTGGACATCTGGCAGGTTTCTTTCATCGCTTGGTTCTCAGCCTGTTGGCTTCACGAGTGGGTACGATTTGGCAGGACAACATGGAAGGCAGTTTTCTAAGGGAGGGGCATGAGTTTGTAAATGGGAGCAGGTACTCTGGCCCGGAGGTGGTGTTGGCTGGGTGTGTTTTCTCTTCCAGCACTCTTGTCTCCGTACAGCTGTAGCTAACATACCTGACCTGTAATGACGGTTTTCATTACAGCTCCTCAGCACAGCTGCAAGGTGGGTCGGCGATTTCCTCCACTGCTGCTCCCCCGGCCCTTTCCTTCCCTTCCCTGGACATGCCGTTTGTCATCTGCTTGCACAGAGCCTCCTTGTACTGGGCTGTGGCTTCCTGTACTAAATCTGATCCAAATTTGTGCTGTGAGGTATTCCCTCCCCCTTGAAGGGTGGCAAAGAGGAAAATAACAGTTGAGAGTGAATAGGTGTTGGCTGTGATCTTTACATGTGCTGGCAGCAGATCCCACGACTTGTATTAGCTGCACAAGTTGAACAGATGGAACAAATTGACAAAATCGTGTTCACTCACGCTGTGCTCGAGGAGCAGCTGAGTTGCTGTTTGAAGTTGAAAGTTTGAGTGTGGGTTTTTTTTCCCCTTGTAGTGGAATTTCTGGTTATATTGTAGAAGCTATTGCCTCAGTGCTCTGCAGTAGCCCGAAGCAGTTAATGACAGCAGTATGTGTCCTCTGTGGCTCAGTACTCTCGGCCAGGGTTCTGGTGAGGCAGAGGGGAGCATGGGGAGTGTTTCCCTTCTAGATAACGGACTAAATGCCTCCTCCAGTTTTAACTCCGTGGTAGGCGGTGAAGTTGGGTCAGGGCTGAGCTCAGCCCTTTCCTGTTCTGCCACCGTCCAGGTCAGGGCAAGACTTCAGCTTTGTTTTGAGGAGAGTGTGTATGAAAGAGGTGATAAATGCAAATATGCTTATGGAGTTTTGAGTGTGATGATTCTGGAATTGTGGTTCACGAGGAAAACTACTTTTTGTTATCGACAATCTTAACTCTTTCCCATGTACTTTTGCAAGCAGAGCACTAGGTTGCTTTCAAAGGCTCTGAGAAGGATGCGGGACCAGAGGGTCCTAATCGCATCCAAGATCCCCTCTTTGCCTTGAGGGGAAGCTGGTTTACACTAGTGCACATTGTATCTGCAGCTTGCTAGCTCAGCTTTGCTGGTCTGCACAACATGGGAAGACTCTTGAGGCTTCTCCCTTGCACCTTCTTGCTTCTCCTGCCTTCCTTTGGGCAAAATACTGGACATGCAACTGGTACTTTACCTTCCCACACATTGACAGGGAATGAGGAGCCCCAAATGTAGGAAGCAGCAGGTGGATAATTTTCTTCCTGATTCAGCTATGAAAAAGAGTCATTATTTCTTCCTACAGAAATTTGTTTCTAAGAGTGATTGCTTACCTGCTTGTTGTCTCTCCCCCTTACCTCCCTTAACTCTTCAGGGCTTCAGGATGCATTTGATAGCGACTGGGAAACAGGGAAGATCACTTACAACAATTATAAAAATGGATCTGATGATGCTGTTTTGGCTTACAAACTCTTGGTACAAACAGGCAACCGAGCAAAGCCCATTGACATCAACCAGGTACTGTATCAGAGTCCATACAGGTTTATACAGGAATACACAAGTCATCAGGAGTGGGGGGAGATGCAAAGAGCATGTCGTAGTCTCTTTTTTCATCTTGATTAATGGCATGCCTGAGTTACACTTTACTGCATGGCCTCACTGACTTCGCTGAAGCCACTTGTTAGCTGCAGTCTGGCCTGTTTGCGAAGTGTTCAAAGTCAACACTGGGAATGCCTGCCCTTGATTATTACTGGCTGGCATGTGTTCAGTGCTGCTCCTGTGTCAGACACACTCAGGTTCCACTGAAATGGTTGTGAAGAATGCTTTGCTGCATCCATAGGTAGATGGAGTCTGGTCCTATGCCAGACAAAGCTGATGTTAGCCTTGTTGCCCTAAGTGGCATTGTTTCTGGTTTGAATCAGATTGCCTTATAGGGTTGACCTTTGCTCAGCCTTCTGCTGTGGCTTTGAGTCTAGCATTTGCAATTATTTCGTTAGTTCCTACTGATTTATGCAAAACATAACATTTAAAAAAAAAGAGATGTTGATGAATAATAGTGGAAGGGGACTGAAATCGTTACACGCTGCATCATATTCTTGTACCATCATCACTAAATACAGCTATACTGTTGTAGAACTAAGAACGGCAGTTGTCTGAGCTGCCTAAGTAAAATATGTCTGAGGTTCTTTAGCAAGGTTATCACCGCATATGACTGCATTTGCTGTAGCCATTGGTAGGTGGAAACATATTAGGTTTGACTCCTTACACTAAAATTAGATTTCAAACCTCTAAGACGACATTCTGCAATAACTTAACTTCTCCTCTCCTAGAGTCATCATTGACTCGCTGTGCTTTCAGGCAGAAAAATAGTCTTTCTAATGAGCTTCTTGGCAGATCTGCTTATTGTCTTTCTTTTTTTCCTGGCATTAAAGGTGACAGATTTACGGAGTACATTGTTCAAAGTTACTATGGTGTGTAAAACACACTGCTGTGTAGCAACGTGCAGCATGCTGTCAGGTCTGAATGAAGCTTCAGCTATGAATTAAGCAAAGAAAGGGAGCTGAAGAGAAAACCTTCAGTGGGATTTTGTTTAGCAGAGTGTACCAGGTACGCTGTGGAACAAATGCGATTGGACTGCAGCTGCTGATATAATTTCCTGTGCCTGGGAGGGAGAAAAGTGCGGTGCACCCGCAGGGGCTGAGTGCTGTACTGTGCAGTTCCAGAGACAGCTTGAAGACATACAGTTGTTGCATATCCTGTGGACTAATTGAATCCAGATCCTTGGAATCCAGCTTTTTTTTTTTTTTTAACGGCTGTCACTGTTGTTTTTCATTTCATTACAAAGACCTGAAACTGGAGCTGAGCCAGAATTTTAAATAAACAAAACAAAAAACCCCAGTAATACTTTTCACCCACAGAGTCCTCTGTCAGAGCTCTGGCTGTGCAGGATTTGGCTACAGAGCCCTAGAAGTGTACCACTGCTGTTTACCCCACAGATGCATTTGCCCACAGTGACCCAAATAACACAAGGCACTCGTCTGCTTTCTTGACGCTGGGCATTTTCTGAATACATAGGTCATAGGAGGCAAGTGTTAGCAAAATTTATACAGATGTTGTTTTATTTTTATAGCTCTCCTCCATTTACTGGGTGGCATTTCCTTCAGTGTTAACAACAGAGGTTAACTGCACACAGACGTGTATAGGGACTCTTGCCAGGTTTTCTTTCCCTCTCTTAAAATATGTTTCTCCAACTTGGTTGTTTTTCACTCTTGGCTGCAGGCTTTCAGAATTTGGATTTAATTGGTTCAGTCTATCCTGGAACCTTCTGCTGATTTAGTGGTTATTGTAAATATTATATAAGTACTAATTTATAAACAACCACTTTCTACTGTCACTGTAGTTTTTTACATTTTTTTCATTGTCAAACAACAGTTTACTGATAAGTCACTTCAAGTGAAGATTCATACTCTTTTGCTTTTCCCCTTCTATATGTGTGTTGCATCTCGAGGCCATTTGTTGAAAGCTTTACGGCAAGAGCCCTGAAAGCAAAACTCATTCTGAAAGGCTTCTAATTCTTTCCATTTTGCAGTTGACTAAACAGCGTCTGGTGGATGCGGATGGAATCATTAACCCAAATGCTTTCTACATCTACCTGACAGCCTGGGTTAGCAATGACCCTGTGGCCTACGCTGCCTCGCAAGCCAACATCCGGCCTCACCGCCCGGAGTGGGTCCATGACAAAGCGGACTATATGCCAGAAACAAGGCTGAGAAGTACGTAGCATTTCGTCTTAATGTCTTACAGTTTATATAAGTGCCCGCACTCCTTCCTTCAAGAACCAGTAACTCTGTAGTTGGCTGATGCTGCACAGGGCTCAGAAGCGTAAGCAGGACAATATATTGTGTTACTCTGTAATCTCCAGAGACCCGTGCCCCGTTGCAAATCTGGCACCACTGCAGGCTTTTATCATACTAAAAATGAGTTTTATAACTGTTTAAAGCTCTAAAAACTTATAGTAACCATTGCTTTTTAGTGTCACCTGATAGTTTTGTCTGTGAGAGGAACCTGGAGATTGCATGAAATACCTGCCTATGTCATTCTGAAATTTCATCACAGAGATTATATCATGTTTATCCACAATTCTTAATACCTAAGGGAATTTTATCAAGTTAGCTTATATGCTAAGCTACCAACACTGATACGGTACAAGAGCTACTTAGGTAGGGGAGCAGTCCCATTTGGTGCCATTCACTGTTTTCCTGAGCACCAACGCCAGTTTGCATTGGTTTGCTTCAGCTTGCAATTTATTGGGAGGATTGCTAGTTGGACAGCAGTGGGAAAGGGGTGAGGGCATATAGGGGAGGACTGGTGCTCTTGGAAATGTGATTGGGTAACCAGCTAGCTGTGCTTCAGTATATCCGAACCCTAGAGCTTTGTGGCAGTCAGCCAAGTCTTGTCTTAATGAAAATTTATAGTTGAGATTATAATAGAGCAAATCATGTTTAGCAAGTCAACTGAATGACCCTGCAGGGTCTGGAACACACAACGGCAGTAAGAAAATGCTTGTTGTGGAGGCTTTTTTTTCCCTTGTCATACAGTAGACTTAGCATTACGCTCAAAAAGAAGTATGGAGAGTGTTGGTTTGTCAAATTTTAAAGGATAAAAAGTTACTTATTTCCTCAGTAAACCATTACTTTTATATTAAGGGTTTTTTTCCCAGTCATTTGCATCAGTAACAGAACACGGATTTCTGGATCTGACTTTCAAAATATTCAGTGGAAATCTTAAAACCCAACCAGCCTGATTGAGCATAATTTTCCTCCAGTTTTGTGTTAGTGGACCTCAGTTAATCTCAGGGAAATGACCTTTGATTTCAAAGGAACTGCACTTGCATAAAAGAAGAGCATTTGGATAAAATGTTTAAGATGATGTGATCTTCTACTTCATATTGCAGTTACGGATTTTTGGCCAGGTGTTCAGTAAAAACCACTATAGCACTGATGAGGTTTAAATACATATATTGAAATATATCTGTTAAAATTATATAGAATTGTTTGGGGACTTGATGTAGACTGTGTTCATCCCATTGCCCTGCATGATAAAATATAGTAATCCTCTGTACTGCTTCAGCTTTCAGTTTATTGGGGAGTTTTTAAAATGCCACTTCTTCCAAAGAAGTAAAATTTAAATTCAGCACCTTTAAGCATTTTGCTGTGGAGAATAAAGTGTTTTGTTAATCATGCTCTCTGTGTATCTTCTTCTTTCCAAACACGTGGTTTAACACTGCTATCCTCTCCCTAGTTCCAGCAGCTGAGCCCATAGAATATGCTCAGTTTCCTTTCTACCTCAACGGATTGCGTGAAACTTCTGACTTTGTGGAGGCTATCGAGAAAGTGAGAGCTATCTGTAGTAACTACAGCAGCCTGGGGATCTCCAGCTACCCAAACGGTTACCCATTTCTGTTTTGGGAGCAGTACATTGGGCTTCGTCACTGGCTCCTCTTATCCATTAGCGTGGTTTTGGCTTGCACGTTTCTGGTGTGTGCCCTCTTCCTCCTAAACCCCTGGACGGCTGGGATCATTGTAAGTTTATTATAAGGGTCTTTGTTGAAGTCAAATTCCTTTCAGCATAGCTCTTGCTGTAGTCGGGAAGGTTTTGTTTATGTCTGGGCCTCTGGTGGAGTGTGTATATTGCATCATTCATTACATATTTATTCAACTTGAGGAGGTAGGGTTCATGCTAAAAGTACAAACCTTAATAACCTTAATCCTTTGGCCACCTTATTTGCAGCTTTAAAGGTTTCTTAGAAAGGTACATAAACTTTTGCCCTTGCTCAGATGCACCCTAATGTGAGAAATAGAGACACGGAGGAAAATTAGGAGCTCTATTAAATATTAAAGTTAATTCTGTTATTTATTCTTTCTCCCCTTTTATCAGACATAGTTATTTTTCAAGGCAGTTGCTTGTGACTAACTTGCCTGTAAATATTCCCACTGACTTCTGAATGCAGTCTTTCTGGAAAAACTGAAATGGTTAGGTTTTACGGTACACACTGTGGAAAGAGTGTAACTGAGCTATCGAGGAGAAAGAGCCATAAAATTATAAGATGAAGAGAATACTCCTCCATGCTTTCTGCAAGGCACCATAAGCCTCTCAGTAAACATTCAAGTTAAATTGAATGATGATGTTCCTATGTTTAAATTCCATAAACTATCTTATGGTTTATAAAATGCCAGAACTAGAAAAGCGTAAAACAGTTACTAGTTTTTGTAATGTACGTTTATACGACAGGTATGTTAAAAGGTAAATGTTTAGTCTAGAATATTTTTCATAGCACTTAATCAAGCAATTTATGTTATTACTCTTGATTCATTAGCTTATAAAATCATTTATTGTAGCGCATACTTTTTCCCTTGGAAAAGGCGTTTATTTTTGAGTCCACCATTGCTTTTATAAGTATGTCTATCTTTCTTTCCTGCTTGGCTTTAGCAACTTTTAAAGTTGATTCTACAGATTTCCTCCGCTCCCTTTTCCTCAATTTTTTTACAAGGTAGATGAAAGAAAAATAAAAGCTTTCCATTAGATTTAACTGTTCACTTTGTCCATGTCAATCCCACCAAGTATCTTAAAAGCTCAGAGCCCCTCTGTAACCGGAGACTCATCAGCTGGTTATGGCATTGACTTTCTTCTGGGCTTTAAACCTACTCAAAAGTCATCCTCACTTATATTTGCAGTTCTACAAAAAGAATTCCAATACAGGTAGTTGAAAGTTACTTTTTCTGGAAGGATTGTCCAAGAAACAGGTGAAAAAGAGAAAATGTATGTTTTGGGGGGTATTCATGATAAGGAAGAATAAATTGTTTTTCTGATAAATTGTGACAAATACAAAACCAATGCTTGGTCTGTTAACTGGTTCTTACGAGTATAATTTAAACTGGCTCTTTAGCAAGTCATTTCCATTGAGCAAAACAAAACAAGGAAAAGTGACTTGTCTTTGGGATTATAGGGTGGCTTTGAGGAATATGTGTTATAGTCACCATGTTGTTTTGAAACATCTTTCTCTTCATTTGTCTGGAGCATAAGAAGTTACTAACAGCTGTTTGAAATCATCTAGGTGGTGGTGCTGGCTCTGATGACTGTGGAGCTGTTTGGCATGATGGGTCTAATTGGAATAAAGCTGAGTGCAGTGCCTGTGGTTATCCTGATTGCTTCTGTTGGCATTGGCGTGGAATTCACTGTTCACGTTGCTTTGGTACGTAAAATCAGGAAGCATTTTCAAAATACTTTAAAATAAAGTGGTGGCAATGTTAGGATCACAAATCCTTACTTAGTATGCTAAGTCGGTGATGTGATTCCCAGAAGGAAATTGGTCACAAACAGTTTTGGGTGCCATTTGGTTTGTCTTGATAGAGCAGAGTTGATCTTGATGAAGTAGTTCCTAACTGTTGAGTCAATCTCCCAGGAGATAAGAGGGGATACATTACCTGTAGTATCTAGTTGTCTGAGTGATGGAAATATATAGACAAAGCAGAGCTTTTGACGTACCTTACTTTAGTCCAGACTCTCCTGGTCCTTGTCTGCAGCCTCACTGTTGTTGCCTCAGTGCTCTGTAGCTCTTTGTTCCCTCTTGCATGTAGATTCTGCATCTTGTGGAAGAGAAGCCTTTAAAGGAGATGTTCAAAATCACATATAGTGTAATATGATCTGTCTGGACCACTAAAATTGTAATGTATTTGGATTCATTTTCCACTTGAAAAATCTGCACCTTCTTTTCAGAACGCATCAACTATTAATAGTGGGTACAAACATGCAGTCTGTAGGAAAATAGTTTTCCGATGTGATGAGGAGGAGCAGAGAGGGGGAAAAAGTGTGTTTTATATAAAGATTTTCAACATTTTCGAAGTTAAATGTCCAAATTTAGAGTGCATCTACTCACCCAGCTTAGTCAATCTCATGCAAAAATGCGTAGAAAAACCAGTGTGCTTGTAAGGGGGCAGTTTTGGGTGTTCAAGATAAGCAAAATTCATCTTGCTTTATTTGGTGACAAATAGAGTAAAGGGCTATTTTTCTGTGTTCGCGTTTGACAGTGTCAGCGTTGATCTCTACAACATTTTGCACACTCAGCATACGTCATTTTCCTATAAGGCTATTCTAATTGATATTTCAGAAGAGTTTAAGAATATCATTGTCTTCATGGATTTGAATATTACTATTAAAAATAGGAAAGGACGAGTGGTCAATATAATAAAATTTCAGGGAGGAGGCGCTTGTAGTCTGCTATACTCTCTAGTGTATTAGTACTGTAGCAATCCAAAAAGAAGTGAAGGGAGCGGGCTGGGAAGTGGTGGTGAGATTGGATGGGAATGCAATGGGCCTTTTAGACTCACAAGGAGAACTGGTAGACTGCTAAGAGGACCTGGTGACAGTGAAAAAGAGAGAACTAACAGGGATCTTAGTGCACTGGAGATGGCCAAATACTTGGGAACATGTTGTAGATGATGTACAGAGTTGGGGCACATAAAGTGGCAGGATGGAAAGAATAATTTTAAGAAAAATCATAGGGGAAGTAGAGTAAGGTTAAAGAGCAGTAACTGGATCCCTGAAGTGGTGACATCTTTTTTTCCCCTACTGCTATGGATAGTTAGGCTTCTGGAGGTAAACCTGGTTGCTAGGACTTGCAATAGTTTGGGAAGTGTCAGAAACTAATGGTGTACAAGAGGAAGAAAGAAAGGACAATTTCTTAGAATTGAAGATTTAAAATAGGAAACTGGAATAAAAAAGGACAAAACATTTATTTGTTTCTAATTGGGAAGAAACTAATCTAATTTACAGGATGAGAGAGAGAGTGAAAAGTCACCCGTGGCTGAAGGTAGAATGCGAAGCAAACTGAAAATTGCATTTTTTCATATTGACTCTGGAGTCAAAAACTTTCAAATGTAAGCTTTAAATAAAAGAATGCCTAGTAGGCCTCTGATGATAGCAGCAGTACTGACCTTCACAGAACTCCCTGCATGTAAACAGTCAAACCAGTGTTGCATAAACAAAAAAGGCAATGCTGGAACTGTTGATACAGAACTTGATTGAACTTATTTAAGAGTGATTCACAATCCACTTGTGGCTCAGTTCTCCGCTATCACTTGTGAATTGTGACCCCATTTTTTTAATTCTGCAAATAAATTCTGAATTGATAGTAGACTCTTGTATTATGCATCCTTTAATTACACGCAGATACATATGTTAATATAACTTGTTAATGTTTGTGGATCAGATCCCGTAGCTCCCATTCATGTGAGTTCTCTCATCCCTAAGGAGGATTCTTTATCCATTTATGTATATGGGAATGTAAAATGTCCTGGATATATTAATTTTCTGCAGACCACTTTTAATCCTATACTAAAGATTAATAATACATGGTTTGGCTACCTATGGAAGGTGAGGGTTGGGAATCTTACTCCACAGATACCCATTTTTGGTCTGCTTGTCCCACCAAATAACTTTTAATGTGTTGACTGATTTCACCCCAAATTGGGCAGATAAGTGAAGATAAGCTGCTAGAGAAGAGAGACTTAAATTCCAGGACCAAGAGGAAGATAGCTACTTGAGCTCATATCTTAATAGGCAGTAGAGAATTTGCTGAAGAGAGAGCGCTTATAAATCACAGGAAGAAGATCAACCAGTTTCTTGTCTTCTTAAACCATTAAGTGATACACAGAGAAGACAAATTTATATGAAACAACAGCATTTGGGTGTTCTTGATACAGCTTGTTCACTAAGGAGTTGGAGGGAGAAGGACATTTCACTAGTCACACTGTTGCTCAGGCAGTACCGTGTTCAGCGCTATTCCTAAGGCACTTTTATATGTATAGGCCTGTTAGCTTTGAAGTAGTAGAAGTTGCAAAAACATTTCTTTCGAGTGAAATAGAAGTGTTAAAAAAAAAAAACAAACCAAAAAAGCAGTACACAATCTAGTATTACTTCATACCAGTCCTGTTGAGTATGCTGACAACTTTCCGTCAGTTGGGAGCTTACTGTGTGTGACATCTGATGGTCTGGAGCCTTGAACCAGTGAGAAGAAATGCACTGTACCAATGGGCATTTCTGTATAAAGCGGCAGGAGGACCTGATGTGCTAATAAATGCTGCTGTGGGTATCACTGTGTACCTGAACTGAAGCTACCAGTCCTTGGTCTGTGGCAAGTGCATGGGAAAGCCTGCATCAGTATTGGCTGTTTTTACATCAAACTCGCCATGATAGCCATGGAAGCCGTGGCCCCATGAGACTGAGAGGAGTAGCCCTGTAATTTTGATACCTGAAGTGCTTTCACCGTGAAAAGAATTCTTTGCAGGTGGAAATAATAAGCAAAGCTGGAGACAAAAGCCTACGGATGCAAGCAGGCATTGTTTCCAAAATTATTACTATGGTCTGACTCTGTAATCAGTGCTTACTCTGGTTGTGTGACTTCAGCCGCAGCTATGTGGTACAGCTGCAGAATCAGCCTTCTCTGGAGGGTTAGCCAGCTATAGAGATACTTCCATAAACTGTAGTTTGAAGTAATGAACTGGTGAAAAACTGTGCATGCTATCAGAGAGGCTGTTTGGAAGGTTGTATGCATCTGTCTAATGAAATGGACTTCATTGTTTTACAGGCATTTTTAACTGCCATAGGAGACAGGAACCACAGGGCTGTCCTTGCATTGGAACACATGTTTGCACCAGTGCTGGATGGGGCCGTGTCCACTCTGCTTGGAGTGTTAATGCTTGCAGGATCAGAGTTTGATTTTATTGTCAGGTAAAGCATTTGTGTGTCTCTTGACTTTCTTTTTAAAATAAAAATAAGTATGCTTATAATTTTTAGTCACTTCAGCCTATCTGTCATTTTATTACTATGCATGGTGTGTCAAGCATGCTTACGTCATGGTCCTGCTTTCCCTCTGTTTTATTAACTCCTTGTTACATGCTAGGCGCAGTAGTGTTTCCATTGCTGGTATTAAAATCTGTTCCAGGAAAATCTGACTCCCAGCTTGAAAGAACACAAAAATGGCCCTCTTTAGCAAAGTTTGCTAATTCTGGGTTTGAGTCGGTTCAAAGCATCTGGTATTGTCCGGTATTAGCTGGGCTTGACCTTTAACCTTTAGGTCCTCCAGACTTCTTGTATGCACAACAATTTTCGTGCAAAGGACACGTGAACCTACAAACATGCTGCAACTATGCTGCAAGTGACTCTCTCCAGGCCTTCTCCTTCTATCGTTATGTGAGGTTTACAGCGATGTGTAAGAGGGAGATGAAAAAAGCCCTGTATGGGAGCTGGGGAACCATAAGTATGAACACAGAATTTCATATTAAAATTTTGTAAAGCAAAGCCTGAAGGCCCTTCTGTTTAGAACTACAGGCAGGCTGTTTCTTGTGAATTTAATTAAGAATGTGAATTCGTCAAGTATGAGAGGAAAGCAAGGTTTTCGTTGGGGGGAATTTGAGAAGCGCAGTGAAACAGATCCTATTCTATTCCAAACAACCTGTGGAGCTCTGCGAAATGGCTAATCTTAGAAGTAACACAGGTTCTTTGTGGCAAACTACAGCACACAGAAAAATAATCCAAGCCCCAAAATGGAACTGAGGTAGAACTGGGCCAAATAAAAATGCTCTGAAAGATGACTTAACTACTTAGGTAGACATAAGCTGGATAGATGACTACACTTAGCTGATACCCATTTGACAACAAGAACAACAAAATGTCAGAGGCAGGAACTGAGAGAATGGCTGCCAAATCTCATTAAGATTTCTTGTTTATGTGTGTAAGAGATTTGAAGCAAGCAGCCAGTTTGCAGTTAGACCTCATGAAACCTACATGAGGATTATTACTATACAGATATTGCATGTCCTGAAATAGAATTTGTATTATTTTTCCACAGTCAATATTTTTTACTTTATTTTATTGGAGTTGAAGAATTAAGGTAGAATTAGTCTTTTAGGACCTGATCTTGTAAGGGTTGGAACACTTTGACATATAGGTTACTTACAGATTTAACCTAAATTTACAGGGGTACATTTGGTATGCTACTTTCCTACTTAACAGGTGAGATTTTTGGCAGGCATATTTTTGTGTCATAGCAAATGGAAGATTGTAGCAGCCCTTCACACCAAATTTGGATTGGATGTTCTCTCAGTTTATAAAATGAGCCTTTCAACTTTT
This sequence comes from Theristicus caerulescens, assembly GCA_020745775.1. NCBI lineage: Eukaryota > Metazoa > Chordata > Aves > Pelecaniformes > Threskiornithidae > Theristicus > Theristicus caerulescens. The sequence continues at coordinate 46,710,666 of CM036583.1, read as the reverse complement.
CAACTTAGGTTATTTTACTGTTTTTGGCCATCAGTTTCTCATTTTCTAGCACAATCTGACTTTAGTTTGCCTTGTTTAAAAAATAAAATAAAATAAACTATGGGAGCCTGATCATTGTTAGAGTGGGTGAAGAAGATCCTAAACTTCCGGAAAGCCATAGATTAGTCCAACAATGTGGAAGATTAAGTAAATTAACAGACATTGTATACACCAAGTGGTCAGAGCTATAATCCTCCTGTTTATCCTAGCGTTAGATGGATGAGATGCAAATGATTTTAATGCCTGTTGTTGATCTCTGTCCCAGTATAAAGTTCTGGTGGTTTATGTTAGCAGAGTAGATTGGCTTGCTGATTTTTGCTAATGCAGATCAGAAATTCCCAAATGTTTACAATAGCAGGATATTTGTAGTTTTACAGGAGTCTGATATATTTGATCAGATGTGGAAACAGGGAGGCAGTAAAGTTTGTTGCCAGCTAGACAATGTAATCAGCAGACCCATTAGTAGCAAACTTGCCCTCTGTTCTTCTCCTTTGCCTTCTCCTCCAGGAATTTACTAAGACTGAGTCCTTGAAATCATTAGTTACAATGCAGCCTTAGGTTTAGTCTCAGCCCCAGCTGTGCCGAATACCAACTAGCAAGGCTTTCCTTTTACTGACAGGTTTACCTTGGTATTCATGAAGGATCCCAGACCTTAGCCCTCAGTGGTGGGAAAGGACAACCACTTGTGCACTTTCCTCTTCTTCCATAGTACTTCAGCCTTTATGTTTGAATTGGCTGACGCAAAACAAGAGTATTCAGAGATGCTAAATTGTTCAACAAAAGATTAGCCTGCAATGCAGCTCTGCCATTGTGGAGTGCTCTTACTCAGTACAATGCTGAAGCTTACTATAGAACGGGCAGCATTTTCTTTGCAGAAAGCGGGTTCCTGTGTTGTAAAAAGGTTGCAATTCGAGCTGTTCGGTAAAACTGGAACTCACAGAATTTTAGGCGGAAAGTTGTGATTAATGAACAGCAAGGGAAACCCTTACCTGATACACTGGAGATTTAATTAGAGATTCTGCTGTAAGATGCAGAAGCATTTCACAGTGGATTAGCTGCTGGGAGAAGAGGGCTTCTTTTCCTTCTAGGCTAAATTGTTTAAATTCTACACCCTTCACTTCATTTGTTTGCTTCTGCTGGGTTTTCACTAATGGGGGCCCCTTTTCATTGTATTTGTGCTTTCAATCCATTCAGCTATTCACTGCACATTCCATATTTTTGTGTTTGTGTAACACATTCATAAATAACATTACATGCTTCCAGATTCTGGGAAATTAACAAATGTAATTTTTTTCTTTCCTTTATCAACTAACACTTTGGGTTGTGGAATGTAGCTTCTCTAATTCAAAAGGTAAAAAACCCTATATCTATATATGGAAAGTGATACTATTACATAGTACAATGTTAGTAATACTTTAGATTTAATTTAGTACATGTATTATTTTAATATCTTTAGGAGTGATCTGTAATCCCTTATTTCTAACAATATTTGTGGCTATTCTCTCCGCCAAACACCTTAAACCCTATTTCAGGTATTTCTTTGCTGTTCTGGCAATCTTAACCATTCTGGGAGTTCTCAATGGATTGGTGCTGCTTCCCGTTCTTCTTTCATTCTTTGGACCATACCCTGAGGTCAGTAAAATTAATGGTGAACAGAAGAAATAATACTGTCTCTGCACCCCTGCCCCCCGCCTCCGATCACCCCTCTTTTTTAGAAACTCTTTATTTTTTAAATTCTCTCAGATTTTTTTAGTGTTCAAGTTTCTTGCTCTAGGTTTTTTTTTTAATCTTTATTAAATGTTCTGTTTGTTATTTAGTTGATATTCTTCTACTTACATTTTAAAGGTTTTTTTATAAGTATCATTTTAGAGGCTGCAATTGGCAAACTTAATACAAGTGCAGGATTATTTATGCTTTTAAAAGCATAATGTGATATGCAAACTAGTCTGTAAAATAAGAATTTTCCCCAATATTTTGCAAAAGACAGTTCGTTTTGTACACATACCTTCTTTCCTACCTCACTGCCTCTGTTGCTTTCCTCAAAATATTTAACTGAGCAGACCACCAGGAAGGCCTGTGTGGACCAACATACACCAGTGGTGGTCCACAGACCACACCTTGATAACCATGACCAGTCTGCGAGAAGGTCCCCCCTGTCCCATTGCCCCTCCCGGCAGCACGCTCTTGGCTCAAGCAACATTTTTGATGTGTGGAACACTTCACTTAGATGTTGATGACTTAGCAGTATAAAGCCCACGTCCAGCAAAAAAGGATTCATAGATACCAAATTTGTATTTGGTTGTTGATTATTCATTACCTGCTCTATAGTTAACACAATTACTGTGTTACGTAGGGCTGTCTTTATCACACCTTAGTAGAACGAGCATGCTATGCTTCCCGTGTCTATATATATATATGTATGTGTGCGTACAAGAATACAAGACAAGGTATATATATACAGCACTAGTAATATTTCAGAAGTTTTTATGTTTTTAGTATTAGTAGAACAGTTTTAACAACAGTGTGTAATCTCTTATATTCCTAACAGTATACATGACCTGTCCCTTACTCAAGCAATGTATATGTGCATATGTAATTACCACAGACATTGCTATTATGTGTGTGTCCATCTCTCTGCAAATAGACCCAGACCATACTATCCATACACATTTGAGGTGATTTTATGAAATCACTGTTAATGTATGCTGAAGGGGGAGGTCCACGTATTACTTTTGTATTTGTAAGCACACACACATACATGCACTTCTGGAGACAGTGATACCCAGAAGGATCTGTGTAATGCTGTTTACATACATACCCACAGATGGAGATCCTGTCTCTCTCTTTCATTAATTTTTTCAGTTCAGTATAAATGTTCATCAGAAAACTGGTGCTAAGGTCCTCATGGCATGGGAGGATGTATTTGGCAGAAGAACATTTGTGTCAAGCACTAATGATTAAAAGGGTAATGCTATTGGATGTTACTGAATGCATTGTCATTATCAGGTTTCTCCAGCCAATGGACGAAACAGATTGCCCACACCATCTCCTGAGCCACCCCCCAGTGTCGTGAGGTTTGCACTGCCACCCGGGCACACAAATAATGGGTCAGATTCCTCTGACTCAGAGTACAGCTCTCAAACCACAGTGTCCGGCATCAGTGAAGAGCTTCATCACTATGAGGCCACCCAAGGCCCTGGGGCACCAGTCCATCAAGTAATAGTGGAAGCCACTGAGAATCCTGTCTTTGCAAGATCCGCTGTAAGTAGCTAGCATATTGACTGGCAGGAGGGCAAGAAGAGCGTTTAGTGGTTTTTATTTAAATCTATTTATTTTTGTGGAAAGCTCTTTAATATTTCTGGCTGGTTATGCTTTGTGACTTTGTGCCAAAAGCTGTAAGCACTGAGTGAAGGCTTTCCTCGTCCTCTCCTTTAGAATCAAGTTGGGGGTAAAATGATGGTACGAAAGCAGAGGTCTTTGGCATGTGTAATTGCTGTTACATCATATTGGCACCAGCCACAAGAGAGAGCTCTCAGTCTGTTTGATGACTGTTCTCAGAGAGAGAACGGGGAGAGATTAAAGATCCAGACCTCTTCCACATAGCTCCGTGTGGATCACCATTTCATATACCTCTCTCTGACAGCATATTTTGGGGAGAAAGATTGATAGAGCCAGAATAAAACAGTTTCAGGGTTGTACCAAATCCTGGGCCTGTTGCATGTTGCTACTGGGTTGGCATAACTGCAATTTCAAAGGAAAGTGAGAAAGCTCTGTCTCTTACCCCTGCTGATGCTGCATGCTGAGTTGCAATGCGGATCTGGTTTTGTTCAGCAGAGGCCTAGAAATAGGTACAAGCACAGCCACATTTGAAGTTGGTCACGGTTTATTGACTGATGTGGCCGCTGCGCTTCACGCTTTTTACAGAAATCAGAAAACAGATTCCTATAGTCTATACAAACTACCCTGCTAACGTCCTGTGTATGTACCCTGCATGGAATAGAGCCTTTTGCAAATGACTGCAATTCTGCTTGTTGAATGAGTTAAGATCAAGTGCTTGTCACCCATCCCTTTGAAAAGATGGACCCGTATGTAGGAATCTTACAATAATGTTTTCAGCTGTCATCCTGTTTTTCTGAAGGTATGCTTTCCAGGTTTTAATAACTTCAGACAAAAACTATCTGGAAAAATCAACAGTTATCAGGCTCCAGAACATTACCTTTGTAGAGTTAGAGCCAGGACAGTATTATTATAATTGTTCTCAGAAGAAAATATAAGGGAGCGTAGTATTTGTTTGCCTCGCTTTCAGAGGCCTAACCATGCGTTTCCCTTTCAGGTGGTACAGCCAGAGACAAGGCATCAGTCGAGTCCCAGATTACAGTCGAATCCAGAGTCCAGCACGCAGCAGGCGTGGCGTCAGGGCAGACAACCCAAACGGGAAGCGAGGGAAGGGCTGCGACCACCTCCTTACCGCCCTCGCAGGGACGCTTTTGAAATTTCTACTGAAGGGCATTCAGGACCTAGTAATAGGGATCGCTTGGGCCACAGGGCTCGTTCTCATAACATGAGAAGCCCGGCATTCGGCACCATGGGTGCTGCGGGACCAGCGTACTGCCAGCCTATCACTACTGTGACTGCCTCAGCTTCAGTGACTGTTGCTGTCCACCCTGCAGTGCACAGCCACAGCTCTCGAGGGGGGAGCTTTCCATCCTACGAGGGATACCATGAAGCTTACCATGGGCCATTTGAGGACCCCCATGTACCTTTTAATGTGCGGTGTGAAAGAAGAAGTTCTAAAGTAGAAGTTATAGAACTGCAAGATGTTGAATGTGAAGAAAGGATACCTGGCAACAGCTCACAGTAAGGTAGGTCCGTCTCCTGTAGCTGCAAGCTTTGCCTGTGCCGGGCAATGCTGTGATCGAAAGAAAGGAGAAAGATAAAATTTCTCTGAGGTACCTTTCCTTCAGCTAGGTTTACTTATTGGTCCCTGGTCATCTTAAACCAGCTGACTGTGAATATAGTACATTTTGCACTAGAAATCAGGTTGGATAAGATAGTACTTTCCAACACCGAGAAGTTATAGTGGGTTCAGACATTAACTACTTCCAAGATCCTTGCAAAGTGGGTAAGTACGTCATACAATCCCAGATGAGGAAAATGAAGCAGAGGTGTTGTGTAACCTCTTCAAACCTGTGTGACTGCATTTACTGCTGATAGGTCCTGTCTTCTGATCCTTGAATCAAGCACGTTCTAAAACATCATACAGAATGACACTGCCTAGCAGAGTGTAAAATTGCCAGCTACTTTAAGAGTTGTCCTCTCTTGAATAAAACTGTGAAAGAATTTGAAGTCCGTAGTGAGGACTGAATCCTTCTGGAAGATGGGCTGAGTGAGAGGTGGGAAGGCCCCACCACGCCTAGTGTGCTGCTGCGTGGCGGGATGTCCCCTGCGCGTCGGGGGGCATTCAGAGACCCACCCAGCAAACTCGCGTGCTGGAGGAGTCCCTGGGCCAGTCTCTCCCTTGCCAGGGGCAGCCGCAGTGACTGCTGCGGATTTGCATAGGATAGACCTGACCTAGCAGGGCATTTAGTGTGTTCCTGTGAAACCATAGATACACCCAAGAACTTGTGAGACTTGATACCTAAATCGTTGTCTGTCTTTAGGCTGGCAAGAGAAGCTTACGGGAAACAGTGCTGGTTTTAACTCTCTTTTTCTCTTTTGGAGGAAAGAGGAAGTGTAAAATAGTTACTTAGCTGTGGATCCCTGTTTTCTCTCTTTGCTTTTCAGAGCTTTTCAGTGACAGTTTGACCAGAGCAAACCATTTTATTTTGGTTGTAGAACTATTTGACATGTATGCATGCACGCACACACATGCGCACGCACACACACACACGTGGAGAGTTTTTTTGATAACTCTTAATAAAATTACTTTCTGATTTGTAAAATGTCTCTCCAAACATCTCAAAGTGCAAATAGACATGAATGCCTTTAGCCTCACAGTCTAGAAATACGGCAAGTAATAGTGTCCTCAGAATAAGGAAATACTTGGGCTTAGCTTTTTCAAGCTGAACTGCATGGTAACAGGAGATTCTTAACTGTGCGCAGTGTTCGATGTAGCTTATTTCTTCTTGAAGCGTTCATTGATTTTGACTGAATTTGTGGCAGGTATCTAAAGCTGGAAACTCAGAAATTAAGGCATCTGCATTTTTTTAATTGGCATCAGTATATCTTTACCAGGAAATTCATGACTGAGATGAAAGCAGAGTCCATGTTTCCTGACTGCTAACTGTAACCACAAGAATCAAGAAATGAGTTTTGGGTTAGCTTGATTTGTTTGTTTTCCTTGAAATTTAATGAATGTTTATTTTCCTTCTCTCTTTATTTGTAAAGGGTAATAACTGAAGCAAAGAAGAGGCCAAAGATAGAAAACTGTATTTCCAGAACTGCTTGAAGAGAAGAACTGCTTGAAGTTGTAGAAAAGGACATGCTGCATCAGGACAACAGTTCACTGTTACTGTAACCTATTGTATTATTTTGTTAAATATTTCTTTAAGTATTTAAAAGATGTACACATATGTAATATACAAAAGAACAATGTAAAGTAGTATAATCTGGAGTCATTTGCCTCTGGGCAATAGAATGGGGACAATATTGTGTGCGCTTTGTACTTTTTGTACATTGATCTCTGTGCCACAACTAAGCTTAATCTAGTTTTAAATTTCAGCATAAGTTGCTGCTGCTTAAATATTGTATAATTTACTTGTATAATTCTATGCAAATATTGCTTATGTAATAGGATTTTTTTTTTTAAAGGTACATGTCTGTTTAAAATATTTTAAATTTGCGTATCACAACCCTGTGGTAGTATGAAATGTTACTGTTAACTTTCAAACACGCTATGCGTGATAATTTTTAAAATAAGCAGATATGAAGAAAAGCAAGTTAATCTGGGAGGCTTAAATAGATTTAGCTATGTGCAGGTTTTGTTTTGCAGTGTGTATCCATGTGTGCATCTGGAAGTGTGCATGCTTTAGTGTGTATGTTCCTGGTGTACTGTAGTTTCTCTTTTACTGTATGGTAACACTTAGTGGGCTTATAAACCCACTGATGCTGATGCGAGTCTGGCTTTCCCTGTTAGTAGGCACTAGTGAAAACTGTGTTGGTGTTTACCAACATATACCATAGACTGCCATCATCAAAGGCCCAACTGAAATAGAAGAGAAGACAGGGAGTCGAGGTTTGGGCTTCTGGTTCAGTTTCCCACACTCTTAATAACTTGGTTCACATGACTTCGGTCAAGTCACTTAACTGCCCCATGCCTCAGTTTCTCATTCTGTAAAATGGGTATAATTACACTTACCTACCTCCCAGGAATGTTGTGAGGCTTAATTACTGTTCATGTAGTGCTTTGATTTGTTTGGGTTTTTTTTTTGCAAAAGGTGCCAGCTAAGTGCAAACACTATAACCATTATTTTTTCACTTCCAAAGGTGCTGGATATTGAGAGGTGCTGGTGGTTATAGAAATTCAATGAGCATATGCCTTATTTTGATACTGATACTGTTAACTATGAGTGGCATTAGAAGCTGGATAACTGAGTGGTTTGATGGTGAGCCACAGCTCAGCTGTATCCTTACAGCATTGAAAACAGTATCTTTGGTCACCTTATTTTCATGCCAGGAAGGAAGTTAATAGTAAGCGATAAAAATCGAATGGAAGGATAAAAAAAAATCTATTTTCACTTTTTAAATATAAATGGCTTTCTGATGGGTCCAGGACTGTAATGACATGTAAGGCCTGGGGTGTTCTTTTCTCTATTGTTTGTGTTTTCCCATGCTGCATTGGCACTTTTAATTAAAACGGCTAAACTGGGATCTCTTTGCGAAACTAATTTAGCTTTTTGTATTATTATTTTTAAACTAAAGGGGATTGCTGCAGGTGAAGGATCTGAAAAAAACACTACAGTCTGTGTTCCATTTGGAAACAAACCCTAAGAGTGGAGAACCTTAATTTAAAATAATAGAACAAATTTTTTCATTATCTCTGTGCTCCTCTTTCTTCCTCTTTTTTCTGCCCTTCTCCGAGCTGTTTTTTTAGAGCAGGTAGATGTTCAGTTGTGTATTCAGAGCCAAACGAGCACAACCAATGTTCAGTTTCTAAACACAGCAGTGGTGGGGCTTTTCTTTAAGTACGATGCCTGAACAGCAGCGGCCAAGTCTTTGATGGGAAAGTGTTTTTCTCCAGTGGCTTCAGGGAGTCCATCTTTGCCTACAGACCTTGCCAGCATAACGAATGGGGATAATTAGAATGCACAAATTTCCATGCCTTTTTTGCTCACTTGAAAACACTTTGATATGAGGCACTTGTTTACAGATCTCCAATGTGAACGCTCAAAGAGCAGGTGGCGAGAGCCTGGTGTCATTCCCGTGATACATAAGCTACTGTTTCAATGCACACTAAGGGTTAATGTCGCAACTGCCTACTGGTCCAGTTCACTGTTTAACATGAAGACTCTTAATGACAAAAAGACGAGGGGCCCCAATTTAGCACTAGCAGCACAGTGACCTCAGATCATACAAACTCTGCAACAAAACTGTATGATACTAATTGGAAGCTACCTTCAGCCGCCAAGCGTGCACACTCCCGTGTCAGAGGTCGGCAGGGCTCCTACTGACACCGCCGCCGCGGCCGGCTGCCTCGCACCCTCCTCTTCCTCGGGAGGGAAGGGGGCCAGGGCCAGCCGCGGCATCTCCCACCTGCCCCTGCCCGAGTCCTCCTGCGTGCTTGTGTGTGGGTGAGCTGCCTGCTGCTTCGTGCACAATGTAGGCCTTCTTCTCCAGTAGTCACATTGGCAAGGGGAGAACTCAGTGGCTGGCAATGTTTATTTTGTTTTGGTTTTGTTTTTTTAACTTTTAATCATGGGTGATATTTATATTTTTGTATCATAAGAATGTTTTCTTACAGTATTTGTCATGCCAGTTTATAACAAACAAGATGCAGGGATTTTATTTCTATTGGAAACACTATTACAGCTATGTTTTTACTGTTTAATGGATTTTTATTTGTATAGAGTGCTTACTAATGTTAAATAGGAAAGAGTATATAACATTTACATTAAGGACTCATTGTAGCTTTTAGTGTAAGGAGTTTAAAGGAAAAAAATATTCAAACTGGGTCTCATTGCCTACCTGTTTTGGTAGGAGTGGGTTTGTGTCATTTCAGTTACAAAGATAAAATTATGCCATATAATTTATTTATATGAAAATTTATTTTTGTAGTGTACATAGTAGTCATCAAGTCTTTTGACAGAAGTATATTTTTAAAGAGTTTATATGTAATGATGATACCATTATGTTTTGGAACACTGCTGAGATATGATTACGGTGCACACTTTTCCTTGTAAACCCCCTGGCAGAAAAGAAAGTGTTTAACAGTGTTAAGAGAGAAAGAGAGTGTGAGTATTCATACAATTCTGAACTGTGTTTTAGTTACCATTTGTGATCTAGTGTGGTTCTCATTTTAAACTTTGAATGGAAATTGTACAAACTCTCTGAATATTAATGTTCAAACACTGATAGAAATTCTAACATGAATAAAAAATATTATAACTTATTGGTTACGGATTTGGTTGTTTATAGAATGCTTCTTTACATACTACTGGTCAGCTGTGCAGGTACAACCATGCCATCACTCTGATTTGGAGCATGAATTTGGGATGTTTCAGTATTCGGGATGTTGGGGAGATTCAGATTGCCCATTTTGGAACAGGAGCCAGTTCTAAAATCCTGTCTAAATCGTAAGATGCTGGTGCTTGTCCGTTGATTCTGTTGCCCTTTAGTTAGTGTCTCAGGGGATAGGTTTAGGACCGGATTATACCTTTCATTCTCTCTCTGAACGAAGCATTTTGTGTAGACTTTGAACCCTTGGGTAAAGCAGTTTATGTACAAGTTATTTCTGCTTAGAAGTGGGAGGAAATCCTTTGTCTTTTTCCATCTCTCTGGTTGCTCCCTAAATTGGATTAGAGAAATAGTCTGTTTTTCCCACTTTGCAGAACAAGAAATAAATAAATGCGGAGTTCTGACAACTGTGGCGCTCCATAAGAAGGGAGGCTCTTGACAAAGCTCCTCCCGGGAAGCGTGCTGCTGGCTGCAGACCAGGGCGCAGGTCCCCGCGCAGGTGCCGCTTGGGAGGGAGGGGAGGCTACTGTGGGCAGCAGGGTGAAGGCTGTAAGGGGCAACCTCTGTCTGAAGTCACTTGCTGCATTGTACACCTCAGTGTGGCTCGTCCTGTGCAAACATACTCTGCTGAGCATCCACCGAAGTGCCGCAGAGCCAGCAATCTTTTACTTTGTCCTATAACCCTTAGGTGATTTTTTTCATGAGTCTTCTAAATTTCTCATAAACAAAAAGCCCAAACATGTCTTGGGATAATTTATAATTCAGCCTCTACTTTTCATGGTCAGAGGAAATACAACTACAACTTTTTATTTTATGTTTTCTGGGAGTTTAACCAGAAAAGAGAAAAATACAGTTAAAGGACTTGAACTGCAAAACTCCTACACGTGCTTTTTTGCTGCTCAAAATGCTCTCCTTCAGATCCTCAGGACTAGCCAGACTGAGTCAGGTTGCAGATTTGGCCTTAGCGGGTTACAGCCCGTGAGAACAGTGGCCACTGAAGTCTTGCATTAGCTCAGCTCACTGACTTTGCCTTTTGTGTCCCAGCCATTCATGGGAGCAGCTCCATTCACAGGACTGGAAACCGTATGAATAAATCAATACATTCTGCCAGTCGGAACACAGGATTTTTCTTTAAAAATTCCATTTTACATCAACGATAGCTTACATTTACCTCACATTACTTGTCATGTTTAGATTTCTTATAAATGGCTCTTCTTGCTGTCAGTCTTATTAACCCCCGGTAAGACCTTAATCAGATTTTTGTCAGAGATTGGCCATATTTATTCAGGCCTTAAGTAAACATTTGGCTGAATTTTTGTTGGCATAATACATGTGTTTAACAGCTTCAGGAATGCTTCAGGAATGCTGCATGCTGCTAAACTGCAGCAGCACTGATGTATGAACAGGTGTTTCATTTTTGTTAACTTTCACTCCCAATGAGCATCTGAGACACCGACTGTTTATATCTGAAAACCACCGTTGCCAAATTGTAATTATCTTTAATGGCTGCTGCAAGTAATGAGAACAATTACTACTTCCTTACTCCGTTTAATCATTCTTGTCCTTTTTGTTGCAGACATGTTGAACCTTACTGCTAGAACAGGATGCATGCCAGGAAACTGCACTACCCAGCCTGAGCAGCTTAAAAAAGTACATGCCCAGTTTAACTTTACACGGTTAATTGTAGCTAATTAAACACAAAAATGAAGCAGTACTGCTGCTTTCACAAAAAAAAGAACATGTATCCCAGCATATTTGGTACTGCAGAAACCATTCTGCCTCTGTGGATGCGATGTAAGCAAAGGAAATCTCTGCCTTGGATTTTCGGTTGCCTGCAGTGGCATCCGGGCCACTTACCACCCTGCAACAGCTTTTCTTAGGAACATTTCCACCTTCATTTTAACAGCTGTAGCTGCATGTGTGACTGGTGTTTCTGCTGCCACGGCAGCTGTACCTGCTTGCCACTGACGTACGGTAAGGCTGCAACAGAGAAAATTGTATCTCCCTTGGGTGAGTGAACGTGCTATAACTCAGCTTGCCCTAAGATGCACTGAACGTAAGGCAGCATGCATTTTAATTCTTTGTTTTGCTAATCAGAGCGTCCTCCCAGGCTCTTCTCCAGGCTCAACTCAAGCTGCCAGTTAGGAGTTGCTGGAGCTTTGAGTCAGCTTATTTGAATTAGTTCACATGGTGGAGATACACTTTGGCACAAGGGAGCACAAAACCCCATGGCTTTTCTGTCTGGTATTTCCATCCCTTGAGCTCAAACCTTTGCAGAGGGGCTGACTTGGCAGGTCCCCAGCTGCCCTACAGACACCACGGCCTTCTGAAACCTGCTGGGGAGTGAGGCTGTAAGCCAGGGCAGCGGGGAAGGGGGAGGGTTGGAAGCTGGAAACTACTTCCCAGGCAAGGGAGGGCTCTGTCCCGGGTTGAAGAGGAAGGGCTGGGAAGCAGGGGCCAGGCTTCATTCACGGGTGAGTGAATTAGGTGGGTTTCCCCATCTGTTGAGGGGGAAAGACCACTGAAGTGTTTGAAAAGTGATTTATGGCAGAAGTGAGAGACCCTGGGGGCTCTGGAAGAGGGAGAGCTCCACCATCTGATTTAGGAGACCCAAAATGGTATCGCAAATGTATTTCAAAGCCTAGGTAACACTGATTTTTCTGTTCCAGGTTGTGTCTAGTTTAGCAGCCCTGGATTTTTTCTTCTGAAGTCTACATTGGGGAATAGACTTGTAGGGAGGAATGTCTGGCTAGCCTTTTGAAAGAGAGGGGAAGGGAAAGTAATTAAACAAGAATTATTTGGTAACTAGAAAGGACTCAAGGGAAGAGTATAATTATGCTTTTTTCCCCCAGCTTTTGTTACTTCGACAAAGGGAAATCTTTCCTCTTTCTCTCCCTCGTGACAGATGTTGTGTCTTGCCCAGAAGACAAGAGGTTGCACCTCTCTGGTCTGCCAGGTCTTGGCAGGGCTTTTAAGTGGGGAGCTACCTTTAGGAGAGACTGTCACCACAGAGCACTGCTCCTGCGCTAAAGTGGCTTTATTGAAAGTATATGTGACTCTGTAAGTCACCAAACATGGGTGACAAATGACCTTTGAGATGGCTGGATTTAAACTAATAATCTTGAGGTTAAAATGCCAATTTTAACCCTTTCCTAGTCACCAAACATTTAACCCATCTGTAATTACAGTTTACCTCTCTGAGCCAAACGGGTTATTTCTTCTCATTAAACAAGGGACCAGATATTTTATTAGTTGTTAAGACTAATAAAGGTAAAGGATTTGAGTACCTTATTTCAGTAAGAATAACTGGCATAAATAAGAAACTCTCAACTTTCATGTCAAATAACTAGCATTTGCTGTAAGAGAATTCAAACCCTCTTCCACTTTATTGCTTCCCTGTTATGCAATCATTTTAAGTGGGCTATTTATTTTAACTTAAGACTATTTATTTTGGTAGCTGATATAATATGCTTCTGTACCATTCAGCAACATTTTAGAAGACTAACAGGTTCAACTTTAAATGGTTGTGAAGACTCAGGGAGAGTATTACTGCACAGCATCACACACCTTAGAGTAGCACTTATGCAAATTGTCAGATGACATCTAAATGACAGCTAAAACTTTTCATTTTGGAGTTAGTAGTATAGAGCTTTCTACCTGGCAAAAGGGCAGGGGGAGGCTCTTTTTGTTCACTCTTGTCTTCTCAAAATTGGCAAAAAATTGTCAACAAAGTTCTTGTGAAACTAAATGGATGGAACAGAAGTATACATGGCATGAGATCTGTGAATGCCATGTTTTTATAGTTTCATGGAGTCTGGCCCATACTGAATCAGGTGAGGAAACAGAACTATAAATTGAGTTATTTTTAGCCCCTAAAAAGATCTGCGTATGACTATAACTAATTATTAAGCATATAACTGGTGAAAATACTAAACAATACATAAGCTGTCGTGTCCAACTCCTCTGCTTAAGTTACTTAACATTGCCCCATTTAGTTAATTTAACTTTTCAATCTGCATCTCTATGCTGTTGTCAGGCATTTCAGCATAATTTTGAGGAAAAGTGTATGTATGGGGGCAAAAAGTGCTTTTAAGCACATTGTCTGTGAAAGCTTTAATCTCATTCATAAATAGGTTTCCCAATTAGGTAGTACATGGATTTAAACCAATTTCAATGGATGTTCTCTAATGCAATAGACTATAATGCTCCAAAGTAACCGTTACAGTCCATTGAATCAGTAGCCCATGAACTAATGAGGATTTACACATTAGCCGGTTATGGTTCCTTAGGAGCCCCACAATTTCAGAAGGATGTGAAGGTCCTTGAATGCGTCCAGAGGAGGGCAACAAAGCTGGTGACAGGGCTGGAAGACGTGTCCTGTGAGGGGTGGCTGAGGGCTCTGGGTTTGTCTAGTTTGGAGAGAAGGAGGCTGAGAGGTGACCTCGTTGCTCTCCACAGCTTCCTGGGAGGGGATGTGGAGAGGGAGGTGCTGATCTCTTCTCCCTGGGATCCAGCAACGGGATGTGTGGGAATGGCTCAAAGCTGTGTCAGGGGAGGTTTAGACTGGGCATTATGAAGCATTTCTTTACCAAGAGGGTGGTCAGACACTGGAACAGGCTTCCTAGAGAGGTGGTGGATGCCCCAAGCCTGTCAGTGCCTTAAAAAGAGGCATTTGGACAATGCCCTTAATAATTTGCTTTAACTTTTGGTCAGCCCTGAAGTGGTCAGGCAGTTGGACTAGATGATCGTTGCAGGTCCCTTCCAACTGAAATATTCTATTCTATTCTATTCTATTCTATTCTATTCTATTCTATTCTATTCTATTCTATTCTGAACATTTAAACATTTTGTTATTGAAATAAGCATACATGGAACATGGAAATTCCTGCCAAATCTGATGGAAATAATCCATGAGTCAGCAAGGACGTTTAAGAGCCTTAAGCAAATATTGCTTTTAAATTGACTTCGGTGGGATTAATGGTAGGTAAATCTGCATTTGTATTATTCTTTGCATGGTTTGGTCCATAGAGTGTACAGTGAAAAGTGTGGTCCTGGTTATGCTATTCATACCCTTTCTTTAATCCACAGTATGTAACTTTGGCACAGTGAGTGATCCATGTGGAGGTGTCCTTCTACTGTCAATGACTACAAAAGGTACACGGATTTCTGACCGTAGAGGCTCCAGCTCATAATTGAGGTAGATGCCTGTAGCTGACGGTGAGAATCAAGTCCAAAAAATCAGGGTTTTTTCCCCCTCAGACTGTAAATCATAATTTAGTCAATGGTACTCTGGGATTTCTTGAATGGATTCACATACTTCAGAAGCCTTTTTGAGCTGCGTCTGAAACAGACAGTTGCACAAGGAAAACCAACAAGCTGAGGGTTTTGTTTGTGGAAGTGGCCTGTCTCGCACCCATCTGAGACGTGCAGAAGAGCTATGCTGGAATATGCTTGTGAACCTTAATCCTAGGCCTCCAGGTCACTGCCATTACATCCAGTCTTTTTCTCATTATTGTGATATTTTATAATTGTTTTCTGTTTTGGCCATTCTGTATTAAATTATCACCTTTTTATTTTCCTTTTGTTTAAATCTTACAAAACCATTTAAGTCAAGAAAATTGCTGTAACTGAAGTGCAGTGACCTAGATTGCACCCTTTACCTCTGTGGAACCGGATCTCTGTAGGGACATAGCTCTTTTTTATTTTTGTTTAGGTTTTGCATGAGTCTAATGGAGAGTTTTACGTTTTTGAAAGCCAAGTCATTTATATCAGACATGTTTAGCAGAAAAAATACTATTACAGAAAACCCAAGATTCTCCTAACAAAAAGTGACATGGGCTCTGATCCTTTGAATGTGTTAAAAGTTCTTTGTTTCACAATCACAGTGAGATGCTATTCAAACTGGAAAAATTAAAAAAGTCCTAAAGTAGTTGCAGAAATGGGATGTGAGTGCTGCAACTGATAAAAATACGTATGAGAAAGTTTGAGTTTTATGACTAATGATGATGAGACTTGGTTCAGCTTGGCAACATGGGACTTGGATATTCTGCCTGCAGTAGTACATGCTGTGCTGCTTGTTTTCTTGCTTTCATAGATGCAGGGTGAAAGGATGCTGAGACACAGAGAAGCAAAAAAGCCAGTGAGCCGTACAGTAGAAAGTGAAAGGAAACAGCAGAAAAATAAATGAGAGAGAACCATACCTGAGCCTATGTGGGAGGACTCACAAAAGTGTCTTTAAAAGGTGCATTTGAAGTTTGGGTAAAATGACTAGGGTGCCATTCTGCTGGACGAGGGAGGCTTGGCTGTGCCTGGATGCTGAGCATAAGAGCCCAGTGTTCCTACTCATAGGGGAGGTGATAACTTGCTTTGGGGGATATTTTTTGTAATGTTGATGCTGGCTTTTTGAATGTTTTTCTATACAACGTGTGTGTGTCTGTGCGTGTGTGAGTGTGTATGATGGGAAACACGCGAACGTGTAGTAAGAACTGTGGTTTCAGTGTGTGGAATTTGCTACTGGCAAGTTATTCTAGCACCGAGTCCAAGATAAATACCAGGTAGGCTTATATTTTTACATGTGCTTTTTTGTCCTGAAATGTTTTAAAAGTCTTCCAAAATGCAGGAAGTTGCACCTGGGGTTTCACAATTTTCTTGGGGCTGACGTTCCCAGTGCACATCGCTTCATTTTCTATTCCTGCTTTAATTTTTCTTGTTTGGCAACGTCCTGAAGGCAAGCTTAGAAGAAGAGGCTCCAGACAAGTGGGGTTTTTTCTTGGTCTGGGGGCTGGCTTTGCTCCCTCTTACTAAAAATTTTTTTCTGCACTGTCCTACAGACTATGGAAGTATCTAGACCTCCTTTCCACACTCCTGTTGTTTTGATTCATTTCTTCAGAGCACAAGTAGGGATTAAGCAGAATGGAAGGGTACTGACTTACTGGAAATGGTCTTGTTAGCTTCCTTAATGTACATGTAATAGAAGAAAAAGACTTTGAATTGAAGACACTCCACTGTGTCATTTAAAAATTATTTTCTCTGGCCTCAGAGTACCTTTCCCTTTAAGGTCTTCTTTGTGTGGATACTTGGACTAACGCTTAATTTTTTCCCACTGAAATTGTGTGTCAGTCCCAGAAGTGGGCTGTGGCCCAGCAGACACTTTTTTCCTGTTCCAGAGAACACACATCGCCCTAATAACCATTATATTATTCCTCACATGCCACCTAACGGGCTAAGTATGTGACAAAGCAAAGACTCTGGAAGCTCTTGTGAAGAAGCATTGCAGTAGGGGTGCATAGGAAGCCATCGCTTATGGAACAGCTGGGAGTCTGGCTGTCGCATTGGCTTTTCCTGGCTTTTCTGTGGCGATTTGTGATACGTGTGTCTTGGTGTGCGTTTTTCAGTCACCTCTGGTCAAAAAGAAATGAAAGAGCAAATGGAGTTGGCTAGCTATGAAAGCCAGTAAGAGGGTGGCAGATGGGGAGAAAAGTGCCAGAAAGGGCATTGTCTGGCTCTGAGCTGTGGACAGCAGCAGCAGTATTCCCTTGAACAGCCACAGGAGCTGGGGAAGAAAGCCCGCCTTTGTGTTCAGGCAGTGACAAGGAAGGTTTGGGAGGTGTTGGGAAGCCGGGGATTTGGCTGGGGAAGGGTGAAAGGGGCTTGAGCCAGGAGAGGATGGGTTAGAAGGAGCACGGGACTTCTGAGATGGGAGCATGGGCTGGTGGCTTGGAGAGAGCAAGAAGTTGGGATCAGTTTGGGAAATAGGGATTTTTTAAATGAAAATGTACAGAAAAGTGAATGAAACCCACAGAGCTGAGGAATAAATACAGCTTCTGCACTTTAAAATATTCAAAACCTTAAAATATTTGTAGAACTTTGTGACAAACTAATGAAATGCTGCACAAAACAGAGAACAATGCAATTGTAATTAAAATATACTACAACATCATCAAAATTCTTATGTTTTCATCACAAGAAATCAGCCCTTGTAAAATATTCACTAAATGCATGGAACAGTTACAATCTGTTCAGTCCAAATATTATATTTAAGAGTCCTACCTTACAATAACAATAATAAATACTACACAAGATCAGGTCATTGTTTGGAGGCACCACCATCACATCACAGGGGTAAGGAATGCACTTGCAGTTCATAGAACCGAGGGAAGGAGTCTTGTGCTGGCGAAGTGGAGGCTATGTCCTCTTGTAAATGTGCTTCAGTTGACGCTTTGCCCATTTTGCTGTCATTTTTTTCATAATTTGCAATGACACAAAAAAACCCAAAATATAAGAGGGGCCAGTGTTGTCCTAGATGCTTTTTTTTTCAGAATTCTGCTACACTAAAATCACCAACAGGGAGGAATGCATTTTATATTTTTTTTTCCTGTTTTGGCTACAAGCAGGTTCTTTTTTCAAGATCAGATTCATCATTTCTAGCTTTTTTATAAAGAAGGACTTAAAAGGCAAATGGGATTTTGTGACAGGCTGTCAGTAAGAGTATAACCTTGCTAAGAATACTCAGAGAATTAAAGATATTCTTTAACTTCAGAAATTCTGCTTGCAATTCATAGATGCACATCTACAGTCAAAGAACACTTCTCATCAAGTTAGCACCTCAAACATTTGTTTCTCCAAAGCTTTGAGAACAAAACACTGC
This sequence comes from Theristicus caerulescens, assembly GCA_020745775.1. NCBI lineage: Eukaryota > Metazoa > Chordata > Aves > Pelecaniformes > Threskiornithidae > Theristicus > Theristicus caerulescens. Next base: position 46,692,308 of record CM036583.1, on the reverse strand, counting down.
TTAAAAAAAGAGCAGGAAAGAGCCACGATAGAAGGAAGTGACACTGTGGACCTGTGACAAGCGGGTAGGGAATTCTGCCTTCCTACAAGTCCCTTCTGGCTTTGGTTTATCCTGTGGCCCTCTCCAGGATCATACAATTTTATTTAGGCACCAAAATAGGTCACCAAATTTTCAGGAGGACTGAGAACTCAGCCATGGTTTCTCTGTTGCATGCTGGCCCCTTTGTTCCACCTTACAGAGGTGGGAAAGAACTATCAAAGCTTTTTTCTCTTTTTTTTTTTCTTGCTATACTTTGTTCCAAAGGAAGTGGGTTCTGGAAACATTCACCGTGGTAAATCATGGCTTAAATTCGATACTTGTTCATCTGTTTAACTGCTGCTCTGTGTTTTCAGACTCTCACCCAGTGCTGCATTGTTGGGAAGAACAGACATAGCTGTATTGTCACTTGAAAATATATGAAAATCATAATGGATAGTAGTAATTTACATAAAATACTGATATTGAAGAGTTCTATAATCTCTGTTTTAAAATACAAAGTGGCTACACATCTTATTTATTGTGTGCCATGAATCATTTCCCATTCTTTTATGATTGTATCTTGCCGTGACTGATAAAATCTAAGCCTTTCATCCACCACAGACGCTCCATATCCCAGTGGGCCTTTGATCCAGTATGATCTTCTTAAATGGCACTATAGGGTCAGGGCATTTTCTCCAGGGTTTTGAGCTGAAGCATATTTCATAATAAGGCCCTTTTATTAAGATCCGTTCTGCCACTCTAATGCAAAACACAGATTTGTGATCTGTCCCTTACAGGATATTAAACAAAAATTCATACTATCATTATTGGATTAGTTACCTCAGTGCTTTCAGAGATTAACTCGTTATCATTACATTTTTTCTAAATGGCATATTGCTTGTTTAATACGAATGGATTTTGAGTGGTCCTGTAAGTAGAAAATCGATAAATGGACCAGCAGTGTAATCTTTTAGACTAATTAAAAAATGTGTGACTCCCAGCTTCATACAATTAAACTTGATTCAAACTCTCTTCCATATCTTTATCGGGGTTTTAATTCTCTTGTGCTCTTCCGTGAAAGGGAAGTTCCATGTTTAGTAGCTCAGAAGGAGGCACTAAGAAAGGATCTTTTCTGTAACTAGTTGAGATGAGATGAGCTGAAGCGAATGTGGAAATCTGATAGCAGGATTTATGCTAATGCAAAGTCTTTAGATAATGTAGTCTGGTCAGATATTTACTTCTTGAGCTTCATATGTGTTGCAAAACATGTTGCTGAAAAAGGGTGTTCACTGAGTCAGCAGAAACATAGTCACAAGACTGCTCCTCCTTCCCACACCCTCTGATAAAGATGGTATATCTAAGTACATGCCCATTTAAGCAGTTTATTGTCATAGACAAGGGACAATGATGTACAGTGCTCCAGAGCATATGAAATTTGAAATTGCATGTTGTTTGCAAGCTGCTGAAAGAAGACATTGCCTCAATGAAATGTACAACTTTGCTGCTATATATATATAACAATTTATACAAATTCTGTGCAAAAGCACCTCTGTTAGGTTCTCTCTAATATCTTTATGGTATTTGAGATCAAATAAAGATGGATCTGAGGAGGACCCTGGGAGTAAAGTATACCTGGAATCCTATTATAGAGGATGCGCTGCTTTCCCCATGAAATGCTGTGACTCCAAGGTGTGTATGCTACCTTAAGTAACTCATCTTCCTCGTAGGCATGCATCCGAATTGTTATTCTGGGCATCATCGTTAGTGGTTCTGGCATTGCAGTAAAACCTAGGAACTTTGGGCATAGATTAGTTTAATCCTTTGTGGAATCTAACCACATTATCATGTAAGCGTCTACCGTTTTGATTGGCTTGACTTCAGAATTGTGAAATGAATTCAGTGGATGTTGCTTACTAGGGTCTGTGACTTCTGAAAGTTTCTGCAGTGGCTGTATCTCTTTTATCAAAATACAGAAATTTGTGTTTGCTTCTGGTTTCCAGCATTCTGTTTTGGACCTCCATATCGCTTATATGTGTTCACTTATGTTTTTCACTTGGATTTTTACTTGCGTTTGCCCCAATTTCCCCCTTCTGTCCACATAAAAAAATTAGACACTTGAGCTTGGCCCTCTAAATGGGTGTCAGGTAACGTAGAAATAATAAATGATAAGGTGTAGTGCTGCAAGAAGGTTTCCTTTTATTTTGATACAACCTATTCAGTTCAGGAAAAATGCGCTTTCTACTCAGCTGAGTGATATCTAGCTGTCCACACAAGGGAAGAAGTCTGCCTAAAACCTGATGAATATGAAGAAGTGTTAATTGTTGGAATACCCCAGTGAAAACAAAAATAATTTCAAAGGTTTTTTTTCCAGTATTTGTCCGCAGGAAGATAAGCTGCAGTTTAAAACCTAGAGGCATTTAAATCTTTTGCCAGTATACCTCCTGAACATCTGATATGGATTTCAGGATTGAAGCTATCCGTTTGGTGAGAAATTTTTGTTCAGAGCAATGTGCAACATGTTGGACAATCAGATACTGCTAAACTTGGGTATATATCTGGGATGCTAAATGGTGTTTTGGAATGGTGTTTTTATTATTAATTGTCTGGTTGAGAGACTTAAACCGTTTGGTGCTTGGACAAATTGGAATCCTTTAAGTAAATAGTTTAGTCTTGGCATCCTTTCACTCTAACTGCTGCAACTTATCCAGTTAATGTTGGAGGGGTGGATGTTTCATCTCGAAAGCACATTTAGAAGGACAAAATTTGGTTTTATACACACTGTCTCTTACACTAAAAGCACAGACTTTCAAACAGTGCATAAAAGTCCATAATTCATGCCCAGCCAGAGGCAGCATTTGCAACTATTTCAGCATAAACCGGGAAAGCACCTTTTTTTATTGGAGAAACCTGCATTTCTTAGAGTGCCTTGAATTCAGGTTGGGAGTCTGACTTCATGGATTGCATTCGGCTATTACTATCAGAAGCTGGTGGCTGAGGGGATAGTACAGATAGTACAGTCATGGGATATAAGCATACCCCTACATGCATAATGAAATATTACAATAAAAAAATACTTAAGCTTCAATCCTGCAAATGTTTACTAAGTGCTTAATTCTCAGAGGGCTCTTAAGTCTGTAAAATTAAGCAGATGTGTAACTGTTTGCAGGATTTGTGCCTTTGGACTTGCTCTGTATCCTACCAAGCTCAATGGAGGTCGGGTTTGGAATATTCAGAAGCCTTAAGGTAACACATGCACATTGTTGAGGTGTTGAAACATTTTTGAAAGGAAAATAGAAGAAACCCATATGCCAGCGGAAATAATCTTAAAATAGGATGGAACAGCTATTGGGGTGTGTATATGTGTATGGAAAGCAAGCAAATAGCTACAACAGTATTACAGCAGAAGTGACAGAAGATTTTGTAGTGCAACAGGACATTGACAGGATTGCTGGAATCATCTTTTGCTCTACAGCTCTGAGTATCTCAAGAAAATAATTACTTTCACTGCTGAAACATAGTTTGCCCAGCAGGACAACTGGCTTTAGAAACTTCCCCATTTACTGACAGTGATTCTAACAGTAGCTGGGAGGGATGTGTTGATACTTACCTTCATCTTATTAAAAGTGGTGAAGTCAAATCCCAAAGCCCTGCCACCTCCTCCTGAAGGTAATCACCCAGGGCGTTAAATTCTGGTGAAATAAAAATCTCACTTGACAAGAGCAGAACTGGTTTTATGCAACAATCAAGCTCAGAAGCTTCAGGTAAGTCATCTGACTTTTAGTCTGAAAATCAGTAGTGAGATAAAAGACTCAGGTATTATAGAATTGGCAGAGTGAGAGGCCGCAGCTTTATCCATACCTGGGCTTATTTGTGTTATCACAGTAAAAACACATAAAACAGTAAAAAATAATATTTTCTACTAAACTTCCAGAATTTCCTTTTTTCCCCTCAGCAGCAATAGCTATATTTCTACGACATTTTTTTTACTGTGTTTTGGTTTTGTTTTCTGAAATCAAAATATTACAAAAACATAAAGCCATGTGTTGGGTGGCTGTTCTGAAAGATAACTGACCTCTTAGACACAGAAGTTTCAGGATTTATTCAGTAGTTTGTAGAGCTTAAATCAATTCCTGTTTTATTCCAAACTGTGCCCATCTCCACTTATGAGCAGGAAGACTTCCACTGAATGCTCCTTTTCTGTTCCAGCAAATCGATTCCAAATGTATTTTCTTGAATTCTTCTTTTGCTACTACACTGTCTCCCCAGAAGATGTTTTAAGTGGAATTATTTATTATTTATAGGCTCTTGTTAAAGCCTATAAAATCCTGCCTGTGTTAAATTTTCATTTTGGCCTGTTGGCCAGCTGGTATTGTGAATGATCATGTCTCTGTGCAAATGTACTAGACAGTGAGGAGAAGAAGATGGAGTACTTACTTCTTCGTGAATATATGCACATTTCAGGGTTTTTGTTTCTTTGTTTGGTAGGCAAAAAACACTCCATGTCTGCCAGCAGATCTGCAATGATAATCAGATAAACTGATCTGAAAGTTGTCAGAGTGCTCTGCTTCCATTTTTCATAATAAGCATAATTAAAACTGTGTGGCTGGAATGCTGAGAGGTGACTCTATTAATTGGCTGGTTAACATTAAGAAGGTGTAAATTCTCCAGAAAAGGCCTCTGCATACCAACTGAAAATGCAACCCATGAAATAAATCCATCTGCCTACATTTGTTTTAACAGTAATACTGACCTTAGAGCAAGGTATTTCCAAAGGGTTTTTAATGACCAGCTGGAGTTAATAGCCTCTGGCTGTACCTCAGGCTTTAAACTCTGCCCAGCCAGCCATTAACTCCTAGGAAATGCTCTGTTCCTTGATTGTTACTGCTTAATGGCATGACAACCTAGACTGTAAATAGCTGTTAGCAGAGAAAATATTATTGTTGTTAAATGCACGTAGTACCTTCCTTCAGAAAAGACTCCAAACTATTTACAAGCTGAGGGTTCTGAAAAAAAGTAAGCAAAGATGATTTTTGTTGCTGGGAAAATAGCCTATTTCATAACAGACAGGGCTAGGAAGAATATTCTCAGTATGTCTCTGAGAAATTAGACACCCTTAGGGTTGTCTTATTGCCCACTGCTGGTGTTTCTGGCTATAGGCTAGAGAATCATTAGCAGTACCCTCTTCTAGCCCTGGCTGTTGGCCAAGAGGGTCTGAATTTTGTGGACATTTACCAATCTTCTGGGGAAACGTGTCGAAAGTGTGCAAATGTCTGCCACCAGAGGTCCAACATGGAAAAAAAAATTATGCTCATGTAAGTAGTTTGTGGTTAAGTCTTATTGTATAGGTACAACATCTAAGGCAGCATAGCCTTATCTGCGATGGCTGCATGCTGCAGGGGACTTAGGAGGACAACATTGGATTACTGAATTGGATGAGCCAGACAAAAGAAGTCTTAATTTCTGCCATGTCTTCAAGAACATCCACAGAGACATTAGTAACCAGAAGGATGAAGAGATGGACGCAGTGACTGATAAACCAGAGGAATCACACGGCTGAAAGTCAGATTTTCTGGCAGATTTTCTGTGCCACTGGTGTGCTCAAAGGGGGCGCATTCAGGCCACCATTTCCCATTCAACCACAAGCATTAGTGAGGTGCTGAGGACGTTGGCCCTGATGCTGAGAAACTGTGTAAGCTTGGGTTTAACAGCATGCACATCAGTTTCACTGTCACTTGCCGCAATACTTTGCCTACCCTTAAGCACAGGACCAAGGCTTTTGCCGGGCTACCAGCAAAGGCTGTACAGAAGGCTTTGCTAGGCATGCAGCTGCACTGTACAGAAACACACAGTTTCTGGAGCTTGAAATGAATTCATAACAAGCCCCTGTTAAACCTGCCTGTTTTAAAATTGTGAATGAGAGGAGACTGATATTACAGATTCGTAACAGTGCTAAATATAATATGATAAATGACTTTTGACACATGTTGGTTAAGGAATTTTATCATGTGGTTATGAATGAAAAGTGGTGATGTGCATAAAGCTACTAGAGATTTCACAACCTCAGATCCACACCTGACAGAAAAAATAGTGGTTTTCTGATAGAGAATATTTCACAGCAGTGATCTTTTTAATTTTATCATTATTTGTAACTGGCGTACTATGACTTTTCTAGATCTAACATGTTTACAAGTTCTCTGAACAAATACTAATAGATTTTACTATCATTTTAAATAGAATGCTGCTGAAGCTAGCAAAATGACATTTTAAAACCTTTTTTTCAGTGGTTGCAGATTTTCTTAAAAGAACAGACCTCTTGTGTTTTCTCCCTGCTGTTTCTTAATTAGGCTGTCTTTATTCCATGACAAATGGGTATCACGCCATTATCCAGTTACAGATCAGTCTTCACATGTCTTTCCCATTCCCATTAATGTACTGGCACAACTCGGAGCAGCATTTAATCATGTTCCATTTTTGATTCCTCTCGGAGCTACAGAGCAGCCATCACTGAACAAAGTGCCTGGCAAAGTGTGAATCATCAAGATGTCAGCAGCAGCACAAGGGCAGCTCTGACAACAGAGGCACAAGGTCTTGCTGGTGGAGTTTTTGCTCCACCCTTGTTACAGCCTGAGAAAAATTCCAGACAGGGGGCAAGCTCCCAGTCTCCTCCTTTTGGCCACCTGTTCCCATCAACAGCTTGGCTCTCACCCCGTGGCATGGAGAAGGATTTTTGGGAGGTGACAAGTAATGCTGCAGCCCCTACAGAGGTTTTGAATGTTGAGGAAGTTGGAACCACTAAAGATAGATAATGTCTCCCTAACTAATTTAGTTACTTCTTTGCCACATTTCATATGGTGTAATGCATAGCTACGTATTGTCACTTTTAGAATGTTTCACTGCTGTATCCCGTATGTTTCTAGTAAATACACTCACTGGGAAACCACTCAGAAGCTTTTTTTCATTCTAGATACATTCCCACTGACACTTTAATTTTCCTACTTAGTTACTAAAGCTACTGATGCTTTATTTTTTTTTTTTTACTTTTAATTATGGCCTTATTGTATTTAGTGTATGGAAAAGACAAAGGTTAATGACTTCCTAGAAATCACAAAGCCAATTAATGAAGACTCTCAGGAACCAGACTTCTTGACTCCTACCGTTTGAATGTCTTTTTCCCTCTACAATAATTATTAGACTTACTTTTTGCATCATGTTCCTTAGTCCTCATTCCTAGAGCATTTTACAATGCCAGTATCATTGTGCTCATTTACCAGACAGAGAAAAATTGCCACTTGAAGGAAGGAAACAAAATGCCTTCAGCTACCCAGAAGACTCATGGTTCATCCAGTGCACTCTGCACAAAATTCATTGCCCACTAGGTGCATTCTGAATATCATTCTACTGCCTGTGAAATGCTTGTACACAAGGCACTGTGACTTCAAGGAGAGAGAGTAACATTTCTGGATAGGATAGAAATGGATGCTCAGGTCATTAGCTTTTTGGTGAGGTCAGGCTGGGCACATTTTACCTTCAGGCATAGGTGGAGCTCATGGGGGAACAGGGTACAACCTCTGTTCTCTTACCGGCAAATACCACCTGTTTCTTGAGTTTTTCCAAATGCTGCTGGCCATTTGGTCAGTTTGTACAATCCGATCATCTGAAGTAAGAGCCTAGTTACTGAGAAATTTTTAGGACTCTTTATATTTAGGGAATTGAGAATAGCTAGTATTTCTAGATGTTTAAATTTTAAGATTGGAAATATTAATTATTCTTCTATTCTCATTTGTATGAACTGTAGTTTAGGAGCAAAGAAATTACCATAGTGGATCAGGCCACTGGTATAGCAAGCTGGGTTATCTATCTGCAGCAGTAGTCCTTAGATACATAACTCCAAGCTGTTATTCATGGATGCAGAATTGCTTACACTAGGCTTACTGCTCACTGCGGGTTCTGCGGTTTTATGCCAGCTCAGGTATCAGGAACTGAAAGGCTCCCTCATACAGTCCTGCCTTCACAGTTGGGCAGACTGACACCAGCACTGAGGACCACCTAAAGCATAGACACATCAGAGCTTAATCTATGGGGCTCCCTGCACAATTTCTTTATCTGATGCTTTGTCCAGACCAGTGAATTTCAGGTGAGAGTTTAATAGGCAAGATGGTTGCTTGCACTTATTTTCAGGTGACTATGAGCTCCATGTGGTACCATTTAGTAGGGAGGGGATTCAGCTTCATATTACTTGATATATTATTTCATGACAAAAACTATTTTATAAAATCAAATATAAAAGAACCTCTAATGACACTGTAGCTGCCCCGAGTTATTTTATGTCCTATGAAATGAAAGAAGTACATAAACGTAAGGAAATGAAGAGTTAAATTCTACATTTGAGCTAAAGCTCTTGAGCAAGCTTCCAGGGACACTGCTGAGAGAATACAGGGTGTGGCATTGTGGGTACAAGAGGAACAGGGGACAGGCAGCTATTTCCAAAATTAATAAAATCTTGTATGGAGCAACAAACTCTAGGCCTTAAAGTTGTGATTATTGCACAAACAGCCATACGAGATTTTTAGCTCTTACTTTGTGTTTCTTAATACCTTTAGATTTACTTTATATGCGATCTTAATTAATAACTTAGCATTGTGATGCTCAGATTTGGGTTAATTCAACACAATTTGTGTTGAATTTATTTATTTGTAATTTAGAGGTCCATATTCTCAACCTTATCTCCATCATAATACAATATTTGTCTTTGCTATTTTATTATGTATCATGTATTTGCATAGAGAGATCTGAAACAATGCCTTTAAACCAGGCTTTACATGGTCTGTACAAAGCTATATAAAGCACTTTTGAGCTGTATGCATTATATGCATGAAAATGATTATCAGTTGTGAATCAGATTCACCATATTAAATTATAGACCATTTAAAGGTGATCCAATGTAAATAATCAGTTAATGCAGCAAGGAAATTAAGGAAACAAAGGAACACTGTTTTAATGAGAGAATGATGGAAAACAAATTGATATTTTCTCTGGGATGTCACGAGGAAGGGACTAAATCTGAAGATAGACAAGGTTAAAGAAAGGTTAATACCAATAAAGGAAGAAGGATTGCTAAAACAACTGAGAGGAGATTTATGAAAGAGTGCATTCCACAGATTTGCAACTATGAGTATTGCAGGCAAAGGAGTGTGGATGACAAACTGTTTAAAGAAGCAGTGAAGGCACTGGAATATTGGAGTTATATTTCCTTTGGGAGGTCAAAGAAGCACCATATTGTAGTGTCCAATAAAATAAACGAAGGAATGAGAAATATGAGGTTTTCAGTTAATGTATAGAGAATGTGGGTGCAAAGTTGGCAATCCACGAATTGCAGTTCTTGTTTTCTGCCACAGAACTGTGTTGTTTCAGCCTTGTTTTGACTAACACTGGAATGACTGTGATTCTACAGACTTGCTATGTACTGTTTTGGTAGCTACTTTAATACTCAGTAAGTGGAGATCTCTTCCATTTTGAAGGGAATCCCTACTCTAGGGACTTTTTTGTGAGGCAGGGGCCTGCAACACTGAAAAAATATGTAATTTGCAAAGGCATGAAAGCTACACTAGCAGACTGGCCTATCTTACTGTGAGCAAAGGATCATATACAACATTCAGCAAATGTTGAAAAATGCAGACCATGGAGATGATTTCTCAAACTGATTAGCTAAAGATGCCTGCATGAGATTGGGTTAAAGCCAAACAGACGTATCTTCTCACTGTTTCTCCATCCAGTCGTCTTTTCCTGTGTTCTATGGCATTTTAATATTTTATCATTACTTTTTTTTTTAATATGCACCACAGAAGTCAGCATTAGGAAGACTGTAGGTTGAATTTCATGCATTGAGTAAATATTGGCCATTTCTTCATTTTTCATCTGATGTATAGTATTTATGTTTACACTTTGGAGTTGTTTGGTTTTGATGGAGACATATGCTTGGGAAGGCTTATAAATGAAAAGGCAGTTTCATGTTTCAAGCAAAACTATGTCAGTTTGGCAACTGTGCTTCCATTTTTAATAAAAGCATTTCATCCAGATGATAAAAGGCAGTTATAAGAGAAATTTATCCACTTATATGCTTACATTTTCTCCTTGTATTCTTCCACTTGTTTTCTTCTCTATGGACAGTGACTCTCTTTTGCTGTATTTTAGTACAGTGGGATGTTACAAGGCAACATTCTGTTTTTACCTCAGTTTATGATTTGTATCATGCCATGAAAAGTTGAGGCATACCCTTTGTGTGTGTGAATTTCACTTTTTATTTCAAAATTTCTGTATTTAATGGAATAAGAACTTATAAACTGTTTTGCTTGCAACATTTTACAGTGTTGTGGGCTTGTTTGAAATTTCAGTTTCAAGTAGTGATCAGCTTTCTCATACTTTTAAACTGTGCAGAAAAAGCAATTTATTGAGATTTAATTTCTTAATTTGAAAATCTCACTTGTAATAATCAAGTTTGCAAAGGAAAAAAACTAGATTTCCAGTGTGTGATGTCTCTGAGTTCACTGATGTACATTAAATTATGATGGTAACTTCATTTTCTAAGATTTAATGCTTTATAACTTGACATGAGCTTGAATAATGATGTAAATCACGGAAGAATATAAAATTTTGTAGCTGCATTCTGATTCTCAATAGGCAGTTTCCCACACCTCCAAACTTCTGTAAATTGGTTCAAGCATGATCTTTATCACATTTTGTTGATTTGTTACTTTGGCTCCTGCTTGCTGCCAGTAAAATCAGCATTTCCCTTTTTATTATCTTAAAGTTTGCTAAAACTTTTCAGGTTCTAGAATGTGTAAATACCTCTTCTAGTTAAGGAGAGTATTTTACATAAAGCAAGAAGGAATATAGTCACACACATGAAACTGAAATTCTTACTAAAGTATTTCATATTGTTAACAGCTGTCAGTAAGAGAACAAGTCAAGGCGCAGTCATTAACTTTCCATTCCATAGCAAGTATTTTATGCTCCTTCCACATATGCCATAGAAACTTTTCAGAGTATCAACAGGGAATACCATAGAAATGAGTAAGCTCTCCGCTGCTATGCACTGTGCTTAGCTCCTGTGGACCAAGCTTCAGAAACGCTCCATCACACACCAGCAGCTTCGGAAATGCAACCATTACACAACAGCAGCAGGACATCATGGAAGATTTTTATATCTGTCTTTGCTGTCTGCATGTCTTGGGAATGATTGACTTCACTCATGTTTTTTTTCTATAGCACCTGCTGAGAGTGCAGATAGGTACAGGGAAAGGAATTATTTTCAGGATTATTTTCCATTAGGAAGTTTATAAATGATAGATAGAAACATAATCAATTCCCCAGCTAAATACTTCAGCTTCTCTAATAATGCACATATTGGAAAGATACGCAACAAGATAAATTATGAAAATCTTGACTGCATCAAGATTAGCTCATTGATTGATATATGGTATAATTTCCAAATTTTATCCTCATGAACATATGTTTTATACAAACGTATTTTTCTATCAGTTGGGACACGGAACACAGCAAATGTTACTGCCCTTCTTCAGAGCAAGTAAACCTCCCCAGGATGTAAAATCAAAAGGAACAACAAGCAAATCAGCAACAAAAAGGAGAGGAAAAATTATTCCAGTGTCAACAAAAAGACTGTGTGACACGCACTGCTCACAAAGACCATCAACCAGATCTGCAGAGCCTGGTGCCTCCAAGAAGCAACTTCACTTCTTACTGAAGACAGTTCTTTGTTTCTTTCACAGAAGAGCACAGAAAGCATAAGCAATGCTGAACTTACACTGGAAAGTGAGCAGGAGATATGGGAGACAACGAACATCTGGAACTCGAGGATGTTAGCATGCCTAGCTATTACACTAACAGTCGCCCAAAATACAGTATTTTAGTGGAGAAATTTTCAAAGATACAATCACCAGCTAGAAATGACACAACCGCCTATTCAGAAATCCCCCAATGTGGCTAGCAAACAGTAAACTGAAGTGTATTGGTGGCATGTTACACACTGTGGTCTTCTCCGGAAGGACAGGAAACCTCTTGAATACTACTGATGCTTTGCTTGCAACTCTAATACTTCGGCAATTCCAATTCCATCCATAAAGGACAACAATATGTATGCAGTGGCTACATTAGCTCCTTGTTGTCTTGTAGCAACAATTTTGAAATAGCCACAGACCTATATCATAGGATCATAGAATGCTTTGGGATGCAAGGGACATTTAAAGGTCATCTAGTCCATTCCCCCTGCAATTGGCAGGGACATCTACAACTAGATCAGGCTGCTCAGAGCCCCATCCAACCTGGCCTTGAATGTTTGCAAGGATGGGGCATCTACCACCTCTGTGGGCAACCTGTTCTGGTGTTTCACCGCCCTCATTGTAAAAAATTTCTTCCTTATATCTAGTCTGAATCTACCCTCTTTTAGTTTAAAACCATTACCCCTTGTCCTATCGCTATTGGCCCTGCTAAAGTCTGTCCCCATCTTTCTTATAAGTCCCCTTTAAGGACTGAAAGGCTGCAATAAGGTCTCCCCACAGCCTTCTCTTCTGAAGGCTGAACAACCCCAGCTCTTTCAGCTTCTCCTCGTAGCAGAGCTGTTCCATCCCTTGGATCATTTTTGTGTCCCTCCTCTGGACCTGCTCCAACAGGTCCATGTCCTTCCAGTGCTGAGGACCCCAGAGCTGGACGCAGGACTCCAGGTGGGGCCTCACCAGAGCAGAGTAGAGGGGCAGAATCCCCTCCCTCGACCTGCTGGCCATGCTTCTTTTGATGCAGCCCAGGATACAGTTGGCTTTCTGGGCTGCAAGAGCACATTGCTGGCTCATGTCCAGCTTTTCATCTATCAGTACCCCCAAGTCCTTCTCCATAGGGCTGCTCTCAATCTCTTCATCCCCCAGCCTGTATCGATACTGGGGATTGCCTTGACCCAGGTGCAGGACCTTGCACTTGTCCTTGTTGAACCTCATGAGGTTCACATGGGGCCCACTTCCCAAGTCTGTGCAGGTCCCTCTGGATGGCATCCCGTCCCTCAGGCGTGTCAACTGCACTGCTCAGCTTGGTGCCATCTGCAAACTTGCTGAGGGTGCACTTGATCCCGCTGTCTATGTCATTGATGAAGATATCAAACAGCACTGGCCCCAGTACGGACCCCTGAGGGACACCACTCGGTACTGATCTCCATCTGGACATTGAGCCATTGGCCACTACCCTCTGAATGCAACCATCCAGCCAATTCCTTATCCACTGAACAGTCCACCCATCAAACCCATATCCTTCCAATTTAGAAAGGAGGATATTGTGGGGGACCGTGTCAAAGGCCTTACAGAAGTCCAGACAGATGACATCCATAGCTCTTCCCTCATCCACTGATATAGTCACTCCATCATAGAAGGCGACTAAGTTGGTCAGGCAGGACTTGCCCTTGGTGAAGCCGTGCTGGCTGTCCCAAATCAACTCTCTGTCCTCCATGTGCCTTAGCATAGCTTCTAGGAGGATCTGTTCCATGATCTTCCCAGGCACAGAGGTGAGGCTGACAGGTCGGTAGTTCCCAGGGTCCTCCTTTTTACCCTTTCTAAAAATGGCTGCAGTATTTCCCTTTTTCCAGTCCCCAGGGACTTCACCTGACAATATGAAGGTATGTATAATGTTCATTTCAGCTAAGGGGTCTGAGGGCATTTTGCTTGGTACTGTGCATTTGTTTGCTTAAGCAGAAGCTCTTGTGTTGCTTAAAGCAGTATGTGCTCTTTAGCTAATCACTATAATGTGCATAAAATACATTACATATGTGGTGGTCATCATGTGCACTGATAAATTATATTTACCATGCACATTTGTGTGCCTCACCTGCAGTTTGTCCCATCAATCTATCTCCCCCAGTATTTATTCTAACATTCCAAAACTCTGAGCAGCTTCAAACAGCTGGGACTTCCCTTCCCCCACCCCACCCCACAACCTGTCAAAGATATACTTCCTTCTTTTCCCCCAACAGTGGATTTTTTCCTACCAAATTAATACTGGCCAAAAGACAAAATGGTGATATTTTGCCCTGAACCAAAGTGTAGTATCTGCTGTATCTCATCAAAGTGCAAACCTTAACAAGGGGCTTTAGCAACATACCTTGGGGAAGAGGAGATTGCTAGGGTTCTCAGGGAGCAGCCAGCAATTCTCTGGTATTTGGAAGGTCCTTTCCTAAATATTCGGGTTTTGAAGTCATGGCATTCTTATCTACAGCAGTACTATTTCTGGTGACTTAACAGTTTCAAATATTTTTTGGAAGTTTCAAAGATTTACTATTAGTAATTCTCTGAGACTAGGCAGCTGGATTAGCTCTAAGTGTAGTAATAGCTGCTATTGAAGATCAAGGCTAAAAAAACCAGTCCCAATAACATATTTTTAACACTCAAATGTTTTGCATTTATTGAGTGTAGGAGAGTGGCAAACTGCATACAGCATGTCTGAAGTAACATAACATTTGTATTGGCATTCACTTGATTTGTACTACCTAATTCATTATTCATATCATAGCCACTCATTCTGTGACTATTTAAAATGAGTGCCATTTGAAGGTAATACTACCAAGTGTTCTTTCCACCCACTGGAGTTTATGCATATTAGTCATATGCTTTCATCTTTGCTATTATATTTATTCCTATTTTTATACATCTGTCTACTCTACCCTTTCCCATGACTTTCTTAAATGCCTTTTTTTTTTTTTTTTTTAATTCCTGGGTTTATTTTTCACAGCTTCTGGTATATTAAAATGATCTTTGGCCATGTGTCTGGGTGTGCATTAGAACTGGGATATGGCTTCTTGCATAGCAAGAAGAAAATTGGCTCTGCTGACGGTATAAACATCAAGCTGCGTAACAAAGGCAGCTTTTTGCTACTCTGTGACTATGGGATAGAAATAGACTTTGAAAACAGTGGAATATGTTCTATCAGAAACATGAAAAATGATGTTGTCAAACTTCTTCCACTCAAGCTTCTTCCACTGTACCAGAACAGTTACACATTTCAGCAATTAAATAATTAATAATGCTGACATCTAAGGAAGTGTTAACACAATTGATGGTAGAAAACAAAAATAAATTCTCCTGTGTTTTCAACTGAGAAGAAAGAGAAGGAGTAGAATGATGAAAGACTTGAACGAGTTATGAACTGGACTCACCATGTGAATATGGGCATTACACCCAAAGCTCCGAGTTGTGCTCTGCAGATGTGTGAGAAACATCCCCCCTAGCTTGCCTTGGTGAGTTGCCTGATGAGCAATTGCTGTTTCCCAAGAAAGTACTTTGAAACCTCCACAGACAAGCCTTTAATTCTTCAGGTGTTGCTGATTTGATAGGATGAAATGAAAAAAAGTAACGTAAGTATTCATGCATGGGGATTTCACTATACAGGGTAAGTTGAATTTGGCTTTGTACCAAAGGGGATTTTGTCTCATTTTACAGAAAACTGAAAGCAGTAGTGATCAGAAAAGATGACAGACTGCACAAAATCTGAAGAATATGAAAGCTGAATGACAGTAAGGAGTTTGGACATCAGCTGAACTGGGTAAATTGTAAAGAGAAAAACAGCAGCTTCAGCTTTAGCAGCAGTGGTGGTCCTATTTTCATGCAGAGTACAAATCTTGAATGAAAATCTAATACAAACTAGCCTGTTAGTTCAGACTAATGATGTCAGTGGGATTTAATTTAAAACTCATCTGAAAAGATACATCCCAACCTAGGTTCAAGATGGAGAGCATTTTCCTTTAATGACTTTGTCCTTTCAAACAATTTGGTTTGTTTTTCTTTAGGTAGGATCGCAATGAGTGCCTCACTATCCACAGTTTCTTCAAGGAGGAAGTGAGGACAGAGCGGTGTAAGCATACGTATTTGGGAGGAGGAAGATGCTATGAAAGAAAGAAATTTTAAGTGCTGATGGCTTCTCAAAAAGCCAGGTGGAAATATTGTAGCAATTTCCCATCAGCTCTTCATTGCAAGTAGTGAACATGGAGGGAAAACCAGTCAGGAGTAGAAAAGCTAGCATGGTAAATAGGAGAAGCAGCTGAGCAGATGAGCAAAAGAAAAGAGGAAGAATGACAGGAAGGTGATTAAAGTATGAGCGTGTAAGCGGGCTAGGGAGTGATGAGCAAAACCGCACTAAATAGTCAGATTGTGTTGTGTTGGTATTTTCAGCAGAATTTCCTTGAGCACCAGCATAACTCAATGGTGGTTAAGTGATAGAATACGGGTCTTGGTAGTTTTACTACTGATGCTTTTTAACAAATTGAGGGCTAGTAAGGTACACCATGTCTATATTTCTCATTTTAGCACCAGCACAAATTTCAGTTAGAGAAATCAGGTATTTTTTCAAACCCTAAGTTTATTCAAAGCACAAAGTTTCTTAGGTACTGTACATCTGTACTCATACCGTTCACATTTTTTTAACATGGGTGAAAAGGCCTGTTGATGTTGACAAAACTGAAAACAAGCAAAAGTTTAACAGGTTTTGCACTTAGTCTTACCAGAAGGGGAAAAAACAAAAGATTTTATTCATTCATGGTCAGAGACCAGGACGGTGAGTCATGGGCAGGTATCTTCACCTGGCCACCACCACCAAACGGTCCCTGGTAGACTCACCCCAATGTTCACCAGGGGCATAACATCCCTGTCATTTTGATTTCCCCACGGAGTTGTTACCTCAGCTGTACACACAGGATCAAAGCTGGCTTTACCCATCTCGCTGTTTCACCCAGTAAATTTCTGGATATGTAGGTAACGCAGGCATCTGGGTATGCAGACATCTTTGGATATGCAGGTAACAAGGCCAAGTGCAAGGTCCTGCACATGGGTTGGGGCAATCCCAAGCACAAATACAGGCTGGGCAGCAAATGGATAGAGAGCAGAGCTGAGGAGGCGGACTTGGGGCTGTTGGTTGATGAGAAACTCAACATGACCTGGCAGCGTGCTCTTGCAGCCCAGAAAGCCAACTGTATCCTGGGCTGCATCAAAAGAAGCGTGGCCAGCAGGTTGAGGGAGGGGATCTGCCCCTCTACTCTGCTCTGGTGAGACCCCACCTGGAGTCCTGTGTCCAGCTCTGAGGCCCCCAACATAAGAAGGACATGGACCTGCTGGAGCAGGTCCAGAGGAGGGACACAAAAATGATCCGAGGGATGGAACACCTCTCCTATGAGAGAGGCTGAAAGAGCTGGGGTTGTTCAGCCTTCAGAAGAGAAGGCTGTGGGGAGACCTTATTGCAGCCTTTCAATACTTAAAGGGGGCGTTCTTACAAGGGAGCATAGTGATAGGCCAAGGGATAATGGCTTTAAACCAGAAGAGGGTAGATTTAGATTAGATAGAAGGAAGAAATTCTTCACTATAAGGGTGGTGAGGCACTGGCACAGGTTGCCCAGAGAAGCTGTGGACGCCCCCTCCCTGGAAGTGTTCAAGGCCAGGTTGGATGGGGCTTTGAGCAACCTGGTCTAGTGGAAGGTGTCTCTGCCCATGGCCAGGGGGGTTGGACTAGATGATCTTTAAGGTCCCTTCCAACCCAAACCATTCCGTGGTTCTATCATTCTACGACCTTGGTTTCCAGCCCTTAGCAGCCCCTGCGGCCCGTCAGCCGCGAAGACCGATGAGGCTTCAGCTCACGCTGGGGTCCCGTGCTCCAAACGGGAAGCGAAACGCGTGCGGGTAGGCACAAGCCGTGGCGCCGGGGGGAGCTGCAGACCTGCGGGCTCCCAGGGCCGGCCGGGGCCGGGGCTGGGGCTGCGGCCCGCTCCCGCCCAAGCGCCCGCTCCGCCCCGCGGCTGCCGGCGGCGCCAGGCCGCGCGCGCAGGCGCAGCACCCGCCAGCCTCCGGGCAGAGCGCGCGAAAATTCCCAACCGGCGGCGCGAGCCGGGCGGCGGGGTAAGGCCCGGGGGAGGGGCGGGGCCGAGGGGCGGGGGCCGCGCGCGCCGGGCCGGTGCGGCGGCGGGGGAGGGGGCGCGGCTCCTCTCGGAGCGGGGTCTCGGGGGCGGCCGCCGGCTCCGCCGCGGCGGCGGGGGCCTCCCCTCGGCCTCGCCTGCCGCCCGCCGCGCCCCCAGCGGCCTCGCCTCGGCGGGCACGGGGCCCGCGCATGCGCGGGCGCGCCGGCGCGGGCCGGGGGCTGGCGCGAGGGGAGGGCGCGCGGGTGCGGTCCCCCGCGGTGGCCTGGCGGCGGGGGCTGGCGGCCGGGAACCGGCTCGGGGGGGCCCGGCGTCGGCGCCGCGGGGTGGAGGCGAGTCGCCCCGGCCCTCCCCAGAGCCGCCTGCGCCGGCGGGGGGAGGTGGCTGTGGCGCCGGGGCCGCTGCCGTCGCTGCTGGGCATTTGACGTCCTGCTGCCGCCGCGCCTGGCGCTGGCCTTAACGCAGGTGGAGGTGGTTGCGATGCGCTGCCCCGAGCAGGGGCTGCGGTTATCGGTGAGAACGGCGCTTAGGCTGCGGGCTGTCACAGGTGGGAACGGCTGCGATGGAGGAGGTACCTGCGGCCGCGTGCGCATCCCAGTTAACAGCTGGTTCTTCGTCACCATCGTCTGCTACTGTAAACATTTGAAAAGAGGGAGACTTCCACATCTGCACTGTCTGCATCTTGCTGTTCCCCTTCGTTCCAGGAACGCTGGAAACCGAGTGACACAGTGTCCTTTTGTCATACCTGTACAAGATCCGTGCAACCGTAACACACAGATACCTTCCCAAATAGTTTACAGAGAGAGGGAGTAAAAAGTTTACAGCTTTATTTCTGATTTAGCAGATGTGCCAGCTTTTGTACAGTGCAATCTGACACTCGCAGACATCTGCTCCGGTGGAGGAACTCCAGTACAGTATGCTTCTACAGTATACTGTCAGATAGTGTAGCTGACCTTTTATTTAAACTAAAGATAAGGGAAGACCAATGCCTCGTGAGTGTTGGGAGAAGTTGCCATTTTTATTTTTGCTTTTGGTTCACAAGTGTAGGTAATTAAACCACTACCATCCACTGTCAAAAGTTTTCCAAATTGCCATTTTTGATGTGGAAGAATACCTAAAATGGGGTAGTGGTTACTGCTCTGTATCACAGTGAAGAATCCTTTAGGTAGAATTTGTGGGACATCATATTCTAGTGATGGGTCTTTGAAAACCAGGAGAATCTTAAGAGTTTGGAAATTTTTTCTAATACATCATTATAAAGACCTGAAGATCTTCCCCCCCCCCCCCCAGTGCAAACTCTACGAATCTTTTCTGTAAAAGGAAAGCTTTTGTCTGCAGCCATTAAACGAAATAGCATTCAATTTAGTTTCTGAGTTAGATGGATTATTTACTGTGTTACTTGTTTTAATCTTCCCTTCTTTGCTTAAGGTTCAAAAAAAAAAAAAGAGTTCATCATCATATGATATTTGAAGCAGAAGTTGAGATATTTATCAAAGTATATTGTGAGCTACTGACAGATCTATGAAAATCTTCTTTCTGTTGAATTTTGGCATTGCTGGAAAGCCCTCTTACTTGTTTATTGCTTTTTCCTCCCTGTTGCAGTCTCTCTTCCTCTGTATGTGGATGTTTGTTCACTACTGCCATCTCTTGGATGGAAGCAGGCCTGCTGAACGCCTGTGATGGTTGTCCTCTAGTGGTTGGTTTGTACAGAGAATACAAACGGTGCTACACTTGGCCCTCAGTGGAGACTTTCTGTAGAGAACTTGGCAGTGGGAAAGTATGAGTCAGGAACAGATCCTGGAGGTTATCTTTTCACTTATAGGCATGGATCAAGTTTTGATAATAATTTATGTGCTTTCTATCTTAGTTTCCTCAGGAAATGAGATCTGTGTGATTTCACATCTTCATGTCTTTGGCTACTAAGAATTGAACATGTTAGTCAATTTTAACCAAGTTTGAAACCAGGATAAAGGTTTGAAAACAATTCTATTGCTATATATTGCCTAAAAATTGAGGGCAGGGTCAAAGAGAGAGACTGTTGTTCCATGTTTTGTTTGGCAGTAGTCGTCCATCTAGTCAGCCCGTGCCTATGCGCCAGCTGGATGGTGTGCACCTGAAATTAACCATAGGATACGAAGGGTGAAAGTGTCGTAAGGGACACCGGTGGGAGTTGGGGTTTTAAGGTGATGTTACGGAGAGTTAAAGCAACAACGGACACCCATCTGAAGGTACTAGACACAGTTGTTCTCCTGTTAATGGAGCGGTCTTGTGCACTCAGTGTACTTTTAAACCGTAATTTCTTTTGTTTCTTTTTCCCTAAGTCATATGTTTCAGTATACTGACCTACAGTTGTGAAGGTGCTGTTTTTGGCAAGGATGTCTTTCAAAAGATGGGTGAAGGATCATGTGAAGGGTGAAGGATGGGTGGACCAATTTTTTCCTGAAACAATAATTCAGAAAATGTTAATGTCCTTTGATATACATGGAATCATTTTTCATGTTTACAGAAAGATGCATATATTGCATGAGATTAATCCCAAACAAAAATCTTCAGTGTTCGATTTACCAGATTTTTTTTTTCATATGAATACAACATATTTTGTGCCAACCTGATCTAAAAAATGCACAAAAGTATGCCAGGTTGTAAAGATTTTATGACACGTATAAACAGTAGAACAGCTCTCAAAACTCAAGTCAAGTCTTGAATTAAAAAATTTAACTTTCACCAAGAAGGGTATTCCCAGACCAAATATTCTGGTTAATGCTATCATAAATGACTGTCATTATTATTAATGTTGCTAAAATGAAGACAATGGTAATGCTCATTAAAAATCTGTATTTTCTTTCATGTAGCTTTGGAATTTAAAAAATCCTTTGTGTCTTGAAACTTGGTGGCACATCCCACCAACTTCTGAGACCACTTCAGGACCACATAGTTAGTCTACTTTGTAAGTTATAGGAATGTAGAATATGGTAAATACTTTCTCCTTGGTGAGGGCTAATAACTTTTTGGGTATTGCAAAAGTATTTAAAAACTAGTAGGACTTAGTTATGCATCTTACTATAGAAATAATATGGGGTTTAGACAGCTATGACAAATGGTGTGTGATGATTTGGAGTTGAACACTGTATCCCTAATACAAAAATACTTTTTATTAGTATTATATTAATCATGAAATAATTAAACATAAATGAATCATAAATAAATCATAAAGAGAAATCTATATTAATTTAACAATTATAATTTAAATCTTCTGAATTTGTAAATTTTTAGTTACAGCTTTTTTAACATCTTTTCAAGAGTGCTTTTACTCTAACAGCGTAATGGTAGAGGATAGACTCATGTCAGACTTATGCTATTTGCAAGAGGTTTCTGTTACTTTTTTAACTGTCAGCCTTGCATATGGTTGCAGGTTTCTGACATAGAACTGCGTGCATTTTTAACTTCTAATAGTAATTCTGTAGGTAAGCAATGCCATGAGCTATATTTTCATAAACTTACTAGTCATGAATCATATGGATATTATTGGACACAATCAGATGACTTGCTCAAATGTAATTTGCACAGCATCAGTTATGCTAATCTGGCAAAATAAAGTCCACGAGGCTACTGCAGCACAAGCAACTTCGTAAATCTTTGAGCGGAGTAAATTCTTTTTATTGCAAATGGAGCAAATCTGATGTTGTCAGACATGTATTTTTAGTTTGATTTTAAAAAGAAAAGTAATAATGTATACTGTACTATTAAACTTTAAAATTAGAGCAGCACTAATCAGGCTCCTGTAGAGGTGAAGTAGAACAGGCCTTGGAAACTTAAATGACTT
The DNA here is from genome assembly GCA_020745775.1 of Theristicus caerulescens. NCBI lineage: Eukaryota > Metazoa > Chordata > Aves > Pelecaniformes > Threskiornithidae > Theristicus > Theristicus caerulescens. The sequence goes on along the minus strand of CM036583.1, from coordinate 46,670,520 downwards.
CTTTAGTGTTGTGTGTGAGATGTGTCAGAAATGAGAATCAGACTCTTAGGTTTCTGACTCCTGGAGCTAAACTGCAAGGCTGTCCTTCCTCCCTACTAGTAGATTCACTAGACATGTTTATTTGATAAATCTTGATTAACTACGTGACAGTATTGAAATATTCCAAACAGTGACTGTAATAAAGTATCATAATACACAACTAAATTGACATATATGAGTGTCCAAGGAGAAGAGGCCAAGAGACATACCACTAGCTAATACTATTTTCCTGTGTTGTACATTAAAAGTTCTCATTTATCATCATTACCTAAATTCATAAGGAACTCCCTTCCCATAGAATACCAGAACTATATAGCTTTAATTTCATGACAAGGGCGGCATTGCTAAATCGTGAGTTTTTCATGAATGGATTTGACAAAAATCTTACTGGCAAGTCACAGGATCCACTATTAACACATTAAAAAGTACACGCACATAGAATATGCAGGAATAATTGACTAAGGATTCCCCAAATCAATGCCTCATTGCTCATCAGTGCCCTGTCTCCAGTCCAAATGCCCACATCGTGAATTGTTGCTGCAGTATGAGTTTGACTACATGAATCACTGAAAGCCTTTGCTCGAGATGCTTCTGAGGAAACTTATCTCTTCTTGTTTGTAAAGAATGAATAGCCTGATTTAGTGCCTGTGAATAGCATGAAACCTTGTCAATGGACTCCAGGGACAACTGTCTGTGGGAGTATGTTAAAATAATGTACAACAAAAAAGTGTAAATGTTGATGTGGATGTCATTAAGTTATTTTTATTCTTCTGAAGAATACATTTTTCTTTTTTCTGTCAGGTGTACTTAGTGCCATAAATACATCTTTATTTATTTATGAGACTCTTTAGTAAGGTTTTTTAATGTCAAAGAGAAATGGATTCTTTCATTTGCAAACTTACTTTCATTGTATATGGACTATATGAATGCTTTTCATAGAATTTCAGTAGCCTCAACTGATGTTAGAATAAGTATGTATAATTTTTACTTACACTTACGCTGTCAGTAGAGTTCATACAAAAGTAAGTACGTTTAATGAAACTTGGAAAGAAAATACTTTCCCATGATTGTTGTGTGGCCATTTTCTTTTTGGTGGAATATTGCCCTTCACCATTGCATAAGCCACTGTGTCATGCCTCAGGAGCTTAGATTAAGTAATAGCTTATCTTTGAGGAAATCCTGGAGAAGCAGTGTTGTCTAATGGGCTAGAACATATGAGATTTGTGTCTTTTATCTCTTTCTGTCTTTTGTTTCCTCAGTGATTTTGGACGAGCCATTTTCTGTTTGTGCCTCTGTTTACTTATGCTTATGTAGAAATGCTTTAACTCTGTAGAGCTGAAGAGTTTCAATGAAAGGTATGTTCTTCATTACTACAGTAAATGTTAGAGGTTCTTAAAAAAATGGTTCTAGAGATCTTCAGAGAAAAGGAATTCACTTAGTGTAAGCAAGACAACTCTATACACTGTATTAATAGCTCTGGATATCAATACCATAGGCAGTATTTTAACATGTTCAAATACTTGCCATAAAGAGTTTGGACCATGTGTCTTTTCTTATATCTGTGTAAGTCAGGGGTAAAGTCTGAATTTAGCAAAGTTGAATGGCTGTTAAAGAAGCATAATTGTTGAAAATATGAAGCCCTTTAGTGTTAACTTACAATGTAATTGAAGAAAGAAAGGCTAGGCATTCTTCTCTGTCTAAATAGATTGTGTGCCCCTGCCCCCTCCCCTTTTTTTTTTTTCCCCCAAGTGGTGAAACAAAGGTGAATATTTTCAGACTGTGCTACCCATTTGCAGAATCTTCTCCACAGCTTAGTTGGAGGAAGATGTTGTTCTGGCTCCTTATAATTTTGGTATGTACAGGTAGAGGTGAGCACTGTTCCTTGATATACTAATACAAAGGAACAGGTCATATATGACTCCTCTGAAGAGAGGACTAATGTTCTAACTTGCAGTGTACAATTTAATGTATGTTCTTCTACTTATGCTTGGAAACTAGGCAATTACTGCATATTTTTTAATTGCAGAACTTAACATGAAACATCTAAAAAGCAAAAAAAAAACGTGCCAAGGATTGGTGTGTATATGCAACCCCACCTCACTGGTAGCTCAAAGCATTCTAACTCTGGAAAGAGAGGAATGCTGTTTATTTCATGGCGAAACTTTGAATTAATCTCTAGTTAATTTTTTTTTTCCCAGAGGAACTGAATTTTAAGGAAATATATTTCTCTGTATTCCACTCAAGCAGTATACAAATACAACATAATTGGAGAGGAGGCTCAATGATGAGGGAAGCTTGGATAGTTGGTGTTGTTTATGTTCAGATCGGAACAGTTGGAAGGGACCTGCAATGATCATCTAGTCCAACTGCCTGACCACTTCAGGGCTGACCAAAAGTTAAAGCAAATTATTAAGGGCATTGTCCAAATGCCTCTTTTTAAGGCACTGACAGGCTTGGGGCATCCACCACCTCTCTAGGAAGCCTGTTCCAGTGTCTGACCACCCTCTTGGTAAAGAAATGCTTCATAATGCCCAGTCTAAACCTCCCCTGACACAGCTTTGAGCCATTCCCACACATCCCGTTGCTGGATCCCAGGGAGAAGAGATCAGCACCTCCCTCTCCACATCCCCTCCCAGGAAGCTGTGGAGAGCAACGAGGTCACCTCTCAGCCTCCTTCTCTCCAAACTAGACAAACCCAGAGCCCTCAGCCACCCCTCGCAGGACATGTCTTCCAGCCCTGTCACCAGCTTTGTTGCCCTCCTCTGGATGCATTCAAGGACCTTAACATTGTTTTTACATTGTGGGGCCCAGAACTGCACGCAGTACTCAAGGTGAGGCCACACCAACCCTAAACACAGTGAGATAATCACCTCTTTTGACTGGCTGATTATACCGGGTTTGATGCACCCCAGGATGTGGTTTGCCCTCCTGGCTGCCAGGGCACACTGCTGTCTCATATCGAGCCTGCTGTCAACCAGCAACTCCAGATCAGTTTTTTTCTGAAGAAGTGGTGTTCTGTAGAGAAGAGGTTGAAGAAAGCCTTTTAGGCATGTGAAGTTACAGTAAAAATGTCTAATAGTGGATTTAAGCTGGAGGAGACAGGGATAACCAGAAGTAAAAGTTTAACTGAGAAAATACAATTTGTATTTGGTACAAAAATGTCTCTGTGTCTAGGTAATTATAATTCATTCACATCTTTGCTTTGTCTTACATGAAGCTATGTGAGAGCATAATATTTGCCAGAAGAGGGTAATGAAAACTTTATAGTCAAAGTTTGTGTCAGATAGCCCACAAGATACTGAGTGATGCATTAGCTGGCAGATTGGGTATAGGAGAAGGGGTACAAACAAAAAATTACATCTAACAAGAATTTACCATTATTGCTAATAGGTCTAACTTTTCTGGTGTAGTGACTTGGTGAGCTCATATGCAGATAAGCTTCTCAGTGTCTTGAATGCACCATGTGAAATTTAGGCTCCATTGAGACTCAGAAAAATTTTGCTGCTGATGTAAACAGAATCAGAATTTCATTCTGTTTCCTGTAACCTGCAAAAGAAGGTCTAATTTATGTAGTGTTTAGACTACTGATATCAGAGGCCCATGCACAATCGATGTGTGATGTTACTAGCCATAGTGAAGCTAAACTGGTGTTAGCAATGATAGGACTTTTTGCGAAGTGGTGTAAAAATATGTTAATTTTATTTTTATGTTACATGATATTCTGCAGAAGCAATTCTGCCTCTTGTAGTTTAGAGGCTGGATCAGACCTAATGCCTCTTTCCAGAGTTGCATTTATTCTGTGTTTGCATTGTCTTCTTAGCTGCATTTTCCATTGTGTGGCCTTTATTGCAGCTGTTGTCACAGAAGTCAGCTGAAAAAGAACTGGGCTGAGTGAAAAGGCTCTGTCCAGCAAGTTAAATCCAAGAATATTTTAACATTCGTCTTCATTAGAGCTAGCCCAAAAAGTCTTTATCCCTCAAGCACTAGGAGAGATTGCCATATTACAGTGACCTGAGTGTTACCAAAATAATCTTGGAAGATTTGCTATTGTCCTGGTTTCAGCTGGGATAGAGTTAATTTTTTTCCTAGTAGCTGGTACGGTGCGTGTTTTGGATTTAGTATGAGAATAACATTGATAACACACTGATGTTTCAGTTGGTGCTGTGTAGTGCGTACACCAGTCAAGGACTTTTCAGCTTCCCCTGCTCTGCTAGCTGCATAAGAAGCTGGCAGGGGGCACAGCCAGGGGGGCTGACCCAGACTGGCCAAAGGGCTATTCCATACCATATGACATCATGCTCAGTACATAAACTGGGGGAGTTGGCCCGGGGGCAGCAATCGCTGCTCGGGGATGGGCTGGGCATCAGTTGGCAGGTGGTGAGCAACTATACTGTGTATCACTTGCTTTGTATATTATTATTGTATTATTATTATTATATCATTATTATTATTACTACTACTACTACTACTATTACTACTATTCTGTTTTATTTTACTTCAATTATTAAACTGTTCTTATCTCAACCCACGAGTTTTCTGACTTTTACCCTTCCAATTCTCTCCCCCATCCCACCGGAGCGGGGCGGGGAAGGGAAGTTAGCGAGCGGCTGTGTGGTGCTTAGTTGCTGGCTGGGGTTAAACCACAACAGCTATTTAGTTTGTGCAAGACAAAGTATGTAAGTTTTTGCCTTACTGAGGAAATACATTGAAAGGAGATGTGCTTCATCCCTGCCCTGCTCCCCCTTCTAGAAGATTATGAAGGTGTCTACTTGTTTGTGCTTCTGTTCACTGTGCCCAGTACATCATTTCTAGCTCGTGCTGTATTTTGTCATATATTGTTGTGACCCTTGGTGGCAGATCTCTGTGTGCTCAAGAGAGGTAAGCAATTCAGATATGGAAGAACAAGCAAGGAGTTAAAGGGTGAGCTGGAAGCACCCTGTTTCTTTTAAGTCTGGCTTTTGTTTTGGAAGGCCATGTTGATCTGCTTAACATCAGCGTGCACCAGTCAAGTCTGGGATTTGCTTTATTGCCTTGAAACAAATTTCCATTTTGTACATGCATTTGATTCCCTGCCTAGTGGTATGGACAGCTTTATGTGGGCCTTGCTGGATTTTGATCTGGCTAGTCCTGACATTGAAATTCTTTTAAATTAGGACATCATATGGTTTGGTATTTTGCTGAATTGTGTAGAGCCTTCTGCCAGAGATATAGTCATTTTACCTCATTGTCTGTTTTCTCCTCTTAAATTTAACTTTTTTTAAAAAAAATAGTTGTGGTGTTGCAGTCTTAATAACTTTGTGCATTTCTTGCAGGAGCAACTTCCAGCAGCTTGTGATCAGACCTTGTATTCAGTTTGTGCCTAAAAACATAGTAATCCTTTCTGTGAGCTGGTAATTGCATCTTTTGTATATGGAATTGATAATAAATTGCCTTGTTGTCCTGTTAAGATTCATTATGGAAAGGTAACAAATAACATGGGTAAACTTCAGCGATATTGTTCCTAAGTGTCTTTCACATCTTTCACATCTTTCACTCTTCCTTGGGCAAAAGATAAGAGTTAGATGGATGTGCTGAGATATTATTTCTGGCTTTCCTGTTAAAGAAGGTTTTATTCTTAGCCTTTTGAAATGGGGTAGGTCAGAAGGAAGATCTGCTGCTGCAAGACAAGCCTGCCATTAGAACCAGAAAGTTTTAAAATTCATTTTTGTGTGAAGTGGCTAGTGTTATCAGGGAAGGCTAATAAATAGTATTTTTTGGTCATGAAGCTGATAGCCTGATGAATGGGGAGGAGATGGCTTTATTATGATCATATAGTCCTTTTGGGGACAGAGGGAGATGTAATGTCTTCAGAGTGCTCTTGAAAGGGAGATCTTGTATGAATTCCAGCAATGCATGTTTCCTTGGGGCATCGAGTCTTCTCCAGCCCTGCAGGGCAGCAGAATGCAACCGGAAAATAATTTTGCTGTTTGCAATGTTAACCAGATTAAACCTGTGCAAGAGATTTAATACCTATGCTGTCCACAAAAGTAGCTCTGTTAGTGGCCACAGTCCCTTAAAGATAAAGATTGGGCTCTTTTTCCAGTGAGACCTGATAATGTAATTCAGAAGGCAGATCTGGCAACTGTTAAAATACTAATTATTGGAGTAAATAGAGGAAACAAATACAGAGGAGCAAAATAGAGGAGTTAATTACTTTCTCTAGGAGAACTGTTAGTCTAAATGTTGAATGATAATGCCACCCATATGCTTGAAAGCTATTGAGTTTACCAGATTTTGCATGCTGCTTAGCCAATGTTGGTTCCTTTCTTTTGGCAAAACTCTGTCCTTTGTTTTATTTCCAGAGGAAGCTATATTTGCCTGCAATTTGTTTTAATTTGGAAAGTCTGCATATAGACAGGCAGTTTTCTATAATAGTGGTTTGTTCCTGCTGTAGAATATCTCTGGATGTAGGCACACAGAGGAATAGGCAAACTTGCTCTTATCTGAAAAGTTATTAAATAAAGAATCAACAGTAATCAACACTGGATGTAACGACACTGTCCAGAATCAAGATCGAAATTGTTCTCTAGATTATTCTTGACTGCTGGACTGCCAGTGAGCATAGATTAGACTTAATACCAACCTATAAACCAGCCTGTGAACCTAATTTCTCAACAAGGAACACTGAAAAATAAGATGACAGGAATAAATGATATATATTTTACATTTTCAAATTGTTTTTACTACTCTTGGGCCTTTCTGGAGTTTCTAAAAAATTATTCACTTTTTTCCTAATAAACTTCTTCTGAATTTATTTGGGGGGGGCTAGTAATAGGTTTTATTTAAAGTAGGAAACAAATCATGTTTGATCTTACTGCCTAACTAAGTATGTATTACATTTTTTTTTTTTGTTCTTGGCAAGTAAAAGGACAGTTGTCAAGGTGAAGATGAAAAATATACTTGTGGGAACAAGGTGAAAGAACCTAATAGACATTTTATGTAGAGAAATAATAAATGAGAAAATAGAATCTGTGGTCTGGATAGCTGCTACTTTTTTGTCTTTTAACATAACCTCAAAATATCATCCATTAGATAGTAAATTTGTGACATGATTATCATAACCTTTGAAACATGGAAACAGTAAGTTAATAGTCTTCTGCTTTATTAGTCTATCAACCATGCTGTATCATAATCGAGTTAAGGGTGATTAACTAAGGAGTCAAAATGATGTTATCTTTTGATTATATAATATACTGAAGTGCCTACCTAGTATCTAGTCTCCTAATTCCTAGTGTTAGTTTCCTAATATCTGTTAGAGTAATAAACATACACAAAAGGACTGTTCCACTGCTTTTGTAAGTGTTAACAACCCTAAAAATAATTTGGAATTTGGAATGTATGTTTATATGTTCTGTTAGCTCAATCGTGACCTGTTCTGCTTGGGGCCTTTGGACGCTGATGTCATACAAGTATTTTAACTGTTTTCTTCTTTTGTTTTTTCCTCACAAGCTGAGGTTGCTGATGGGCAAGATTTGAGAGAGATGGAGTAATGGAAAGTGAAGTGTTCATTTGGAGTGTGGAGCTACTTACCATGGGTTCAAGGAAAAGTACACAAATGAGAGCTTTATACCTTGAACGCAAGTTTTTGTCACATTTATTTGGAATGCTGTGACATAAGGCAATATTATACCTTAATGGTATCTCAAAGATCCTTCTACTTGAAATGCTTTTATTTATTTAAAAATAACAGCTGGATTTACAAGATTAAAGACAAACTAAGTAATAAAAGTTTAGTAGTAATTTTTGGCAATCTATTAAAGCTACGTTTGGGGACATTGAAAGCTATGAGAGTTTGTTACTGAATTTTCTATGACTGACAGAAATTCTTTCTGAGGAGCTATAATGTTTTAGCAACCGCATATTCCCTTTTTATTATAGATGAGTCCTGGGCTTCAGAATTTGTAATAGTAAAGAAGTTACTTTGCTTTCACTTGATTGTTCTCTTTTTATGGTTTTGCTTCCAAATATATTATTTCTACAGTTCTAGAGGAAAAAAAAAAAATCTTTGTTCTTTTGCTACCTTAAATGCTGAATATGCAAATATTCAATTTTTGGACTCTAGATAAGGAGATAGTTGTGAGAAGGTTGTTGGTGTCTCTTCTACCCGTGCAAATAGTTGACTGCCTGTCACCGATGGGCAGGATTGAGGTACGCCTGGCGTGGCAGGCTGTGGCAGTGGGGTTTTCGTAACGTGGGTGTTCTGGAGGATGTAGCCGTAACTCCTGTTAAGCGAGAGTGCCCTGGTATACTGTAGGGCTTTGCCTCAAGATCTGGTAACAAAAGTTACTGACTAAAGTGTTACATTTCAGACACTAATCCAGATAGCTCACTTGACAGAATAAAGCTAATCCATTCCTTATTAGAAATGCTGCCTTCAGCTTCTGAAAGATACAACAAGTACCCTCATGCCTGAGCTCCGCAGGGTTCCCTGTGCTTGAAAGTACAAGCCCAGAAGGGTTTGACTGCGGCGGTCCGAGAGAGGAGGTCTAAAGACTATTTCCTCCCTTTCTTTCTAGAAGTAAAGGGTATTTTAAGGCGATTCACAGTAAGTCAGTCTTCTGAATTTCTCATCTCGTGGAGTAAATAGTCAAGAAGCAGGTTTTGATTCTTGGCAGCTGAAATAAAAGGAGTCCCAACTAACTGAAGAGAGTGGAAATGAACCTGGAAGAGACTTTAGGAATATACTTGACAGTATGACAAGTCAAATTATTAATCAGGTCTCTATTACCTATAATTTCTGTAGGTCTTTTAATATGTTCTGTGTCTTACTGGGATCTGAATGTTTAAATTGCATTTAACTAACTGATAGTTTTATATTTCTCTTGTTAACAAATATATATCCTTTGACAGTTTTTGAGATGAAATCTGTGTGTCAGGTTTGGTATGTTAGAATTTTTTTTAAATTACATTTTTTATGCATTCACTAATTTTGCTGTATGCTTTCCAGTAATATTGAAGTGAAGACAACAGTAGGCTATATTAATAAAATTGCTCTTTTCAGGACTAGATGCTGTAGTTAAAATAAACAATCAATAAAATAACTATTTCATTGGAGGCTTCTAAAGAAAGCAAATACATAAGTAGAGCTAAAAATCATGCTATTGCAAATAGAACAGGTACTTGGGATAATTTTTTTCTGGTTTTCTTTTAGTGTGGCATAAGTAATGTTGTGATGCAGCAAAATACTAGTGCATATTGCATATTAAATTAAGCATGATCTTGATCAAGGATGAATTGAAGCACGTACTAAATGCTAGACAAGGGCCCATGGCCTAGATGAACAACTCAGCAGTTCTTGGAAATGTCACTTTAATATGCTCTTCTGTAGATCTCAGGATAAGTTTTATAAGAATGTGAATTGATTTTATGCCAAAACAGATAATAGCAATATTTTTAGCACTTACAGATTTTTTGTGATGATAATTTTTGAAAATCTACATTCAGTTCCTAATAGTTGCTGTGAGGGATTTTGCTGCCATTGAATTGGCAAGAGTAGTTCTTGTCTAAAGTTTTACAGAAGTGCTCAACCTTGCCTCCTCCCCCTCAAAAGAGTGTAAACAAAGATTGTTATTCATGTCACTCTTAGTGGTTTAATTCCCTTTTTTTTCAGTGTATATACCACAGTTTATTACAGAAACACATTGCGGATTACCTGTTCTCTGTGTCATATAGATCACTTGCTCCTTATTTCTGATACTGTAGTATTTTGAGCAGTTTCAGAAAATTAATTGCACAGAAAAATACATTTATTTGTCCCTTAATCCGCTTTAGAAATGGGATGGAAAACTGACTCCTCCATTTTTGCCTTTAAACTTGTCTGTGAATGAGCATTAGACTTCAGCTAAAATTTCTGAACTCTGTTTTAGGAGAGGTGTGAAATACAGAAAATTATGTGAAAGGAGCAAGTTGCAGATTGATCCTTCTGAAGATAGGCTCTGAACTCTAGAACGTATAGTTGGGTTTTTTTTGGTGCAAGTCCTTTTCTTATGCTTTCATACCACAAGACAACTGTGGAAAATATACTGCATTTCAGCTGAGGATTTTGAATAGCACTGAACACAGAGCTATTTTGTTCTCTTGGTGAAGGAAAGACAGGTTTATTTATGTGACTAGTACAAATCTGTTGATGGGACAGTACTTTGCTCATATCCAGGATACCCAGGAGAGGTATCTGAAGGGAATTAACTATCAGAAATGGTAAAAAATGCATACTTGCAGTTAGCAGCATATAGAATAGATATACTTTTAAGATTTCCTGTCTATTATGATTTGTGCCAATGTTCTCCTTTTGGACTTTTTTTTTGGTTGTAGTTAAACAAGAATGTACATCTCAGTCTTTGACAGTTTTTTCTATAAGACAATGGCTCTTGATCAGCTAAGGAGTTGCTAAGGTTCAACAAGGCCAAGTGCCGGGTCCTGCACTTGGGTCACAACAACCCCATGCAACGCTACAGCCTTGGGGAAGAGTGGCTGGAGAGCTGCCTGGAGGAAAGGGACCTGGGGGTGCTGATCGACAGCCGGCTGAATATGAGCCAGCAGTGTGCCCAGGTGGCCAAGAAGGCATCCTGGCTTGTATCAGAAATAGTGTGGCCAGCAGGACCAGGGAGGTGATAGTGCCCCTGTATTCGGCACTGGTGAGGCCGCACCTCAAATACTGTGTCCAGTTTTGGGCCCCTCACTACAAGAAAGACATCGAGGTGCTAGAGCGTGTCCAGAGAAGGGTAATGACGCTGGTGAAGGGTCTAGAGCACAAGTCTTATGAGGAGTGGCTGAGGGAGCTGGGGTTGTTTAGTTTGGAGAAGAGGAGGCTGAGGGGAGACCTCGTCGCTCTCTACAACTACCTGAAAGGAGGTTGTAGCAAGGTGGGAGTTGGTCTCTTCTCCCAGGTACCAAGCAACAGGACGAGTAGATATGGCCTCAAGTTGTGCCAGGGGAGATTTAAATTAGCTATTAGGAAAAATTTCCTAATTTTAGGTTAACGGTTGGGCTCGATGATCTCAGAGGTCTTTTCCAACCTTAATGATTCTATGATAAGGAGTCTCTCTGGTCCAGCAATCCAGTTTATTTAGCTGTAATTAAGAAGGGAGAGAAAACACTTTTCTTATTGTGGAGCTGGGATTTCAGACTTCTGGAAAAAGACCATCCTCACCCTGTGATGACCATTCTGCACAGTGGAATAGTAGATACATGTACCTGGTATAGGAGATAAGCCTGCTTGAGTTGCTTACCTCTAATCCTCTTAATACGTAGTCAGCTCATGTGACTGGCTCCAAAATGCTGGAGTGTCTGTGTGGGTTTTTTTTCCCTTCCTTTTTTTTTCCTTTTTCTTAAACTTTTAGGAGCCATTTTGTTAGGGGACTTATTTTTCAGTTATTCAGGAGGAGTAGTCTTACCCGGGAGCATCAAACAGACTCATTAATTTACTCAAATCTGTAAATTCAGTTCCTGACTTTAATGTGTTCTTAAAGTCTTTGTTATGTCCCTGTGATGATAAGAGTGTTTGATGGCTAATTGCTGCTGGGTGTTTGACCTATGTCACTTCAGAGAGCTATGGTGATGAAGTCTCGTAGCCTGTTTTTGATACTCCTAGAGGATCAGTAAGATCTCTGCACTGCACAGGTCTGTTAAGAGTTGTGTTGACAGCAATAGTTGCAGGTAGAAATGGGAGTGTAATAAAGAACACAAAAGTATTGGCTTTGCTTACATTACTTTGAACACGTTTAGGGCAAATATGCATTGAACTCTGGCAAGCCAACAACTTTACCTTACTTTTTTTCTGCTGGACAGGATCCAAAGTCAAATAATAGTTGTGATTCATTATGGGGTATTTATTTATTTATTACTCATAGAAATTAAACAAGTTTATTAATCATCTTCAGATTTTTATCTGGCTCAGGTTAGCATGCTATATAAATGATGTGATTGTAAGGGTTAGCTTTATAAAGCAAGCTTGATTTGCAGGGCTGCTGCTCAGGTTCAGGTTTACTTTTTTTGTCTGTAGCTTACAAACATAAATATTCACTGATGTCTGTTGCTTCTATGAGTGTCTGAATTTGTCTCCAAGTGGGCAACAGTTCATTTCTGAAAACTGCCACCACATTTGTGTTAATTGACAGTTGTCTTTACAGTCTTGACAGAAAGCACAATGATTGAATGTCTGCAAGAGCTTGTTTGCTCTTTCAGCCTATAAGGTGTTTCTTTCAGAGAGATTTAAAGGTTGGTGTAGTGCCTGCTGTGCTATTCTCTGTCCTTCTACCAACGAAAAATATAATAGCAAAGCAGAAAAATGGAGGGGGAGGGTTGGTGTCTTTTACTGGGGCAATTTGGTTAGATTCTAACATTCTGGCTTGGCAATAATGCTTATCTCTCAAAGACCCATTTTTTACAGCAAAGTATGCCATTGGATATAGATCATAGACAGTACAGCTTTTATTCAGAACTGAGTTATATGTAAAGCTTCATGTGGTCATATTTTTTCCCTCTCCTTTGTATAATAATACAAAGAAAAACAGACCTGACATACTAAATTTATTCGTTTCCTTTAAGGAGAATACTCTTTTTGCACTTAAAACTGGTGATCAATTACAAATGTAGGACTTAGAAGAAGTAAAGGCCCCCTAACCCCTTTTGTTTTGATTGAGCCTTATTTTAATGCTTTCATTTATCTTGAAATAGGCATTTTCAGTTTTTCATCATGCAAAGCACTCTAAAATAAATGCACACACATTATTCTAATATTCTCTGAGTGAAATATTGGTGATGACAAATTCAGATAATAAAAGCCTGAGACGCAGCTGGGTGGTACATTCTAAGGTAATTTACCGATTACTGTGCCCCCTTTGCTGCTTTGTCACAATGGGGTTATTATTTTACCCTCTTACTACTACAAGGAGAATTGGCACCCTTATGAGATGTAAATACAAAGACACCTTCCACACTCCCTTCACATGTGAACACAAAAAACGTTAGCAGAAATCCTTCTTCCCATTTTCATTCTTGGTTTGAAGCCAGTGTTTAGTGCTACATGATGTGGAGTTACAATCTTTTTTTCAGGATTGTGGAATGGCCCAGGACACTACAGTGCCCAAACTGAACTTTGAATATTGGTTGGATAAAGCTATTGAATGGGGTCAAGCCACCACATTGGAATCCCAGAAGGATGTGTGTCTTCACTTGCCCCAGCTCCAGGAGTTTCTACGTCAGATTTATGAAACTTTAAAACATGTGGTAAGTGACTTTAAAAGGAAGAATGATCTGTTTTGAAGACACCCTCGGCAACAGTCTGCACTATGTTTTGACAAAACCAGAAGCTAACAGTAGCAAAGAGGTTTGTGTTATTGACCTGATGTATTGCTGGATCAGAGAGGCAAATTGGGGAAACAGTCACAGGTAATGCAAACAGGAGTGTGCTTCCTGTTCCCCTGATTTATTGTGAAAGGAGCTTTTTCTTCTTGATTGGTTGTTGTCACGTGAGATTTCCCAGCCAATCCTCTAGCCTCTTTAAAAAACTCTTTAAAATAAACAAGAATTTGATTCTGGTTGTCAGGTCATAAATTGGATTATTTAAAGGCCTTAACATGCAAAACTGTAACTGATCCTTTAAATCTTAGAGAGTCTGTTGACACGTTAACCCCAGTGTTGTGGCACATGTAGTGAATTCTAGTAGCCTGGTCAGATCATTGGCATATGCTGCTGGCTGTTCTGTTTAGTAATTTATTTATGGACTGCACTCACTAGAATGCTTTTTTTAGAAGTAAGTTTAGTTCTTTATATGTTTAGTTGTGTATATGTTTTTCTGACCATGGCTTTTTCAGTATATGTCTTCAGTATAATTAGCTTTAGAAATACTGCATTATGGCTTGAGGCTGACTTCTTATGGAAGTACTTCTTTTTAAATATTCTTGCTATCTGAAGACTGCAGAGTTGTTATTTTTTTCTGCTCTGAATTAAACTTCTAAATAAAAGATTTTTGGGGCGTGGTGTTTCTTCCTGTATTTATGTATGTCTTAAGAGGGGCGAAAAGTCTATTTTTAATATTGCTACTTCAAGTAATCTGAGGCTTGGCCTGAAATGGACCTTGTGAATATGGCCCCAGAAAGTCTAGGGCTAGCCCCAAATGTGAGACAAATGTAAGGAATTTATTGCAGCAGCAGGAGATGGTTATCGTTCCTGCTACTTGCATGTTATCTCAGCACAGCACCATTTTTAAAAGCCGTCATTTATTAGATAGTAAAGCTACCAAAATGGAAAAATGAAACTGATTACACAAGATTGTATATAAACTACATTATCTACTACTTTTATAGTGAAGCTGCTTTCTATTTGTTTAAAAGTTAAACTGCAGTTTTTTACTGGCTAGTCATTACGTAAGTTAATCTAAAGAAAGCAAGGGAAAGTAACAGAAAGATAATTAGTTTTATGCCAGAGTAGGTATTAATTTCTTCAGAAACTCTGTGAGACAGTATATTAAAGCAATGAGGATCAACAAAAATATAGTTTAATTGTGCTTTTATTATCATGAAATCTTGGTTACTAATACTGTTTTCTGATTACTGGATGTGAGGCAAATGAACAAATTTTCTACCATAATTAAGTATTAGGTCAGGAAATAACTTACTTAAGCTTTAATTTATTTGAATTATGACATTATAGCCAATTTCAGGAAGTTCCGTTTTTATGACATATCTGCAAGTGTTTTGCTTCCAGAGCATTTCACAGCAAAACCATTGGGACTGTAATTTACGACAATCTGTATCATTAACAGTTCTCCTAACCTGCTTTTGATGTGCAGTATATTTATTATCTTTTTGTTTGTTTTCATGTTTTAACAGGATTCAATTGTAGCAATCCAGCACTTCCCTTTAATTGGCCAGCTTCTAGGAAGGCTTTGTTGGAATCCTTTTGTTATAGGATATGGTAAGAACATGTAACGATATTTCTGCAGCAGTTCCATAAACTTTATTCCATAGGAATTAGGAAAATGCAACTTGTTATATACTTTGATTTTTTCCATAAAGACACAGCATTCTTTTTCACTTAAGTAAATTAGAGATGAAAAGGTTAGCCAAGTTCCTTAAAATATGTGGCATGGAGAAATCTTAAATTTACTTTTGGAGCTAATTAATTTCATGGATTAGTTACAGAATCTTGACTTAGGAGCAGTAGGTTTTAAACCCAGTGAGTCTTTATATGCATCATGATTTCCGTTTTTCTTATTTTCTTGTTGTATCAATTACATTTTTGTTAGGGTCTCAAAATGCACAAAATCTAGTGTTTCAGATTACTATCAACAGAAGGTTCTTCCAATTATACATCAGAATATTCTATTATATATGCTAATATAGAAGAATTAATTTTTCTGATGCTTTGTTTGTTGTTTTATTAGTGTAAAGCCCTACTAAGTTATGACTTTTTATTGAGTTGATTCTGAATGTGTGTTTTCCCCATCTTGCAAACTAGTGAAAATGCACGTATAATCAAAAGCAAAACAGTAAAGTGGTAGCATAGGAAAAAAGTGTATGAAAAACCAAAAGCCTCTTACAGGTAATGTATATGTGTGTAGATGAGAGTACAGAAGAGAAAAGAAATTGGGGACAGGAAAACTGTTGGGAGGGGGGAGACACTACTTGTGTTACCTCACCAGCAGTACATTTTTCAGGAATTGAGATGTTGATATGTTGATAAATGACTCGGGATCTACTTTTAAGCAGAAAACTAATTCCGACGTTCTCTGTGAGCCCCTTAAAATACTCTTTTGCCAGACTTCTGCTACTACTACAACTAGAAAAAAAAAAGACGCATTTTGTCTCTTCTGCTTTATGCTTCCTTTTGGTGAAATATGGGAAAGGACAATTTTTGTGTTCACCTGGAAGGGCTTATTAAGTCAAGCACAGCATTAGGCTAAAGTGATCATATGTCTTTTGGTTTGGCTTTATCTTCTTCTAGTCAGCTCCAAGCACAGGCAGAATGAACTTGTCTGCAAAACACATGGTTGCTGTGTGTTATGTCAGCACTTCCCTTCTGAAAGGAAAATTTAGGAAGGAACCAGAGATTTAAACATAGATCACTTTCACAGAGCAGCAAATGTGTGCTTTTGCGGCACCTTTTGAGACAAGCCTCTTTCATACTTTATAGACTTATTTTTACAATGGAGAAGTTCCCTTTTTAATCATAGTTCCAGTTTTTGAGTATGTTGATAACTGTTGATGTTTACAATTATACACATGATTTTCTTCTAAGTTTTTGTTTGGAATATACTTTAGACCATCAGTTTTTCTGAACTGACAATATATTGTGTATAGAAAGTAGCTTCATCTGTATCTTTCATCAGAGTTGAAAGCCACCTCTTTCTGCTTTTGACTCCTTTTCACAACAATCCCAGAAATATGTTTTTGGTTTCCTTTACTTCTTTCCTTTTCTTGGGGATCCCTCCGCATATTCTAAAGCAAGAAAAGCACTTTTTCTGTAAATCAATCATTACCTCTGAAGATTGCAAGAGAATGGAGTTTTACTACAGGTGTTTTTTTGGTCTCAAAGTTGCAAGCAAGCCAGTTCAGAGAACTTCACTTGCTCAGAATGGAATCCTTCCCTTTAATGCTTAAAGACGAGTCAGGGAGATTTTCTGACGGCAATAGACCTGAAGATGTCTGCTCATACATTCCCACCACTTCCTCTTTTTAGAGCCACCTGAGCGCTCTTTGGACTGCTGGCATTTTAGATTCAGCAGATTTTAATTTTGTTTGGCACTAGTTCTGAAGATATTCTTTAAGATAGTGCTGGCTATAGCAGATGCTGACTCTCAAGTGGGTTTCATGTAATTTCTCATTTGGATAAATAGCTCATTCAGGCATGTGTCTGAGACCAGGCCACCCTCGCAGTAGAAGGAACTAATTTCATTCAATTCAGTCTTTCATACTAATAAATGGAGGAGGAAAAACATTATACTTCTGCATCATGTCCAAACCACAATACCTATCACCTTAGATGAATGTCTGTTGGTGCTGGAAGCTGACATGGCTGACCACTCAGTACAGGAAGTGTGGTCTCCAAGGGAAAATAATCTCCTCATAAACACTCCTGAGCAGGAGGTGACCAAGTTAGCCTTATTTAGAACGCTAATGTGAAGGAAGCACAACCGAAGAAAATCTCATGGCTGTACTTGTGATCCTAAACCACAAGAGATACATGAGGAATTCAATCTTGGTAAGGAATTCCAATGTTTTTTCTGTGGGCTAGGGGATTATCTTCTCAGTAGGACCCTCCTGGTTTGAGTTTTGAGCCCAAATGCCTTGAATCCCAAACTAATACTATAAATGCTGGGGAATTTCTTGGTGGCTCTGTATGTCAGTGTATGTGTGTGAGCATGCATGCTTATGTATGCATTCATTTCCACAGAAAGTTCAGTTTTAGCTAATCAACATTTTCTGATATATTTCAATAAAATTCTACAGCAAGCTCTAAAAAGAATATTTCTGTCTGTAAGATTAGGGTTTTCTTATTAGCTCCTTGCATCTGGCCCTGTTCATGACAGGGTATTTATAAACTAACTGTATCATAGGATGATTGAGACCACACTGTGTTAAGAGAAAAACATTGCCATTTTTATTTTTATTTTTTTAATTTTTTTTTATTTTTAATGTGAGACTGGCAGGGAAGAAGTGCAATCTGATTAATCATAAAAGTTTAAGCTTTTGTTTGTTTGGTGGGTTGGTTGGTTTCATTTTTTACAAAACAGCTTCCAAGCTGTCTTAAATTTTCATTCCTTTAGTTGGAGTTACA
Organism: Theristicus caerulescens; assembly: GCA_020745775.1. Classification (NCBI taxonomy): domain Eukaryota; kingdom Metazoa; phylum Chordata; class Aves; order Pelecaniformes; family Threskiornithidae; genus Theristicus; species Theristicus caerulescens. Next base: position 46,652,664 of record CM036583.1, on the reverse strand, counting down.
ACATTAACCTACTTAAGCAGTCCAGTAGATAGTTGGTGACCTTTTTTGGAATATAATTTCCAGCTTTGAGTTACTAATTTTGTTCCTTGGGAATGTATTATTTGGGTATTTATTTGGATAGTTAGCATTCTTTTATGCCATAATAAGATCAAATGCCTTCATTCATATTCTGATAATGGTTTTCAGTGCATACCATGGTGGTATGTTTTCCATGGGGATCACAGAAAAAACCCACCAGTAAGTTTTCTGTGGCTCTCTGTGTTTGGTCTTTTGATGTGTTTATCTTTTGCAGCTGCCATAATTATTTTAAGATCTGTCCTCCCGTATTCTTAATCTTCCCATCTTTCATCCCCAGTTCCAAAGCAGTTGTGAAAAGAAAACAGCGAACCTGAGAGTGGCCCTCAAAGTGTCATTGGGTACTTCAGCAAGAGGACTGTATGGTCCCTTTTCCTACTTTTCACCGTTCTATGGGAGGCTACTTTGGATTTGGTTGTAGCCAAAAAGTAGTTTTGACTGGGAAAGTTGTGAAGATGTACAAGTCCCTTATTTTTTGGGAACTGTTGGCACAGCTATGACACCAGTATAAGTTGTTTTCACTTAGGTTGAGGTTTGAATGTATCTAGCTAAATCTGTTTAAACTCATTATGCTGGCAAAGTGTACCAGTATATCATTTATCTAAGCTTTGTTTTCATCATTTTAGCTTTCATCATACTGATTTACATTTCTGACAGGCAACAATATATGCAATTTACTTTATAGTATGCAGCAAGTCATCATGTATAGCAAAAAGTCTTCTCATCCAGAAGTCTAATTAAGCTGTTAAATGCATTTTTTTCACCTCTTTCCTTTATTTTTTTAGGTCAAAAGAAAAAGATAAATAAAATTAATGGAATACTGTGGATATACAGTATAAATAGGATGAGTCAAAAGAAGGAACACTTGAACTATGTATACTTTGTTCGGGATAGGTGATTTGGATTTGATTTTCCTCTTTCTGTATAGTTTGACTTTTTTAAAAATAGAATTCATATAACTGAAAATTATTTCAAAAGCCAGACTTTATAAACAGACAATATTTTAGTACTAGTAATTAATAATGTTCACAATCTTAATTTCCTATGGCTATCATTTAGTCATTTAAACAAATAAAACAGTATTTGTTTATTTTTCCTCCCCTGTAATTTCATATCAGAGTTTAGGTGAAATGTTTTTTTGAAGGAGATAGTGTTGCCTCTTAGTGCTGGTGTCTGAATGCTAGTTGGATATGGTTACAATCAAAGTATCCTTATACTTTGATTTTCTGCTGAGCAGTATGCAAGATGTCTCCTTTAACTCGAATCTTAAACAACCTAGGAAATTATTAGCCTTGTAAAAATCCATATTAAAAAAAAATCCCCAAACACATAATGGCGGAATACCCCAAACCATAGTCAGTTAAATGTGTATGTTTGAGAAAACATTTCTGTGCAGAGATCTTAGTCAGTGGGAGGCCAGTAATGGCCTACAGGTATGTTGGACATTTATTGAGGAATACTGGTTTAAATCAATATTAACTTCTCCAATCACCTGGTGAAAATAGAGGCATTACTTAATGGAGTTTGTTTTTTTCCTTCGGGCTTTGCCAACAAAGCACTTCTAAATAATACTGTTTATTACATCCTGGATAACAAATACAGAGAAAACAAAAGAAATCACTTGTTGAGCTTGATAATCAAATTATATCCTAATATAATTTCTAAAAATCATGTGGTATTACTCATTTGTGTGGTTTTTAACAAGACTAATATCACTTACTAAGTGAATGTTACATCAAAGCTACAATACTACATCCAGTTTTCATCATTTTTATTACAATCATGCAGTTTTATTTTGGGATGAAATTCAGTAAGGAGACTCTTGGTATCTGCCAAAGAACATTTTTTTTAAAAAAAGCCTATTGAAAACAAAGTTGTGGGAAATAATCATGAGTTACATGGCTCTTCAACTGCTTACTCCAAATTATCAGCTCCTCTATAATAATATCCATTCATCTAAGCAGTGACAATATTGCTCAGTATAGTAGGTTTCTAGAGAAGGCAACTCATTTCCAGCAGTGGGTTAGAATTAAGTAAAACCTGATCTGATCCTGAACAGAAAATCACAATAGAATTTTTTTCCATCAGCATTTAGTTATTCTGCTGTCTGCAGAAATGTCATTGTCCTGAAGCATGGAGAATCTTAATATATTCTTACAGAAAACTTGATGTTTTACATTCTTGTTATGAATGGTGTCATACTTCACGAACGTAACTTTTTCAGAAGGGAGCATTCTTTAATTGTGCAAGCTTTGGACACAATGTGTTATTTATGTAAATGAATGACTAAGTCACACATGTTTCTTAAGACCATCTAAATATTGTATAGATTTGGAACTCTCTGATACCTTTTAAATTGCTATTGAAGGAAATGATTACACAAGAACTACATATGAATAACATTAAATGTGTGGTGTGAATCTGGTAGAATAGAAGCATTATGAGTTGAGACTGATATTTAGGGCTTGGGTTTTGTGGATGGATAGGGATTGTTGTGTGTAATTCTGTCTGTGTTTTGATTTTTCTTTTTTTTCTCTAAATGTATCCTTCTTTGCTTTTTTCCTTGCAGATGAAAGCCAGAAGACTCTGATGTGGTGCTTATGTTGTCTATACAGCAGTGAACCACAGAACCCTGTGGAACTGAAGGCCAACAGCTGGATACGGGTAAGTGAATGAATCCTTCCCAGGACTGCTTTGAATTAAATTGATTGCTTAAAGGTGCTACATCTATAGCATAGAGACACTGTCATTTAAGAAACTGCTCCAAACACAACTTGCATACATATTGTGTTGAAATATATATCATTCTAATTATAACACAGTCAATGCTAGTCTGTCATTTTAAATATTAAAAAGATGTGGCATTTTAAAGTGGGTAGTTTTGATGGCTTTTAACCTAGTAGATTCACCAAGTCTAGTAACTGTGAATAGTGAGCGATGACCACAAATCAGAAGGGAAGCAAGTGTTATTAAAAAAAAAAGAACCTTTCAATTAGGATAAAATAAATAACCTGGAGAAATGGCATAGCTCGTTTTGAAAACAGCTTATATTTGCTCCCTAATTTTATTCTTTTTTTGCTTTTGTTTAATCTCCTGCCTATGAAGAATTTAATTGTATCCAAACTTTCTTCAAAGGCAGGCAGAGAGGGGAGGGGTAGTGCTTGTGTGTGGATTTATATTTAGTGACTTAAGGAGTCATGAATCCTTAACTTTAATCCCAAATTTAGGGTTTTGAATGGCACATCTGTTCATATTTTATAAATTTCCACACTGAACTAGCAAAGCACATCAGCATGTAAATAACTTGCAGCACATTGATGCTTAATGCTTTACATTGCTGAATAGCAATTTTGAGGGTGCAGTGTTGTTGATTTTACATCCTTGCATTCTCCGTGAGTCCCTATCAAAATATGGTTAAAAATATTAATGGAATTGTTAATGTGGTTTTTTTTATATCTTCTAGTCCTCACAACTAGTGAGAATGTAGAAGCCTGATCATTAGTTATGTATCTGTCTGCTAAAGCTGAAAGTACTTCTAGGCTTCTCTAAGTAGTTAATTTCTTACTTACTAGATGACTTTCTACATGTCAGTTTATCTAAGTATGCATATAGTACTAGGATGTACAAATTATTATAAAATAGATAATGATACTGCAGATGTTTATGTTGGTAAATAACTGTATTTAACTATGTGGTATTGTTTATTTAGGTGCAGTAATTCTCAGCAGTAAGTTCTCACAAACTTTCAGATGCCCTTGGGTGCCTGTGTGTACCAACCCACAAAATGGTGGGTTGTACCACACGCCATGAAATTCTCAACAACTTAATACTAACTAAAATCACCCTTATTTTCTTCCTGTTTTTAACCTTTTTCAAGTGGCTTTTTCTGAAGTTAGTGTACTTGGAATTCACAGTGTGGCAATGCTTGAGTACCAAACTAAAGTGATGCAAAAAAAAAATTCTGCCTTTTCTAATGTAGTCTTGCTGGTTGGATATATTCTTGATAATGACATAGGAGGTGCACAATAGCATGCACTTAGTTATCAAACAGAGCAAAATTTGTCATTTTGTTATTAGCAGCAGCATATGCATTAATGATGTTAAGTGGGAGGGAGAGTTGTACCCAGACAATCTTCTACAGATAGCTTCCATTTCTGGGAGGGAAAAAACACGTTATTTTAATCTAGATCAGTTGCCTTATCTGATTGATGTAACTGAACTGATGGTGTTGCTGATATAAGAAAAAGTATCAAGTAAACAAGAACAAACAGTTGGGGATGGATGAAGGTGGGACTGCTGTTTTTGCCACCTGAAGCTGGCTTAGGTTGGGACTAACATGTAAGCATTTGATTCAAGCCTCACTGTAGTCTGCAGGAATTTTTCACCCACTCTGTGTGTTTGAATCAACCTTAACAGTCATTGTGATTTGATAGGTCAAGAGTTAACCTAAAAGTTATTTTTATCATTCAGCACTTCCCTAGTTGCCTGAAGTGGGTATAGCATAATATGATCTGAAATGTAATAAGTTCATATTTTGATTGGAGGGAAAAAACCAGCTCTTGGAAAACTTCTAATTAAAAAAAAAAAAGGATAGGTAGGGAGGTTGTAAAATGCACAGCATAAGGATACAAAAGTTGAGATTAAAAGAAAGGGCATTATTAGATTTTTTTCTGCAGGCATTAGGACTTCTTGGTTTCTTACTGTCCAGTGTGCATTATCACAAAGCTTTTTGAAGAAAGTGGTTTTATCTCCTTTTCCTAATCAGCATTGTAATTCTAGGCATCAGCAATTGTGATATAATAAAGAATATCATGCTTGTTTGTACAGAAGAACCTAAGTTAAATATTTTGCTACTATTGAAGGGTTTCTTTTGCCATGTGTGATAAAGGTTTATGTTTAAAAAAAATAAGCATACAGTAAGTCTGTTGACCCACCTAGTGCACACTTAACATTGTTTTATCCTGAACTGCTTTATTTTCCATATTATATGTGTCTCAAAAGGTTGTCTGTCCTGGTTTTGGCTGGGACAGAGTTAATTTTCTTCCTAGTAGCTGGTATAGTGCTGTGGTTTTGGTTTAGGATGAGAATAATGTTGATAACACACTGATGTTTCAGTTGTTTCTGAGCAGTGCTTACAGTAAGTCAAGAACTGTTCAGCTTTTCATACTGCCCTGCCAGCGAGGAGGCTGGAGGTGCACAAGAAGCTGGAAGGGGACACAGCCAGGACAGCTGACCCAAACTGTCCAGAGGGATATTCCATACCGTATGACATCATGCAGAGCAAAAAAACTGGGTGGAGTTGGCGGGGGGGTGGGCATAGGTGCTGTTCAGGAGCTGGCTGGGCATTGGTCAGCAGGTGGTGAAAATTGCATTGTGTATCACTTGTTTTGTATATTATTTTACCATTATTATTATTTTCCTTCCTTTTCTGTCCTATTAAATTGTCTTTATCTTAATCCACAAGTTCTACCTTTTTTTTGATTCTCTCCCCCATCCCACTGGGGAGCAGTGAGCAAACAGCTGTGTGGTGTTTAGCTGCCTGCTGGGTTAAACCACAACAGTGTCATAGAAAGGGATCAAGAGACATTTGCTATCAGAGCCATAACTGGAACTTGCATCAGCTGTTTTCATATTGACTGGATGACCAACCTCTGCAGTGGTTTGATCTGACTTTGGCCTTGTTTGTAATAAGGCGGGAGCTCTTTACAGCAGGGTTATTCACTGTCTGGTGAAGAAGATGCCAAATACACTGTGGTACACAATGGAAAAAATGGCCAAAAGTCTAAAATACATAGTTGAAACAAATTCTTGGGGGTGGGAAGGAAGGTAGTTTTGTGGCTTCATGATGTAAAGGGCACTGAAATCCAGAAATTAATTCTAAATAAAGCTCTGAGATTTGAATGCTACTTAAAAGGTTTTTAGTATTATGGAAAACGCGCCTGCACTTGGAATGAAATGATAGATTATCTGAGATATTTAAGCTCTCCCTAGAGGTTATGGATGGAAAGCCATCCATGACCACACAGAATGAGGCTCTGTGTCAGGTCCATACATGCTGACACAGGAGCCATGGAAGAGGGGTTTAAATATAGGAACTGCTGTTCAGCTTCTGCGGAAGTGACCTTCACATTAGCCTTGTCCTTTGACCCTGTAGCGGAGAGTTAAACTGGAGTAGTTCACTGTGTAAGCCAGCACGCATCAAATAAAGTGGGACCTCTGGGTATACATTTAGTTGATGACAGAAGAAATAAAATGTAAAAAAGCAAAGCAAAGCAACCAACCAACCAAAAAAAAAAAACCCACCCAAACAACCAAAAAAATAAGAAGTGTGTAATGGAGACAGACAACTTTACCTGCTTACTGTTGACTGTTTAATTTTAACAACAACAAGAAAAAACCTTTTTAAGATTGCTGCCTAGTTTTAAGAGTTTTAAATGTGGCTTACATGAAAATTTTCCTCCCAAAATGCAAAATTATATCTGAATGGCAAATGACATTATTCAGTCAAGTTAGTGGTGAATATTCTTTGTTCCTTTGTTTTTATAGCTATGTGCATTGGCTAGTAAATTACACCTTGCTTTTTCTCATGGCAAATGTGAGTTCCTGAACAGTACTCTGGGGCCTTTCAGTGTGTCTGACTAAGGTCATTGGTAGGAAAGCTGATCTCAAGTCTTTTGTTTTCAGCTATTAAATTGCATTTTCAAAGTAGCAAAAAATGTATTTGATGCTTGCTTACTTTTTAACGTTCCTGCCATTGTCATGGAAAAGCTGTGTTCTTTTAAAGGACAAGAAGAGTAGCTACCCCCTTGAACTGCATTATTAGTTAAGTTTCAGAATCCAAGATCATACAGGTCTGCAAGTCCTCTGAAAGAATAAAATGTGCAATGAAATGACTTGGAGTTTAATTAAAATGTGCGATGTAGACTGCAGGTTTTTTTAGGATCAGATTCTGTTTAAAATGGTAGATTTTTTTTTTTATGATTCTGAATTTTAGTTCTGGAATCTAGGTTTCATAGGTCTTCTATACAGCTAGATGCAGCGTAGGAAGCCAAGATACATGCTGCCACAGAGTTCTCACTGTTGAAATCAACCATGACCTGGTGAAATCAGTCTCTGAGAAAGAAAGCAATTGAGTTTCTCCAGCTGGCCTTCTCTGAGCAGAAAGTTTTGGAGCTCTGCAGTAAGTGTGGTTCTAACATGGGCTTCCGTCTGGTGGGGCTAGAACAGCTTCCTTTCACCACGGTTTGCTCTTGCAATCATATTGCAGCAACTAGAGACCTTTTCTGAAGTAGATTTGCATTTCATTAACTTGGTCACACCTCCTTCTCTGCTCTCAGTTTATGAACTGCGTTTTTGAATTGTTTATGGCTTTGGAATTTGTTTCAAATACTGCTTTTGTTGTATTATTTTGGAAGGCCATACATACTTGTGAGTCTTACAGCCCATCCCTTTTTCGAATGGGGTAAAACAGGAACAGTTAATATCCCTCTTTTAATTTTTTTTTTTTTTAAATGTAAGATACATTTTTTCAATGCTTTACTTTCCCTCCAAGGAATATAAGGGAACAAGACAGTGTATACATAATAACTTAAACATAGGGTTGGAAGGCCTATCAGCCTTGGCACATGTTTTTAGAGGTGGTTTTTGGGCTTGGCCAAATTTTCTTTTCTGGAAATGTGGAGTTCTTTTGGGTATCTGTATCCTGTGCAAGGCCACATTATATTAATGGCCGCAAAAGTAATAGGTGTTCTTTGTAAGAACAATTTTTAATGGCACTGGAATTATAAAATTATTTTTGTTATACTTTCAAAAAATACCTAATGAAATGTGTGTTTTATCTTTCATAAGATTTCATACTTGTTTTCTCACCAGTGTTATTCTGGGTAATTTTCGAACTGAGCATGGTATGATGCCAAATTGATGTAAAAATTTTAATTCAGAAAGTTTTAGCTTTATTGTGTCAGTGAGTTTCTAGTTCCTCAACAGAACTGTGTAAAAATAATGTTCCTATGAAAATACTAAAACTGATTTAAAAAAAAGCCTCTAAAACTCTGACTCATCTATGAATCATCTGTGAATGTTGCTGAGATATTTCTGCTGTAAGATCAAGGTTTTGAATTATGGTGTGCAGTCCTTGCCTCCGTCTCTTGCAGTTTAACAGTTTTCTGCTGAGCTAAGCAGTGTTGGTGGAAAGGTGGTGGACACCACTTATTTCCAAATGTATGCAATGGAAAGCAGAGACCATGTTTTTATTTCCTTTGGACACTGTCAGCACTCAATGAACAAAGTTCACCACTTGAGAGTACCTCTTTGAGAATGCAAACGTAGTGTTTTCAGGTAAAGGATTTCCGTTTTGCCAAATTTAGTGTTTGCAGTAGAACTGCAGTATTTGCTTGCTGGAGTTTCTCTGCTTTTTAGGGAAATAGAAGGTACACCAGAACTTCAATGTCATCTTGTTATTTTCTGAATAGCAAACAAGGAAACATGTTTGAAAACCATTAGTTTAATATGATATGTGTTTAGTAGAACCCCTGCTTGTACAGCAATGCCTGAATGCTTATGGTAAAAAGGTTTTTTTGTTGTTTTGGTTTGGTTTTGTTTTTTTGAATTTGAGTTATAAATCTGAAAACATAATGTCAAGGCCTTCTGTGTGGCATCTTTCCCTTTAGTATTGTTACACTTGCCTCCTGCATTAAAGCATCTGAATGGAAGTCTTGTTTTCCAGAAGAGTGGAAGACATATACCTGTCCTCCACATGCCAACCTTTTGGTGTACCTTCAAGCTGTATTTGTTTAGAGTGAATTTGATGGAATTCTGTCTATTGTATTAAATTGTATTAAAGTGTTTTGCGGGGGATTGCTGCTCCTCAAATAGGCCAGATCAAGAAATTTACTGCCAATTAAGCACAGGATGTTTGAGATTTTTAGTGATGTTCTCCGGATGACCTGGTTTTTTTTATGATCATCTTGACTTTTTAATTAAACTACAGTTTTAATTGAGTTCGTTCAGTTAATGAAGCACTGACCTTTCACCCCTACTTCTGAATCTGTGCCAGAATTTTGAGCAAAATGGGTTTTTAAGACCTTTGCTTTCTATGTAGCACTTTATCTAAGACTGTGATGAATTAACATTGAAAGAGTGGTCTCTTAGCAATGGTTCAAAATGGAAACGTTTGTGATTTACTTCTTGGGACAGACGCACCTGCATTGAAATGCTTAGTTACATCTCACTATAAACTTGCACTTCTGTATGGTTTTCCTTTCCTCTTTAGATGTCAAGTGCTGCTTCGCTTGTATTTTGGATCATCCAGCTGTCTGATCAGGTGTTACCATATTTGTCATTCTTAATAGTTTAATTCATTGACATGTATTTTGGTTAGATGACAATATTCAGGAACAGAAGAAAAACAATGCTGTTATAAAAAGAGGAGTTCAGCAAAATGAAATTTCCTAAAATTTTAGGATTTAAGTGGACTTACTCTTTTGTCTGTGAGGGAAGAGTTGTTCATTGATTTACTGGGACTTTGCAAGATTATTTAGTTACTTCTGAGGAAGTCTCATACAAAGCGAAATAGAAGTATTACAAGAAAGCTGTTAGAAAGTAGACAATGATGGAACTATGGGAAAGTTGTGGAAAATAGCTAAGAAAAAAAATGGAAAGATGTTAAGAAAAGGTCAGGGAGTGTGAAACGTGTGTGTGTGTGTGTTTTCATGTATTATGGCTTCTATTTGGAATGAGTTACCAAAGCATTTTCAATATTTCTATTACAATGAGGATAGTAAGGACAGTAAATCATGAAGGAACTGAGGGGGACTAGATTATCTTTGAGAAATACAGGGATTCTTATCATATCTTTATAAAGTATCCAAAATAGCTTTTATGTGAAATGGAAGATGAAAAAGGGAGGTATACTCTATACTTCTCGTTATAGAATCACAGAATGGTTTGGGCTGGAAGAGACGTTTAAAGGTCATCTAGTCCAACCCTGCAATGAGCAGGGACATCTTCAACTAGATCAGGTTGCTCAAAGCCCTGTCCAGCCTGACCTTGAATGTTTCCAGGGATGAGGCATCTACCACCTCTCTGGGCAACCCGTTCCAGTGTTCCAACACCCTCATCGTAAAAAATTTCTTCCTTGTGTCCAATCTAAATCTACTCTCTTTTAGTTTAAAACCATTGCCCCTTGTCCTATTGCTACAGGCCCTACTAAAGAGTTTGTTGCCAGCTTTCTCGTAAGCCCCCTTTAAGTATTGAAAGGCCACAATAAGGTCTTAAGACCTTAGAAATTCTAAGAAAATTATGTTTTCTTCCTGTGTCTGTTTTATGGGAAGAAGCTTATTTTGCAGGATATATGGCTTACATGCATTTGTTAGAATGCAGTATGCCGAGTATGTGAGGAAGAGTTTAGAGTTGGACACAGTTGTTCGCAGTACATGGTAATGACAGCTTTGTTGCTTATTATTATTAACTTAGGAACAGTGGTGTATGTTCTTACATACCGGTAGATGGCATTCTTCGTATTACATACAGGTACACATGTGTTGGTTTTATATTAATTTGTACACAGCTTTCCATTGTACAGCATTCTAATACCTATTCTTCTAAGGGAAGATGAACATTTTCTTTTATTAGTAGTCTCTAGATCAGAAGCCAGCTTCACTGCTGCCCAGATTGTGTGCTATTATTTTGAGTCTTAGCTGTCTAATGATGCTTGCACTACTGAGAGTTCTGTTAAGATTTCTGAAATTTTTGGCAACAATTCGGGATACTCACTAATAGGAAAATTAATTTCATGATTTTATTTCCTGTATGCGCAGTGCATATAGTTGAACTCATTTTTATCTGTTTTTGCCCATAATTATTCCAGAGATGTGGAAGAATTCAATCTGTGTTTTCACTTGTTGTCATGATAATGACTAATTCTTCATATTTATATTTTTTTTAGTACTTAGGAGCTTTGTATCTGAGGATCTGTTGTATTAAACACTGTACATGAACACTTGAGAAAACATTCTTGGTTCTGAAGTTGTTACAATGAAACACTTATCATGCAAATAGATGTAGAAAAAAGAATCGAGAAGAAACAACTATTCCTTTTCTCCGTCTGCCTCGTTCCTCACTGTTCTAAAATTACAAATAGTATTCTGAACAGTGCAGGTTTTTTGTATTTCTCCCTCTCTGTTTTTCCCTAGGAAAACCTTATTACACAGTTTCATGGTGACCCATTTATGTATGGTCATGCACTGTATTTTTAAGGAGAAGTCATCTATCTATTCCAGAATTGCTTTTACTATGTCATCGTATTACTTGGTTTGTTGCTCCCATGTTTTAATTTATTCTTCACCTTTTTCACTGCTGCTGGTTTCAGAAGTTTATTTGCTGTAGGCATGAGACTCTCCCCACAATGTCGGGTACAACAAAGCATCTATTCTTTTGTTTCTGGTACCTCGTTAAGAGTAAGCCTTTTGCAGTGCATTAAGCACAGCAACTCCAGCAAGCGCCAAGAAGCTGCGCAAATTTATACCACTGCCTACCAGTAGATGGCACTCTCTGTATTAAGAGGTTGCCGGTATCCACGTCACACAAACATGCAGACACGCGGAAACGCGCACTCGCACGCACCGTTTATTAAAGAGTAAGAAATTTAGACGTTGTTAGGGATTAAACTAATGGTAATAACGTTGCAGCCTTTCCCTGGTTCCATCTGGATGTGTTTTGCTAGAAAGACAGTATTATGCGGTAGTTTGCCTTTATAATTTGTCAAATTTGTCATGAGGATGACAAATAAAGATGAGTGCTTCCTCTAAGGAAGGACCAAGTTGAACTTGACTTCTGTAACCAAATTAATGTGTATAAAATAATGCTGTTACAGAGTAAGCATAAACAGGCCATTCACTGGAATTGGTAACAAGAAGTAAAAACTGGGAATTAGCTGTTGTGCATTATACTTTCACTTAAGCTGTTCTATGTTACAAAAGTTTTCCATTTTTGGTTAAAACTAAGAGCAATTATTAATTAAATATGCCTCATAAAAATAGAAACAAACGAAAACAGTCTACCAAATATTGCGCTGCTAACGGTTGCCTGTTCTGGAGGCTTTTGTGAACACACAAGAGATTCTGGATAATTACAAGCTAGTGATCCCTTTTATGATATTGTTTTGTTTATGTTTGGAGAATTTTAGATTATTCTTATAATTCATGGTTGGTCAGAGCATTGAAGCACTTGGAACTTAATGTAATTTTAGAAATGTTATTGTTATGCAATGCAATTATTTATGTTCTTGTCATTCATGAAAATTTTAATCCAATTTTAAATCCCACATAGGCTCATATCCTGTGGACAGGATGGGAAATGCAGACTTTGATGACATTTGTAAGTTGACAGCCATGAAAGTTGCATCCAAGAAACCTGTATTTGACTTGTGAGTCAAGGAATAATGAGGAAGCATATTAGCTTTCTGAACAGGAAAAGCTGATTTTAAAATGTTTCCCAGATATAAGGGGAAAACAAAAGATAGTGCTTCTCAAGTCTATGTTCAGAATTCTGTTTACATAGTTTTATTTTTCATGTGTGAAGCTAAATATACAGGGTTTTTTTGTTTTAAACTTGATCTATCCGTTTAATAATGAAGTTGACTAAAGAACAGCAAACATACCTGAGTGAATGTAATTGTCACAGCAGTTAAACTGATGGTTTTCCCATTGTTTATTTAATCAATAAAGGATCAGAAGCATTTGTGCCACTGTAGCTTCTGAGTAGTTCACAGTCCACCATGTCAGCTTCATCAGGGGCCCAGCTGAAATGCCTCTATGGAATGAACGTAGCATGGGGAATAAACAAGAGGAGTTAGAGATGTGCACGCCTGCAGGGCTATGATCTTATTGGCATCACGGAGACATGGTGGGATGGCTCCTATGACTGGAGTGTTGGAATGGAAGGGTACAGGCTCTTTAGGAAGGACAGGCAGGGGAGACGAGGAGGGGGTGTCACCCTCTATGTCAACGACCAGCTGGAGTGCATGGAGCTCCATCTGGGGGTGGATGAGGAGCCAACCTAGAGCTTATAGGTCAGGATTAAAGGGAGGGTGGGGATAGGTGACATTATAGTGGGGGTCTGCTAAAGGCCACCTGACCAGGAAGACCAAGCAGATGAGGCCTTCTATAGACAGATAAGAACAGCCTCATGTTAACAAGCCCTGGTCCTCATGAAGGACTTCAACCACCCCAACATCTGTTGGGACAACACAACAAGGCATAAGCAATCCAGGAGGTTCCTGGGCTCCGTTGATGATATCTTCCTTCTCCAAGTGATAGAGGAGCCAATGAGGAGAGGTGCTATGCTGGACCTTGTTCTCACCAATGAGGAGGGGCTGGTGGGGAATATGAAGCTTGAGGGCAGCCTTGGCTGCAGTGACCATGAAATGGTGGAGTTCAAGATCCTGAGGGCACACAGCAAGCTCACTACCCTGGACTTCAGGAGAGCAGACTTTGGCCTTTTCAGGGATCTGCTTGGTAGAGTACCATAGGACAAAGCCCTGGAGGGAAGAGGGGCCCAAGAAAGCTGGTTAATATTCAAGGATAACCTCCTCCAAGCTCAGGAGCAATGTATCCAACAAAAAGGAAGTCAGGCAAAAATGCCAGGAGGCATGCATGGATGAACAAGGAGCTCCTGGACAAGCTCAAACACAAAAAGGAAGCCTGCAGAGGGTGGAAGCAAGGACAGGTCGCCTGGGAGGAATACAGAGAGATTGTCCAAGCAGCAGGGATCAGGTTAGGAAAGCTAAAGCCCTGATAGAATTAAATCTGGCCAGGGACGTCAAGGGTAACAAGAAGAGCTTCTGTAGGTACATCGGTGACAAAAGGAAGACTAGGGAAAACGTGGGCCCTCTCTGCAAGGAAACAGGAAATGTGGTTACTCGGGATATGGAGAAGGCTGAAGTCCTCAATGACTTTTTTGCCTCAGTCTTCACCGTCAAGTGGTCAAGCCACACCACCCAAGTTGCAGAAGGCAAAGGCAGGGACTGGGAGAACAATGAACCACCCACTGTAGGAGAAGATCAGGTTCGAGACCATCTAAGGGACCTGAAGTTGCACAACTCCATGGGACCTGATGAGATGCATCTGCAGGTCCTGAGGGAACAGGTGGATGAAGTTGCTAAGTCACTATCCATCATATTTGAGAAGTCGTGGCACTCTGGTGAAGTTCCCACTGACTGGAAAAGGGCAAACATAACCCCCATTTTTAAAAAGGGAAAAAAGGAAGACCCGGGGAACTACAGGCAGGTCAGCCTCACCTCTGTGCTGGGCAAGATAATGGAGCAGATTCTCCTGGAAACTGTGCTAAGGCACGTGGAAAATAAGGAGGTGATTGGTGACAGCCAACATGGCTTTACTAAGGGCAAATTGTGCCTGACAAATTTGATGGCCTTCTACAGTGGGGTTACAGCATTGATGGATAAGGGAAGAGCAACTGACATCGTCTACCTGGACTTGTGCAAAGCATTTGATGCTATCCCACGTGACATCCTTGTCTCTAAAATGGAGAGACATGGATTTGACAGATGGACCACTTGGTGGGTAAGGAGTTGGCTGGATGGTCGCACAGAGTTGCGGTCAACAGTTTGATGTCCAGTGAAAACCAGGCACAAGTGGCGGTCCTCAGGGGTTGGTATTAGGACTGGAACTGTTTAACATTGTTGGCAACACGCATAGTGGGATTGAGTGCACCCTCAGCAAATTTGCCAATGACACCAAGCTGCGTGGTGCGGTCGACATGCTGGAGGGAAGGGATGCCATCCAGAGGGACCTTGACAGGCTTGAGAGGTGGGGTCCTGTGAACCTCATGAAGTCCAATGAAGCCAAGTGCCAGTTTCTGTACATGGGCCGGGGCAATCCCAAGCAAAATACAGCCTGGGCGGAGAATGGATTGAGAGCAGCCCTGCAGAGAAGGACTTGGGGATGTTGGTTGATGAGAAGCTCAACATGACTTGGCAATGTGCGCTTGCACCCCAGAAAGCCAACTGTATCCTGGGCCGCATCAAAAGAAGCGTGGCCAGCAGGTCAAGGGAGGGGATTCTGCCCATGTACTCTGCTCTCATGAGACCCCACCTGGAGTACTGTGTCCAGCTCTGGGGTCCTCAGTACAGGAACGACATGGACCTGTTGGAGTGGGTCCAGAGGAGGGCCACAAAGATGATCAGAGGGATGGAACAGCTTTCCTATGAAGAAAGGCTGAGAGAGCTGAGAGCTGAGAAGAGAAGGCTCCGGGGAGACCTTATTGCAGCCTTTCAGTATACAAAGGGGGCTTACAAGAAAGAGAGGGAGAGACAGACTTTTTAGTAGGGCCTGTAGTGACAGGACAAGGGGCAATGGTTTTAAACTGAAAGAGGGTAGATTTAGATTAATAGAAGGAAGAAATTCTTCACTATAAGGGTGGTGAGGCACTGGAACGGGTTGCCCAGAGAAGTTGTGGACGCCCCCTCCCTGGAAGTGTTCAAGGCCAGGTTGGATGGGGCTTTGAGCAACCTAATCTAGTGGAAGGTGTCTCTGCCCATGGCAGGGGGGTTGGACTAGATGATCTTTGAAGGTCCCTTCCAACCCAAACCATTTTATGATTCTGTGTTGTACACGGAAGTTTAAATATGTAATAATGGCAGTGACTATAAAATTGGTTTTTTGCTCACCTAGTCCACCTCTCTTGATACACAGTGCATATGCACACTCTTAGACTAGATCTCAGGAACAGAATGAAACAGGTATCTGAAGGGCACTTTATTCTAGAGTGGTTTTTCAGTTATGTATACTAGCAAAAATTAAAAAACTGTTCCAATTGTAGATAGAACAGGTTAAATCCCAACACCCCACCCCCTGTATAGCTGAAAGGACATACAGAAGGCTCAGATGTGCCATTTTGTTAAAGGCAATGGTATTAAAACCCAGAAAAGTCAGAAGGCAGCTTTTCTTTTTGTAATTATTTGAGATAAATTTTCAATTAATTCAACCATTGGAAGCTGGGTGAATTGTTATTTCAGACATGTATGCAAAAGCTGTACACACGTGTTGTGTAAAATGAAACATAAAAATGCAATCTTTTAGAGAATGCATAAGGAAAGTGAAAATAGTAAATTCTATAAACCAGTTTGTAAATAAGACTGAAAAAAAACCAGCCTTACAAACTTGAAGGTTGACTCACAGGTGAGAGATCACAGTGTGATCAGGATTTGGAACAAGTGGTGAGACACATGTTAGCAGGTGTAGATCTAACTTCTGATGCCTTGTATTTATTAAGCAGCAATTTAACAATTAGAGTTTTGTCAAAGGCAAACAAAAAAGCTTGTGTCAGTCAAAGCTAAAGCATGGGGAGATGGAGTGCTCATTTTGTCAAAGCCAGTTAGCAAATCAAATCTGACAGGGGAAAAAAACCAAAAAGATGAGCTGAAAGGGCATGCAGATCTAAAAATACTTTGTGGAGCTTCATAACTTTTGCCAGGAGCTGGGGCAGTGGACAAAAAAATAAACAATAAAATCTTCCAGTTCAGAAGAGTAATACTCAAAGTGCAGAATAAAACTGAAGAGGCCTAAATATTCTGTGACTCTTTCCTGAAGGCTGGCTATTCTGAAGAAACCTGGGTAGTGCATTTGTTGGCCATGTACAAAACCAACCCAAACCAAAACCACTGAAAGATTACTGGATTAAATATTTAAAAAGAGAATATCCGATAATGACACAGAAGGAGAGATATTTCTGATTGATGCCAGATATTAAGCTTGCTGTAACATCAGCATTTGATAGTTGCTCTTAGCAAAACAGAGCAAATATTTCCAAGTTCAGCCCTCTCCATAGGGAAAACTGCTTTTGTTTCTTTGGCTGTCATTTGGGTTGGGTACTGCAGTCAGTTTGTCTCACCAGAATGCAGCAACATGTTTTTAAAAATCAAGAAGTTCTATGAATCTGGAAGAAAATAATAATAATAAATAATAATAATAATAACAACAACAACAATACATAAACCCAACAATAAAAGAGTATGGTCAGAAGCTCCAAGCCATTTTTGAAAGAAGCAGAACTTCTGAGTTAAATGAAACAAGCAAAAATGCCTCTGCATAGATGTAACATACTTGTGGAGAAGTGTATAGCAGGGCAGATTGTACTGAGGAGGAGTATCATATATGTGGATGGACTGTATAAAAAGTCTTCAGAATGCAGTTTATGTACTTAGTCAAGCTGCCTGAACCATCCTTGTGAGTGTATTGTTGTGTGAAACTTTAATAAGCATTCTGTGCAGTTCATGAAAAGAGTTTGAGAAACAGAAGGGATTAATTTAAGAAAAAAAATCCTCAATTCTTGTGACCATCTCTGCAAAAAAGAGATGGTATCACTGCAGTCATGTTAGTTAAAATAGGAAAATGCTGTTGTTTGTATCATGGGCCTAACAAAAGCAAGAGTAAGAACTCCTACACTTCCACTGGCCTCAGTTCATGCAGTAAAATGTTTGGGCTTTTTCTTTGGTGGAAGTCGAGCTTCAAAAAAAAAAAAGGTCTGAGGATAAATGTAGTAATCAAACAATTTTCACCTCTATATATAGCATTTGCAAAGGTAAATTCAGACCTTGGACAGAATTGCTGTTTACTGGGAAATCCAGTAGGCATTTGGAAAAACCTCAGTGAGGCAAAACTTAGGTGTAGATCAACTGTTTTAATTCGTGTAAGATCTGAGAGTATTAAAGGCAGAGGCTAATTGAAAAGACTTACTAGTGGCGCCTTGTGAGGTTGCGTATTGAGGCCATTACATGACAGAGGAAGCCGAGTGTAGGTAAATGGACACTGACACACTTGGTGTGAGGGAGCACCGAGGGCAGGCTGCTGCACGGGGGAAGGAGAGCCGGGACCCGCAGGTGACTGGAAGGCAGGTGCGGCTGTGGCTTTACGCAGAAATGGTGCAGTTGCACAAAAAGAGCAGAGCAAGTCCAGGTCAGCCATGAGTCCGGTGATCGCCAGACCAGGTTCACAGCAATGAGGCAGGTCCAAGGTCAAGCTGGGAAGTCACGGCCATGGGTCACGCTCCAGAGCAGCGAGGTGAGCGACCAACCACAGGCATGGCTGCAACATAGCTCAGGCAAGGACCAAAAGCCTTGTTTGCCTATGCTTAACTGCAGTTCTCAAGTGAAACCAGAAGGACCCAGCTTCTTACAACTCGAGCTCACACAGCACTGTATGACAGCTGGCCTTGAGCACAGGCAGCCAAACTCCTGGGAAGGAGGGATAAGGAAGATGCAACTAGGTGCCTGCTGTGTTCCTACAAGTTTGCCTAAGGCTTCTGCATTTGACTGTTCTCAGAGACAGGATGCTAGCTAGATAGAAAGCTCTTTTTATGGTATTTCTGTTCCTGTGTAATTAAGCTTGTCTCGTTTCAAACATACCATGTGTATTAATTGTTAGAGGTAGCATTAGGGAATGTAATTTAAGAGTACAAGAATGTAATTTAAGAATACTAGTTCAGAGGGTCACAACAATATAGTTCTGATTATTGCTGTCAGTTTGAGAGGGTGAAGGGAAGGTATTGCAGTACTCTGGTGGTTCCTTTAAGACACGGGGAAAAATATATTAAAAGAGAAAAGTAAAGCTTACAGTTTTAAAAATTCTTAGTTTTGACAGAAATGTTTTAGACTAGTCTCATAAATATGACATGATGCAAAGAAATCTGTTAAAGCTTATTTCAGAATTTGATATTGCAGGCCAAGTCAAGTGAGAATCCACTAAAGCTGGGTAGGCATAGATTTACTTACTTTTTAGAAAAATAAAAGTACTTTGATTATTGCTCTGTTTCCCACAGATAACACCCCTATAAGATACTATATTTAATAGAGGTTTTTTCCCCTATTCACTTTTTTTTAATAACCATAGCATATTCAGTATATGTATAGCACTTGAATTACTCTTCTATATAGTATTATAGTAGGCCCTGAATAAGTAGGCTGTTTTTGAGGTTTGCCACACTAGTGAATTTTTTTTTTTGCTTTGTTTTCTGATTGAGATTTCTTTCAGTCTTACTTTTGCCTTGAATTATTTTTGAGTGATACATTATGAGGTTTCTGCAAATGTGAATTAGAAGACCTAGGAATACAGTTTCTAAAACTCTGCATGAAAAGTCCTAGGAAGGCTTAGGCAATTAAGCTAATTTTCCTGCATCTTTCAGTTGCCGCATGTATATGAGAGGTAACTGGACAATCTGTGCACTGTGAGAACAGCTCTACAGATGGTGATAGAAAGGACTTTAAGTGGGGAACTGGACAGATTATTACCTGTGAATTCTTTCTGCCCAAGGGTCACAGTGTGTTTCTCCCAGATGGCCAAAGCAAGTTTGTTGATTTAATGTCTGAACACAAAGGTGAGTGCATTTGTTAGAGATTGAGAATAAACTGATGCTGGGATGTTGTGGTCTAATATAAGCTTGCTGGAACTGCAATTATTCTGGTAGATGAAAGGAGCATCTTGTGGTGTGGAAAGTGTGTGACAGTAAAGTGCTTTATCTGCTTTCCAAACACTTTCCAAATCCCTCAAAAGTGAAACCCCAGAGAATGTTCTCCATCCAAGCATTCTCTATTTGGTCTAATTGGTAAGTAAGAGGCCTATACAGGGACTCTAGATGACTTGATTCGATCTGATTAGTGGAGTAATTTGTAGCCATTACAGGCTACTACAATAAATAAGAGAGAAGTTGACTAATGTATTTTGTAATGGAGCAGTTTTTTCTGTCACAGAAAGAGAATTTCAAAGTCTAATCTCAAATTCCCTTATGAACGCTCCCGTACTGTAAGTACCAGTGCTTCATAATAGCTCATGCCTAGGAGCAGATATTTGGCTTTACTTAGCACCAGTGGTTTTTGTGAAAGTCTCCCTCCTGTCAGTCGGTTATCTCAGGAGGTTTATTCTTTTCTGTCAAGACAACTTGCTATGCGAAAGTGCCTCAGCAGCTCAGGTTCACATACACGTCATAGATTTTGATCATCGTGGTTGTTCAGGTGAACAACGAAAAATATATTCTCCTTTGATACAGTTGGTTGAAGTAATAGGGGGACTTGGTCTCCATTAGCATAGTTCTTTCATGACTACTTTCCCACTAGGAAGGGCTTAACTCTGTACTGTCAGACTAGAGTCTCACCTGAAAGTTTCAGTCAAATGCCTTTACTTCTTGTACAAGACTTCACACTGTGGTCCTTTTAAGCTTCAAATGAACAATTGGTTTCTCAATATCTAATCCACTCAGTCAGCTTTTCTGCATCCAGGAATATACTTTCTCCTGTGATGGTGAGTCCTTTAACATCTGTCAAGGGAGCCAGTTTCACTTTTTGCCTGTTTAGTCTGGATGATTGTTATAGTGACCTAGTTTTGGGCAGGGAGACAATTTCACTGTCAGTGAACATTTTTAACATTTTTGTTCTCCTGTCAAGAGAAGTTTGCATATTAACATTTGAGAGTTCAAGGCTGCTTGTAATCCCTGTCTGCTGATCATCTTAACCAGATGATAGTGGGTAACATTTTAAAGTATTTTGCCTAAGTAGAAAGAAGGACAAAACATGATCTTCTCTGAGCTGGGCAGTAGTTCATACTGTGAATCATCAAACCCACTTGCTGTCATTTCTCCTTGATTTTATGAAGGTATATTTATGATACAAGATTATGATCTGGAGACCCAGGATCTGGAGACCCAGGATCTGGGTTTCCTGAGGTGAACCATTTTGCCTCAATAATGAACAAGAGATCCTTTTGCCCAGAACTTCTCCATATCTTAGTTTTTTACTGTTCCCGTCCTCATCTGTTGGTCAGAGACTGATATACCTTCTCCATTATGCCCCTCTTTTTTCCCCAGGATCAGTGGTTGTTTAGCGTTTGTGTACCTTAGTCTCTTTCAGCCCAGCTGTAGTTCCTGTCTGTATATTTGGCTCAGATTCACTTAGCTGTTTTCTTCTCCAAAATTAATGTTTAATACTTCTTCACATTTAGGTTTTTAAAAAAAGAAACACTTCTGTTATTCTCCCCATTTGTTTTATTTCAGTTGCTGAAATAAACATAGCATAGTGCTTATATGAAGAAAATGTCCATAAAGATGGTGAGTTCTGTTAGGATATACTGTAGGAGTGCAAAAGTATTCAAGTGATCCAGGCATGCTCCACTAGAAGTTGGGCCTCATGCCAGTATGTGTGGGATGATTACTTGAAGTTCTGTGCATATGCTCACCAAACAGTAGGTCATCTTGGAGGCTCCCTGAAACAATATCATCCTTGGCAGAATGTCTTTTTCTAAGACAACTCCAAGATCCTCTACTGGACTGAAGTTTCCCATGGTATGAATTTGCATTCAGGTAAGTACTCAAAAGTGAGAGAAGGTTTTCTCTTTATAACTTGAAGAGCTGTTGTCCATTAAACATTTACTAACTTCCTTACCAACTTCCTTCTAGTAGTAATTGAATTTATTAGGGTGTATACTACTCTTTTGAGGTCACACATCTACCACAAGGTAGGGCAGGGTATGATATGCTCTTTGCAAAACATTCCCTTTTTCTTGAATGCTCTTTTGATGGAATAGATGTCTGCATGCCAGCGCATCTCAAAGAACTGCTATTGCACTGTATTCTATATTTTTTAAAAGAAAAGCAATTTCTTTTTTAGAAGAAAAGCAATTAATGGAGAGTGTGACCATCATAAAAGAACATTTTTTTGGCTTGTTTTTACTATTGTTGCTTATAAGCTTGGTTTAATATAAATTAGATCATTGTGATGTAAGGAGACAGTGTTCCATCTCGTCATTCTCTCTCTAACATTACCAAGTCTAATATAGATGCATTAATTTACACATGAAGATGTAGGTTGTACACTGCAATTATGATAGGCTCTTCTTAGGTGAAGAGTATTGATTTGATTTTGTGGCCAATATATTTGTCATCTTTTAATAAAACTCGCTACGTACTATTTTTATTTATATGCATGCTTTGTCAGATGGTTAAGAACACCTCAGAAAATGTTGTTAGGAAAGAACATGATATGTTAAGAATAATCCAAATATACTGTAAAAAGCTTTTTTTTTTTTTTAAGTATTCTCTTGTCTTTATAAAAGCAAATCTACAAGCTCACATTTTTCTAGGAGATGGGAATGTAAGGTAACACAAAGATACTTAGTGATCAAATTATAGCTTACCTCAAGATCTGTTCTTTAGTCTGCTTTGTTAATTTAGGAAGAGCCTAAAATCATTTGTCATTTGTCTTTCCAAAGGGGCAAATGGGCCCCAATACCATTTGATGCAGAAAAATATTGAAATAATGTTGGATTTACAATAAATGATGTCTCTATGAGATAAGAATACTATATTAATGACATACATGGCTAATGCATCTATTAAAAGGCTTATGAATTGCTAGAGGTCATACTGAGAAACATGTTTTTTCCTTCTTATCTAGACAGTTTTGAAAGAGGGAGATTAAGAGCTGAACTGAGATATTTGAATTAAAATTATGAACATACATCACCTGCTATTTATTACTGAGAAAGTTAGAGGAGAAAGAATCTGTGTCATAGAGCATAGGTTTTAGCATGGTTTTATTACAAATACAACATTTGAAACTTTGTTGTTTCCCCTCTAGGATAACTAGTTGCTTTAGACTATTTCTTATCTTTATGATAGTATCACTATAATATTTTTTCATAGGTAAAATACAAAATAATCAGAAGGGAATGCCAGTTTAAGAGGAAAGCAGAGGTGTGGAGCAGGGGATCTGGTCTTCCCTAGCAGCTGTGGGAAGAGAGAGGTCTGTGTTCCAGGGGGCATGCGTCCAAGAGAGAAATGGAAAATGTTAAGTCTCCCAGAGGCCAAAGTAGTTCAAAGTTACTTCATCACTTTTTGAGACTCACTATTGTGGTTTTAGGGATCTTATGGCTTTTTTGGTATGTTTGGAAAGGAGGAGTTGTCATTCCTCCTCTAACCTGTGCAAATAATCATCAGGAACTTTGATCACTGCAAAGACTGTAGTGTATTCCTTCAGATGAAAGACATCTGATGATGATTAAAGTATGTATCTTGTTTATACTTTCCCTACTAATTTTTTTCTGTATTTTTCTCTGGTCCTTCAGGAGTCTTTGTGACACTTCTCCTTAGTCACTGTGTGTGGAATTTACCCTTGCCTCTAATCAAAGGTTTATATCAAAGAGGGTCTAAAGACATTTCCTCAGGAAGTGGTCTGGAGTGGGTGGAGACGAATGGGCTTTTACCCAGTCCTTGATTTTTTTCATTCAGCCTTGCTTTTGGTATGTCCTTTGCTAGGCGGTGGCACACTGCTTAGCGTAACACTTCATATTTGTAGCCAGTAGACAATCTGTGCTTTTCACAGGAGCGTCTGTGCAGCCAGCTCCTGGCAAAATTGTTGAAATGGTACAGACTGTCTCATAAATTCGGTAGGGAAGAGTGCAGTAACAGCTATGTGTTGTGCTTCCAACAACAGCATTGTACTAAATTTTGTGTGATAGAGCACCAAACATCAGGAGAATGCATGGAATATAAGTTTTTACCTTTTTTACTACTTATTGCAGAGATCAGAATTTGAAATAAAATTTTCTGCTAAGAGAACTTCTACTTATTTTGATGTTTAGGGCTTACTTTATTGCTTTCAAAGTTACTGTTACTATGAAATATTAAACATTCTTGAAGAGAGAGAAGTTATACTGCATTTAAATCATAGGGTCATGGGAAATGTTCAATGTGTGTAATCACTTAACGAAGTGGTAGATGGAATTATAATATTTTAGTGCCCTCTAGATACATGTCTAATCCACAATTCACATACGTTTTGTGCTTTAAAGATCTAAAGCAATGACTTAGCTCATTATAAAGATGTGGGGTGAAAGGGTGGTGTGTCAGGCTGTATCTTTTGGTAAGTAGCTTAAAGTGAATGTTTCAGTGGCAGATCTGCTTTCACTATGGCACTGGCTATGCTATAAGGCAAAATATTTTCATAAACTTAAAAGTATTTAAAGTATCCAGTTTTTGAGCCATTTGTGCACATTAAAAATAAGTTGCTATTCATGTTCAGTGGTTTTCTTGTTGGACAATGTAAGGGGACTTGCCGCAACAGATGCAATAGATTATAAGAAGACTGCAAGTATAAAAATTACAGCATGGAGCAGACTTTGCTGGCAGATACAAGAACGTAGCACTCTCTTTAATCATAGTGCTTCCCATAGTGTGGGTGGCCACAGGCTGCAGACATTTCAGTCAATCCCTTCTCCATGCAGCAGTGGTTGTAAAACAGCTGAAGTAAACAGCACTCCACAGCCTTTTAGGGATTTTTAATTTTGAGAAAGTATAGCTTCCCTTCGCCCCTCCTTTTGGCTGCTTGCTTTTGTCAGCCGTAACCATACAGGTCATGTTTCCTACCAAATCAGTTCTGCTTGAAGTAAATAGTATATAATGTAATATATACAGACGCTTCAAAAAGTTGTTTGGATTTGTTGTTTTTTTTTTTGTTAAAATACATGTTACTTTAAAACCTGAATGTTTTGTTGGTTTTTGTCAATAAGAAGAAACCTGTGCACTTATATTGTGCTGTATAATGTTTAATCCTTTTTTAAAAGCCTTTCATCTTCATTGTTTTCATTCTCCCAATTTTTTTGCTTCAATGCTCAGTGTTGTTTTACTGTTTCTTAAAAATGTTTTACTGTTGCTCTAGCCACTAGCGACTAGCACAGCACTTTTCCTCCAACGAAAACGAAGAGGAACTTTTTTTTTTTTTTTTTTAACCTGGCAGCCAGTTTACTGCTTTGGAAGCTGATTTCACCTCCTTAATGTTTGACATATACTCATCTGGAATCTTGAGTTTCGTGAAGTAGATTTAAATGGCTAAACTTGGTGTCATGCAAATACAGGCCTTTTTGGAGTATGTAAGTCAACTGCAGTTGAGGACAGATACTGTAATTCTATTATATAAGTGTATGGGCACGAAAGGATACATTTTGATAGATGAGTTTTTACATTATATTTAGGCATATGTGGAATTAAGTATGTAAATGAGCTTGAAAGAAACGTCTTAACTTTCACTGGGTAACTGATAGTTGAAGGTCAATTTTCCTTTGAATCAAAACAGAAAGCAAAAGACTGTTAAATGAGATACATGTGCACTTTTAAGATCTGACATCATTAATTAGAGCCCAGTGACTTAATGAACTCCTAATGTGATATGGGACTTCTCAACTTTTAAATTACTGGTTAAAATTCAGTTTTGAGGACCAAACCTGCTGCTTTGCAATGTGTCCCAAGGGAGTAATGAGTGGTAAAGGCACTTTTCTCAGTCCTTTGTGCAATTTTTTTTTTGTGTGTCCCAGGTACCAACCTGGAAAGGGAAACGAGCTCCTCAGAGCTGCTGGTGCTTTTTATTCCTGTCCCTGGTGTGTATGTCCTGTTCATACACAAAATATGTGGGCCAGAGATGAAGTGATTTCAGAGCCATTGTTTAACATCTTTGTTCAGCTGCACCAGCTGTTGAAGTGTGTGTGCTACGCTGGGTACACACCTAGGGCAACCCACTTCTCCCAGCAATACTTGCTTCAGATTTGACATATCTGCCTCTTAAACTTGCTCATATACAGTTCTGCCTCTAGTGGGTTAAAAAGCAAGATTCTTAGGTGTGGTTAGAGTGGGTCACTTCTGGGGGAGGGGGAAGATTGCAGTGAAAATTGGAATTGACCGATGAATCAAAGATGAGTAAGTAGTTGATACAGTGATAGTATGTAGTCAAGAATTCTAATTGAATCATAGAATCATAGAATTGTTAAGGTTGGAAAAGACCCTTAGGATCATCAGGTCCAACCGTTAACCTACCACCGCCAAGTCCTCCACTAAACCATGTCCTCAAGTACTGCATCTACCCGTCTTTTAAATACCTCCAGGGATGGGGACTCAACCACTTCCCTGGGCAACCTGTTCCAGTGCCTGACTACTCTTTCAGTAAAGAAGTTTTTCCTAATATCCAACCTAAACTTACCCTGGCGCAGCTTGAGGCCATTTCCTCTTGTCTTGTCACTTCTTGCTTGGCAGAAGAGACCGACCCCCACCTCTCTACAACCTCCTTTCAGATAATTGTAGAGGGCAATAAGGTCTCCCCTCAGTCTCCTCTTCTCCAAACTAAACAACCCCAGCTCCCTCAGCCGCTCCTCATAAGACTTGTTCTCTAGACCCTTCACCAACCTCGTTGCCCTTCTTTGGACACGCTCCAGCACCTCGATGTACTTCTTGAAGTGAGGGGCCCAAAACTGGACACAGTATTTGAGGTGTGGCCTCACCAGTGCCGAATACAGGGGCACTATCACCTCCCTGGTCCTGCTGGCCACACTATTCCTGATACAAGCCAGGATGCCAGTGGCCCTCTTGGCCACCTGGGCACACTGCTGCCTCATGTTTAGGCGGCTGTCAACCAACACCCCCAGGTCCTTTTCAGCCAGGCTGCTTTCCAGCCACTCCTCCCCAAGCCTGTAGCGTTGCCTGGGGTTGTTATGACCGAAGTGCAGGACCCGGCACTTGGCCCTCTTGAACCTCATACAGTTGGCCCCGGCCCAACAATCCAGCCTGTCCAGGTCCCTCTGCAGGGCCTTCCTACCCTCCGGCAGATCGACACTCCCACCCAACTTGGTGTCATCTGCAAACTTACTGAGGGTGCACTCAAGCCCCTCATCCAGCTCATCGATAAAGATATTGAACAGGACCGGCCCCAACACTGAGCCTTGGGGAACACCACTCGTGACCGGTCGCCAACTGGATTTGGCTCCATTCACCACCACTCTCTGGGCTCGGCCATCCAGCCAGTTTTTAACCCAGCGCAGAGTGCACTTGTCCAAGCCATGAGCAGCCAGCTTCTGCAGGAGAATGCTGTGGGAGATGGTGTCAAAGGCCTTACTGAAGTCCAAGTAGACAACATCCACAGCCTTCCCCTCATCCACTAAGCAGGTCACCTTGTCATAGAAGGAGACCAGGTTAGTGAAGCAGGACCTGCCTTTCATAAACCCATGCTGGCTGAGCCTGATCCCCTGCTTGTCCCGCACATGCTGCATAATGGCACTCAGGATGATCTGTTCCATGACCTTCCCTGGCACAGAGGTCAGGCTGACAGGTCTGTAGTTCCCCGGATCTTCCTTCCGACCCTTCTTGTAGATGGGTGTCACATTTGCTAACTTCCAGTCATCTGGGACCTCCCCGTTTGACCAGGACTGCTGATAAATGATGGAGAGTGGCTTGGCAAGCTCCTCCGCCAGCTCCCTCAGTATCCTCGGGTGGATCCTGTCTGGCCCCATAGACTTGTGGGCATCCAGGTGGAGGAGCAGATTGGTGACTGCCACCTCTTCAACAGCTGGGACTTCATTCTGTGTCCTATCTCCATCTCCCAGCTCAGGGGCATGAAAACCTCGAGGATGATCAGTCCGACTCTTAAAGACTGAGGCAAAGAAGGCATTAAGTACCTCAGCCTTCTCCTCATCCTTCGTGGCCAAGTTTCCCTCCGCATCCAACAAAGGAGGGAGATTCTCCTTAGCCTTGAATATGTTCTAAAAGAATTTTATTCATAAAGGACAGGAGGGTGATTGAAGATGTTAAGAGATACTCATACAAGAAGAGATTGGGGCTGGCTCTTTTTAATGTAGTGAGAGAACATTTAGGAATGAAGATGGGTTTTCATACACAGCACATAATCAATTTCCAATACTTATTGTCCTAAAGTTTTGCTGAGTTCACTGACAGTACTTTTCTGTTGTTGTTGTTCTTTCAGTTTTTAGAAAGTCATCTGGAGGGAGTTCTTGGTCATTTCTAACCTATTGAAGATTATACATATAAATTGTTAGCCTTCTCACTAACCTCTTTGTGAATCAACTTTCTAAGCTGATTTGGATCTTCTCTAGTCACCTATAGACAACTGCATTGGTAGGTTGTAAGAGAATTTGCAATGTTTGCAAACTTGCAAGTATTACCATATTCTTCTGGTTAAAAATAGTATGATAATATGAATGGACTGGGGGAAAACAGACCTCTCTTCTTCTTTTTCAAATAGATAATTCTTTAACAATGCCCAGCTAACATGAATATAAGTAGTTTCTTGACTTCTGGGCCAAAATAAACAAAAGCTAATTATCTCAAAGAACAAATGAGAAACTAGGGATTCTGCTTTCCTGCAAGGCTGCTCAAGCTTTAACAGCAAGAATCACAATTTGCTAGCCAGCTGACATTTCTCATAGCACTTTA
Source organism: Theristicus caerulescens (assembly GCA_020745775.1). NCBI lineage: Eukaryota > Metazoa > Chordata > Aves > Pelecaniformes > Threskiornithidae > Theristicus > Theristicus caerulescens. The sequence goes on along the minus strand of CM036583.1, from coordinate 46,624,317 downwards.
GTAGTGCCAGGTGGCTCTAGTAAAGAATAATGATTTGTTACTGACAAACAGAGGTCTCTATTTGAAGAAGTTCTACTGGCGTTAGATATTTTTGCTCAGCCTAATATAATTAGTTACCAGCAGTTGTTGCATCACCATGTATGTGATGTATTTAGTGCTTTATTGCTAAAAAGTTCAGTGAACATTTTTCTCCCCTTAAACTTTTAACAGCTTGATACTTATGAAGTCCCAAATCAATTGATTAAAAGTAATTTCTCCTGCATATCATCCTAGGTTAGGTGATCTTTGGGTATTTGCAACGTGTACCTATTGGAAGTATAAAAATCTGACATTGGGCACTTACATTTATTGGAAAAAAGCATAAGTTTGGGATTATCTTTTTTCTAGAAATTACTGAACTCACAGATAAAACTAAAAGTGAAACCATTTTGTGATGCATCCACTCTTTCTAAACTTAAGTTTATTCATCCCTCTTTTCCACATATTTTTTTGTGGATTTCAGGAAATCTTCTGTGGGAAGCTTGCATTTTGGCTTTTGAAAATTGTGGAGGGAAGAGGGAAATTAATTCTAAATCTCTGGCTAGTTAAACCAGAGGGCTTTAAAAAAAAAAAAAGATTTACGGTTGACTCTGGTAAAGCTATTGAATTTCCTTTTGTAAGTTAGTGTAAATGTGTGTTTTATTTCAGCAGCAAAAGTCTCCCCTTTTTAATACAAAGAGTAATAGCACTTTCTAGGTGGGTGTTTCTTAGAGGGAGAGAAAGAAAGAAAAGAGAAGGAGATTTGAAACAGCTTTTCCTGTCTGAGGCCAAGAGTAGACTCAAAGCTTGCCAGCCCCACAATTCTTTAGCTTCTTTCTTATGATTTCCAAGGGTTTTGTTAGTGATTTGCAGATGGAGCTTAGGTTTTGGAACTCATCCATTAAAAAGTTGTGTGGTCTTAGCCACAGTAGTAGCGCAACATGTTTTTCCTATACTAGTTTCACAGAAGTTAACTGAGCTTGAATTGGTGAGGGAACAACAATGCACCTTCCCTCACCGGCCCCTCCCCCTGCCCCTTCCCATAATTTTCTTTGCTGCATATCATTTGGCAATTAGGATCACGTTCATTTTGAATTGTATGGAAGTGTGTAACATTTTTCTTCCATTTTAAGAAACAGAGGTAGAATATGAGCCTAGTCCTTTTAATAAGCTACATGTATCAGCAAGATTAACACAATTCATAGCGTACATTAATTTCTAAAGAAAAACCATATCTATCTGAATGGGGTTTTGAGTTTTTTTCAGTTAAGTTTTTCTAGTAGGTTTTCATGGCCCTTTTGTGTATTTTTGCCATTATTACTTTTTTAAAAAGGCAAATTGCAATTACAGTTGTGGAAGCGAAGTTAAGGAAATTGGTCTAATGTAAGAGCACTTGAGCAGGTTTACTGCAAACACTGATGAAGGTGAGCCTGCTTTAATGCTTCAAGGACAGAACAGGGTGAAGGGCTCTGTAACATCAGGTACAGTGTAGAGAACTTCATAGAATCTATGTTTTCCTGCCTGGGAATATGTGAAAAGCAGTGAAGTCTGTGCATCTGACAACATGAATTTTGTGAAAGAATAATATTATTCCTGGATGTTTTTTTTTTTTTAACTTTAAAGTAATATTAACTCAGTCTAGTCATTTATCTACAGATTTTCTGTAACTTGATCACATGCCTAAATGGCAAGACCCTTGTCTCTGTAGGAGTGTTTAGCAGAATAATTTGTTTACCATCAACTAGTCTTTCATGGTTATCAATGGAGATTTAGATGTGGGCAGATGTCAGATTGTCATTCCAAGTGAATAAGGAGAAAAATGAGAAGCTCCAATAAATCCTAAACATGTACTTGTGGCCAACAATTTTATTTAGTGTGCTGGTGTAGAATTTAGCTAATGAAAACCATCCCATAAATGCAGAGAATGTGTATCCATAAACTCTGCTGAAACAAAAAAAACTTCCTGACAGTAAATGTCAGAAAGAAATGTGAGAAGAAAACCCCTCCCCACCCTATACTTAGGTTTGTCCCTGATCCAGTAAATTACTGAAGAATGTTCTAAGCTTTCTTAAAGTGAAGTTAGAACTGAAGTGATTTCTTTGTGCAAAAACTCTCAGTGGTTACTGAGAGTAGACTCAGTTTGGTGAAATGGGAGGTCGTGTAGACTAGCTAATCATCAAAATGTATGTGTGTGCATAGTATAACATTTTGTCTATTTGAACTGTGTTTTAAACAATTTTAATTTTAAAGCAGAAATTGGAGATTTTGATTAGGTTATCGATGGTAAGTAATTAAAGAAATTTTTTTTACTAGCTTATAAAATACACTCTCACATATTGATAATAGTTAACAAGCATACGCCATATAATTTCCCCTAATTTATACAGTGAGATTTTTATAAAATGTTGAGAAAACAAGATTGTTTAGAGTAAAACAGTACTTTGAAAGCTACATTATGTTTAAATCTGTATGATGTTTTAGTACCTTATTTTCTTTTACATTTTGGTTTTGGTTTGTGGAAAACTAATTTTCTGTCTTTTCCTGGAACTAAGAAGCAAGTGAGCAAGAGGTCTTGTAAGCAAAATTAAAAGTCACAGACTTGTTATGATTGGATAAGTGTGTGGAAATAATATGAATTGTGTTATGTCAGCATCCTACTCACAGAATTAGTTTCATAAACAGTTGGTGTTGAGCCGGTCTCTGAATGAGCATGCTGCCTCGTCATTTACAGACTTAGCCACTACGATTCTCCAGAACTGGCTGTTTATTTCATAGTAAAAAGGTTCTAAAAATACTAGACCTTTTGTGTTTTATTGTTGATCATTTAATCTAGAAGGTATGGAACACAATAAAACTCTTAAGCTTTCAGGCAGGATTTTTAAGAAAATATTGCTAAAAATTATCTGGAGGAATTTGGTTTGGACTGAGCTGCTGAAAGCTAGCAAACAAACAAAATAATTTACTTTTAAACAAATCAGAGCAATGTGTATACCTTGCTTCCTGAGGACTCTGTTTAAATAATTTAGGAATTAATTTGGGATGTTAGAATCCTACCGATGTAAAGAAAGAAACAGTACCTATTGTATAGCATTTTTATTTTTTAATAATTATTGGAAATCATGTTATCTAATTTATCATTAATGTTGCAATTGATTACACAGTTTTGAAGTATTTTTAAAGTCAGGTTGGAAATAGAATTTGATCTCTTGTCTTCTAGACCTGTGTTGAAAGCAATGCGCCATCTGACTGTCCAGGGAACTCCTAAGAACAAAATTGATGTACAGACTCGAAATCGTTGCCATACAAGAAATACTCATTCCAAAATCTGATAAAATGAAAAGAGGAAATAGCACTTAATTCTAATGCTTCCTCTAAATAAGATTTAGTTTTTCTTATTCTGTCTGCTTTTTCTTAGCAAAACTGAGGAAATCTTGTTCCCTTCGTAGCAGATGGAAATGTCAGAAATAAACCTGTTACTTGATCAGATTTCAGAAATTTACCCTTGGGTATCCATGTTGTACGAATTCCAACAAATTCACATAGATCATAGTTTTCAGTAAAATGTAACTAATGATCTCTTCTCAAAAAATAATGGCAGTCTGTGTTTTAAGGAGGCTATACTAAAGAGAAATATCCTTTAGGATAAATGATGGATCCTTCTGTTCCATCCTGCTCTACCTGTCACTTTGGCTCATCCAAGTTGGCAAAAAGAGCCCAGTAGTGTCATTGGGAATTCCTAATCAGTATCAGGTTTGAATGGCTCATCCCAGTGAAACCATCCATTTCCTCTCTCCAAAATATATTGCCCCTGTTGATTTTCACATCTGCTTCTGAGGACATTTAGAATCATAAATACTTTGGAGAGAGTGTGTTGAGAACTTTCCAGAAACAAATCGGTTTATCTGGTTCCCCTGGAATGTCTTTGAAACTGTTATAAATTCCAGGACAGTTGCTACACAAATACAGTTACTAGCATAAAACTTGTAATGTGGTCCTGTAATAAAAATCAAGTGCTATTTCTGTGTTGATGTCTAATTTCAGAGGTAATTGTGCCTTTAATTCAGGCTTCTATATTTTTCCCCATCAACATGAGCAGGAAGATATTTCCTATTACAGAAAGAAGGGGAAAAAGGCTTCAGAGCTTTTGGATCCCTGCTTAGTAAAGGCAGTATCAGAAGACTAAAGCACCTCCTCTCCCTTTCTGGAGTTGTGGATACTAGCTGAGTTGGTATCTGCCCAGTGCTGTGCTGCTTATCTCAGTGGAGGGGCAAATTCTGCTTCAGGAAAATAATTTCCAGGCTTTCTACACACATGTGCTTGAAGAGGTGGTTGTCTCTGAGAAACAAGCTTCACGGAATAACTCAACAAATCCGTTGTAGCACATGGAAATCAGCCTTCATTACTTAAAGAGGAGTAGCAAAAGAGTTGGCTTAGCTTAATTGAAAAGTGATCTGTAGGAAATGTTTTTCAGTTGCTTAGTCCTCTTTAGATACAGGTGGACAGTAACCAGGGAACATAGTGACTTGTTTTCTCCATTTATATTCTCAGAAGTCTTTAGTTTCAAGTATATTCTCATTCCCTTCACTTTCCCTGAGTGAATTAATAAGGGACAGCCTTATAGCCAGTCTATAAATCAGAAGAGTAAATGTTGAATCAGGCCTCCTCCACTATAAAACCTGGTAGATATGAAGCACTGTGTTTACACTGATAAAGTAAATGATTTTATGTCTTCATGCAAATGCTCCTAGGATTATCTGCCTGTTAAGGGTATTAGAAACCTCTGTGCAGCAGTGGATGTTAAATTGAGTTAGCTAGAATATTACTCAGTATAAATTGCATCAATAAAATGAAGCCACTGGCAAGGTTGTTCAAGGAAGCTGGTCATTGTGAGGGCTTTATGAAAATGGATTAATTCAGTTTCAGGTTGAAAAGGATTATGTCGCAGAACTTTAATTCAAGGCCATAGGGATGGACGTATTCTCTTGCAACTGGAACCGAGGTGGTTTCCTTCATACTTCCTACTTAATCAATGGTGAGGGAAATCAAGAAAGAAATAATTTCTGGTATCACCCCTGACTGCTGTTCATTTTCCAGAATCATGACACCTTGTTATTTTTACTTCTGAATGCAGCACTTCTGCCACAGACTCGTCCATTTTTCTGGCTTGTAGAATATGGCATTAGTGGATTAGACAGTGAGTAGTAATTGATTTACTGCAAGAAATAAATTATGATTATGTAGATCTCAAATTGTCTACTTTGCTGGAGTAGGCTAGGATTCATGACTGAGATCATCAATACAGGAATGCATTTAGTATTGACAACTTTCCCATCATGTTCTTCAATACCTTCTATTGGGTTTGAAATGATTCCTTAAAAGTCATTAGTCTCAAATTACTGGTCTCTCTGACTCCAGAAATCCACACTGTGGCTATATAAAATGTTATGTTTTTTTCTTTTCCACAATGCTTTGTGGGGGCTTCATAATGCAATAATGGAACCTATTACTAGTTTTGAATATTTCTATAGCATCCTGTAAGGACCTCTGTGAGAAAATCTCCCTAAACCTTCTAGATTTCTCTATAGCATTTTCTGAAAGAGTTGATTTCAAAAGTGAAAGGAGAAACTTACATTTAAGAAAACATTGTTTTACACTCAGTCTCGGAGTTGGTTCTAACCAAGTTCTGCAGTATGATGTGAAATAACTACTGATGCAGTACCTTTAGACCTGAGAATTACTGGTATTTAAACATTGTGAACTTTGAAGCTTGAGGTAAAAAAAACAGTTTTCACTGCCATTTAGTTAAAAATTAGCTATTCCTGGTTTACGCTGTATGTTTGATAATCAAGTTAAGGATGTATAGGATGAAAGAGGATGGACAAATATCATACGAAAATAATTACCTGATGATCTTTTTGTTCTCAGTCGGTTTGTCTCTTTAAAGATTATCTCTTGGAATGGTTTGCTTGTTTTATCTTTCCATGTTCTAAACGGAAAATCTGTTTTCTCACTACATCTGAGTTTACCTTATCCAGCTTACCTGCTAAGTGGCTGGAAAAATCATATAAAAAAATTGTCTTTAGTTGGAGGTTTTTAGGTATAAGCTTTATTTCTGGCCATTATACTACCCCTTCCAAACCATTTGTGCACTTACACAGAAGTGTACTGTTACAAGAGGATTATGTGATAGAACAGCTGAAAGCATCTTGTTTTCAAGAAACAGTTCTCCTTACACAAATCATAGAATCATGGAATGGTTTGGGTTGGAAGGGACCTTTAACTATCACCTTGTCCAACCCCCTTGCCTTGGGCAGGGACACCTTCCACTAGATCAGGTTGCTCAAAGCCCCATCCAGCCTGACCTTGAACACTTCCAAGGATGGGGCATCCACAACTTCTCTGGGCAACCTGTTCCAATATCTCTGGCTTGCTGGGCTGCAAGCACACATTGCCGACTCATGTCCAATTTTTCACCCACCGGTATCCCCAAGAACTTCTCTGCAGGGCTGCTCGCAATCCATTCATAGAATCATTTAGGTTGGAAAAGACCTCTAAGATCATCAAGTCCAACCATTAACCTAACACTGCCAAGTCCACCACTAAACCATGTCCCTAAGCACCACATCTACCCATCTTTTAAATACCTCCAGGGGGGACGCAACCACTTCCCTGGGCAGCCTCTTCCAGTGCCTGACTACTCTTTCAGTGAAGAAGTTTTTCCTAATATCCAATCTAAACCTCCCCTGGTGCAACTTGAGGCCATTTCCTGTTGTTCTATCGCTTGTTACTTGGGAGAAGAGACCGACCCCCACCTCGCTACAACCTTCTTTCAGGAAGTTGTAGAGAGCGATAAGGCCTCCCCTCAGCCTCCTTTTCTCCAAACTAAACAACCCCAGCCCCTCAGCTGCTCCTCACAAGACTTGTTCTCTAGACCCTTCAGCAGCCTCGTTGCCCTTCTTTGGACACGCTCTAATACCTTGATGTTCTTCTTGTAGTGAGGGGCCCAAAACTGAACACAGTGTTCAAGGTGCGGCCTCACCAGTGCCAAGCACAGGGGGACGATCACTTCCCTCGTCCTGCTGGCCACTCTATTTCTGATGCAAGCCAGGATGCTATTGGCCTTCTTGGCCCCCTGGGCACACTGCTGGCTCATATTCAGCCAGCAGCTGACCAACACCCCTGGTCCTCTTCCACTGGGCAGCTTTCCAGCCATTCTTCACAAAACCTGTAGGGTTGCATGGGGTTGTTGTGACCCAAGTGCAGGACCCAGCACTGAGCCTTGTTGAACCTCATACAGCTGGCCTTGGCCCATCAATCCAGTCTGTCTAGATCCCTCTGTAGAGCCTTCCTACCCTCCAGCAGATCAACACTCCCACCCAACTTGGTGTCGTCTGCAAACTTACTGAGGGTGCACTCAATCCCCTTCATCCAGATCATTGATAAAGATATTAAAGTTATTAATATATTAATATAATAAAGATATTAATATTAAAGATACTATCACCCCCAGTCTGCATTGATATTAAAGATATTAAAGATTTTAAATGTATTAAATATATTAAATTGATATTACATATATTATCATCGCCCAGCCCGCATTGATATTGGGGATTGCCCTGACCCAGATGCAAGACCTTGCACTTGGCCTTCTTCAACTTCATGATCTTCGCACAGGCTCACTCCTCAAGCCTCTCAGGGTCCCTCTGGATGGCATCCCTTCCCTCAGGTGTATCAGCTGCACCACACAGTTTGGTGTCATCTGCGAATTTGCAGAGGGTGCACTCAATCCCACTGTCCCACTCAATCCCATCCCATTGATGAAGTTATTGAGTAGTATTGGTCCCAGGATGGACACGTGTTGCTAGTTTCCAGTTGGACATTGAGCTATTGACTGTGACTCTTGGGACACAGCCATCTAGCTGATTCCTTATCCATCTAACAGTCCATTCATCAAATGTAAGAGTGAATTGTCAATATTTACTTTTCTTTCAGACAGCTCTTTGTTAATGCAATACATAGTAGTAAAGAATTATCACTTACTACCAGAATTATGTGCAGTAAACGAGCTACATTTTCAAGGGAGAAGGACAACTTTCTGGACATGTTTTGGACCAGAGAAAGCCTTTAAACCTTAAAAGAGAAATGCTTTAAATTATTGTTACCAAATTTCTTACCTTTGTTGCATGTGGGTATGTCTCAGGCTTTACACTGGCAATAGCATCTGTAAAATTAAATATATAAGACACAGAGCTGAATTCTAAATGTTTTTCACCTTTAATATATACCTTTGTTTTATACGTACCTAATATCTCCTTTCATCTTGACTATGGTATCTATCTCCTTACCCCTGTTTCCCTTGCCCCCTTCTGGCTGTTCAGAGGTTTTGTGTGTTCCAAAAAAATAACTGAGGCGATCTGTAAAATCCTAGCATGGATGTAGTAAAGTGCTCAGAAAAGGAAAAACAAACAAAAACCCAACCACCAACTAAACAAAAAAATGCAGGAAAGTGTTGCAGGCCATATGCGGACTCTGATAATGTGTAGTAATTTTGTCTTGTCTTTTCCTCTATGGATTGGTTAAGAATGAGTGTTACACAAAGATAGGGGGAAAGTAATTTTAAAGTTACTCTTCACATAAATAGTGTTTGATTAGTTTTATCCTTACAAAATTATGGTTACAGAGAGGGTCACTAGGTAATATATTTTGTAGTGTTACAGGAGAATATATGGGTTTTTAAGCTACTCCCTCATTTAGCTGTCATTAGCTGCCATGTCAACCTGTCAAGTCCTTTTCAGAGCTTTTTATGTTTGTTCTTCTCACTGGTGAAGCTTTTTGCAAGTCTTTCACTGAGCAATCCAACAAACTTTGTACTTTTCAAGCCGCCCTCCTTACGTCTAGCAAAAGTGGCATCCCAGGTTTTTTGTTGCTAACTCCTTTATTTTGTTTTCAACTTGCAATCTGATCCCTTATCTCATTCTACTTGGCAAACCATCCTATTTTGTAGGAACCACTTGTCTGAACCCTTGATAGTGTTCTGAAAACAAATTTTAACTTTAGCAATAGTTGCAAAGGGCAATAAAAATATATATGGTTCCATATTAATAAATCGATTAAGGGGTGTTTGGAGATTGTACAGTTTAATAGGTTTTAGCCTTCACCTTTGACCGTATTTAGATGCTTGTACCTTTTAAAAATCCACCTTTTTATGTCTTTTTCTTAAGAATGCACAAGTTGCACATGAATTGCTTCTTTGAAACTCTCACAGCATTTTCCTTCCTCCTTAGTTTTAGGGAAGTCACTAGATGGCGGCAAAACAGCAGTTTCTCCTGTTGAGGGCTATTTAGGAAAAAAGGTTTACAATGAAAGAAAAGGGCGTTTAGGCATTTAACCTAAGTCTGCAAGGTAGTAAAATAATCCTAAACAAAAGTACAATAAATAAGGTGTCCCAAATGCTTAGACCTCTGGTGTGCTTCTGCTGATTGTATCTTCTCTCTCACATGAATCAAACATGGAACACATGGAATACATCTAATTCCAGGACTTCTGAAGAAGTTGCTTAGGGATGTTCAACAAAAGCATTCATAAATATTTGGTTTGGATTTCTGAAAGCAGAAAATGAGCTAACTGATTTTTATTTTTTTAGTCTCAAATCTTTCATCAGATCCCTCTTTTAAAAAGAATACGTAGAGTGAAACCCCCTAAGACCATGGAATTCTGTGGTTATGCCAGTCCCAGGCTGCACAAGAAGCTGGGAGGGGGCACAGCCAGGACAGCTGACCCAGACTGGCCAAAGGGCTATTCCATACCGTATGACATCATGCTCAGTATATAAACTGGGGGAGTTGGCCGGGGGGGCAGCGATCGCTGCTTGGGAACGGGCTGGGTATCGGTCGGCGAGTGGTGAGCAATTGTATCGTGTATCAGTTGCTTTGTATATTATTATTGTATTATTATATTGTTATTACTACTACTATTCTATTTCATTTTACTTCAATTATTAAACTGTTCTTATCTCAACCCACGAGTTTTCTGACTTTCACCCTTCCAATTCTCTCCCCCACCCCACTGGGGTGGGGGCAGTGAGCGAGTGGCTGCGTGGTGCTTAGTTGCCAACTGGGGTTAAATCACGACATCATCAAAGGATTGTTTTGATTTTTATATGATATATTAAAAAGGTTTTATTAAATGTGACTCAAAACATTCCATAGTGAAATTAGTAGAGAAGTAAATGTCAAACTAAAGTTTTATCATAATCTTGTCAAGAAAATGAGGAAATTAAGCATATTCAATTATGAGGCCAGACCCTGAATCCCATCAAAAATACTGGGGCCTCTTGAAGGAGTGATACAGAAAAATAAATGTTAAGTTCCTGCTTTCTCTTCTTGATCATGATACTGATCATTTGCTGTGTAGCAACGTGTCTACTGCTATCCAGATGATATCAGACTGAAATGGCTCTGAGAGAACTGAAACCTACCTAGAGTCTGTCTGGTTTTGACACAGATGGCCTCCATTGCTATTGCACAACTACTGAAATTGTGTGGTGTATGAACCCACGTTTGATTGTAGTAGCTGCAGCATATTCCTATGGTTGATGGGAGCTGCCTGCTCTTCTGTGTTGACGGTGTAAAATGGCCACAACCCATCAAAAGATCTTACCCCAGATATAGTTCAATAGCAGTCAGTTCTTTTTACGCAGCATGTTGTAGCCTAATACTCTTTTTTTATTGCCCTTCTGTTGATTTCTCACAGAGTTTGCTGTGCCATCTCCTTTCTTCTTCTAAGTGGGAAAGTAATGAAGCTGAAACCAGTACTTTCATATCAACTCTTGGCTACACGTCAGCAGATTATTATTGTCACTTAGTTAAAAATGTAAGTATTTTGTGCAATTAATATTTTATTAATAATAAATCACCAGTTTATAAGCACATACATGGAGCTGTCATTGTTATAAGGAACATGAACTGAACTTTGCTTGTCTTTTCTTACCTCGGTTACTTTTACAGCCTTTTAAGGGAAAAAATGAAGTGGGAGATCTCTGGACAAATGAGAAAATTTTTTATTAGATTATACTGTAATAGATGTTCATAAAAACAAAATTCCTGTTGCTGTTGTGTTATAACAAAAAATGTCTGCCCTATCATTAAGTTTTTTCCCTATGAAGTTTAAATTATATGTATTATTTTGTGTATCAGAACATAACTTTTGGAATGTTTTCTTTGACCTTATGCACTGCATTTAAAATGGTAGATGAGCCCTAAATTCTAGGAAAAGCATCTTTTACATTTAATATATAAAATAATGTGAATAATATTTCATAATATGTTGACTTAAATTAGAGCACATAAAAATTATAAGTAGTGCTCTTCTGAAAGTTTTGCCTCAACTCTTGGGGAAGCAGAGCTAAAATAAATAGCTTCTTAGTTTTCAAATGTGGAAGGTATATAATGTGTGTTTAAAGAACATTTTGCAGCATAGTTTATTCAGTGATCTGGACAGCTTTAATTTGGCACCAGTAATTAAAAAATTAAAAAATCAAACTGAGTGAACAGAGAAAGTTGTTAACCTCCACAGTATGTCAGTCACACAGAGAACCATGCAACTAATGCCTGGTTATTTCCAGTATGTGTAATTTATTGTATTTTATATTTTACTTTATTTTATTTTATTTTATTTTACAGATGGTCTTTTCATTAGTAACACAACTCAGAGGAAATCAGTTCAATGGACTTAACACTCAGGGGAGGTAGGTAATATCTATACATCATTGTGATATGTTTTAGTTTGGATCATTACAGTTCAGTGAGGACCTTTTTACAGTCTTGGGCAACTTAGGCTTCAGCTGGAAAGTGTTGGATATATATGTAGATAATTTCAGGTGTGGACAAGCTTGTTAAGTTATGCTTCACCTCAGAGTTCATACTTAACCTGAGAGTCATAGAATGGTTTTGGTTAGAAGGGACCTTCAAAGATCATCTAGTCCAACCCCCCCTGCCTTGGGCAGGGGCATCTTTCACTAGATTAGGTTGCTCAAAGCCCCATCTAACCTGGCCTTGAACACTTCCAAGGAGGTGACAATCCACAACTTCTCTGGGCAACCTGTTCCAGTGCCTCACCACCCTCATAGTGAAGAATTTCTTCCTTCTGTATCTAATCTAAATCTACCCTCTTTCAGTTTAAAACCATTGTCCCTTGTCCTGTCACTACAGGCCCCGGTAAAAAGTCTCTCTCCATCTTTCTGATAAGCCCCCTTAATGTATTGAAAGGGCACAATAAGTTTTCCCTGGAGCTTTCTCTTCTCCAGGCTGAACAACCCCAACTCTCTCAGCCTTTCTTCATAGGAGAGGTGTTCTAGCCCTTGGATCATTTTTGTGGCCCTTCTCTGGACCCACTTGAACTGGTCCATGTCTTTCTTGTGCTGTGGACCCCCGAAATGGATGCAGTACTCCCAAGTGGGGTCTCACCAGAGCAGAGCAGAGGGGGAGAATCCCCTCACTCGACTTGCTGGCCACGCTTCTTTTGACAATGCCCAGGATACAGGTGGCTTTCAGGGTTGCAGGCACACATGGCTGGCTCATGTCCAGTTTTTCATCCACCAGTACTCCGAAGTCCTTCTCCACAGGGCTGCTCTCAATCCATTCATCCCCCAGTCTGTACTGATACTGGGGATTGCTCCGACCCAGGTGCAGGACCTTGTACTTGGCCTTGTTGAACCTCATGAACTTTATAATCATAATGTTGGCTGCTATATGCATCCTTATAATCAAAGTTAACTGGCAGTTACTATAAGAAAAGGCAAAAAAATTTTTCCAAAGGATTTTTTTCCCTGTTTGCATGAGTGATAGTTTAATATGACAGAATAGTAGTTACTTTGCATTTGTTATTAATGATAAAATTTGTCCATGCTTATTTAAAGAACCTCTCATTTTCCTTCCATTAGTTCCTTAATCTGGTACCAAACAGTACTGTGGCAATACTATGTGTTTCATGTACAACTATTTTCAATGTACTCAAGTACATAATATTTCCACCCTTTAACTGCTTCTTTGGCCCGGTTTTCTAGGGATGAAAGTCTGAGAAAGTGGGTGGGAAGGAAATTGCAATGGGCTCTGCCAGATCTCCAATCCAGATTATCAGGAGATGCTAATAATCACCTCGCAACATTGTGTGGGGTGTTTCTACATGTCTAGTTGTAGTCAGTGAGAATAATCACCTTCTTCATCCACACTACATAAATACAGTGAATTAAGCCAAAATCTAAAAAAGACCCTAAAAAAGGGAATACGTTTGTCTAATGCTACTGTTGTCACTATTTTTGACATGAGCATGCCTTTCCACTGTGTAATTTGTGCCTTTCCACTGAACTTGAGATGCAGATCATAGTCTTTTGTCAATACTTTAAAAACTATCGTATTTGAATACATCTGTAGATTCTTTTGATTGCATGTAAATTAAGTGTATTCCAGCTAAAAACCAAAAGCAGCAATAAGGATAGATATTTCTAATATAAACTACATACTCATATTGTGTCTTTTAAATGTATGACTCTTCTGTGCATATTCTATTGCTCTTCAGAGTCAAAGCTGCTGATATGATTAAATGAGTTTTATGACCTATTTAACACCACATAGCCTGTAAAGTTTACAGAAAAGAGGAGACTGATTGAAATATCTGCCTTGTATCATAAGCCAATAGCTTGGCTATTTTTCTCCCTTCCTTCTTGCACCTAGGTGTTTGTGTAAGGAAGAGTAAATGAGCTGAATTCATTTAGGGCTGACTTTAGTACTGAAATCATGGACACAGTTAATGAGGAGCATCACAAAGTTTTGTTCAATGTAGAAAACAAATACCCATATTTTATAAAGTTGGATGAAGCAGACTTAGCTGAAAAGCTGATGAAACTGTTGGGAAGAGAAATATCTGATTTCTACTGGGAGAAAAGGAAAACTTTGAACTAAGGTGGATTTTTGAGTGTAGATATTATGACACGGCTGTTTATTCCAGTTGCAGAGACAAATGTAGTTTGCAGTTAGAGGTATACATTGTCTCATTTCTCATGCTTACAGCAACACAGATGACAATGTCTGTGCAAATTCACTGCCCACAGTGGAATGCACTGTGCAGTAGTCTCCAAGAACATAGTTTGAAGATTATGTAGAAAAAGAAGAAAATTGCCTTTGCAGGGTTTTTCTTCCAAAGTTAAAAGTAAGAGTAAACTAAACTGCTAAAGTTTGCTAATCCTTGATAAGGAATTAGAAACAGAATTTTGTAAAGGAGACTGATTTAAAGAGTCAGCTCTGTGAACTTTACATGTATATCCTGAAAACACTACTGCACAATAAATATCAGCCCAGTAATTACCATTCCTACAGAAACACTTCTCATAGTAAAACTGCATCTCAAAGTATTTCAGTGTAAGAAACCTTAAACACATATTTCATTAGGTACTAACTCAGAAATTTGAGTCTTTGAAAATGTGTCGTGTTTTATTTCTCTGACGGTGGAAATGACAATGGTACCCTGTGTCCACAAATGATAGTGCTTCTGTCACAGGATATGCCAGTGACCATTAGGCAACATCTATTTGGGGGTAGCTTTAATACATGCAGGGCAGCAGAGTTAGCTCTCACTCAGAGCAGCCTGTAGTGTAATTCCTGTCTCAGCTCTTCATAGGCTGTATTGGTGGCTCCCCAAAGAAAACAGTTTTGGGTTCTTGCAAAGAATGCACCCCTTTTAGTGAACAATGCAGTTAGGGGAAACTTGCAGTAACTCAAGGAAGCCTTTTACAAACAATGTAGCACTTTTTAATTTGCTAGAATTCAATATTTCGGAGTTCTTGGTCTTCATAAATGTCTTCCTGTCAAAACTGCATCTAGAAAAATCTGCAGTTTCATGTGCTAGAAACTATATATAGTCTGGCAAACTTGTGATTTCCTTTTGCAAATGTTATCTCTTATATTGTATGCCATTTTCCTTGTTGTTTATGTTCCAAAGTTTCCATGTTTTGTTTATGTTCCAGGTTCCACTGTCTTGAATAATTTCCAAGCATGTAGTTTTAGTAAGCAGGTCAACTGAATGGTTTGTACCTTAAGATCCAAAAGTGTTACATATTCCTTCAACTGTACATCTGTAAGACAAAATTTTTCAACTGAGCACTTGAAGACAGCAGGATTCGTATTGTTTGATTTATAGAAGTTGTCTCTGTTGAGAGGAGAGAGGTCATGGAAACAACAGGAGGCCTTAAAAGCAGCTAGGTGGTCTCTTGTGAGGGTCTAGCAAACCTACATGGGAGCTGTGAATCTGTAGTCCTCCTTACCTGTGCTTCGCTGATCTGGGAGAGACAAAGCATTCCCTGCTAGGAAGGGTGTGATTACTGAGTGAACACAACTGGCTGCACTTCAGAATTGGGTTGATATTGTGGTTTGCCTTGAGCACTAAAATATCAAGATTTTATCTGACTTCTTAAGATTCTTCAGACAATATGTAACGACATGTCAACAGTCATTCCAATAAATAATTTTTCTGCAGTTCAGTATGCAACTCTTACATTTAACCTTCTGTAATTAATTTAATCTTTTACTGTATCAGTTTAGAAATTAAAGTTTTGATGTTTCTGACAAATGAACTGTATTTATTTTCCTGTCAGAGTTTCAGCCAGTCGTGTGAATGCTGTGTCCCTTTTCTGTCTTCCTCTCATTACTTTGCCTGATCTAACTCCATTGCTGGAAACTCTCCTTCTTTACCATGGAGGTGCATCAAAAGAAATTCTCAGTTCAGAGTTTCTGGAGGCTGTGAATGAGGCCTTTTTAAAGTAAGTAGCATGGTCTGTATGATTTTTATGCTCTTTTCATAATGATTATCAATGCAATTAACTGTCTTTTCTCTGGGTTTGTATGCTCAATGCACTGTACATCTTCTGCATTCTAGTAAAATATTTCCCTTGCAGTTGAATAGCAGAGCTCAGGTTGTAGGCCAAAGCAGAATTTTAAATTGCTGATGTACAAATTGTGGTATAACAGCTTTAAATATTGACTGGAACTTTTCCCCACCTATTCTTTAAAATGGAGGTTAAAGTCTTCAATAGGTTTTAGGAATTTTGTGAAAGATATGATCACTTTTCATAGAAATGTTATTTACCTTTCATATAAGTGTATCAGCATTCCTAACTGGACATTTTTTTTTTTTCTGTGTAGAACATAGATCCTTATATTTGAGTGGTTCCATATTTCTCGGGTTTTGTGTGTGTGTGGAATTGTTTCTCAAGATTTTAAATTCTCCTGTTTTTCAGCAGATTATACTTAATGAGTCTGCTAGGAGCAATTTGTGAAATGTAACTTTGTTTATTTTGCTGCCACTAAAACCACTGTTTTGATAAAATCAGTTGTTGTGGTTTAACCCCAGTCGGCAAATAAGCACCACACAGCCACTCACTCACCCTCCCCCCGCCCCAGTGGGATGGGGGAGAGAATCGGGGGAAAAAAAGGTAAACCCGTGGGTTGAGACAAAGGCAGTTTAATAGGACAGCAGAGGAAGAGGAAATAATAATAAAAACAACAACAACAACAATAACAATAATAATGATAAAAGAATATACAAAACAAGTGATGCACAATGCAATTGCTCACCACCCACTGACTGATGCCCAGCACGTCCCTGAGCAGCAATCGCTGCCCCCGGCCAACTCCCCCAGTTTATATACTGAGCATGAAATCACATGGTATGGAATAGCCCTTTGGCTGGTCTGAGTCAGCCCGCCTGGCTGTGCCCCCTCCCAGCTTCTTGTGCACCTGGCAGAGCACAGGAAGCTGAAAAGTCCTTGACTAGTGTAAGCACTACTTAGCAACAACTAAAACATCAGTGTGTTACCAACAGTATTCTCATCCTAAATCCAAAACACAGCACTATACCAGCTACTAGGAAGAAAATTAACTCTGTCCCAGCCAAAACCAGGGCAGTATCCACGCCTTATTCCATACCATCTACATCATGTCCAGGTCCTACCCTTTTCAATACATTCCAATTAATCACCACCACTTTTCCTGTCTTTTGATATATACATACAGATATCATTCCCTTAGTCCATGGGCCATCCCTCTAAAATGTCCATTGAGTTCATTCAGTCCATGACTTTGGGTTCCATCTGTCGTAACAGTCTTTCAGGGCAGGGGAGATGGTGTGCAGTGTTGGATAGTTGCATGCTGAAGCCAGCTGGGGTTCCATCACTGCTGCACTTTGCTCGGTTTCATCAAACTTCATTCTTGATTAATCTGGGTGATTCTTACTGTAATACCATTGATATGGCATATAGCCACCATAGAAGCAATGATATACAGTGTTATATAGTAATTAACATCATACAATTCTGTTCATTGGCTATTTTCACCCAAAATCAAATCCCCTTGAGGTACACATCGGACTTCCTCATCCTTCCGCATCACCCACCAAGTACACCCAGGTCCTTGAGCAAAAGCAATCCCACGGATGGGTTTGCCTTTGCCCAAGGCAGGAAGAACCCAGACTGTCTTCCTCAGCATATTTTTTTATGGGGACTATGGGGACTTTATCCCCTTCTACAGTACGTAAAACTTTTGACTGGGCAGGGCCAGCTTGACTGGCAGATCCTCTAGTGTTGATTAACCAGATGGCCTTTGCTAAATGTGTATCCCAATGTTTGAACATCCCAGCACCCATTGCTCTCAGTGTAGTCTTTAACAGTCTATTGTATTGTTTGATTCTCCCGGAGGCTGGTGCATGATAGGGGATGTGGTATACCCACTCAATGCCATGCTCTTTGACCCAGGTGTCTATGAGGTTGTTTCAGAAATGAGTCCCGTGCACAGGATATGTTTCCAGCCATCCGGTGGTTGCTTCCACCACTGTAAGCACATGGCGCTTGCCTTGGCGGGTTTGTGGGACCATGATATAATCAATTTGCCAGCCCTCCCCGTTTTTATGTTTCAGCCATCATCCTCCATACCAGAGAGGCTTTAACCGCTTGGCTTGCTTGATTGCAGCACGTTTCACATTCATTGATAATCAGTGCAATAGTGTCCATGGTCAAGTCCACCCCTCGATCACGAGCCCATGTGTACATTGCATCTCTTCCTTGATGGCCTGAGGTGTCATGGGCCCACTAAGCTATAAATAATTCACCCTTATGTTGCCAGTCCAGATCCACTTGAGCCACTTCAATCTTAGCAGCCTGTTCCACCTGCCGGTTGTTTCGATATTCTTCAGTGACCCCACTCTTGGGTACGTGAGCATCTACATGATGTACTTTTACAACCAGGTTCTCTATCCGGGCAGCAATATCTTGCCACAATGTGGCAGCCCAGATGGGTTTGCCTCTGTGCTGCCAGTTGCTCTCCTTCCATTGCTGCAACCACCCCCACAGGGCATTTGCCACCATCCATGAGTCAGTATAGAGACAGAACACTGGCCACTTTTCGTGTTTACGAGTTCTTCCTCTTCCTCCTCTTCTCCTCGTGATGGCCCTGTGTTTCATCATTCCTTTCTCAACGAGTTGACTTTCGCTTCCAAGACTACTTCTTGTATATAGGAGTGTCGTGGTTTAACCCTAGGCAGCAACTAAGCACCACACAGCCACTCGCTCACTCCCCCCACCCCCGGTGGGATGGGGGAGAGAATTGGAACAGTAAAAATGAGAAAACTCGTGGGTTAAGATAAGAACAGTTTAATAATTGAAGTAAAATAGAATAGTAGTAATAGTAGTAGTAATAATAATAATGATAATAAAATAATAATAATGCAATAATAATATACAAAGCAAGTGATACACAATACAGTTGCTCACCACCCGCCAACCGATGCCCAGCCTGTCACCGAGCAGTGATCGCTGCCCCCTGGCCAACTCCTGCAATTTATACACTGAGCATGATGTCATACGGTATGGAATAGCCCTTTGGCCAGTCTGGGTCACCCCCCTGGCTGTGCCCCCTCCCAGCTTCTTGTGCAGCTGGCAGAGCATGGGAAGCTGAAAAGTCCTTGACTAGTGTAAGCACTACTTAGCAACAACTAAAACATCAGTGTGTTATCAACATTATTCTCATCCTAAATCCAAAACACAGCACTGTACCAGCTACTAGGAAGAAAATTAACTCCATCCCATCCAAAACCAGGAGATCAGTCTGTGGATGAAGACCAGCTGAGTGAAGCTGGACATCAGCAAGATTGGCTATGCCAGGGAAGGAAAGATGTCAGAGAAAGCACAGCTGACTTTTGGTTAAGAGTTGCTTTATTCAAATTGTAGCTGAGTGACTGTATTAAAAACAATTTTTTTTTATACTAGAGAAGGTCCTTTGTGAACATTTTGCCTCAATTATCCCGTTGTCTCCTTTTTAATCAAAGTTTTAATTGCTTCCTCTGCACCTAACATCATAATTTCTGAGATGTTCCAATGAAGATTGTTATACTGCTCTACTGAGGGCTCAAGCAAAAATAAATAATTAATGAAAAAGCACAATTCCTTATTTGTACACATTACTAGAAGCTGAGGAAAACAAGTGAAAAAGGAATGTGAAGGTCTCCCAGAAAAGAGAGAGCTATTTTTCACTTGTCCATCTTTTGTGGCTTCAGACTGGAGGTGTTCCACAAGCAGTAACGCAGTCTGGAAAACTTTCAGAGCGAGTTCACAGGTTCAGCATGGATGGTGTATACTCATGTCAGTGAGCCAAAGGGCAGTCCATCATGACATACTTTTGCCACTTCATAATGTGAATCTGAATCCTTTAGATGATCATAAAAGGTTCTTCTGGCTGAAATAAATGTCCCTTTGGTTAACTTTTGAGCTACCTGTTTACCTCCATGAGCAAAAATAATTCTGTTCGTATGGCTCTTGACTAAGTGAGTCTTGCAGGGCCCTTGACAAAAGTATATGGTTTACCTGAAAGCAGATGTAGGCTCACGTGTGCTTTGCATGGTATACTCCTGTCCTGCCACTGAAGCTCATACGATCTTAACTTGAATGTGCTTGTATTTTATTTTGTTTCCCCACTTTAACAATTGAATTCTGTGTTCCCTGACCCTCTCATTTTTCTGAACACTTGTTTTCCTTCTGAACACGGGTGAAGCCTGCTCCAGGAAACAGGGTTACTAAATACTGGGACTTGCAGTGCTCCACAGAATTCAGCATTGTCCCAATGGGATTGTCTGCAAGTTCAGTCGCAGAAGGATAATGACTACAGTTTACTTCCTATATGGTTTTTAAATCTCAGAGCTGGAACACCTCTATGCAAGCTTATTAGATTTCTTTTCCTGGCATAATAACATCTGCCGTGCTACCACAAAAACAACAAAAAAGAGGATTGTTGCAAAATTAAATAATCTCTTCTCATTCTTAATTTACTCTGATGGGCATATGTGCTTTAATAGTGATACTTAATTAAACAGCATCTTGAAATTGCGAGTTGCTTTACAATTTTGAGATTTTATGTACTAAGATATATTTCTTGTCTACAGATGTACACTTTTAAGTTAAGCTATTACATAGATTTGAATGGAAAAAATACAGCTTTTCAATGGAAATCAGAATTCTGAAGGCTGATATTTAAACGAAAGTACGGTAAAATACATATGTTGAAAATAGATTCTAAATGGTGTTAAATCTTTCTGCTGATATTTTTCTTTTTTTTATCAGTACTTTAGTTTGCATGTACTCTCCAGCCTAATTTTAGGTTTTTTAATCTTAACTTGATTTAAGACCAAAGCACATATTTCTTGTTTTTTATGTATTTCTTGTTTTTAACCTTTTAATTTGCAACTATCATAATAGCTGCAAAAGTATTCCAGGATGTTTTGTGCTGTGATGTCTCATCTTCTTGGGTGGTTACGTTTAGTATATTTTGATTTGTGCTGGTCCACACAAATTACAGCGTTGTCTCAAAATAAACTGCGCCTTTTATTTCCTAGTGATACAACACTATACTTCAGCTGAGCTATAGCTGAAAGCTTTAGGTGAAGAGATAATTACCTTCTTAACCATTTATCTTTTAAAAGGCTCTGGTCAGTGTTGGTGGGCTGAAGACTTACCTATCTCTACCTTGGGTTTTGGTTTTTTTCCTTATTTCCCTGTAAAGACAGGTAATGCTTTGATTTAGCCAGCAGTAAAATTATCCAGGACCTTCCTGCGTCTCTGTCAGCTGCTGACTCTTTCTGAGCAGACCGGTCTGCAGTAAGCAGGCTGGGTCTGAAAGAGCGCAAGCGTGGGGCACTTCTGCTAGAGAGGGAGGGAACTCCAGATTAAACCTTCCGTTCCCGTTTGCTGGAAGCCATCATAACCAAATTTTTAGGTTTTAGAAACACGTGGTGAGGTTTCATTCATAGATGATGGTGATTCCCTGTTATTCTTTGCCATTATTATTCGATATTGAAAAGAGTACTGTAAACAAGATTTTCTGTCTCTTGCTGCAGGTTAATCTTTGTGTCTTCTTTTTCCCCAATGTGCTTTTAAAAAAAAAAAAAAAAAAGTAGTAGTACATTTTTATCTTCCTTCCAGTTTCTCAGGGAAAACAGTATTTTTCTCTCTAAACCAGGAAGAAGATCTCCCTCCCCGAATCAGCCATCTTCAGCCTCTGGCTTCGTCACTTACCAAGCCTTGAAAAAGCTGCACTGTATCTTTTAGACCAGCTGATTTCCATTCAGTGGCATTCACTGGAAGAAGTGGCTTGTGTCATAAAAGATTCGTTACTGGTATGTGCAACATGTAGTACATTTGATACTGCTCTTTCATGCTTCAGAAATGGCAGAGAGTTTTCAAATACGTCAGCGTCTTTGAGGGAAATGGCTGTCGTGTGGCATATAACGTGCTAATGCAAAGGCAAATCTTGACTCTTACAAATGTCGCTAGATTCTTAGTTTTTACACTGAATTGGTAGAAGAGAAAAAAGATTTCGTCCAGTGATGAAGAATGCATGAAGAGATGAGAGTCTGACTGGTGGGGATGCTGAGTACCTGCCTCTGTCTTAAAAAATTATAAACTTTGGCCAGGGAGGATTTTAATCTGTTTTTACTTCAATCTCTGTACCCTTGGGAGTTTAGCAGTTTAAACAATTGAAATTCCTTGTAGATTATTTTATTATGGACTACTTAGTTAATTGGTTTTGTTTGCAAACCTGAACAAAATTCTTAATACAAAACATTTGCTAAACTGTAATTAAAGTTTGTTTTCAAATGCTGTGTTATGCAGTTTGTAGGATGTGACCTCTGTTTGCCTTATGGATATGGTAATAAAACGTGGAGTCATGAGACAAAACTTGATTTATACATTTTCTTCTATTTGGAAGAAAAGCTCTAGAGTACAAATAGGCAGAAATATGTAAGTGATTTGTTTATAGTATATGATAAGAAGGAAATTTCAATGAGCTCTTTTGTAATTGCATTATCAGAGTCATTTATCTAAACAAAATATCTTGATACAGCAACCAAATTGTACATAACCCTCATAGAGATCTACAGTACCTAGACAGTTGTAAACCACCATACTTCTATTATGAAAGAAGCTTGTTATGCAACACTCTCATATTTTATTTCCAAGAGTAATTGTAGTGTGATGGTCCACTAACTTGTGTTTTATGTGGTATGCTATTAGGTTTGTGGTTTTGGGGCTAAATTAAAATTAACATTGGAAATTCTATAGTTATTCAGAAGTAAAAAAAACAAATAAAGTGACCATCACAAATAGTTTTTTAGCTTCTTTAGAATTTGTGAGTGAGTGGATGTCTTCCTTTCTGAAGTAACTTTAAGGTTTGTATATGTGTGTTAACAACTAAAATTTAAATAAATACACACATTAGAATTTTATGCTTTACCAGAAATGCATAGATAAGTATATAAACAGATTTTTAAAGCATGTAAAGCATGTAAAAAGATGTGAACGAATCAGTGTCAATTATAGTTTGTGTTCAGTTCTTAGATAGCTTTCCAAAGTAGTTTTATTTCTTTCAAAGTTATATTGCAAGAAAATTGCAATACGTTGAAGAGGGCTTAAAATTTGTCGGCTTCTGCTTTATAAACCATCTGTTACTGATGCGTTTTGTTTTTCCACCTTGCCAGCTTTCCCAAGTCCAGCCCAGAATTGATACTATGTTGTGCTCAGCAGTTAAAGCTCTAGCTGTAGGTTCTCCCTTGGTGTTATTTTTCGCTTCAGCATTACAGAGCAAATACAGTTTTAGTGGGTGATGCAGCGACTCGTATTGCCTGACAGGATAGATACCAAGCTGGAGACTGCTCTGATTCCCGTGCCCTTGCATTGCCCTCTTGCTGTGCCTTATCCCCAAGTTTTGAGTCTAGCTGGATCCACACTCACCTTTCACTGGGACCTGTGCCAATGAAATAAGCATTAACGAGGGATAAAGGAGGAAGGACAGAGCGAGAAAATGAGAAGCTCTTTTTCTTATTTTAATACATTCCAGCTAAGTTACAATTAGTTCTCTCAGCATTGCCTGTCTTCAAAACCTGTGCTGTTATGGTAAAATTTATGAAATAGCGCACACTAATTCATTCATAATGTTGATGAATTCAGGAGCTTTTTAAACCTCTGTAAAAACATGTTTGTGCTTTCAAAATAAGTGCCTGCTTCAAAATAAAAATACATTTGGCACTTGGTATAAGAAAAAAATTAAGTGACATTTCTCATTTTTAATTGGTAAATATAAAATTCAGGAATACAGCTAAATATACAATTTGGAAATACAGACAACATTTGAAATACAGCAGTGTCGTAGTTTCTTAAAGCTAAATGTGTTTAACTGTAGAAGTGTTGTGTCCAATTAATTGCATGTGAGTCTGGAAGTCAAGAGAACTGGTATTTGCAGTGTTACCACTTCAAATCTATTGCTGTGTGATCTCGGGCACTATTTGTTTCCCTATGTTTACTCTTACTTGCAGTTGTTACAGAGCGTTCTATGATGTGAATAAAATGCAGTATATGATTATTAGTCTGTTCCTCTTTGTGCCCATTTACTTGTATCCTATAGATACAAATGTATTTTTCTTATTTCTTTATCCAGTTCTGGCTTTGTATTATAAATTAGTTGTTTGTTTAGGATTCTTCTTTCTGATAACACAGATACAAAAGTAGTGTAGTTCTACAGAACTTGTGTATGTAATACTTTGTTACAGTATATTTTTCCTATTTTATTTCTTTCAAAAATCCCATTGTTTTGTGTGGGCTTTTTTTCTGAAGAAGCATGCATTCTTAAAATATGTAATCATGATATCACATATGCAGCTCCAGTTCCCTGTGTTTGGATCTTTTTATGCATGTTTTAAAGGTGATGGAACAAGCTCTTGATAGACAGCATGTTTGCATTTCTGAACTTTCTGTAAAAAATATTGCATAGTCACAGACAAGATTATTAAAATGTAAAATACCTTTTTTATTTTGAAAAAATAAGGAGATGATGTCAACAACATGAAAACCCTATGAGAATCCCTCCTTAAATTGATAACCCTTCCCAAACTCCAGAATTGCTGCTGACTGCAGCAGAATCATGCTGCCTGCTCTAGTCCTACTACACAACAGGCACATCTTCAAATTGCCTTGGGGACTTCTGTGCTATGATAGCATTCTTACTTTGAGTGCATGCAAATTAATTCCATGCAGTCAATTGATCAAAATCTTGTGGAGTTGGATAACAGTGGTGGGGGTTGGGGTTTTTTTTTCTTTTCCCTTTCTAATACCAGTGATGAAATTCATATTGATTTCAGTAGTGTAGATTAAATACTAGGAGCTATTAACTGTGGTTTCTTGTAGTGGGTACTGTAGATTGTTGCTGTCTGGCAGGAGAGGGTGGAGAGTTTTTCATCGTTGCATACAGGACATTTAGTTTGGTCTTGTTCAAAAGAACTATGATTTGATATTGATTGGCAATGTGCTGATGGACCCTTTCTAGTTTATACTCAACCTGTCTTAAGCAACAGTGGGTTGGTACGTCATCATAGAAGTATGTGTTGAAGAATTTTCACCAGAAAGTGGGTATCTTGACCATTCTTCATCCTTTAGAACAACTGCCATTAAAAGATGAATTTGCCTTGCCGCTGCTCGTGCAGCTTGATCAGCCAAATGATTTCCTTTTGAAATGATACCTTGCTTACCAGTATGGGCTTTTATATAAACCACAGCAATTTCTTTTGGTAATTGTATGGCTTCTAATAAGTCCCTTATTTGCTTCCCATGTGCAATAGTTTTTCCTGCTGATGTCAAAAACCCTCTTTCCTTCCACAGGGCTCCTGTGGCATGACAAACTCCAAAGGCATATTTTGAGTCTGTGTAAATGTTCACCTTTTTTCCTTTTGCGTAATTCGCCGCTTCAGCGAGCACCACAAGCTCTGCACCTTGAGCTCCCATCGATACAGGCAGGGGGTTGGCTATCAAAACAATAGTCTCTGTTGTTACCGCAAACCCTGTGAATCTCTTCCCCTTTTCATAGTAAGATGAGCCATCAGTGAAAAGATTCAATTCTGGGTTACTTAAAGGTTGATCTTTCAAATCATCTCTTGGTTTGCTAGTAAAGTCCAAAATTTGAATGCAGTCATGGGTATCTTTTTCATCCTCAGTAGGTAAAGGTAATAGAGTAGCAGGGTTCAAAGTATTGCACCTTTCCAATTTCAAATTATCAGCCAATAATAGTATTAGCTCATAACAGTGAGCTCTTTGCGGAGAAAGTGATTTCTCAGCGTATTGTTTTAGTAATATCTCTACTTCATGGGGTATGCATACAGTCAGTGCATGACCTAACACAATTGACCTAGATTTTTCTACCATTTCAGCTGCTGCTGCTATAGCCCTTATACAAAAAGGTGTTCCCTTAACAACAGGGTCAAGGGTTGATGAAAGGTATGCAACCGGTCTTTCATGCGGTCCTAACGTTTGTACAAGTACTCCCCTTGCCGTTCCTTTCGTCTCATCACAATACAATTTAAAAGGTTTAGTATAATCAGGAAGTCCTAAAGCAGGAGCATTTAGCAGGGCTGTTTTTAAAGTGCGAAAGGCTTTCTCCCTCTCAGGTCCCCATGCAAGGGGTTCAATTTCTTCATTCCAGGTGGCTTCATGTAATGGCTTTGCAATTTCACTGAACCCGGGAATCCAAGGTCTACAGAAACCCACTTGTCCTAGAAGTCCCCTCAACTGTTTCTTTGTGGTAGGTCTTGACAGTTCCTGTATTATTTTTACTCGATCAGGGTCGACTTCCCTTTTGCCAGGGCTTAAAAGAAATCCTAGGTATTTTACTTTGGTTTGGCAAAACTGTAATTTGGATGGGGAAACCCTGTGACCTTTCTTACATAATTATCTACACAAATATTTAGTATCACAAATACAATCATCTTTTGTTTTACTTACAACTAATAAATCATCCACATATTGAACTAATACCGATGAGCACGGAAATATAAGATCCCTTAAATCGTTTTTCAAAATTTGTGAAAAAATAGTTGGTGAGCTAGTAAATCCCTGCGGAAGTCGGGTCCAGGTCAATTGTTTTCCTTGCCATGTAAAGGCAAAAATTGACTGACTTTCTTCAGCAATAGGTATACTGAAGAAAGCCCCCGTCAAATCCAAAACCGTATAATAGTGTCCCCAGGGTGGAATTTGTGTCAAAATCAAATTTGGATCTGGTACCACAGGATGTGGTGCAATGACATGTTCATTTACTGCTCGCAAATCTTGTACAAATCGATATTCAGGATCCCCATCTTTATCTAACCTATGTTTACTGACTGGTAAAATTGGTGTATTATAGGGACTTCTGCATTCTTTTAAAATTCCGGCTTTTAAGAAATTTTCAATCTGTTTCCCAATGCTGGGTATTGCTTCTGACACAATGGGATATTGCCTAATAGAAGGTGGGGTCCCTCCTTTTGTTGAATCACCACTGGTTCTGCGGATTTTAATAATCCTACTTCGTCCCCAGAGGTACTCCACAGTTCCATAGGAATATCTGCCAATTCTGCAGGTATTTCCTTTTTCTTATTCTTTCCATCTTTTAATTGTAATAATGATGCTCCCATCATTATCAATTGAACTCCCTTTTGTGTCAGAGATATACATGTTCCAAATTCTTGTAATAAATCTTGTCCCAATAGAGATACTGGGGTTTCAGGAGAAATAACAAACCTTCCCCATACTAACTTTCCTCCTAATACCACAGGTAGGGGTAAGGATAAAAACAATTCTTTTTTTCCCAACACTCCATTAATTATAACAGTTTCAGAAGATATTTGAGACACTGGAAAATTCAATAAAGACAATGTAGCACCTGTATCCACTAAAAAATCTACTAAGGAATCATTTACCTTAGCTGTTATGTGACCGTTATGATCTACCTTGATTCCTGTCAGTTCCATAAATCTATTTCAGACGATGGTCAATCCTTATTGCGAGTGAGGTCGAGGAGGTCTCCCAGCTGAATCTCCTTCTCTTGACGCAGCAAGTGGTCTGAGAGGACATGCACGCTGTAAATGTCCTAAATTTCCACAATAGAAACACTTGAGAGTATTAGAATAAGAAAAACCAGGGGAAGGCCCTCCTCCCCTACTTCGAAATCCTCTGCCTCTAATACCTCTTCGGGGAAAACCCTGGCCTCTTCCTCTTTGTTTATACCCTTGAGTGATCGCTGCCGCCAGTAAGGTAATTCCTCTTTCTTTTTCCTTCCTTTCTCTTTTTCGTTCTGCCTTCAATTTCTCCTCTTCTTGTTTTTGTTTCTCTTCACTTCTCCCATCATACACAAAGGTGGCAATACTAAGAATTTTTGTTAAAGTTTCTCCTTGCCAACCAGGCATGTGTTTCTTAAAATATTTACTGATGTCTGGGGCAGATTGATCTACAAATACGCTTATTGCTAAAGGTTCTTGAAAATTATCTCGTGTCATGCCCCCATACTTTAATAAAGTGGCTTTTAATCATCCCCAGTAATCACTTGGGTGTTCATCAGGCTTTTGTCAACATTCCATGGCTTTAGTCCAATTAGTCACTCTTTCTCCTGCTTGCCGGACTGCTTCCACTAATTGTTGGACAGCAGCCTGGTAAGCCCTTCTTCCTTCAGTAGTTGTTATATCCCACTCGGGATTTTGTTCAGACCAGGGGTCTAACCCCTGTCCCCTCTGAGCAATTTCCCTGTAGTAAAATGAGCAATTTCCCTGTCCTTTTGGAAAATTTTTTCTCTTTCCTCAGGTTGAAATAATTCTCGGAGTAAAGTTCTCATGTCACTCCAGTTAGGAAAGTAATCATACGATGCCAGAAAGCATTTGTGCACATTTTTCTGCGTCGTCTCTCAGCCTTGGCATTTTTGCTTGCCAGGTTACTAAATCTTGTTTCCAAGGTTCATGTCTAACCACAGCAGTGACAGCGGGAACCTCTGGCGGGGCTCCAGGTCCTGCTCTCGGGTTAGGGATGTAATCCAGACGCATAGGATACATGCCTACCCGTTTAGGAGAAGATTCAGGTTCCTCAGCCTCGGGGGCAGAAGGAAGTAAATGTTCTCTATTTTTTCCATTTCAAGATTTTTTTCTTTGTTGTGCCCAATTATACCAAATATACCAATAATCAATATCTTGACTGCCAGAATCTTCTAAAATAATCCTTAAAAACTTTTGCTTATGCGGTTTAAAGGTACCTTTGGGAGGCCAAACATCCAGTGGTCCTCCTCCTCTAGACTTAGTCAGGAATGGCCATTCCTCCTGGCATAATAATCTCTTTTTCTGCAAAGTCTGTGCCAGGGATATCTTTTTCCCATTTTCTAATACCTCAGCAAGGGGCGTCCCCCTTTCTATGCTGGGTGTCGTTCCCATCACGTTTTCCTGCTATAGCGTAATCTATTTCAAACAGCAAGTTTAAACACAAGAGAGACTTAGTAAATCCGTCTGGATCCACCCGTTCCCAAAACTCTGGACT
Source organism: Theristicus caerulescens (assembly GCA_020745775.1). Taxonomy (NCBI): domain Eukaryota; kingdom Metazoa; phylum Chordata; class Aves; order Pelecaniformes; family Threskiornithidae; genus Theristicus; species Theristicus caerulescens. Next base: position 46,595,390 of record CM036583.1, on the reverse strand, counting down.
CACCTGGTCCTTTTTCTTTGCCGACACTGGAAGCGTTGGTAACGGGTTGTCCAGAAGGACTTCTATTTTTTCAATCTCCTGTGTCCTAGAGTCCCACCTGGGTCGCCAATTTCTGTTGAAGAATTTTCACCAGAAAGTGGGTATCTCTAAGTTTGCTTTATTTACAACTCAGAGTTGGGCCATCACCTCAGTGAGTGGCAGCCAAATTTTGCAATTGTTACCTTATATATATTCCTATAACAATTACATGATTATGCAATTACACGATTATCAAAGTCCACCTGCACTCCCACTGCATTAACAATTCTTCATTTTTCTGGTCGGTAGACAGTTCTTGATTTCCCATCGGTAAACCAATTCTTTGCGTTCCGTTTCAGTTCCTATGTATCGGCCACGTAGACCCCTTCAATCACTGGTCCGATGCAAGATCATAAAAGTCATTTATTTTCCTCCAAGTTTTACAATGATCTATTCAAAACCGTCTTCAAATTCTAAGAATCAGGCCACTTAACTTGTATTATGAATGCTTACCCTACCCCTATTCTCATCTAAGGTCTACATCAATTAAAACGTCATAATCAAATGTTCAATTATTCATCTTTCCTTACTACATCTATCTTTATCTACTGATTAACTCGGTTGGTGATTAATCCAGTCATGGGATAGGACTCCAGCCATGGGATAGGACTATACAGGGACAAAATGAGCAGTGTAGCATGGATGTAGATTAATAGAAAACTCCTGTAGTTATACAATTCATGTAATTTATCTTTTTCTAAATAACTATTCTTAAATACACAATAATGTTCAAAGCCTCGATTAACTATTTCTTAACATCCCTCGATTAACTATTTCTTAACAGTATGTGTGCAAATGTAGGCAGAGTATCTGAAAAGACAGTGGAGAAATGGCTGAATTCAACCATTTAGCCCAGAGGACTGAAAAACCTACTTAGCACTGTCCGCTGTTTTCACAGAACTGCAGAATGGTTAGGGTTGGAAGGCGCCTCTGGAGATTGTCTATTCCAAGTTTTCCTTTTAAAATAAAAGAGATGAAGGTGTCTCTTTTTCGTCTCATCCAGCCAGGTTTTTTTCTCCCTCTAGCAGTGGAAGTTTGGAGACCAGCCTTGCAGCAAGCTGCATGCTGTTCTTCACGCGTCCAAACAACCGGCTGTAAATACTCTCGAACACTAGATGGCACACGTTCAATAGGACAACTTAGCTACAGCCATGTGACAAAGAAAAAGTGTGGTAAAACATGAAAATGAGGTGCCACCAAATATTTCCATTATGGCAAAGACAACTGTGAGAAACAAGGAGCTTTTCTAGACAGTCTGTGTTAAAGGTTGTCTCTTTATTTTCTGAGATTATCATATAAGGATCATATAGAGTAAAGTCCTCATTCCGCCTGTGTGCAATTAAAAAGAAAACATTTCTATTCTACTTGGTACTTTTTAGCTTGTAACAAATGCATAAAAGTTTTCTTTGGAATAGTGCATCAGGCAGTTAAAGCTGTTACAATAAATGCCATTTATAAACACTATTCCTTCTATGCATCCTGAAGTTTATAGAATGCATTTTGTTAAGCATGCATTACTCTACATTGTTCGAGAACTATATTCTCATCAACTCTTCAGGTGCTAACTTCAGAAACACAAAGCATGAGTTTCTTTTTTAACTTAGGCAAATACACTTTGGGGAATGTGTAAGTAGTTATTCTTGGTGCTCTATAAAAGCCCAATAAATCTTCGAATTTAAGAATATGAGATTAGAAAGTAGTGTGTTTACTAGTGCACGTTTAATATAACAACTTTCTTAAAACAGTCTTTTGTGTGGTAGCATGATAAAAAGCTTCACTAGTTTTAAAAAAATACATTTTGTTACACTGACATAATTAGCTTGTACTAGCAACTCTGAAATTCACAGAAGATAGTACTGTGAAAAAATGTCTTGGACCAAAATGTGTGTGGTAGTATTAAAGACAAAGGCAATAAAATAAATTAAATTTCTGGAATTTAGTTTTGAAGATGGAGCAAGAATCTCAAAGCACATCCAAAAGGGGTTGTCTGTGAAAAGGAGAAAAAAGCTTTTTGTAAATATGCTCCCTGTCTCATGGCTCCAGCAATTGCAGGCAACAACCTGTTCTATCTGCCACCTTTAGTATTTTTAGCGATCGTTGTCATAAACAGTTTGAGATCCCAGGTGCTTGCATTTATCAGCTGTTTAGCCTGCTTGGTATTGCTGTGGATCTCCTTCCATGACTTTGACGTAGTTATTTTGAAGAACCTAATCCTGAAAAAATCTGAGGGTTTAGTAAGAGTTAATTTGAGATTTACAGTTTAGTAATTGCAGTGTAATAGCATCCATGAGTTAAGCTGTCAATTATACAGTGGCAGTTGTTTGAGTTGTTTCTTATTAATGACTAATTTTCTTTCATTTGTTTATCAACAGCCACAAGCAGCAAGCCATCCTGCCATTTTCAGAATTGTTAATGAAATTTTCAAGTAAGTTTTGAAATTATAGTGGGAAGTGTTTCAAATGATCAGTTTATACATTGAGGTCTTCTTCATGAGAAGAATGAGTATACTAATCTGGGATGTATTACAATTTCAGGATGTCTTTTTCTTTAGCTGTATGCTTCAGTGTCCCCTTCTGTGTAATATAGTGGAAATAATGAAAAATGTTAAAAATCTTCTGAACTTTATATAGAAGTTACATTATAATGATCATTGATACAGTTGACTACATTGTATTTTAGCCTTTAAAATTTATAATTTATTTTGTACTTCACTAGAGATTTGTGATTGAAATATGATTTGAGAGGTGAAAATTATAAATGCTGAAATGGCTTGGCCCATGCCAGCATGAAGACGGAATTTAGCTAAAACATTTGCATTTACCAGTGTAGCCTCTTTTACATTATGTTAATAGTCTTCAGGATTGATATCTGATATGATCATAATGGCATTAAACTATTGATCTGCCTGTTAATAATGAGTTTGGTTTTGGATGCATTGATTATTTTGAAGCAATATATATCATCTGCCACATGGGGGCTTCCAGTCCTTTGTACTCCATTTTCAGTGGCTTTTTCTCTTCACTTCACTTGACTTATTATTTTATCTTTTTTTTTTTTTTTAAGTAGATCTACTGCTGGGGTTATCAGTATTGCAGTTTCGATACAACAATAATGTATTTAGTGACTGATGTTCTTTGTTCATCAAGTGTCTTCCTTTTTAAGAAAAAAGGGCTCTCAGGTGCACATGTTTGGGGGCATTTGTGTGTCTGTGTGCATATTTAGGTTTGTGCAGAAACTAACAGAAGAGTCTTTGCTGTAGAAACTGTAGACTGCTGTATTGTGAGAGCAGCAGTCGTTTCTGTTGCTGTGGTCCAGTGTCTGAGCACAGCTAGCATTTTTTGAATAGCTGAGACCAGTCACTTTCCCAAAGCAAAATGCACTTGAAAACTGATGTGACTTCAGCAGGCCTGTACTAATGTCTTAGGCTGGAGCCTGTATAGTGTGACGGTATAGGGAGACAGAATTTGTTCAAGCTTTTTGGCTTATTTAGGGTCATGGTATATAAAATATTTTCTAAAAATAACATGAGACTATGTAACTCTTTTGCACCTTTCCATTTGATAGATAGTAGAAATGGATGAGATGCTCTTTCTCAGATAATGCAGATCTTTGCCCAGCAGAGTATTTCCCAATAAAACTTCGCATTTGTACTAATGTTCCAAATCGTCTTAGAAATTAATCATGTTTTCCTGTTGCTCAGCCTACATTTCTGCTCCTTTGTTTGTTTTCTATTGTTTCTACTTAGTATGCTTGTTCCTCTACATTGCTGGTATTAAACCCTTTGTATGTTTTAAAACTACTATGTTTCAGGTCCTCTTCGTAGTAAGTGAAGCTATATATGTTAGCTGGCTTTTGCAGACCAACTGGTTTCTGCAGCTTTGTGTTCATTTTTGTTGTATTTCTCTGACATCCTTCCAGGTATTACCAAGTGGTGTGCAGACGTTAAGATAACTATTCTAGATGTAGTCACGTGTGAGATTATAGAGAGCTGCCAATATAGAACTTGTACTTCATTGTTTGGAAACTGTGTTATGTTTCTACACCTGGCAGAAAACTTCTTTTATTTTGGGGGCTAATATTCTGTTAGAAGCACAGATCTAATTATCACAGGAATAACTTTTCCTGCTATTTGCGTGCTTTTTATTGAGGTTGATTGTGCTAAATTGTTTTCTCTCAGGGATATTAACTTGTGTTTTTATTTCCCAAGTAGAAGCTTAACTTTGTTGCTATGTGCAGCTACACAGAAGTCCACACACCTAGACTGTCTTGAGTTTCTGTGTACTATTTCTTGTGTTTATATTAGTGATTATATGTGCCTGTAGTTTTGTGAAATTTCTCTATTACAGTAATGTGTTAGCTGTTCTTATCTTTTAGTTCATTATGGAAAGAATGAAACAATTCTCTAATAAAAAACTTATATCTCAGTGGCAGCTTACTTTGAACATTTTTTCTCCTTACTATTACGTGTCTTTCAAATAAGAGAATGAAAATTACACTTTGCTGCCCATATGTTTTTCTGCTCTATTTGCTCAAGGTTACATTATGCCCTACAGAAGGCCAGTTAAAGCATTCACCTTCCTGAACCTCGAGAGTGAATTTTATGATTTCACCATTGAAAACACATTGGAATGCATTGATTCCTAATTAAATCTGTAGCAATTACTGATCTAAAGTACGCCTTTGGTATATACTAATTTCTGTTTGTGCTTCTGATTCATTGCTTAATGATCACTAAGGAGTCACAGCGACTGAACAGCAGACGTATTATTTAAGTTCAGTCTCCTTGTGTAGTTTTTTAAATATGTAACTTCTAAATTTGATCACAAGTTTTGTTTGTTTGTTTCCCTGGCTCCAGTAGGAGTGCTATATTTAACAGTTTAAGTCAGGATTTTTTTTTAATTTATTTTTTGCTCCAGGTACTATATCCCAGGAGATTGTCCTAGATTGTACTTTCTCTCTAATTTGAGATGGCCTATGGGATGCAGTCCCGCAAAACAGTAAAGTATGCTTAACTGTAGGCATGGGAATAGTTGCTCTGAACCCAATAAGACTGTTCAGGTGCCAAATTTGCCTAATGAAGTTGTGGTAGTCTCCTTTTTAATTTTACACTTTTTTCCCCTATTGGTAGGGTAAATTATGTGTGTCTGCATGTATATTGCATGTATACTTACTAAATCTAGTTTATTTGTAGGAGTTGCATATGGGTTTTTTTAAAGTAAAAATAAAATAAAAAAGCCTGCAAAGTTAGTATTTCTATCAGTTTCCACACTAGCATAATGAGCTCAGACACAGCTTGAATCTACAGCATACAAAGAACGTACCTTTTTTTTTTTGTCTTCATTTCAATTAAGAGTGGTGGGCAATGATGGGCAGACTAATTATCTCATCTGTCATAATTAACTTTTTAATGCTTAGGAATGCACTGCTGGAAACTGATGGAACTCCAGAAGTTATGACCATAATACAGGTGTTTACACAGCTCTTCCTTCAGGCTCGTCAGAATGAAAACAAGCAGGTTAGTCAAGATCTATTTCTTAATGTTTCTTTTCAGTGAGAAGGTATGAAATTTCACAAGAGAAGATCAATGCTACTGCTAAGAATGGTGACTGAATATAACGAGCTGAATAACAGCATCTCTCTACAGCTGTATATACATGCCAAAGTTCAGTTCAAACATTTTCACCTGTGAATAAAATTATAGTGTGAAACCAATATGTAAAAGCAATTTACCTGGCTTTATCCTGGAGTAATCCTGCAGCCTAAACTGTGCTTTTTCACAGGGGCAGTTCCCCTGGTGCTGAAGTTTCTGCCTGTGTAGTGAACATGATCGTGATCGTCCATCTTTGATAGAAAGGATGAAAAACTTCAGATGCATTTTTCTTTTGCAGTAGCAGGGTTTCTGATAATAAATGAAACAGAGATAATAATCCCATCCCTGTTCCCCCAAATAATTGTAAGTAGGACACCGAATAGTCAGATTTGTCTGTTCAAAAGGTAAAAGACACAGAATACATACTGGTTTCAGTTTCTGGTCTTCAACAGTGGCCTCAGAATTTTTTCGTCAGTCTAAAGCTTCAAATTTCCCAGCTTAGTGTCTCTTCTTCTGCACAGATTTTTATACAGGTCTTACTAAACTGAATTAAGTAGAATTAATTTTGTATGTATTAATTTAAACAAGAACAGGATCAGTTTCTCATTTTTAAATTTCAAAATGGAGATATGAAAAAGTCTTGTCTTGTTTATAGGTTGTAAACTTCTTTTCAGATTCCCAAATCACACTGTCTTTTCACATCCTGACCATTTTGTTTGGTTGTTTAACTCCAATTCATATGATGTAAGTTTGGAAATTATCATTTAATAGCTTTCAATTTAGACTTAAGAAAATTTCCAGTTCCTTTGATTTTTGCATCTTTTTGGGGAGATGGTAGTTAAGAAAATTTTGGGACTTCTTGGAAATTGTGACATACTGGCCTCTTTATTAGCAGTGTGATTGAATCTGTCTTCTAGCTTTAGGCAATATGAATTAAGGATGAAACTGCGGCTGTCTTGCTTAATATATAGGTGCTGTGCATGTTAATTTTATGCCAACCTGACTACACAGCAGCAGCACAGCGTAGCCCCAGCTGGGGGTTACTGGGTGGAGAACACAAGTAAAGTTTCCACACCCATCAGACACCCAAGGGCTAATCCTGTTGTGCAGGTGCTGCATTTGCTTCAGGGTGAAAGTCCTTCACCTGCTGGCATTGCAACATGAACTGTTGCCCACTTTTTTGAAGTGGTTTTAGATGTTAAGTTTCCTCTGTTTAACTTGTATACAGTTTAATCCATGGTGCTCTAATTAACGTATTATCATTAATATTAGAATTTAAACCCCTTGTTTCACAGTTTATGAATCAGCCATAATGTTAATTAACAGTTGGCATGCAAAAATGCAGGCACAGCCTGCTTCCTAAACTTTGTTTAAATCAGTCAGATCATATTTTTTTGCCATACCAATATTACATATATTCATAAGGCACCCATCTCTGTGGTATCTGGATGCCCTTGACAGGACATAATGTGCTCCATTACCATTTCACAGAGGAATGGTAAAACCATTAATGACAGAGGATGAAGAGGATTCTGGCTGGGTCATCTGAGACCTTAGGAATTTATAGTACAGTTAATTGAAAAAAGGCTAGGCAAACAGATGCGTCCACAAAATTTTCAAAAGAACGAGGTCATGTCTAGCAGTTGCACAAGTTTGCAAGGTAGGAGAAGAACAATTGTCTATTGCAGTGTGGCAACTGTCAGAAACAGCTGTCTTTTCTAATAACTTTGTAGACGATTTAGAGAGAACAAGGTTTGGCAGAAAAAAACTGGAGTGTCAAAAAACAGTGCTACAGGGTTTAGGAATAGTCTTATTTCCTCTATGTTTTGGGATACTGAAAAAGATATAAATGGAACATGGATTTTAAACCTGCTTAGGAAAAAAGACCATTTGTGTAGTCATTGAATAAGAAATTTAAGAATGGGTGTACTGAGATCCCTTGGGATAATCCCTTCCATGTTTTGTACAAGCAGATTTTCTTTAAGTTTGTGATGGTAATGAAAGCTGACCTAAGGATATTTGGGTCATGTTACTTGTAAATTTATGAACTTAAAGTTCATGTTTTTATTTGATGGAAATTATAATTTCTTCCAGGATTATTTTCCCTTGATCATTGCAGAACTGTCAGTGGTTTTCACCTGGGAATTTTGTTTTAAATAGCTGGATAAATATTTTAAGTCAGCGTTCAACTTTTACTTCCTGTTATTCATCATGGCAATTATTATAACCAGCCACATCCAAACTCATTCTGTCTCTTTGTACCTTGTTTAGCACTTTGTGATGGCTTATGTAGGGAAAGAACTGCCTAAAATACTGTGTTTGTATGATAGGAAGAAACATTTTTTGCCTTGCTTAAACAGTATGATGAAAACTGATTTTCACTTACTTTACAATACGATTTTCATATGTAACTCATGCTGTGGGTCGTCTTGGCTACTACTAACTGTGTCAAGGGCTGCTTTTTCATGGGGATTTTTGGTGCAAGCTAATTGGCTACATGCATACTTTAGTATAGGGATTATTAATTTTTAATTAACATAATTAATTAACTTGACAAGTAGACTTTTAGAGTCTTACCATACCAGTGATACATAGACTGTCTGAGAATACTGTATATATGTGTGCTGTAATGTCAATTAACTGTTGTTTACAGAACAAAAAAAAGTAGAGAGAGAATATCTCATTTGTTTATAAGATGCATGCATGTATGTCCCGAAAGAAATGAGTCACTAAATACAGTCTTCATTGGATTTAGAAATTTGTCACATATTATAGAGTCTGTATTCCCAGTCTGTGTTTCAAGAGATGATCTGTTTGCTAAATAGTCTCTTATTGCTAAAGAAAGGAGACAGAAGAGTTCAAAAGTCATTGGTAAGAAGACTTGAAGACTGAAATGACAGAATCATAGAGTGGCTGAGGTTGGAAGGGACCTCTGGAGGTCATCTTGTCGAACCCCCCCTGCTCAAGCAGGGCCACCCAGACCCAGTTGCCCAGGACCATGTCCCGTCGGCTTTTGAATATCTCCAAGGACTGAGGCTCTGAAACCCCTCTGGGCAACCTGTGCCAGTGCTCAGTCACCCTCACAGTAAAAAAAACCCAAAAAAACCCATAAAAACCCCCGCAGTTTTCTGATATTCAGACAGAACCTGCTGTGCTTCAGTCTGTGCCCATTGCCTCTGGTCCTGTTACTGGGCACCACTGAAGACAGCCTAGCTCCATCTTCTTTGCACGCTCCCTTCAGGTATTTATATACATTGATAAGATCCCCCCTGAGTCTTCTCTTGTCCAGGCTCTCTCAGCCTTTCCTCAGATGAGAGATGCTCCAGTCTCTTAATCATCCTTGTAGCCCTTTGTTGAACTCTCTCCAGTATGTCCATGTCTCTCTTGTACTAAGGAGCCTACAACTGGATATAGTGCTCCAGGTTTGGCTGCTGGAGTGGCTGCTCACTGGTGCTGAGGAGAGGGGAAGGATCACCTCCCTCGACCTGCTGGCAGTCCTTTGCCTAATGCAGCTCAAGATACCATTTGCTGCCTTTGCCACAAGGGCACATTGCTGGCTCACGTTCAACTTGGTGTCCATGCAGACCCCCAGGTCCTTTTCTGCAAAACTCCTTTCCAACTGGTTGGCTCCCAGTGTGTACCGGTGCCTGGGGTTGTTCCTTCCGAGGTGCAGTACCTTATACTTTCTCCTTGTTGAACTTCATGAGGTTCCTGTCAGCCTGTTTCTCTAGCCTGTTGAGGTCCCTCTGGATGGCAGCATATCAGCCACTTCTCCCACTTGTCATCAGTAAACTTGCTGAGGGAACACTCTGCCTCATCATCTGGATCATTAATGAAGATGTTAAACAGGACTGGACCCAATATTGACCCCTGGGGTACACCACTAGTTACTGGCCTCCAGGCAGACTTTCTGCCCCTGATGACCACCCTCTGGGCCTGGCCGTTCAGCCAGTTTTCAGTCCACCTCAAAGGGAGTTCATATTGCACTTGCACATGCATGCTACACATTAGACGTGCCTGTAGTAGATGTTTGCAGAACAAAAAGATTAAAGCTATGCTGCTGCAAGTCTCAATTACACAAGCAGCAAAGTTCACAGTACACAAATTGCACATACCCAGATAAACAGAGGACAAGTCTGTTACCTATGACCACCCTACCTTCTGCTGAATCAGATCCTAAGAATTTCAGGTTTCCATTTCCAACATAATGCATTAATCTACATCACACCCTCAGATTTTGTAGATGTTATTAGTTCTTAGTTTAATATGATCCGTGAACCTGTTTACACTGGAAAATGAAATTAAACTAATTAGTGTCTGTTTTAACCTCTGCATATTACGAGTGAAGTTGTTTGTAATTACAGGGAAAAAGCCTAAGAATATTAAGATGTAATTTTCTTCATAGTCTGAACCTTTTTTAATGCATGTATTTTAAAAATCCATAAATAATTACTTTGCCTAAGCAAGATTTTCCTAAATATCCCCCTTCTTTCTTTATGCAAAATCTGAAAATTAAGTGTAGAGGTTTTGTGTTCTCTTACTTCAGTCTGTATTGTTAATTACTACCTTAGATGAGACTGTTCACTGTGGGTTTGTTTTGAAAACTGACCAGAAAGCTCTTAAAATAATGATTTTGTATCTTAGCATAAATTTCCACTGAAGGCCTACTTCCCTTACCATCACCAGCCTCTTATAACAGCTTTACTCAGACGTCCTTTTGGTAAGTTTCTTCATGAAGTATTTGCAGCATTAGCCAACATGCATGATCTGCATATGTCTTAAAATAACTTTAAAAGGGATGAAGACAAAATTTTGCCATTTCCTAAATAGGGTGTGTTGACTTAACATTTAATACTATTCTTTTAATGTATTTTTTTGCAGGAACATCTAATTCTTATGTAACAATAATAGAGATGGAACTTCAAAGAAAACTAAACCAGAAGTGAATAACAAAGAAAAAGTGCATAATTTTGTAGGAATAAAGACAAGTTACTGAGACTGTAAAAATACTAAATATTCTTATCTTATAATATTAGTAATTGTCATTATGAAATTTTTCATATGTATATTACAAGAAATAGCCTTGCTGTTTGTCTTTGAAGCTTGAATTCTGCTGATCTTTTAGACTGCAAACCTAATACTTTTTTTCAGGTTTCCCATTTTTATAGATCAAGAAACCACTGCTCAATGTGGTACAGTTTTTCATGAGCAATAATTTCAGCTCAGTACGAGAGCATCTGGGAATGTTACTCCACTGATGATATATTTAATATTGAGGTAGCATTTACACAAGGGTACATCAGCCTCATTTGAATATTCCTAGCTGTACTTCCTCACAGGGCTTTGTCAATTAATTGTTCTAAGAAACACAGTAATAGGTGGTGTTGAAAATTGGGAAATTTTAAAATGAAATTTTAAATGCTTTGTGATTACTGAATCAAGTTGCACAAATTCTAATGCTAGCTTAATATGGTTAATTTCACTGTTCTATTCTACTTGGACAGACTAGACTTTTAAGAGTTTTATTTTCATCCTCCCTCCTCAGAACTGCCAACTACACACTGGTCTCAACACTTGAAACACATTTCGGATATGCTCAAAGCATTAGTAGAAGATACAAACATTAGGTAAGCAGTATTACACTTTCTAACTTTTTGTCCTTTGCATAAGTTACTTTGTGAAAAGTCATATCATTTAAAGTCTTTAGTGGCTACATTTCATCATTTTCTTATTATTCTCTAAATAGAGCTTTGGTTTAAAGAATAGGACTTAGATTACTTACTGAACCTGAACTTTGTAGCACCTATAGACCTGACCAATAAGCCTCTGAGTAAACAAGATCTTCTTGTTCTTTTCATTGCAGCAAATAGCTAGCTGTATAACAGAAATTCTTACTTGCCTACTCTCCCATTTCTCCCCCAAAACTTTAAAAACTGATTCTGGGTTGAATAACAAGACAACTCTTCCAACCAGAAAAGCAGCTAGTGTTGGAAAGAGCCTGTTGTGAGCGGTACTGTTTTATGAAGGAGATTGTATTGGCTTTCTGCAGGCTTGTGCAAACATCCAAACCTCAAACTTCTGGATTTTTTTCATAAAGGTATGACTGCTAGACTGCAGTATCACTGTTTGTTATATTACTCTTTGAGCTGACACCCCACATTTCTGACCTGTTGCCCTTAGCTTTTATGGTCCAAATAGTTGCTATAATGAATGATAGTGTTTGTCTACATGAATTCTGTTTTGGTAGTAGATGCTCTACGACTATATGAAAAGAATGAAAAAAGAGACATCTCTATCTGTTGCTGCCCTGTAATTTTTTCTTATCAAGTGTGTGATGAGACCTGACTTGCCTAGAGCTTAGATACGAGTCTGCTTAGATCTGTTCCGAGAGTGAGCTTTCCAAAGAATACTGAACAGCTTTTAAATTCAAAGAAATCAGAGATTTCTTTGAAAACAAGATACCCAGCTGTCCCCCTGTGTCCTGGAAGGCAGATACTTGCATCCATGCTTGGTTTCAGTTAACTCATGGAGGCTTTTTTTTTTTGTTGTTGAGTGGCAGAAAAAAGCTTTTTGCCATTCCCTCTGAGGCCGGGCTGTCTGCTGTCTGCTTCTCACTTTCTGTATGAGCTGCAGTTCAGTGCTATGTCTCGCCTGTTCATCCCTGAAGGCTATGAAACCTTTCTGCCCTTGTAGTGTGACCAGTAGCTGACCCTGGCTTCTTAAAGAAACACATAACTCAAACTTAGAACAAACAAATAAAACAAATATCTTCCATTATAATGTGTTACAATAATAGAAGCAGGTCTGTTCTTCTTTTGTTGCCTAGCCCTTTCTTGGCTTATGTTGCGTTTTTCCCCCTTTGCTTTGATAGTACACTAGTTCAAAAAGTATTGTACTTGCTAGAATATCCTCTTACTTCCTTTAGAACTTGTGCAACCATTATGGTTTCCAGCAAACCCTCTCAGTTACAAAGAAAATGGATCTGGCTTAAGTTTTTAAATACTAATATCCATTAGGAAACTGTATTCATTTTTTTTTATTGCTTTATTCCTGATTCTCCATCCTTTCTACTTAATAAGATTAACAGAGGAGCAAAAAATTCTACTATACAGCATATCCTCTTGCTTCTTATAGTCAGTGCTCTCTGTTTATATAGCTTGTTTTTCAATAGTTTTATTTTACACCAAATATAAGTCTTCTGGCAAGGTCCTTTGTGTGTACTTCTAATCAACAGATTGCTTCTATGCCATTATTTATTATCACATGTAGTCATCTCAGTGAACAGTAACTACTGTGTGACATTTTAAACCAGAAATCAATTGATGTACATTTTGCGGGGGAAAGTCCCAGAAAAAGTGAAGGGCCTCTTTTGGCAATGGCAGTGGAGCGGTTGACATAGGTGCCACTACAGAGCGGGTAGAAACAGCAGTGGGGACAGAAGTGGAGGGTACACAACTCGAAACCAAGCACTGTGATGGTACAGGAAAATTATGGTGAGTTGTAAGTGCAGTGATGCCTAGGCTCTCTAGGCAAGAATTAAATTCTATTCTGCTAAGTACCTGTTAAAATTAATTTAATCCTTAAAGTTTGAGGACTTGTATTTACCCTTTGAGCTATGAACACTTCCAGTCATAAATACTGTCAGTATTACCCTAAGTATAGTTATCTCTTCTCAGTAATTAACTTTTAATTAAATTTCATCTTTGATTGTACATCACTGGGTTTCAGAGCTAGCTTTTAGACTTGCATTGTCACAGCATTGAATTATGGTCAGATAAGTAGATTATTTTGCTGAGGGGAGGGCTGTTGTCCTAGATAACTATCACATTTGTTTGTTTTTTTCAAAGGTTTTTAAGTTGCATTTCCAGATTCTAGTATCTTTAAAGACTTTACCAGTGCAGATCCTGCTCCTTTAGTTAAGGAATTTTAGTCTCAGATTTTGTCACACATCTCTAGTTCCCTGCAGTCTGAGCCATGCTGCTGCCCCTCCAAAAGCTGTGGAATATCAACAACGGTGACTTTTATAGCAGTCACCTCAGTACTCTGTTTTCTCTCTATGACTATGTCACTTTATGTCAACCTCTTATGTCCAATGTCAGTGATCACACTTAAATACTGATGTGGTGGATTTGTGTCCTAGGAATAGGGTTTTGAGATCCTGAGATTCTATGGCATATAGACAGTATCATTCATAGGATCAATAATTTCTGGGACACCTGTCACAGTCACCAGTATACTCCAGACATAGAATACTATCTGCACACATTACACCTTCATCCATAAAACTTTGCCTCCCACCTCCAGAAAGTCTTAAGGATAAAGCAGTTTATTCCAACTATGACCTTGTCATGTTCCCCAGATGACGTGATGGTATCAGACAACTTCATCAACTCCTGAAATTTCTAAGATCTCTTGGAGTTTCCTGGGAAGGATGGCACAGCAGCTCCTGGAGTCCCCAGAAATAAAACATAAGAAAAACCTCTGATTCTTCAAACTTTTGCCAAACTTAATAGGAATAATTGTTCCTGGTTCTTAATCTCCTTCCGGCTGTCCTTCTGTCTGTTCTTCCTTCCACACTCAGTTTGACTTTTTGCTTCGGAAACGCCTACCGTTAGTTTGCATCTCCCCATTATTTCTCTTTTCTTTAGGCTTATCTTAAATTTAGAAGAGCACATATGAGAAAGTGTAGAGCTGAGCTGTGGTGCATTCTTACCTTTCCTTTTCTTACTGCAGTAACCCAGTTGTAAATACCTTCAAAACTTTCATTAAGGAGGACCTGACTTTTAAGAATCAAGAGATGAATATCCTTAAAAACTTTATCTAAACTCCATCTAAATGTAATTCCTTATGAATTACCAAAAAACATGTGCCTCATGAATTACCAAAAACCAGAAAATATCGCTGGAAAGCAATAGAAACTGGCAGACAATATAAGGCAACAGTATGTTAGAATACAACACCTGAGATATGATTTAAAGTTTTGAAAATCCTTCAACTGGAGAGTATAAACGATAAGGTTTAATTTTATGATGTATATTTTAATAGATAGTATTTTGTCACAGTTTATTAGAAACTGGTGTTATGGATAGTCTGTTCTACTGACAAAGTTAATCTGTTAGTAGCACTGGGTGTGTTTCATTTGATCATGACTGCAGATAATAGAGTAGTACATGGCTGTATGCTTAGCAGGTAAGGCATTATCTGTTGAAGAGTAGTTTTAATGATTTTTCTTTTCATGCCAGCACCCTTTGCAGTTAACTTAAGACATTTAAAAATGTTAAGTAACAAGAAATACTTACTTGTGTCTTTGTTATTTTCCAGTTCTCTTGCTGACCTTTTTGAAATCTGGTTTTTGGTTGCTCGTTTTGGAGAATGGCTGGATATTGCGACAGAACAATTACTGAAGGCTGCTGTAGAACCAGATGCTTTGCTGTGGCTGCTGGCATTTTATTACTGTCCTCAGAATGAAAATCAACAAAGGACTCAAACAATGGTGGGTAATCTAGCGATAGTAAGCAGCAATAAGCAGTCAATAGTCTGCTTATATCTTATTGCTATAAAACAAATAGTGCACACCAGAAAAATGAAAGATCTACACTGAAGAAGGTTTTGGCTTTACAAGGCAAAAGAATTGTGTTGCAGTGAAGAAGTTGAAAGATAATTTTTGTGGATTTTCTTGGTGACATTTAGAAAACATTTTTTTTCCTCTTTATAGTAGACTATATAGATTAACACTTTCTTGACTTTCTTTTGGATAACACGGGTGCTTTTAATCACAAGTAAAACTACTCTAGGAATGGTATTTTTTAAATCACTGTGTGGCAGAATTCAGCATTCCTGTATTATGGCATCTTCTGAGAAAGAAACTCAAGAGAAATCACAGCAGCAGACAAAGCAGTAAAGATACTTATCAGACGCAGCCCTGAATCCTAACCTTGCCCATCTATTCTGATTTCTCTTATGTATCTTTACTGACTTTTGGCATGCATGAGATTGTAACAAGTGTTATATTCCCACATGCTATGTTTCTAACAGAAGAAAGCAGTTTTCTAACCTCGTGCGCTGTACTGCATGAAGAGTGCTGTGTGTCTGTGTATGCATGCAAATACATGAAAGCCTTTAATTTGGACGTATTATGCAAGTTTGAACTAGCCCAAGCAATCTGATCTACAAAGCCCAGATTCAAAATCTGGCTGTAGCATCTCTAGTTTTCCTTAATTTGAAAATGGATTCTGTTTGATTTAAAAAGGCATCTCAGTACATCATGCTAGTAAAACATCATGCTTTCATTTTACATCTAATGGTCAATGTAAAACAGTGTGTTCTGCAATATTTTATTTCCTTCCCTTTCCTTCCCACCACCCAGATGGCACTACAAATGCAAGCTCACATCCCAATCTCTTTTAATTTTTCTTTTCTTTAATTTCTTATAGTCTAGGAGTGGGGGTGGAATGTTGGCTGAGCAGAGTTAGGTTAGAGCAACAGTGAAGTAAAGAAACCAGGGTTGGTTTTAGAATGCAGTTTTGGGAAGGAAGGCAATACCCAAGCAATAAACATGAGTGAATGAAACTGAAGGGCTATAGGTGCAGATCTATGTATGGAACATTGTTCTAACTCCAGCACCACAGAATGAAATCACATTGTCCCATGTATAAATCATCTCCCTGTGTGTCCCCTGTTCTATCAGTTTGTTATTCTGTCATAATGTATGACAAACTTTAGTGAGAAAAAAGCTTTTCCACTGACAGCCCACACAGTTACTCATCTGTTCCCAGAGGTCTAATATTTCAGTTCATTATGATTCTTTTCTTTAGTTACTTCAAGTAAGACTCTTTTTTCCCACAGGTCAGGCTACTTCAGAAGCATTCTCACAGTTCATGCAAAGCTTCTGCCTTTAGTTAGATACTTGCTTTTTCTTTTAATTTGTCCTTTGGCAGGTTAGCTCTCAGCTCTTTCAAATTGAGTGGTTTCCTCCTCAACCCCTGCACCTTTCACCAGTTAAGGACTAAGATGGGATGGGAACTTCTGGCAGATGCCAAGCTGGAAGACTTTTCATTCAGCATATTTTTGTGTTGAAAGGCATGCACTCATGACTTAAGATTTTGTCTTCCTGCTAGTTACTTTAGGTAGCAGCTTATATATCAGCAAGAGTGGAATACATAGGGTTAAAAGGATTTAAAGACGAAAAAGGCTACTTTTGCTGTTCACTAGACTTCAGTCATATATGCAGGGTTGAATATTCTGTTTCTCGATATTTATTCATTTGTTGGAGTCCTTTCATACCTTTAGACTCTGAAACATTGGAGGAACAAAACTTGGAGGTTGGTCATTGTAACTTTGGCACTGAGTCTCCTAGGGTACGTGAGCTCATGGAGCAGAGCCTGCTGCTATCAGTCTCCATGGGATAGAGGCACACCAAGAATAGGATGCACAGAAGGATAAAGAATCTTGAAGAATTCCAGTTACTTTTCTTTAGGTGCCGGTATCATTTGTTTCCTCACATGTAATTGTGGACATAATTCAAGAATAGCAGCTTTTTTCAGACTATTTTATGTGGAATTGTTAATAGGGCAGGGATGAGAAAAGCAAGGTCAAGGAAATGACTGAAACAAATTGTCCTGATGAACATGGTTGAGAAACGGGTGTCCTTTTCCTTTGGGTCTGCAGTGGTATATTTTTCCATTGTTCCTTTCCATTGTTCACTTACTCATTTGTTTTTTTTCTACTACTTTGTTTGGTTTATTTTTAATATAGTGAACAGAATTATTGTTAGGATTTTTTGCAATAGTTGCTTATAGTTCTTTTTCCATTGTGTAGGTGCCAAAATCTTCTGTTTTCTACTCCCACTAAAAATTAGTTTTTATTGGCTAGCTCAAAAGGTAAAACTGTAAGTTGCAAACAACACAGGAAGAAGGAAAAAACTGCATTCTTACCAGAAGTTTTTATCAGCGAGGTCAGGTTGCATGGGGATTTAATTGATTTGTAGCAGCAATTCTGAAATGAGCCCTTGAGGAGCCTCTGTTCTTTTTCCCACAATGCAAAAATTTGACCATGTTCTGCTGAGGGACTTTCTCCATTTCCTTTTATTATTAAAAAGGGTCAAATCCTGGCTTGATGCCCTTCCTGCTTAGTTTGCAAGACCAAAGAGAGTTAAAAAATCCGTTCTGTCCACCTCTGTGTGCGTGAATCAGTGTAAAAGAAATGTGTACAGCCCTTCCTTTCCTGTTCTCCCTGCTGCTTAAATTCAAACTCTTCATGTTTGGGTACTTTCTGCCAAGGATTCAGTTTCCTGTTAGTGAATAAATCCAAAGGAAAAATACCATAGGTATGACCTTTACTATTCTCTGATCCTGCATCCTTTGAAATTGTTTCCTACAGGTAGAAGCTCAAGCAGTCTACAATCATCTAATGATGCTCTTCAGCTGTACAGTCCTTTCTATCAAAGACCTGGAGGCTGCTGTACACCATATAACAGATACAGAGCAGTGTTGTAACCAGCATCTTATAACACATCTTCTTACCAACTTCTTGCTCTTTTCTTCTGGTGGACATATGATTGCCCAGGAATTTATTTACCATGTAAGTGTTTCTTCCTTTTTTTCAGTTTAAGTAAGTAAAATATATTTTGTTACTATTTTGCATTTAAGTTCCTGCCTCTTAAAGAAAATATATAACAGAGAATTAAAGAAGATCCATGACTACAGCAACTATACCTAGCCTGCTACATATCTGTTTCAGCTACAGTCAAAATATTTTCCTTCTTGACACTTCTTGACAAGATTTCACTGAAAAGGTTGCTGTCCTGACTATATAGGTGCACAAATATTTGGAGTAGTAGCTTACAGTTAAGGGATACCTACAGTTCATTTACACCTGGCATAGATAGCATGTGCAAACGTTTTGCTTTTCCCAGTTATAAATCACTCCCTTAATTATCCAGCTGCTGCAGAGATGACGGAACTGTCTTCTCTCTGCTTTCCATTATGTAAAACAGCTAGTTACTAAGTGTTATCATTGATGAGGCAGAAGCTTGGTGCTTTAGCAAAGCCAGAGAGGAAAAAGGTGTAATAATTGAGAGAAAAAAAAGAACGAAGAGCTGAGAGAGTGTCACTTAGCGCGTGAAAAAAGCTGAAGAGGAGTAAAACATTGGAAGCATCCCACAATATCTTGCTATTGTTGATGACAACCTTCAGGTATATTGGTGCAAACAGTATGATGTGTTTGTGTCTCTCAAGATAAATAGTGCTATCTCAGTATGAGATTAGGAATTTGTTCCTCTGTAGCTATAAAACCATACTCTTTTAAGAAGTATAAGCCTCCTGTGCAAGCAGGTCTAGGGTCAGTGTGTGGTTTTACCACTTCAAAAGATTTTCCCTTTCAGCAGCAGTGTGCTCTTCCATCCGTATAGGGTGTATGGCATGTATAAGGAGTCTCATTTTATGAGACGGGGAACTGGAAACCTATTTTGGTGGTTATTCCTTCTGGCTGACTAAACAGACATAACCATTTTCTGTTGAAGAAAGGCTAAGATATTTCTAGCATTTTAGGTGTAAGTTCACAAATGATCAATTTCTTCTTAGCATAAGAATGTAATAATAAAATGAAGGGGGTTGTATGTATTTTTACAGTCTGCTGGTTTTAGTATTTCTCTTTTGAGGAGTGTGGCTGTTGAGCAGCGATGCTGTAATATACTAGTCTGCTGCTTTAAACCTCTTCAGGAAGACTGAAGGCAATTTCCTGTTTCTTTATAAAAAGCAACATAACTAACTTTGAAAACTCTAAGTATTCCCCAGTGCAGGGGGGTCATAGCTGTTGTAGGCCAGAGTGTGTTGGTCTGATTAATTTTGACTGTATCTGTGTAATCATTACTGTGTAGCTAGCCTTTCCATGTGATTTGAAAAGGCCTGAAGACAATACATGAAAGGCAGAATGGTGTGGAACCAAACTGGGATGCATGGCAGTGGTTTTGGTTAGCATAGTAAACTTTGGGATTAACACAGCAGATAATGTGGAGTAAAGACTTTCCTGATCTGCAACACTTGCAACTTAGGGTCGTTTCCTGGTACTTTGTCATCCTTTGGAGGAGGGATTTATTTTTACTTTTGAAAGCTTTATAGAATTGAATTGTCTCCCCAAACTCACCAAAAACCTTCATATGCTTTTAGCTGTTTTCCAAGGAGATTACTTCTAAATCGTTACACTGTCAATCCATTTGTGTTTCCTTTATAAACTTTCTGACCTCTTGGTTTGTTTCACTTAAATTTGAGAGAATAGTAGAAATCTCAAAGTTGCTTAGTTCCACCAAGGTGTATGAAAAGAGACACCTTAGGCAGAAGTTGCTTTTGAACTCAGAGCATCTCACATGTTCAGTGGTGAGGGACAAGTCTCTGGTTTTGTTGCAAATATTAATGGAGAATTCTTAGTACTTAGCAACATAATTGCTTTATTTCCCATCTTCTCTGTTTCCCTTCAGATTACTGAGACAACTGATACACGCAAAGAAGTTTGTAGCCTTCTTATCCGTACTGCATACAGAATTAACCATAATGGAAAAGAAAACCAAAGGACTGTGAAGCTGCTGAATGAACTTCTTCAAAAACTAACATTGAAAGTTTAGATTTTGAATGTCATCTATTTATCAAGCCAACAAATCAGATCTTTATCCAGGTGTCAGACTTTCAGTAATGGTCTTACACTGCAGGTTACCAAGGGTAGAAAAATATCTACTTAAACATATCCCTCAACTTTGTATTCCCTTGTATATATTTGAAAATGATCCTTTGTTTGGAAATGTTAACCTTTTAGAACATTACAGTAAATATTAAAGATGGTTGAAAATTTTGTTCTGAGCACCTTCTTTAACAAGGGACCTACATCATTTAAAGCAATTCACTCATCTCCTTGTTGTTTATCTGGCTAAGGATCACGTTTTCTCCCAAATTACACATGGTTTTATTAGCAACTCATATCCAATTACTTGGTTGGTCAGTTGTTCCTAAAATGTTTTGTTCTATAATTCTGCTTTTATGAAACTAACGATGATCTCAAGTGAGAGTTAGTGATTCATGGTGAATGCACTCTATGTTCTCAGGAACTCAACAATGTTTCCTGAACTTTTAGTTCTTTTTGAAAATGTTTCCAAAATGAAACTCCTCTCAGATTTGCAAAATGATTTTTTTTCAGTACTGCAGCTTTCACAGGACAGTGTCCTCTGCAAAGTACTATACCAATAGCTGGTCTCTGTCAACAGATACTGCAGGTAGAAGGTTGCTTGCGGTACAGCCTGTTTTCAGTGTGCCATGACTGACGCTATTGTTTATTCATTTGAGAAATCTTTTTTTCATTCAGACAAAACAGGAAAAGCACAACATAGGCATAAGGAAACTTTCCAGTGTGAGGGTCAAGTTTCCTAAAGAGAGCATGTGGTTGCAGCTCATCTCCTTCCTTTTTGTGTCCAGGGGTAGTTTGCTTGCTTCTTTGTTTAGGTTTTTTGTCTCATGCAAAGAGTGTGGACAGGGAGCAATGGCTTACTGTTTTACCCTTAGGAAAGTATTTGTCCCAAGAAGTTTTGTGAACTTGTTTTTGGCTTAACTAGAAAAATAAGCATGGAGAATAGTAATGACAGAGGATCTTAACTCTTTTCAGTAATTTGTTCTCATATATTACCTAGCTTTCATGTAAACACTTGTGCTATGTTCAAAGATGCTACTTGGAATACTATTCTTGCATATAAAATCAGAGGCTTGTATCTTAAATTAACACAGCTTTCTGAATATAGCATTTGTTTTTGAGCAAGGGAAAAGAAAAGCAATGTACTTAGTATCCCTTGGCTGTAAGAAGTGGAAGGATATTTTCCATAATGCTGTTGACTGATTTCTTACAGTTTTGTTCCCAGTGAGTCATATCAGACCAAATTACAGAAGTTACATGTCCTCTCAGTCATTTGTTAATGTTTGTAATATTTGATGCCAGCATAAGAAGAAATAGTAAATATGTAATATATGTCTATGCAGAAAGGGGTTTTTTTCTCTTTTTGTATTAAAAATATTCCTGAATGAAAAATCAGAAGGAGATATGTTGCAATTTTTCAGTTTTTGGTAGCCACACATATCTAAAAATGGAAAATCAAGCAACCCAGTTTTCTATTCCCTGAATATAAAACCTGAAAAGCATGAGATTAAACTAAATTATTTGTTGATCACAAACTCTGAGGTATTTGTCTAGTGGGAACATGTGTGGAGTGCTCTACCTAGAATGACAAATAATCTAAAATTTGTCTCCAAAGGAAGAATGATTTTTATTTTGCTTTAATGTCTAATCGGGTTGTTGAATGTGACATTCTTTGGTTGTCCTTAAATTGTCTCTATATTACAATTATATGTAATTTAAAGTACTTAAAAGAGAGATTGGCAAAGAGTTGCAATATATGATTCTTTAAGATTTGTTAGGTGAATGATATGGGTATTGTATTTATATGTGTATTACAGTTGTTGGAGATGAATTTGTAACCATCCTTTCACAGTGCAGTAATTTTTTTTCCACCAATACAGCTCACGAAAATTCTTCTAACTTTCTTAAACAAAATCAATATCCTGGTAAATAGTGATAAATCAATTCAAGCAGGAAGGAAATGTGCAATAAAGGCAAAAAGACCAAAACAAGTAGAGAATTGGTACCTTCTTGTTTTCCTGTGTTTGGCTTCTTAAGAAATACTGAATGATTTAAATATTACAAGGAGGGTTTGCTCATTTCAGGAGGCTTTAAGGAAGAACCCTAATTCATGCTATCTGTAACTTTAAAAAGATACATGTGTACTGGCATTCTTTTTGCTTTATTTAGCATAGTTGTTACAAATCTTTGGTATTTCTTTTGCCTTGCTCTTTCACAGTGCTTGAATTATGATCTAACTTTGATATAAACCATGATTTTGTGGCATGTTGAAGCTGCTTTTGTTTGTTTGCCAGTGGAAAGCAACAGTGTGATTTGGTAGATCTGAATAATGGAAGATTTCTCATATGGTGGTTCCTGCATTATCCATCTAACATGTGTCTTCTTGCTGCTTTCTGGAAAAGTTCTTTGGAGCCTTCAGGGCTGTACTTTTATGCAGAACCAGTCAATGAGTCCTGAAATCGGGCTTCAAGTAGCTTGTTCCCTTCCCTCTGATCTCCATCTTAGCGCACACCCTAATCCTGGATATTTTACTGAATATAGAGAGCTTTTCAAAATTTTTGTACTTCAAGGAGTTGTTCTGAATGAGAATACAAACAATGAATTTTTGTTTGTTGATGATGCTTCTTCCCAGTCTAAGACTGCTAAGTTACAGCTTTGTAAACTCTGCAAGTTTTCCAGCATGGGGATGGGTGGTTTCTGTGGATTTTCTTCAGAAAAAAGCCACTTCTGTGGCTTTCATTCAACCAAGATCTTAGTACAGTGCATATACAAAGCAGAATACATTTTATTTTGTGAGGTATGGTAGGAACAGGTATGTTAACAGGTATTGCAGTTTCCATACTTGCAGCATTGTAAGTGCAAAAGAGGTATTAAAAGAAAGTCAGATTGAAGATGCAAGTGAGTTAATTTTAGTTTTGGTAAGTTAGAATTCATGCCATGGTGGTATATGTTTGGCTTGGGTTTGGCTTTGGGGGTATACAATCCAAAAAAATTCTGAAGCATTATACAAGTTTAGGATGAAATGTCTAGCAAAAATGACTTGCAATTATTAAAACAAACACTACTAAACAGGTTTACTCTATTTCTTTGCTGTATTATCCAATGACAGAATAAAATGCTAATGTTCTGTGTAAGTGAATAATGTCGTGCTAATTAAAATGCAGGGGTTTTGTGATACAAGAAGAGTGTACGACGGTGAGAAATTCTGACACTGAAGTGCAGCTTTTTAGTGGACCCAGGTTTGAAAAGTCAAAACCTGGAATGTTATGGGAGGAGTCCTCCACCAGAGCACAGAGAATGTTTTTGAATCTATGTTTTTATACTTTCCAGATAGTCTGCAATGGCTTTGTTATGCAATCAGCATGTTTTGCTGAGCAACACCAGAAGTTAAACCAAAGTAGCTGAATTAGCTGGTGCTAGAGGCAGCCCTCTAGCACTTAATTCATAGCAGTATTCACATGTGGGCCTGTTTAAGTCCACCTACCTCTCTGGCAAGTTTTTGCTACTCGTGATACAATTTTTCCTTAAATACTTGCCTGGATTTAAAAGATATGCTCATGGTAGCCATTTCATTTGCTGCCTTAGCAGAGAGTAGTTTATTCTGGGACTTTGCTGTTAGGTGGTCTGTTCACTAATGAATGCCAGAAAGGAGTTTCCCTTGCTTGCATTGGCCATCTTCCTTTAACCAGCTGTCTGGCTGCTGGAAAGGAATAAACCTCATGAGCCCCTTATGATGGCTTAAGTGTATTCATAGTGACTGGGTCCTTTTACCGGCCAAGAGCCAGCTAGGGATAGGCATTGGATTGCCATCAGCCACTGGAACAAAAATTTGAAATGTCAGCTGGCTGTAGCTGAGTTGTAGCAATATAGTTAGCAGGCATGGATTGTGCCTTTGTTTGTATTTTATATTCTTGCATGTGTGTGAAAGGAGAGAGGGTGAGAAGGAAGAAAAAACCCAGCATGTTGAAACTCAGTTGCAGAAACTTAGGTGTGATTTTTATATTCAATTTAATTGTAGTACTGCTAGGATTAGGAAATAACAATTCCATATAAGGCAGTTAACCTGAATATCAACAAGTAGCAGAAAAAAACCCAGCAGTACTATGTCTTTAATAGGTCCGTACATTTAACTAACTTCCCATCTCTTAACAAATCTTGCTACTTTAAAAGCATGTTTCATAACTCTTCTATATTATGATGTCAGATGATAGACTCATTTAATAAAAAAACAGCCCCTGAGGAACAATGACTCTCTCTTTTCTATTATTTTTGAATAAAAATATCTGTTAGGCCCATGAACTTTTGCAGATGCATATTGCCATCTTGAAAAGAACACATTTTTACATATTCTTGACCATAATGAACAGTTCCACTTAGTTATCCACAGTCTGAATTACACTATCCTTGAGATTTCCCATGTGTATGTGCCAAATCAGCCTGTAGATACAGTTTATTCACTCCTTCCTGTTTTGATTTTATTTCTTAAATTGTGGGTTTATTTTGAGGCTCCCAAAACAGGTGCAATGCAATATGTCATTTGCATGCTACTGTTAAAAGTTCCCTTAATATTTCACATATGAGAAAGTAGCTTTTCTTTGTTTTGACTAATGATGCTGTAACTTCTACTGCATGTAATTTGTCTAAAGTAGGCCTTCCTCTTTTTTTCTTCCAAACTAACTTGTAATGGTAGCTGAAGATACGGATTTCCCATCTGTATTATCATTCCCTATAGAGACCACCAGTAAGTATTTAAGTGCTTTTAATCTCATGATTGTGCTGTACTTCCATATCAGCTTGAGATGTCTGTGAATAGAGAGGGAAAAGCCAGTATCAAATTCCACTGAAGAGGAGAGAGGCCTTGAAATTTGCTACAGAATTAATTCTTCAGATGGAAATGACTGATATGTATGTGAATTCAGGCATTATCTGTGAGTTTCTACTAGGCAGGATCATTACCGTCTTTTCTGGAGACACGACAAAAATACAAATGTTGTTTCCATAGACCACTACATTTCTTCTTCAAATGCATTGCAAAAACCATTATTATTCCTTTACTGTGGGTCTGCTTCTTTGCTAAAACACAAATGATCAGTACTGAGCAATACACTGTACAGTATGCTTTTAGGGCCAGACTGAATTGCTGTAGTTGCTTGCTGTGGCCTGCTTGACCTTGTCCATAAAAGGATGCTGAGCAAATGTCAAGCCCAAACCTTGCAATTAAGCCATAACATCCGTTTTGGAAAGATAATTCTGTTGGGATTTGAAGGGTTCAGATGATAGCTGTGGACTGTTTTTCATCAAAGCTTTTCTGATCTTGATTTCTTTTCAACAATTCTGCTTCCGCTTGCTGTATTGGCAGGGTGAGCTCTCAGATGCAGTTACTCTTTAGGCAGAAGCATTGCCTTTCTTTTTCCTCTTCCCCCTCTCTCCCTTTCTGCCCGGGATCCAAGATGAATGTAGGTATGATCCATAATGGGGTTCTAGGGGAAAGTGAATCAAGCAACCAAAACCAACAGGTTTTTGCTAGGCTAAGCTAGGTAATGGTGCAAGTCATCCGGTGTACCTGCCAAGGAAGAGGAAGATATGTGTCAGCCCCTCTATGTCCCTATGTGTGTGATGCCAGCTCCCAGGCACTACCCTAGCACAAATTTTAATATGTTGATTGCTGTTAGTTCCCACCCATAAAGTTACTTTTTACTAAGATTCACTTTGTTCTGATGATCTGTTCTGCCTTTCCAGCAGCTGAGCTAGAGACAGTATTTCCTTTTTTACCTCTTCTCTGTGGATGGGCAGGCTGTACAAATGGTAGATCCAGTTGCTTTATTTTTTTTATTTTAAGATAGAATACCCCAAAGTTATGCAAACAGCACAGAATGAACTTGAAGAACTTGCATATAAAATCACGAGTTGAGTATCTGTTCTTTCTACTGAGATCCTTCACACACATACTTCTGTCTAACCACACAGCAGTCTCTAAGTCAGCTGTTCCCTGCCCTGATTTCTTCAGACTTGGCAAACTTACTTAATTGTCATAGAATATTGAAAGAAGAAGAGAGTTTGTTATTATATCCATGCCGTCTCCCCTCTGATTCAAAAATCAGGCATTTGAACAGCCCAGTAATGGTATGCCACTTTTAAACAGTAACTTGACTGTGGGACGGTTCTTCAAAATGAATTGCAGAGTTGGGCAGTCCACATGTATTTAATGAAAATACGAAAACAACTGCCAAGTGATATCCTGTTGAGGTGCCACTTTCATAATTTTCCTATCAATTCAGTTTTCTTTTGTGAATCTGAAAAACAGTTTAGGTCTGATTTTTCAGATCTTCGGAGAGTAAGCTCCTTGTTCCTGACTGCATTGGGACCAGTGAGTCCTTACCACCTCTAAAACATACCAGAAACCACAGTCTTTATTAGCTGTGTTTCAAGACAGAGAGGGGAATAATTTTTGATGATTTTGTTTCTTGCCTGTTATAAGCCTGTGTTTTTGGTACTGGACGCTCTTGATACCAAAATATAAATTATAATGCTAAAAATACACAAACTTTTAGCACTGACCTTTGTTCTGTGGTGCAGAGCAGTTGCTTTCTTTTCTTAGCATTGCATCTATCCTACAGCTGATGCTGATGTTACTTGATATTTGTAAAAGAGAATCAGCTAGCTAAGACTTAAGTAAGACTGGTCTTACCGTTTTCTTGGTATGACTGCTTCCTAATTCCCACTCCTTTCTCCCAGCTATCAAGTGGGAAACCTGTGCATTCCCATGATTTGACTGAAGAAAGGAGAGGCAAGTGCTAGGGAAGTCGAAAAGGTGTGTACAGAAACCATAAAAAGTCAGTAGATGGGCTTACTTGTTCTTGCATAAAATGGATAACCTTGTGAGTCGTTATTCATCTGACTCTTCATCTATGTAAAATAAAAAAGTTCAGCATTTATGTCATGTAGTTGCATTTTTTTTAATATGCAAAACAAACAAGGACAATTTTTCCCTCAACTAAAATTGGGAGCTTATTAAAAGTCCTTCTTGTAGTCAAAAGGAACAGGAGGTGATAATGAGTTTAGGGCATGATGGGCAGTTTCAGCACAAGTGGTGGCAATGACAAAATCTTAACGGCAGTGTTGCAGCGGAACATTGCTGTATTACTGAAGGGAACAACAGAGAGTTCAAAATGAATGATGATGCCATGGCTGTAGGGAAGGCGCACGTGAAAGGTGGAATGAGGGAGGAGGGGGCTTACATTTTACATTAGGGAACAAGAAAAAGGAATAGTACTTTTCAGATGTAAAACTGAATAAATTGGAATGAAATTTTAATGAGTCATGCTTGGCAGTTAAACAGGTAAGCTTCAGGCACACCAAGAGATAGATGCAGAATGGAGTAAGATGGCTGCTGACACACTGTGATTTTTAGTGTTGTTGTGTTTTCAGGAGTTGATTGTAAGGGGGTACAGCTGTAAAGCAGATAGATAGCTGTTACTATGAAATATAAAAACAACTGAGGAACAAAAAGTTAGATGATACTATGATGTAACAACATGAGGTTAATGAGGCCAAAAAAAATTTACACTTTTTTCTGTGTAGTAGATGATGGCCACTGTCCTTTCAGGATTAATGATGAAGTGAAACACGTTATGGTGCCAACCACCAGCTTCTCAAACTAGCCTGTTCAGATCTAGCAACGTCTAGTCAAGATGGCTGGGGATGATGCTAGTGGCAAAACAGACACCATTGGCTCATGAATAAAATGTCCCAGAGTGGGTTTCGGCAGAGAGCCGCAGTGCTGAGACACCACTGCCAGCAAGCCCAGAGGAAAAGCCTGGAAGTAGTCAGAGAAATAGCATTTTTCAGAGATGACTGAAGTGAGCTACATAAACCAAAGGTTACAATGATATGCAGCTGCTACTCAAAGGTGTGCAAGAGGACAGCAGAGCCGTCATCGCTACAACACAGGCAATAAGCAAATACAGGCTTTTGCATAGTAGTACTGTGGGCATTATTGCTGTTGGGGTACTGTGCTAATACAAAGCATTGTTTGGCTGAAAATTAAGTTCTGTTTTCTGATGTGCAAATTATAATGAAAAAGCAAATCTTTACACAACTGCAATTTCTGCATGACTTTTTAAATAATGGTTATAACAAATGCCTGTTCTCTTCTGGCAGCCATAAGCAGCAAGAATCAGGCCCTTAATTTTGTGCAGAAGATGTACCCTCAGTTTTACTCACGGTAAAGAGACAAATGCAGTTTATCTATCTCCCAAGCACTGTGCAAATGTCTCAATTTCCTTATGCACAGGCATATTTCACTGGCACAAAATGTCAGCCTGCCAGCAAGGTAAGTTTTTAGAATAATTTTTGCAATATGTTGTGTCCACAGACACAAGGGAATATATCCATGTTAGTGTATACATGCGCTTCAGTATTTATATGTGCCTAAACTCAGTATACTTGTGGTGAAATTCTAGATCAGTCAGGCCCCTCTTTTTGGTTGATTCCTTGCCCTTTCTTGTAATAATTCTTTTTTTTGGACTACTAGTCTGGGCATCAAAGATTGGGGCCAAGAACAGAAATGCACTTACGTGTCTGTTAAAATCTTTACCTGTTATAGAAGACCTCAAACGATATTAATTTACTTCTAGATATTAAGAAACCTGGACTAAGGTTTGCAGTGAATTAGAGTAAGGTTTTGTGCTCAGTATGTGAGGCTATGTCAACTGGTAGTCTTACTACAGAGGCATATTTTTATATTAAGAGAGTGCTTTGCTCAGAGGAAAATACCATTAAGTTACAGATGTAAAATTTGAACGTTCTTAGATAATTTATATACAACTACTTCTGACTCTTAAATCATGCATATGGAAAGACAGACCCATGAAGGCATGGAAATTCCTCCCTCTTCAGGCAGAAAAGCCAAGAGAGCCATGCCATGTGGCAGGACAATCAGTAACACGCAACCTACTGCATTTGTGCAGCAGCATTGCAGCATGTGCAGGACCGACCACCACCCGCCGCCGCGGCCTGGGGGTGACTCAGTCCTGAAAGGTGTGGGTTTTTCCAGATATTTCCAGTCCAGTTTCTGCATGCAAAGAATCAACCCAAAACTAGCAAAGCCTTTGGCACATAACAGCACACAGTAACCTAGCTGCTTGTTCATTCTTACAAAGGTGCTGTGGTTTCCTCCTGAATGCTTACACATGCAGGGGAGCCTGCACTTGCAAACTCTAACAAAATAGCTAAAATTTTCTGTAAGACAAATACCGGTTCTCAAGACTTTCATCAGCTATGGAGATAAACTAGCTGGCTGCAGTACTACCCATGATACATTACCATGGCCTAACTCTACAGCGCTTTCTTGTTTTGTTTTTGTAGTATCTTTTTTCATAGTGCTTTTTATGTGTCAGAAATCCATATAGGCTCCTTATGCCTTGAGTCCTACTTGTTTCCTCAAGCTGTGCACTTGCTCAGGCTGTGTTTCTGGCTGGACCTGTTGTTCCCAGGCTAGACCTTTTTCCTTCCCTCTTATGTGCAAGGAATGGGCAATAGGGTACAGCTAATTCCCTCCTAAAGGGGAAAGCACAGAGCCAGCAGCAGCTGCAAACACCTCTCAGCAAAGCCCAAGGCAGAAAACAAAGCAGAGGAACTGCTGTCAGCAAAATGGTATGTTTTACTCTGTGTTTGTAGCAGAAAGCGTATGACCAGGAATGCATCTCCTCTGAGGGGGCAAGTCCCTTGCCCAGGTCACCTCCTCAGTATGGTCTGCCTTTACTCTGAAGAAGTGATAACAGTAAGCAGCACAGGAAAATAGATGGTGATCCTTGCCTAACTACACAGATACAGTTTTAGCTTAATCTGAGATTCATTTTTACAGTTAAAAGCTATGTCCAGAAAAGAATCAGTGAGATCCTAGCCAGCTGCTGGCCTAATGAAATAAGTGGGAGACAGTCCAGCCTTCTGCATTGGGCCTTCTAATGCTATCCAAAGTAAAACCATCACTGTCTTTGGAAAGGACTGAATTAGGGATGGGAGAAAAAAAAACAAAAAAAAATGCTTTATTTTATTCAGAGGGGGCTGACTATGAACCAGAAGTAGAATGAAACCTAAGTATGGCAAGGACACACCTATGTGAGTGCCTGTACTTGTCATAGCCATGTACATTGATATGTAAAGGTATGTTAGCCTTCAAGTCTTAGTTTTCCCCTCTGAACAGAGATTTA
Organism: Theristicus caerulescens; assembly: GCA_020745775.1. Classification (NCBI taxonomy): domain Eukaryota; kingdom Metazoa; phylum Chordata; class Aves; order Pelecaniformes; family Threskiornithidae; genus Theristicus; species Theristicus caerulescens. The sequence continues at coordinate 46,564,841 of CM036583.1, read as the reverse complement.
ATGTCATAACATTTCTGCTGCTTTCCCCAAATACCTGACTATACTTAAGAACAAACAACTTAAACAACAAATAGGCAGTTTCACTGGATTTTAGCATGTCGACAGTCAGGTCTGGATAGAGGTAACATTTCATAAAACATCACTTTCAGTAATGATTTTAGTTACAATAAGTTTGGAAATGGATTTTTTTGGTGTTTGCTTTTATTTACCACAATTAGAATCTACAACTTCCTCCTCTCGGGAAATTAATATGGAAACACACACCTTGGGAGAATCTTGAGTAAAAAGAACATTGCTAAACATATTGGTTTTTTTTTTTTTCTGCTAAGCTTTCAACAGGGCCTATTAAAAACTTAAATAATTAAATGACCCTTTGTATGGTTCACTCCCAGAGATTTTTACATGATTCAGACAGATTTTAAACTAATGCTAATGCTTATGTCATGTTAACCAAGCTACTATATAACACATAGAGGAATCTCCTGTTGTCTCTTACTTCTTATGAGTTATGGTAAAAGTAACTATTTGAAGCCACATTTAGGTTCCTTCTTAATCTGGAGCCTCACTCTATTTAGCAATGCTTGGATTGACAACAAAAGGCCATACATGCCCAGATGCAGGGCCAGGGCTGCCACCTCTTTGCCATTTTTTAGGTTGTTTGGTGGTAGGGTTTTGTTTTCTGTTCATTTTCTTAGTCGCTACAATGCACGAAGGATCACAAAGTTGTTGTGAGGGAAATCAATGTTCAAGTTCATGCTCACGTTAATAGTGCTGAGACAGAGTGGAACAGCTGTAGCAAGCAAAATAAACTACTGCTTGTGCTCAATATTAAAAAAAAAAGTAAGAAAAGTAGGTTGTTTTGAAAGAACAAAAGTTTGGTGATATTTGCAAATGTGTGGAATGTCTTACTTGCCATGTAGTTTTAACAGTACGGGCGATGAACAGGCTTACAATGTATTTAGTTTCTGTGTGTCTTGTGTGAGAGCCTTATCCAGCTCTGGGTTCTTTCCCTTGCACAATGGAAAAGGCAAAAAGCAAGCTGGTTTCCTTTGCTGGCCTCTGCAGAAAAAACAGTGAAATGAACCGTAACTCTTTTATGAACAGGATCCCTTAATAACTACATCTGTGAGCATAACTACATTAGAAGTCATTGCGGTATCTCAGCGCATTCTTGGACAATTTCCTAACTCTTGCTGCATTTGAAAGAAGTTGCTGAGTGTCCCATAATTCAGGTATTTGACACTGTGTGCCTGGAAAGGGGAAGGTCAGAAAATGTAGTGAGTTGAAGAGAAACTGTACTCTTTGGACTGAAGTCACTGTTGAGACAGGCTCTTAACTTTAGATTCTGAGCACAAGAACATTAAAAAACCCAATTAATTACCACATTTAATTTTTCTTGTTAATATCCATTAACTAATGACTTTCAGCTGCTTCTCTCCTACTGCAAAAGCAGAAATGGGGTCATTCTTTTTCCTAGGTTTGTAAATTAACATTGAACCACTGTGCAATGGAAAGACTACACATACTCGGAAAAAGTATTTATTTTTACAAGAGTATTTGATGTAAAACAATAGCGTACAAAGTAAATATGTTCACAAATTTCTGTGTTTAATTAAGATGTCTTCTGATCAGCGGAGCAGTACGTTCCTAGGAAAGACAAGCTACGCTTGATGTATCACTGTGCAAAAGGAGCAGCACAGGGGTATGGAAGACATTTTCAGAAAATGCAAGGTCTGACATTTCTGGTAAAAGTTAACCTAAACAAGACAGCGAGAGAATGCTGATCTTTGTTTTTCCTTTAGCCCCATCCCATCACCAGGATGATGGCTGGTCACTTTTCACAGATTAGTTCTGCTTCCAATTAAACTCCCATCTCCACCCCAGCTCCCGCTAATTTTATATTGGCTTTTTAATTTAGCATAGAAATTACAAACAAAATTTTAAGTACTGAATACAGTTTCATCAAATTTCAGAGATTACTAATGTTGGCCAAATTACTGGAGTGCATACAATCTTTCAAATCAAGAGTCCTTGGCATCTGCAAACTGGAACTGTTGTATCACAAAAGAGCAAGGATAAGCCCTAAATTTCTTGTATTAAAGAACGACCTAAAGCCACAGTAACATACATATGTGTGTTTGTGTGTGTGTGTGTTTAGTTTGTTTTGTACACGTGCATTCTTAGTTACAGTGAGCCTCTGGAAGACATAAATACTGAGAGGTAAATGTTTCTGTCAGCTGATTGTTTTAGCAGTCACATAATCCTTCCTTTGATGTCTTGGGTCAATGAAATCCTAGTACCATCGTGGTTTAGTAGAAGATATATTAAAAGAGTTTCTCTGTGATCTTTCCTGCAACAGAAACAGCAGTAAAAGTTATTACTCTGTCACGATAAAGGAGTATCTGTGCATTCTGGACTGCCCCAGCTTTCCAAATTGAGTTATTTTTCAGGTTATCAGTTGAGCATAACTGTGGTTACAGAGTTAACGATCTCTTTAGATTTCTAGAGCTACCACAACAAGGTCTGGAGAAAAGAGGGAAGATCCACAGAACAAGCACATTCTCTTGGTTATTAGCAGGTTACTCTGAAAATAATGCTGCAGGTCAGTTACCAGAGCAATACTGTGTGATGTGCTACATATCCACATACCTTCTTGTCTTAAGCCAACAGTTCTCTAAACAGTACTGAGCTAGCTTTTCCACCTTAGGCCATTTAGCATTTAACATCAGGACATCATAATGTATACTATTTCATTTTTTGAGAGAAAACAGTAACAACATTTCTCAAAGGCTCTTAGAAAAGGTACATCTTTTTTTTGCTCTAGGGCTCGACTCCTGTTCCTGCTGAACTGAGCCAGTGTGTAAAATCAGAACTGATATCAGCTCAGTAGGCACCGGAGGACGGGTCCATCAACAGCCTGGAACAACAGCAGCAGCCGTAAGTGCCAGCTCCAGTCGGAAACAACCATTTCCTGCAAATGACACACAGTGCTAAGCTGCAACTGCAGAGAGATGATGACAGCATCCATTAAAGCGAAGACTATGAAACAAAGCTTTATAGACAATTCCAGTTTAAAGTCACAAACATTTATTTCCTCTGACCTTTAGAATAGCATGGTAACCAAATTACTGTAGGTGATGCCTTACGTTTGCAGTCAGACTGAGAATTTAAGGAGTGCTGTTTACTCTCAACTAAAACCAAGAGTCTTTGGTCCTCCCCAAGTCACCTCTGCCTCTTATTCTCGATATACTTCATCTCACACACATGCATTCATTGTAAATCTGCCCATTCAGCAGCAAGGTATCTCAGCCAGCAAATGCTCTCCGCCCTGCACAGGCTGACATAAAGCAAAGTCTCCTCTCCCCTTCTCTTCAGGTGCAGAACTTAGCCACTGTGAACAAAGAGGGAAACAATCACTGTTCACCAATCAGCTAAGCTCTGCACCTTGCCAGAGAGGTCTCCATATAGATAATTATTGGATGAGGTTCTTCCGCGATGTGTCTGCTGCTTTCCTCTTTTTTTGTTTTTTTTGTTTAATGGACTGAGAGGATTCCACGCTGAGCACAGACCGGATAGTTATGGTGAGTTTCGTGCTAGCAGCTGCGGTCATGGCTATGTGGTAATCCCTGGCAATGTGATTTTAATCTTAAGTCACAAATCATCATGCCAGGAACCCAAACAGCCACAACATTAAAAGAAAGCTGTGCAGTCACACAGAGTGTTGTTCTCCTAACAGTATCTTTAGATTTTATATAATAGCTCACCATGCACTTCTAGTCTGTCTGAAAAGTCAAACAGGTGATTCTGGACTACTGCTAACGCATACACACCATGTAATTTTCCTGTGCTAAATACTTACCACCAGAAGCTTGTAGAAATTTTGATTTTTATTTTATTATTGAAGGAACTATAGGAAGACAGTTCCTAGTACAGCAGTACCAGCACAAACTGCATCTCCATGTTTCTGGCCTTCAGACACTTGAAGGCATCTACCAGATTAAAAATTGTTGAACGTAATTCAAATTCCTGTGGGTCCTCGATAACTGGGAGCACACAAGCAAGTGTCTTAGCTCTACTTGTTTTAGAAGGCAAACCTCCTACACCAGAACTGATATCCTGGCACTCTACAGTCTAATCCACTTTTCCCAAAAAAGTTTTCTTGGCAGGCACAGTTCTGGTCTATACAGAAGAACAACATGGCTGTTCATAAACAAACTTGCTTTCATGGTATCTATCTGCTGTATTTCATATAAATGAAATAACCACACATTCAAGTGGAACTTGCTATCAAGTACTGCTACATGTACAGGTTTGAACAGGAGAAAATTAAGATTTCTGCTCAGTACCAATTAGAAAATGATGATTTTGCTAAATTAGATGCCTGAATTTTGACACTACAAATCAACTGTAAAGTTATGTGAACAACCAAGGCAATCAGTCTGTCAGATGAGTTATATCATTAAGCAAAAATCTGAGGTATGCTGTACTGGAAGAGACCTTCATACCAATCCTAATTGGCTATGTGTTAAACATCCATGTACAAACACTGTAAGGTTACCTCTGACTAGCCAGACTGAGAAATGGAGAATATCTTTGCAAATTGCCAGTTTACAGCCTGCAGCAATCTTTATTTCATGAATATTTCTTGCAATTCTGCTTTTTCTCTGGTGATTCCTCCCCATTAATTTCAGAAACAAGCTAGATTATGTATGATATTAAGCAGCTTCTTCATGTTAAGGCTACTCTTCTTACCTCATAAACAGTCTTCAAAGGCCTCACTACACTTAACACAGAAACATTTGAATTATCAGCTTGTTCTCACATGATTCAGATTTGCTTCCAAGTGCACAGCTTCGTACTTCCACTGTGGGCTCAGATTCTTTTCAAAGACTGTGCTGCCTATCAAGTCAACATGCAGCTTCGTTAAACAGAAATGCTCCTTGCACAATTGCAATTTCTGTAAGCAGAGTTAAGAGTACCGAATGGGAAACAACGGCAGGCGGAGCCTGGCCTTCTCGGGCCATTCCGACTTACAGTTGCCTCTTGTACAGTTCATTACAAAGTTTACAACAAAGCCATGCTCCATGCTCTCCAGCTAGTGCCTACATTTGTCTAACTCACTGCTCCAGCAGCTGGGCTTAAAAAAAGAAAAAAAAAGGGGGGGGGCAAGATATTTAAAAAGAGTTACTTCTCAAGCTAAGCAGCCACAAACTATATGGTATCTCAAAGCTTACTACATTTAGCAAGCTCTGCATATTCTTTCTGTATGAGACAAAATCAGGGTGTTTAATTTAAAAAGAAAAAATCACCTCTTCAGAATAACATCTCTGCCACCACCTTGGCTGAGGACGCATCCATATGTTCTCTTACTGCAGAAAAGCATTTATGTGCAAGTTCTTGTTGTTTCACATCTTCATTCACCATTAATTCACCATAGAGATACACACCCATTGCCTGAAAGAGGAACATAACACACAAGCATCCTATCACCAGTAATGACTAGTTAGTTGGTTTTCATTCCATTGACCTCCTAGTACTCATTTAATTAAAAACAAAACAAAAAAAACCCAAAACAGACAACCCAAAACAGAGAAAATACCATATCCTCTATAACACCTGCCCTTCCCTCCCCAAAATAGTTTTCTCTGGATCTCTTTAGCCTAAGGATGGTTGTCTATATGTTGTATTGAGTGTGTAAGAACAGAATATTAGTATGAGGTGTATGTTATATCGTGACAAGAAAATGCTTTCTCACTCCATTTTTCTTGCCATTTTTCAAGTTGAAATCTGTTTTCTTTTATCCACTACCTGAAATATTTCCAAATGCCCCTTAAGAAAACAGGTTGTCCTCCCTTCAACAGGATACACGTTTTCTTTCCAGTTGGGCTCTTTCTCCCTCTCTCTCCCTCCCTCCCCCCCCCCCCCCCCCCATTTCAGACTCTTCTCTTTACATCTGAGATGCAGCTGAAAGTGCAGAAATTCTGGTTTGGTAAGAAGGCAGGCTTTTCCTAACTACTCATCCTGGATATAGCAGCTGTCAAGAAAAGATCTGAGCCCTTTCGATGGCAGGTAGCAAAGCACTGGCTAACTTAAGAGGAAACACACTGGGGAATGCCATTTTTTTTCTGATTATACATTTTTTTCACTTAATTACAGGAATTCACTAAGTGTTAAGCTACACTTATCAAAATAGGATTATACATGACAAAATATTAGCAGCTTAGCACACTGCCTTTTACAGTTGCACTGAATGTTTGGACAGTTGCAGGAGAAGAAAAATTTGGACAGCATTGAAAAAACACTATTTTTAATACCGTTCCTCACAATTTCTAGCATTGGCTGGTAAGCCTTAAAAAAAATTAGCTTCAATGACAAGGGAAATTTAAAGTTTAACAAAGAATGAAATTAAAGGAAAAAGTCCCAGGGTGGCAGAAACCTGCCAGGCTCCTCGCCAATCCCCTAAGCATGCTCTCTTCCATCCAGAGACCCAAGAACTCAGATTTCCAGGGTCTGCAGCTGCACCAGGGTCTGGCAGCTGCACCAGGCATGCACATGGCCCTGGAGCTGAGCTCCAGTCGCTTTCATAGAGATTTCAGAATGTTGGAGTTTTGTTACAAATACGAATTACCTTCTCTACCCAGTGTTAATAATTTTCCCCTGAGCCTAAACATTAACATGCAGTAAACACACTGGGTTTTTGTAGTCCTGAAAAGGATTTAAATAGTCACATTTGCATTTTTCCCAGACTTTAAAAAAAGCCAAGTCTTTCGTGATCATGCAACTGCTGTGATTTGAGTTGTAATCACTCCAGAAACTGCTGGTGCCATAAACTGTATGCACTGCTGGAGTAAATGAAATTAAAGATATTGAAGATTACATTAAAAAATAGTTGCAAAAATTATTTCCCTGCACTGCAGAAAATGTTAGTCTTTATTTGGCATAGTATCTGTTCCAATCATAATGCAATTCAATATGTTTGGTTTTATGAACTTATGAACTCAAGGATTTCCCACCCCCACCCCAGACTTCTGTGGGTGGTTATCTCCATCCTTTCATAGGATTAAAATATGCACAATATATATAACTCCTTACTTTCATAAATAATGTCGTTTTATGCCTTTTTTTTTTTTTTTTAAAAATAAAGAGCTTGCCAGGAAGTCTGGGGCCTGTTTATTGGCTGAGATATAAATAGGAGGTATACTTCAGAGCTGGAAGAAAGAGCATGAGAGACTGCAATAACTTTATTGTGCTGTTGTGACAAAACGTATTTGCCTGAAAGCACAAAAACCTCATTGGCTGTAAATGGCTTTGTTCATTGTCGGTATAAAAGGTAAAGACATTAATATCTTGCCTAGACTTTGACACATCTTGCAACATCTTCTGTTTTTTACAGACATTTTAAATATATAACAGATATCCTAGGCAGTGAATGTCTTGATTTTATAGAGTTCATAGTGCATAAAAAGAAATAAAAGCAAATTAGAAAGAACAAGGCAGCAGTACAACTAGAATTCTAAGTTCATAATGGCCTAAATAAAAAGCCATAGAAAAGACATCATGTATGACCAGCCTTTTAAGACCTTCAAGATCTTCTGGTATCATTTTTCCTAACCATGGAGAGGCCTGCATTCTCTGGATGTATATTGTTGTGCTATGCTTCTCCTTCTAGATGTTGTCTTGAAAACTGAAGTCACCACACCACTAGGTGCTTTGCACCTAGCTCATATCTACATGCATTAACATTCACAGCTAGACTTGCCTTTGTCATCCTGCAAAAGGAACCAAGCTGAGAAGTATCTTCCTATCATCATTGCTACTTCTGGCTTGCATAAAATGAAAGGATAGGATGGAATATATCCTATTTCACCACTTACCAGAAGATTAGCATGCTTAGGTGGGGTTGAATACCCCTAGATGACTTCCTTAACCTACAATGTTTAAGGGGCAAAAGAGGCAAAAACTGAATACACATTCAATTTTTTGACAAACTGCAGCAAGAAAATATGTTAAATCATTTTTTACTTTCACGCTAAGGGTGTCAAAAAGTTGATTATTTTGAAAACGCTAATTAAATGTAACTGACCTGATCTTCTCTGAGAAATTTCTCAATATCTCCGTACCCAGGCACGTACTTGTGTTTAACAACAAGTTCACACCACCGATGACGAACCTTTGGGAAGAGAAAAAATATTAGGGGGGGGGAAGAAATTGTATTATATCTGTGTGAGTGTTGATTAACAATACATCTCTAACCAGTTTGCTTTTGTCATTGTTGTTGGGTTTGGGTTTTTTGGTGGGTTGGGTTTTTTTTCCCCAGCAGCCAGGCAGATGCCTCTCGACACTGGTTGGTAAGCCAGGCAGAGGTGCAGTGCTCCACACATGTGAGCCCGGGCTTCGGAAAGCCAGAACACCCAAAGACAAACTCCTGGTTCCAAGTTAGTAAACTAACCCAGATCCAGGCACAGATCTGCAGCATTTTCACCTCCACTGTTTCCAGACTTTTTTTCCTTGAAGTTAGGCTAGAGGTTATTTCTTTTATACTGTTAGAAGGGAGGAGTGGGAGGAGATTAGCACTGCAAACATCTGCAAGAGCCAGAAGATATAATTGATAATTTCCCCTATATAAGTGTATAATCCAAGTGATAAAAAGGCTTAAATATAATTCTGTACCAATATTAAATACATGCCAAAAGGATAAGAGTTAGATATAAAACCATGAAACAGGAAACACAGTTCTGCCACTGTATCTTTGCCAGTAATAGATTTTAATCACCTTGAAAAGCGTTTAAAATCTGTTTACACTTAAAAAGCCCGGCTGCTCTACCAAATGCACATTGACAAAACCAGTTATTAACCTACTGTAAGGAAAAGTATGGAAATTTTCAAGCGAATCACAATTGAAAAATATTTTTGTTTAAGTAGTGTGAACATGAATGATGTGAGGGTTTTTTTTGTTGTTTAAATTTCTGACTTTGTTCTAAGCCACTCTTGTGGCATAAGCATCATCTTACTCTCCAGCAAGGCCTCCTCAGTTGTAGGCAGTGATCAGCCTAACATTTTATATTCCATTAGTGGCTCAGCACTGATCCTAAAGGAAAACAGTTAAGTGCAATAACACCCTCCCACCCTCCCCGTCCTTCTGTCTCAGCCTTTGTTCTTACCATCTTTCAAATGACAGGGCACCTAGTAACAATCACCTTTCACAGTAAGAGTAAAATGTTAGCAGTCCTGGTATTTTTCAAAACTGAGTCCAAATTGTGCTCATATAAAGTAATTGAACATGAACCTTTTTCTGAATGATAGATTTACTGATAACATTGAGAACGGATGCCAGAAAGGGAGGGGAAAAATTCACACTTAAGTATATTGTTGCTTTTGGAAATAAAGTATTTGAAAATACTTTCCTCGTCGCCTAGTCATTGCCAACTTTAAATCTCAGGAAAAAATTTCACAGACGTATGTAATTAGATGTTAATCCCATTAGCATAAGAAATAAGTGATACATGCTCACAGGTCCTGGAACAGTCCTTTTGGGGTATGTGATATCTCTTTCCAGCTGACCTCTTATATGAACTAACTTGAACACAGCTTATGAATGAAATAAAATGCTGAGGGGTTTTGTGGCTGAGTGGAGTTTGCACTCAGAGCATGTAAGGTACTGAACAGTTACAGTGCAATGCATGGAAGGGAATGAAAGCTGTCTCTTAAAGCTTTTTGCTGACAAAATAACAGCTGTTAACATTCCTGCAAGTGGAACCACAGCTAAATCTACAAAAGTAAATAGCTTTCCAAGATTCAACTCACTTTGCTTTAGATGCCCATATCCATAATGTAGACCTTCAAAACCCTACCCAGCTGCTGCTTCTCCCTGGAGACACTAAACATTTCACCAGTAAATCTTCGCAGGCAATCCAGCTTTGTTACAGAGTGTTTCTCATAGCACCAAGCAGCTCCATGCCTGGACTAAACCTTCAAGGCCCAAAAATTAAGCATACACCTCTCTCATCTGTAGGGTGAGTTAACCAAACAGAAAATAAACACATTTAAAAGGCTGTAGATCTTCATCCGACACACTTTATTCTCACCTTCTGTCATATATTAAAAAAAAAAAAGAAAATTGTTATGTATTCTCATAGCATGTATGAGAAACATAAGGAGGAGAAAGGGACTGTGGTGCTCTCCTGTGATCACTGCTCTTCTACATCTCATGGTCCAGCAGTTACAGCACTTACCCAGGAGGTAAGCAATGAAGTCCAGTTTCTGTGTCTGCTCAAGATCTCAAACTATGCCTTCAGTGAGGAAATTTCAACAGCAGATTATAAAGTATTCTGGGATGGGGCTCTCTTCATATCTCCTGGTAAAGTTGGTTTTTCCCCTGCAGTTATTAAAATATTTATTGTTCCTAAAGGAGGAGGTCATAAGACTTTAGAGCCTCAATTTCTGAGTACTTTTAATAAGAAGCAAGGACCTGGCTCGTGCAGCACACAAGCCAGCTTGTCCCCAACACACCTTTCCTGGTGCGACCATAATAGTGGCATGGAGAGCAGAACAGAAGTCCTCCCTGTGAAGGCATTCATGTGGTCCTACTTCTTCACACGCTAATGTTGTGTATGTCTACCTTACATTTGTATCATGGCCTGATCATCTGAATCCCAAGGGCTTTAGAAAACATGGAACTATTAAGCTGTGCCCATTTCCTTAAGTGTTCCTTCCTCCATAGGGTTCCTGTTCTTGGCAGCCAACCTCCTTTCAAATAGTTTAAAAGAAAAATATTTATTTGTTGAGTGAGATCTGGGACAGCACACACTTTTCTTTCTCTCTTTTGCTTTTTTCCCCTTTCTTTCCCAGGGCGAGTACAAATCCTGGCACATTTCCAGATCAGAAATGCTGGTGCTTTGCCAGTTGGGGCAGGCGCAGCGTGTCTGTTATCCTCAGATTACACGTTTGCCTCCTGTTTTCCAAAAAAGCCCCACATGCTCTCGCAGCAAAGCAAACTGCAGGAGAACCAATCGCTGCTGAAGTGCCTGTGAAACCATCAGGGCGGTTGGCCCTGCTGGCTCTCCTGTGTCTCATACGGGACCCCAGTAAGCTGAGCACAGAAACTGAGTGCAAGAGGGGCAGGGGGTGACCTGCACAACGCTGGCACTGAAATCTTCACTACCACTTGGACTGACCATATGTATCGGTTACTCTTCTGCCCTCCATGCAGTGTGGCGTGTAGGCAGCCATGTAACATGAACTGCAGCTAAAGCAAACGCAGTTATTTTGCAGATACACGCACTATAAAGAAGTATTTTTTCTAGTATAATCCACGCCCTAGGCTGATACCACAAACATGAGAATTTTATTCACATAAGAGAAGGACGGGAAAAAAAAAATTCAATTCCCAACGTCTCATCCAATGCTTAGAGCAGGAAAAGTAAAACGGGCCCCACAGCTTCACAGCCTAATGAATAGGTCATGTGAACAGGCACTTTTAACAAACCAGTCTCGACAGAAAATTTTTGAAAACTAAGTAGCTTGTGGTAGGACTGAGCTAACCATACCACATCCTGTGTATGCTCTTCTTGGCTTTTCTGTTCCTCCCAGGAGCAAATACTCAGTGGCAAAAACGAGAATTCATTAGTCCTCTCCAAATTTTCTCTCTGTACATTTCTCTGTGCTCTTCTGCACGGTTCAGAGATGCACACCATATGTCGTTTTGGCTGGCTACACCATAAACAATATAAACTAAACCTGAAAAATAATTTACAGCAACCCTTCCTGTTACTGCTGGCAGAGAGCACATACAACTTTGTCTGGATCTAAAGCAACACCTGTAACCGCCCACCCACCCACCCACGCTCTTACTGGTTTGGCAGCTGCCAGGACCCACGTGCCAAAGTCAGAAACGCAATTTATTTTCTCAGCCTCCAATTCCAGGCTGAGAGCTGTCCTTCCAAGCCCCTGACTGACGGCTGGTACTCCTGAGGATGGGGAGAGGTGGCTGGGGGAGCAATGGAGGTCTGCTGGGACCTCAGGTTCCTCGTGGATGGATCCTCATCGCCTGGAAATTGTGCTTTCCTCCTGCCCTGCTTTTGCAGCTGGTGCGGACATCTCCACTACCAGCTTTTTAAGCTAAACGAAGATTGTTACTGTGCATTTTGCAAGACACAACCCATATTAGTAGTGTATTTCTGAGGCACAGTTCGGTGGCAGGAAGACACTGAGACACTCACTGTCTCAGGTACAACATTTGGAAACCAGCTCTTACATTTTCATAAATATCAGCCACATCAAGATCTAACTATTGGCTAGCACCTAGGTGAAATGCCTTGAAGGGATGCTACTGTCAGATAGCAGAGTCCCAAATTTAGGAGCAGCAGCTTATACAAATAATTCCAGTGGTCTCATATTATCTTCTAATTTCATTTTAAGAAAAATACACAGTATTGCACAACATTATTTGCAACTCAAACATTACCTGTATTTTGACAGTGCAATGAAGATGTTGAGAAACCAAAATTACGCTGTCTTAGTCTGTTTTCAGGGAATGCAAGCTGTTGCGTGACATTATTTAACTGAAATGAATACTTATATAAAATATACTAATAATCCAGCTTTAAGACAGTCCCTTTGTTTTAGCAACCTGGGCCAAGACCTTTTGGGAAATGGTCCTTGAAGCTGACCGACTAAACCCATCTAAGGCACCAAATACGTGGCTTGACATTCAAAAGAAAAGCTCCCAGTGACATACCTGAAAAACAATATTTTTAAACTATTTTGAACAGGTCTTAAATTTAAGTGATTTATTTATTTTTTTTTACTGACCTAGGTGATAAATTGCTTTGTCTGATACATATTATTCTCCCCTGCCCCACACAAACGATCAGATAAGCCTAAAACAAACATCCTCACAGAAAGCTTTAAATGTTATATTGTAATGATCAAGCTTGCTAATGTTCTCAATCATATGTATGCAAGCAAAAAATAAATATTTTACTTCTGAGGTCTACAAATAAGATTTAGAAAGCAAGTAATTTAAACCATGCCTTTATTAAAAGGAGGAAAAAAAGCTAGAGTTTACTAAGCCTTCAGTCTCCAGAATGGGAGACTAGCTTCAGGGAAAATGAGTACATTTTGCTAATAGCTGGATCCAATTTAAAAGGCGCCATGAGACAACAAATCTAAATCACTGAACAAAGGCAACATACTTAGAGATCTTAGAAAACAGGGTAATTTGAAATACAGTAAGAGCTATTGTCCAACAAAATGGAACCTTTATTAAAGGTAAGAGGCATAAGTGATCTTTATAAAGCACAGGTTCAGGCGCTATTAAAAGAAATTATTTGAACAACTTGAATCTTAAATGTTAGTTAAAGAGTCTCACAGGCCAGACTCCCGTCTAATTTGTAGAGGAAACAATACAGAGAAACTTTTTCAAATAACCAAGCTATGCTACTACAGATTAGTTTTAATTAACAAGAAGGAAGCTGGTATCTGCAGAGCACTGGAATGCTGTTCTGTTCCATCTGAAAGCATTTATCTCCAGTCTTTTCCTATCTACACATAAATTGGATTCAAATATTAGATCATTCTCCTAGATAATTAAGGAACAATGCCACATGTTACAGGGCAATATTTGGACTAAAAAACGGGTTTTACAATTGCTTAACAGGGAAGAATTACAGTTTAAGAATTGCCATTTTACAGTGCATTTAATGATCTAATTTTTTCCCTCTATCTTAGCTGAAATAGTTACTCTTTAATGCATCAGCCAGGCTGCATCAGTGACTTTTCATTCTATATAGTCAGAATTTCACATGGGCATTCCCATTTTATGCCACAGTATACGCATGCTTTAGCCTGCAAATTTGGTTTCATGAACATTTACCCAAGTAAGAAGATCAGGGATGCTGAAGCAGCTCAGAAGGAGCAATGAAACAGCCATGTGTGTTACAACTGTGCTGACAGAGTTTCAGTTTGGCAATCTGAAAAAATGTACTCGATAGCCAAAAACTACTGGATGCAAGCAGAATGGATTCATCATTCTGACAAGGATTCTGTAATTGCGATTATTGTGTATGGCAAGGGTGTCAGGAAACTGAGCAAAGAAGCTGTCTAACAGCTTAAATGAGCTTGTATTTTGGACCAAAAACTCCTGGACTTTTCATAGCCTAAGTTATCTCTCAGGTCTTGTAGCACTTGCTCTGACAACACTGCAGGGCCAAAGAAACCATGGCCAGATACAGTGTCACAGCAGCAGGCATCTTTGATGGCAACCTTTTTTCCCCTCCGAGACCCTCATAGTGTCAAGGTTCAATTAATGCTGTTTCTTACAGTGCAATGCTCTTTCTCAGAATTAAACACTTAATTTTCCAGACCTATGGTCAAAATTATGATAACATTTCAAATTTTAAAAATGGCTTTTGGTTGCCTTATTCATGCTGCATTTTATTTTGAGTACTGGGAGGAATTGCTGTTTGTTGGGAATAGGGGTGGCTGGACCCAAAGGTGACTGAGTTCACTGAGCCCCATCATGCTCTGTGTTGGACATCATTGATTGTACTGGCAGCCCCATGCCAATTCCTGCCACCTCAGACAACCTCCTTTCCCTCTGTGCATCCCACATCATGAGCATCTTAGCCCACTGACAACCTAGCACAATGCAGCACGGTCATTCAGGAAACTCTAAGGTAATAATGGGCTGGCTAATCAAAATAATTTTTGTCAGGAGCTAATTGTCATTTTGAGAAGAACTACACAGAGGTCTAAGTACTTTAAAACCTGGAGTATGAACTGGTCATTAAAAAGCAACTTAAAAGCTACTTCTAGCAGAATACCAGACTTTAGATTTTGGTAATATTGGTAGCAATATCCTACTTCCTTAACTCATTTTACTCCTTCTGATTTGTATTTCTGCACAGATCAAGCAATTGTATACTATGAGGGATGCTGGCAACAGGGGAGAAGGACTTGCAAGCCCTATCTCGCCTTCCTCCACTCAACACCACTGATGGAGTGCTATGGGGTGATCTCGTGCAGCAACTGCCTCCATTTAGTAACAGAAAAGGGAGGTGTTGTATGATCAAGATTTTAAAAAACAAATTCTGTTGTTTGGTCAACGGCAGACTGTGGGACAACTGGCAGCATTTGAACCTGTAACTGCGCAAGTGTGCCAGCAGGCTTGAAACTTCTCACCTTTATAAATGTAATTTATAGGCATGTATTTCCTTCTCATCCTTTCCCCTCCCCTCCAACCGCATGCTCCTATTTTAGCATTCACCCAATTCTACGTAATGCAATTGAACCTTACTGTTAAAAAGCTTCTGTAGTACCACAGCCTTGCTTAAGAGCAACCTGATCAGATCGCTCTTCTCCAGCTCCCACAGACCATAAACACAACTCCACTTCCACCTCCAAATAAAACACCTGCTTCTCCACATTCAGTGTGGACACTCTTTTCCACATAAGCATGCAGAAGCCCAGGAAACACCAAACATGCTGCTTCGGAAAGTCCAAGCAGAGCAGAGGGCATCCCTGCTGCTCTCTGTGGTCAGAAAGGCATAGCGACCAAAGGGCAGCATTTCAGGACAAGATTCTTTCCTGGCAATGAAGCACATGCTGAGGACTTGTTTGGAAAAGACAAATGCCCTTTTTTCCCCACCTCAGGTTCACAAACAGAGAGCTCCCAATTAGAGACCAGACAGTTTTCTCCCTATGTGGGCCCCATCTGTGATCAATGACATCTCTGTTGGTAGAGGAAAATTTTCCAGAAGTCAGAAAAAGCAAGAGACTAAGAAGCCATGTCTAATCCTTCTTCAAAGGTGGCACAGGTGGTGTCTCTTGTCTGGTGTCAAAGCTGTCACTGTGAATAAGTGACTCGGTTAGGACGCCCAATTCTGTAATCCCAGTGCTCCTCAGCCTGCCCCTCCTTGCCCCGTCTAACAGGAGACAGACGCACAACAGGACCTAGCCTCCGGTTTTCGTTCTTCTTTTACAGCTGGCCAACAAAGTGATGATAGGACAGTGACCTACAGCACAGTTAGATGAGAAGAGGGCCACCAGCACCAAGGTAGTGTGACAATTTCAACAAGGTCTGCTGGGAGAGGGCATCCCCGCTGTGCCCGAAGGCTTTTCTCACCGTGTTCCCATTTGCACTGCTGCCATCTCCATGCTGGGGGGAGCGGCTCCTATATCATAGTGTATGTGAGGTAAGGAAATGTTTAACACAGCATGTGAACTCACTTAATTTGAAAAACAAAGGTTTTTAAAAATAAGCCTTGATTAAAAACATAAATACACTACTTATACTGGAACCAAATGCTGCCCCTTTCCCCTGCCTTTTCAGTATTGCCTGTTCAGCATGCCGGAGCATTAGTGCCACTTGCAGCTTGCAGCAAGATGGGGATGGCAGAAAAGATGTCATCTGTGATCTGCCTTTTTAAAAATTTCACTGGAGATGTGTGCTGAGCTTCACTTTGCTGTGGTGCTGCTGGCTCTCAGGAGCAGGGCTGCCTTCTGGCTGGCAGCAGAAGAAAGGCTTCCACCACCCCACAAACCTCCCTGCACCCCCGGCACTGGGAGACGTGCTGGTGTCCCAGTGGGACTCTGCACCAGGACAGGGTGGGTCCCAGCCCCGCTGCCTGCAGCGCTAGCCCTGCACCTGCGCCCGACCCTACAGTGCCCTGTGCCTTCCCCGTCCCTGCTGGAGGGCTGGCGGGGGCTCCCTGGGCTTTGCTCCCACCCGCCCTCCGTTCCCACTCGTCCCTTCTCCCAGCTGGGTGCTGTGGTGAGCATGGCTGCACGTGTGAAGGCACAGGCTGTGGGTGAGTAAGGACACGGTGCTGGGGGACTGGGAGATCCTGTACCTCAGAGGGAGGGGAAGGAAGACCAGGTCCCAGCCTCAGGTACAACCAACCTCACACTTCAGCCTCTACCAGAAAGTACTGCAGGGACAAGCGCCATACCTTCAGCAAGGTAAGACTGGCTTGGGCATATGTATACATTCCCAACTGACACCTTATTCAAAATGCATCACCACAACTGCCTCTCCATCTCATATACAACCCCATCCACATTTCATCTGACACCCTACTGAAATGCCTGTCTACAATAATGGCTGGAATATCTCCAGTATCACCATTTTTTTTTTTTTTTAATATGAACACGGCGAGTGATTCAAATATGTCTTATCACCACTGTCTCTCTTGGCTGTCTCGGGACTGAGTCTGCCTCGTATTTTTACCCATACAGTGTTTGTATATGTATTTCAACACAAGCTATTTATACATGCACATAAAAGCATGCTGGGCTTATAAAACCAAACGTTGTAGTGGGGAAAAAGCACATAAACACCCATACATCTGAAGCAGAAATCCAACTCTGAAGAGCTTGAGATCAAGCACACCAACCGTCTGTTACCAATTATTATTAAATTATAACTCCTGTTCACCAAAAGGAAAGGCTGCTGCAAGTATCAAGGCAACAGTAAGCTATGCCCTTTGCTTACGCCCCTCTCTCCATCCCTCTACTTCTACCTCCTCCCCCTTGTAACTAGAGGCAAAAAAAGCACCTTCCTTTTATCTTTGGTCTCCCACAGTGACTGTCGTCCAAACATTTGTAATTTCCAGGCAAGATTACTGTCATAGACAGAATCTGGAGCTCCATATGAAAATCAGACTCAAATTCCAGGCAATGAACAATGTGGCTTCCTGGCTTTTCCACAGCTTAGATCACAGACAGCCTACCCAGCCCGTGCTCACATCCTTCCAATTTTGCATAGTTTAAAACTTTGCTTCCAATTTTCAAAACAATTAAACACAAGATTTCGACTCTAAAGACAAAGTCCTTTCACATCACTCTCACACACACTCCTTTCCCCAACCCCCAGCAAAAATTCTTAAGCAAATTATATATTGATTTTATAAACTCAGAAGAAACATCCTCATTCCTGAAATGAGAACATCTAGATTTTGCTCCATATTTCAGATTTTTGAGTCATCTTCTCCTCTTTTATTCCCTGCCCCCAAGAACACAGTGACTGTTGCTGCTTAGGATGATGCTTACCCCATGTGGAACACAACAAAATTCCTCTCCAGGACACTGCAACCCAACGGTATTTAAATGGCATGGAGTTGAAAGGAGGACAGCAGACTTATACCCACACATTATTAAGTCAGTGACTCAGCAGTGGGACCAGATCTGTGCGGCTAAGGTAATGACGTCAGAACCAGCTACTGTTAGAAGTTTTGAATTGTCCTGTTTCTTGCATTATTTAGACCTCACAGGCTTATAGCATAGCAGATTTTTTCCAACTCTGTGGTCCTATCCAGGCTTAACCTGAATGGGGGGTCTAGAGAACAAGTCTTAACGAGGAGCGGCTGAGGGAGCTGGGGTTGTTTAGTTTGGAGAAGATGAGGCTGAGGGGAGACCTTATTGCTCTCTACAACTACCTGAAAGGAGGTTGTAGAGAGGTGGGGGTCGGTCTCTTCTCCCAAGTAACAAGCGATAGGACAAGAGGAAATGGCCTCAAGCTGCGCCAGGGTAAGTTTAGGTTGGATATTAGGAAAAACTTCTTTACTGAAAGAGTAGTCAGGCACTGGAACAGGCTGCCCAGGGAAGTGGTTGAGTCCCCATCCCTGGAGGTATTTAAAAGACGGGTAGATGCAGTGCTTGAGGACATGGTTTAGTGGCGGACTTGGCAGTGGTAGGTTAATGGTTGGACCTGATGATCTTAAGGGTCTTTTCCAACCTTAACAATTCTATGATTCTATGATTCTATTCTATGAATCTGCAGTCAGCTTTTATACAGGAATGAGAAGTACTAGATGAGCTTTTTGGATGTAGCCTCAAAATCAGTTTATTTTAAATAAAAAGTATCTTCAGATTTTTTTTTCAGAATTAAAAAAAAAAAACCAACCCCACAAACAAAGGTGATGCACCACACAAGCACAAAAATGCCTACAACTTCATAATGAAACAAAAAAAAATACTGCTGATATCTAGGAACTTTTGTTTGTATTTTTAAAACTACGTTCTCCTTGACATCCTGGCTGCTATGTAAGTGCTATCATATATATGCAAACAGAGTAACCTTTTAAATTTCATGACTAGGCCAGGTGGTTTGTATTACAGTGCTAGGTTTGTAATGCCCTACACAGAAATGCTGTATAAAATTTCATATAAAGCAGTTGCACCCAATTCAGAACACCTTTCAGATTGAAGGCCAGAGGACTCTACCACTTCATTCTTCTTTCTAGACAATAGGACACAGAAAAGCAGGAACTATCTCCAATCCCTTTCTCCATGGATCCTTTGGATAAACAGTAAAAAATCCCCAAACCAACCCAATTCCATATTTGGTTCCCTCTTACCATCAGCACCCCCACTTTCCAAGTCTTGCTAAGTTGTTGGGCTGCCAGATAAGGAGGAAATTAAGTCCCAAAACCAGTTAGAAACATAAGGGGCGATAAGCGAACAGTGCCGGTAATGCCACCAGTCAGGGGCTTGGAAACTCCTGTTAATGCCACCCAGCAGCAAGTGAGATCACTTGGAACAAACGTGTTGCTGTTGGCTCTTGGAGGGGTGCGGGATCGGGAGTGCTGACTGGTGCAAAGCTATTTCCAGTGCTCCATAAATCTCATGCTCTGATCATGCCCTTTGGAGAGCTAATGCTGATGGAGGGATTTTCTGTTCTTCTCAAGTGGCTGGAAAAGCCCCCATACTTTGCATGTAGCAACAAAACAAACCCGAATTATAGCTACTTGAGATTATCCTTCGGTCAGTCTTAAATTCATCTCAATAATTCCACTCAGTTGCAATGGGCACACAAGCCAGAGTCAGTCCCAGGGGACAACTCCCACTGCTGTTACTGGAAGCATTTTTCCCTCATCCTGTTCCAATTTTCTTAGCCTCACACTGAATTTTGGGAAGCAAGTGCCATATTCCTAGAAGCTACCCTTTTGAAAGTTCCTTTAATTGGGAAAAAAAATCCAACTCCTGCAAAATGTATGCTTGTGAAAAACTATCTTTACCAATAGTAATACCAATACCGTTTGCGCCAAAGAGCCTGCGAACTGCATTTAGATGCAACACAAGTAACAATGTGAAACAGGGTGAAGACTCAAAACATATCAAGAACACCGGGGACCTTTTGACAAGTGGCTGCTGCTCCAGCCAATGCATTTCCTTTGTAGCAGATGGGGATAGTCTACTGCACTCTGAAATTAGCCCCTTTACTAGTGAAAATGGGAAAGATTTTCTATGACAGTGAGATATTCTTTGCTAGTGTTTGCCACGGGAAGTATCACGAGAAGAGCAGGGAAAAGTAATATCTCTGTGAGGATGAGTGTGAAAAGCTGGTAATAGTACAGAGATTTCACTTTGTAAAAACTCACATTTCTTCTCTCTTCTTTCTTTTCCATTTAGTGAACGTACTGCCTCAGTAATGGTTGGGTATACAAACATCAAATCCGATTTATTCCAGAAACAAATCTGGCATGCAGGCTGACTGCTCTACGAGCTTTTTCTAAGTTCCTAATTCTCCAATACTGAATTGCTAATTGCAATTCAATTGCAAATAAAAAAGTCTTCAATGTAATCTTACTTATCTCTAGTGCCACAATAATGCTCTGAATGTAACAGTAAGAAAGGAAAAGGCAAGTGAAATTTATTTTGCATCCATGATAAATTTTCACAGCAGCTTTGAAAGTCCTGCAAAACATACTCTCATATACAAAATAAGGCATCTCCTCCTGACTTGAGTTGAAACTGAATAATAAGCTGTATGTTTAAACATGGAATAAGTACAGAAACTATTTTTACTTTTGCAGAAACAAAAAATTATTGTATTCACTTATCTTCTGAAGAAAGTAATATCCTGTAATATGGTCACCAGCTCAAGCTGTTACCTTTTTCATCTACTGAATTGGCGGTTCATACCAATGATGACATAGGTTGAGGAAAAGGATCGTGTATCTTCCTGTTCGGTTGCAACACCACTATCTGAAACGTGCCTATCTGTTGCGCCATCGTCCAGTCAAGAAGGACTGGCAAGCCTGTGGAGCTATTTGCAACACATTGCTAATTTTATTCAAAAGCTGGAGACTGCTCTTGAGCCTCTGCCCCACAGGAGGACCAGCCCAGTGGCTGTGCTGAAAGGAAAGCTCACTGACTGCCTTGTTTGCTTGCGAGCATGGACTGACCTTTCCCAAGCAGTTCCCTTTTCCCACCCGGTTTTACAGTGTACTCTACAGAGCTCTGTTCCATAAGGGTGCCTTCCAACAATGCCCAGCCACAACCAGCAGGACAGCTGAACAACGCAGTGTGAGAATGTGCTCAGCTCAATGCAGTCTCCATCAGGTGGAAAGTAGCAAGACAGATATTGCATTGTAATTTATTCATACTTCCCTGTCTGCCAGCTTTTCACAGGCTAGGAAATATCAATGAATCAAAGTTATTTTGTCCTAAACACAATTCTCGCCACTTTTAGGACGCCAAGCACCTTATAAGGTTTGTATTAGCATGACTGGATTTCTGTCAGTGAAATAAGATGCCACCACTTTATAGCCTTGGTCTCATAGGCAGACCTCATGCACAATGAAGTAGTTGTGTGAGAATGGCTTTATGCCACCCACATGATTGACGATATTATGATCTTAATTAATTTTAATCACATTTTCTGCAGAAACAGTTGTAGTCTCTCCTCGTTCCCCAAAATATACCACATTATGATCCTGAATACAGGGAAAGCATTATGTAAGCGAAGAGCATTTCAGCCAACTTGCTGAGACAAGGAAAACTAACAAAGCAACTTTCCATATGCTGTGCAGGCAAGATATTTTATAAAAAAGTGATGCCTGCAGTAGGAAAGAAAGAAAAGCTAACTCTGTGGTGAAAAGTCTGGGGAAATACACCATAAATCTTTCTGCTTCCTCCACATTCTGTATTTTTTATCACCAGGTCTTAAGATAATTCAGCAACAAGTAAAACATACTTGCAGAAATATTGTCAAGTCTTAAATAGGACTGAAAGTGTTGCACACACCCACTGCCCTTCTCCTATGGCCTCAGTGATCTTTTCCCTGTCGCCTTTTTTACTATTCTGCAGGCTACTCAGTCATCCTGTGATCTTGTGTACACACACACTACAGGCCTCTCCCTGACCAAATGAAGCTGTTAGAACAGAAGTAATGGAAATAATCACAGGTTTCTTCTAGTTAACAGATTCACTGAGTGTTATCCAGAGCTCCAGTGTTGTCTTTAGGTATTTGTAACTAACCAATGCCAATTTTTTTCAATGAAAGCCCTGAACAGCCTATGCTCAAACAAGATAAGATTGCATAGTCATATCAAAAGAGGTGTCATCAAGGCTAGGCAGACTTAAAAAAATACTCGCAGCCAGAAACTTTTCATGTAGACCAACTCTCCACGTTCTGCCAGATGCTAGATATTGAATAAATTAAATATCTGCATAAAACGGCCACCTCAGAAAGAAACAAAATAAAACCAACCCCAGACCCACCTTCAATTCTGCTATCCTACTGCACTGTCTGATGGCAACTGTAGCTGCTTAACCCAGTTCTCCCCAGTCCACTGAACTTCCAGCTGGACTTTGTCATCTTCAAACTGCAGTGAGCTTCTAAAATGCTTCTCTTGGACACCGAACATGGTATGTCATGGAGATGTGGTCTGTCTATGAGCTATCTTACTATGTAGCAGGAAGCAGCACAGCAAGAAAATAGGGAAGAGGAAGAGAAAACTGAGGACACAATCATTCTTCCATGCAATTGCCTCCCACTTGTCTGACAAGGTTTGAGCCACGATGGGCTCAAGGCACTGCGAGGTGATGGAAGTCGTTGTTTAAAGATATATTGGATATGCTCAATTGAAATAATTAACATCACTGAATTTAATCTCTGGAAAACAAACTTGTAGTTTTGTGCCTTCTCAGATGTTCCAAGGTTTGAACAGTAAATGGAAAATGAAATTGTGATTTGTTATAGAAGTGGACTGAGAAAAAATAGGAGGGAATCACAAATTCTGCAATTAGGCAGATGCTCTACAAGCCTGTTGTACCATCCAAGGCTGCGGGCAGACCAGTTTGAAATGTGATTAAGCCATCAGTATCTCACTTCTGGCTCTTGCAGCTCAAAGCTTGCTATCAGAGATGTGTTATGCATTATGACTCAGAAATATGTTACCTAACCTCTGCTTTTTTTTAACTGAAGCATTCAAATCAGTACCTGTCTTAAAAAGGAGGGGCTACCACTGTCCTGCTACCCTCCTCTGAAGCCTCCTATCTGCGGTGAGACCTCATTTGAGAGAGGACAGGGACTATGTTGAGTTGCTGAGGAGATCTCAGGAAGGACACAGCTTGAGCACTCCTTGAAGAGAGAGCAATAGTTAAATTCCAGGGAAAGGCTGACTCACACCTCTCTCCTCCCCTGGCTGCTATAAAGGAATCAAAACAAGGCAGACAACCTGCTGCAAACCCTCCTCTCCTTTCTGAAGTACTGTGTGCCCTTACATTGGTAAGACTCGGTGTGCATGTGGTAACAACTGGTCAGGAGTACCAAACAGTGCTGTTGGCAGCCTTCACTGACTGAGGACAGACCTCCAGGTTGCCGTGGGCAAGTGCAGGCACCACCAGGTGCATGCCATTTTACAAGTGCGCTGAACTTTAAAGTCAAAATAAAGATGCTTCAGGAATACAGATATAAAAGCTTTAAGAAACATGAATCAGGACTTCCCATGCTGTACTTGTGTAGGACAAAACAATGCCCAATAATGAGCTCTCTTGCAGCACTTGTGAAACTTGAGTTAGTGAGCTGTATTACACAGGCTTCTCAATGAGTGAACTGTAAAGTAACTCAAAGACAAAACAAGCCCAATGCACATGTCTCTCATTTCCAGTTAAGCAGGCTCAAGCAGGCTCAAGCAACCTTCAGCAACTTTTCCCCAGTACTTTCCAAGTGCTAGCTTGGGTGTGGTGCTTCAATGCCAGTGTGCTACAGGACTGAAGTGTCCATACAGAACATTCAGGTCCTTCAAAATGGGCAGAGACAGGGGGGTGGTTCACTACTGCTTCCATCCCAACAGTAAAATCCACCAGGCAATTGTCTCCTTTACTCCTCCCAATACACTTACCTGATGAGGTGAGATTATTCAAATCCTCTACTTTTTCCACATAAGCACTACAAAGTGTGGAACATTCTTGCCCTCACAAGAGTACTCAGCAGCGCATATACATGCTATTCTTTATATTCCCTCTGATGCTGTAAGCAGGCCTTTTAGCTACCTACAATACATACAGGGAAAGCCTTCCAACTCCCGAGTGTGCAGACAAGACTTAATGTACAATAGACTTATTTCTTTGTGTACCGCTCTCACATACTACTGGCCATATCATTGCTAATCCCTACTGGAAGATTAATGTAAATTTAAGTGCTACTTGCCAAAAATAAGAAAACAAGTTTTTATTTCTTAACTTTCTGTTGCTGAATGGAACACAGCTGACAATGTTACTTAGAAAAATCCCTGAATAAAACCTCTGACATTGACAGTTTTCTGATTTGCCTGCCTGCAATTTTTTCATGCTTATATTTTTAATGATCCATTGCTGACGTTTAGTTACTGAGAACATTTGAACTCCAGTATCACAAAAGGATCACTGTAAGTGTTTAATGTTTTCACAAATCAAATCTAGACAAGAACAGCTCAGCTATCGGCTTGGACTGCAGTTCTTTATCCCTGGGCCTTGACAAGAAAAATCCCCTGTGCAGATGTTGCAGAAAGAGGCATAAAAAGTCCTTCCCTCAGGTATGTGAGGGCGTGTAAGCAAACGTTCCCTTTAAAGGACTGTAGGTGTCTGGCGTCTGATGACTGGTAAAATGCTAATGGTAATGTTATCTTAGTTGTACTTCTCAACGTCTGCTACGCCCTTGGTTTCACCTTGTAAAATAAAATGGAGATTATGCTCCTTTCACTGAGGCCATAATTTTTTTTTTTAAAGAAAAAATTCTGACAGATATTGCTTGTGTATTTTCATATGACACCACAAGGAAGAAATAAAGCATGAAAGTGGAGACAAAGGAAAAACCTGAGAAACCAAAGCTTGTGGCCTGGTGCTTACAATCCACAGGCATGAAGCAGCAACAGCACAGCTATTGCTTTGATCTATCTCCCTATTAATTCCTCTTCCCATTATAGAACCCCTGACATTTCACTGGTATTCAGATGCGATTAAAATATATCCTAATACCTATAAATAGAAATGTTCATTCAAGTACTAATTAAAAACAAATTTGGCATTTGCAAACCTGTATCAACAAAAAAGTAAAAAGGTGCAGTAAA
This sequence comes from Theristicus caerulescens, assembly GCA_020745775.1. Classification (NCBI taxonomy): domain Eukaryota; kingdom Metazoa; phylum Chordata; class Aves; order Pelecaniformes; family Threskiornithidae; genus Theristicus; species Theristicus caerulescens. The sequence goes on along the minus strand of CM036583.1, from coordinate 46,539,507 downwards.
CGGCAACAGCTGAAATGTTGTCCATTTTTTTCCGAGAAAAAAACTAGACCTCTGTTCTATTAATCTTTACGTTCATGTTTGGATTCCCAAGTGTTTATAAGCGTCCACCCAGCAACTTCAGTGTAAGAGTAACAAGAGAGATTTTGCTCTCTCCTTAGATTTCAATTATTGCCATGAAGTTCCAATTAGAACAGGGTAAGTCATGTACGCTGACTTTCCGCAGCCTTCACAGTAGTTTTTAATTAAACGAGAGTCAAATGTCATGTTAAGTTTACCATGCCTCCTCATTGCACATTAGTTTGTTCATATGCTACTTCATGACTAACCCTTGTTTATATATAAATCTACACATCCTTTATTTTCATGGCTGATTCCATCTTCTTACCTGCCCTTCTGAATGCTATGTCCTCAAAGCAAAGACTCATTGCATGGGTGCTTTCAGCCACAACTTCTGCTGCCTTAATTGTCACAACTCTCCCAGCTTGAGAAATCTATGGGACTCTACAAAATAGCCAGTGCTGCGTGTGGTAATAAATATGGATTTACTGGTTTGCCCCTCAAAGACATTAAGCTCTTCGGAGCAGGGATGCTAGCCTCATACATGCCAGTGATGGGGAAAGCACATTTACAATATCATATAAAACAGTGTTTTCCTCAGGGACTGTTAATATCACTGGCACTTAACTAGAAGCAACTGTAAAGAACTGATTCCCCCTTAAACTCATGCCCAAAACCAGAACATACTGTAGTCTCTCTGGAAAGCACACTTTTCTAAATCCTGAGTGAGACTTCGGAGCACTCAAGGAGGAAAAATATGGGCTGACCATGGGGAAGAATAATTTTAGACCCTAATAGACATGAATTGCATTTGGAGACAATACACACAACTAAAATGAACTGGGCTCTAATACACAGTCACCATGACATAGTGAGAAATTTAATACTTGAGCAAATGTGCTACCCAAGGTACATCTACTATAGCAATGACATCTAGGCTGCACTCTTTCCTACTGCCATGGTATGCAAAAATACCTGGACCTACAAAAAACACACAGAAATACTGAGTAATTAAGGCATCTGAAGATGCAACAATACTGGAGTTAAGAAACATCCAATTTCAGATTTAGACATAGAAAAAAAGAACTGGAATGAGCCTGGATCCTAGTGGAACACTATCACTCCTAGTCAACAATGAAATGGTATATGTTAGGGACATTTTTTTTTAAAGCGAATTACCTCAGCATCTTGCTCCCGGAGCTGGTACGTTTTCTCCAAGCACTGCAGTATTCTAGGACACAATGTCTTCTCCTCCAAGAGAGACTCCAGAAGTAAGACCAGCTGGTCAGGGAGAAGCTAAGAGGAAAATAAATGCCATGTGTGAATAAAGACCTCTACTGACTGAGCAATTAAATGGAAACAAACCAAAGAGGACAAGATTGTGATAACCTGTGTACTTCCAGCATGTGCTTGAAATACAAGAACTTCTAGCTAGTTTCTGAAAAACCTCAGTGTTTACGTGTCTGTGTTCTGAAAGACTCTGCGCTGGGGCCCAATTAAGACTCATTTTCCATGGTTTTCATTACTATAGTTAGACCAGATCTAAACCATGCTTATCTTACTGAAACATAATCATAGCTTATTAAGTAAGATTTTTATGGAATACATATGCTAAGTAATTCCATTTTGTTTGGGTTTGGAAGGAATAAAAAAAGAGAATAATTTACAGTGCATAATTTCAGGAATCAACCAGGCATATGAATTAATAATTTTTAATAGTGGCATTTTTATCTGTTACACAACCAATTGTGCGATATTCTTACAGTGAACAAAGAAACACAACAAAACAAGTGACTCACAAAAAACCAACATATTTTGAGGCATATTCTAGTGCAATGAGTCACAAGCCATCCATCATTAAATGGTAAAGACACATGAATGTTATGTTTGTGGTGCACACAGTATATATCTATCTATACATGTATATACATTGAGTAGTTGCCTGACTCCAGAAACTATCATTATCAAGTTGAACCTAATGTAATCTAAAAAGAAAAAGCATAAGAAGTCCGATGTAGCAAGTGCTTAAGTGTTCTGTTTAATAGGCTTATTGCATGAAGAAATAAATAATTCAAACAGAGCTGAGAGAGAAATTACACCAGCTGCCAGGAAACATCTATTGGAAATTGAGGGTTCATGGTGATCAGTCAGAAGTTTGTTATATGCCCCAAAGCTTTCCCCACTATTCATCATTGCAGGGCACCAAAAGTGGAAGGGGGAAGGGAGGAAGAATGTGAATTTAAGCTTTTGCACAGAAAAAGAAACCAGCACAGCTCACTTCTAATGTTCTCCAGACAGATAAATGAAAAAAGATATCCTGTCACTTTAACACTACTTCCAGCTTTTATCACATATGGAGATTTTCTGCTCCTGCCTTGCTGCCCATGTCCCCCTCTGCTGCATCAATGCACTGAGCGGGTACAATGTGAAGTCAGCTATAAGAAATGCCTCTTCCAACAACACACCCCACAGCCAGGGCTGTTTATGTGGACTGAACAGGTCTAGACCTCTGATCTCTGACAGCGAGTCCATGAAGATATCAAGGATCTTTTGGTAAGTCTTAATCTGTAAAATATTGCCGTTAACAACTATCTGAACAACATGACATTTTCTTCCCTTTTAGTCCAATATAATTTAGCATTAGTACCTAATCAGAATAAAGAGGAAAAGAGATCTCTAGGATTTTAATACTTTGGTTTCCTTGCATTTTGATTTCTTTCCTTTTTTTTATTATTAAAGTTGTATTCTTGGAGACTGAAAAAACCTCACATCTTACTGGCTCTCACTGGAACATTTTCTAAGTGATACTGAAGCCTGCCAACAAAATGGAGTTGTTAAAAATAGTCAGACATTTAAAAATATTGAATATTTCACTTTCAGGGCAACTGCTAAAATGCCAACTTGAATGTTTATTGCACAGTCCAACAGCAGCTGCCTGGGGGATGGTGAGACACTCTAAAAAATAAAACAGGGAAGGCTTCTGGGAAGTGGCTCTGCTTGGAAACTGAATTCATTCTGAACACTAATAAAATCTGAAATGTTGCAGAACACCACACACAGAAAGGTAACTTCTGATTTAGAAAGCTTTCTCTGCTAACTACAAAGACAGCAGAGCAATACTTAATTTGTAGAAACTGTAGAACAGTTGCGTGAATACATAGGTACAGAACAGCTGAGAGTTATTATAATATATCTCCAGTATAATTGCTATACAGATTCACCCACTGAAAGCTATTGTTTAAGATAACATTACAGAATCTCATTGAAGCCAACAAAAGCATAGCAGCAGAGCAACAGCCATGTCCTTAACTTACCTCTGCCTAGTGCTGCATTATGGGTGAAGAGTTTTCAAAATCACAGGTTAAACTCTTATCAGTTTAGATTTGAGACTGCAGAGAAAAAAATCTGAGACCAAGGCTTCTGTTATTTTCCCACGTTCCAGCTGCCCAAGATGAGACTTTACATAGCAGTTTCCAGCTCACTGTTTAATTAAAGTGCAAGGTAGGAGCTAGCAAACACCAGCAGAGAGGGTGGAGGCACCAGCAGAAGAAATGCTGACAGACCTGTAACCAAAGTGGCACTAGTGGGCGCAGCTATTACATCTTGTTCTCCCACTACTTCCAACACAAAATAAAAGAAGGAACATTCTCTTTTATTTCTTACCCCTTCCTTTTAATAAAAGAGACTCTGCCTAAGTGAAAAACCTATCCTAAGCAAAGACACAGAAAGCTCGGCCGAAGCTTCATGACAGAGGCTACAACAAAATTCCTTCAGGGGTTTAGCAATCATCTTTTCCCCAAACACAGCAATATGAATAACACTCTCTCTGAAACAGCTTTTTAATGCTGATAAATAAACTTCATAAAATTGCACTCAAATTTTCAGTCAAGAAACCCACATTCCATTTTCTTTCATTTTCCCCACGACCGTCTGTATTTGTCCAACCCACCTGTTACTTCTCATCTTTCACACCGTGAGAATTGTTTGGGGTACACACTGTCAATTTTCCGTTTGTTTGCCTTATGCTTAATACAAAGGGGCCCTTGCTTTTAAGTGCTACCAAAACATAAATGTTGGAGAAAACAAAAAGTAAATTTCTTTTCAACTATTGTGAAGCCATTTTCCTTTACAACTCATATTCTCATGTTCTGTGAATGCATATTGAATATCTAACATACATTAAAAAACCACACAATGCAGCTACAGCAAAATACAGCAGGATAAACTTCACCGTGTCAATGTATATCTCCATGTTGAAAACATTCAGAAAACAACCATCACACCCCAAACACAAAATTTCAGTCTTCCTGTTCATAAATAAATAAATAAATAAAAAATAACTCTGAACTGTACTGGAGCATGCTCAATCAAAATGCTCAAATATATGCAATTATTAAAGTAGATCACTTCAACGAGGAAATGTGGCAAGGATCAAGAAATAGTTTTCATTATGGCAATAACTGCTGCAACAGCATCTATTTATATTGTAAAGTAGATAACTCCTGTCCCAACCTATGCCTGCTGCATGGAAATCATATTGCTTTTCCCAGGGTTCCCCCTCCCCCAGTTATGACTACTGACAGTACAAGGAGGGAATAAATTAGTATGTTGCAATCAAGCACTCCAGAGGTTTCCTGTCATGTCCATATAATTAAACATCATCCCCACTATAAAGCTGTATCCCAGCACTGTACATTTTATGTTGCCCTTAAGAATGTAAAACCTCTCCTGCAACTCTTCAGCCTTTTCAAAGAGTTCACTTTGTCCTGCCACTAAATAGCCATTTGTCCCCCGCTTCCCCTGTGTTACCTGATGTGGTGGTTTTAAAGTTTGAATAATTAGGCTGTTACTTCTAAAAGAAACTGCAAATGACAGGGAGTATCAAAACTAGGTCTGTATTTGAAAAAGGCAAGATGAAAGAATTAAAGAAAATGTAACCGAACTGAAAATACAACTCAGACTATTACCGAAGCAGCTTACTGGGGGTGAGATTCAATGTATACTAAGTATCTGGGAACTACGGAAAAAGCATACTTTGTATTTTATTCATATCAGTATACAAGACACTTAAGCCATTATACTGTGTTACAAGAATATCTCGAGACATTAGTAGGTTTGAAAGGGTTTCTACAAATAATCTTGGAACAAAACTATGAGTTTTCTGAATCCTACCCCTAACCTGTAAAAAGGACAAAGAAAACAAATCTTGCTTCTTCAAAGATCTGGTATGGCAGCTACAGAGGTCATCGACCTCACATCCCAGAAGACCACCCACGTGAAGGAGCATATTTATCAATTCCTGCATTAACAAATGCAATAAATGCCAGATTCACCCTTTATACTATAAAAAATGCCACTGAAACATTTGACTACTGACCTTTCACAGCCATGAAATGTGACACAGATATATCTACTTGAGCATCCACAGCACCAGCGCTTGCACTGCACCCCTAAGCCAGGACACAAATCACTAAAGTAGTACAGCTGGTATGCTGAATATCCCATTTGCTCCTGCCTGCACTTGAATGAAGTCATTGAAAGCCTCCTCAGAGGGGAAATGTGCCTCAGACTAATGCAGCAACCGATTGACAGTGGCGTGATTTCTATTATTACTCCATTATCACACTGGGATCTGTGCCTAAACGAGCATACTTCCTCCCTGATGCCATTTCCTTTTATCCTGGCTCTAGTCTAAAAGCAGATCAATGGTAGTAATATATATGATGTCACTTCAATTTACAGCTACTGCCTCCCTCTCTCGCGTGCACAGATAGATCGATTCTTCCCAAAAATGGTTAAGAAATGCATGGGGAGACTCTTCTCCCAGAAAAGGGTTCTCTGCTATATTTGTCTGTGTAACCACAGCAAGGAACTGTTTACACTGAGCAAAAACAAGGGGGAAAGGAAAAAAAGCCACTACTGTGCACTGGAAAATGCTGGCTGAAATACAACACAAACAAGGCCCAAAACAGAATTGAAGCAATTTGACCTTATAAAATTACACAGAAAAGTTTCAAGTTTCTAAGGCACCATATATTTCTCCCTTATTTCTCTGGGAGAAGGTAAGTCTCAGCCACCCCCCCCCCCCAAAAAAAAAAACCCCATGAAATGTCTTTTACTTTACATTTTTACAAGATTTTCCAAAGTCAAACCGAATTCCTTCCCACCCCTCTCTTAGGAAAGAAAGGGAAAAACTCCACCCCAGGGTTCAATAGTGAATGGTTCCCTTCAGACAGAATTTCCTCATTAACTGCAGATAAGAAAGCATTGCTACTAGTCCAGGAGACAGCATTTGTAGCGCCAGGCCATCTCTGCGCCTAAACTCTGAACCGATCAAACAAATCCCTGAATGAATCTCATGTAATAAACTCTCCACACAGACAATTTGCCTTGAGGCCTGTTTTCTGCAGGCTGCAATTAAACAAAAACCTTTGTGGAACAAATCCCCCCCCCCCCCCCAACTGTCCAGAAAATTGTTAGCTTGAAAATTCAAGAAAACACTATTTACTCAACAACATTTTTATACAGACTTTGTCATTGTTTACCTCAAACAATATTCTTCAGATGTTGTTTTCATCTGTACAGTGACTTCTTTCAAATGAAAACAAGGCTTCCCCCCTCCCCCCGTTTCGGGGGCTAAAATGTACTCATATCAAGTAACATATGAATTCAATAAAAATGTCCACGCTAACAGCTGTTAACTAGCATAGTGCGATACACTACTTAAGAGAGTCTAACTCTGAAAGAACTAGTCTGCAGTTTGATTAATACGCAGAAAAAAAAGTAGTCTACAGCTGACAAAAAAATGCTTTGAACTGGTTCACAAAATAAAGCCCATCTATGCCAGAGGCTGACAAAATTTCAGAAGTCCGTAGTGACGCAGACTGTTCTGTTTAACTTTATTTAGGTCAGTTTGTTTATGACTTCCTTCTTGCTGAAAAATCAGCTCCCCTTCGAATGTTTATGAAAGATAACTAGACCTTACTATATTTAAAAGCAAATAAATATCTTTGTCTGTAACACATTCTCATCTACCTATAAACAGCACTCCTACGAAATGTCTTCCCGTTGTGTGCATGTTTTCTCAATCTCTGCTCAGACTGTTCTTTCTGTGCTTGGCAACTCATTTTTCAATATCTATTTTAAAAACAAAAAAAAACAGGACTTGTACTGAGTTTTTATCATGGAAAAGAAATTCCTATGAACTTTGCTTCCAAAAGTCTTACTTCAAGAAGTAACGATCACAACAAGTTCATCAGCATTTGATTTTTGTTGCACTTCAAAATACAATTTCTGGGACATTGACATCTGGTACCACTTGCTTCATACTAGTAGGACATAAAAATGACAGTGAGAGCAATTTATTTAATAAACAACTGCACTTGCATTTAGTTCCCAGTTAGTTTCCTCTTTATAACATCAAAATTAAGGATTTCTTATTTTTGGAAGCAGATCATCTATTTCAGAAAACATTTTAAGGCCACTAGCTACTCAAATATAAAGGTTTGATTTGTTCTGGCTGTGCATATGAAAACATTGCTGGATGAAGGACACAAATCCCAAAGAATTGCACAAATTTAAGTATGCACACACATTAGACCTGATCACCATTGACTTTTAACGCTCCTTTTCAAATGCAAGGACAAAAATAGCAGTAATCAGAGTGCAACTGTCGATATGCAAGCAATAAATGTTATGACACAGCTACAACTTAAAGTGAGCTTCTGGAGGGTTCAAAAAGGTTTTGTGCATGTGTTTGATTTTAATTATAACTTAACCTGATATGTGCAACACTAACGTGTCCACGAAGCAACAAACTTGGGAAACTTTTTCTAACTGAGCAATGTATTCAGCATTTTTGAAAGAGGAGTTGCTGATGGGCAAGCACTTTACAAAACAGGGCTGCTTCTTTGAGATGCCCTCCTCAAAACCTGTCCTAAATTAACATTGATTTGTCAAGTAATGTTTGCATAACCAATGCCCTGCTTCCCTAAATGTTACAAACACCCAATTGGGGAAGGCTCTTGGGACTATTTACGTGCTTAAACTTCATCATATTCATGCACGTTTTTTGCCCTGTGGCATTTAAATGTGATTTCGACACTGTACAAATCATTGTACAAATCACAACATATTCCTCACACCAAACTGTTTGGTACTTACGCATCAAACTTAGCATTTGATTTTCTTAACACTGAAAAATATTTGTAGGGCAGCATGAAAGCAAAAGCAGACAGGGAAACTGTGGGTATATATGTTACAATACTGTGAGATGAGAATGCAAGGATTTAATTTTATCAGTATTTTAAGCTGACTTTCAATGTGGGAATCAGCAGCATAAATTAAAGTTTAAAGCTGTTTCACGTTCTGTGTCTGATATTCTGGTTACACATTACCAGTAATGTTTTTAAAAGGCCAGGCATTGCTACCAGTCCATAAACTGGAGGTTTTTTTCTTAAGCTATAGTACAAAATATTTTCTCATAATTTACTTAATGGAGAGAAGATCCACTTACAAAGAAATTCAACATCTGCAATCTAATATAAATGCACTGAAATGTCAAAAATGATTAAACCTTTATGATCTAACATACTGCTGAGCCAGCAAAATGAAAACCAGGTGGCTTCCACGACAGGTTCAGTCAAGTTACACAGTGCTTTCCCTCAACCTGAGTTTTCTCAAAGAAATGTTTCACCATAACTTTACCTGCGAGCATAATAATTCCCTTTCAAGCATAATAGGCTACCCGTTGTCTATTCAATGCAGATTATCATCTCTGCCACTTACTAGTGCGCTTCCAGCATTTGCTACTCCTGGTTTCAGATGAAATGACCATGGCAAGAGAAAAGTGGACACGAGAAGCCAGATTCCACATCTGAAATCACACTTCACAGGATACTCCACTTAGACACACTGGGAACAGACAGCATTGGTCCAACACAAACTAAAGTTGAAGCTGGCAACAGCAAGATCTTCAGTTCACTTGATCTCAGAAGTGCCCAGCACTGGAGAGGTGATCAGAACGTCAGCCCTGCCGTTAGGGCTCTCCAGCCACGTGAAAGCAGCTGGTGCTAAAGACCACCTTCTCATCTAACAGCAGACCCAACAGAAACACTTTAGGTTCAGCAAACTGTTCATATAACTACAAAAAACAAAGCCAAGGAGAACTCTGGTTTTGTTTTCCAGACTCTTACACTACTACAAATTAAAGGATTCATACAGAAGACTAACAAGTCTCAGTTAGCAGTTGGTGGAAAGATTTCATACCCACATTGTAGCAGATGCTGAAGTGGAAGTATTTGCCTCCTTATTTGTCCACCCAAAACACTCTAGGTCTCAGCTGCTCTAGGCTATACGCTGGTGCTGAGATCCACGGCAGTATAAATCATCTCACCTTGAATGACCATCATCTAGATAATCTGAAAACAAACAGACCAGTGAGTGTCCTCTGAGACATTAAAAGACATTTGCAGACTACAGCAGATGCTGAAAAACAGTGTTTCAGTGGCCAGTCTACCAGCTGTGAAGTGAAGCATTGAAGAACCATTATCACTGTATGCTAGCCACAACCATCAGTGAAAGCTCCCTCAGACAGATTTTCTTTATTCTTCTGACTGTACGTACTAGAAGAAGAAAGACGGAAAAAAACCTGAGAGCCAAAGAAAATAACTAATTTTTCTAAGCTTTGCTATGTTGCAAATTACTGGCCACAGAACCACCCAGCACTGAAAGTGCCAAATCCTATCTCTAGAAACTACCCTGGGCAGTTAAGCTACCTCTTCAGTCCAAAATCCTTGCAACAGAACTGAGCAAGGGCTAGCTTGAAGAAGTATCTTCTTTTTCCTTAAGAAATTGGTGGCACATACATGGAAATTTCTGGAACAGAAATCTGTTCTACCTATGCCTACCAATGCAGGACGCGGTCAATGCCCAGAATTCATCTAGGATTGTGATCTTCAGGGATCACAGGAATTCACTAAGAGTTTCCCAACTCTCTTACGGTGTGGTCAGGTCTTGGGGAGACCATGACTTGTTCAGCAGAACATGTTTCTTTCTGACAAGCCAATTACAAAGGTATTATATCTGCCCCAAACAGCCGGCATCATTCAGAGGAAGAACCCGAAGAAGGAGAGAGATGAGAATTAACTTTCTTTCTTTCTTCTCTAACCTTTCATCAGCCTGGCTGCTGCTGAAGAAAGTCGTATCAATTCCACTTAGCTCATGGCTGCAGGATACGACACCACTTCCCCGGGGGGGGCTGGCCGAGGTTCATCATAAAGCACTAATAACGTCACAAGCCTTCCTGGAAGAAAGGACTAAAGCACAGATGGGAAACTGCACGTCCATCACTTGACCCTTGACTCCTGGAATCCACAAGAATCAACTCTCTTTTCTACCGTTTTGATTTCAGAACAACAGGTGATGAGTGATTTCATGTATAATTATGTCAGTTGTCTTTTAACATTTGTAGATCAACTGCATTTCCAGACCTCAGCTAGCAATATTTTATTCTGACCTGAAATCTGGCTCTGTTGCATTGTGTGCCCAACACAGCCTGTGCATACTCAAAACAGTTTTTCCAACGCACCACATCCATTTGATCCTTTGTTAGGGGGGTTTTGTTGTTTGTTTGTTTTTAATTTGTTAAGAATGCAACTGACCAGATTGAGTGGGCTGAAGTTTCAGAAATACACACATACCTCCAAGCAAGCCTTAATCACAGATGACCTTACAAGAGATGTAACTGTAACAGATGAGATCTAAACCTAAGACTACGTAGATGATGCTGAGAACTTAGAAGAGCAGTATGTAGAGTCTGTAGTCATGAAACGGTCTCCATTGACCGAAGATGCAGAGATGCCAATCCACCACCATCGTCTTCTTGGATTCTTTTTTTAACTAAGATCTCACAATGGCCATGACTAAAAATCTCCAGTTGTCTGGGAGAACTCTTTCATCGTGGCTGAAAGTGATCCAGTTCCACAGCCGCTGTTACTTCTTAGCCCAATTACCCCAGCGGCTCAAAATGAAGCCTTTGGCACTTCAGAAGATAACTGGTACTGAACATCGCACCGCAACTCTAGCAACACAGGTTACCACATGCCTGTCATATTGGTCTTCTAGGAAGCCCCTCTAACCCAGCCACTGCAGCCTGTGCCAGTGACACTTGAGAAGGCCACCTCCAACTGCTGACCGAGGATCACAGGCGACAGCCAGACTCCTCCTCCATTCCACAATTCTCCACTCCAAGCACACAGACTTCTTGAAAGGGAGCCTGAACTTTTGAACGGGTTGATACAAAACTTGTACTGTGAACTAAGGACTGCTCACAAGCACCACCACCTTCCACTCCAGATGCATGGCAAGTTTCTCAGTTTTGCCTGCTCTAGTACAAATACATAGCAGCATGTACTTAAGGAGGAGGGGGGGGGAGGGAGGGAGCAACCCTTTCTCCCTCCCAAGCAACCCTTTCTGAAACAAAACACTCCACTGCACACAGCTCTCTCAGGGGGACAGGATGAGACAATAAACAACACATGACAGATGTTAGTTCATTGCTTAATGCACTTGTGGAAGCTACTCAGATTCTATGGCGATGAATGTGGTATGGAACAGAACAAGCGTATCCCATTACTTTTTATTCTTGATGTAAAAAATATGGATAGATTTTATTTAAAACTGTTGCAGAAGACAACTACCATTGGGGAAGGGGGGAATTAAGCCTTTGAAAGATCTGAGGACAAGTGGATGAGTGTTGCATGACACCCTTATTATGCCCGGTGCTATTTAAAAAGATACTATAGTTATTAGCAAGGATCTAGCTGCCAGATTTTCTCTTTTAAAATCCTATGTAGGATCATTAAAACTAACCATAAAAATAAATCCAAGTTGAAACTTGCTGGACATGAACTTTTCCAAACTGCAATTTGACTGAACGGATTTTTAGCTTGAAGCAGTGCAAGAAATTGAGTGGCTTGAGACAGGATTTGCACACCATTAGCACGTGTAGGAGCAGGACTTCTTAAAAAACAAAACAGCAAACCGAACCCTAACAGTTAGTTGAAATACTAATGTTTTCAGAAATAATTAGCAGATAAAATGTGGTAAGAGAAAAAGTGCTACGATCTGCTCATGTTTCTCAGATGAGACTTTCTGTAATGTCAAGGAAGATACGTGAATTACTAAAAGGGAGCAGGAGTTATTTTATCACATGTACTGACCAGTACTTCCACATATAGATACAATATTAATAATTACTTGTAGATCCAGAAAATTGATTTGTTTCTTGACTCATAAATACAGCTTTGTGTGGGAACAACTCTATTCAATTTGAATTACATCAAAGCCCAAGCCTCTGAAGACCTCTCTTGAAAAAACAAAAATTAGTACTTTCTTGTGATTACAGAACTGTGTGCTGGTTTTATGACAACACAAGTGACAGAAACAGAAAAAATATTTTAGAAGTTGACAAAGGGGTATGAATAAAATACATGACATTTAAGGCAAACTCCCTTATAAATTCACTCTCACAGTTGGGGTAAAACTAGAGGCTTTAAATATATTAATTTCCTTATAAAATAGGGATAAATATAATTTATTTTGTTCATTTGTAATATTGGTATATGAACATAAGCATACAAAGATAAGCTCACATAACTCACTGAAAAGTTTTTACCTCTCTCCAAATCCCTCTTTATTAATAACAAGTCCTGTATTTTTTTTAAATTTTGGTGGTGTTTTTTTGTTTGTTTGTTTGTTTGTTTGTTTGTTTTTATATATATATATATATATGTAAGGAAGATTCAATGAGTTGCTTAAAAGACCTTAATTTCATACCCCCCCCATTAGGTTTATGCATCCTATTCCAGAGTACATGGAATCATTTAATGTATTTATATAATGCAGGTACTTGCAACTTCATTTCCGGAAGCAGGCATAAAGACAAGTCTTCATGTTGAAATGAAAGAGGGTTCTAGGTTCTCCGTTTTCAAACAGAGATTTTCTACAACGTTTTCCTTCAATCGTTTACTACAACCTTCAGTTTTAAAGATAATTGAAAATTTCCAATGCTTTGCAAATGACTGAGGATGCAAAGGGGAAAGCAGTTGTTGCAGAAAAATAAAAATAAATCCTAAAGCAAAAGCCCCACTCTGAAGTTGTTGTTTATTTTTATTCTGTAAACATGCAGAGAAATTATTCAATTTACTGACATTCATTTCCATACTATTTTCCCCTTAGCAAAAGGATCTAATGTGTGTAAAGCAGAGACCGCCCCATATCCCACTCCTGACCCATGCACTTTTGGGTTCTACTCCAGACATTTCATGTCCTGCTTAACTTGAACCTTTTTACGTGGACCTGGAGGAACCACTATGGGCCACAGAAGGACTTCCTGATAAGCAGGCATCAAGCAAATCACTGCAATCAATAGCAGGGGGGGCTACCCTCTGCAAAACAGCATTTACTTATTTATTTCTAAGGCTGCATGCTACTTAACTTCTCCCTCTTCAGGAAAGGAGGGAGAGGAAAATACATTGATCTCCAGGAAAGATATGTGGAAAATTTGCTGTCCTATGGCCTCATTCCATACTTCTCATGGATGAGAGCTCCCGCTAACTTCAAGGGAATATTTACTCACAAAAGGAGAACAAGACCAGCACTTAATCACTGAAGTTACATACAAATGTGAAAACAATCAAGCAGATAATGCCAGGGAGCAGTGGGCTGAGTGTGCAGCAGTAGAGTATTATTTATATACGAATGGGTGGATAACCACTAAGTTAAGTACAGTGCTTCAACAGTAATTCATAATCTTATCTACTAATGGAAATAGTTGACTGAAAGTCGGCTTTAGCAAGAACGTACAGTGCTGTGCACCGTGACAGAACCAAGTTAGTTATTTACATGAAAAGTTTAAACAGTGCAATCCCACAACTAATTTAAGAAATTCCTTGGTAACATTATCACTTAAACCTAATTTAAGGTAAGTAATGAATGCTTTTGAACACTGAAATGCAACCCATTCCACAGTACAAGCAAAATATCTGTTTAGTATGGATCTTGCTCTTAAGAAGCAAAAGCAAGCGTTCACTCCATCATCTCTTTCCGTCTAGTGAAATCAATCTTTAGAAGTTTCATTTCAGATATCTGTATGCTGATGTGGCTGAAACAGACCTGAAGTTTCCATTATAAATTGCAATTCTCAGGTGTTTATAATTTAACTATAAAAATTCCCTCCAGCAAGAAACTTGGCATTAAAATTCTCAGTCTATAAGAGATTTAAAAAAGATTACTTTCACTATTATTACTCCAGATAAAATGTTGAAAGCAGTTTACTGATTTAAGACAAGTGACTATCACCAAGCTCCTACTTTTTAGAAAAGAAAACTTAACAATTGAGTACTCTAGTATGAGTCTAATGACATTTGCAATTCTTTGAAATTAGGACAGCTATGGTAACAAACAGTGAATAGCTATGACTACTTTAAGGACCAAATATTTTCCACCAGCAAAATTAACCCCTCACAGCTTCATTTTAAATAACATAAAAGAAAACAATAGCACTTTCTTTTCTTTTTTTTCAAACTAGGCAGTAGAGATTTAGTTTGCTGTGTGGTTTTTCCCCACGTTTAAAAGCAATCCCCTGAATATGTCTCTCAAAATCCTGGCCACATCATCACCTACCCCAACAAAACCCCAAGACAACCGCAGTTTATGGGCACAACCCTGCAAACACTTGGATATAATTAACTTTGCGTGCATGAGTACCTCCACTGAAAGGAAGAGCAGCCTACGTGTGCTCGCAAGTTTACAGTATCAGGCCCTCTTAAGTGTCCCTTTCAAAAGGACATTACGGGGTTTAATAAATAAATTGCAAAGTCACAGGGTAGAATTTTGCAGCAACAGTATGGTTATTGTTTTTTCAAACTACCTCAAAACATGAGGATTCTGTATTATATTCTACAGATTCATAGAGCAATTTCTATTATATGCTGCTTACTATCTGCAGAATCTAATCAACTCATTAATTTGTATACAACTTTAGCCAGTCCCGTCTGAAAATACACTGAAATAAACAACATATTCTTGGAAATTTAACACTTCTTACTACCCCCTTATTTTTAAACACAGACATCTTAGCTATAACAGTACATCAGGTTTTAAAGCAGTTTCTGTGCACCACTGACTTCAGCCTGGGAAGCTGCTGCAGCACTGACTTTCGGATGTATACGTACCCACAAGTCCTAGAAAGCTGGGAACTGAAAGCACTCAGCACTTCTGGAAATTAAGAACCTCCCAACCATAGTGCGTACATTATATTGGCCCGCGCAAAGCAGGCACTATATCCGAGATTTCCTGTTTCTCTTCTGTTTTTCTGGCAATCTTATAGTTATTTCACCATAGATTGTTAACAGTGCGAACTCCTGCCCACAATCAGTTTAGCTATGAATCAGTGTATCTGTCTTCATTTTGCCAATTATCTTTGTCTGAATTCCAGAGAAGCCAAAAGATCCACTTTAAAGAAGGAAAAACACCTTAAACAGCCTTAGATTTCACCATTAAAAAATTTAACCTTGAAAAAACCATCTAAACAGATATAGGAAGCTGACTACATGGGTATTAGATATATTTTTTCCCCTGTAAACTGTTCCTAAAGAAGTTGCTTGTATTTCATATACCTCTAAAGTCACGGGAACAGACACCAGCTGTGCTGTAAATGCCCAGTCTGGCACTGGCAGGTAAAACACTCTCAGCTGAGTATTACTGTTTTAATGTTATGATTGAACTCTGCAACAGACAGTGATTTGCTTCCATAAACACCCCTAAAAGAAGTGATTAATGATAAATCTAGGTTCTTAACCACTACTAAGTGCAAACGGGCAATAGAGGCAAGAAGGTGATATGAAAAGAGTTTCACTGATGTTCAAAACAAGCACCGTAACAAGTAAGAGCTGAATTACTCCAAGAATTGGCAAGGCACGTTACAAAAGAAATGCTGTATTACTGCAAAAAGGCCAAAAGACAAGGGTATACTTACTGAAAATGCAACTTCAGTTCCACTCAGTTGGCAAGACCACAAGGTCCTTTAACCTGATTATACCTTTATATAAGGTGCCTCTATAAAATTCGTCTTCTCTTCAGACTAAATACACAAGCTCTTCTTCTTAATCTAAATCCAATCACAAACCAGTCTTGGACATGCTCCACCCTTGCAATTATATATTGCTCTCGGTGATCATATTCCACCTCTTTCCTTCCCTCCTCCTTTTCCATACTGTTGTTCTTTTTATTCAATGCTCTTCTGGGAGCATTATCTCTCATCTAATAATCACATTAATTAGAAATTTTAATTTTGGCATTTAAACAACATGAAACTAGTTTTGACAAATCTTACAATTCCAGGGGCAATAACAACATAAAAGTAAAACCCTTTTTCATCTGCCCCCGAACATATATTAATGTCTAAAAGACAAAAACAGAAGAAATGTTATCCTCTTGCCCTCTGCAACAAGATGAGAGCACCCATTCGCATAAGAGCTCTGTTAATTTCAGGTGCTAGTGCACTGACTTCAAGGAAATATAAGCAATAAATATATCCTTTTGCTTTAATAGCTGAAATACCAAGTAGGTGCATCGAGGTTTGCCAAGGACAGCATGTATTTCTTAATCTTCAGACCAACTCACCTTATTTTATATGCAATTTTAATGTAAATAAAAGCGATAAAAGGAAAAAAATAACAGTCTATTGAAACTGTAGTTTCTGTTAATTATGAATACTGTATCATTAGCATGCTTACAGTAAATCATAAGTGCTGGTCTCTGGGATTTCATAACACCAATCTCAGCTCACAGGGAGTCTGGCTGGAATAAACAAATAAAGCAATGGCATTTCAGCAGGTCTGTATCATTAACAAAGCTAGTGTAAATAAGCAGCCTTTCCATTACATACTGCCTTTCTGCATTAACCTTTGTGGTCAAAAAATAGTTTGTCCAAATAGAAACAAAGTGCTGACAATACTGATATTAGTTTTGAATGTATCTGCATGGCGCAATATAATAAGGATCCATACCTTTCTGAGAGGTATCTCAAGGGAAAGAACAGGAAAGTGACAACAAAGACATGTCGTGACATAACAGCACGCAATTTTTTTCACAAAGCTGCCCAAGTTCCATGCAGTGCTGAGGACTGGTTTTCTCTGGAAAACACACTTCCCCTTTTTTCAGTCCCCTTGGGATCCTTGATCGTACTGTTTGAACTGACTTGAAAAGTAAAGCGGGGGTGGGGGGACACACAACACAAAAACTGGCTTTTTCAGCATTTACATGGCTAAATTTGTATCGCCAAGGCAATCAGAGCTTATTGGCCTGAATACTGAAAACTATTGACTTATGGTTAGCAACCCTGCAAGTAACAACATTTGCACACACAGTAAGGAAACCAAATTAAGGGCCTCTCAATGTATACAATAGCTCCTTCCTTTATTTATTTCTTTATTTTTTAAAGCTCAGGTTTCCAGTTCCACCAGCAAGTGCTCTCTGTGTAGGCCCGTGGTACTGTGGTGATACACATACACGCTGTATATCACAGCATGGCTCTAAATTGCAGGGGCAGACAGCAAGAGGGATTAGTTTAATCTAGATTTTGGATACGTAAAATTGCAGAAGATAGAATGGAAGCTGGCGAGTCAGGCTGCTGAGACCTCAAAATCACGGGAACCACTGCTGGCTTTTAGCCAGTTATGTCTTCAATGCCTCTCCCCCTTTCTACTTGTACCTGCTACTATTTAGAGCAGTAAATCAATTATTGTTGTCTGTTTTTTAAAAATGGGTTGCAGGTTATCTGTAGGAGAAAAACGTGCGCTCCATCACACTAATATCTTTCTTTTTCTTTTTCTACTTATAATATATACATTTTTTTTTCAGTTCTTGGTGATTGGATTTTCCTCTATTTTTGGAATGTTTACTTAATATTTGACATCTTACTGTTTCTTCCAGACAGTCAGTTTCTCCAGTTGTTTGTTTGTTTGTTTGTTTTTAAATTATTCACACAGCAACAAGGAAGGGAAAAAAAACAATAATAATTTTTAAAAGCCCTCTCCAGGAAACTGGATTGTAAACCCACAAAATCTGGCAGAGAGACAAAGCAGGGGGGGACCTTACATATTTTTAGCTAATGTTTTGAAGCTGACTAGATTTCAAGTTGAGCATTTAAAAAACAAAAAGGAAAATGAACATACTTGCTCGATTGAAAGAGAGGGCTTTGACAGGGAATAGAGGGGAACAAAGAAGCATGCTTGTATTATGAAATTCAACAGAAGGCAAGAAAACGCTGAAAAAAAAAAAATCCACTGATAGGATGACATTTTCTTCCCACAGAGACTTTACACATTCCACCCTTTCACCACTTTTCAAAGCCCCCATATTTTTTTCCAGTATTTCAATATAACTGAAGTTGAAATTCTCTCTTGCTTCTCATTTTCCCACATTTTCTGTATTTGACACTTGATTAGGACCGTGCACTTCCCCAAGGAGACTATCAGCAGAACGCAGTGTGTGGAGGCGAGGGCTGAGCTGAAACACTACAAAATAAACTGCAGCCACGAAGTGGCTACTTGTGCACCCACAAAGCCACCTTCCCCAGGAGCAAGCGGGAGGCACTGCGTGCCCGCGGTACGAGGGACACACAGGATGTGCTGCCACTTGGCACTTCAGGTGCAGAAAATATTTCTACTTCATTTTCAAAAGCCATCTCTAAGCTACTTCTGTGCAACTCTCCTCAGCTGAGTCTAAAGGCTTTCAGTGGTGGTGTTTACGCAAGGGAGACAGTCAAACTACCTGGAAATCGGGAAACACTACAAATAAATTTTTGCTATTTGTGGCTGAAACAACTAAATTCAGTAATACACAATTCAAGGCAGAATAATCCTCCACTGCATGATGCCACCTAGCACCTACAGAAGGATTTTGTCAAACTGTATTTTGCCATTACTCATTTTCTACCACATTTTCATTTCTAATTTTTAATACAAAGCAAATATAAAAGTAATTAAAGGGCTATAAACAGAAGTAAAAACTGTTGTATTTTGTGCAATTACTGTGAAAAATCTGCATATTTCTATTTCTCATACAAAATACCATCAGAACTCCACAACTAGCCTATATTTGAAACAATGCTCAAAGCTGTGCTTAAAGTACCTTATTATGAAAGGCAGATAGAAGTAGTCTTGACTGAAGTGGAATTACTATTCAATGAAAAGTAAAAATAAAAACATACTAGAAGGAAAGTCAAGTGTGGAGACAACAGGTTCAAATCAAGGATCTGTATTTTTCCACATTAAATTTGATGTTAATTTTCTAGCTGTATTAACTTACCACATACATTTTCATAATTAAATTATATAATGTGACACTTCAATCAACATATTAGGTAAATATCATAGGCATTTTAGTTTAGCACAAGAGAGCTTGGCCATGTATTTAAAATTAGTTGCATGTTCCTGATACTCTGCTACTGTGAAAAAAGTCCTACTGTGAATAACTATAAATCAATTTTCCCCAATTACACAAATCAGCAAATATATGGAAAAACTAATCTGCCGTGCATTTTTAAATATAGGTTTTATTACAACTTGAATGGAGCAATGAGAGACGTTACCGTTCAGATAGATATTATGTACCTTTGCACGTTTGCACTTTCATCACAACCTGCAAATAAAACTGCTTTGCAGAGCAAATTAGTAGGTCCTGATGTAAAGCGCAAATACAGTTTTGCACACTTTACTACAGGTGTGCATATAATAATATGCCATTACTGGGAAAAATATAAATTTCATACAAACCCTTTAAGAACAAGCAAGACAACATTTAAAACGTAATACATTGAATGGATACTTGCAATGCTGACAGAACAGATCTGACTGAATTGACTTCAGGCTAAAACTTTTGAAGAGGACCTCAGAAAACCATCTTGTAACAACAGTGTTAAAGAAACAAAAATAACAAAAAAGAGGACACAATCAAGTTATTTCAGACAATATTAAAATCGAACAAGTTTGCGTAGTGGACATTAATAGTCACTTTATTTTTCATTATGCTACATGGGCTATCTCCTGATCAAAAAGAGACTTGCACACACTTTTTAGAAACTAGGGAATCCGAGTTGCAACAGCTTTACATTAAATTTATATGTTAAGCATTTAAGACGTAACAAAGCTGATTCTGCAGCAGTACTTGTTGAGACAAATTTCCCATAGATTTCAGTGAAAGTCATCTGCATAAGGATTGTAGGGTGGGGCACACAGCACCTTCTGAGTAATCATTTTAACATACACACACTATGATCATTTAAATGTATTTTGACATGTTGTTTTCTTTGGTTAGCTTTAAACTTTCAGCACAAAGCTGAAAGATGTAAACATTAAAGAGCATAACATAAAGTGCTGCAGGCAACAGCCTTGCTCAAATCTAGCAGAGGTTGAAGTCAACATATAATGTACTCCTAACCACCCTGTTCACGGTTTTTATTATTGAGGACATCTGCACACTGTGTCCATTCTTATGAAGGGATATAATATATACTGAGATGGGTCAAATTAATTTAATATAAGAAAAAAAAGGTTTAAAAATAATATGTGTGTGCAGAGCATGCTAGCCTATATGCTTATAAAATGATGAAATTCAGTACAGGTGTATTTTCCAACTCATAACACAGAAGGTTTTTAGAAACTAGCAGGAAGCTACTATAGAATCTAAACCAAGAAAGCACATAACCAATGTATAAGTAGTATTTATTATCAAGGCATTTTTTGACATACACTTTGGTCACTGGAGACCCGTCCAAAATCTTGTTCTAGTAAGTTGACTTTAGATGTCTCTACATACTTCATAAAAACAATTTGAGGCCATGTAGGCAAATAGACAAATGCTAAGCCTTGGCTTTTGCAACTGGAAATAGCCAGATTTGCATGAGCAGACAGTGAAAACAGGAACTTTGAAAGGACCTGGATGTAAGGTTTACAATTTACATCTCAGCTATAAAACCAGAATGTAATATATTGTTACACTCATTCATTGCATGAGAAAATTAGGTTTTTTTATTTGTACACACACTGTGAAGCCAATCCTGGCACCTTTACATAGCCGTACTTCCAATGTTTTTGCTTGTACAGTAGTGGCAGAATGGTATCTTTTTCTCCAATTTTTGTACCATTTCTTATTGGAATTAGGAGCTAAATCAGACTTAGACATTAGTGAGCCCCCTGTAAGCTGTGGGAATCTTGGCTTCTGAGCTACAGGAAATATGTCCATAGTGTCTATGTACTTCCAACTTTGTAAAAGGATTAGTGTACTTTCGGCATATGGTCCTGTATGCAACAAAGATTTGCCAAATGGAAAAGAGAGGCTTAAACATTTACAGTGGAGCTTAAATACTCTTTTCTAGATAAACTTCCTTTCTGAAGAAATGCAACATAAAAAAACAACCAACCAAAAAAAAGGTAGCTAGCTGAGATGAGCTTAGTTGCCTCAGTTCAACCCCTACTAAAAAGCCCATCCATATCACAAAAGTTGCCTTCACAACTGCAGCCTTGATGGACATAGGGATTGTATGAGTGTGGAAATTGAATTACACCCTCTCTCCCTGTAGGTGGTCCTTACAGGTCAGCATACCGGAGTGTGTCAGAAGCCGGCGCCACTCCTGTCCATGATGCATCTGTTCTGTGGACACAATCCTTCAGGCTGCAGCTCTCTCAGTATGACACTATTCACGGGAGCTAAATAGAATTTTAAAAAAATCTCTCTTTGAAACAGTAATTTAAGATAAATGTCTATTCACAATAGACATTTGCAATAGGAACTCTCATTGCAGGCTCCTGCTAATCTGATTTAAGCACGATTTTGTTTCCACTCAGGCAGCTTAAATTAATTTAGCTGTTCTGAACACTGTTACAGAAGGATGAAGTATCCAGGGGCTCACAACTGCAGTTCCTAGTTCAACAGCCACATTTGCTACACAGTCAGGTTACACTGAAAATTTGTTTGCTTTAGCTACCATTACACAAGGGATTTATACTATTACAGTTATCCCATTACATTCAGTTTTTAGACTTGCATAGATTGCCTAGAGACTGAAAAGAGGAGGAATTCAGATCCTCATGCATGCTAAATTACCAGCTATGAGAAAAACTCTGGCATATTCCCCACACTGATGAGACTTTGTCATTAACGCACCCCAACATTGAGAAGTCTGATGTGATCTGATTTCCCACTATTGCCTGCCTTTTTGTTCTATAGTTGTTGTTGTTGTTATTCAGTAAACTTTCAGTCCAGGACTACTTTTTAATTTAAAAAGTTGTGGTTGGTAATTAATCCTGTGCATAGAAGACATTGTTTTGGTGAGTAACAATGGGCAGGACAAAAACTGTAATCAAAAATGTCAAAATAAGTAATAGTCTATGAAGCACAAACTGAAGTCTCCTATCGTTTTTCAGAGACTTTCAAAACACTTTTTGAATAAAGGCAATTCTTGAGTCCAGCTCTTCCATAGAGGAGTCCATGGAGGACTCCATCAAGTCAATTAGAAAAATCAACACACCTGACTCTCTGTGAAGTTTCCTAACTCTAGGACTTTTCTTCCACTGTCCCTTTCAAAATGAAAGGCAAATACTGACAACCAAATTAAGACAATGAATTAAGACAGAAAAAAATCACTGTTTGAGGGCTGTCTAATCAGATAAAGAACTCAGTTCAGAGAGTCAAGTCTGTTCCTCTTTGCATGCCACTCCTGATACAGATGAGGGCAGGTATCACGAGATAACCCACAAGCAGACAGACTGCTAGCATGATACAAGGAGATGCTTTGCCCTTATGCAAAAATTCACAGTGTGGCTAGCATTGTTGGCACTTCTTTTTTTTTTTTTTTTAAAAAAAGCTAGATGTTTCCAGTCATGACTTTGACGTAAACAGCCATGGGTAATGCCCAAGTATCATCACCACAATCAACATCTTAAGTTGAATTGCTTGCTATTCCTCGCTGGTACAACAAGGTTCTCCCTGCTGATTTTCCATTTAAACTCACAGGCTGCTATCCATGAATGGCCAGCAATGCCCCAACTCGTTTCTTTACAGCTTTCTCTTTAAAACAAAAATTCAACACACAGTTCAGGAAATATTGTAAGATGAAGCTGGCTGCACTCCTAGAAGTAAAAAATTAAAGTTTCAGTAAAACCTGACATCTCCCTGTAAATTACACCTTAACCCCCCAAAAAACAAACAGGAAAAGATACTATTACCTAATGTCTGAAAATTCAGAGAATATATTCATTCACAGAAAATACTTCTGCAAGTGAACTGAACTAAAATGATTTCCTCTGTTTATTACATAATAAACAAGATATCCAGGTACCTTTTTAACCTGTGCCTTCCTGGAAATAGTACATTCTTTTTATTTATCAAGGAAAGTGAACATTAGTCTTGGTGCAGACAATTTTATTAGCACAAAAAGAAGCTCAACAAGACAGAACTGGGCACTGTGTTTTTACAGAGGCATGCTACAACAGTTTCCAGTGTGATCCCCAACCCCAACAATTCCTGAACTCCGATTGAGACGGCTATCCATATTCAGGCTACTGAGGTAAAAACATCATAACCTCTATGCTTTCAAGTGTATTTTTAGAGAAATAACTTCATTTGCAAGTGACACATCCAGAATTCATTCATCGCTAATCTATGTGCAGTTTAATCCCATGACAATCACATCATCTTTCACATCATTCATGTGGCCATGACTGTAAAAGCCATGTTTGTGGCCAGTCCAAAACACAGACAACATCAAAGGAACTATATAAAGGCAGCCCCACCGGGGTGATGTTACACGCTGTGCCTATAAAATTAGACTACTGCTTCCACGGCCACGGCTTTCTCTCAACATCGAAGTTGTATCGGGCTCTGTAACACCTGAAGAAAACAGAAGTTTCCTTTTCAGGAAAGTAAGCCATGATAATCGTGACATTTGCTCAAAAGAAAGCACTGTCATGATGCTTTATGCCACAGTAAAGGCATTTTATTTCAAAGACAACAAGGAGCTGCAGAAACCTTCTGCAAGACGGAAACATATCATAAGACCTTTTTTTTTTGCACCGTATTATTCTGATGAATGGAAGGGTTTCTGCTCTCAGGAGTCTGTTTCCAGGAGAGCTGGCGCAGACCTGCGCAGCCTGCCTGTCCACCCATAGTCCATGACGGATCTCCCTCCAAGAGGCACAGATCTGGTGTAAGGTATTGACATACTGGGCAAAGTGTCAGTCCTAATTATAAGTTTAAAACCAAAGCTA
The DNA here is from genome assembly GCA_020745775.1 of Theristicus caerulescens. Classification (NCBI taxonomy): domain Eukaryota; kingdom Metazoa; phylum Chordata; class Aves; order Pelecaniformes; family Threskiornithidae; genus Theristicus; species Theristicus caerulescens. The sequence goes on along the minus strand of CM036583.1, from coordinate 46,515,118 downwards.
GGTGCCACTGGATCACAGCAAAAATTAAAGCCTGTGGCTGCTCCTGCCTGCTCTGGCTTGGCCTGACAGCCACACAAACAGGTAATGAGAGTTCATTAAACCTGTTAAGACACAAGTTGGCAGCAAATAGAGAGACTCCAGCATAGGTAGCAGGGACACTCTCATGTCCCAAAGGACCATATAAGGTTTAAACAGTACTGTAGTTGTAAGTCCCAGTTCTGTACTATAAACCAGAGATTGTAAGTCTACATTATGAAAGGAACAATCGCTGTCCTAATGGTTAAAAGAAGCATGTATCTTTCTGTCTCTAAATGATCAGATCCTTAGAGTGCTCTCTTGGGAGGGAAAAAAAAAAAAGAAAATTATTTCCATAAGAATTATATTTAATACATGCCCATTACATGGCTGGGGTCCAAGGGCTATTGTGTCTCCTGGATGGCTCATTGACTACCCCGTTCTAGCACCCTTTTGTTGCGGCAGGCTATTCAGCAGAAATAGAAAGCACAGTCAGCATGGTAAGGCCACATTAACTTGCTGAAAATGGGCTCAAAAGCATCTCTTTTTGGATTAGTTCTATGACTGCAGTTCTCATATGAGTCAGAAGCCAGAGAAGTAGGTATTAATTTAGCAACGAAATTATTCCATAATACGTGCAACAAAGCCCTGTTTCTGTTAGCTCAGCCTCAGTCGCCCTTCCTGTTACTTCTGCACTGTGTGAGTTATGATTACGCAGCACACAAAATCAGAGCAAGTTCTTTAGAAGTGGCCGTTCCTTTCTACTGTCCTTTCATGCCACCGCTGAACATGGTTGTGCATAGCTCTGTATTATCTCTGTGTAAAGATAACCAAACAAAAGCTACATTTATAAAATCATTCAAATTAGAAGAAATTATACTTCTTGTCAAATACAAACCATTAATGCTACGCTACTCAACTATGCCCTCAAAACACATGGCACATTTAGCAAAAATAATTATTTAAGGGATTGTAGGTTCAGAAATGAATTGATACATCCAAATATAATCAACAGTAGTCAACAGCACAGAAATGTTATTTTCTACACAGCTGTTAGGCTGGGAAAAAAAGCGTAATCCTGAAATACCTAACAGTTTTAACCTGAAATCTGAAAAGAAAAATAACCATAGTGTTCACTTATTTTGCAACACATTACGAATACTCTATGTTGTATTACTTACTTTTAATGAAATACAATATTGAAACCAATGATATTTCTTTCAACCTCTGAAATAGAAATTTACTCTTCAGCGCAGTGGTCTTACACTGATTGAGAAACATTATTTCAGGAATGTCCACAGTTTGAAATCGCTGCAACCTTTACATTTTATTTGATAACACCATCGCAGGACTTTAAAAAATGAAGTTTAAAAATATAAGCAAATAAGGTGCAAAACAAGATATTTTTAAATACTCAGGAACACCTCTCCATGACTTGATCTATTTCCAGGTTGCCTCCTGACCTTGCCATGGCACTCAAAAGACTTAGCGAGAAGCTTGAAAGAAAAGAGGAGAAACAAAGAGACTTTACACAAGCCCCCAGAAGGCAATTTTGCCTCTCCTTTACTTTTCCTTAAATAAATCCTGGTTACAAACTAGAACCATAATTTTTAATACCTTTTGAAAGTGGCCAGAAATAGATTGTAGCCTCATGATTACATAGTGGGGAGAGAGGAAAAGAAATACTGTGAGCTACTAAGTCTGCCAATAAAACTTTGAAGCTATGGAAACCTTATAATTCTTCCTAAATTCGGTTTTATCATTCAGTTGCTAACAGCAACTACTGTTTGTTTGAATCAGCAATAAAAAAACAGGGGTCTGGCCCATTGCAACTGACACTTTGACAGAAAATAATGCAGAGGTAACGTACATTTTCATACTGACCAGTCTAAATACATATAAAAGAACAATAATATTCACTTGACACTGCAGCCATCTCCTGATGGGATAACTTTCCATATGATGAGGCCAACACAAATGCACAGAGAGTTACACCTTCTCATTACGTTGCCATCTCTCTGTGACAACCATAAAACCAGAGGATCATCAAGCCTTTGAGGTTCTGGGTGGGCACAAGGACCAATTCCACAACTGCACCTGCTAAAAATGCTGCCTCCTTGCCTTCTAAAAATGGTCACAGTACATGGTGGCGTTTGCATCCCTTGTAACAGCTGGTTTCTGTAAAAATGAGTTTCTGCTAATGCAACTGAAACACAGCAGGATTTTTGTTTTGATGCATGATTGACTATGTACATAAAGGATCAAGAGTTTAGGAAAAAAACATGGATGAACTTTAAATTATTTAGAAGTAAAGAATTCACATTTTCCCAAAGTAGAAAAAACAGTATTTTTGAAAGCTGATAAACATAGTCCCCTCCTCTTCATTTCTAGAACAAAATGAAATGACAGTATTCAAAGTTATCATACTCAACTATCTAGCAAAGCAGAAGGCCCCTCCTGAAAACTTTTCAGTTCTACAGCAAAACGCTGCTCAGACATGATGACTCAGATAAGGTAGCATACTTAGAGCACCAAAATCAGCAGGTTCTAAATTTATACCAACTTCAGACTTTGAAACTAGAGTAAGAAGATTCATGCACAAAGTAAACCATGCTCTCTTCTCGTCACACTTTCAACAGGACACAGCAGCAAAACCAAGAAACAAGTCTGTGTTGGTCAACAACTGTGCATAATCCGGGCACTACATTTCATTTAAAAAACAGGAAGTTTTGATGCATAATGCAGTCTAGTGTCCATAAAGCTCATTTAGCAAAGTACATTCAGGAACAAAGAGATGGTAATTTCTAGCTGTCATGGTTTAACCCCAGTCGGCAACTAAACACCACGCAGCCGCTCGCTCACTCCCTCCATGGTGGGATGGGGGAGAGAATCGGAGGAGTAAAAGTGAGAAAACTCATGGGTTGAGATAAAGACAGTTTAATAGGGAAAGCAAAAGCCGCACGCACAAGCAAAGCAAAGCAAGGAATTCATTCACTACTTCCCATTGGCAGGCAGGTGTTCAGCCATCTCCAGGAAAGCAGGGCTCCATCATGCTTAACGGTTACTTGGGAAGCCAAACGCCATCATGCCGAATGTCCCCCACTTCCTTCTTCTTCCCCCAGTTTATATACTGAGCATGATGTCATACGGTATGGAATAGCCCTTTGGCCAGCCTGGGTCAGCTGTCCTGGCTGTGCCCCCTCCCAGCTTCTCATGCACCTGGCAAAGCATGGGAAGCTGAAAAGTCCTTGACCAGTGTAAACTCTATTCAGCAAGAACCAAAACATCACTGTGTTATCAACATTATTCTCATCCTAAATCCAAAACACAGCACTCTACTAGCTACTAAGAAGAAAATTAACTCTATCCCAGCTGAAACCAGGACACTAGCGTCAACCTGGAATCAACCAACTGCTCCGGATGCAAGAGGCTCCACTGCCAACTTTCTTGGGCCGCCTCTCTTCTCCTGAGGTAGAATTTCAGATGCAACACCCCGCCCCATCAAAATCAAAATCCAAACCCTATTTTCAAGCAGAAAGCCATTTTACATAAGTTCCATTTACCTGCCACTGGAACAGTCACAATTAAACACTTTACAGTGTCAGCTGAAGAGGACAGAGAACAATTTAGGTTTCCATCCTCAGATTCCAGCGTGATCAGCTTCAGCACAAAAAAACCCCTCTGTTAATAAAGAAAGAGTACAATGGATCAGAAAACCCTGGTGGCTTCCACCAGCCCAAACAAAACTGAAAGATACAGAAAATTTTTTTTTTTTTTTTTTTTTTGACAGAGAGGAAAGAGACCAAACTGAGGGGGCTCCTACATTTGGAGCAAGAAGAACTCTGAAGTATGGAATAAATGGGAAGTTGTTTCCCAAAGTCATTGCTGATACTACGGTCATTGACATAGACCTTCATTTCGTGTCAGTCGCATAGAAAGGAACAAAGAAATAATTCAGGAATAGGTCTTCATGCTTTGACATCAAAACAGAGCTGGAACTACGAAACATTGCTTAACAGTCAAGCTCTGGACAGGAGTTTTTTCCAGTGCTTAATGCTGCATATGTTGGTATTCAAAGCACACTTTCCACACCCTCTTTTACAGACATTCCCTATGAAAAAAGAAGTCTGAAGTAATACACACTAGCCAAACCATAACATATTACATAGGGGAAAAAAACAGCCATAGAATGCAGCAGGTAGTATTGCGCTGTATTTGCCTGTGGGGCAAAGGAACACAAACCATGAAAACACAGTATCTATTCTCACATGAACAATTAAAATATAAAAAGCCTTAGGAATTTTTAAAAAATTCTAGGGCCGTACTTGCAAAGTGATCAGTAATAAAACTACATTTTTTCCCCTTCACCTTCACACAACATTATCTCATGAAAAAAGCTTGCAAATAGTTCACCTACAATTAAGATCCATTTCTGGATGGCATCACTGCTCACTGACTCCTCATTTCACAGAGGATCTGGTACGTTTTATCATGGCAGAAAAGTACACCAAAAATGAGTGAATTAAAATAACCTGTTGAACAGCCCTTGATGAGGACTGAACCCACTGCTTCAGCACAGATCCCATGTGCTGCAATGACCAAAGCACTCTGACGCTGAGATCAAAGTGCACTATTAGAGGCAGTTTAACAGTTGGGTTTAAAAAACGGCAACAAAAAAAAGGCAAGAAAATATTGCTGTCTTGCTACGTTTTTAGGTAATAAGACAAAACCCTGCTCCCAAAATTTCACTTCCAAACAAATGTAGTGTTCCTTTCTGGTTTTCCTAGCTTAAGTGAAGCCAACTGAGAAAACAAATAGGGACAGTGGTGATAAATGCAGTGCTGCTGCCATGAACCCTCACCTAAGCATGGGGGAAACAGATTCTACCAAATCTTTTGCCTGCGAGATGGTGAGGTTGCATTGTGCAGCTCTCAGGAGAACATCCCCAAATCGTGCAGTCAGCTGCTGTGGGCACACACACTCCCCATCGCTCCCCTTGACACCACTACTGTGAACACCACTGCTTCACTTTAGTACAGGCATTCACTGAGGCCACAAGAGAGCTGTCATCTCATCCTGTCCGAGACCACCAGCACACTGGATCAAAGTATCATTTTTTTCATGAGTTTTCCCACTCATTGTCATTCCCCCAGCCACCCACCCTACCCAGTAAGTTCTGTCTAAAATCACAAGTCCTAAAACAACTTATTTAGCAAAAGTTTTGGCATTTTCCCCACAGGTTTCTGCTCTGAGCTTTACTACTCAAAATATATGCTGACCATACTCGAGCAGAGTAGCACCATACTGCTTTTCTAAATGCCCCCTACAGTATGAATTAGGTAGAGTTTTATTTATGTCCCAACTTAAACGGTGGACATTGTTGACACACATTTTACACATGCTGCAGTGATGCTGTTCTGCTATGTACATGCCAAATTCTACTACAGAGATGGCTGGCTGTCGATCAGAGTTGAAGAGATATCTGAAATAAGTTTTTTCTTCTGAACATCAAAGACACTGAGATCTTGCAACTGGACTGTGAAGTTTTGGTACACAACTAAAGCACTGCTTCAGGGTAAAATAAAGAGTTATTGTTGTTTAAATGCATCAGTTAACCTTCAGACCACAGCACAAACAGACTCTTTAGTCAGATTCTGGATCTTTATACAAAGCAAATAAAGAGTTAGCTTAGATGCCAAAAAAGCTGCCAGGGAAGCCAAAGAATTGTGAAAGGAACTAAAAATAACAATGACTGTTCTTTGCAGAAGGGATAAAGGGATAACGACAAGACCATGCAACTTCTAAGCAGCACATTTTATTTCAAGACATTACATGCCTGAGCTTAAGAGATGGTGTGAACACTGAGTATAGCTAAATATTTACCTGTCTTCCTGAAATTGTGTATTTTCTGTGTTAAAATGCTGAGGGCTGTACTTAATTTCCATCTAACCCCCCCAATCCTTTCCAGTGCTGAAATCAATGTTCCTTGGAAAATGAGTACAGCAGACACTTTTTTTAAAGCACTGTCTATTAATAAATCAATGGACATCTGTATTTTCTGCCTTCTCTTCCTTCTTAGGAAACCACTGTTTTGCAGTGGAAAATTTTATGCTGTACTGAGGTACTCTATAGGCTCAGTTCTACATTGCCTTCAGCTCCTACCAATGTGAGAATTAAGAACACTGCATAGCTGCTCAGTATGCAAAAGACTTTGGATTACCTGAAAACAAAAGGGAAGGACTGACACCACTGCTACTGCTGTCAGGCTGAGCAATGTTGCCCAGTATACATTTGTAATACTGGTTATAAATTTGGCATCAATCCAAAACCAATATGCTTAAGACGTAGTGACCTGGGCTCATTGTACAAGAGTGTGTGTCGTGAAAAGTTTTCATGGGCACTGTAACATTTCATTTTTCCTGCTGAAATTTTTCAGAAAAGAAGAAAGGACTATATCAACATCTCCTATCCTAAAACTTGTATTTTGAATGAAATGGTTTCACCATGAAATCGAAAAGAAATTGACACAAGACAGATTCTTTCATATTAGATGCATTAGTTTGAAGAAAAAAAAATCATTGGATCTGATCAATACAAATTTTCAGCACTGCTCAGCAAAGCAGAGTGAGGAAGGGCATATACTTCTCAACAGCAAGCACACTGGCACAGTCTCACTTTTAAAATCACAAACTAATGTCTGACCATAGCATTTTACAGACACCAAATAAAAAGTCATTTGCTATACTTTGCATTTACTCAATGGTTCTCTCAGCTAGATAGGTCAGGCTTGTCTCACAATCCACTCCAGAGATCAAACTGTATCCTTCAGACAGTCACTTAATCAGATTCAATAGGAATTGAGTAAATATATCTGATTACTTTAAAATTTAGGTTCAAGATTGATTTTTTTCTATGTATTTTATTTTCAGAGGCTATAACACATCATTCTTTCTGACATGGAAAATATTGCCAAACTACATGGTCAAAGCTGGAAATCTTCCAATGCAGATGTATATCGTACCACTACGTGCAACAGCTCTCTACAACAGATGCAACTACTCTGTACAACAGCACCAAGCGTTACCAGGGTTCTCCCTGTACTCCTGCAGAGGCACTGTATTCCCTCATTTGCAAGAAAGGGAGTCATCTATAGCTTCTCCCCTGCCCCCGATTTTAGAAAGCTGAGCCTGGTCTTTGGAGGACTTTCCTTCATCAGCTGGAAGACAGCTGATGCTGTACACTGGGTGGAAGATAAGAACAACAAAGATTGCCATCATTGCACTACCTCTTGGCTTGCAAAGCAATAAAACATACTGCACTCAGAATCTGCCAGCTGACATAACTACAGGGTGCTTCTGTGATGAATGTAAGGATTGGTTTAAAGCAGTCATTCTTCACATCTTATGTGCATATTACAAGGGAGAAGGATATTAGGACAGCTCTCCCACCCAGCTGAGAAAGAAAGGCAGAGAGATGAAAAAGTAAGACAGAGAACAAAAGAAAAAGGCCAACAGAGAGCCAAACAAACAGAGGGCCAGATGGTGACTGCAAACCCCAAATCTTTGTTAAGTTGCTTGTGCCTATCAGATCCTCACAGAATGAAAGGATTGGATAAGAAGAACAGGCATAACATCTTCCTTCTGATCTTGTTCTTTTCCATTCTCTGCTATTTGCTTAATGAGCTTAATGGTTCATACCATGGAAAACCACGGTGAGGGCTGAGGGAAGCCAATCAAGCAACTGCTTTCTTTGAGTTCTGTAAGAAAACTTGGAAGGAAGATCCGTACTCACAAAAGAACAGCCTGTAAACTCTGACAATTTCTTAAAGCTTGCTAACATGGAAAATACTGGGGGAGGAAAGAAAATGTAAGCATCTCAACTGACTTAAATGGTCACTGATCTACTCTTCCTGACAGCTGCAACAGCCCATGACAGCCAGAGACGGGCCTCTTGAAAATCAAGAGTAAAAACTGTCACAGTTTGTGATGCATGTAAGTACATATCACCCATATGCGCATATGTAGCTTACAACAAAATACTTAGAAAGAAACAGTATTTTCCTCCTCATCTATACGATGCCAGAGAAAGATGTGAATCAGCATGCTAAAAATCCTAGAACAGAGTTAATGCAATTACCAGACATGAGAGTGAAGATTTTTATGTCCTTTAAGGTTGTGCACAACATCAAACAGAAGCTGCTTCACAGGCCACTGTTGTTTCAGGTGGAACAAGAGAGATCGGCCCACTTGCTCTGTCCACAGACGATATAAGAGACCTCTACGTTCCTGCTATGATGGGCTGCCAGTTGTTTTACCCAAAGTCACTAATAATGTTAGCTTGTCTCTGTCTCTTCCTCTTTCCCAACGTATGCCAAATTTCATGGCAGGAAAACAGATGACTGGTAAAATTTAATAAGATTAATATAGTAAAAGCCCTGCCTGATCAGGCTTTCCCCAAGGAGGAAATTAAGTAAAACAAGCTACACTTGTCACAGGATTTTTAGCTACACAGCAGCAAATGAGATAAATCAAGAATAAATTAAAAATTAAGTGATTTCCATTACTTTTATGCAAGTTAAAGAAATAGGTTCTGTTTCATTACCAAAGTATAATTCATCTTAACTAATGATGCACGCACAGCACATTTCATTGACTACTGTGAACTACTTGACTATGAGAAAAGTAATGTACCTAAACAAGCTGGGAGGAGTTTCCACCTGTGTTTTAAATTAGTGTGTACAACAGTCTGAAAAATGCTTCTGTCTAGCTAATAATATTATTCACACGTGGTCTGTGGGAGAGGCCAAGCAGCGTGCTTCAAAATTAGCTCAGGAGACTCAGTCCAGCTTTGGAGATGACGTGAGTTTTATAACAACTGGACAACCTGGGTGGAGCTCAACACTGATTCTGTCTAAATGAATCCACATTCAGTGTAACTTAACTTTTGGGAAAACAAAAGACAAAACCCCCAGACTTGAATACCCTTTTTCACAGTGCTGAAAGAATACCCCCTGCACCACCTGATCTGACTTTTCTTAAACTTTTATTCACAAGTAAAAACTAGGAAATATATTACTAGCAGATTTTGCATTCCCTTCAATCCCCTTGCAAGATATTTCAACAGTTAGCCCTAGATCCTAAATTAATTTGAGGACCTCATCAGAATGTAATCCCTACTTTTGCATTTGTCCTATCATACACAGCTTTGCCTGATCACATGATGTTATCCTATTTGAGGGTATGAAAAAGCAAAATATGTGGGCAGGAAGTCTTGTTCATGAAACACTCTGCAGTGAAACAAGCACCAAGTTGCTAATATTGCAACAAATAAAACTGTATTTTCCCCTTATACAGCTTTACATGCAGCAACTGCATACTACGTAACGCACTGGTGCAATACAAACAGTAGCAACAGCACCAAGCAGTTCTGACTGATCTCTAATAGTCATCTTTTTTCAAAGTTCTTTATTTTTGTCCTCACATGTATCATTCCTGAAAAAGTACTACAAAGTACAGGAAAGCATGGGTAGTGAGTCTTTGAAGCTGGACGATTACGCCAGTAATGTATGGCCAACCAGCCCATTCAGGAGCAGAGGTCTACAGATCATACACTGGGAATCACCACACTGTGCATTCTTTGTGATACCCATTGAAAGAGGTATTGCAGACGTGTACTGAACACAATTAATTACGTTGAGTCATTTGTAGAACACCTAAGGTGAATCAGTTTGCCTAAAAGCATTCAGTTCATCAGCATCAAAAGGAAAAATGGACTTGCACATCCTGATTCCTAGTTGCGGGTGCACTCAACATCCTCCCTGTCCCTTTAACGCTCCTCTATGAAGGAGCTTTGCTTCATCACAAGGGAGCATCGTGTAGCAAAACTGTGTTGTTCCAGAAGCACAAAAATCCATGAAGTCTAGGTTTCCCCCAGATGTGTCCTGTGATTGACTGTAAACTCACCTGAAGTTTATTCAGGTACTTTAATGCCTTTCTACAGAGAGACTCCCTGCGTCTAACAAATCACAAGCTCTCTTTCAATGGCATTATTTACTCACTCTCCTTCCTCTATCTGGCTAGTGTTGACTATACTAGTTGTCTTTGACATCTGTCTTTCTGTCATACTTGATTTAAATAAGCCAGGTTACTAGAGAAAACGTATGGATAAACACATATACACTGTAATTAGCTTTATATGAGCATATGCGATAGGAAACAAGACTAAAATAATCTTCAATCCTTTTAGGAGGTGAAAGAGAGCATCCATAAAATCTCTGAACAGGAACTATTAATACCACAATATCACAAGCCCAGCCCCTGCAGTTACCAAAGGAATTTCCTGGGAGCTGATCAGCTTTCTTCCCCTCCTCTGAAATCAGATGGGAATGTCCTTGAAGCAAATATATCGTTGTAGGAAACAATTACAGAAAAGGGCAAAAGGGAAGAAAGAATGACTTGTGTAATTTAGATAAAACACTCAGTGTAAGTGAGCTTGTGGCTGCGATTCAAAGCTATGTAGTGGTGGAGGACTCAATTTTCAGATCTGACCTCTTCTCTGGTAGCAGTGGAGAAGCATGAGGTAGGCTAGTGCCTAGACATTAGCAGAAAGGAGAGAAAACCTTGTGTTACTCTAGGGTGACTTCTCAAGTCAGCTGAGGCACGAGCTACCACCTATTCACAGTTCTACGCCTCAGAGGATCTTAAGGCTGAAGAATCCAGCCTAGCCTGAACACAGCCAGCAACTCCAGGGGCCGTAACATCATGCCTTGACATCCTGTATTGTCCATGCAATGCCATCCTCCCTGAAAAAAAGAGGAATATGGAATGTGGAAAATTACTTGTCAGTTGGTATGTAGCAGCTCAGAAGAAGATAACTGGAGTAAGCCAGGCAGAATAACAAGAATACTACTGAACTAATGCAAACTTTTCTAATAGTAAGTAAAAACAAAAACCAAACAAAGCCAACCCAAAACTCTGAAACCTACCCACTGGTAATACACAAATGGGATTTTACTAGTTCAGAAAAAAAAATATTACTAATGCCAGTGTGCATTACAGTTTAAGGGGAAGTAGGTCCTTTTAGATTAATCTGATTTCATTCTGTAAGAGCTGGGTAAAATATCTTGGGTAATGGCCAGCGGGGAACCATCAGTGAATAGAGATATTTGCAGCAGGGATCTGTGAGGCCATGCACACAACTCCTCCACTCAGGGGAAGGGAAGCCTCGCAGGGCCACGTACTTCACTGAGGACCATTGTCCAGCTAAGGACACAGAAGCCCTGTAGTTGTCCCTCCAGAGCTTACAGAGAGCTGCACTGTTTCATCTGGAAAAGGTAAAGTCCAGGGGAGCCTCCAGGACACCCAGGAAAGTTCCTTCACTGTAAGTAACAACTGCCACGGCAAAACAAATATGACGGCAGAATTCAGAGCCACTGTCTCAGCAATAGTCAGCAGGAGAAAACTTGCTAAAAAACAGGGAAGGCAGATGAGATGGAGGAATTGTTAAGAAGGAAAAATTATTTGTCTAAACCGTAATCTCCATCTTTCATAGAAACCCATCTAAAGCTGGCTTAAATAACAAACAGCATCTTGTGCAGACCACTGAGCAGAAACACTCTCCCAGGAGCAAGCGTATCTGGCACACAGATGTCTGATCCGGTACATGTTGGCCCAAACCTTTGCAGTTAACTTATCATTTTGTCTCCACTGTTACAGATGTGAAACACTAGGGTTTTTTCTATGAAAGCAAAGTAGTGACTGTATCTGTAAAGAACTATGAAAAGCAATCCAAGTCACCAGGCATAACTGTTCCTACAGCCATACTATTGTAATATGGACAGACCATCCTCTGTTATCCTACGCTAATCTCTCTAAACTGATCTTTCTAATATTGCTAAATGACATGGTATTTCTGCACTGTGGAAGAAGATCCAGAAACTGCTGGTGCAGCCATTCTATCTATACATGCTGTACGGTCTCAGAACGATTTGTATTGCTTACATCTAGCCACTGTAATTTGAAAGGCACAACACTGAACCTACAGTGGATTACTGGAGGAGCTGTCACTTGCGTATTTATGCAACTGAATTTCTCAATATTTTAAAGAAGGGGGAGAATTAAAAAATAAAACAATAGCTAATGTATTTGGACATTTAAATTACTCTTCCATGACCTTTTAAACCAGAAGATTATTTGTCATGCCACTGCCAAAATATGGCAGTATGAATATATGTGTAGGGGAACTAAAACAACCACAAAACTATTGAGTTTCTCTGTAAGCTGATGTAGAGCACCAAGCTCTATGTTGTTTTACACCCAGTATAGTGCCATTGCACTCTTCAGGCTACACAAAGTTTATACCAGTTCACAGTTTCCTAAGAGATAATATCCATGGTGACATTTGCTTTAAACTAATATAGATTTATTCCAAGACTACTAGGGGCTTTTTGTTACATGGAATACTGTATTCTAACTTACACAAAGTAGGTCCATTACATGGATTATAAAGCATGGAATCACTGAAGCTAAATGTGACTAGGACTAAACAAAACCACTTCATTCAAAACAGATAGTACTTCTCCATCACAGCTGATGGAGACATGCTTTACTCAAGTCCTCACATTTAAATTCCAAACTCAAAAGTAAACTTAAAACCACAAAAAATAATTTAAAAGACCAGATCTGCAAACATTAATCCAGTGGCTGCATTCCCAGAACAGTAAATGTGCACATACCACTTTTGTAAAAACTTGCACTAATTTCAGCTAAATCTGAGCTCTTCAATCCTTTTGTCTTTCACCGCACTTGAAAAACTGCCAGTCCTTCTATTGGCGATATACTAAATGGGGACTGCTGTGGACACGGGCATCACATGACTGTGAAGAGCTTGCTTAAGGACTGAAACCCTATGAATAGTACATCGCTACAGAACTATGTTGCCTAGATTTGAAATTGGCCCAGTATTAAAATGTCTGACTGACTAACAGAAGACAAAAGAAGATCTGGGCTAAAAAAGCTGGTTTTGCTCTTTTATGCTCTCTGCTTCACAGAACAGCATGCAACAGCCTCTGCCTTGTGCTCCTATATGTAGACCCCACTACAAAAAAAAAAAGAAACGTGAAGATGGAGCTTCTGACTCAAAACCCAGAATTTGCTGAATCTTGAATGAGATTAGGTTTTATGATTTTATTTACCCTCTTTTTCTTCTTTTCATAAAGGTCATAATTTAAAAGCAAAAATAAGTATCTACTGACATTTAAGCAGAAGGAGTTTAAATCAGGCCAAGTGGCCCATTAAAATATAACCAAGTTACTATCAATCCACGATGGAGGAGTGTCTGCTAATGATCTATTCTATGAAAACCTACCATCAATAATGTGTATTGCTGATTGACAACACAGTATTTCTGGATTTTCATTGTCCTGTGGATACATGCACAAAATCCAAAAAGCTTCACTTCATGACTTCCAAGAGGTAAGGGGGAAAGGGAAAGAGAAAACAGTGATAATTTAGGGCCAGAACCTAGGAAAGAGGACACTTGGCATTTTTTCTGGTATTTATCTTAAAGTTTCCTCCCTGAAGTCATGCAATTTATTGACCCGATCACTTCAGAGCATATAAATTGGTAACACAGGGAGTCAAAAAAAATTTAAAAGCTTCCAGCTCCAGTCTTTTAGCCTTAGTTGCAGTGAGGAGGTGCAACATAGTCCATGCTTGGATAGTACTGGCAGAAGCATCCTCTGGGGAACTACTATGGCTACTTCACAGCAGAAGAGGCCAGGCAAGAAGGTTACGTCAGGCTGGCTCTTGGATGCTTTCGGAGTCAGCAGGGAGAAATGCAGACCCTGCCCACACCCTCTGCATAGCCTCGTGCACCTGAGAACCTGGCCTTCTACACTTGATTAACCTTCAAACCATCTGAGCTGTGGGATCATCCTGGATGTCTCCCCACACTCTTGAGGAAAGTTTGCTGCGCCCCTAGCATACCTTTTGAGAAAGAGCAGTCAGGTTGCAAGTGGAGCTCTGCCCACACCCATGTGAACCTCCACAGCAGCGAGCAGGGACAGCTGGTGAGGACATCAGCTGGGGAGGAAGGAAGCCTTCTGTGGGTATTGAGTACATTTGCTGTAGAACAACCCACCTTTTCAGAATTAAATTCACATCCTCTTACTGTCACAGACCCAAATGTGTGTGTGGTCTTACTCAAGCCTAGTTACTTTGCTGAAACATAGATGGCACAGGAAAAGACATGGTTAAGACATGGTTCTTGCAGAGGACCAAGCAAGGACTTAAAAGGGATTAATTGTGCTTTTCCAACAAAGGTCAAAAAAGCAGTATTATCAAATTTCTTTTAAAGACCACCTCTTTTAAACTGAAAAAGTTATAATGAAACCAGTTAAAAATTCACAATCACATTTCTTAAAACACAGCATTTCTTTTTGTTTTTGGGGGAGGAGAAGGTGGGAAAGCCAAATTTGTGTGTGTGTGTGTGTGCGCGCGCGCGCGTGTGTGTGTGTACTGTGCCTTCTTAAAGAAGATAAATAAGAGCTTAGAGAAAGCTTCCCCCAGTCTGAGAGGAAATCAAAACTTGACTAGAGCTCTTTGTCAATCCCATTCCACTAACACAGTTACATTTCTTTAAGAAGGCTATACTACTTATGCCATATGTTCTTCTAGCATTTTGCTTTCTCCTACACATTTTGCCTTCTCAAGCAATAGCTTCAGACTTGTATTTTTCCACTATAAACTGACATCAACCCAAAACCTGCCCCTTAACTATTCAAGGGCATGTAGGCACAAAAAGTATATTGTCCTCCTAAGCAGGCTGGGTGTGGTATTTGAATGTTGTACATTCCTTCAGTTAATTGAAAATTATATCTCCCTTTTCAAAGGTTCAGTAAACAAATGGCTTGGCAAAAAGACATTAAGAAATAAGCCAGGAATACCTTTTTCAAATAACTTTTACTTCAAGTATGCCATTAATATATATGTTGATATGCAACAGAACTTCTGATGCTGTAAGCCAACATCCTCCTTTAAAAGGAAGACTAGGAAAAATCGGAAAGTAGGGCACCAGCGAAACCTAAGAACTTGGCAGGGAGCCAAAATGAAGATCCATACGTACAGCTTTACCAACCTCAGTGAATCATCACAAAATTGAGACATAGATCAATACAAAGTAACAGAAATTCCTTCTTCCCCTCTCCTTTTTTTTCTGTCCAGAAGACCCATTTGTGGCAACCATATTCATTCTCCAAGATATGTCTTGTCTACTACTGACATGCAACTGTTCCACAGCACAGGTTTGGGGAAGTTTCTGAGCCTGTATCAATACTACTATTATTTAATTTATTTACCAACATACACTTATCTGGAAAACAATTTTCTATAATATTGATTCACAGAAACTGCATACACATTCAGAGATGCTAAATACAGTTTCAGGAGTTCTGAAAATAACACCAAATGGATTACTCAGAAGTCGTCGGCTGAACATTAAGAAAAAATGTTTACATACTGAGATATGCTGACTTCAAAACACCCTGTTTCTTCCAAACACTGAAAAAGGATAGCCTTATTTTTAGAGCTTTTAATACTGATTCTTAAGCCTCCTTTTTACGCAGTGATGCTACCACTATTTTCAACAAATTTCAACATTTGCTATCAACTCTTAAAAGTAGTATCTCAGATAGATACTTCTTACCTTGTCTTTTGTTACATTCATGGATTTGCTCCTTAAAACTTAAGGCAGTCTGCTTTTCAGTTGAACAAGATGGAAATTTTCAGAACAACAGAAAAGCACACAATAGAGAAGGTTAATTTCAGCTAAGTGCTGTTGGCACAGCTGACCACATTTCACAACAATATGAATGCAAAAAATATATTTGCAGACAGCGGTAAGAACAGCCCTGCACACTCCAGCACTCAGGAGCCAGCCCAACTCTCTCATCTGCTGTCGCACAATAGGCAGGGACTGTGAACAGAAATTGTTCTCCGTGCTAAAATGTCAGTGCTGTCTGGTCCAGACTTCAAGCTGCAGGCATGCCTTTTTGTCTATCGGGTTGAAGAAAGAATTTTCTTGATAGTTATACTTTAAATGGTCAATGGGGAATGCTTCCCATAATGCACTGAGTGCTCACGTTGTCCTTTTGGCTAGGCAGCACAGCCCATCTCCCAAAACTATTGGTTTATTAAATAATTTGGTACAAGTTCAGGAACCTGGAATAAAGTCGCTATACTACCAACAGTCTACTTCCAAATTTAATATCGGAGAAGAAAAAAAAAAGAATTTTAACACTACTATTAAAAAGAAAATGCGTAGTTCCACTGGCCACAACTCCAGGTAAAACTACAGCTGTTCCGAAAGGATGTGTCACCCCCAGAGCGGGAGCAGCACATGTGCTCTTCCCTGGCAGTACTAACTCATTTCTCCACATCACCCTTAAACGCTAGCCCACTCCTTCCAGGAGCTGCTGTGTTGGTGTGATCAGATTAAAGGGGATTTTTATTCACAGTCACGAGGCTCCTCACTGCTCTCTGATCTCAGCACAGAAGGTCAACTGCATAAATATCAGGCAACCAAAACTGCACAGTTATGACGAGACATCCTGTTTGCTGTGAATTCTATTTTTAACACTTTTACAATGTTAATAACGGGAACTCCCGGTTTAACCAGTTTGCTTTTTGTTATAATTTAGCCTGCAGTTAGTTAATCCAAAAACACTTTATCAGAGATCCCAGTGTGTACAGATTCTACTTCTCACTGTCAGTTTTAAGGTGTCTCCCCACCCCAAGCTCCCTGCTCCTGCATTTCAGGAGCTTTCCAGACTGTTCGAGACGCAAAAACAGAGGTTTTCATAAAGACTTCAGAAGGGTCCCCCTGTTACCTAATCTTAAACCAGTGTAGTCAAAGAAGATTGTAACATTTGGCTTCTGTATGGGAGCCAAGACATTAGAAAGAATACAAAACTCAAAATATTTTATGCAGAAATTTCCTAATAGTGAACTAGCCAGGAGGCTGTGAAGGTTGGGAATTGCTGCACACTCTCAGCACCCACTGGGAGACAGATATTTCCATTTGGGACAAAGCCTTTCTTAAAAAGGACAGGTACTCCTTCCCTGAAAACTTACAGTGTGGATCCCAGCTAAACACTGGTTCACCTCCCATACCGGCTTTTCTTAAACTATTTCTTCCTTCTCTTTGAGGCAGAAACCAGGCATCTCTCTCAGCTCTCTCCCAATAACTTATGGTGTGACTGTAAATATTCATTCACTACTTCTTAGTGGATGTTCTCTCTTACACGCACTTCAAGCTCAGCACCTCCTGCTGAAAGGCAATCAGCTGTCTCTTGCTCTCCCCCAGTTTACCAACCACCATGTCAATTGACCTAGCAATGGTTTTCATTTTAAAAGAGCTTTTTGACTGAGCATTCACATTGACTGGCTTATACACAACATATTCAGTCCTTATATCTTACTCAGTTCAAACATATCTTCTCTCCCTGTATGGACTGCAGATTTCCAGAATGAATGCTACACATTAAAAAAAATAAATAAATAACTAAAACAAAAACCCCAGAGTAAACAGTGGAAAACTTGATCTGTTTTCTTTCCAGGGGGAATGCCTTTAAAGCCTGCAAAAGATGTAAGGCTGAAAGAATTAGCGTCAACTCAGAGCCTCAGATGTCAACATGTATCTTCAAATCTGTCCCGTCCTTGGCTTTTGCTGAAACAATCAAAAAAGGATTTTAAGCAATACCAACTCTCTTGCTAGCTGTTTTAGGAGCCATTCCTACTGCAAAGGAATAAGGAATGGCTTACGTCACCGAAAAAAACACTCAGCAACCTTTAGATACAGCTAATTTTTAGCTATTTAAAATCTTGTCCATACTTAAATCAAGAAACAAAAGGCTCTATATAGCCATTGTTCTCCCCAGAAATCCAGTCCAGTTATCCCAATTGTCAGCATACTGTAAAAACATTTAATCTGGGTAAACATTTAAGAGTTGCTCTATTGCCATTTGGGTAAAAAAAAACAAAAACAAAACAAAAAAAAAACCCAAACCAACAAATGATTGTGGAACAGCCTACTTTGTAACAGAAAGGCCTACTTCAAAAGCACTAGTCTTCTGAAGATGACTGCACCTTCCTTTAGCATCTAAAATGACTGGGAGAGCTAGTGGATGGAGTCAAAGAATGTACTGGTCTTTTGGCCACCTGTAATCCCCACTTCCAAATTATGATCCTGTTTTTATTGCAGATTAAATGAAGATACCTTCATGAAGTGTCATTTGTATTTGCACTAAAATGAAACCATCACATACTTAACATATTATTTCAGTTTTTATGTTTTAGCATTTTCTGTGCATCCAAAAATGCCTAAAATCCTTCATAAAATTAACACGGGTACATCATGAAGAATCGGTTCTCTGCAGTTTATATTATATGACAACATTATCTTCCACAAGAACAGATGAACAACAGCACAAAAAGAAGAACAACAGCACAGAAAGAAAAGAAAGGACAAGTGTATCTGTAATAGCATGGAGTTGCTCCATACAGAAAGATGTATTCGCTTCCCATTGATTCAATTAAAAAGAACAAAACAAGCAGACATTAAACTTTTATCTTCTCCCTCTTCATAGGCAAAGCAGAAAAAAACCTGAGCTTAATAGAGGTTTAAATCAGGTAAAGGACAGGTATTTGTTACAGTAGTGTATCTATAAACATTCTCTGGTTAGAAATGGATTTTCACCCTCGTGATAGCCTTTTTTGCAAAGGGAGGAAATAAAGAGGTTGCTGAAACTCAAGTCTTCCCTACAAAGTAGTGAAGAAAATGAGGGTAGGGAACATGGTAAGAAACCAATGTGAAAATGCAGGCAGAGTGGATATGATGCAAGACAGGAAATTAAAAGAACTGCATTTGCTATGTGGTACTGTGGGAGAGACTGACTTAACAACTGTGTCACTCTACCTTTCATTTCCCTCTAAGCACCCAGCGCTACTAACTCTGACACCAGCAAGGGACTAATCCAGCAGGAACCACGGAGAAGACTCAAGTGTAGACGGGTGACTGACTACCAGAACTTTTAACACTGTTTGCTCTAATCACACATCAATCTAAACTTGTCAAATATATGGTTATTTCCAAAGCATAGCACAATTCTGAGTTGAAAAAAAAAAAAAAATTGTCGTGTGGTGATGGGTCATTTCAAAGTTTAATAGAAGTTTCTGCCTGAAGTGGCATGGGACAATGTTTATTTCATGATTCTCATTGACAATATAACCCAAAATACTGGCAGGAATGGCTGCAGCACCCTGCCATAAAGAATCACAGCAATATAGATATAAAGCAGACCAAGGAAACAACTGCGAAGTCCATTTGGCCATTGCCGCATCACAGAAGACATTTGCTAAAGTATTTCAAAAATACAACTGAAGTCTAAACAGCAAAAAACCCAAAAAAACCCCAACCATTGTCTGGTTGAAATACACGGGATAGTTGTATGAAGCTTCAGGTGTATAGAAAAAAGGGGAAAGCCCTTTTTGCGGGAAGAATCCTCAAACAAAGGAAACTTGGGCAAAGAAGTTTGAGGGGGTTAGTTTTTACTTTCAAGATTTAAAAACTATCTTTCTATCTATGTCCCTTCAAGTCCCATAAATAAGAACTTTTTGTTTCCTGAATATATTTTTGACCCAATAAAGAAAACATACATGAAAATGATTTGCATCCCAGTTGCCTGTTCTGTCAGTCACATGCTTCATAAAAACTTCAAATAATTCTTGTCTTGTAACCATGACTAATTTAATATGAAAGTCAGAATTTCAGCTCAAACCCTCAGGGGAACTCAGCTGGATTTACTGTTAAGTCTTTGCCAGTGCTTTGGAAAGAGTCTGCACTGCAAAGCACCCACCCAGTCCACTCTTAACTAAGCCAAGATGGCAATATATTCAATAAACTGGAAAAAAAGCCACTTGAACTACATGCTAGCTTCTAGAATACAAAGAGTATCCTTGTAAGGGCATCTTTAAGTTGACATTCCTTCCATTTATCTTTTCACTCCCATCCCCCATCTCCTAACATGAAAAGCACACACAACGTAATTAAGTAGCCAAATTCTCCTTACCTGTAACTTAAAGCAACTTTACTTCTATGTCAAGTTTTGGAGTGTTTTACAGACCAATGGTGGGGCTATCTGTAATATTCTTACAGGAAAACAGAAGGCTCCCCAGTGGAAAATGCAGGTACTGGCCAGGGAGGGGGAACACAAAGAGAAAACCTCAAGCTTTGACTTTCCGTCTACAACTCCTTTCCTTTGCCTACCTAGATCTCCTCAGTCAACACGTGAGTAGCAATGAGCATTACAAAATCTCCAGGATATCATTTGTGTTGATAACACTTCATGGCTTTGTCACTTCCCATTTTGTGACTTAGAAATCTATAAAAATTGTAAATATAATTAGGATCACAATAATGAAAGTGATGGTATATTGATCCAACTTCTCTCACTTTCCAGTTTTTCCTCTGTGTAATTAATATTGAGCTATTTTGGTTTTCTTTAAATCTGTATGTGAGTAATCCAGAGTTCATGATTCTGTGTCCATAATTGGGTTTTCATAAACTTAACAGATACTCGCAATGTTAAGGCCAAGTAAAACTCACATGATAGTCTTCAAAAGGAACTCTTTTCCATAGCAGATCTGTTGAGTTACAAGGGATTTTTATTCTGTCATGAAAAGACATTTTTACAATATTTTAATCATTTGGCTTATTCTAAGGTTTGAGGGTAATAAAAACATTCAGATGAAGATGACTCCAGAGGAGATAAGCTGAAACACACTAGCTTTTTATTGATGAAAGGAATACAGTCAAACACTGGTTAGCATATGATTTGGAAACATTGAGTTGTATTGCAAGACAAATATGGGTAAGATACTGAAAAGCTGATGTCTAGCACAAAGAACAACTAACATTTCAATTCCCTTACTCGAAACCATCAGTCATTGCTTTGACACTGGCAACAACAAACAGGAACTCCCTGAACTCTAACAGTCACTACATCTGCCAATCTCAGTATGTTTTGCAAATATTAACTTAGCATGACAAGTAACAAAACACTTAGCTGAGTACATTTTTACATTACAAAGATGCAGAACTCGAAACTGCTTAGCCTTTCTACACAGCACAGCTCATTCGCGTGGTACAAGAAAGGATAGTTAAGTTTCACTAATTCTGCAGCCTATGCATGTTTAAGACAACATCTCTGTAGAAGTTTCCCATATTTTAACGCTGGAAATGGAATGAGGAGCAATGGTAGGGGTTACAGAAACACACTGATGCACGCAATTTCTCTTTAGTTTAAAAAGAGGGACACGTTAACTAAAGCAGCAGCACCGCCATGACTTAGGTGTAAAGACGGATTGAGACTTATAGCTCATTTCTCAGCTGAATGCTCAGATGGAAAATAAGCAGGGTATAAGCTAAGAAGAAAACCAGCATTCCTGACCCCTAATTGCTCAGCCTCCTTTCTGTCACACCAAATGTGATGTCATAAAGACAACACAATTATGGAGCAAGAAAGTGATCCTTTAGACATGATCAACTCACTAGACTGCAATGAATCAAGCCACTTACTGTGTTTGATCTGGACACACAATGAGAAGAATCATGGATACATCAGGGAGCACTTTCTTCTATACCCAAACGGTTCAAGTATGGCAATCCAATATAAATGGAAGTTTCTGAGTACTTTCTTTAAAATAAAAAAACCCACACAGGCACCCAAAATAAAGCAAAAAATTGCAAGCATATGGCACCATTGAAGAGTAAAAAATATTGCTTTCAGTCCTAGCCAAGGGATTACTGTTACATGAGGAAATCAAGGTTGACTTTTAAAAATCTAAAAATAATTCTAAGAATGCTTCCTGTCTCAATGCTTGGACAAGAGAAAACAAATGAAAAGACTTAGTGTCTACACGGCATCTAGGTCATTGGTATTACACAACCTCCCTTTTTAAAAGCACTTCAAACAAATTCCTATATGGGACATTCACAGGCTTTAACTGATTAAAAACAAGTGCAAGATATGAAATACACCCTGCAAGTACAAAACGGCTTGTTTTCAGAAAAAAGTCCTTATGTCCCTGACAAACCATAAGAGAATCTGATAGACTGACCAGATAATTTTAATTAAATATAATTTGTTAAGTATTTACTTACATGCCACTTTATACCAAAAGACTAGATCACTACACAGGACATTCACACAAGATATTTAACTCTCTATTTCTGTCTTACATAGTTGCAAAGCAACACGCGTCATTAAGGTAGGTATACCTCTATAGTAAAGAATTATGTATGCAATTGTTCTTTATCACAGGTTCCAGCTCTGCACTTCTTCCACCTTAGTAAGACAGGAGCAGACTTGTCCATCACACCTCTTTCTATGCTGTACAGACAACAACACACAGGCACATTTCTGGCTTCTAAACTAAGTATCATGCCCCCAACACCCTATCATACCATGCCTGAAAGTTTTACAATCAAAATTATTTGCACTGAAAAAACATGATTTAGCAAGCTTTTATTAATTACTCTATTCTCCCTTTGTGTTAAAAGTTACAGGACTGCATACACTCATTCAGGCAGTCAAAGACAAAAAGGTAAATAGCTGTCCATTAAATTATTATCCTTTAAAATATAGTCAAAGCTAACACTTCTGTTTGATGCTTAAAATCAGAAACCACTAACCGTAGCCTTAATTCATTATTAGAAAGTATGTTCTATTGCAATGTAAATATTGATAAAATGAATCCTCCCATGCTCAAGTTCATCTTTTTAGTCACACTGGTATATGCACTGGACCTTTCACAGCGTTACTGGGGAGGTGAAGTCACAGCACTAGCTTGTTCCCATCTCTGCTACAGGTTAACATATCACCAGCCTGTCCCTGCTTTGGTGCACAGAGCACTAACTGCTTGATGGAAAATTGTGTGGCTTAATTCTTTGGTATTTACAACACAGAGAGCCCTCGGGTGAAGGTTTGTGTTAGGACACCAAACTTGAAGACTTCAGTCCATTTCCTTGCCCTGCCCAACTTTCTTAGGTATCTTTGGACAAGCTACCTAGCATCTCCATGCCTTGTTTTACCATCTGTAAAATCAAGATAAACATTCTAATTTCAATTCTGAAGGACACAGAATTTTAGGAGAGACCTTACACGCTTTTGAGGTATCACATGCAATGGTAATGAGGTCCTTACGTAAAAAAGCACTTCGCAATCGTTTAGTAGAAGACACTTTGTAAACACACCCTTGCATTAAAACTGTGTCTTCACACTACTAGGTAGTATGTTCTGAGATGTCTAGAATCTCTCAGCTACTTTTATACAACTCCATCCTGCAACTTCGAACTGCCGTAAAATTAGAAGCTATGCATGTAATACTGAAAAGCATTTTGTTATGTATGTTTCCTCTCCTGGGCTGATAAATAAGCATGGTAGTTTTTCAAAGAAGAGAAAAATGTTTAATTCTTTCAAAAGTATTACAGATGTTACAAAATAAGAGGGTGTATTAGAACAAAAGTATGGTATAATAATTATTTAGACTGGAAAAAGTTTTAAAATGCACCTTCTGTTCACATATGTGCATCTATAAAACCAGATAGGCTGAAATCACTTTCTCTGGCTTCCTAGTCTCTTCAAGCAACCACTTGTCCTAAATATGAATGCCTGTGTTGGTTGTGCTCCACAAAAGATAAAATTCAAATTTTTTTTACTTCTTTTTATTTCTTAATAAGCATTTGAAAACCTAAGAGGCTTACTCAGGCTAACACCTGCTGTCAAAAAACGGGCCATATTTATCAAGCCACAGTGAAGGTAAATTTGAGTGATAAACTTAGAATTCCATCTTGTGGGTTTCTCACACTATAATCTGGCATATGCTCAGAAGGGCACCTCTTTAACAAGCAAAAGAGGGGACGGGAAATTGCAGGACATGGAAGGAAACTGAGCCTAAGACAAATGAATTCTGCCATTATCCTCCCTCAAATATCATCTCCCCCCCACGATGGTTTAATCTACATTGTAAGATTAAAAAAAAAAACAAAAACTCCACACGACATGTCCCAGTAAAAAGCACTTTGGACAATTAGGATAAGTCAAATCTCCTGCTCAATCAGAAAAGTAGTCACTTGGAAGGAAGATCTTGAGAATGAATGACTAAGGCTTGGTTCAGCAAAGCATTTAAATATATGAGTAGCTTCACTGAATTCATCAGAAGTACAGCCAAAACACAGAGAAATCTCTCAAATTTAAACAATAACAAGACAACCATAGTTACTGCAGAACTGGCACCAAGCTGGTCATCTTTTTTTGAAGTAAACAGGATCTTCTGCATGGAAACATTTAGTACTCTCTAGCTTTATTTCATTTCCTTTTGCAATACGGATGAGAGAACATAAGCAAGACACTCATCAGTCATCCAAGCTACATCCTAAGCCCCTTTTTTCTCAGGTATTTGTGTTAGGAGTGAAGAAGGGAACCATCTGTAAGGCAAATTCATTACATGGGTGTTCATCACATTTGGAGCATGCGACCTGAAGAGTACATAGCATACAGTTCATAAAACCAGAACATTAAATTCTGCGAGAAGCAAAAGTGATGAAATCCAATTTCTTAGGAATTTGCGTCTCATGACCAAACTGTCTCATAGGCTCCAAGTGTCAACAAAAATGGTTCCTGTGGCTGGGACAGTCGTAACATCTTCTCCCTCATGCGTCTGTTAGGATGCCCAGAAATCATGGAGCTCACACTTCTGCCTTGCCTTTATGTGGGCTTTCCCCACAGCATCTTGTACAGGAACATAGCAGATTTAAACCACTATCAAGTTTCACTGAAAATGCCCAATGGATGCCTAAATAAAGACAGAAAAGGGAGAAAGACACATACAGAACAACAGAATTGCCTAAGCTTCTTTTCCATCAGCAATTTTTCACAATAAAAATAAAAGCTTTTCCTGAAAAATGACTGTTAACTAGAACACACAGCACAGGAGGACAAAAAAATTCTTGTGCCTTCTTTATTAAGCAAATTGTCAGCGGCAATCATTTGTGAATCAAAATTATGGAAAATTTAAGTATCAATGCCCCGTTGCTTCAACAGTGCTGTTCAGATATGGAAACTGCCTGAGTGGAGCTCAATGTAGGATAAGAACTTAGCTTAACAGTACAAAGAGAAAAGGAAAATATTTCCTGTTCACTCATCCATAGTGAGACTGCAGTCCCAATAAAACGACAGATATTAGACAGCTTGTGTCTTTTATCTCATCAGATCAAAAATATTTTCTATATTTATATAGCATATCTATAGATATATATTTATACAGCATAAATATCCATGCTAATGTTGAGATACTGTAGTCTAGTTTCAAATGTTGGTATAGGTTTCACAAAACCTGTAAGTGAAGCAATTGATAAGAGGAACTAGACAATTGTGAGTAGTCACTCCATTTGTGCCCACATGAAAAGTAACACAAGACAATATATGCAGCGTAGACCAAGTGGGTATAGTACAACTTACACACCTTTATGAATTCAATCCTGTCTGTTTAATTAAAACAACAAAGAATGTGTTTGCTTTTAACAGGGAGCTACCTTCCTGCTCTAAAACAGCTTCTTGGGGGGCTGGAAGGGGAGGAGAAGATGACAGTATTGTAAGTTGTACCCATGACTACTTTTAGTACTATGACCATCAAAAAGCAGATTAAGAACTACCAAAACCTTTTTAATTGGTTTTGTAAAGGGTCTAGCCTTCGCCTTCTGTGCTCATATATTTCTTCAAATAACAATGTCCACACTTGTAGACACCTATACATGTGCTTTTTCTATACAGTATGTGAACATAATCTAAACTGAAAAAAAAGACACGGAATGAGGACAATAGCTAAGACTGGTTATCAAAAAATTGTTAAGCCTATTTCTGACAATGTGTAATAAATGTAAGACTGAAATAAAGCACATGTAAGACTGAAATAAAGCACACGTTTGAGCCAGCAGACCATTAAACCTCCCTCAGAGTCATTACAGTCAGTTACCTCAAGAAGAACTTGGGGACGTTTATATCAAGTGGATTATTCAGCTGGCACGCACAAGTGTATATGCTCAACTAACAAAAAATCCATAGGAAATTCTGTAGAAGAAAACTTATGGAGTGTTTGAATGCAGCGTACCACTTTTTTCCAAATGTAGTAAGTTGCTCCAGTTACAAATGCCCTGAAAGGGACAGTCTCCTTTCTGCTCCCAAAACTCACTACATGACCCCTCAGAATTCACTGCATAAACACTAGTGGGGGCAAACATTTCAGAAGTATTAAAAATGGAAAAACAAAAAGCATTTGACCTGTTATTTTGGAAAGAACAAAACTGTTCTCACATTTTCCATTTCCTGTTTTATTAAAGACAAAAGGTATTTGTAAGCTAAGGTACAAAGCAACACATTTCAACCACTAAAAATAGGGCTTTATACCTAGAAACAACAGCAGACTGAAAGGTTAGTGGCATTAGTAGATCCCAGTAATGTAATTCATCTTGTTAGTATCGTATGATAACATACACAAACATCGCTTCATTAAAATGCCTCCAATGAGACTGATTGCCAAATAGTGCTCCATCACAGGCACATAACTAATTCTTCCTACAAATCAAAAGGAAAAAACCTCTCGACTAAAACTGCCTTTTTCTTTCCTGCACAAACCTTGTGTTTTACATTAAAGTGACCTTAATCTTTCGCTGCACAGAATGGCTGCTGGCTTTGACTGCTATAATTAACAGTGATGTAATTATCTGTAAATTTTAAACTATTTCAACACATGGCCATGCTGGCCTGAGTTCTCCTAATTTAGAAACAGTCATCTCAGAGTTTGAAAGGAAGCGGGCACATCATCGTATGCGTGGTGATAAGTTGCTTCATTGATCTAAAATTGTGACCTGAGTGGGGCCTAATAGGAACATTCGCCCTTTGACAACATAATAATAATATCCATCTGGGAGACTCAATGCGAAACACACTATGCAACACTTCCTTGCTAATAGAGATGGGTGCTATTAAAAAGGAAACTAAGATCCTGACACAACACTACTGCAAATAAGATACAGCTGATACTGAGGCCAGAACTGGACTAATTTTTTAAAAAATATTATTATGGCTAAACCAAAAATTCC
Source organism: Theristicus caerulescens (assembly GCA_020745775.1). Lineage (NCBI taxonomy): Eukaryota > Metazoa > Chordata > Aves > Pelecaniformes > Threskiornithidae > Theristicus > Theristicus caerulescens. Next base: position 46,487,887 of record CM036583.1, on the reverse strand, counting down.
ACTCATTTTTATATTTCTTACACATAGACATAGTATTTTCTTGTTCTATTATATGTTTCTTAAGTGAACTTTAAAGCAGCCCTATCCTAAAAAATAATATTTTTTGGAGCTGTACAATTAGAGGTTCCAAACAATCCATAAATACAGATATTCTTATGGGAATGGAAAACTAAATGCTGAAAATGTTTAGTTTTCATAGCCTTAAATTACATTCAGATGTATTCGGGGGAAGTTTTTAAAATGACAGGCTCTATTTCTCGGATAGCTTAACAACATTTACTGCAATTCAGCTCTTGTACATGAGTTGGGTATAAAATTTTCCATATGAATCCCTGTTTGCCAAAGGAATTAAATGTTATCTGTAATCACTGAAGGCCAGCAAATACATTTGCAGGGTTCCTAGAAAGTTCTGTGAGATTAACAGAATTTGGAAAGGTAAGGTACAGCAAACAACTCCACTGAACACTCTCTGAAGAATGCTTTAGGATTTCTTACCATGTTTCTTTTAGCTGTTAAGCACTATAAAGTGCACAAGCTCAAGAGATGTATTTCAGATTTGATCCTTGCTTTGATTCTGAGTTTGGCGGATTCAGGTTAATTTTGAGAAACAAAAAATATTAATTAATTAATTTTAATGCATTATATGCTAATATTCCTTTACCTGAATTAGCAGAAGCACATGATCCTGAATAAATTCCCTAGTTAAATAAAAGCTTTCTTTTACCACATTGTATTTTCTTCTCTCTACCTATTTTTTGCTGAGCCTTCAAAACATTTTCTACTTGAAGTATAACACCACAACTCATTTTAAAGAATTAAAGATTTGTTTCTTGTGTTTCAGTTAGACTGGTGAATTTGTTGTTAAAGGACAAAAGAGTTCTAGCATTTAGCATTAGTCATACATATCACAACTGTTTTTTTTTTATTTTTTTATTAGAAACTTAACAGCTATTTCAACAAAGTAATTTTTGCTCAGGTTATTAACAGACCTTAAATACTGACAACTGTAAATCTCTGGAGTGAGAAGAATAGTCAATAGCAACAACCAATAGGAAAAAATCAAAAGCAATCACATTTTTAGTAAACTAGCAGACAAACTTTAAACACATTAAAACAATATTTCTGAGAAAGCAGCAGAAATTATTCTGGAAAAGATTAATTATTCCTCAAAGTTTCAGTACAGAATCAAACTAAAACTGAAACAGACAAATGCAATTTTGATAATTTGCATGAATCATCTTCCTTACCTAGTGTGTATATATATATATACACATACACACACACATATTTCAATGCTCTCCCTAACTACTGTGTACCCTTGGTATCTCATCCTATGACACTTTTTCTACCACGAGAATACTTTCAAAGCAGCTTTTATGTTTTAACACTGAACTTCATGTAAAAGTGAATTAGTTTCCTAATAAAAAGATATGTTTCCCCTCAAATTCCACAGTGGATACAGATCGCATGCTTACAATTCCACTAGTCTTACTGAAAGATCGTTTTCTTCTGCCTAACACTCAGCACTGGCATGGATAATGGAATCTTTTTTCAAGCAGGCACACTTCAGTATAACAACAAAAATAAAACCACTTAGTATTTCTATCACGCTCTTCATAATAAAACAATACTAATTGTAACCAACCAGTTATTTCCAAGCTCTGTTCTACCTTCTCTAATCTTCTCACATAAACAACATTCTGTGTTGATACACATACTGATTGCTAGATGTGCTGACCAGCTAAAATGACAAGATGAAGAGACAGCATAAGAGTAAATGAGAAGTAAAGAATGTATGAGAATAGGAAGGATGACAAAAGCAGAAATGCAAGGGGTGAGTGGGTTTCAACTTCCATACATGCATGCACACATTGTAAGAAGAGTATCTACAGGGTACTATAAACAGAAAACAAGGTGAGCAAAAGATAACTTAAGAAATAGAAAAAGCAAGTGCAAGTTAATAGAAAGTAATCAACAATAGTGAAGGTGACCAAAGGAGACAAAGGAGAACAGAGACAGAAAAGAGGGCTGAAAAAGCAGCAGCAAAGATTGTAATAAAAGCTGCTAAGAAAAAATAAAATACGTCAGAGACAGAGCAGCAAAAAAGTTTGAGAAGGGAAAAAGGCTCAAAAAAAGGGGGACCAAAAAAAAAAGAGAAGAAGAGCAAAAGAAGAACCCTTAGTTACTTGACTAGAAAGTCTTTCTCACCCATGGAATTTGTTACACTGCTGTAATCCATCCTGTGTGAGTCCACGCCGGAGAGCAGTACCACACCTTTCTACACGAGCTTCCCCACTGGTTCATATGCCCGTTGAGCACAGTTAACGCTACCAGTTACACAGTTCTTATCCAACACACGGTATCTTCAAATGTTCTTTAAATACATGTACACGTATGTAAAGTCAGCTCCTACAAACTTAACTGTTTAGAAGGCAACTTTTTTCAAGAAGCAATTCCCCGGCAGTTGTCAGCAACCTTTCCTCCACAATACTGTTTCACTTATTCCATACAGAGTTATTACTCTGTCCTAGATATTGTACTTGGATGCAGAAGCAGTTGCTTTGATTTGGCGGTGTCTCAGTATAGCAAAGTCATCCATCTTGTATTAGAAATAGGACTTCCTATCACAAAGAAAAAAAATGACAGAGGAAAATCGGACAGCACAGGCACATGACAGTTTAGAAGCTACATTTAATAAGTTAGTGCTTGTTTTGAAAGGATAAGCAAGATCAACGCAAAGCTCAGATTTCTAGATGTAGCAAAATACGTCAGTATCCTTATTTGAATTACACTTGTGATACGAGCTGGTACCAGCTCTCTGACTTCTCTGTTTACTTATTGCTTTGCTTCTTACCTCCCTCGTCTCACTCCATTGTTTTATTCCTACCTCTGCTACTTTCTTCAAGGGTGCCTTACTTTTCCATTACGTGCTTTGTTTCCTTTCTTGATTATCCCAGAAGAAGTACTTAAACTGCTGTGTGATGCCGTTTCTGCTACAGGCCAACATGGACACGACTAAACATCAAGAATTCTAGTGGAACAGAGGTTAGCACCATCCACACTGACTCGGCACCATGCCGACTGGTAAGTCCATGTTGGAAACCTAGTTGTAACCAACTCTGAAACCAAGGAATATAATAGAGCTCTGCCAGCACCAGGGAGGTCCCTCACCCTTTTTCTCTTCTCTCGTCTCTAACTATATTGGAAAAGTCACCATTGCAATGATCAGACTTCTAGGGAACATGAAGAATCCCACCCTGGGTGCCCAGTCAATGGTTTCACTATCAAACGTCAGGTTATTGTTACGCCTTTTCCTTCCCCTGGGGTTAAGCAGCCTGCTGACACAGTGCTGTGAATCTGCAATGAATCTCCAAGAATTATTAATACTTATGGATATTAGAAGACAATGTGTATTCTTGCCTTTAATTTTAATTCACATTTCCGCTCACAGACCTTACTCAAGAATTACTGTTTAAAATAACAGTGAGTATATCTTAGGTTTATACATTAGGTTTTGCATTTCTAACACGGCAAGCCTACATACTTAAGTTCTCTCTCACAAACCTTGGAGCAGTAGGAGGAGAACAACCCCCCCAACAGAAATGGTATTTTATCGGTACAAAGGGGTTTTTCATTGAGGAAGCTTTCTCCTATAGAAAGAGATGAGGAGGGGCGTAACAGCACAACGTACCTTTAAGCCCACTGTTAAGGTGTAGCAGGGGACCTACTTTGTACCATTTAAAAATTACTTCAAAATGTATGCAGGCTGTAGCTTGTACTAGGGCTATTTGTACCGTCAATGCATTTTGCTCACAAATTCACATGATGATACATTTTTTAACTTAAAAAATTCTTCTTCATCTTAACATAAAATGATTGTAAATACAAATGCTACACATACACGCAAACAAACATTCACATGCGGAAATGTAAACAGAAATGGAATTATTTGGTACAACAGTTTATGCTATCTCTGTAGAGATCATGTGATTCTGAAGTACACCACCACAGAACATCCTTCCTAAGCGATGTATTCCAGTTACAAAATAAAAGAAGTAGTGAATTAAAGGATGCTATTTGGTGGTTTTTTAACTCACCATGGTGCTGGTAAATCCCCCCCCCACAACAATGCACTTTGTAGACATTTGTCATACACTGCAATGCCCATACTAAGGCAACACATCCCAGGAGCTGGCAGCCATGCTATCAGCAACAATTTGGCTACAGAAACAGCAATGATTCATCATGCATTCTAGAAGGACTGTCGAAACAGCAAAACAACACACTGCTATTTTAATCCTTTAAAGGTAACAAGGGTTTAAAAAAAATAATTATAAATTTGTTTGTAAAACCAAGGCAAGCAAAAAAACCATAGTTCTAATAATGCATTTGGAAATGCATCTTTATTCACATTTTTTTTCTTCAAAGGACAGAAAACATCTATTTAGTACAAGTGTCAGCTAATTACTTACCTCTCTACATTGTGATTTAAATGGTCAACTCAACATTATAGAACAAATGTTTCACAATAGCTAAATCAAAAATCACATTTAAAAATAGTTTAATTTAGGTTGTATTCACTTTTTAAAATCCTCTGTAGTAATTTTAAAAATAACCATCCAGACACATTTTCATTACTTCAAATCTATATTGCAAATAGATGATTTTCAAACTCGCCCTCTGAATGCAGAGCCAACAGCACAGTCAGAACATTTGTTTCGGCGTATGGATCCCATCTATTATTGTCCCAATATCCACCATTAAAACTGTTTCTCAGCTACTAGTATCTGAAAATTTGCAAATAGTGGTGCAGGTCCTGTCAAAACCTCTCAAGTGCTATTGATTTCTCTGGTGAAAGCACTCTTCTCTTTCTTCCTCAGAATGTTCCAGTTACATACAAACACAAGGAAATTCTGTCTCCTAAATTACAGACACCTGAAAAGATTATTGATTTCTTTACATTGTAATTACATAGTGACACTGAAACTTTATCAGTAACACCCTTTTACCATCACCTTGTCGAAGAAGCTAAAGAACATCTCTACAGAGTTTAAGAGGGCGTCATCGGAAAGCATTCTGGATGTGCTGCCCTTTGTCCCATTACACAAACGCACATCATGAACCCTTACCTTTTGGAAAACGGCTTCATTCTGCTTTCTTTTCTTTTTGCCGCTTTTTCGGATCTTCTGGTTTGTCTGAATCCATTTTGTGACCTGGAGTTCAAAACCATAGTGCTTTTTTAGGAAGAAGATGCGACCTGAGCGCAGCTATTCAGCATTAGTAAGAAGCTATAAAGAGACTCAAGACAATTTTTTCCATTGCTTCACTGGAAAGAGTAAAAGCACTTTTCCCATTCAGAATGACACGGTCTTGGGTAATCTGGTTAGTTACTTGTGCATGGTCAAAGTGTGAGGTGGTATTCTTCACCTTAGAGCTTTCAGTTTAAGGGGTTTTTGCACAAAGAGTGTGTTTGATGCCGGACCGGGCTGCCAAATGGAAAGTTACCGTTGCAAAGTGCAAAAATCCTGGGCAAAATCTCTGCGCTTTATCCCTTAACTTTCTATTTCAAGTAAGAAATTCATTTCCAGCCACCCACTCGAATGTTATTCCAGACTACCAACGCCGAATTTAGATGGTGGGGTTGTTATTATTTAATAGGGTAATAACACATGGGGTTCCCCCCCCACCCCATGCAAGTATTTTTATTCCTAATACGAAAGCGATTATTTTTTTAAAGCAGAAGCATGTCGGGGGTGGGGAAGGGGTGTCAGACGGACAACTCGAGGAGCAGATTTGCAGGGAAAGGAGCGGGGGGACGGCAATGTAACAGCTGCGAAAGGTTTTCTCCTCACCTCGCCGCTCACTTGCTGGACGAGCTGACACTCCTTCCAAGTCTCACCCTCCTCCAGCAAAGGCTACACGGGGGAGAAAGCGTAGGTTGAGGCGGGCTCGCCCGCGGAGTATCCCGGATCCGGCGGCCCGGGACGGGACGGGACGGGACGGGAGGCGCTGCGGGAAGCCCGGTCCGTCCGCCGCCGCCCCCCCCACCCCGGCCCGGCCCCGGCGTCCCCCGGAGCCGGAGACGCGCCCGCCCCGTCGCGTCCCGTCCCGTCGCGTCCCATCCCGCCGTTCCCGGCCCCGGTGGCGGTACGCCGCAGCCCTCGGTAGGAAATGAAACACCTCCGCGGGGTTCCCCGCCCCCGTGCTCGGGCCCCCGGAGCCCCGCGGAAAGGAGGAGCCTGCCTTAAAGACGTAAGGGCCGGCTGCCTCCGGGGCGGCCCCGCCGGAGCTTCCGCGCCTCCCCCGGTGCGGCGCGGCCCGGCCCGGCCCGGCCGGAGCGCCGCGCCTGAGATACCGGCAGCCCTGCCCCTGCTGGCGGCACCGGCGGCGAGCACCGGCTGCAGGCGCGGCGCGGCCTTCCGCGCCCCGGAGGAGCCCGGCCCGGCCCGGCCCGGCCGCGGGGGAGCCGCCGGCGGTGCTGCCGCCCCGCCGCGCTCTCTCCGACCCCCTGGCCGAAGGGAGGGCCCTGCCCAGCCCTGCGTGCACGCCCGCGGCGGGTTTACAGTCTGATCGATAGAGATCAGGGATCGTTAGAGAGAAGCTCTCCCCTTAGGTCCCTTACTATGAAAGACGCTGTCCTGTTAACCTTCCAGTAAAGACCCTCTGTCACCGCGCTTGACAGACAGAGGAACGGCCTCATGGGGCTAGGTCAAGAGAGAAAGCGTCATCACCATTAAGCGCTTCAAGATTCCCCCCAGTACTTCTTGGCATCTAAAGAATCCAACTATTAAATTACCTTGGAGGGTCTGAAATGCATCTTAAAAGCAAGAACCAAAGCAGCTTTTTATTCGTATTATGGCACAGCAAGCCCTTTACTGAGGCCTCAGTGAAACGCTTTATTCAATAAGAGACTGCAAGCAGGTGATTAAATTTGGGCATGGGACTTTGAACAGATGTTTCCGTGCCCTTTGATGAGGATATTCAAACTCCACCATGATGGGGGAGACCCAAGTAATGTCAGCCATGCAAAATCTGAATACTAGAAATTCTTAAGTCAGGATTTTATTACATGCTTTGTGTTTACCATTTAAAATGAGAGACAATAAAGGATAGACTACATCACACTTGGTATAGTTAAAATGATGCTAGTAAGGTATTTTCAGTATTTAAAAAATAATTTATACTCTGTGCTATGCACAATTCCCTGAAAGCTTCAAAAGAAAATCTGTGCTCTTGTAAAAGAGTAAGGCTCATTAAAGTATGTGTTTGAGCAAACCCTCCCGTATATAGGATTAGATGGACTTTGCAAACAGATTTAAGTAAATAAAGGTAGGTCCAATTAGTGCACACTAAATCTTGTCAGTATCCCCTTTATCACTTAAAAAAAGAAAAAACCTCTCTCCTACTCTTTTTGTTTTACTGCCACAACATCTTTCTTTCAAGATCAAAAGCTTTAGATCAAAGCCAAGATCAAACTCAATGCTTTAAATAGAAGCAACTTCACTATGAAGCATTACACAAAGAAGAACTTTTTAATAGAGATATCGCAGTAGAAAATCTTACTATAGATTTTTATTTCACACTCACAACAGGTCTATTTAAAACCTGTATCAACAACTTATTTTTATTTTCTAAAGCCACGACACGTTTTCTACTAAATGGTAATTCTGAAAGCTCCTATAAATTGACTCTTGAACTGTGTGCATTTAAATGAAGAAAGACGAACAGAGCGTAGTTCAAAGAGATTGAGCAAGAATATGAACAAAAAATTATGTTAATGGCTAACACAAATTAATGCAACTATCTAAACAATATTCCCGTGGACCAGTTAACAGATTAGATTTTGCATTCCCACAGAAGTTGTTATGGGAAAGACTGGGTCATAGAAACAATGAAACAGATTTATACTTCAAGTCCTTTAAAGAATTACACTTCCTCTCCTGTCAAACGTTTGGAGAAAACTAGGGAAAAAAAGTTACACGAGATATTGATTTTCAGACCTGCAGACCCTGAGGCTGATTTGGGATGGAAATCCCTGAACACGCAAACATGCTGTGTGTTAAAACTCAAGAGGTAGCTCCTGTTTTCCTGTTAGTAGCTGCACAGCAGTGAAGGAAACTGAACAGGAATTGTTATCAACTTTTTATAGTGGTAATATACCTTGTGGAGCCAATACCTGGGGTTCCCTGGTGCTGGCTGCTGTGCACATCATAACTTCAACACTCGTCTACTCTAAAAGTATTGCACTGTGGCATAAGGTAAGAGCCAACATACCCATACATTCCCAGCCTGCAGGGGAATGAAAGCAGGGAGAGAAACAGGGTGGATCTAACAAGCTGTGGTCACAGCACACCGGCTGTGCAGTCAACCATTAACTCTACTTATTGATGCTTCAGTAAGATTTAGCTCATGACCAGACTAGGAAATTTTGCTGGGAAAATTGGGAGTGGGAGAGAGAGCAGGGAAGAGGGAGAGGGGAAAGAGGAAAAGAGGAGGGGAGGAGGGAAAGGAAGGGAGGGGAGAAAAGATGTTTTTAAGATCATTTGGTCTCCTACTGTGTTCTTACATCAAAAGGAAGGAGCTTGCTTACTCTACATAGAAGGTTGACGGCACACCCAACTTAAAGGGAGAATGACTGCATTGCCCTCCGCCAACAGTCCTGTTTGCTGTTTGCGTGAGAGTGACTGTCATACTTGAATACCCTCACAACAGAAATGAAGAGATTAGTCCATCCTCCGTATCCTTCTTTATTTGGGAAGACTTTCTTTCAGAGACTGCCAAAGGAGCTGTCCTATGTAACACTTAGATTGCAAACAAGCATTTATACATGTCAAAGCATGCTAGGATCCTTCATTTTTGCAGCACAGAATTAAATATAACTGAATTTTGAAATAGGTGGGAGGAGGTAGCAGTTTCTACCAATTGGGTGAAGACAGGCCCAATATCCTAGTAAATAACTTAGGCAAAGATTTACACTAGCTATTCCTCAAGTAAGACCAGATCCCAAGCATACAGTGAACTTTCAGGATTGTACATAGCCTAGAAAACAACAGGATATTTGTGCAACAGACAACTGTTTCATTCTAAATTGAAACAGAAACTGGTTTTAAGTTGCTCAGGCTGTGATGGCTACTAATGATATTTCACAACTAATGAAAAATTATCATCGTGCACTTTTCCTTTGCACAAGTTGTCTCTAACTTCAGCTGGTCTGTGCTACTCTAATGCTAAAACATTCAATATTGATAAACTAAGAAGGTTGTTTTATCTAAGGTGAACACTGCATCAGTGCCATTTTGCTGGCTTGCCAGTAGTCCTCAGATACTGGAAGGCAAAAAGAAAAAATTTAAAATGGAGGAATAAAAATATTTACTGTGAATGAATTTCAGAAGAGCTTCTGCAAAACAGAGGAAATTGATAACTAATGCAGTCAAGTCATTTTCCAGCCTCTAATTTCTAGAGATTTTATTTTCCTCTCAGTTACTGAATTTTACACCACATATACTAGCAAGTGCACAGAAAAGTCTAAAGATTTTACCATCGTGTCATGTGTTCTCCTAGAGGATGTAGCTAACTTCACCAGTCTACAAACTGCAATTTTGTACCTTTCTATGCCTTTCCATGTCACGTAAACCAAAAAATGGACTCCCCGCCTAGTTTCGTTCTATGGTACTAGAATGATGCTGCCTACTTTTTAAGGCTGATGCCTTCACCTCTGTGATATCAGTACGGGATAATTTAAAGGAACTACGAGAAAATGCAAGATACATAACTCTCTTCCTGCCACACAGATTTATAGGAAAAAGAAGAACACTAGTTTAAGTGGGAAAATTAACTTACTTGGAAACTGAGAACACAATGTGCCCTCAGAACAGTCTGTGTGACCTGAAATCTGCTTCAGCAGAACAGAACTGGCCTCCAATCTTTTGGAAAAAGGTTCAGAAAAGGAAAATACAGGAAAGTATTTTATCCAGTAGCTCACAAGATGATTAATAACGGCTTGAAATGTTTAACGGTATTCCCCAAGGGCAATACTTGCAAGGATCTCTAAAACACTACTTTTATCAGAATTTGGCAGAGAGACTAAGGAGGCAGTGGGCTACAACTGAAAATGGCAAGTTGGCTAGTGTATCTGCATTGCAAGAAGCAGTATATCAGCGGCAGATCAAAATCACTAAAAAAAGAAATCCAGCCCAGAATGTGCTCCTCTAAGAACAGCAAGTCCTCCAACTGATTTTGTGCAGTTTTCATGGGGACAACTTTATTCACTGAAATGGAAAATCAAGTTGTTCTGACATTATCTGTATTTTAGGAAAGATGGTCATTTATATTGATACCGTAAATCCAAATGTTCTAATTCCTCCAAGAGTCTCTGTGGTGGTGTAAACACAGTCTTCTCAGATCAGCATGCTGTGTCTGATATTCTTCAGTGTAACACCCCTACAGAGACATTATGTTCAAATCAAACTTGCCCTTCCTGAAAATATCTCTAACTCCAAGATACAAAAACCTGTTGAAACAGTAACTTTGAGGATATACTTTCAGTACACTGCAACATGACTTTCAAATACTGTGGTGGGAATATTTTTTTTCAAAGGGGTAATGCAAATACATCCTTCATATCCACAGAAGCAACCCTGCCTTGTGGAGAAAGTTCCAAGGTAAAAATGAATCACTGTACCTACCTATTTAGTTCAAGATCAGATTCATAATCTGATGAAGAAGCTATCTCTGACCACATTATATCTAAATTACTTATTACTACATAATAGAATGTAACATATAATGATAGATAATTTATGTATCATATTGCATTATATTATCTATATTATAATAATGTTTTCAAGTATGCTAAAATGCTCATTTTTTTTCCTCTCCTGATTTCACCAGGTGCTCTCACTACTATACAGGTGCCTCTCTGGAGCAAATGGAAAAGTAGATTATTGTTTTTATATTTAGACCTTTGTGCTTGAGAAGTATTCCCATGTGCTGCGAACTTTCAACACAGTCCAGACTGCAAATTACAGCACCTTCTTCTACAAGTAGCAAGACAATATTTAAAAGATCACAAAATCATAAAATCACAGAATCATTTCAGTTGGAAAAGACCTTTAAGATCATCGAGTCCAACCATAAATCTAACACTGCCAAGTCCACCACTAAACCATGTCTCTAAGTGCCAGGTCTACATGTCGTTTAAATACCTCCAGGGATGGGGACTCAACCACTTCCCTGGGCAGCCAGTTCCAGTGCCTGACTACTCTTTCAGTGACTATAAAAGATATCACACTTTTTAATACAATCGTGTATGGAAATAAGACCTCAGATTTCAGGTTGGCCCTGCACTCTGTCAATTTAAAAGTAATTTGAATCCAGACATTTTGAACCCAGAGTACAAAGATGAGGGCTCAAGTTTCTTTGACATAAGAGAATCCTCTATAAATTCACTTTGGCTCTAGCCAACACCAAGATTTTGGTAGGCAGTGGACAGTTGCTGGCTGGCCAAACTACACAGGACTTTGAAAGCCCTGTGCTGTGGTTTTTTTGTTGTGTTTTTTTTTTTTTTTTTTAATTACAGAGAAAACCAAAGAAAACCATGCCTGAACATGGATACTGGACAGTCCTGCACCACTGATGTGACAAGCAGTGTTTTTTTTTTCCTTTTCCAGTACAAAGACACTCAAAGAAAAAGAGGCAGACTTTATTTCTTGAAGAAATAAAATACATCTTTCAGAGGTACTGACCTCTGAGTCTTACTGACCCCCTTCCAACAACTCTAGTAAAGAAACATATTCAAGGCAAAAGTCCATTAGCCCTCTGGCCATGAAGTACTGTTAGCCCATATGCTAAGGATAATAACCATAAGCTGAACCATGACCTTTGCTGATCATTTTTGTATTGACCAATAGCTTTGCCAGCCAATAGCCTTTTCAAACCTATCTTTCTCCAGACATCTTCATTTCAGCATTTAAATTTCACTGTGGGCTGAGAAGGGAGTAAACAGAATAGTTAAAGCATCCTGGAAAAACATCCCTTTCTTATGGAGATGGAATGAGTTTTAGAAGAATCACATATTTGCTCCATGATTAAACAGAAGGTGATCATTATCTACATCTTCAGTCTGACTATGAAGCACTGCTAAATGAAAAGAGGATGACTGAAGGTAATATAAACCGGGAAAGATCTTGACATTGCTCTTACCAACTTTTGTGCAAGACAGCGAACTGATGGAGATGGAACGAAGACCATTACACAAATGTTGTTACATCTGCTCTCTGGAAATACTTCAGCAGCTCAGTGTTTTTGCAGAATGTGTGAAAAAAGCATTGGGCTCAAAAGCAAGAGCTTCCATCCCCAACTCTGGCCTGTTGGGAATGCAACGGCAGGACCTGAACCCCCAGGATCACTTTGAGTTTCTGACTGGGCCACTGCATGAATCAGCAGGTCACAGTTTTTTGGGTCAGGAGTACAGAGGGCTACATGGATTTCAGACACATGGTATGTGTTTATACACATGCATGAAATACATCTTCCCCACATATTCATTCCTTCCACTCACAAACATGTCTTTCTAAAAGCCTAGAAAACAGAGAAACTTTGCAGGAAGTAAAATGTGTGTTTCTTTTAAAAACCCTAGACCACTGGGGAGGGAAGATGGCAACTTGTTCCTGTCACATAAAAATTTTACCTCAGCTTCATGCCCAACTCTCTATCCTCCTGCACTAAAACAATCTCAAATATTATCTCCTAAAGTAGCATTTGACTTCTCATTATTTCATATCCTGTGTCCAATGCACTAAAACTACTTATAAGGGACTCCAAACTGGAGAGATTTTGGCCATTTTGAAGGCTACTCTTTCCTAATTAATATAGAAAAACTGTTTTCTTGCAAGGTAGCACAAAAAGTATTTTAAACCTTTATGGATTGTTTCCATTGGGTAAAGAAAACAATGGGCAGGCTAAAAATTAATTGGTTGCTAACTTCTGTGCTTTTCTTAGGATGTTTTTACAAGCAATGGATTAAAATCAATGTTTATTGCTATGCAAGCCCAGCTGTGTCCTTATTAGGCAAGTCTCAGTTCAACATTTCTGTGTAAAAGAGGACCTGTCCTCCCTCTCTCTGCTATGCTTCCACCCCCTGCACACGTAGGTGGGAGAGTGGGAGCTTGGGAATGTGAACTTGATCCAGCATTGATCAGCCAGGCAGCAAACTGTTATTGTTCTTTAGATACCAAACATAACTCCTTTCTAGTAGGGATAAGCTCAGTCATTCTGCACATAACACAGCTTTTGTGTTCAGCAATGCAATTAATAGGAAAAGGGAACCAGAATGACTGCTTGAGATTTATTAAACTTAAAAGAGATTCTAATGAACAAACGTGTGGAATCCAGTCCACAATTATTTCAGAAACTGAACATTTGTTTCAAATGCACTTCAACTTCTTGAACAAGCTATAACTCATGCAGATTTACTAGACAACTACTACTGTACGTCTGAGCTGGACACATACAATACTGAAAGGTAGCCTGAAGGAAAACAGAAAGAAGTTTGTGAAAATCTGGCTTTTGACTGGAGAGGCAAGCCAATGTTTTAGCAGGTCATTAAACTAAAGCCAGTGAAGTATCCTCCTTAGCTTTAATGCAGACTCACAGTCCCAGCTGAGAATCTCAAAAGCATTTTTTTTTCTGAATTATTCAATTAATGGCTAAATTAAGACTCCTAAAACTGTTTTAAACTTCACTTTTAGAAATCAGATCAACAGAGGCACTGAAATGTTATGGCCAATACTTTCAAATCTAACATTTAAAAATGGACATCTACATTCAACCTAGACACTAAGTTACTCAGTGCTACACGGCTGTCTAAACTGAGGCAGCATTTTTTCCAATTTTAGAATGTGATCACACAATAATTTATAACAATGCTATTCTGATCTTGACTGACTGTGTTTTTCTCCTAAAATCAGCAATCACGTGCAATGCAGAAGAAACTTACCCCAAACCCTCCAAAACTGCAACAATAGTAAGCCATGCCTGAACTTGAAGAGCTCTGAAATAAAGTTGGGTCCTTACTGACTAATGATTTATCATTTTACATAAGGGATTTCCTTGAATTATTGAACTATTCAACAAACAAAAATATACCACTGTTGTGTCTTGTTTAGCAGTATCTTAAGTACAATTTATAGGAAAGGCCATTTAAATTACAAGGCCATTTTATGCCAATAACCTTTAGATCAACACAGGATCTAGTTAAATAATAACAGACCTTACAACTTATTTGATAGTTTGCCCCAAACAAAATATCAAATTGTCTGTATATTTTGGTCTGTCTAGAAAGACTTTCAGATGGATAGTCTTTATCTAAAACACCTTTCAAAGAGTTAACAACATAAAGAGAAAGTCTGTCTGTGCGATCTGTCTTGATTTGTTTCTCTTCATGATTCATCTGACATTTATGCACGGTACAGTACTATACATGTTGCTTGATTACATTTTTATATTTTCCAAAATCCCATCTTCTCTTCTAAGAAAATGGGATGCAATGTTGACAGTACAACTGCTAATTTCAGAAAAAAACCACAATGCTGATGATTTGTATTCAAAAACCTTTTTCTTATTGTGCTTGTTATCATTAGAGAATTCATTAATCAATTTATATTGTTGACCTATGCTCATTTAAATTTTTAAGAACTTTGGAAAGATCTTTTTATCTTCCAATCTGCAAGCTTGCTAATATCAAAACAATAGCATTTTTCTTGAGGGGAAGTGCCTATTCTTCAAAGTATGCTTTCCACATACAAGAATAAATACTTATCTCAAAGTAGCAGTTACACTTTCTTCAGATTATTTCTCAAATATCAACTCATTAGAATTCAACTATCAATCAGTTATATTCTCTGCATTGATGTTAAAATACACACAGAAGTCTCCATGTTCAGATAAAAAAAAATCAAATGGTAAGTAGCAAACTTCAGTATTGAAGCAGCAGTATGTTATTCTTGTGACTAATACTTAATACCAACTTTGAAATTAATCTAACAGAGTCACTGTTAAACTTTATTAAATAAGTAAGAAAATTATACCTCTTCATATCCACTTCACAATTTTTTCCCCAAATCACAAGCTTGAATGAGATTTTCCTACTTAACAGGTCATTCTCACTGCCAGTGCCCACAAATTTACCGTATCTCAACAAACAATAAGGATTTGACTTGTTTACTGTCTCAATGTTGCCATCCACCAATATGCAGTTATTATGTACATCCAGACAGAAAAATTGCAAGATAAGGCATGACTAGCAATGACAAGAAATATCAAGTGTTAACAAACCCAAGCCTTAAGTTACACTCTGATCCAGTAAGAGTGATTTTTCTGCTGAAAAATTTTCTAGTACCCTCTGTAAAACTTGTGTGAACAACTGCTAAAGATAATTCAGAATTTTAGGAAAAGCATTCTTTTAAAAAGTATTTGAATGTGTTTTGTTTGTTAGTAATTGACCATACCCGCTACCCTGCAATGCATTCTCTTGTAGAGCTGTCCCTTCATCTGTATTTTTGTCTTAGTGAAAGGAAACAGGAAATCTATAAAGCTTATAACAGGGGCAAAAGCCAGGAACCTTCTTAACAAACTGCTTTATCAGAAATCATATTAAGTACTTCAGCTGCTGCTGTAACATCCTCCTAAAATTTATGAAACCACAAAAATATGTTACTTGCATTGATTTAGAACACTTTACAAATTATATTTCAGTTCAAATTTTTTAATAGTTTCCTTTCCAATCCATTTCTTCTTCAAGTAAGACAATCCAATAGTCAGTCATATACAAACTAAAGTAGAAGTACTATGAATAAATGAATATTCATCACTGGAAGATTTCTTTTGACTGTGTATTTCCAGAAATGTAGATGATTTACAAATAAAATTAGTAGATGTAGCTTAAACTACTGCTTTACCACAGTAACAAAAAGCAGTGCAGAGAGGAAAAAATATGAATTATTTTTAAATGGCAAAATTCTTGGTATTGTAACAGGAGGCTGTACCCCAGTGTTCATTCAGAACTAGAAAGCATGGAGTAGTATTCTTGCAATAAATACTATAAGCTGTACATACTCTGAAATACCTATTGGCAGTACCTACTTTAATCACGAAATACTGTTTAAGGTAGAATGGTGGATAAGAATTAAGCTGTAAGAGGATGATAAAGTAGCAAAAGGGACTAGGAGAATGATACAGCACTGCTATCACCTCTTGCATTTTTTTTATAATTTTGAGGGGATGTTCGGTGTGTTTATCCTAGTGCCTGCAGCTATGTGATCACATAAGACTTGTAGATTACACTGAAGGATCTGTTGGAAACTAAAAATCATGAAGGAGCAGGCCAATTATTCTTTTTTTGTTCTCCCCCCCCCCTTTTTTTTTAACTCAAGAATGAATCTGGAGAAGATCGTTTTCATCACACAAGGTACCCAAATACACACCCAAGGAACATTCAAGATAGCAAGTTTACCAGTAAATAATGGTATATTATGAAACAATGCAGTTTCAGAGGCAAAAGAAAAGGTGGTGACACTGGAATGAGTTAAAAAAATACATGTAGAAGTTTATGAGATGCAGAGACTACCTAATGTTTATTGGTCTACTCAATTAAACAGTGTACAATACAGTTCAAAATGGGGAAAGATTTTAAGCATATTTTAAAAAGACTAATTTTCTAGGGTAGAATAAGAAATTCAGGTAAGAGTAAGTGGGCAATGTAACACAAAGACAAGTCTGTGCAGAACTGAGAAAATCTTCCTGAAGAAGCATATGGTCTTTTAGTCTTAAACTCTAATTAAACATTACATAGACTGAAAGACACAATAGAAACTGTACTTAAGAGAACAAGTAATCAGCAGCAGGGATAAAGTGGACTTAAGTGATTTCATAGGTGTTTTCCAGCTCTGAATGCTGTTTTGTTTTTCTGATTCTACTCCTTGCCAGCTTAACTCATTGACTAAAGTTGGTGGTGTTAAGTCATTACTACTTGCACATGATGAAAAATTGCTATAATCCCCTGGTGAGACACCTCTGAGACAGAAGTACATGCTGAAGGTTGCTTGATTTGAAAAAGGTATTTTCAACAATGCAATATGCTTCACCTTGTTTAACATGATGTGTTCCCAGAAAAAAATCCTCTTGAAGCTTGTATTTTCATCTCTTATATTTCTTACTGTTTTGTGTGTGAGAAAACCTTCCTGCACAGCAAGCCTGAAGACAACCACTGTGCTGTGGCACTCTTCCATGTAAGAAAGAATTGGCCAGGCACTACCACACACCCTTTTTTATAAGATTAACCTTTAATGCTTTAGAAATACCAAATTTGGAAGTGTAACTTGGCATGCACAATTATTCTTTCATGGCAACAGGCCAAATTCTGTTTTGATTTATCAGTATGTATCCCTTAAGTTAAGTTATTCTTGATTACTGCTGGTATATACATGAGCCTGGAAACTGGCCCAATATTTAGAAAAGACCGCATGACTTTTCCAAGAGTGAAATGGTAATAGAAATTGACAAATATTAAAGTTTCAATAGCTATAAGTTGCAAGTATAAAGGGGTATATATATGCGGTTCCCTGGACAGAGTTGGAGACAGGATTTGGGATGGCAAATGTAACAACGCACAGGTAAAGGAGTACAGGATCTCCAGTTAGACAGATGCCATGACGTATGACTGTAAAGAATACAAAATGTTAATTCCTCTGCTGGAAGGAAGATGCTAAGTAACGTTCCTTCAGCAGTCTGGGGCGTGGAAAGTATTTACCCTCATCCATCTTTTGTACAAGTACCCTTCCAGTGTCCTTAAGCTAGACACTGTTGTGAAGACAGTGAACTGATGGGTGGGCTACCAAGTCTGGTTTTAAGTGACCATGTTGTTATCAAATTTTAGAGAGTACCAGTTGTGTACAGGTGATAGATTTGGATATAACTATGGAAGAAAATTATTAAAAACACGTCGGTAGCTAATGCTGTAAATGAACCACAAGTGGTGAATTTCTTTATAGTCAATGGATGACGTGAATTTCCTGAGCAAAACCCACCAGAACATAGAAATAAAAGATGCCACAAAAACAACCACAGCCACTATAAAATATAAAAATGCTCAAATGGGAGAGATATAAAGAAACCATGATCTGACTTGATTTTTGGAATGGACAGCATGATGCCTATTTCCCAATCCCATTACAGAGGATAGTCTCTCCAGTAAGGAAGTTTCCTCTCCAAATGCAGTGAAGTCTTAGCTAGTATTTGTGAATTTAAAATGTTTAAATTGTCAGTCAGGTTTTTTCTCATAGGTATCTACTAAACCACTAAGAAATGCATTTTGTCCCTCTAAGAATACATGCTGCAGGATTAAGAGTGACTTCAACTATTATGCCACAGGACTCTATGGTACAGTCAGTAAAATAAGGGTGATAAGCAGCTGCTTTTCCATTGCTCAAGTACTTAAGAAAGGTCATCAACTGCAGTGGATACTCTGTGCCTCATACTGCTCACGCTGCCTGACTGGCTGGCTCAGCCATATGACTTCACCCAAAGGAGCTGACAGAAGTCTTCCTTTACACACCCCCTAGTCCACTCACCTGGCAACGCATAAGAAAGAGAATAAATCAGTTCTGTGGCATTCCTGGGCTGCTATTTATGACGCACATAGAATCATAGAATCATAGAATTGTTAAGGGGCATTCCTGGGCTGCTATTTATGACGCACATAGAATCATAGAATCATAGAATTGTTAAGGTTGGAAAAGACCCTTAAGATCATCAGGTCCAACCGTTAAACTACCACTGCCAAGTCCGCCACTAAACCATGCTGTCAAGCACTGCATCCACCCATCTTTTAAATACCTCCAGGGATGGAGACTCAACCACTTCCCTGGGCAGCCTGTGCCAGTGCCTGACTACTCTTTCAGTGAAGAAGTTTTTCCTAATATCCAACCTAAACTTTCCCTGGCGCAGCTTGAGGCCATTTCCTCTCGTCCTATCACTTGTTAACTGGGGAGAAGAGACCAACCCCCACCTCTCTACAACCTCCTTTCAGGTAGTTGTAGAGAGCAATAAGGTCTCCCCTCAGCCTCATCTTCTCCAAACTAAACAACCCCAGCTCCCTCAGCCGCTCCTCATAAGACTTATTCTCTAGAGCCTTCACCAACCTCGTTGCCCTTCTTTGGAAATGCTCCAGCACCTCGATGTCCTTCTTGTAGCGAGGGGCCCAAAACTGGACACAGTATTTGAGGTGCAGCCTCACCAGTGCCGAATATAGGGGCGCTATCACCTCTGTGGTCCTGCTGGCCACACTATTCCTGATACAAGCCAGGATGCCATTGGCCCTCTTGGCCACCTGGGCACACTGCTGCCTCATGTTTAGGCGGCTGTCAACCAACATAGTTCACCTGCATGTAAGAAGGTGGTCTACGTGCCTTCACATAGATTCATCATGTTAACCAAGTTAATAGTTTGCTATAAATACAGTCGTATTTAAATTATAGATACTAACATATTGAGAGCTACTAAGCAACCTCCACAGTCTTGGTTTCAGGAATAAGGGCTCCCCAAATGATTTAATAAAGCACAAAGGAAACAAGGTTTCCTATTCACTGAATGACAACTACAGTTCTTTCAATAAAGTGGAAACTAGTTCCCACAAGAGCCTGAGAAGTGCTGAAGGTAACAGGGGTAAATCATCAAAAAGGTTACTGAGGGAAGAGAGAGACAGAGAGAAGAGGTCAGCATGCTGATTCTCAGAAGCAGCAGAATACTAAATCAGCACCATTCCTGTTGACGTCGTTTTTGCAAAATGGCCAAACTATCAGGGAAATCTCTTTGGTCTTTAAAGAAAATTTACAACGATTTACAAGCCTGATGGATGTGGAAATATTTCTGCCACGTTTTGCTTACACAACCAATAGATACTTGCAGGGTATAATGAAACTACTCACTGTTCATTCTGAACAACTTATGGTACACACTCAGGAAAACAGAGTTCAGTTTTCACATTAATCAAAACCATTTTCAATTCTTTAGTCTGCTCCCATCTTTATTGTGATTTTAGAGTTGATTGTGAGACAGTAATAAGGCACATTCTCAAAGAGATACGTGTAAGTAAAATGCCAGAAAACTCTTTCACTTCAGACAGCCAGTTCAGCGTCTTACAACTACAGCTGTGCAACATCAGTTTCTCCCCTATATGTGAAGCAGCTGTTCTACAATGTATTGAATTTTCTATCAAAAAAAAAAAAAATTAAAATCAAGGTCCTTTTTCAAGAAATGCCTGAACATCAAGATGCATGATGGCCCTTTCTTTCCTCCCTTCCAATTAAAGCTGATTTTATTTTCAATAATTTTACAGCAAAAAACACACTGCACCTTGATTTTATATCATCTTCAAATATTAGTCTTTGAACATTTTGATCTCAGGGCAAAACTTCCCAAAGAGCCTTCTACAGCATACAGAGACCAGTGGACATGCACACCTCTAAACCTGTCAAGGGAAGAGCTCAACCACAGTGTCTGGGTACAGGT
This sequence comes from Theristicus caerulescens, assembly GCA_020745775.1. Taxonomy (NCBI): domain Eukaryota; kingdom Metazoa; phylum Chordata; class Aves; order Pelecaniformes; family Threskiornithidae; genus Theristicus; species Theristicus caerulescens. The sequence goes on along the minus strand of CM036583.1, from coordinate 46,467,322 downwards.
CAGGTTCAGTAACCACTGCTTATCATTTTTAGCGCTCCAGCTATTTTGACAATTCTACCTGCAAACATTCTCACTCCTCAGAGCCTCAGTCATGCTGCCTAAGTACCTTCATTTAGGCACATACAAACCAGGACTTATCATTCTAACTCTTGAAAGTTTTTTTTTTAAATGCTAATGCAAAGTGGAAACAAATGCAAGCACTAGGTAAGATAAATCCCAAGCAACCTAGGGGATGCCAGCTTAGGGGAAATCAGTTAGAAATTGAGCCTCAAATGTGTAATAAAAACATACTTTGTATAAAAATGTTTTTTAGGAAGATTTATACAGAGATACCTTTCTTTAGCTAATCCCAGTTCTGGACTGAAACAAATAATCAGAGCCTTCACATAGCACAGACACAACTAAGCATTTTCAGTTCACAGAATTTAAAACATTAATATTAAAAGCTTTTAGTATTAAAAGCAGAAAACAATGCTCAGTCTTAACTGCAACAGAGCTGGAACACCAATGAAATATGTTACCCATGCAGCAGATTCTTGAGCAAGTCACAATATTCACAAAATATCAAAGTACAAATAATTTAACATTTAGTTACTGCTGTCAGTGTGGCTTTCAAGTAATTCATATACTGACAACTGTGAACAATGCTCCCTACATTTAGTAGAGTCCACCACTATCCTGTAAAGCATACTTCCATGTGACTACAGTAGTAAGCAAGAGGGTAAGTTTCATAAGATTTGCCCTTTGGCAGGTTCGTTGAGACGATGGCAGAAGCAAAAACCTGCAACCCATAAAAGCTAAACCCATATAAAGATGTGTAAAGCAGTCACCATCAAAACTGCTTATTTAAAACCATACCTGTTACAAGTTTAGGTAATGATTTAAATAACATGTAATGTAATGAGAAATGCAGAAATGCTCCCAGAAGGAGCTGGGAACTGGTATCTTGTATTTACCTTTGGTATTCCGGAAGTGTCAAGCCAATTCTGGAAGATACTTTCTACAGTTAACCCAGATCTTAAAAAAATAAAAAAATAAAAAAAAAATTAGAAGACACACAAAAATACCAATTTTTCCACATGAAAATTAAACCTTTAGAAGCTGAGCAAACCCCTGAATTCCAAGTATTGGTGGTACTGCAGTGGTACTACATTCTTGGTTTTTTAATGAATAATACCATCAGAGGTGATATGAGGAAATTAAAAACAGATCAGATTTTGTGTGCTTAAAACTCAAATGATAAATTCAGTGCTTATGAGGATTGACAGAGAAAGTGTAAGATGGTAAACCGGATTTATGAAACATGTAAAGTATGAACAGGTGCTCTACTTGTTGAGTGGATTTTTGTTTCTTTTACAGAAAAAAAACCACAGGCAAATAAATTTAGCTGGAGACATTAAAAACTAGTATTTTATTACAGAAGCAGCCTGAATGTAAAGATAAAATACCAAAGAAAATGGAATAAAATGCAAACTTCCTTAAACTTTTGGGTTTTAAAAGGCACTGATGGATATTAATACTCAAAGTTACCAAGTATCTAATATATTTCAGTTTCATCTTTTCTGCACTTTCTTTATATCCTGATAACTTTTACAGTAAAGTCACAGAATAGTCTGGAGCCCCAAGAAAAGGGAATAGTTTGTCATGATCAAGCTGTGTGAGACTGAAATAACAGTGTGCATATGTATTTGCAAATTCAGAAATTGTATTTCCTCTTTTACTTTTGTGAGCAACTTCTGTTGCATTTACTTCAACTCTGGTTGAAGTCTTCCCAACTTGCAGGGAAGCCAATTTATTAAAAAAAAATAAAATAAAATTCACACTGTCCATGCAGTGTGTCAATACTGAAAAAGGAACCTGAGTAAGCCCTCAATGAATGTAAATATTCTGAGAAGCAGAATAGATGTGCATGGTCCTCTGCATGGTAATGCCTTGGCAAGACTCATTCTGATACTTGCAGCTACCTTCACGTGTGTAATGTAGACCCATAACCAACAAAACATTCATGAAAAGAATTTAGAAGCTCTGAAGCAGGAAGGCAAGCAACCCAATACAATTTTTATTTAAATTACATGAAAAAGAAGCCTTTTTTTTTTCCCCCAGCCCCTGACAAAGCTGTGCTCAAAATTCTTACCCTCAAGGATGTTTATTTATGAACTGTATCAGTGATTAAGAAGGATTTGTAACGAATACATCAGTCATTTTTACTGAACGATTTTTAAACACCTTTAAATATTAACTTTCGCTATGCCAATGAGAGAGAGATCAATCACTCTTATGCCTGACATGCAAATGGGAAAACTAAGGCTTAGGGAGCTTATGGAGTCTCAAAAGCAGTTAAGCAATATGTTAGTGGATGACCCTGGAACACATTCATAGAGTAAAAATTCCTATGTGTTTATTGATCATAGTTATTACTCTTTTTTAACTTGGCTAGATTTATTTGGAATGACCAAAGATTTAAATTATTGATATTAATATGTGTAACAACAGCACTTTTCCAGACATGGCTTGTATCCTGAGTTAGATGTTCTTATCCTTGTCGAATCCAAGATAAAAAATTTACCCACCATCTCCAAGCAGAACTATGTGTTAGCATTCCTTTGAGGTAGAATTAGCAGCTAAAACTTCCACTCTGCACCATTGTGTTGGGAGATCTGCCATCCCTACTCACACTGAGCAGTATTCTGAAGGAGGTCGATTAAAATGAGCAGGTCTACCTAATAGAATAAAATTCTGCCAATGTGAATTAGGGGTGGGAGCATCTGATCAAAATAGAGTCGTCTGGCTTCTCATTGAGTAATTGTTCAAAAGTATATGCAAAAAATAAGCAATCCGGTCTTAACAAGCTTGTCCAGTATACACAGGGATTTTGTAACAAAGGCAAAAACCAGACACCAAGTGCCTTAAACATAAGAAAGTCTTGCCTTACAAATGCTGCTCTATGTCATTCAGCTACTAAGATATGCTTGCATACATAGGCTACAGCATCATACTGAAAACTGGAAGAAACTACTGATTAAAGAAAAAGAACATTCAGATTACAATGACAATAAAGCCATTTATACATGCTTTCATCTTCTATTAATAGTTTTCTTCAGTTTTTGATCAGTCATATCTTATGGTGCAGGCCAAGGAGGCTTAATGTGGAAACAGCACTAGTCTATTCACTGCTGGTAATATAGTTTGATAGTTTATGCAGTTTAGGTCCAAATTTTACTTCAACAGTCTCTTTACAAGTAAGAGATGACATATCAGCCTGGCCGAGGTGACTTAAAAAGTCCCAGAAGGGAGAATAATTCCCATAGAGACAAAGAAATCTTCCCAATCACTAAATCTGAAATGTCAAAGTATCATTTGTAACATTAGGAGATCATAGCTGACACAGACAAAAAAAAAATTCTCTCTGATCATGTGGTTCAAATAATTGCAGCAGTCATGAAGAAGCATTTCTACATGGCCAGGATTCTGAATTTTCAGGAAATTACCATTCTGCATGTCTGATCACTATGGAAATCAATTTTCGACACATAACTGAACACATACACCACGCTTGTAATGGGGTAGTGTTCTACATTCAAATGAATTGCTAAATATCCAGATTTGGTCAGCTATTAGTATCACTTTGTTATTTGTGCAAATTTATTAAATTTAGAGCATTTGACTGCCAGATCCTTCAGGCTATAATTAACTTTACCTTACTACAGTGCTCTAAAAATTGGTGTCTAGTCTAAGTTAGTTAGCTGAGTCCCTTCCACAGGCAATGGAGAGAAAGAGAGGGACCTCCAAACAGTCAACCAATTCACCTTCCTCAGGATAAGATGATGTTTTTTCTTGAGTTCTTATTTCTGTCTGCTTACTATGGAGAGTGCATACAGGACTAGCTTAAAACTGGACACCCAAATTTTATATAGTCAAAGGTAGATCAGGTGGATTGTACCATTTAATCTGTCTCAAGCAGCATAATCAGAATAACAATTTTTTATTTGTTATTGCATGAATTGAAACCAATATGGCCTAGTGTTCCAAAGCTGAAGCAGAGCTAGCAGCTAGGGAAAAACACCCTTATTTGTGCACTGAATTTGTCTCACCTAGGGATAAGAAACACAGCCTCACAATTCCAGTTTGTCCTTTCTTTTTTTGTCCCTCCAGAAACTAAGCTTAATTTAAAGTGTGAGGTTTCCTCAGGAAAGAAAAATCTATGCAAAATAATAACACAACATTTGCTATGTGGTGCCTTTGTTTAATATACCCTCTGTTTCTTCCAAAGCCAACAACAGCTCATTTCAAAACACTGGCTTTGAAAATGAGCTTATGACACTGAGGGGAATTGCACTGTTCTGACACCACGCTAATCCAGGCAGAAACACCACTAGTAAGTTGCTCAGCCTCTCCTGAAACTTTGACGTTTTTCTCAAGGGCAAAGACAACAATGCTGCTATCTCTCTGCCTGCAGGACCCTCAGTTTCAGCTAAACACCTGTCATATGACCATATGCACTCTTCTTTCTTTGTACTTTCACACACCTTTTTTTTCTTCCAAACTTAGGACATTCTTGTTGGCATCCATCAAAAAAACCCAACTTGTTTTAACATTTTACAGGCATTCACTATTTTTTCCCAAATATGTTAGTAATATACAGACTATTGCAACGATCTACTCTAAATGTGTTGAGAATCAACACCGAAGAACTGTGAAGTCCTTGGAAAGGTTTCCACTAACTTGTTGGGCTTCAGATCAAGCCCAAAAAATAGATCACAAACAGATTGCTATTTCAAAACAAATGTCCTAGAGAAAGGACAGAGGGCCTGATATTTATAGAGGCTGCAGTTCAGTAAAGCATCCATATTCAGAAAGGGCACTTACCACCTGCTTATGTTGCAGTTAAGCATCTGTAAGGACTTAAATCTGCTGTATGTGTGATTTCCTGAATGGCCTTCTGGTTAAGGTACTGTATTGGACTGTGGATCCGGCTTCAATTGATTTAACACTGTAACAGAGCTCTTACAAGGCTGGGTAGGTTCTTCACTTGCTTTGTACTATTGTTCCCTACTGTAAAATGAGAATGCTAGTATATCCATTATCTCATCCCTTGTCTATTTGTTTAGATGATAAGCCGATCAGCCTAGGAATGATCTCTTAACATGCATACATACTGTTTATGGCCAGATTCAATGCTTCAGAGCAAGCTCTGTAAAATACTAACATTAATAATAATTTGAAAATTAGCATTATAGAAGATGTCTATATATCAAGCTTTCATTGCACAAGGCCCGAAGGCACTCTGCAAACTTTAACATAAACCCACTTAATTCCTCAGTCAAGGAGGAGAAACCACTTTTAGAATAAGATGTTGCAGCAAATAAACAGTGCATATGAAAGTGTGCAACTTTTTTTTTTTGTAAAGGAAGATAAAGAGTCTGCCATATCCAACTGAAAATACTTTAACAAGCATAATTGCTTCATCTGGATATATACATTCATATACATCAATCATTTTCAAAGTAAGCCATTCCAGCTAAATATGGAGGCAGAGTTAGAGCAAATCAAAGACTAGTGACTGATCAGTGATTCTGTCAACTAGCCATAGCTTCCTGCAGATAAGATTTCCTTTGTTTTTTGTCCAGCATATATATTTTGGCTTACCAAAAAAATGGAGGAATCAAAAACACTGGAAAAAATCTTTCCCAGTGATTTGCTTTGGGAGTTGGGTGCTTACCAGCTGTTTGTCTCAATCAAAATCACCACATTCATGACAATGTGAGTAATGAAGAAAGCGAGTATGAAGGAAAGAGACATATACCTGTATAGCTGAGTAGTTTGAAATTACAGCATTATTTTAACATAGATTTAATGCTTAATTGACAATTTATGAAGACATCCAAGGAATGTGGTTAGTAAGCCCGAGTTATTAACAGTACAAATATCAGAGCTGTAACACAAGCTTTCCTTTGTCTATCATGTATTATTAAAACCATAGCTTTATTAGTACACTTCTTTATTTTATTGAATGAAATTAAATAAAAAATACCACCAGAAAACCCCAAAGAACAGAACTGATCTGCTCAAAAAAATTTGCAGTCGTAAAGAGCACAAGCAGCTCAAACTCTGATTTATCTGAGGCTGGTGAAATTCACCCTTTGTTACCAAGCCTTAAAAACACTGAGTCTTTGCACAGCTCACATGTTGGGCAGATGTGGAGAGGATCAATTTACAGCAAAGACTATGGGTGTAAGCCTTGGGGAGAACAGAGCCACTGGGAGTTTTATCAAATCTAATGCACTGTGATATACAGACACATAAGAAGGGGTTTGGTTGTTGTTTGGTTTAGTTTGGTTTTTTTGTTTTTGGTTTTTTTTTTAATGTATTAAGGTTTCAAATTATATAAGATGAAATATGATGCCTCAGTTACAGGTGGGATGCATTGTAGATTTTCTACAGAAAAGCCAAGATAATGTGAGGCTATAGCCAGTGCATGTTATATTTTAAAAGGCTTTGAAAACAGAGAAGGACAATGATAGATATTTGTTTGTCCTTCTTGCCATTGGCCCTTCACACACAGAAATACTCTGCCTTAAGGGCAAGTCAGGAAATTCTAAAGGACCAGAAGATACTACTCGGCCTGTCTGATGTCAGTATGCAGCCGCAGTCCAGAAACAGGAGGATCCTGCCTTGGAGAATGGATTCCTACTGCTAACATGCCATTAAAATTGAGTCAGAGCAGGAAGTGAAGTAGCCCTATAGACTAGGCATGTAATCCTCCTCCTCTGAGTACAGAAGGCAGCAAAAATCAACGACTGCCACTTAAGAAGTTACATCTGTATCTTGGAACTGCTCATCACTGGGCATGTACTAAAAAATCTCCTGTAACTAAAAACCAAAGGAATTCAGTACTGGAAGAGTGAGAATCTTTTAGATACAGTCTGCTGCATCCAATAGCAGAAAACTAATGTTGCGTTACACCAACGTAATAATTCCAGACAATTTCCACACTGTTGTATGATCGCTTTCTGCCAATGTTAATCCTGTTCTTATTACAAAAGTCTCACATAAGCCAAATTCTACCCCTAGCTACACTAGTTTGCCTCTGTTGCCACAGCTGAGGGCAGGATCTGGCTTGTTTCCCTACTACTAATTTCTCTTTTCTTGTTTGTTTTTGTTTTTTTTTTTTATGATTAAGTCCAGCCTTACAAACTTCAGTATATTAGAGTGCTTAATATTTTTCAAGTAAGAAGCATATAGTTTTAACATTAAAATTTTACTTGGTAGAATTGCACAAGTCTGGGAGGTTTTGTGTGCTACAAAGAATTTTGTTACTCAAATCTTGAAATGCATTTCATTCCTACAATTGAAACTTTATGAAAAAAAGCACTCATCAGCAGATGATCTCTAAAAATATTTCATTTTTATCTTTCCTCCCTTTGCTTTTGCCTCAGGCTAGTACTTGTGTACTAGCAACAGAATACATTCAAGAATGAGAAAACATCTTTGTAGCAGATAAGAAATTAAGGCCTTCTGTAAATCCAGATGTTCTATTATTCTTGGCATTGATGTTGATAACTGCACCCAATGTAATTTTGGCAGTAGGTAAGTTCAGATACGCAATATGTCTGATTGTAAAATGAATTACCATAGTTCTGAAATTTTGTCTGTACGTTCTGGAGTATGATGCAATGCAAATGGAGACATACCTCTTTTGCATTAGTCTCACTGAAAGTTTAAATATTTTGGCATGTTTCTAGGCTGAAAATTGGATGCTTATTCAAATAACATTTTGCACTGGGTTTGGACTTCAGAGAAACACAAGTGAAAAAAGGAAGAAAATAGAAATTTTATTAACAAATCAATGTATAATTGTGCCATTAAATAGTTCACTTTCCCATATATTCCATTTAATATTCCTGATTATATTTGGGCTAGAAACCCATACCCAATGATATAAACAAAATATCATCTTACAGTACATCACTAGGAAATGTAACACAACCCAAACTAAACTCATGATGCTACAAAACACATTATCTCAATGGTAACTAGCTTCTCTTTCCCTCACTCCCTAAGAACAGAAGTGTTTCACTAAAAAATGCAATACATTTGATTTTTATGAGTATCTTCTCTCCTTTTTTTTTCCAAAATACTCACCCAGATTTATGAAGACTCTTGGAATCCTGTTCCTCCAAACTGCATTTTTCAAGTGAATACATTATTTTTAAAAACTATAATATGTAAAGCTCCACTACAAAAGAATCTGTATTTGTAGCACAGTCTGTAGTAGCACAGAACAAATGAACGGATAAGCAGGGATGGATTCAAAGCTCTGCTGAAGACTAGCTATATCATCTTCGGCCAGTCACAGTCACATCCAGCAGGATTTTAAAGGACATGTCAGGCAATTAATGCTTGATTTCCGTTAGCATTTTCCATCCTTCCCCATTTGGCACATGGTGTGACAGGGAGGGGATGGTACCAGACTACTGCTTGAGGAAAATCCATCTTCTCTGGTTTCCCAGATCCATGGCAAAGCTCTGGCCTCCTTGCTCTAGGGTGCCATGTGCCAAAAGCAGCTGGCAGGAGGATCACAGATTAATTTGAGGAGGCAGCTGCGCCTGGCACTTCAGATTGCATAGTGAATACAGGACTTCACTGCTGCCCTAACATGCAAGTTAAAGGCACTGCTTGGGGGGAGCATGGGATAGCAACAACACAGAAAGCCTCATTTTTTTTGTGTATATATGTCTGAGAATTTTCAGAGAAAGATACACACACACACACTTGAAAAAACCAAGCAGTACAATACTAAATGAAATCCTACTATTTCTGGCTAGCACAGCTGATATTTAGGCTGATTTCTACTTTCTTCTTTGACTTTTCTAGTCTGGTTCTCACTTACTCTTTTTGTTCAGGGATGTCTTCCAACAGCATGGAAAGAAAATCCTGGAAAATTAACAAAGCACCACAGTTAGTATGTTTATGAAGAAATAACTCTGCATCTGCGTTGCTAGTGAGCAATGGATTTATAAAGACTGCAGATAACAGAATGATAAGAAAGAAGTTTATATACCCACTAGAGTGATATACTGCTCAGTTATTTATACAACATACGTTATGTTTGTCAGTTTTCCAACCCACTCAAGCAAAAAGTGTCAATATTGAAAGAAAATGGGCTTGAAAAGCCTGCTGACTATTTTAACACAATCCCACATTCCCACTTTTATTTAATCTATAATACACAAACTATATTTAAAACTGTTAAAGGCTGCAGATTCACATACTCAAAGGCTAAGAAACACCAGAATTAAGGGTGTTTACGTTCTCTCCACTGTGCTTATGTTATCACACTGTCTTTAATTATATAACCACGTAAGGCTTTTTTTTTCCTTAACGCACATACCTGATTGGAAGATCACACCTACTCCTCATTCTGTGACAAAATTCACAATGTTGCTGCCAACCACACAAACTAAGGAGTAAATTCTTCAAAGAAAAGGTAGCTAGAATTTCTTTCATGGATTTACAAAGAAGGTGCAATGCCAGTGGAACAGCATTAGTATCATCCTCACTTATAACAGTATGATAAACCCTCTTTAGAAAGTTACACCTGACATCACACAAAGGTTCTGTGGCACCCCACGCTATACATGACCTAATTTTAATGACAATCAGTTTGATACAATGCACTCCACTGAACAATATCATAAGAAGATTTATTAATATGAATTATTCATTTATATGCTATTTCATAAAGCAATACATCCACTTTATTAATACTAATCTTTGTGGAGACAAGTTTCGTAGGCTAATGATGTTCCTCACTGCAATACATGAGTGCAGGCTGATTACTGATTGCAAGTACTTGCTCTCTAAGGTCTTGAATACTGTTTCCTAAAAGGCAGAAAATCTTTATTTAGGGACTCTGCCATGGCATTCAACAAAAGATGCTGTTTCTCTGTCTGATTATGGCATTGTTAGGGAATCAAAGAAAGAGTGATTGCACAACTGAAACTACTGGTGACAACATCTAAGCCTTACCCCTTTAGATTACAAGTGAGATTCAGGCTATGTTGCAGTGGCTGCAAAATTTGCTTATGACAAAAGGTAAATTACCCAGTGTTGGGCTCAGTGTTACTGTGGCAAGAATGCCATCATTAACTGGGCCAGGAGGCGTTCTGTCGTAACTACAGTGTATTGCTGATATGGTGATAAAGTGTGAAATGCCCTTGTTTCATACTACTACTTGCAGTTCTGTACCATTATTCTGTATGTAAACAGAGAACTACTGTCTCCTTCCACATGTGGAAGTTTTGCTGGAGGTACAGAGTAAGCTTACATGGAAAGAAAGAATTTGAAGAGATCATCATTAGAGTTGTTTCAAAAGCATGTGAACTGCTTGTGGTCATCCTTTACACTATTTGCACTGTCTCTGTATACATTCATGCAGCTAGATTCCCTGATTGGATTGCATCAACTTTTTATAACCAGTCCCACAGAACACTTGAAGATACCTCTGGTATTAGAAGTGGGTTTATGTTCTGTATACTATACTATGAAATTAAACATCTCCTTTGTGATTCAAGCTGTCTTCATTTTTCCAAATATCTATTAAGAATAAGGCAGTCAGCATCATTCTACACACTTTTTTAAAATTAGGATTAATCTAGCCTATCTTATTTTAACTGCGTCTATTTTGATGCTCCAAAACAGAGTAGGAAAACAAATTACCACTTACCTCATATTTGCATGGCTTTTAACATTTGCCTATTATCAAGTCTGCATGATACATCCCGTTATAGGTCTGACTTTTCAGTTGCTTGTAATTTTGCCAAACTTTAACCATCTGGAGTGAAATTTTATCCTCGGGCTACTTTTTCCTTCCTCCCCAGATGAAATGGTTCAGAAGTGTCCAAGAGAAAAGTTAGGGGATAATGTGGGGTTTTTTAAACTTTGATGCCATTTCTTTAAGAGGTTCTAGTGACCTTAGACTTGGAAGCAAAGACTTGTGGATGAAGAGGGTAATCACAAATAAATGTTGAGTCAGATCATAAAACAAATTATAGTTTGGTTTTTGTCTTTGTTGCAAGTAATTCAATGAAGCCAGAAAGAAAATATGAGTTAGAAATCACATGCCACCACTGTGCTGCATTATTAACAAACTGGCTTATATTCATATTCTTAAATAATCTCACTTCCCTACATACTCCTGTTGTTCTTCCCTGGCTGGAAACCCAGAGGCTAGAAAACAACTTTTCCCTATATACAGAAACTGTTATTCTGCAGTTTATGGAATTTTATTGACATTTGGCCAAACTGAAAAAGCCTTTGAAAAATCAGTTCACACATATTCACTAAGGATTTGCTAGACCCTCATAATTAAATTCCCTAAAGACTCTTGTCTGCTCTCACCATAGTCCAGACTGAAGCCAACAATTTTAATCACAACTGCAACTTTGGGCTGCTGGTGAGCACATCAAATCTGGATACAGACTGTGAATTGAGATTAAGTAGAAGTTTTCTTTGCACCGTTAATGCATGTAGCATGCCTGAGTCAAAGGCAAAGAAGAGTGGGGACCTAATGACTGAAAAGTAGGTTGAGAGAAGAAATTTTGAGAACCCTAGGAACGAAGGCTACTTGAAGCAGTACCTAGAGAGATCTGGATTTAGAAGACCTTATATTTCATGACTAAAGATGCTATATTATTACTAGCTCCAGTCAAAAGCAGAATTTGTTGCCCATTTACCCCATGCCAATGAACTGCATTCAGACCACTAGCAGTTCTCTAAAGAAAAATGGCCAACAACTTTGGCAAACAAGGAAACATAGCACATATGAGGACCTGACAAGGATTTCTTCTGGGTATTTAAGGTGATATCAGCCCCTGGATGGCCCTTCCCTGGCATTTCTCTGACTGGGGTCATTGTCCCTGTGTAGCACAGCAGCAGAAGGCAACCTGTATCCCTGCCCGAGCTGCCCAAATTCACAGTCCAGTGCTTTCACACAAACCAATCTTAGTAAACTATCGATACTAGCAAGACTGAATTTGTCCTGTTAGGTACAGTGTGAATAACTAAGGGAAGCAAGTCTTACATCACCCCAGCTGTATTTGCAAAAGGGTTTCTGTCAGAGCCCCAGATCTTTCACAAAAAACATCTTCGTACATGTCAAAACACCTCAGAGAAGATAAGTCCATTCAGGGACCAGATAAGCTGGAAAAAGATTGACTGACACTTAATTCACTGAACAAAGGGTTGGCATTCCTTCTTATCTTATTGATGGGAAGGTTCAAACTAGACCTCAGGGGGAGAAGTGAAGACATGTAGCTTGAACATGCTTTCTCCTAACACTTTGACACCAGAGCCTCAAATTCACTTAAAATGTTTTAATTTCTTCAGAAGTTACACCAATTCTCACTGTCCACTAAAAATACTAAACATACCACCGCCTAAAAATTTGAATTAACACAGATTCCTTGTATTTTGCTTGTATAAAGATGTAAGAACACACACATATACCTAAGAAAAAGATGAGGAACTAGACGTGTTATGTATCAATGGTTCTACATAGAGCCCTCAATTGTTCTTTGGACTTCTGTTTAAGACTACCCAGCAGAAAATCATATGTAAGCTGCATTTGACTCTGATTATTTAAAGTACATGTCACTAAATCAAACAAAAGGTGGAGCTGTGATTCAGCACTAATAAAATCCACATGCTTTGGGACTGCTCCCTTGTCAGTTTGCTCTGGTCAGAATTAAAGAATTTATCTTTTTTCCTATCAAATAATATTGCATAACAAGCTACCAAGTAATTTTAAGCTTGAAAGATACTAAATGGGAGCTAAGCAAATACAAAAACTTTAGGTCAGCAGAGGAGTGAGAGACTACTGTAGCAGAAGTGGAAATGCAAAAAGATACTGAAGACTCAGCTGAAGATTGAGGCTCAAGACTTAGTAAGTTCAGCAGCTATGGGAAGGATTTGTGTACTCTATCAGAAAGATCCAAGACATTTTCAGATATATGGGTCACTTCCCTGATAGAAGACAATTATATGTGTAAAACTTACTGCTTCTCTTAAGATCTTTGTACTTGAGATAAATCATGCCAAAAGATACTCTTTTTTTTTTAATACAACTATACCGTTGGACGTTAAAATGTGTGACACATTAACTGACTTTTTAATGACTCATCTGTATTTTACATGATTATAAAACATCTGGGCTCTTCGTAGCTTCACTACTCTTTGCCTTCTTTTCCAGTTCCATTTCTAGCCCTACTTCATTCTGATCTCTCTGTCCTTTAAAATACACATTTTATCTTATATAATTATGAAAAGAGTGTATCAGAAAAAAGAAATAGGAAGTTTTTTCACAAAAAAAATCTTGCCTTATACCATGTTAATGACTTTTACTAACCTAGTCTTACTTATACTTCAAACACAATATTTCATATGTTCCTTCTTTCAAGATACTTGTATTGAAATAGAGACATGGTCTAAAGCTAGTCAGATTTTTATATATGAACACAATGGGTTGGTAAAATGTGCAGTGTAATTAACTGATCCATACATTAATCAATTGTCACATACATAAGCATTTTAAACATAGTTAATCTCAGGTTAAATTGTCTGACCTAGTGAAGCAGTCTTTTTTATTGCCTAACACTTATTAGAACTTAAGAAGTTGAGCAGAAAGAAAAGCATACTGCATGGTAAATAAAGTGCCTATGAACAATGAACAGGGAAGAAAATACCAAGCAGCTGCTTCATATGAGAGCAACACCTATTCCACATAAAAAAGGCACAGGTCTTTGGAAAAAAAAAAATAAAAGGACAGTGATCATGTAGTAATTAAAGGTTGTCTCGTAATGCCTACATATAAGGAAAGTGAATGAAGGCTGCATGGTGCACAGCTAAGAAAAAAGTAGGAATATGTTCATTTATGCAAGAATTGGAACAGGAAACTAACTCAATCTGAGTAAAACTGACCCATCTATTTCTCTTTTCCAAGCACATGAGACTGTAGAAAGCAAAGACCCCTGTCCTAGAGGCTGCTGTGGATAGGACAGCACCAGAGTGCACACCATACCCCACCATTGTCAACAGTTGTTTGCTCAAGCTCACAGGTCAGTAAGCATGGAAGAGCTGGGGCCAAACTGCAAAGACAAATTTTTAGTTCAACTTTTCTCTAAGGAAAAAATTCTAGAGGTTGAAACATCAAAATACATGCACACTGCATGCTTAGACTTCCAGTTCTAGTTAGAAGAGTTCTACAAGCTAATAGATAGTTGAATGGCAATTGTGTGTGCAGATACCAATTTTATAGAATAATGATCATGGTATATGCTTATGCAAATCTGTGTGCAGGAACATGTTGATATAGGTACATACACAGTGGGCTTGGATCCATACATCTGCCTTTAAAACTTTTAAGAATAGCATAAATTATGATTTTTTTGAAGCGCTCCCTCCTTAATTGTCATTTCATTATAGCAAATTATAACTCTACCAGATGGATGAACACTACAGACCTTGGGTTATTATTATAGCAGAGAGAATTACATGAAAATTAAAGTCTGCAAACAATTCAATTCCCAAGGTGTTCTTATTTCAATATCAAACTGAACAACAGCTTTAACTGTGTTAGGAATATCTGCAACTTGCACTCCTTTCTATTTATTTACAGTCAGTAACACTCCATTCATTACTTAAAAAGTTCATTCGAAGCAGTTACTAAATGAATTCTCTCACAGAAAGAAAAATGGAAGATTTTCTTTAAATCCTTCTCAAAGATTCCAGACTCGCTTTACTTGTCTGTTGCTAACTCAACTAAAATAAACAAAAACTACTATTAAAAACATACTGAGCACGCAATCAAAATGAAAGAAAAAGGCAAACTGATTAATGTTTCACATCTGAAGTCATTTCCTTGCACCTGCAGCTCCCATCTAGGAAAAATACTACAACCACCACTGAAAACAAGACGGGTATTCAGAACATGGGCAATTATTTTCACTGTTTCTACTTTCCCTCGTCCCCACAATTCCTAAAGCTGAGAACTTTTACAATTATTTTGGACAAGGTGAAAGTACAACACTATGATATTTAAACTTACCGTTTGCACCTCTGTTTATTTTAAATCTTTTATTCATTTAAACACTGACAGCACATTTGTTCAAGAAGGAACTTGAATAATAAACTTCGTACTAACTTGACTTCATTGCTTCTGCATTTGCAATTCCTGCTGTGATTGCTTATCTACCTATACCAGACACCAACATAAATACAATCTTTAAGATTTCTTACAAAGAAAGTAAATGCATTTACAATTGGATATAGCCCTATCCCCTTTTCATTTTTAACATAGTGACCAAACAACAGGATCATGTTAAAATTGACTTCCCAGAAACTTCAACGGGAGCCGGAGTTAGGCTTCTGTGAAACAAGGTAAAAGTGCAAAAAGCGCAAAATAGATGTTATATAGTACACAGCTCTTTCTCCAGCAAATCAAGTATCTTCAAATGAAGGAAAGTATCTTTTTTTGACCTGCATTAAGCACATAGCTATGGACATACTGCACATACTCAAATAAAAAGTAGCCTAAGAAACCTGAAATAAAAGCATCACGTACTCTTGCTTGAATAATTACAAACACTGAACAATTTTTTATCCAATAACGAAAATGGTTGTTTCTGGGTGCAGAAACAACATACAGTATTTCATCTTATGAGACTGGAGTTAGATAAGCTACAAATTGATATCTCATAGCAGAGTGCTGGACAATGGCAGAAGTCTCTAGTAGATGGGTAGTTCAATTACAATGCAATCATGACTAATAGTATAATGTGCTAAGACATTTTGCAGCATTTAAACAGTCTACTGACACAACTCATCTCACATCAACCAGGAACAACAAGCTAACTTTTTCTCACAAAAATGAGAGCACCTTTCTTACCACCAGATTAAAACACTGGGCTGCTTCATGTTTTTAGCAGTTTCATGATTTCTGTAATTTTTAAAAAGTTTCCAGCTGTGTAATAGCAAAGCATCATATTTATGATTTCGGACATCATAATGTAGACAAGGCTCATATAGTCACTGGCATTTTCCACACTATGCCAAATGTAACTGCTCGGGGTCTCAGTAACATGGTACAGTAAACAGCTGCAGCAGTGGAAACATTAACTCCCTTAACACCCCATACGTTCCTCCACAGGGCAGAGCTGCTGCAGTAGAGCTGCTATGCCTAACTTCTGGGTGACTTGACATACGAAAGAATCCACAGTTGGTGAGCTATCTGTAAGATACATGGGCATATATCTCATCCCATAAGAGTGAGATTCAAAACAGTAAGTGCATGAGCAAAGAATCACTGTGGCTGGAAGAAACAGGAAAGTGTTAGACCCCATTCCCTCAAAATCAGAGGCCCTTACTCTGTGTTGCAAGGAGATGCTTGTCACCATCCTGAATCCCCTCAAAGATTTCAACCATAACTCCAGAAAAGACAGACTTCAGCAAAGAAACTGGTTTCAGAAATTCACTCATACCCCTTCTCTTCTCTCTTCCCCTGCCCCTCACTCTCATCACACTGCTCTTCTAGTAATGCCAGCTATTTGTCATGTTGTGCCTTTTGTTCCAGGACCGTGATGACCTGGTTCACAGACACTCCCATGAATGCTGTCTTCACAGCATTACAGAAGCAGAAAGCTGCAGTGCCATGGCACAAGTTGGATTCATCACCAATGACAGGATTTCCTAGAACTTTGAGTTCAGAGAGCTATGTCATTCCCTTCTCAAAACAAAACACTGGAGGACAAGGCAGTCCCCCTTTTAATGTTACAGGACTCATTCAGAAAGACCTAGGGGAGGTAAATTTCTATTTATAACTCCAGGTGGGTTCTCTGTGCAACAGATGGTACAATATACTGTGGTGTGACTTGCTCAATCTTTCCTTTTGAAGCTGTTCTACTTTGCATGGAATAATTATACACCATTTATGCCAGCAAGCGAACAAGCTAAGTCTGTCGTTCAAGTGATTAATATGTGTAGTTGGAGTTAGGGAGGGCAGATTCCCATTCCTAATTCAACACTATTTTTTACAACCAAGCCTTCACCAATTCAGGAATAAATCCTGTTCTAGGAGAACAACTGCTCTTAAGAGTGGGCTGCCACTGCATAGTCTCACTGTCAGAGAAAGTCTAGTGAAAGAAAGTAGCAGCACATCTTAAACATCCCTTTTAGATGATTACTTCAGTTACAGAATGTTTTAGAAAGCATGGGAGTATGGACCATGATGAGGAAACCTATACAGAGGCTGTGACAAGACTGCAACACAGGTGGGTGCGGTGTCAGAGTGATGGGGACATCACTCTCTGACTTGGTGAGAAAGAGATCGTCCTCTTAAGAAAGACTGTGAAATTATAAGCATTGAATGAAGTGGCATGCAGAGAGGAAGGAAATAAAGTCAGAAATATAACATGCACACATTGTTACGATTTATAGAAGTTTTCAGTTACATTCCTACTCTGCGTTTCTTCTCTATCAGAAACAGAGAGGTATCAGAGAAAAGACTGACTGATCACAAGCAAAACCCATGAGCTAAAAAACTACAGGAGACAATTTCAGTACGGTAAATGACTCTATCTTTGAGAACACCAGTACCTATGAACATTGACCTTTCAAAGTATCAAGTTTAAAAAAAAAATCACTCATTGTTTAAATTATCAGATACTAGCAGGGTGTCCAATTATGTATCACCGTGAAAAAAATGTTCTGCTCTCTAGCAGGTAGGAATGTCACCAATATTGCCAAGTTACAGTTGCCCCTCTATTTTCACCACAATCAGAAGTAATGATTTAGATAGTCAAACCGAAAGCTTAGGTCATCTGTTTTTTCAGAAAGTGAGGAACAACCCCAAGCACAGTACCTGAGAAAGGACAAGCTGCCCATGGAACTTATGGACAAATTTTCGTAAAGATGCAAGGTATGAAGCCTCTCCTATTGTCCTTGCCAGAGACCGCAAAAGGAAATAACCCTGCAAGAAATGAAGCCAGAAACAAATAGGATGCTATGAATTCGCTGATGTCTAGAAGAAAGAAGTCTTTATCATATTAGTAAAGCAATTTCAATAGAAACCAGCTGGCAACACTCACCTTCAAATAGTGAACCTGCATGAAGATTTTTTCTGCTTTAAGACCATGTTTGACAATAGATGCTCCAGACTCGCTAAATTCTCCTGTGCTCTCCTTTTTGGGCCTAAAATGGTAACACACTAATTAAGTCTTGGATAAGTAAGTAAAGAAATAATGCATACATTACATGTTCTCACAGTTGAAAGCAGCGTGAATGACATAGTAACTTTAGACACCTGTGACTAGTTCAGTCTTTTTCTTTTCCCTAAGTAAATAACTTGGCTTAGACAGACAAACAGACAAATTTTGTACTCTTAATGCAATTTTGTACATAGCTGACCAGACAACTGGGGTACAAACAAAATCCATCCTTAAGTTGGTGTACTCTTTGCACTGCCAGTATGACATCAAGTTGCATGCCACTGTACAGTGCACAGACACATTAAGAACAAAGCGGAAAAAAAAAAAAAAAAAAAAACCAAAAAAAAAAAGAAGGGGAGGGAAGGGAAGGGGAAGGGGAAGAATATTGAAGTCATTATGTTCAACTAGAGATTTCTGTTCTTATACCTGAACATTTGCTTAACAGCTTACATGGCTATATTTGCAAGAATAACCTCTTTCATCTGCATGCAATACACTGCAGAAGAAATAATGTTCTGTTTTTGATTTGTGCCATTTGGGGTTGAAAGAAAGGTAGCTAAAGTTTTAAAAGAGCAAGCCTTTCACTCACACACACACGTTTGGGGTTTACAGACAATAATGTCTAGAACAAACCTACTTCTTCACTGCCTGATTTTAAAAAGTAATACAGCATCTGGTATGCCAGAAATCTACAGCAGTAAAGTTTGGAGGACTTCTAGGCTCTTATGAGCACAGAGTGAAACTAAAGAGAAGCTATGCAAACATTTCTTCCTCATTTGTAAGCAGTGCCTTCACAGGCATGGTACTGAAAAGCCCTCTAGCTTTTTTCTTCCATCCAGAAAACATCCCAGCAAACAGTGGTCTGAGAACAGATGTCTGTCTTAGGAGCCTAACGCTGTGACTGAAACAACCTCTTCAACTCTAAATGTGGATTTTGAAATGCCAGTCTTGGAAACCAAATATCTTTCCCCCTACCTCTACAGAATAGGGGCAACACAGGCCACAGCAGTGCAGGATTCTTCAAACCACATCACTCACACACTTCTCATGAGCTAAACCCTGTGATCAAATTTCTTTCATATCTAGGTCTGCTTTGAGGAAAACATTCTTCCTTTTTTGTATCTGTGTAATGGTTTCATATTAGACTTCTGTCCAGAATGCTAAACTGTTTTTTTCACCCTTTAGGCACTATATTTAGGACCTGTGCACATGAAATTCACTTCACACAGCAAAATCTTGATAAAATGTAACTGTTTGAAATAAAACAGAAAAACAAAATGCAGATTCAATTTTACTCTGTTCCTAACACAGTCCTTTACTATGCTATAGTTCATACTTTCTTTCAAGGAAGATCTTCCTTCAACATTGAAAGGAGGAGATCAGTAACTGATTTCTTATCCTACAGTAACTCCAGTTCTTCAAGACAATGTAACCACTGCAGACCCACTGTAGAAGAGCAGAGGTCCACCTATTTCCATTCTGGATCAGTCTCCTGGAAGGAAGGCCTGCTGGCATTCCATACACAACTTTTCATTGTTCTCTGCCTATATAAAAAGCCAAAACTGCATCATTTCTCTCATAATAAATAGCCCAGTCTATAGACTTTGGAAAATGGAGTTTGAGCCCAGGCTACAGAATCCACACTAAACTGAAATACCTCCCATAATCACAATTATTCTAAATTAGGCAACCATACTTCCTTCCTTCCTCCTCCAACTTTATGCCTGTGTAGATCCTAGCAGGTGACCAGAAAGCAGTATCCCATCTGGATGACGGTACTGAAGAAGTTCCTTTTGCAAAGGATGTATATATACCCCTGATAATGTCTGCAAAAGAGTGTAAATATTCAGGAAGTTACCCTGTTCTCTGCTGTCAGTACTTCAGCACACTATTTTAAAGGAATGCTTAGTATACTTACAACACATTGAAGGTACAGAGACTGAAAATTTGTTACACTGACCTACAAAACATGGCATCTAACCTAGTTGGTGAAGCTAGGCATAATGCTAAACGCAGGCTGATTCAAGGTATTCAAGCTGCTACCTGGCACATTTTAGATACTGGCAAATTTCTGTAGAAAGCAAAAGATGCTGCTTTTTGTTTGCTGGGTGAAGTACATTGTACGAAGTGAAAATACAATTCACCAGGAAGTCCTTGGTAATTAAATGCTCTGATGCAGTAGGTAGTCATGACAACGTATGCAGAGACCACAAGAGACCATCTGAAAGTCATGTTTCCTATCAGTGTGACAGAATAAAACTCTCTGAACACCTACAGAGCAGTCAGAAAGCATTGCTTCAGGAGGGAAATGGACTTCACTCAAGTGAAACTCAGAGACAAATTTTGAATTAGATATCAACACTGGTTTGTCTTACTGAAGAATCACAAGCTGAAGTTCAGTCATAAGGGCCAGGACATGAAGCAATCTCAACACCAGCTTTATTCCACAGAACAAAATGGACTTCTTTAGTCTTTGCTTTCGTAACATGAGAGACTGGATGAGAGTGCTGGTGTTGATGTGTGGCAGCAGAATGAGTGCCAGGACATATTTCACAGGTGCTTTTATCCGTGCAGGTTTCCCTGAAACTCTGTGAGAAAATACATGGGATTCTGCCTGAAGTCTTATCCTGTATGAGCACTACAGTGCCACAAATTCCTTCTTCAATTCTAAGATTTGCTGGTGCTGCCTTTCAGAGCTGCTGCCTGATGAAAAGACACTTACCTATTTCTTTCACACCTGGCTTCTTTTTTCACAGGTAGCTTATGAGATGCTACTACAACATAATATCAAATATCCATAATAAGAAGAAAGATCATGCTGATGATCAGTTTGCTGAGTGGCTTTCACCTAGTCTGACAGATATTCATTTGCTGGATCAAAAGTTAATAGGATCAGCTGACAAGTTTTGGGCAGGGTTTTCCTGCTGTCAGGAGAAAGCACAGAAAATCATATGATCATCCAGCAGAGAACAAAAAAGTCATTGAAGAATAAGCTTATGCTTTGGGAAGAGTGGGTTGGCTGATTTTTTTCTTCCTGACATAGCTGGCAAGAAGTAAAAAACAGTTATCATTTAATTTTAATATCCTTATATAAAAACACAAGCCTGAACCAGCACAAGCCTCAGTACAGACTCAAAACCCAGTGCAATGCCAAGACTGCAATTTTCTCTCTTACCAACTCTGGAAAGCACATGGACATACTTTCAGAAGGAAGAAGAAAAGAAAGAAAAACAGTAAACATGCAAAGAGAGAAACTATTCAAGTCCATGCCACGAAAATAGTAGAGAATATTTATATCTGAATGAAACCAGTGGAAAGTCCTTAAATGCAGCCCCAGGAAACTAGAGATATCAGACTGCCAGAATCCCAAGCTGGCATTGTGTTTCTCTCCTGAAGTGTATATTAGAGGCATATTTTTCAAGCAAGAAATTATTTGTCATTCTTTTGTATTAGCATTGAGAATACCACTATGCAAAAAGTAAGCAGCATGCTTATTACAGAGAATTATGTCTACTAACTGTGGAAGTCAATAGAAAGCTTAAGTTTCAATGTCAAGATAAATCAATCCTTCCTAGTTTCAAACTACAAAGTATATTTTGGCCCTTAGAAAAATGACTTTAAAAATTTACATCACATACACATTTTTTATTAGAGGTAACAACTACATAATTAACGCAAAAGATGACAAATGTGATTCTACAATGTTGAAAATGGAACCATATGTCCAGATAAGCCTCATATCACAAGAACCAATGGTCCTAAAAATGATTTATTTTAAAACAAACAAACAAACCCCCCAGCATCTGTCAATCAGTAGTTGCATTGGTAGCAGCTGTATGACAGCTACTGATAAGGCTTGCTTTTGTTTTTACACCTATCATCAAATTGCACACTTGCAAATGTATAACTTCACTGACTGCTTACACGTAGGATACACAGTTCATCAATAAACATGAAGTAAAACAGATCAATGGAAGACTACAGTTATGCGAAGCTGGTGACACGTTTTCAGATGACATGAGGCCATAGAGAGGAATTTCTATGTTGGTGAACAGTGCCCAAATATAAAAGGCTTTTAGGTCCTACTGCGAAAGTGCAAAAAGAAGGGAAGACCTCAAAATGAAAATGGCAACAGTCTTCCAAAAACATTTAAAAGTTGATTATATAGAAGACGGGGATCAATTCATTCTTCACTTCCACTTGGTGAAAGAAAAAAAGAAATCTACAAAATAAACAATATTTCAGCTGTGCATTAAGAAGCAATTTTTAACTGTTAACACTAAAACAGCTTAGCTAGGTACTGTGGAAAATTTTTTGTTGGAGGTTTCTAAGAATATGTTAGCAAAAACCTGCTTAAGATGGTCTGTGTATACTGCCTGTATTTCAGGGCAGGAGAATGGTCTACATAATCTCTTGAAATCTGTCCCTGTACTGTCCGTGATTTGGTCAGTGTAGGGCTAATTTGAGTTAGGATTAGTAAACTTGTTTTTCTTGGTCGAAGGCTGTGGGGAGACAAGCAGCGGAGATGTTAGGCAGCCGCTCAAGATAAAAGACTATGGCAAATTCCCAAGACACCCATCAGAACAACCCAGATTATTAATCATTAGCAAAGCAAGAATCTTTTTTTGATGTAATGTCTCTAGCTATGTAAGAAGAAGCCTTGAGCTCAGCATGTAGTACCTAAAGACCAAAATCTTGTTCAAATAGCATTAGTAGTAGTTTCTACAGAAAAAGTAGATTTATATAGTTCATTATGCTTTTTCCTTTGTTTTTTAAGCCTTCATCCAGCTTGGCAGTTAGATACCATACTCCGGTATGTGCTTGTCTTCAGCCACAGAAAGTGAATCTGTTACGGCTTCAGTGAACTTTGTTCAGGAAATGGCCTTTTTTTTCCCTGAATAGAGCCTCTTGTAAACTGCTTAGAGACATTTTATATCAAACCAAATCCCATGGTTTTTGAAAGCTTTCTATAACAAAGAGAAAAGCAATTGCATTATGCAGAAGATGAATAACCTAGTCAATTTAATTTGACTTTTCTTTTTTCTTCAGAAGGAAATAAGGAAATGCAGTGGATTTAATCAGATGATTTGGATGCATATCCTTTGAAGGGAGAAAATGGTGGAAAACAGGACAGAGAGAACATGCAAAAGCAAAGATAACACTGTCATATTGTTACCTTAAAACTTGCAGCTCTTCTTCAGAGTTCTGCACCTCATCTCTGAGTCGTCGCCAGCGAAGTAAAGCTTTCAATTCCTGCTGTCCTTTTACTTCATCATGTGACAGCTGCTTAGGGACAAAAAAACACAAATCACTGGTTGCTGTTTCCCAACAGACAATAACAATTTTCAGAAGGAGAAACTTGTTTTGTTTCCCTTTAATGTGCAGAAGATGCAGGAAACTACCAATATCCATGATAAAAACAAAACAAAACAAAAATAACAGTTGCTGCTATAAGAGTTAATAGCAGCGCTGAGAAAAACAGAAGCCTCGCTGTGTGCATCAAATCAATAGTCAGTTAAATACTTCTGCCTGAGGAGAGAGATGAGCACGTTGTTTTCCCTTTAGTGACTGGCAATAAGTGAACTGAATGTACAGTACAGATACCTGCCATATTGGTTTTGGTTGCATCTTTACTTTTCCCTGCCTTTGTGTCCTGACTTCATTCCTCTTTCCTACTACTTCTGACATACTCACGAAAGCTCCCTGTTATATTTTCCCCCATTAACGTAATATTAACAGAGATGCATGCTTATGAAATAAATGCCAGGTTGTCAGCTTACAAATAACAACTAATTTATGCTTCTCTATTATAAGAAAAGATAGGAGATGGGAGAAAGCAAAAGCAGCTGATATTATCCTGCATTACACCAATATTTCAGTCACATGAAATTATTGTCAGGCACTATGGAATATACTTATAATCCTACAATTATATGACTGCATAGCACCAAGCTACTCATAAATTCTAAAAAGGAAAAAAAAAAAAAAGAATTAATGTGAACAGCTCACAGCAGAGGAGTGATGCTCAGTGTAAGGGCAGAAATGAGTTTTAGGACTAGAAGCGAACAACAAAGTGTTTGGACAGCCTTCCGCTCTTTCTTGTTCCAGAAACATGGTAAGTGATGAGGAATTCTGTTTTGTTCAGTGCTATAAATATGCCTGATACGTAATAAAATGGAGGCTTAGAAGAGTGTACGATGTCAGTTCCCAGTCCCACCTGCTCTTCCACAGATGGAGTACTGCAGACTTAAGGGGTAGAATCAGGGCCTGACACAAGCACAGGAAGAAATGACTAACACATGAAATGCTTGAAGTAGCAGAGATACCACAAAAATAAGAATTGGATCAGAAAACCACTTTACTAGCTGACATGCAATTTATGAGCTTTTCACCTTAAGGCAGACAATGATTTCTAAGCCTCTGACATGAGGGTAATTCTTGCTGGGCAGCATAAGAGAAAAAAAGTGTAAGTGCTGGTGCTCTATTTCATCAGCTTCCATTTTGTTTTGAGGTATGCTTTTTGGCTGTCCACGGGACAAAAACAGACCGCTTTCATTAGGTACCTGGAATATTACAATATTCAGTAGGACTCTGCTGATTATTCCAGTTTTAGGAACACAATACAAGTGGAAAGAAGCAGAGCAACTGTTTGATAGCTGAACTGTAATAATTGAGTAGTACATTTGTGGGAAGGTAATCATTGACAAATAAATGTTTCTATTCTCATTTGCACTGACCTCTACCTCTGTAAAGATTAGTGTTCATTGTGGGTCAGGAAGGATTTTTTAATTTTTTTTTAAATCAAGTTATCATGCAAATTTCAATATTATTTTAAAAGATTTATCTTCATAACACAGGAGGTTTAATTTATATCTAATTCACAGCAGGGTATATAATTTTGATTTCCACATAATTCAATTGAGAAGTCATGTATCATCACCTTACCTGTTGTGCCCTAGCCCAAAATATATCTTCTAAAAAAGTGGCAAACCCTTCACTTAGCCACTCTTCAGTCCAATCACGAGCACCAATGGCCAGTCCAAACCACGCATGAGCAATTTCATGGCACAGACGCGTTCCACAGAGATGGCTCCCTCCCGGTAATACACTCTGTGATAGGAAGATGATGTGTGGGCTGCACAATAGGAATGAGTGACAAAATACATTATTGACCTGTTGTAACATGCATTGCATGGCCATAATAATGTATAGGCTTTATTAGCCTTGTCAGCCTGCTATTACTATATGCATGCTAGGTCATGACTGATAGTTTATAGCTCAGGCATTTTTAGGAATTAGGTTGTACTTTATTGTTGCTTGGCAGAGAATCAAACTAAAATTCTGCCAAGCAGTTGTTTTGTATTCAACCGTCAAGCAGCTATTACCTGTAAGAAGTAACTTAAACCAAAGTTTTATATTTTTCAAATTACAAGACTGATTTATTTCAATAGAAGCATTTATATATAAGCCAGGATAATAAAAGATGAGCAGGTGGGAATATAGGCAGCAAGGATTTATCAGTTAAATGATCAAAGCTGGAAATAAATAAAGCAGAAACATTTTATAAAGAAAACAAATCACTATCCAAAAGCAACAAGAGCCATGTATAGTAAAGCACATGTGCTTGTCAAGCTAAAAAGATACCATCTGATGATAAGAGTTGATCATTTCTGCAAATGCAGAGGAAGAAGAACATCCTTTACCACAAGCACAGAAGTGAGAAGGAGACTTGATATTCACTAAATATCTGCTTTTCACAACAGGAGAGACCAACCCAATCTGTATCTACTCTGCTTTGCACTCAAGTACTACAAGAAAAAATGGGGGGAAAAAACTGTTATGCATTAATTGCTCTGCTATTGAAAACCCTTACACTGAATTGCAAGTTACTGCAGTTCCCAACTCATGTTCTGCTGCAAGGCAATTTCTGCTATGCTTATAGACATTACAGACGTTAACATCTCTGAAGTTAAATAGTTTTTGCAATTAAGTACATCTAGGAAAGAAAAGTAGCAGAATTAAGTCCTCTGACTAACATTCAAGGGATTAAGGGGGCACCGTGCCACAGATGGGAGTAGCAAGGGCACAAACCAAGACCACCATCTGCAGAGTATTCCTGTGCTAACCCCTGGCATCCATAATCTGCATTTCAACTGTTTTCTCGACTCCAGGCAGTTAGAAAGGAAATAAAGCATAATGGTAATACCTTCAAGACCACGGGTCTTTAAAACTAAGTCTAGCCTTCCGAGCATGGGAGGGGAGCACATGGCCTTAAGACATTTCCAAGAGTTAAATATTATTCGTCAGCGTTCCAAAGAGCTTCCCCACCTGCCCTACCCTTCCGTTGGAAATGTTAAAACACCCACAGTTTTCTTGCAACCAGTTGAATGTCTAGGACTGAGACCATAAAATATTATACACTCTTAAACAGAAAAACATACTCAATAACCATCTCCTTATAAAATAATAATAGTCATCCAGCAAAGCAAGTTAATACATTTCAATCAGCTGGCATTGTAAGAAACAGTGTGAGAAATTAAAGCACTAATAGAGGAATTAAGTCACAGAGAACAAAGCAAGAAAAAACAGCAGCTCTCCAAATCTTCGCCAAAAGCAATTCCGATTAAGAGAACTGAGGGAGGGAGAGAGTGGGGAGAAGTGCAAGCACAGAAGCTGCAGAACATGATGAACCTTTTATTATAAAGCTCCTGATGAGAAGAATAACTGCAGCTTCGGGGGGGGATTACTTTGGTCAGTTGTAAGTAAATGACCCCTAACTGTGGCATGTGTACAGTGCTACAAAGAAAAACCACAGAAATGAACCAAGTAAATAACATTCCAGACATCCTGCTGGCAGTGTTTTGGCCATTTGGTTAAGCAAAACAAAAGTAACTTCATGCCTTATAAACAGGCTCACAGAATGGTTTGCATTTTAAGTCTACTGTAGGTGAATACACAATAAAGATTGTAAAGATTGTATTTCGTGCTTTTTTCCAATCACTTAAATAATAGAAATGCCACATTTGGATAATCTTCTCCTTTATGGAAGGATTACAAATCACTTCAGTGAGAAAAATGTATATGAGTTAAATTTTGGCCAAAGAATAAGAATACAATTTCCTACAAGGCCAAAAATAAGATTATGATGTGCTGCAGCAGAATTTCATTTTAGAGTCAGGGTACAGCAAGTAACTTCCTTGGCTGAGAACAACTTAGATGATTCCTTTTATTTTGTTTGCCTTTAACAAGCAGCTTTATCTCCAATTCAGAGCCTCATATAGCAACTGATATCACTACAGAGCAGTGCAAAGTTCCCATTTACCTTGAGAGTAATTTTATGAAAGACTGAACATGTTTCTGTAATATGTCCAGCATCTATTAGTTTGGGGAGAAGTCTGATTCTATGTATTACTTTAAAATACTGATTCTCTATTTCCAATACATGTTTGAATTCCAGAAACTGTGCTCCACCTCTACTGATACCAATCAAATCTACATTTTTTAACATCACCTAGGATGTGCAATGTTATTCATTGCACATTGTTACTATCAGTGTTGTTCCTAAAACACTCAATAATTCAAGAAAGTGTCTATGTGAAAAATAAGATAATCAGGATGATTAAATTGCAATAGCCAAAACCTTTTTTTTTTAAAAAACCCAGAACAGGAATTTGGCCCTCCTGTCATCCATTTGATTTACTAGGAACAAATTATAATGCTTCCTATCCATTGCTTTCATTGGAATTGAAAAGGAAAGAAATCCATTCATACACTAGGAATGGATGAAGATGATTCACCTCGGCAATTATATCAAGACCTGATGAGGTATGCACAGCTTATAAATGCCTCTAGCTGATGTATTTTTAAGTCTGGCCCAAGTTTCTAAAGCAGGCCAGAACAGGCTAGCTGGATGTGGTAAGGAAGATGGGAAACATCTCCCAGTTAACAAAAAAATCCAAACCCCACCAGTCCTTCCCAGGAAGCTGGATGAGTTCCCAATGGCTTTTACAGAAAAAGAAGTTAATGACTTGTTTTCAACAAGTATATACTTGGTTACACTTTCAAAGCAAAAGGTTATTATTCTGACCAGAATCACACCCTCATAACTTAGATCTTTGTATCATTTGACTGAAAGAAGGAGAAAGTTCCCTCTCCCAGTTAAACTGCAGTTAAGGGAAATCTCAACACTGTAACTATGGTATGAATGCATGTGAAGGAAAAACTGAGCCCCAAAAGGAAAGAAATTTTTGGCGTGAAAGGCCAAAGGGTCCTGATGTTGCAATCATCCAAATCTACCCATGTAGATGTTCTTAATAAATGGCCTCTTTAACAAATAGGTTTCCAGTGAGTCCTAGAGCTCTGAACAGTAATCTGATCAGTTGAGAGGCCAAATCTCTGAAAGCAATTTTGCAAAACTTTTTCTCCAGACTTACGACTTAGATGCAGGTGCCACTTTGCACACAGGTTGCAGCAGTGTGCTATCTTTGGCTGCTCACACATAATCAGTCGAGACACATAGCACAAACTCTAGCCAAATGTATGTGCAAGAACTTATGTACACATTTAAGCTAGGAACATGAAACTCATTTCTAACAGACTTATTCCATTCCTTTTGAAGTAGAAGTCTTTCCCTCTTAACAGACAGGGATTTGCAGCTACATTTTCTTATGTATTTATTGAAATAACAGAGCCAAGACCATATCAACTGGAAAATTATGTTTCTGAAGTCAAAAGTAGCACCCAAAATCACTATTACAGATGGAAGTTGTATAATAAAAAAAAATATTTTCCATATTTTGATAGTATTCCACATATTGCTTATCTTTTCCTCTTTAGAAAAAGGTACGCATATAGTAAACGTGTTAGACAGTTATTGTACTTCTAGAAAACCCCTTCTTAAACATGGAGAAGGAAGCAGGGGAAATCTCTCTAAAAATATTTTCATAGGAACACATTAAAATTAAGATGTACCTTTCAAGATTACTGGAATTTGAGAAAGTTAGACAATTAAATGACAGCTCTTTACATATAGTTTGTGCAATCTCTCATCAGTTGCCTTCAACCTACATTATTCCCGTGATACAAAGAACACTATTGGCATATTGTCTGTGGTATCTACATCAGACTTTGCATGTTAGCTTAATTTATCTTTGAGGACACTTGTGTCATTGGAATGCAGACACAAGGTCATGCAACATCCACTTACTTACCACTATAATCTCCAGCATTCTGATGTATGTTACAGTCCAGTACTGAGAGAACTACAGAAACAAACAACTTTTTTAATCTTCTAGGTTTATAGTGTACCAGAAACTCATATATACATGCAGATGCAGTTGTAGAGACAAAGATCTGGTAGTTAGAATACTCTGAGTGTTGTTCCAGAAATAAGGGAAACTTTGTAAAGTTTTTCCTTCCTACCATCATAGTGGGAAACCAACAAGTGACTGGAAGTTACAGCTGAGAGTCATTCCAGAGCAGGTGACTTTTTACTCCATAAATCATGCAATAATACAGTATGGTAGGCAATAAGGAAAGAAGACCAAACCCTGTGTGTTGGAAGGAGGATGGTATCAGCCAACTCAGTACAGCAATTCAACATCCAAACTTCAAATTTCAGTCAAGCACCTAATTAATGACCTCAACACCTGAGCAGCAGCTGCTCCATGAGCTGGCAGACAATCACTTCAGTCTTGCTTATTTTGCTGTACCAAACCAGATTAGTCAGGATTTGTATAAAGAAGGGTGAAACCCTCTCAGGAGAGACTCTCTTTATTATTGTTGATATTTCTCATTATCTCCAATGCCATACTACACCAAATGAACAGCCTTGAAGTAAAAACCTGCATAAAAAGACAGTATGTATTTATCACACACAACCGTGACATACACCACCTTCTGATGTCTTTGGACTTACAAGTCAACTATTTATTTGATTTGTCCAAACATTCTTCACAGAGGAAATTTTATAAATTTTCTTCAGATACCAAAATAGCTCTGGAACTTTATGATGAACAAAAATAAACTAAGCCACATTGAAAATATTGACAAGAGTTGACAAATGCAATTTTTATATGCCAGGAGACCTTACTTTGCTACTGCAAAAGGACCGATCATACTGACCTGAACAAAAAGGATATAGGTTTGGGGTGCTTCAAAAAATAAGCAAAGAATTTGATGCACTTTCAGCTAATACAAGATCAGCCTGAAGGAAAACTGTATCAACCCATTTATTCCCCATAATTCAATTCTCTTAAATTTACATTCACAAATGAAAAGATATGCTATATCATTTAAATGCTATATCATGTATATATTTGCATAAATTTCCTTAAAATTTCAATCATAACTTGCTCTGAAACTTTTACATGAGTAAAAGGTCAAAGTATTAAAAAAAGACTCTCCAGTATTTTTAGATTATTTTTAACAATAAAAAATTAATAAATTCAAATGAAACTACTGAAGATTTTTTTGTTGTTGTTTTTTTAAAATTAGATCAATGGGAACTAACCACATACAAGGTGATACCATCTATTAACTTCTTCTTTGAATACCATAGGACAGTCAATCCTAAAAGTGGGATTCATATTTAATACTTCTATCTTAGGGGACTTCAAGTATAAAATGGAGAGCTGTACCTGCTAAAAATGAGATATTTATTCAGTTGCCCAACAAAATGCACATCTAGCAGATAGGAACCATTTTGGAGACTTTAATTTTTGTACCAGTCTTGCCAAAAGTGTCCCTTATTCTTTTCTAATTTTTTCTAGAGCATGCTCTGTTTTGAAGGTCTAGCTTTCTTCTGGGGCTCAGCTCCTCTGTCCTCTATCATCCAACCACAACATACAATGTTAAAATGGTGAACTGAAACTATCACTTCCCACAGAAGGGTTACAAGAATTTCCCTAGATCCAACTCTCGAGAACAGGAACACACCACAAGATGAACAATCTGGTAATAATGCAACTAATTTCTTTAAACAATGCTGTCTCATCCTCTCTCTAACACATACAGAGCACACACATTGACGGTGCTAAGACAAAAAACTTTAATTGAGGTTTTACAAAAATTCACAAAACAACTTATCTGTGGCTGATATCTCGCTGCAGTCATATCATGGTAATAAATCCTACCTGCTTCAAATGTTCTGACTTGGGATGTAAACCAAGAAGTCAAGAAAGGACATTGTATTTTACATGCGGACTTCAGTCTGATATCTAGGATCCGAGTATTGTCAGTAAGCTAACCCAACTTTGTAATAAGCTCATCAGGAGCTAGAGGTGACAAGATCAAACAGCAGTCAACCCAAATAAGAACTGTGGACTTGAGGAGTTATTCATCAGTTGACCTCCGATGCCCCCAGGATGCCTAACAGCAGCTCTAGATCACTTATTTTCATCTTACACATTCTGTACCACAAAGAGGAACTTGCAGGGCATGAACCTTTTTTGGACCTCTCCAGATTTCTTTCCTAATGTCTTATGTAAGCCCAACAATATCTATTCATTTAGAAACTTCCATACTCACAGGATTTGTGACAGGCAGCAAATTGCCTGATGTAGTACAGAAAGAAAAGCAAACAGAAAATTATGGGGAAGGGAAAGAAGGAATTACAGATTCAAAACGTCAGCTCCCATCAAGATATTTTATCCAGATTTGTTTGAATCCTCATGCCCAAAAAACCATGAAGTAATGGAATTCTCTTATAAAAATCAATTACACAATACCTCCTAGTAACAAATGGCTACAATACTGTCAAAAATCTTACAGTCAGATTTCAAAGAGAAACACCTTGAAGACTAAAGTTTTTCATGTTGTATATCACAGAATGATTTTTTTCATATTTAACTGATTTAGTTAACTGATTTAGGAGTAAGTGCAAGTAGAGTGGCTTCAATAAATGCAAGCACCTGATTCACTCTTAAAAAAACCCCTCTCTATATTTTATGGAGCTCAACTTTTAACCTTCACACTTCACATGCAATTGCTCCTCAAAAAGTACTGACTTTGTTAACACTGAAAATAATTTGTGAATCAGTGACACCAATTTCCAGATTCCTTACTAAGTATTCATAGTAAAAAATTGCATTGTTTCATGGCAGATGTTTCCAAACAAGTCTTACAAGCTACACAACTCAATTAGCTTATTTCTTTTTTTTCTTAAAAAACAGATAGATTGGAAGTCAATCTAGAGTACTTCAGTTAAAGAGCAAAGAAATCAAGATCAAGAAAATCAGAATATTTCAAGTTCAGATTGTTCTGTGAATAGTATTTTAGGATATGGATTTTTTCATAGAAGTATCTTTTCTTGTCTGATGTAAGACAGCTGATACAAAGATCACAACAATGATAAAATACCTCTACTCTTGCTGATATAGGTAGCATCATAAAAGAGGTTCAGAGGCTGAAGGGTAAATTTTGTTCATGTCTGAGGAGCCAGAGGACATGTTCCCACTAATTTCAGTAAGAACTTTATATACACATATAAATGTGATATCTGGTTTACATTCTGGATTTGCTAAATTCCAGATTTCATATGAAACTTCTACCACATTTCTCTGAATGCTTCCAAATATTAGAAAATGGCCAAATGAAGAAAAAAAAAAAAGTTATGCTATTAACCATGTGAAAATAGTTAATAACAAATAATAGTGTGGAAAGTCTCTATTAGAACCATGCATTTATATTCATTCTCTTTCATTTAAAACTGATTTATAAGATTAGGACCACAAAATGAACCTTAAGCTCTTACTGAAATAAAAAAAAGTGAACAGAAAATAGCAATGGACAGACATTGATAATTGTAATTAATTATTTTAATTGATCATATTATTTTAAGAAGAAGAGGGTAATGGAAACAGATATAGATACAGGTACTCACACCTCTCATTTGATAAATACAAAATGGTTTTGCGTGATAATAATTTTTTTTCATGTTTTCTTCTAATATACCAAAGGGAAGACTGAAAAAAAAAGAATCTCTTGTTTTATATTAGAAATGCACATAGCATTTGTTTCAGAGTCTTTTTAAACTCTTCTTTGTATTCTTGCTAAAATGATTAATATGATGAACAGTCTCTTACAACATTCCTCAGTGCCAGTCTAAATGATGACATTTGTCACTGATAGATGATATTATTTGATCACAGATGGATTTCATTATTTGTAGCTTTCCATCAACGTTATTACTGGAAGACCTGGATTTCCTTTTACTACATTGTGAAGTTTCTGGCAAGTATTAAGACAGCTGAGAGCCAAAGTGCAAATAACCAACTATAAATAGTCAGACAGAAACAGTAAAATGTATCTGCATCTCTATGTACAGTGAAAATTCACTCAAGTTAAGGGCCTATACATTAGTGGTCTCAAAACGTGACATGGACAAGACAAAATAAAATAAAGAATGGGTCATTTTTTTTCTTCATTTAATATACAGAAGAAAGCTTTTATCCACACATACCAGAACAAAACAACAGCAAACAACAACAACAAAGCCAAACCAACAAAAAAAAAGGAAAAGAGATTTCTTGTTCTTCAAGTTTTTCAGGATTCTTTTCTCAATGTAAAGCTCGTGGTATCATGGTTTTAAAAGCAGCAAGGAAATGAAATCTGCTTGAAGGCAGATGTGGTTCTTATTAAATCTCTACAAACTACAGTTAGAGTAGCATCATAAAACAAACCAAACCTAAGGAATGCTCTTGTTTTTTAAGGATTCTTATCACAAATACTTCACCTGCAGACCGAGAAAACTCCAGATGTATCCCTGAATCATTCAGGAAATCCCAAACATTACTGGAGGAGAGAGTGCTACAAATCCCTGGTATTTCTAAGAAAAAATAAATAAAAAGGTAAAGCTCAAAGGTTTTTAAAAAAAAGATCAGAACTGCTCAAATCATAGAAGAGGCACAGATCCAATTCTTTTAAATTTTCAGTTCATATCTAATACATTCTTGCTTCTTGTGCCAACTACAAATGTGGGAGCAAACAATGAGATTAAGATAATTATCCAATTTGTATGTGATCTAATTTTTGCCCATACACAGTATCACCCATAATTCTTGCTTTTAAGAATTGCTACCTAGAAATCAATTTTCTTTCATTTTACTTAAAAGAATGGGTGCAAATTCAACACCGTCAAGTCTATTCTGATTTTCAACATCCCTGCTAAAATGCATTATTTCTACTATGCCTTTATCCTCTGTATATACAAATGCTACAATACTCTGCACACTCATCTTAAAAATGGTTCAGGCAACAGAAATTTAACTAACTAGTCCTACTATCATCCATTAGCTGTTTTTCTTATTTTTGTCATCTACAAACAGTATGTAAACTGATATAAAATGCATGCTTTTGTTTTACTGAATGAGGATCCAATGCTTCTTATTACATTGATTAACGAGATACATGTTGTTAGCAACAAAAGAGAGAACAACATAGAAGAATACATAATGGCTTCAAAATTATTTTCTTAGTTTATTCTGCGCAGCAGCTATACAAGCCTTCTTTTTTGTATCCGTCAATCAATAAGATATCTGTTGTGCTTTCGCACAAAGAACAAAGATGCCTTTATCAATTCTCAAAAGTCTGTAGGACAAACCATTCATGCTGTCAAACCCCCTAAAACCCTTTCAGCAAATAATGAAATCCATCAGTGACAAATGTCAACATACTAATTTGTTAAATACTGAACAAAAGCAACATTCAGAAGAGGTGCCTCATTTCATGTTATATCAGCCCTTCAATTTGTAAGAACTTTATGGCAGCCCACAGATCATGCAATATTAGAACAGAACAGCATTATAATTATTAAAACTAGAACAATCTACTCTCCTTACAATAAATGCTTAATAGTTCAACAAAACTGTAAACAAAATCTTTTGGGAACATCAAACTCTTTGCAATGCATTCATTTTCCTCCTTTCTTGAAGATTATTTCCAAGTAAAATCTTACACAGAAACACAGATTCTCTTTCACACACAGTCACATTTATTGTGCTGGTGGAAAAATAAGATTAAATTACATCATATCCAGTGATAGAAGAGCTTCAGTTTGCCTGAGAATTACTTTATCCATTATACAGGACATCCAGCTATTATTGTTGAATCATATAGCAAAGGGACAGTTTAGCTGGAAGTAGCTAGTGTGCATGTGAATTACTTTATTCATCATACAAAGACATCGAGCTGTTATTATTGAATCACATAGCATGGGACAGTTTAACTGGAAATAGCTAGCATAACTGAGAACTGTGTTAATGTCTTATAATATTAAGTATCACCTACTAATGAACTTTTATTCTGTTGCATCTTCTATTAATTTACTTTTTCATACATCTCCAAATTTGTTTCAGTCCATCATAAGGACTAAACAAATATCTTTCCTGTTGTCCAGGACACTGCCACAAAATACATTTACCTACTCTTTTCAAAGATGCCAAACAGAAGCAAACAAACACCATTATATTCTAGAAACATCTCTGGCATCCAACAATTCTAGAGATTTCCAACTGTGGCCTCATAACTTGTGCTCTGTGAATTCAGCAAATAAACCTTGAAAATAGAAAGGAACTTTTGAAGTTGTTAAATTGAGAATGCAAAATTCTGTATTTGGAAAAAGGCTAATACAGATTATATTAGTAAGTATTTTTCCAAGTCCAAAAGGAGAGAGTGAGGTGGTTTCCTGCCTTGCAAGACCACAGCAAATAAACTACCATGAGTCAAAAGATATCCATTTTGAAGTGGTTTTGGTTTGGTTTGGTTTTAAATCACCAAGGATTTTAAATGAAAAAAAAAAAGTAGAAAAATGTTGATTGCTCTCTGTGTACTCTCCTGACAACAATTCTGTCAATACACTAAAACCTCTCTCTTTTTGTCAGACCATACATTTATATTTGCATGTGGATATTGACCACTCACAGGAAACAAACATATTCCAAAATTTCTACCGAGATCAAACAGAATCAGGTTTCCAGTTAAAATCCAGTTAATGCTAGTTGGATAACAGGTAGTTCCTGTTGGATACTTCCTTGCAGACTCCGTTGGGTCTATATCTTGTCAAATGGTTCAATTTTGTTTCTATATATTCCTTATTGCCAGCATTGATAAAATGGATTTTTTTAAAACCTCAAATGGTATTTGGCATTCATATCAGTTTAGATTTATGAACGTAATAATCAAAAAGTCAGGTAAATTGTATAATTTTTCAGAAAGTACAGATTGAAGTTTCCAAATAGCTAACAGTTTTACAGCCAAATCCAGTCACTCTGCTGTAAACCTAGTTAATCTCCACAGACAGTGTAATTACTTTACATTTTTAGTTTTAGCAGAATTTAATGTCAAGTGGGAGAACACTCCTTGAGACTTGCTTCAGTTATCAGACAGTTTGTCTCTGATGTACTGTACGTACTTGTTTGACTGCAACTTAAACTTTAGTGTAGCAGTTTCATGTCAGTTTTAGAGTAGGAAACACTTAAAAAGATAAATTCTGCACTGAGGTCATATTCTGGATTCAGACCTCTAGGTCTATCATACTGTCCTCACCACCTGTTAGCAAAGGCACAGGTAGAAACAAGAAACTGTTACCCTCTCCATGGCCTGACATTAGAAGGGACGGCACAGTGTCTGCCAGTGTGTTTCTGCTGGGCTTAGTTACAAGTTCTGGAGAGAAAAGCTCTTAGGTGACAGCAATACATACCCCTCACCCCTACCAACAGCTATCACTCTATAGCTATACCTCCAACAGGTTTAAATTTAGTTAACCAAGAATTCATCACAAATATTAGTTATACTGACATATGCAAATTGGATGTAGCTGTTTCTTCGCAGAAAGCGCTGGAAATACCTCTGTGACTGCAGCGGGTTTTTTTCTGGGAACTTAAAGAATTTGCATTTATACATATGCACTGTTGTATTAACTCAGATCAACTGGCAAAGCAAAAACAGAAATTAAGCTTCAAGAGACAAATAACATATCTAATCTGGCACTACTAGACAGCACAATAACACCAGGACCTGTCCAAAATCAGTTTCTCAGATATTATAAGAAAAAAATAAACAGCAGTAAGTAGAGACTGTTGGTTTATACTGGCTATAATGGCAGAATGGTTTGAATTTACAGGGATGTGCCCAGTGTGGTTTTTAAGAAAAAGAAGTTGCTTAGTCCATAAATAGAATTTGGTGCATCCTACCTTCTCTGCCAACAGCTCTCTTTTCAGAAAATTATGTGAAGCTAAGACTTTACATAGACTGTAGACCTATAGTACAGCTTCATTTTATCCTTTTATCCTTCCTTGTGGGAAAGGTTTTTTTATATCAGGCATCTTCATGACACTAAATTAATATGGTATTCCAATTGCACTGGAAAAGTGAGTGATAAAATCAGTTCTCTCTGCACTGTTTCAACACCTCTCTAGCCTATCAAATTGTTGCAGAGGAAATGTGATAACCCAAACTTAAGTCATGGGACTCAGAAAGAGGACTTAATCTGTAAATCTGTTTGTTCGAAGACGTAACTCGCACATACTGCTTTTACATATACACTAAGTAATATTAATATGTAATGTGTAGCATTACAAATACATCACACAAAATCAAAATCAGAAAAGAAGCACTGGCCCTAAAAATTTTACCTTATTATGCTACTGAATGCAGTGGGGAAGAGAAAAATTTCCCCAAACAGCTCAGAATCATGTTCTACAGTTACTTAGAAATAACTTTGTGTTCTCTCCAAACTAACGATCTTGTCTCTCATATGCTGCATTTTTGTCTGGAGCACTGTGCTGTAAGTAAAATACAACAGCACTTCAGCTAGCACTGAGAAGTGCACAAAATCTTACGTGCGAAGACAGAAATCTTTGAAATATCATAAGATATATATGTAAGATATACAAGATAGTAGCAAGACATTTCAAACACTGACAAGCAAGTCTCCTTCCTCACTTTATCATGCTAAGGTCTAATTTAGTCCTCTGAAAAATTTGCTCAGTGACCAAGCCACATGCACCTTACTTTTGGTGGTCTATGAGTTATATTCAAGAAGACTAACAAGGCTATTCAGAATTACATCATAGCTTTAACTCAGTACCTATCACTACCAAGCTGGTGATCATCCAAAAACAGTGAACTCCCTGACATTTATTTGACAAAATAGCTCTGTATACAACAAATGAGAAAGAATATTCCAGCAAATTCACTGCACTGGCTCTTTACAGTTCAAAACACTACCTTAAATTTCACCTTCAAACAATTTAAGCAGAAGATAACAATTTTCCAAGTAATCTTAAAGATGCTTGAAATTCTAAAATTATGCTATAATTAAAGGGAATTGAACCTTGATAAATATTAATGCAGCATCATACCATGAATGAGACAGATTATTAAATAAATATAACATCACTGTTCAACTTCAACATTTAAAACTGGACTTAGAAGTCAAAATTATGATAAACTTGTAATACCAAAGCACATAGTAACCTCCTTTGTTAAGCAAGACATAATTTATGCAATATCGTGGAAAGAGCAGGCAGTCATCACAACCAGATGCCTGCCACCCGGCAAGAAAACGGACTGACCTTTAAATTGAAAGGAATGAAACCATCTATTTCCTTCATGCTACCACAGACAAAGGAAATCCCAAAACCATCCCAGAAAACAGAGGTGGTGTTTTATTCACAAACCACAATCTCCAAGCAAACTTTTCATATTCTCAAACCCACACATCTCAATTCATTTCCCCCAAATCCATCATAGACCCAATTCCCTCACAGAAAAAGGAAACACACAGCACATTTCTCTCCTCCTTGGAAGCACCCTCAGCAGTCTACTTGTCCTTCTGATCTTCCTAAGGACAAAAT
The DNA here is from genome assembly GCA_020745775.1 of Theristicus caerulescens. Classification (NCBI taxonomy): domain Eukaryota; kingdom Metazoa; phylum Chordata; class Aves; order Pelecaniformes; family Threskiornithidae; genus Theristicus; species Theristicus caerulescens. The sequence goes on along the minus strand of CM036583.1, from coordinate 46,428,207 downwards.
GTTCTTCCATGCGTTCCTCCACCAATTTCAACAGCTTAACTCTCAGTCTATATCACACGATCCCTACTAGTCCCAAAGCAAATCTCCAACAGCAGCAAATTAGTGGGAAGCATGCATATGTGCAGAGAAAATTTGTATGACAACACTCAGAGTGCAATGTATCACATATCAGCCCTTGGAAAAATGAAAAATAATGTTTCAAATTTCCAGTCAAATATAATGATCCACAACCCAATAGGTGCTAACTTTTATATGACACACTATAATATTTTGACAGTACTCTGAAAAATTCTGTAGTTCCACAGTTCAGCTTTTCTCAAAAAAAAAAAAAAACCAAACCCAGCTTTTCCTTAGTAAGTGTGATCAGAAGAAATCTATGTCAGAAATTCAATCACTGAAATGCAAAATAAGGCAGCAAAATCTCTTTTTAACCCCATTAAGGGTTTATGGTTTGATGGTAGTATCAACACACTTTGGAAAGTGTAAGGGTTTTTAATTAATACTTTTCTTCTAAAAATTAAACAATGTTGCAATTATTCGGATGGAACAGATGGAAGGAGACTTCAGATGAAATTGTTTTGAAAGAATAACTGATACAGTTTAGTATATATTGAGACTCCTAAAGAGATAGTTACTTTACTCATACAGGTATGAAAATCTGCTTGTACCTTTCGAAGAATATTCTTTTCTATGAGAAATGTTTCCAAAAAATCATTCAAATGAACTACACATGTTAATCTGCTTTTGAAAAGAAGAATTAGCATTTTTACTTTAAATACAGCGGAACAGACACAAGGGCTACATGATTTTTCTCAGGATACAGAAATCTGTTTTTCATTCCTTCCCACACACGTCAATGAATAAACACAAGGATGCAGAATAATTTGGAGATGACCAACACATCAGAGGAATCTACTCTGTATGCAACATAAAAACCTTAAAAATTTGGGAGTGGCAGAGAAAGTACAAAAGCTAGCAAAGAATTTTTTTAGATGTTTGGTATAAAAGAATTATAATAACCATCCCTCATTTTATTAGCTTTATCAGTGTATTCACTGCAAAAGACTCAGAACAGGGATAAACCAAGGCACTACTGCCCAGATTCCCCCCAACGTGTCCTATAATGTCCCCTGTCCTTTCAACACATTTTTCACTGTTATTTAATGTATGTTCTTAGATATATATATACACACACATATATTGAACATTTCCAAAAGAGCTTGTGGACATTGATGTTGTGACAGAACAGTATATCAAGTCAGTTCTATCCAAACAGTCTTCTCTACTTGTACTTACATGTCAAGGAGGAAAACAATGAAAATTAGAACAGTTTCCTACACCTCATGAAAGAGAAATAATCTACTGCCAAAGAGACCTAATGCACACTGGTTAAAGATGATAATGATTAGTTGAAAGTAAAGTTTGTTGGAACACCTGCTTTGACATTTGAGCATTAGTAATAACAATAGACACTGCCCTACATTTTTAAACCAAGCAACCTCTGCAATAAATAGAAAGGGATCAAAACATCAAGAAATCCACACCACTGCTTGAGGGATTTGCCAGATTTATTGTCACTGCGAAGATTAAAATCACCCACCACTAAGAATTGTATGTATGCATCCATTCAGATGTCAAAAGTCTTAAAATTATGTGATCAAGAGAGTGGTTTCTAGGCACATAATAAATAAAGGACAAGTTTAAAATAGAAAGGTTGAAAAACATCCAAAGAATTACATATAAAGGAGCAGACCCTTGCTATCATTCCCATTGTGATCAGCAGGCATAGGACTATGCTCAAAGTAGTCACAATAATAGTAACAACACCTTTTCCCATGGCTTAAGATAACAAAGCTATAGATAGCAAGATGAAACAAGGTCACTTGAAACTATGAAATCAACAGAAATGAACCAGCTCACTGACACTTTGTAAGAATTATGGTGTCAGCATGACTGTGTTTATGTTCTCAAAGTGCTTTCAAGCCTAATGAGTAAATACTAAGCAATTTCCCTGAACATCAGAGTGAGGGGAAAGGGAATCCTTTTGTACCATGGTATTTTGGTGCATCACCAACACTTTTCTGCCTTATTTTTAAAGCAGTAAAAACTGCTATATAAAAACAAAAATAAAAAAGTTGCCAGTGTGTAACAACTGTGGCAACGGGCAGCACAGGACTTTCCAACCACATTTCACATTTATACTCAAACTGAATCTGCTAGAAAGCTTAGCATCTGCAAGCAGAGCTAAAACATCTAACTATCTGAAGTTAATAATAGATTACGTGGTCCCATTGTCTTCTTCAGAAGAGACAGGTCTTGAAACACCTTACAGATCCCCTGTAATTCCCCCTTCAGCTATGTTACAAGCATCAGATGGGAGCCAGAAGTAATACACATGACCACAAACGAGCTCTTTACCCTCAGTAAGATCCTTAACTACCAACTGCTTTCTTCAAGCTCTTAGTAACATTGTCATTGCGGTTTAATTTTGCTATATTAACAAGCAGGAACTAATCCAAGACATTGGTAAGCTCTGGAGGTGTCTGTGTTCATGTTTAAAACTGCAAACACAAAGCGCTCAGGAGACAGATCAAAATCTTAGGTTTCCTTATGGAGCCTTAAACCACACCTCAGAAAGAGGACAAGTTTCCTCTCCAATCAACTCTCATTTACCAGTCACACTCCTTTCAGGAAGATCAGGTGGTATTCTACTCCAAAACTAAACATACTATTTAAGTGTATACACACAGGAACAGACACAGAGTGGGATCAAGAACTAGCAACATAATGTTTCTGGATGGCTATAATGCTCCCCCATATACATCGTCTATATATGATGCCCGCATCACTGAGTCACATGTGTATGAGAAATCTGGATTTAGGCATAAAATAGCCCAGTATAGGAAAATCCCCAATCTATAATGCTGATTTGTTCAAAATATGGAGAATACACTTTTCTTCAAGGAATTCCATACTGTACTATTCTTAAGCTGAAACTTTCCAAAGGCATATATCTTCCTTCCTATGTAAAGATCAGCTAGTGATGTGCAGAAAAGTTGACTTAAGCTACCACCCAAATAATGTAGCCCACTATTCAATGTCAAGAATCACTCAGCTTACCAGCTCCCAAACTTTGTCCACTTTGTTTGTTCAGAAGGATTTTCCTTCAATTAAAAAAACCAAAAAAAACCCCAAAATAATAAATACGTAAAGACATAGTTCTTCAGTTAACGTAGACATCTGCAGGCAAGTCTTGAACGTGTACATTGGACTAGTAAAATGGAAAAATGACAGCGGCCTTAGAATTGAAAAAACAGGAAGAATTTCCATCATAAATATGTTACTGTCCAGCCTCTCATTTTTCTGGCCACTGCAGTGCTGTAGCTTTATTTGGTAATTTGACATAGTTAGAATGAAATTTAAGCTGGTCATATTACCAAAGCAGAAACAGCAGTACAAATGTGCTATAAATGCAGGAAACATAAGCAAAGCTGCTAACAGACTGTTGGTCCTAGAGGTACAGGGACTGGCTGCATCAGAGGTGCGATGCTTATGTTACTGTGCAGGGGCAAGATTCTGATCAGATACAAAATGGATCCCTCACAGTTGTAAAGCACATCCTGCATACAAATCAGGAAAAGGGAAGTTCAAAGATAGCTGAAAAAGGGAAAAAAAGTAAAGCAAGAATGCAACACAGAAGGTGAACACTTGCAAGAATCACAGTATTTCTCTGCGTTGACTGTTCTGAGCCCTTTTGGGGATCCCCATACAGAGAAATAAAAGCAAGTTATGTTCATACTTCATATCTGTTTGAGAAAATGCTTAAAGCCAAGTTCAGTTCTTCAGATGTATGCATATGACTCATTATTTCAATGGGGGAGAGACATACATGTATCTCAGACTAGAATTTTATTCTAATATTCACATGTATAAAGCATTTCAACTCATAAAGTTTTAGGCAAGTTTATAATTCAAGTTTAAAAAAAAATAACAATTGACTGGCAATGACTGGCAGCAGGCCTCCAATACTCACACAAGAAGACTATCCGCATCCCAAACTAAAACAGGACGGTCTAAATTGAGCTAAATAAAGAAGATCTTCTCATTGACCAATAATTCTCACCACAAATTAGTTACTTGGTAAAAACGTGGCTCTTACAAAAAACGCTGTATCCAACAATGATTCCATAGAATTAGCAGAATCTAATAAATCAGTATAAGATGAGACTTCTTGAAAGAGGGCAAGCATTCTTTCTCAACAGCAGAATCAGACAAAGCACCACTATTTTTTCCCTTTCTTCCTTGAGCATTACCTCTAGCTGAAACTCAGCCAACTCCTCCTTATGTAAGCCTATGAATCAAACAAACAGTGGGAAAGCACAGCCTGCACCATCTGCGTATGACGACAGGGAGGTGGGTATCTTCAGCATACTGACGGCACAGAAGCACAGACCATCTTAAAGAGTCCCTCGCTGGCCCCACATAAACATTACACAAAGAAATTGCCAGAAGAGATCTTTGCAAAACACATTACAAAACAGAACCCAGGAATAATGAGCACACAACCACCTCATTCGCTGGGATCTCATAAAGGAATATGTGCAACTACTGCACAGAGCTTCGTCAAAGGCTTCTGGAGCAGCACACTGCTCTCTGCAATTAGTACCATGAAAAGAAAACCCCAAACCATCTTTATTTGCAAGTTGCTTGCCCAGTGAATGCTCCAGGTCACATTCAATTTAAACATCAGGTGGCAGGCAATAATCAGCTGCTGGCCTTTGCCAGAGCTGCTTCACTGTGCCTTTCTGACTTTTGTATACAAAATGAGAGAGCAGATATTTTTAACAAAGTTGTGAACACTGACAATTTAACCAGAAAAAAACAGCCTATTTGTAAAAGAGAATACGTGGCACTCTTCAGTCAACTGGAAAGTTCTGATGAGCCTGGCAGTGTCAGATCCATATCTCCGATGTTAGTTTCTCCTAGCCATAAATGGCAACAGATTCATCTCAGTTCACAGGTAGCAACTCTCTCAGCAAATCCATGACCAAGGAAAGGAAATTATCTTGAGGCTCCTTGTCTCTCTATGGCATAACTGCGGAACTGTAACAGCAACCTATATTAGCACAACTCTTTCTATCTGAACACTGGCTAATTCTTCCTATGAATTACAGACTTGGGAAAAGGCAGTTGGGTTTTAAAATGCTGCATATGACACAACTTTCTGTTTGTCTAGTTACTGTAGAAAGAGTAAGAGAGAATCATAAACCAATCAAACAAAAAATTGCTTCCAGAAGCACAATCACTTAGATTTTAAGTAACACAAATGCATTTGTATACTATTCGTATTTACAGTTTTTCCAAACTCAGCTTATTTAAAAGTACCGCACAAAATAAGGAGGACTAGTTATTTATAATTTGCAAATCTTTACAAACTTACAATTTTTTAAAATTTACTTCAGAAGCATAGAAGAGACAAAACTATGGACTAGAAGCCACCAGAATGCTTTACCTAAGCAAAAGCCAGAACTGAGAGGCACTAAAGAACAGAAGATGTGCATTGCCCTCCATGCATTCAGTGCAGAGCACAAAGAAAAGCTAGGTGTGTACAAGGTACAGATTCTTTTGTCTAGAAAAAGCTGTATCAGCTCAGATGGACATGTGCAAGTACACCCCAAAGTGGAACATGTATATTGACAGTCACTCACAGGAGGATCTCCATGTAACCTATTTCAAACCTGTATGGCCTCTGACCTGAAACCTGAGAAGGCAGATACTACCATAACAAAAGCATGGATGTTGCCACCTCCTTTCCAGTCTCTCATTTAGGAGTCCAAAGACAGCTAACTGTTGTTGTGGCAAAAGTATTGAGACCCACAGTTTTCACAGTGTCTAGGAGATCCTAAGGTTATTTACAGGTGACAGCAGCATAGATACTGTAGTCATCCAGACCAAACACCTTAAGTAACTCCTGTACTGTGAGACTAGTACTTAATGAACTCAGGTGAAAAGCCTGGGATGCTAGGAAGCAATTGCAACAGCAAAAATTGCTAGTTTAGTCTCATGACACGAACTTGGACACAAGATGAAAAATCTTGGTCCTACACCTCACACCAAACACAAAGAACACAGCTAAATTCTTTCATCCACACTTTTCGCGACTCATTCAGAAATGAGAATCTCTGTAGGTAAATATATCAGATTTTAATTTAGCCACCTCATTTCTTCAGCTAGGTTATCAGTCATACAATCTCATACCTATTAACACAAGCAGATAATTTGGACCACAATGGCCATATGTAGAAAAATACTTTAAAAATTATATCAAACCAAACAACAACAAAAATCTCTTTCTTTTAGAGTTTTAACTTATTGCAAATGCCCAGCTACCAGAAGCACTGGTACCTTTGGAGGAAAAAAGTGATCAACTGCTTTAGCCCCAACTTAAAAAACACACTGCACACATAATGCACTCTTTGTCACTGTGCAGGCAGTATTAGTGGTAACTATACTGATAGTACATGCAAAAAGATACACACAAGTAGACACATTGCATACTCTAAACATAAACTCATTTTCAACCAACATAAAAATGCATGAAATTGACTATGCAAAAAATCACCGGGCAAAGTACCATACACAAGTGGAAAACAGAATGCTAAAATGATGTGAGAAAGTGGCTAGCTGTGATTTATAATACAACTCACATTTTCAGTCAAGTCAAGAACAGAAAAAGAAAATATCAGTGTGATAACAGTTTATAAACAGGAAGGATTTATTATTTTATCAGTCTGGAATGGTAAAAGTAAAATCTAATCAGAATGAGAACGAACAAACTGGCAGACTAAAAAAAACCTTAATGTAATAAGAGCCATTTTTTAATGTGATATTGTATCATTACCTTCACAACAGGATTACAGCACAACAATATTATATTCAGATCTAGATAATTTGTGCTTGACTACATCTGGCTATGCAAAAGATATAAGGTATAGGGCAAGCTTTCTAGCACATCTATCCATCAACTGAGACTAGTTTAATTCAAGGTCTGATTTTAATTTATTTTTTATGCAAAGGAAAGTTAAATTTATAAACTGATTGGGAATGACCACAGATTAATCTCTTTCATTTTTATAAGTGCCAAGATCAACATCTTAAGAATGCCTTGCATTTTCAGACATACTATAGTAGATTAAAATATCTAAAACTATGTGTATATTTTTAGCCATTCCACCCATGTCTCTCTATTTAGGTATTTCTCTGGCTCCTGTAATCCTGGTATCTAAGCACTGATCCATATGTTATGTAGTTAAAAACAAACGAGTATGCTATCCAGATATGAAAGCATACCTCCTACTGACGTCAATAGGAACCCTGTGAAGAAAATCTTATGCCCGAGTACAACCCAGAAATCTTTAAAAATAACATCACAAAGACTATGTAAATCTCAGACAAATGGTTATCCTTCTCACCTCTTTGTGAGCATGTGATGCCCATTAGTATTAATAAGATTCATGCAGGCGTTTTGAAAGAGCAAGATATATTATATATCAAATCAAAGTTTTTTAGGCCAGTTATGGTTATGAAATTTCCTAGCTGGCTACAAAGCAAGGGCAGTGATCTGAGGAGGGCTGAGCACTCTCTGAAAAACAGTGAACACTTTTGATTCCCAATGGAAGCTAAGCGCATGCAACAGAACAGCAGTCAGGGCTCAGCTGGACATTCAGTTATTAATACTTTAAAAAACTACCAAATATATTACTCATTATGTGAAGAATGAAAACTGTGGAGAATGTTGCCTTTTCATGAGACTGAGAAGTTATGGCAACTCTGAGAAATCCTGTGGGAGTAGAGATAATGATGACTACATGTGAGTAGACAGAGAAGGGGCAGTGCACCATACAAATTTTCTGACCTCTAGAGATGCCAGTAGTTCTCTTTACCATAATGCAGCTATAAGATTTTTGTGTCATCTTTAGTGTGTACAATGTCCATTTCACTTAAAATTAATCTATGCTAAAATTCATTCTAAGTAGCAGTAAATCACATAGGAAAAACTGAGAAGTGGAATGCTCCAAATCTTTTGGCTTGCACAGTTTTTAATGGTCTGCTATCATGATAATGTGATTTATGTAAGACGTTAATTGTAAGTAGAGAGAAAATGTAATGATGAAAGTTTGATATCTTCATCTGGATGACCTCACAGAACTGACAGCTCTGTTCTTTTCTGCTGTCAAGGTGGTTATTATTGGGAAGGTATTTCTGTTTTGACATATTCAGATTCTTGTTGAGCAGTAAGGTACACTGTTTAGAATATGGTTTTATATAGGACTTCAAACATCTGGAAACATATGGAAAGGAATAGGAAGACCCACCTCATCAACACATGGCTCAGAGGCTGGTGCCAGAGGTGGAACTTTGGGTTTTTCAACCATGGGGAAGTTTACATGGCACCGGGCCTGCTGGAGGCAGATGGGGTTCACCTGTCGCCAAAGGAGAAAAGGATTCTGGCTCAGGAGTTAGCAGGCCTCATTGAGAGAGCTTTAAACTAGACTCAAAGGGGGAAGGGGATAAAACCAGTCCTGCTAGGGACGAGCCCAGGGGTGGCATGCCTGTGTCGGAGAAGAGATCGATAGCCCAACTCAAGTGCATTTACACCAATGCACGCAGCTTGGGCAATAAGCAGGAGGAGCTGGAAGCCATTGCGCGGCAGGGAAACTATGACGTGGTTGCCATTACGGAAACATGGTGGGACGACTCGCACAACTGGAGTGCTGCAATGGATGGCTACAAGCTCTTTAGACGGGACAGGCAAGGAAGGCGAGGCGGCGGGGTAGCCTTGTACGTCAGAGAGTGTTTTGACTGTCTTGAGCTCGACAAAAGTAACGACGAGGTTGAGTGCTTATGGGTAAAGATCAGGGGAAAGGCCAACAAGGGAGATATCCTGGTGGGAGTCTGTTATAGACCACCCAACCAGGATGAGGAAGCAGATGAAGTTTTTTACAAGCGGCTGGCTGAAGTCTCAGAGTCTCTAACCCTTGTTCTTGTGGGAGACTTCAACTTACCAGATATCTGCTGGAAATACAACACGGCAGAGAGAAAGCAGTCTAGGAGGTTCCTGGAGTGCGTGGAGGATAACCTCCTGACGCAGCTGGTAAGCGAGCCAACGAGGGGAGGTGCCCCGCTGGATCTGCTGTTCACGAACAGAGAAGGCCTGGTGGGTGATGTGGTGGTCGGAGGCTGTCTTGGGCACAGCGACCATGAAATGGTAGAGTTTTCGATTTTTGGAGAAGTAAGGAGGGGGGCCAGCAAAACCACAACCCTAAACTTCAGAAGGGCAGACTTTGGCCTGTTTAGGAGTTTGGTTAACAGAGTCCCTTGGGAGGCAGTCCTGAAGGGCAAGGGAGTCCAGGAAGGCTGGATGTTATTCAAGAGGGAAGTCTTAAAGGCACAGGAGCAGGCTGTCCCCATGTGCCGCAAGTCGAGCAGGCGGGGGAGAAGACCGGCCTGGCTGAACAGAGAGCTGTGTTTGGAGCTCAGGAAGAAAAGGAGAACCTACCACCTTTGGAAGAAGGGGCAGGTGACTCAGGGGGACTATAAGGATGTGGTGAGGATATGCAGGGAAAAGATTAGAAAGGCGAAGGCCCAGCTAGAACTTAAACTGGCCACTGCTGTCAAGGACAACAAAAAATGTTTCTACAAGTATATCAGCGACAAAAGGAGGGCTAAGGAGAATCTCCCTCCTTTGTTGGATGCGGAGGGAAACCTGGCCACGAAGGATGAGGAGAAGGCTGAGGTACTTAATGCCTTCTTTGCCTCAGTCTTTAATAGTCGGACTGATCATCCTCAAGGTTTTCATGCCCCTGAGCTGGGAGATGGAGATAGGACACAGAATGTAGTCCCAGCTGTCGAAGAGGTGGCAGTCGCCGACCTGCTCCTCCACCTGGATGCCCACAAGTCTATGGGGCCAGACGGGATCCACCCGAGGATACTGAGGGAGCTGGCGGAGGAGCTTGCCAAGCCACTCTCCATCATTTCTCAGCAGTCCTGGTCAACCGGGGAGGTCCCAGATGACTGGAAGCTAGCAAATGTGACACCCATCTACAAGAAGGGTCGGAAGGAAGATCCGGGGAACTACAGGCCTGTCAGCCTGACCTCGGTGCCGGGGAAGGTCATGGAACAGATCATCCTGAGTGCCATTATGCGGCATGTGCGGGACAAGCAGGGGATCAGGCTCAGCCAGCATGGGTTTATGAAAGGCAGGTCCTGCTTCACTAACCTGGTCTCCTTCTATGACAAGGTGACCCGCTTAGTGGATGAGGGGAAGGCTGTGGATGTTGTCTACTTGGACTTCAGTAAGGCCTTTGACACCGTCTCCCACAGCATTCTCCTGCAGAAGCTGGCTGCTCACGGCTTGGACAAGTGCACTCTGAGCTGGGTTAAAAACTGGCTGGACGGCCGAGCCCAGAGAGTTGTGGTGAATGGAGCCAAGTCCAGTTGGCGACCGGTCACGGTCAGTGGTGTTCCCCAAGGCTCAGTGTTGGGGCCGGTCCTGTTCAATATCTTTATCGATGATCTGGATGAGGGGCTTGAGTGCACCCTCAGTAAGTTTGCAGATGACACCAAGTTGGGTGGGAGTGTCGATCTGCCGGAGGGTAGGAAGGCCCTGCAGAGGGACCTGGACAGGCTGGATTGTTGGGCTGGGGCCAACTGTATGAGGCTCAACAAGGCCAAGTGCCGGGTCCTGCACTTCGGTCATAACAACCCCAGGCAACGCTACCGACTTGGGGAGGAGTGGCTGGAAAGCAGCCTGGCTGAAAAGGACCTGGGGGTGATGGTTGACAGCCGCCTAAACATGAGGCAGCAGTGTGCCCAGGTGGCCAAGAGGGCCAATGGCATCCTGGCTTGTATCAGAAATAGCGTGGCCAGCAGGACCAGGGAGGTGATAGTGCCCCTGTATTCGGCACTGGTGAGGCCGCACCTCGAGTACTGTGTTCAGTTTTGGGCCCCTCACTTCAAGAAGGACATCGAGGTGCTGGAGCGTGTCCAGAGAAGGGCAACGAGGTTGGTGAAGGGTCTAGAGAACAAGTCTTATGAGGAGCGGCTGAGGGAGCTGGGGTTGTTTAGTTTGGAGAAAAGGAGGCTGAGGGGAGACCTTATTGCCCTCTACAACTACCTGAAAGGAGGTTGTAGCGAGGTGGGGGTCGGTCTCTTCACCCCAGTAACAAGCGATAGGATGAGAGGAAATGGCCTCAAGCTGCGCCAGGGTAAGTTTAGGTTAGATATTAGGAAAAACTTCTTTACTGGCTGTGCCCCCTCCCAGCTTCTTGTGCACCTGGCAGAGCATGGGAAGCTGAAAAGTCCTTGACCAGTGTAAACTCTACTCAGCAAGAACCAAAACATCAGTGTGTTATCAACATTATTCTCATTCTAAATCCAAAACACAGAACTCTGCTAGCTACTAAGAAGAAAATTAACTCTATCCCAGCTGAAATCAGGACAGGAAACTTAACAAAAACCTACATGTTGATATCATCCCCATATCTAAGAAGTGTGGAATGATTATACTAAGAAAGGCTTTTGCCATGATAGCAGGAAATAACAGAATTAGATTTGTAAAACTCCGGAGCAGGGTCTGTTCCCTGAGAGCAGCTTGATATACTAAAACTTTCTTTGATCAGCAGGTTAGAATGAACTAGACACTTCACATGTATCTGGGCCATTGTTTGAGCCAAGTTACCTTGATCTGAGAAACTGGTAACTTAGATTTTTGCCCTAGTATTAGAGGATATAAACGCTGCGAAAATGAGCTCCAAGAAGTTGGTAAACCAGAGCTGTTGATTTTTCCTTGCTCAAGTCCAGCATGCGCAAAGTAGTGTCTCAGTTTCTTCCCAGCTCCTCCTTTCCTTATATATTTGTACCTACTAGTAGGGTCTACCAAATCAGTCATATCATAACGTTCATAAATTGGTTTTTGGATGAGAGTGGGTGGTGCTCTGAGAACAGCCAGTAGAAGCAGCTTTAAGCTATGTGTGGCAGAGGAAGATTTTTGGACAGTTTGGAGTAGGACAGCCATTCCTTTTGGTACATATTCTGACTGTCACTTTGTTCTTTAGTTCATCATTCCTTGCTGATGCTAGGAATGTCTGCTGGAAAGCATTGTCCATTGCAGCTGGAATAATTTCTTGGCTGGCCTGGAGATGCCATCCTATCCCGACAGGCAAAGGCTGGGTTTCAGCTGTTCACATCTGTGTGACCTCCTGGCTGGACAGTGCAATCCACATGCGTACCAAACATTTCAGTATGTAGGAAATTGTGTTAAACAGGGAGCTTAGTGCATCTCCTTGAGCAAGAGAGTCTGTTTTGGAAATGTATCAAACCTTTGCTTTTTGGATTGGCTTTCCACAGAATTTAGATTAAATTTCAAGGCTTTGAGTATCTTAAAAACACTCTGTCGTAACAGGCACAAAAACCTAAAAGACCATGTAAGGTTTCACCGTGGTGAAACCTGTGGTGATCTGCAACACAGGGGAAAACTGAAGAAAACTAAGGTTTATCCAGGAGGTTAAATGTCAGTGGGGTTGATCTAATTTTGCCAAGGGAATTCTTTCAGGAAGTAGGAGACAGGACATACTGTACCACCTTGCTGTCTGGAGCAAGTGGAATGTTGTTTCCCATGCTTGCTTAGCATAAATATTTAATACTGCATTTAATACTGCTTCTGCTTTTCCCCCAGAGGAAGGATCAAAGAAGAAACAATGTGCAACGGACGTTTAGTCACATGGCTTAATGCTGTGTGATTTATAAAACCGTGCAGAATACAAATTTACTTCTAGTTACATTGTTGTTAGTAGATTAGCTCAACTGAAACCTAGTCAAAGTATCCCAAATTATGCAAGTATAAGAGAACAGAATTAGTCCTGCCCACACATATGGTTTATTTAGATTGTAAGGCTTGAAGAAGACTTTCCAAAACTTTATGTTGTTGTGTGTTTATGTTAATTAAACCAATTCTGTTCAGTCATGAGCTTTTGTTTATACACAGGAATTTATTTTCAGGAATTATTTCCGCAAACATGTAAAGATTGTTAAAAGATTCTGAGATGATGAGTCCTATAGCAGTCTGGTTTTATTTTATGATTTATATGTCTTCATTAGTGTTGCTTTAAAGCTTAACGAAAGTACAGCTACACATATCTTTTTTTTCCCGTTATCAAAACTATGAAAAAAGCATGTTTTACCAGTGCAAGTATTTGCACGGTATCTTAATTGCTATTCCAGCAATAGTAAGTTGAAAATTATTTCTATTTTGTTAGTTTTTCTTTTCCAATGGCATAGTATTTTCATTCTGATAGCATTGTCTTTTTAGTGCTTAATTAATATTCACTTGGGAAGTGCTGCAAAAGCTAATCAAAGCTACTAGGTCCCAAGAAGTTCCTCCTTACTTTTATTAACTTACGTTGTGCAACTAAACAATAAAAACAACAATTTACCATTAAACTCACTTTCTAGAGTTCTTCTCGTTATACTACTGAGTTACCTATGAAATTATTGGTGGCTATTTTATGCTCTGCTACACAAGGAGGAAGATTTGTATCAATGGGACCTAATAGCTTTGATTAGCTTTTGCAGCACTTCCCAAGTGAAACTGAGACACTACTTTGCGCATGCTGGACTTGAGCAAGGAAAAATCAACAGCTCTGGTTTACCAACTTCTTGGAGCTCATTTTCGCAGCGTTTATATCCTCTAATACTAGGGCAAAAATCTAAGTTACCAGTTTCTCAGATCAAGGTAACTTGGCTCAAACAATGGCCCAGATACATGTGAAGTGTCTAGTTCATTCTAACCTGCTGATCAAAGAAAGTTTTAGTATATCAAGCTGCTCTCAGGGAACAGACCCTGCTCCGGAGTTTTACAAATCTAATTCTGTTATTTCCTGCTATCATGGCAAAAGCCTTTCTTAGTATAATCATTCCACACTTCTTAGATATGGGGATGATATCAACATGTAGGTTTTTGTTAAGTTTCCTGTCCTGATTTCAGCTGGGATAGAGTTAATTTTCTTCTTAGTAGCTAGCAGAGTTCTGTGTTTTGGATTTAGAATGAGAATAATGTTGATAACACACTGATGTTTTGGTTCTTGCTGAGTAGAGTTTACACTGGTCAAGGACTTTTCAGCTTCCCATGCTCTGCCAGGTGCACAAGAAGCTGGGAGGGGGCACAGCCAGTAAAGAAGTTTTTCCTAATATCTAACCTAAACTTACCCTGGCGCAGCTTGAGGCCATTTCCTCTCATCCTATCGCTTGTTACTGGGGTGAAGAGACCGACCCCCACCTCGCTACAACCTCCTTTCAGGTAGTTGTAGAGGGCAATAAGGTCTCCCCTCAGCCTCCTTTTCTCCAAACTAAACAACCCCAGCTCCCTCAGCCGCTCCTCATAAGACTTGTTCTCTAGACCCTTCACCAACCTCGTTGCCCTTCTCTGGACACGCTCCAGCACCTCGATGTCCTTCTTGAAGTGAGGGGCCCAAAACTGAACACAGTACTCGAGGTGCGGCCTCACCAGTGCCGAATACAGGGGCACTATCACCTCCCTGGTCCTGCTGGCCACGCTATTTCTGATACAAGCCAGGATGCCATTGGCCCTCTTGGCCACCTGGGCACACTGCTGCCTCATGTTTAGGCGGCTGTCAACCATCACCCCCAGGTCCTTTTCAGCCAGGCTGCTTTCCAGCCACTCCTCCCCAAGTCGGTAGCGTTGCCTGGGGTTGTTATGACCGAAGTGCAGGACCCGGCACTTGGCCTTGTTGAGCCTCATACAGTTGGCCCCAGCCCAACAATCCAGCCTGTCCAGGTCCCTCTGCAGGGCCTTCCTACCCTCCGGCAGATCGACACTCCCACCCAACTTGGTGTCATCTGCAAACTTACTGAGGGTGCACTCAAGCCCCTCATCCAGATCATCGATAAAGATATTGAACAGGACCGGCCCCAACACTGAGCCTTGGGGAACACCACTGACCGTGACCGGTCGCCAACTGGACTTGGCTCCATTCACCACCACTCTCTGGGCTCGGCCGTCCAGCCAGTTTTTAACCCAGCTCAGAGTGCACTTGTCCAAGCCGTGAGCAGCCAGCTTCTGCAGGAGAATGCTGTGGGAGACGGTGTCAAAGGCCTTACTGAAGTCCAAGTAGACAACATCCACAGCCTTCCCCTCATCCACTAAGCGGGTCACCTTGTCATAGAAGGAGACCAGGTTAGTGAAGCAGGACCTGCCTTTCATAAACCCATGCTGGCTGAGCCTGATCCCCTGCTTGTCCCGCACATGCCGCATAATGGCACTCAGGATGATCTGTTCCATGACCTTCCCCGGCACCGAGGTCAGGCTGACAGGCCTGTAGTTCCCCGGATCTTCCTTCCGACCCTTCTTGTAGATGGGTGTCACATTTGCTAGCTTCCAGTCATCTGGGACCTCCCCGGTTGACCAGGACTGCTGAGAAATGATGGAGAGTGGCTTGGCAAGCTCCTCCGCCAGCTCCCTCAGTATCCTCGGGTGGATCCCGTCTGGCCCCATAGACTTGTGGGCATCCAGGTGGAGGAGCAGGTCGGCGACTGCCACCTCTTCGACAGCTGGGACTACATTCTGTGTCCTATCTCCATCTCCCAGCTCAGGGGCATGAAAACCTTGAGGATGATCAGTCCGACTATTAAAGACTGAGGCAAAGAAGGCATTAAGTACCTCAGCCTTCTCCTCATCCTTCGTGGCCAGGTTTCCCTCCGCATCCAACAAAGGAGGGAGATTCTCCTTAGCCCTCCTTTTGTCGCTGATATACTTGTAGAAACATTTTTTGTTGTCCTTGACAGCAGTGGCCAGTTTAAGTTCTAGCTGGGCCTTCGCCTTTCTAATCTTTTCCCTGCATATCCTCACCACATCCTTATAGTCCCCCTGAGTCACCTGCCCCTTCTTCCAAAGGTGGTAGGTTCTCCTTTTCTTCCTGAGCTCCAAACACAGCTCTCTGTTCAGCCAGGCCGGTCTTCTCCCCCGCCTGCTCGACTTGCGGCACATGGGGACAGCCTGCTCCTGTGCCTTTAAGACTTCCCTCTTGAATAACATCCAGCCTTCCTGGACTCCCTTGCCCTTCAGGACTGCCTCCCAAGGGACTCTGTTAACCAAACTCCTAAACAGGCCAAAGTCTGCCCTTCTGAAGTTTAGGGTTGTGGTTTTGCTGGCCCCCCTCCTTACTTCTCCAAAAATCGAAAACTCTACCATTTCATGGTCGCTGTGCCCAAGACAGCCTCCGACCACCACATCACCCACCAGGCCTTCTCTGTTCGTGAACAGCAGATCCAGCGGGGCACCTCCCCTCGTTGGCTCGCTTACCAGCTGCGTCAGGAGGTTATCCTCCACGCACTCCAGGAACCTCCTAGACTGCTTTCTCTCTGCCGTGTTGTATTTCCAGCAGATATCTGGTAAGTTGAAGTCTCCCACAAGAACAAGGGTTAGAGACTCTGAGACTTCAGCCAGCCGCTTGTAAAAAACTTCATCTGCTTCCTCATCCTGGTTGGGTGGTCTATAACAGACTCCCACCAGGATATCTCCCTTGTTGGCCTTTCCCCTGATCTTTACCCATAAGCACTCAACCTCGTCGTTACTTTTGTCGAGCTCAAGACAGTCAAAACACTCTCTGACGTACAAGGCTACCCCGCCGCCTCGCCTTCCTTGCCTGTCCCGTCTAAAGAGCTTGTAGCCATCCATTGCAGCACTCCAGTTGTGCGAGTCGTCCCACCATGTTTCCGTAATGGCAACCACGTCATAGTTTCCCTGCCGCGCAATGGCTTCCAGCTCCTCCTGCTTATTGCCCAAGCTGCGTGCATTGGTGTAAATGCACTTGAGTTGGGCTATCGATCTCTTCTCCGACACAGGCATGCCACCCCTGGGCTCGTCCCTAGCAGGACTGGTTTTATCCCCTTCCCCCTTTGAGTCTAGTTTAAAGCTCTCTCAATGAGGCCTGCTAACTCCTGAGCCAGAATCCTTTTCTCCTTTGGCAACAGGTGAACCCCATCTGCCTCCAGCAGGCCCGGTGCCATGTAAACTTCCCCATGGTTGAAAAACCCAAAGTTCCACCTCTGGCACCAGCCTCTGAGCCATGTGTTGATGAGGTGGGTCTTCCTGTTCCTTTCCATATGTTTCCCAGCTACTGACGGGATGGAGGAGAACACCACCTGTGCTCCTGATCCTTCAAGTAATGGCCCCATTTCTCTAAAATCTCTTTTGATTGACTTTACACCTCTATCAGCTACCTCGTCACTGCCAACCTGTACAACCAGTAACAGATAATAATCAGATGATTTGACCAGCTTAGTGAGCTCCCTAGTAATGTTTCTTATCCTTGCCCCAGGGAGGCAGCAGACTTCCCTATGGGATGGGTCCGGTCGGCATATCGGGCCCTCTGTTCCCCTCAGAAGGGAGGGGGAATCCTCGGGTAGTTAAGATATATCTATTGATAGTTCTTCAGAATATTGTTTCGGTTTTGGATCCTATCCCAAGGCTGGATAGTTACGAGTGGCAGGGTGTGTGGGAGAGTATGGGCAAGTGCCTAGGATGGTGGGCCCCTCCAGTCTTTTGGAACTTCACCCCTGAACAAGTGCAGAATCCTGAAAAATTAGTAGAACATTTGGAAAAAGTATGCTGTCACCCTGACAATTCTAGAGAGACACAAATCACTGCAATGTGCTGGGGCCTGGCCCATGCCTACCGAGCTGTATTAAACAGTATTCGTAACCCTCGAGGGGAAGAGAAGGTCTCTGGATTTGACGACAAAACGACTGGTGCTGCGGCTATGCCAGCCGCTGTGACGGGTGCTGTGCCTACGCCGGCCCCTGCGACGGGCGCTGCAGCTATGCCAGCCCCAGCAACAGGTGCTGTGGCTATGCCAGCCCCCGTGACAGGCTCTGTGGTTATGCCAGTCCCAGCAACAGGCACTGCGGCTATGCCAGTCCCAGTAACAGGCGCTGTGGCTATGCCAGCCCTTTGGGGTTAAACCACGACATTTCCATTGCAACACCTTTTGCCTATGGTGTCACCTCTATACGCTGACCTCTGCAAGAGTTCTAGTTAGTTGGAGGTAAACGTAGTTAATCCTTGTGGTCACCAACACTGACTTGATTGCTGTCAAGCAAGAGGCTTTGCAAGTATTATTGGCTCATCACATCCAGGTTGTTGTGCTAGTATTTAGCCACAGGTTCCATTATGGTTCTTTCTGGATCATCTGGAGCTTCCTGGGCCGCACAGGCTCCTTAGTAGGCCTGTTTGACTTACTGGTATATTCTCCAGGCAGGAAGTCTGTGGACTCTTTTGATCAGCATCTTTATCTTGCTGAAACAAAGGCACAGGCTTCAGAATGGCTCTGTACCTCTACCACGTCTAGGACACATGCCTTCCATAACTGTAGCTTACAGAGTTGATACTGACATACATGTCCCACTGAAAACTCCCCTGATTTCCAGTTATAGCCTAATCCAAATTTAACACCACAGCCACAAGTTGGCCTGAGAGTTTACTGTTTAACAAAACTTTTGTGAAAAAATGTCATTGAGAGAGAGCAAAACCTAAGCCACCGAAGATAATACCTCATTAGTGTCTGATTTTTGGCAGGAATATTGCAGGGAACCGCAACAGTATGCCAAACAGAGAAAGAATGGGAATGCCTGGGTGTGGTGGCACCCAGAGGGACACATAGCAAGGACAAGGCTCTCAGAGTGTTCTGTGTTAAGGATACACAGATTAGCAGGTCATCAAGACCCAGCTTATCTAAACTTCAAAAAGACATCCATATCTGCAGACAAAGACCAGTGATCAAAGCCTGACCACTCACAAAGGAGAAAAGAATGGAAACTCTGATCACTGTTAGCTCCAAAAGGGTACAAAAAGACATATCCAAAACCTGAACATGGTTGCCAAGCTAAGAAGAACCCAGGAGACATCAGGACTTGAAACATGTCCTTCGTGCTATGGTAACTGATCCAGAGCCTAACATCTGGACAGAAATATCATGGTGGCAGACTGTTGGACAGACTTCTTGGACATCGTGCACATTCTGGTGCTTGAGTGTGACAGTGAGTGAGTGAAACCTACTTCGTTTCAGGCTTTATTTTAGATAAAATCACCTTTCCCACCTAAAAGATCTCCCCATGGGTATTTGCTACATTGTTACTATGTACAATAGTACAGTTAAACAGTATTCCACATAGTTTGTATGCAAACTACTTAGTGCAGTTTGATAGAGAGTTTATTGCTGCAGGGGGATAAAGGTTATGCCCACATTAGTGTTTTTGTTTGGACCAACAGTATAGTTTTAAACAAATCCTCCAGTCATTCACACTTACATTTCCAAATCGGTTCAGCTCTCAGGGATATTTTGGTGCTGGCAACCTGGATTATTTCCAGAGGCAGCTAGAGAGGAATCTCTGTTCCAGTTGTGCACGATTTCTCCCCAACAGGAACATAAGGGTATGAAAAACTAAGCACTCCTCTGAACATCTTCAATGTTTAGGAAGGGATATTTAGCTCAGGGGACCAGCCTAAATCAAATACAAAGTACATCTCTCCAACTGTACGGACTCTAGATTTAGGGGTCTCCATACCAACTACTTCAACCTATTCATCCACTGTAACGGCACTCTATTATTTGTTAACACAGTCAATGCCAGTAACAGTGTGGGGGTTTTAAGACTACTTTTTGTCTAACTTTTATTTTGCTTGATTTTTTGTTTCAAGCAGAAATACAAAGACATATCCAGAAGCATTTGTAAAGTTGTTGACTTGTATCTCTAAGCATGCTGATCTCTAAACTAGAAATTAGCTCAGTACTGTGTCCTTGCAAACTTGTTTATTAAATTTAGCTTTTGAGTCTGATTTCAATGCAAAACAGGGACATAATGTACTTACTACCTAATATCTGGACTGACTTAAAGAAACCAATTATGTGAACTCACTTATCTCAACTACATTTCTCAGATTTATAGGCCTCCATGACAAAACATCTGTGACTGAAGTCAGCATCCGTGGAGTTCATTTCAAGCAAAAGGTCCAAGGCACTACTAACTCCATCCCTTCCTAGCTTATTACAGGCAAAAAATCAAAAGAGGAGGCCAGCCAATCCCCTCACAGTCCAAAAATAACAGGGAAGGATCATAAGATCTTTCCATGGTTGCTGGACCCAGTGTTCCCTACAGTATCTACCAAAAATGTGTTCTTTGCTGAAAATGCAACGCTGCCTAAGCTGTTCTTAGCAGTTCTGCCATCCATCAGACCTTGTAAACAACCAGAATTTTTAATCTAAAAATAGAAAACTTTCTTGTGGAAGGTGTGGTAAACCACCTGAATGGTCACCTCCAAACATTCTTGCCCAAACCAAAGAAGCGGTAGGCTATTTAATTTTAAAGAAAGAAACGTTATATGGTACAACAGTGGTGTGTAAAGTAGCTGGAAGTGATACACAGTGGAAGGAAGCCAGAAAGAAAGAAGAAATTATGTTCCTTGACAAAATGGGTCCAAAGCTGCCAGCGTCTGACGGTGGCAGTGTTGAAAAATGAGTTCTGCATTCTTAGCCAAACAGCAGCAGCAGCTTATTGAAGGTCGTAATCACAGCTCAGCAGTGGATTCCGCAGCAAATTTAACTAATCAGCATTGAAATGTCAGAACAGTAACACTAGCCAAGCAGACTGGATTAACTATTCTAAAAGCACACAACATGTGACAGATTAAAATGATGCCTTTTGACACATGCTAGAGTCTCCCAGACATTATGGTCCAAACACAGAATTGCAAAGGACCCCTAGACCAGCTTGCAGCCCATTGCTGCTGAAGGTAAGGGAAAACCTCAGACCTCACATAGCAAGGGAATGTCAGAGTTTTGCTTAGAAAACTAGCAATGAACCATGAGACACAAAAGCTTTGGCTGTTCCCTCTCATCAAGAGTAACTGAAATTTGACCTAGGCCCTTGTGAAGCCCCATGCTAGCAGACATGGGGACTGAGCAGAGAGAGAGAAACAGATTAACAAAAGGTCAAAGTGAAAAGGATCACTCTAAGGTGAAATAAGCTGCGGAACACTATGAATTTTATAAAACTGTCCTTCAGGAATGAAGTATCCCAACTGACAGAATGTTATGATGGCAAAGAAATAAGAAGAATAGCAAATACAGGAAGTATAGGATCCAAGCCATTAAGCAGAGGAAGACTTAACTGAATGGTCATGATCAAAGCTAGTACTGAATTACAACACATATGAGGAAAAGAGACTTAACTATACAATAGCATAGAGTTAGAGGGGGTGAATGTTATGAAAGTGAAAAAACAGACTTGCAGCAGCTGAAAAAAGTGCCAATGCTATTAAAAAAGACACCTTGAGATAGGTTTTCAAAGAGGACAAGGATAAATAAGACCGAAAGCTAAACTGAGGTCTATAAAGATAAAGTTACCTTGGTCAGAGGCAATAAGCATATCATAAAGTACTTGCAGAAGGTCTCAAAGTTAAATAAAAAACAAACATAAGTAAAACCCTAACTGTGACAAGAAAGGCATTCCTGCCTCCTGATTCATATAAAGTCAGAGCTTTTACCACAAGATTTTGTTTATGTAAGAATTTACTGGAGAAATGGCATATTTTTGGGAACAGAAACTAGCCCTAAAGCACTGTAAAACCATGAGATCCAAATCCTCACTGCAAAGGACTGTAGTGGTGAAGGCCTCATCTAACCCATATCCAAACCACATAGTACTCAATGAGAAAAAATGAGTAAGATCATAACAATGATCTTACAAGTTCTGTTGGTGGCCATGGAAGAGGAATTACTCTTAATGACCAATAAATGATTCCACTAATTATAGAAGATGGCTGTGATACATTGGGTTTTTTCCTGCCAGAGAATGTGTCAATATGAATACTGGTGCTACAAACAAGCCAAAGTATATATTTGGGAAGGCTTGTGGAGAAATGTGGAAGGAACACACTGTTCAAAGAAAAATGATTCATTGCAGAGAAAGACCTAATCTTCATCACTTCATGGTCTATGTTCTAAATGTTCTGTCTGGATTATTTTGAGCTTATGCTGTTTTTTTCTTTTAATTTCTCCTTCTTCCCAAGCTTTCTGGAAGGAAAAAAAATTCTTGAATCTCTGCCCCAGAATAAATAATTCACTATTTGTGTATTTCAAAAGATCTAAAAGCCCGTGTGTGTTGCTCACTTTCAATTACCTGACAATCACACTTCTGGAAAAACACCAAAAACAGCAGAAAGAGTTCAACTCACAGACTAGGAGAAACATAAATCTTACATGGAGTTCTCTTCTGTTTGTAAACATTCTGTGGTCCTTCCACTTGCTTCACAATCAAGTTAGACTTGAATTGCCTCATATCAAAGCTTCTATTCTGAATTTTACTTTGGAGAAGGAAAAGGAACAATATGAAAAATAGGCTCTTTTAGCACTAGTTCATAGGAAATCCATTCAAACAAGCCCTTCTAGCAGAAGTGAGAACAAACGTCAAATCAGTGCAAAAATACATACAAGGACTTCGAAAGCCTTGTTTCACAGCTTTGGCAGGTTTCTGGTTTTGTTCTTAATTAAGAGAACTTTTAGGTCAGTTTGTTTAAAAAGACCCACAAAATAGGACACAAACTATTACTGATAACAATAATAAAAGATTCCAACAAATAGCAAAAGCAATCAACACAGTACTGGTATGCCTTCAGTGGGCTCTGAACATGCTCATCTCCCTTGCCCACCATTTACTTTTGTCACTTCAGTATGCCATCAAGGACTCTCACATCCCTAAAGAGCAATCCTAACAGGAAAACATTTCCCAACAAAGGTCAAAAGAAGCCTTCAACAGGGTACTAACCCCACCTTCAAGTTTACAGAAATTATACACTTACACAATGAAAAAACGTAAGTTTGAAGTTTGGCAAGTTTCAGAAAACAAGTACTGCTGTGGTCTTCACTTTGTAAGACCAAAAGGAAAAGCACTCCACAGGAATTGTTTGACAGGGCTATGTGGCCCCTGCCCGAATTAGGTACTTTTGGAAGATCTACTGTTTTACTGTGGCTTTTGGTCACTACACAAAATTAAAATAATTACAGACAGAAATAATATTCACACAGTGGTACTGCAGCAACTTAAGAAATTCATAATGTTTATCCTTCACTGGTGTCAAATACACAGTTTGAGAGCCCAGAAAGAAATTTACTATTTTTCACTAAGCTATGCAAAACGCACCTACTGATCTGGTTGTGCTTGGAATATGCTCACTAGCTACAACATTTTCTAGTTTGTTCCCTCACAGGTTCCTATATCATTACTAATTTCTACTTATTTTCCTCCATGTTATCACTGCTCGGCTAATCCTCTCTCTGTTCTTCTTCACCACATATTTATCTGTTTCACAACTATACCTATGCCTTTCTCCATACTGCTTCCTAGCAGCTTCTATACCCCTGCAGCCAAAACCAAGAGAAAGTAGGCAATTTGGCCTCTGTCAAATCATTAAATAAAATGCACCCGGAACACAGTCTTTATGCACAGAACTGCCTGGCAGAAAGCATGTTAGTACAGATGCACATAGCTATGGTGAGTACTGGAGGCAGTCTACACTTGTTAGGATTGATATCCCATGCCAAGTCTCCCTGTTTCTCAGCCAGAAAGCAGTGAGACACACTTAGCATAACATACACTGCAATCAAGATAAGGAGAATCTTCCCCCCCTCCCCCCATCTTTTTTTCCCATGTGTAAGAAGCAGTGCTACAAATTACTAGCCTTGCAGTAGAAATGGGGAGGCAGTCTCAACATAGCCCTTCACTCCCCCATCCCTCCCCCCGCTGCCCA
The DNA here is from genome assembly GCA_020745775.1 of Theristicus caerulescens. Lineage (NCBI taxonomy): Eukaryota > Metazoa > Chordata > Aves > Pelecaniformes > Threskiornithidae > Theristicus > Theristicus caerulescens. Next base: position 46,404,326 of record CM036583.1, on the reverse strand, counting down.
AGGATGCCTGTAACTGACAGATGTAGTTGAAAATCCCATCTCTGTTCCCTGGGGTTTTTTTCATAGACAAAAAGGGCTCAAGGAAAAGATGTTTAATTGCTGTGTTCATAGAAAGTAACTGTGCACAACTGACTAGTGGCCCAACAAAGACTAAATCTGTCTAAAGCACAGATAACAGAGTGAATTTCTTCCTCTTCCAGAGTCCCAAAAGTTTTAGATAAATTAGATGAGAGAGCCGTCATCAGAATCTGCATTTTGTGTACTGAGCTCTAAATTCTCAGGTAAGTAATCTTGATTTGCACAAGATTTCCTATTTTCAGCAATATCACAATATACCTCACAAGAATTAGGAACAGCATTTAATACCTCATCTTCATTAACAGCTAAAAAGCCCAAATATTTACAAGAGTACCTACCTGTATATTTTTTAGGACTTAGCTGTAAAATTTTAAGTTTCATAGACAAATTATGATCTCATGTACATGGGACAGATCTACACAGAACTTTATGGAATTACTCATGATTTACACCAGCATTACGGGGACCATAATATTCATCGCAGAATATTCAAAACAGAAAAAAGTCATCGGCTGCATGTATTACCTGGCTGCTGAAGCTGTAATTGTATGGGCAAAAGCAAACTGCTTCCTTGGACACGTTATTTGGAAAACTGAATCAAAAATATCAGCACAAATTTAAAACAGATTAAATCATAAAACACGTGTCATGGGTATGGGAAAAGAACAGAATTTTCACTTGTTTAGCAACAAACAGTTGTAAAATACTGGTGTTTTAGACTACTTTTACATTATTGCCAAATAATTACACATTCTAAAATAGATAACTGGTCTTTGGCTCATGGCTTCGTTTTTTTTCCAGAGCTACATATGAACACTTATTGTAGAACTGGAAGAGGGAGAGGAGGGAGGAAGTTTTTGTTTGTTTGTTTTTTATTTTTTTGAGGGATGGGAGAAGCAGAAGGGAAGAAATTAAAGCCATTTTTCTTGTCTAAGACTATACTGCTGGTTCAGTCTGAGCTCAGCTTACATAAACAGGAAAATAAAAAGACTTAGAAAAATAGTCATGATAGGCACCTTTACACCTAGCCAATAATGAAATGTCCCATATCATAACTCTACTGCACCTAAAACGATTTCTCAGTGGAAGAGGAAACCAGAAAAAGAAGTTAAGAAATACATCTCTTCATTCAACTAAACCAACCAGTAAAATCAACATTAGATGAGAAAAACTAGCACCACTTAACCTAGAAAAAAAACAACCACCACCCCCATTCATAATGGCTGATACCCAATGTTTTCTTGAAGTAATCATGCTGCAGGAGGACCTTGCTGGCACCAAATAAGGTATTTCCAAAAGCTTGACCATATTCTGAAACAATTTCTAAATAAGTGAATAAAATCAGTCTATTGCCATACTGCAAAAACATTCCATATAAGATGACACTACAGGCAATAAGACTAGTATTAGAATCCTCTGTCAGGATATTAGATGTTCTGTCACTAAAGATCCCATCCCTTACCCCCAACTTCAATTTCATTACTTTTAATGTACTGAAATTTCTACATGTGAAATTTTCATTTTCCAGGATTAGAGGTAATAATGAAAATGCTTCCAGTGTTTTTAAAAACAAAGAGTAACAAAAGGAAGCACTATACATTATTCCAATTAAAGACTGATTTTTGTTAGTACTAGGAGGCCAGAACTTTGGAGTATGCATTTCAAATTTGGCAGATAGCCAGTACTTATCACTACAAAGAAGAAAAGGCTGGAAAGGCTGATGCAATGTTAGAACACAGGGTTTGGGTCCAAACAACATGGACTCAGTTCCTTACTTAACTTTGGCATGGGATGGGAGAGGAAAAGAGAATTAGGAAATTGTATGTTTCTTTGAAAGATCCTCCTGTAACATCTACAGACACCAATTAGCTATCTCCAAAATAAGAACACGTTCCTACTACTCCCCAGGATTTTCTGAAAACAAAATATTTTAATTGTTGAAAGGCTCTCAAAGTACCATGGCTACATGAATGAGTTGTACAGGTAACATGAAGAGGGAGGTGTCATTTGTCACTGAACATAAAAACCAAAGCAGTAGCACAGGCAAAAGCAATGAAGGCTTGGAATGTCAGAAAAAAGGTCAAGTTTTAAGGGACCTCTTTTCACCACCTTGTGGGATGGAGGTTCCACAAGCTCCATGGACTACCTGTTTCAGTGCTTAACCACGATCACCGTGAAAACTCTTTTCCTTATATCTAGTCTGAATTTTCTCAGTGCAAGTTGCAAATGTTGCCTCAAATATTTTCCCAGTGCATCTCTGAGAGGACCATGGCTTTGTCTTTTCTGTGACCACTCCTTCAGGCAGCAGGAGATAGCAATTAGTATCTCAGTTAGTTTTCCCAGGCTAACCAAATCTAGCTCTATCAGCCTCTTCCCATACAACATCTCCTCCTACCTGCTAATAAACTTAGCGGCTGCCTGATGGACTCTATCACTTGTCATTACCTCTGCCATAATAGGCAGCCCAAAACTGGGCACAGTGTAGTGTCACAAGTGTAGAGACTATTGCCCTAGCCTAGGGGTGGGTGAGTGAATCATAGAATCATAGAATCGTTAAGGTTGGAAAAGACCCTTAAGATCATCAGGTCCAACCATTAACCTAGCACTGCCAAGTCCACCACTAAACCATGTCCCTAAGCACCACATCTACCCGTCTTTTAAATACCTCCAGGGATGGGGACTCAACCACTTCCCTGGGCAGCCTGTTCCAGTGCCTGACTACTCTTTCAGTGAAGTTGTTCTTCCTAATATCCAACCTAAACCTCCCTTGGCACAGCTTGAGGCTCAGTGGAGCAGAAGCAAACCAGAATTGTCTACCCACTGTAGTCACACTGTCTGTGACTATCCAAAAAGGTTCCCTGGCCAGAAGCAAAAGAGGGAGCTCAGGATGGATCGCTTTACTCACAAGGATTGGATTTGGTAGATTTTTTTCTCAGTAACATCACTGTTCTGTAGGAACATGAATTCTCTTAGCCTTCTCTGAGGTAGTCACCAGCATGAGAAGAGGGTTAGTGATCCTTAAATCAGTCTCCTATGAAAATTTCCATACAGAGGAACATGATGTAGCCCATCAGCACTGGGACTACCTACTAAAAATCTGTGGTATCTTCATTCTCTTCTGGTCTACGACTTTTCTGACACGTTCCCTCCTATCTCAAATCCCTATCTTTAAGACTATCTTTCATTTTTCTCTCTCTTTAGGAAAAAAAAAAGAAAAAAAAAGAAAATAAAAGGAAAACAGAGCCATCAGTTTGTTTGCATAGTTTTCATGGTATTTTGTTTACACTTGAAACCAAGGCTACAGCAAAAAAGACTGACATTAGCACCTGGCAACTGGTGCCAGAGATAAAGCAATATGCATGGATTTAATGCTTTCTATGCACTTTATTTTGCTTTGAGCATCATTGGTCTTGCAGTGTGCATTTAACATCTAAAATCTATTACCTGATTCAGGTTCTTCCCAGGTGGGGCTGGTAAATTGCAGACTACTAGGTATGACAGACAGAGACTAAGTAAGCTTTGCATATCTTGGTATGGCAAATCAGACCAGAGATAATCACATGACAGAAGTCTGTGGCTGCTTTGAACACTGCCCTTCTTCTGGCCCTTTTCAAGTTAAGCTTAGGGCTTCAAAACAATTGGCCACAATATTAAGTATCTTCTTTCTTATCACTTACAGCATATACAATGCAAAATCTCTGCATTTATAAGCACTCCACTATTTATATGACTCAGAAACTGATATGAAACATTGTAATACTGCTGACTGTGAATACAATATTAAAGAGTAGATGGACTATTTTACTATTGATCTGCAACAAAAAAATCTTTTTCCATCATCTTATGCAGCTCTGTTGGTAGGAGAAAAAAGTTGAGGCGTAGAGATAATGTAGGATACAGAGAGGAAAACTCATTCTGAAAATTAGTTTCGAAATCTCAAAAACAGCATTCAATAATGACAATTAGTTACTATTTTCATCGCTCCATATTCTACCTCTCTATATACAGGTCACTTTTGAGGGAAAAGAATAACTTTACTTTCTAAATGCCATGCAACTCATACAACAAAAAAAAATCATTAGTAATACCTACATACATATATACGCAAATATATAAAGGGCAGGCATGGATATATCTGATTAGGCATACATATATATAATCTGTGTAATACATAACAGATATAATATGCATAAACCTATGCCTACGTCTCCTACATGTGCGTATGATACACACACACACACATTTTTCCTGAGCCAACCATTTTATGCCACCTTTAAGATGGGAACAAGTCTTTACAAGCAGATGTAAACCACTGAAATACAAGTTTATACTGGAAATGCTTAGGCACCCTTAACTATAACGATGCTAGTAGGCTCTGCAATAAGTCCAATCCTAGAATTTAATAACATGCAGATACTATTCTACAGTAGCATCAAAACAGCCCCATTAACTCTCCAGTTACTACTAGAAGAAATGATAATTTTTGTAGCTAAAGCCCAGAGAGAGGGAGGGAAAGAAGAGGGAATTGTTCATGTTCCAACTTAAGGCCTCAGTTTAAAGTAATGGGACATCTTACAAGGTATATTCTAGACAACATCATGTTTATTTCGCTCATGCAAAGTAACTGAATTTCTGTACAAGAGACAATTTTAAGAATGTTTATTTAATAAATAAAGATACGTATTTTTTGAGTGCTTTTCTAATCGCAGTGCTGGTCCTACCTCTTCAATAAACTCAGGTATAAGTTTCACTGGACAAGAGCCCTGTTAACAATTTATGTGCAATACAGCAGAAGAAGAAAGTGATTTCTAAACTCCTAAAACAATATTCCTATTCATATCATAAAATTACAAATGGTAACTATTTAAAGTTGCATATTTGAAGCATAAGTAAATTCACATGTTCGAAAACATCCCTTTGTGTTTTAATTTTGGTCAGTAATCTGTGACCGAGATATTATCTTCTTGTGGTACTATCCAAGAAGTGAAGCATCTTAAGACAGGTAAATATTGCACGTTGTCTTCTAAAAGCACTCAGAAAGCTCTATGAAAAACTACCAGAAATGCAAAAGAAACTCCCCCGGTAACTGTAGAATACACATCTGGCTTGTTTATTAACACATTTCATAGCAGAGGCTCACTTTAGGTGTTTATTATAAGGAAGGACGTTTCAGAACTCCAGATGAGACTGGGGATTAGTTGGCAGGGGTTGTAGAGTGAGTTGTTTTTGGTTTGAAACACAGATGTAGTTTGCACATGCAAAGCTGGATGATTAGATTTGTGTCCTCTAAGGTGGCCCAAAGGCAGGACAATGGGTTACAGAGACTTCTCATCATCTTTACCATCATCAACGATACTCAAGCAAGACAGTTTTACCATTGTTTTACCAGTTTTGCCATTTTTTACCATTTTACCATATTTTTCAAAAAAGAGGAGCAAATAGTACTTTTCTCAGTTTACCTACTAAGATTTGGTGATAGCCGCTTTCTAGATTAGCAAGGTCCTCATGTTAGTCTTTCTGTCAGATAGTATAGAGAGTGGAGGACTGAAACAACCGAAGAATTCTCATCAGAGATAGCTGTGATGCAATACTGTGATCTCAGCTTCTACACTTTTGTGTCCATGAAGAGTCAGCTATATTACAACTGAAAAGCAAGGAAGTCATGACTGACAGATTGATGTAATACATAAGCAACAAGATCATATATGGATCTGGTTGGGTCCTGGTGAGTGTTTGTTGAGGACCTATTAGTGGTCCAGCACAGACTGCTGAGTGTACCAGGCAGTATGGCTGAAATTTAGTTTCAATTCAAAATTTAGTTTTAGAGTATGGAATTTACATTACTGTAGAGCCTTTTCAATCCACCTTAAGCTGCAGTAGCTGCTTCCACAGTTTTAGTAGACTACTAAATTGTTTCCTGCTTTATGCTGTTGCTACTGGAAGAAAAACAATATACACTCCTGCACAGATGTTACACTGAGATATCACAGTAAAGCAAAAGGACACATCATCTGAACTGTGGTGGTTATACAAGCCATTTAAATACTATCCCTTTAGGGATTAAGTATAAAGGTAGCTATTGCTGTGGCACTGTAAGAAGGATGGTAAAAAAAGCCAAAGTCAATTTTTAGTCTTCATAGCCTCAAATGCTATTCCATCAACCTGTCAGATTGTGAAATGCAAGCCTAAGAGGGAAAAAAAAATTCAACAGCAACTTGTGTATGTTGGGTTTAAGTGTGTATTAGTGCATATCATTTTTTGCCCATTCAAGTGTAAAAAAAAGAAGGTCATGGTTTTCAGATGGCTGGGTGCTCAGCCATTGAAAAAACAACAACAAAAAACAACAACAATTTAAAATATGTAGATATCCCACAGATTAAAGAAACAAGGCTTCCCCTATCACAGTCTCATGTCTTATACTTAAAATGTGTAGTTGCCAGAACATCAACTGACTTATTTTTATGGTGTCATAAGACATAGTGCAAAAAAATTTGGCTGTTAGGTGGTAGGAGGAGATAAATAGTCAATAATAACAAAAAAATTATTTGCAGCAGGTAACTTCTATGTCCCACTTTGTCGCAAAGTGCTTACCTTTTATACTCTCTTTTCTCAGTGAGCTGCAGCAGTCAAACATAATTGATGTCAGTAAAGATGCCAATATAAAATCAGAGAGTATCTGGCTTATAAAGCTACCTTCTACAAAACTTGAAATGTTTCTTAAAAGGAAACAGCCATTTTATTTTCCAGTGCCATTCAAGGCACATGAAAGCCTATTTGCCAAGTTAAAATTAAAGAACTCTCTATGTTGTAAGTACTTATTTTCAAGAAACTAAAGAGAAAAAAAAGAGGTATTGAAGGTAAGAAATCTTTGCTTTATTAATCTCTTAAATATAATTCTGAAGAGGAAAAAGGACATGCTCTTAGGAATAATAAATCTTATTCCTGATTTTTGTTTAAAATATTAATATTTCTCTGTAGCAATTTTATAAAATGATGAAAAACAAATTTTGCTTTCCATCAAGAAATGAACTTGTTTTATTCTCTTTGCAGGTTTACATTCAAAAGAACATCTGTTAAGAGTTAATAGACCAATAAGGCAGTTCAGCACATTAGTAAGGAAATATATTGTGCCTGAAGTACTCCAAATCGTGTTTTGATCCCAAAATGACAACTGGATGAAGGACTGTGATTGCAGTGGTAGCAAATTACACTGCAGGCTCCAGCTAAGAGTCAGAAAATGTTCTCAACATCTAAATACCACTAAGTTCATATGCATGTATTGTACAGCCACATACTTTCAATTACTGCTATCACAGCTAAGACTCCAACTGGGATGAATTTTGAATGGCTGTATTTTCTTGAAATAGTAAAGCAGTGCTTCAGCAAAAGTAAAAATTACTAAATTGCTATCCTGTCAGCAGATTAATATTAGTTTCATTAAAATCATAATTAAATTCTATAGCACTAAAAACTGAATCCAAATTCCTAGGACAGTGATAAATTTGAGGAAGGAAAGGCTAAAGTGAAATATAATGAGCTAAATGTTTAGATTACTGGAAGACTGATCCAAGATCTCTTTGAATTCAGATCTGACTGTAGGTTATAGCCAATATAGCCTATAGTGAATTTTGAATATTATGTCATCCAGGACTGACCACCTTCCTGGTATTAAAAACAAAACCAAAGTTTTAAATAGATACCCAACTTTTTCTCTCTTTCAAAAAAACTCCCCAACTAGTATCACTCCATTCCTCAAGGCAAATCTCTGGAGTCCCTTTGATAAACATAGGTATACTGAATTATTATTTACAGCAGCATCGCAACAGTGTGTGTGAGGCTAGCAAACACGCCAAGTATCTACCAGAACAGCTACTATTCAAAAGGAATCTCATGTAAATCAAAGTGAATCTCTATATTTATAACTCTCTATGGTAGTCTTTGCACCATAGACAACACGGATTTCATAGGTAATTTCCACAGTACTAAAATAAACAATGTTTACTTATATGTGTGTCATTTACAAAATACAGAATTTTCCACATGAAAAAATGCTGACCGGAAAAACTGCCTCTGGAAAAAAAATAGGTAATTTGCATCCTTTCTTAAAGAAATCAGGATAGGTGGTCATCTAAAACCAGATAGAAAAACAGAATCTAGGGTTAAAAAAAAAAACGGTTTATGCTCAATCCTGTTTTAGCACTTCTGTTTGCATTGATGAATTGATTTCATGGTATTTTCAGCCAAATATCTTGCTTGATTCTTCATCTTAGAAGCACAAGAAGGGCAGATACAATTTGCTCCTAGGTGGACTCTGCTGGGGACTTCAAGCTCCAAATTCTATTTTAAAAAAACACTGGACGTATACCAAAGCACGACTACTTGCAAATATTTCCAGAAAGTCTAAGCTCAATAGTTGTTTTTTTTTCTTTAAATTCAAACCACATTAAAGTCACTTGCCTCATTATGTCAAATTTCACTTATGTTTAACCAAGTCATGATCCTGCCAACAAATATACTAAGTAAATATGCAAGTATGGCTTTTGAATGAAAAGGACTTCTGTATGTAAATTTGAGGGCATGCAAAACCATTTGCAGGATTAGGAATTAAAATCTCAGGCAATTTGCAGTCTCTCCTATTAACAAAAAAAATCAAAAAGAAAAAAACACTACACACACAAGCAAACAAGTATGCAAGATTCAAGTTAAGATTCTTCACTAAATAATGAATCAAAAATAAGTTAAAAAAAATCAATTTTTCTTTCTCCAGACATCATACTTTTACTTTTCACTTTCATTTTTGTACATGGTTATTTCTGTGTGGATAACCAACTAGTGATATGTAAAAATAGACTAAGGAGAGTTCATGTTTAAGGATTACTCTTGCAAGTATTTTGTCAAATTAACACAACTGAAAATGTTGTGCAAAAAAGTTTATACAAATGTATACACTCACAAAAGGTGTCTACAGCCAAGGCAGTCAATAACAGTTCTGCAAGACTGAACAATACTAAAGACTCACATTTAGGTCTGACACTTGGATGTTTTCCAATAGTCCTGGCTGATTTTACTATAGACTTATCAGTTGTTGTCGGAACACTGCAGACATACAGATCGGATAAATGGTGGCTACAGATGCACAGATCAAAGAGGCTGCTTGGGCTTCCCCCACCGCTCCCCTCCTTTTTTTTTTTTTCCTTCTCCTTTTTCAATTTAAAAAGTTAACAACCTTAGTGACATGGCCTGGAAAGACTCAAGAGTTCTGCTGATATACCATGTTTTGAAGAAAGGGGTATTCTTTCCTCTTAAAATACCAAGACCATTTACAGGAGAGGAGAAGAGTGACTAAGATCTTTATAAATAGGAATTGAAAGCTGGGTTGCTAAATCCATATTTAGCCAGCTATATAAGCTGACCTGATTTACAAATATGCCAAGCATCCTTTATGTTTCTTTCATCAAACACCATTTGGGTTTCAAGGGTGTCCAGCATACTTGAAAATGAGGCCACTAATTTTAGAGCCTAAATAGGATTCAAATAACCTAACATTGGGATCCTGTTTTGAAAATGTCAGTATCTTGCTCAGAAGTTCTTTGGTTCCACTTATTTGTAGCTCTGCTGGGCAAAATTGCTGTAAGAACAGCCAAACTAGTTAAGACGAGAAGTCCATCTATCCCATTATTCTGTTTTCAGTAGTTACTAAGCGTTTAAGGAAAAACTAAGACCATGGTACATGCCAAGGGACACTTTTCTCATCATACTCTTCTAGCTCCCAGCAACATGTGATGTGACTAGTCAAGTCATTAGCACATAGTGCTTGGCTAAGAATTTTTCCTTGTGCTAGCACTTGCTACAAAACTAGTACATCTAAAGTACATTAATTCAAACAGAAAAAGCAGTAATCTTACGTTATTTAAACTATGCATGCTGGAAACAAAAAACTTTGAAGACCATTATTTCAAAAAAAGTACTTCAACTCAATGCAAAGGTTTATAACCCCCAGGGGAGTAAAATAGATATCAGCACATTTGCTGTGAAGAAGTAGAAAGATGGTAAGCAGTTTCTAAAGCCATAGAAACACAAGAGATTGGTGTGACTGTGAAAGGGCCTCAATGGTTATCAAGGAAAACATTACTTCCATGGGGAAAATAAAAAAAAAAAAAAAAGGACTTAACACAATTAAACACTGCAAGAGAAGTCAAGGTCTCAAGCACAGGCTCAGGTGGCACAAAAAGTTAGAGCCTCTGTATTCAAAAGAATGTTTTTCCTCGGGGAATGAAAAAGAACAAGGAATTCAGAGTCTCTTCAGGTTTTGCAAAAAGGAAAGGAAATTGAGTTGTAGGTCAGTGAGAAGGGTTTTTGAAACACTAAGTTTTCAAATGTCATCAACAAAACTGGACTGGGAATGAACTGATATAAAGAGCACGAACAACCAGGGAACACACAGACCCTATGTTTTAAGTCTTTCAGCCAGCTTTGTTCACATGAGTAACTACTGGATCACATGAGAGAATTTGCAACCATGAAATAACTCTGCTATTTAAATGTCAATGGGGTTGACAATTCCTCAAGGAGCAGCATGTCATCAACAACAGCACCAAAACATGGTGCTACTTTTAATCTCCTGCTTTTAACCTCTTAGCTCTCTGAGTACATGAATGATGCACACCTTTCAGTGCAGTGTGAGGTCAGGGATCTCTTCCCTGAACAATCTAATTAGGAGCTCTAGAGTCTTTGCAGTCTGACACATTTCCCTGCTCCTTTTCCTCCAATTCACTCCCTTCTGCTATTGAGAGAACTTAAAATCAGATAATTAAATGCTGTTAGGTGTTCATGAAACTCTCAAAATTCTACAGAAAGCACTGAATCTCTGGCTTTTAAGCTATTTAAATTGGGTCCACAATGCTTTATTTATTTAATTTATGTACAGTTTAACATAATATCACCAACAAAGACACATAGGCGACATTCTTCTTTTAGTAGCATAAATTTGGGAGAAGCTATACTGAATCACTTGAACTAAAATAGTGTAAAACCAAGAGAGAGTGCAAAATTAAATCCTTCAGCTTCAAAGATCTGCAGGAAGCAAGAGGGGATGATTGCAATTACTATATGCAGTCAAGATCCCACCTCCATACAGAAGCCCATACCAAATTAAAAAACACAGGCAGAGTTGTATGTAAAACACAAGTAAAATGAATATGCTTTCAACTAGGGTTTTTCTCATAAAGCATCTGTCAGACTTCCAAGAGAAATGCAGCTGACCCACAGTAGCGGCTACTGGAACAGTTTCAAACACCTAATTAGGTCACTCTATGCAAGAACTATCATCATTTCATACCAGTCTAAAATGTTGGGGAAACATCCCCCTTAAGTAAAGGGAAGTATTTTGGGATATAAAAAACACAGTAAGTATCAGCTAATGAGGAACAGACAAAGAAACGTGCCAAACGCTGTAAAGCCCTGATACTTCAGATAATGACTAAAATTTATGACTGCTTCCTTCGCTGGCAGACAGAAGTACAATTAGAATTCCCAAAACAACAGCCCCTTTGTGCTGGCATGCTGTGTTATGTTTAGACTGCTGCAGATAGACTAGAAGATAAAAAAATAAATACTACAGCACCCTTTTTAATGCAAGATAATAGCTAACTTTTTTTTTTTTTAATGTGGGTTTGGACATGGTTTTGTACATAGCTTATTCTTAACTGAAGTCATTTACGTAATTATCATTGCATGCACAGGAATTAACCATTTAAGTAGCTTGCTATATACATAGAAGCCTCTATTTGAAAAATCACACGAAACAAGAACAAATGAGCTATTATGAGTCACTTAATAATTTCCTTTGCTGTCCAAATACAGCTTGACATTTAAACAGCTTAAATTATTCCTTTATTTCAATTTTGAAAAATTTGAATGTGCTTGGCTTGACGAACTGTTGAATGAAAAGCATCAGGAAGTATGCATGCCCTTTCTTTCATCCTTTACTTATCTTCAATGATACAGATCGCTTGGAACTGACAGTGGTTAGAAGCAGCACAGGGAAATAAAAGCACAGGTTTTTCTCATCTCCTTCACCAAGAAAGCACAATTACAATATTCTGAACACGTAATCTGGACTCAGATAACCACAGATGGTTTTGCAACAGAATACCCTGCAGGCATCTTTGCCCTGTAAGTTCTGGGAAAGGTACGTGCAGGGGAAGCTCTGACAACTTCCCAAAGAGCAGCAGCACATCAACAACTGAATCTTGAAGTTTTCTCCTACTGCGTGCTGTCATTTTGGCTTAGACATCTCTCCCCCCTTTCTCTTTCATTTTGCACTATGTGTCTTGCCCTTCATGGTCCCACTGATCACTGCTCTTATCACACAGCTAAGTAAAGCAGCCAGTTTCTTCCTCAATTACGGTGATGATCCATAAGGACCTATATCAACCTCTTGGTACCATGCCTTTGAAGTCAGAGGAAATAGCTAAGCAGCTCTACCAATTTCATATGGCTTCAAGGAGATGGTACACAACATCACACTTACCTCCAAATCAAACCACTATGGAAAGCATCAGAGAATATAGTTTGTGGTAGGTGCCCAAAGCAACCAGGACTCCTGTAAGTTTCTTGATGCTTTCATTTAGGAGTTCATTGAGCGAAGAGCTATCATTGAAAACGCAGTAACCAGTACAAGGTATCTACAAAGCAATGAGGCTTATATGACAGAGAAGGGTCACTGAATGCTTAAGTTTTAAATTTTATAGATCTTCATTAAAAAAAGAAAGTAAACTTACACTAAAAACTATACAATATTATTACATGTCAGCATAATTTTCTACTTTTATCCCTAAGGAGGATTGCAAGAGGAAAGCTGTAGAAAAAAATCTCTGTAAATAAGAAACAAAACATGTAGCATGAAACAAAATGTTTCCTTATTTGATTAATTATACAGTTTGTAAAAAGAAAAGAACTTCTGGTTCATCTAAGCACTTGGACTGGCAACTTGTGCAATTTGTTGACATTGCTTCAGATATCAAACCTTATCAACAATTGCCCCAGGAGCTCCAAAATACAAAACCAACACTCTGGGAATACACCTTTCCTTTCAGTCCTCATCTTTCTAACAGACCTTTGCCTTTCATTCTTCCCTTGGATGTTTTGTCCATCTGCCTAAATGAATCCAATCTACTGTTGGCATTAGGCAAACAGTGAATAAAAATAGGGTTTCATTCTTTGCTATTAACAAACACTATCTCATTACCAACTCAAATATATATATATTTTTAAGAAAAATAAAAACCAAATGGGGAATTTCAATTGCTAGGCATTGCCTTACAACTAATAGAGCTAAAATTCTGTTGTCATTGCATGACTGGAAATTATACTGTAAACCCAAAAATATTTAATTAAGCTTTTTATTCTCCACAATTCCATGAAAACTTGATAATATAATCCTTACGGTTTGCCTTACTCAGCTTCTAAAGACCAGTGTTTGACTAGAAATTCATAAATCACAAAAGGCTTATGAATAAACTCTAGATCTGGATTTTAACATGCTCTTCTTCTGTCAAGACATAATGGTAAAATCAACAACAAAAGAAAACATGAGAAAATGATAGCAGCAGCAAGTATTTAAATCAATAGAACCAATAAAAGAACTTCATTTTGGCAAATGAGGAAATTCAGACCCACATGTCTAATGAGCTTATATTTTCCTTCCCTGATGCAAACAAACCTACCCACATGAAGCCAGAACTAGAGTTTTAAGTTTGGTTTAAGAAAAATAGTGCAGCAACTTTATACTGATAGCAATTTGACACTGTTAACTATCTGATAAAAAGGAGTCTTACAAAATACGGGGGATGAGATACTAAGAGGTTTCTTTACCTAGCCATTCCCAGGCTGGAAAAGTTGGAAGGAACTATCAAAACATCAAGCCTGGAAAAGGGGTGGGTACCCAGTGTGATGTAAGCAGCTGAGAGGCACTGAGGAATTAGCTGAAGCAAATGTTCTCCGCAACGTTCCATAAGGCAGCAGGGAGCAAAGACTCTATAAGGTATGACTGCCTGCAACCTGGCCACAGAATTTTGGAAACGGCAGGGATATTCCACATGACCACAGATTTCTTCATGCCATCTACAATAATACAAAAAAAAAAAAATTAATGTGATACCAGAAATGTGCACAACTGAGTATGCTAAGACAAGGATATTCTCTATACATCAGAATGACAGAGTTAGTTCGCATAAAACCAACTCATTTGTATTCTCACACTGTTCACACATGTGCAACACTGTGAAAACACTCATTACTACATGTCTGAGTAGAACTGACATAGTTACTCATAACTAAAAAAAAAAAAAGACTAGTCCAAACTTGTTTTTATAGTAGGTATGCATTAAAGGAACAAGTGCTCAAAATGTACATAAAGAAAACTAAGTAACAATACAAAAATACTTATATATTCAGAGAATTCCTATTCAAACTTGGCTACAAAAATAAAATTTCGTACATATTAACATGAACATATTAGGTGCAATACAAATGAAATTCCAAGGGGGCTTTTTTATGATGTTGTTACTAAAATTCTCCAGGAACTTTTACTGATCTTTTTTTTCTTAAGTAAAAAACAACGGTAGATATCAATACAGGTTTATCACTAGACATTTGAAAATATCACACTAGGATCAAACTTACTTTACATTATTTTACAGGCTATTCAGAGCTGTAGCTGGAAGGAAGGAGGGGTAACTCAAACCCTTCTTAAACACTGAGTCATATACCTTCACAATAATTTATCTGCCCAAATAGACTCATATCTAAGCAGAAATCAGCTTCATGTTTTCACTTGCTAGGCTGTCTTCTGTACAGCGGAGAGCCTCTCCTTGGTTTGAGATTTCAGCTTAAGGAAGCTGGTTCTACTATGCCTGGACAGGCAAAGCACTTATTGTTATTGCACCTGGCATCGCCCAAAGCATTTATATTTGGAAGATCACGCTCCAGGTGAGTGCTGACACACAAAACAAAATGAT